>CM024555.2:30789520-33189520 GCA_014182405.2 Eucalyptus sideroxylon | reverse complement strand
GTTTTGGAGGCAGTTGCAGTCTATCCATATGTCCTTCAAGCATATCTAGGACTTTCCTCATCGACGGCCGATCATTAGGGCTCAATTGTATACACCACAGTGCAACGATTATCATCTTCCTTGTTGTTTCTCTTTCCTCTTCTATGACATCCACCCTTTCAAGTTCCTTTTCTTTGCCAAGTTGATCATAAACCCACAAAGGAAAGTAAATTTGATTCGAACGCTCTGCATGTGCATTTAGATTTCTCCTTCTACCAACCATTTCCATTAATAACATCCCAAAACTATAAACATCGGCTTTGTAAGAAATGCAACCAATGTCTTTATAGAATAGCTCAAGAGCCATATAACCCAAGGTTCCTCTTGCTACAGTTAGCAATACTATATTGTGATTAGTGGGATAAAGTCTTACAAGTCCAAAGTCAAAAATTTTCGGAGTGAAGCTTCGGTCTAGGAGAATGCTATGAGGCTTGATGTCAAAATGTAAAATTTGCATATCACATCCCCGATGTAGATACTCCATCCTCTAGCTATGCCAAGAGAGATCTCATACATTTTCATATAATTAAGAGGATCATCACCATCCTTATAGGAAATGTGTTTATCCAAAGATCTGTTCGGCATGAATCATAAACAAGAGCTTGTTTGGAGTAATCGAAGCAAAAACCAACAAGTTGCATCACATTAATGTTGTGGATCCTTCCAATTGTGGCCACATCGCTTATAAAATCCTGGCCATTAGATTTTGATTTGTTCAAAAACTTAACTGCAACTTCATTGCCACTTCTATGTATTCCTTTGTATACAGAACCATATCCCCCCTCACCTAACTTGCATTTGAAAATTTTTGTGATCTTCTTGATATCCGAGTAAGAGTACCTTATGGGCAAAAAGTTGTTGTGAGCTAGTAGGAATTCTTCGATATTTGCGTCAGCCACCTGATGCCTTCTCATCCACTTCAAGATTAGAAGTATCAACACACACGGAGCTCCAAGTATGAATTTTGCTGCTAGGAAGTGGACTACAGGGAAATTTGGCCATCAATTAGCATAATGTCAAAAAAAATTTACACATACAATTTTTGTTTGTCAGAGTGCTGAATGAGAGCTTCATAGGTGTGAAGAGAAAAAGCACTTATCATACCCAAGAAAGTGAACGAGTTTCACTTTTCTAGATAGCGCCAGATCGACGTTATCCTATTCACTCATGAAATCCATGTTAATGTTGCATGATCTTTTCTTTTGAAGAAACACGTTTTTGCTTTTGTTATCCTAAACGTACCAAATGTTCACAAGTTCCCCATAACATTAATAGCGATTGAAGGGACATGAGCTATTATTGAATCGAACAACTTTCCCCCGAAAAAGACCTAATTCCCTGAAAAACCCTTCAGTTCTAGTCCAATTTCAGCCTAAACTTTTTTGTCTCAGAAAAACCCTAAACTTTAGATACAGTCCCAAATTTGCCTCAAATTTTGTTTTGTTTTAAAAAAAATCACCAATTTTTAATATATTCCCAAACCTACCCCCACGGTCCAATCCCAACTTGACGTGGCATTTCCACATCAATAACAAATCCACTTCAATAAGGTGACATGGAAAATTACTTTCAAATGAAGCTATTCTAAAATATGAAAATTAGGGACGACTAACGGCAATTTTTGAACAAAGGGCTAATGGGTAGATTGGGATTAGAGTAAAAATTGGTGTTTTTTCTTTTAGACAAAAAAAGTTCGAGGTAGATTTGGGATTAGCCCTAAAGATTGAAGGTTTTTTCCAGACAAAGAAAAGATTGAGGCAAATTTGGACCGGATGTAAGTTTAGGTTTTTCTGATAAAAAAAGTTTGAAACATAATTGGGACTAAATTTAAAGTTGGGTTTTTTATTTAGTGAATAAGGCCCCCAAAAAAAAATACAGAAATAGTGTCACGTCCAGAAAAGCTCCATAGTTGTAAAATAAATGAGCAATGCACGCCCAATCTACTAAAATAAATTTCTAAACTTTTTCACTAAACGAATGTGGCAATTTTTTTTAATTGGATATTAAAGAAAAGTGATGACTCAATAAATTGAACCAAACATATTGCGAAATCCAATTGAAACATGCCACATCACTAAGTAAATTTTGATAAGATTCTTCAGTAGAGCTAACATTTAAGAAAAGGATGAGGATGGAGAAGAAGAAAGAAACAAAGTAAGAGAGTAAAGAAAGAAAAGCTTTAGGGAAAGTCAGCTTACAGGAGTAATATGGGTTGCACCATGCCATTCGGTATCTGAAACTTATCGTGCAAATTTGGAATATTTCCGACGAATAAGGTTCAGAATATAAGAGATTGAATCCTTCAGCCATCATGTTATGGAGGTCCGTATACGATGGGCTCACATGTTTATACCGATCCACTTCCTAGCTCGATAAGAGAGTGATCATGGTTATGTTGCAAGAATCCTCGATGTCCCGTATTAGTAGATCAGACCCATACAAAGCGTAAGAGTATGCCTTCATTTGGGAAAAATTAGGGGGTGTATCAGAAAGGGATGCTTCCTCAATACATGGTTCAGTATTGATATACAAAGCATAAGCAACGGGCTGTGAGCACTTCATGAAGACCACCGGATCAGCTAAGGGCGAAAGACCACCACGGTATGCATCATGAGCACTAAAGTTGGACCTCGCCAATGATTGACGAGGGAGGGATGAGCAATTACCTTTCTTCAATCCATCGTCAACCACCGTGATTGTACCAAAAAAATCATATAAATTATCTAAATCAAAATAGTTAATCAACTTCACATAATATCGACCGGCATATAGATATAGAAAAGTATGATTATTTTCACAAACTAGCTCGTACTCAAAGCGACCAAAATGTTTTGGGTCGCTTTTCAATCAAAAGGGATAGTGTATTTTACAGATCCACCTGCAAGATGAAACGGTGCACAAGTGATTCTTCTTCGCACCACAACTCATCCCCAGTAACAGCAGGACATGCAATATGAAAAGCAAAACACAGAACATGCTCATGGAGCTCAAAGACTTAATCGTGTCTCTATTGTTTGATCTAAGTTTTTGCTAATTGGCAATGTGATGGAGGCCCAGTTATATGAATGAAAAGAGTCAGGAGTCGTCGGTGATGCAAATTTCCAAGTCAACCAATAAAACAAAGTCAAGCGAAGATTGCAGCCCTTGCATTTATGGTGACAAAACACAAAGTTGGAATTAGTTATGCGTAGGTTTCACATTGATTAAAAAAGAAACTTATCAGTTTCCATATTGACTTTTCTTAGTACTATTAAAAAGAATTGATTTTAAACCCCAAAAAAGAGAGAGAGAGAGAGAAAAACTATTTGTATGTCATGTACTCTAGAATGAACAAAATCCATTTGAGCGAGGCATTGGCATTCTATTTTCTTTTCAAGGCTAATATCCCATAAGTGTTGTCATGATCAAAATTTCGGATGAACTACTTAGGCTGCGTTTGGCAGTTAGGATAAAATTCGGAATAGGATATGATTTATCCTATCCTACTTTTGGTGCTCACTCAGGACAAGATAAAATTGGATATAAGGGAGATATAGACAAGATAAAATTATCCAATGAAGGAGGTGGGATAAAGGTGGATAGGATTTCTAATGTCTATAATAGGAAAGTTATTTTTCTCGAATAACAAACTTATTAAATTTAAAAAAATGAAATCATATTTCAATATAAATAATATTCGAATTCTAATTTAAGAAATTAAAAATAAATAATAAATAAATAAATATTTTTAATTAATCCTATTTTAATTTATTGATTCAACTTTAATTCTATCTTATAACAAACATTCAATTTATAAGTTAAATATTTATATTTATTATATATTTTAGGTATTTTTGTATTTTAGGTATGTTAGTACGATTTATTATTTGATAAAATTTTATTAAAGAATGATGAAAGGGGAAAAAAGAAATAATAAAGAAAATAATAGAAAAGAGGAAAAATAAAATATAAATTAAGGAATAGTGTTACGAGAGATTTTCACCATCTTCGTTTATGAATTTAGGTTCATTCATAATGATAAAATATATATATATATATATACATGATATGATGTGAACATATTCAATTTTGATACTGCGATTCACCAAACAATGGATATGATATAAAAAAGTCATAGGATTTCATATCCTATCCTATTCAGTCCTATCCCGATTAGAAATCCGGATGACCAAACGTAGCCTTAGGGTTTGATTAATGGATTACTAAGCCTTGACTATGCTCGGACTCTTTCAAGCTCATATCAATTTACGACTTAGGTTGAAGTTTCTTAATATGCAAATGATTTTTCCAATCAAGAGTCGTCACTAATTTATTTTCAATGGGCCGATTAGAAACCAAGTAAAGTAACGGAAGATTTACTTTACTTCTACGAACTAGAGATTTGTAAGTTCAGGAACTTGGTGACACTAAATTTTTCTAACACCCTTTCGATACATTTCTCTTCTGTTTTGAAAAAAAATGTTTTGCAGTTAGCTTAAATTGATTTTAACCTACTCCCCTAACATGTGAGATGATTATACGGGTACACAAACCACCAATTTAACACCCAATTGAAATATTATTCTCGTAGATCAATCAATCACTCTCCTATAAAATAACCCTATCTCTTTCCTGCAATAAAACCACTTTATGAATGAACTGATAGATCTCAACAATAATGTCGTTTTATGAAGGATGTTGTTGCCTGCTTCATAATCATTTTCCATCTTCGAATGTGTGGTACTGCGAGTGTCATGTAAGCTCAAATGGGACTACATGGAAGAGTGCAGGCATTTTTCATTCTCTGTTGATAGCTGCTTGAATCTGCTCAAGACTCCTCCCTTTCATTTCAGGGACCACCGTGATCACGAACGCCATCCCTACGGCGTTAGTCACCACATAAAGAAGGAAGGTACCTGTGAAGCAAGCCGGCAGAGTTATTTGCTTTCAACAAGTTTTGCGGAAGCATATTCTGACATATTTCTCATGGGAAGAATGCTTTGATATATACTACTTGTCTATTAATCATTATGCAGAAAGACACAATTCACTTATTTTCATTTCTAAATGACACGTCGACTCAATTTTCATGATATTCAAATCTAGGTAGAAGTTGCCGTAAACACATTAATTGAAATAAATGGACTGAATATCCATTTGAGACCGAGCAGAACAGAGTGACAGACATCTCCAGCTCCAAATAGGATTGAAGTTTTCAGGAAAAGCTATCTCAAGTCTATAGTTTGATTGAATTCGCGCAACAACTCATGTTCCAATGTGACAAATGTTTATCGAGCTCCTGCCAGAGCAACAGTTCAAAGAGCGTTTTCAGCAGAGTCGTACCATAGGAGCTCCAGCTCATTAAGTAGTTGAAAGTGTAGGAAACTGCCCAAGCGCCGAACCAGTTTACTAGTGTTGCAAACCCTCCAGCTACTCCTTTGATATTGATGGGGAAAATCTGAACACCAGCTACACATTACATGATTGGCAAAAAATTTTGAAACACTCGTAACAACACCAGTTACAGAAACGGCCCTTTAATTTGATAAGCATGAAACTTCGGGGGATGTTTAGGATTACCTCGGACATCACGACCCAAGGAACTGCGCCCATTCCAGCGGAAAATGCTGCTATGTATAGCTGAGCATTGGAAAAAACAGAACAGAAAAATTAATAGTGGAGAGTTGTTGTGGCGGCCAACCAGATAGAGCCAGAAAGAGATCAAGGAAGGTGAGATTATTACCAGAATGCCGGTGACGGCAAGTATCGGGACAGCATCAGCTGCCAGATCATGAACCTGGCTCAGAAGATTCTCAAAAAGTTACTGGTTGACAAGCATTGCAAAGCAGAAGGAAGATGCTAGGACTGATAGTATTTACCTTTAGAAAGAATGAAAGGGCAGTTACTATGCATCCTAGGACCAATCCTGTCCCCGAGATCTGCGATTGAGAGAGAGAGAGAGAAGGTTATGGTTCAAGTTGCAGAACTCGCGAAAGGGGCAGAACCAGAAAAGCTTTGTTACTATAGACATGATTTCTTAGTGACTTTCATCTATTTTACCAAGAGAAGGGGCTTTCTTCCAGCTCTATCGACCAGTGCAGCACCAATAGCCGTGACAATAACCTGCAAAAATTTACTCTTTAAGCGTGACGTGTATAAAAATAGATCCCCAACAAAAAGGGAAGGGCAAGAATCACAGACCTGGAGGATTGCATAAGTTATGGTTCCAACGCTGGAGGAGAAACCTGAGGCGAGACTAATACCTTGCTTGTGAGATTCAACACCAAATTATGTGAACAGCTCATTCAGTGATAATTAAGTAGACCAAAAGCATTTGACATTGCGAATTTTACTAACCCATTTGAATATTAACTGGGTTTTATAAATTGGAACCCTTGCTTTGCTTTTTATTTGATTATCCGTTCTGGAATCATAAAATGCAATGCATAGTTTCATTTTTACGGTGTGCAAGAGCTTCTTGCTATGAACTTCATACCTGCTTCCTCGAAAATATTGGTTGTATAGAAACAGACGCCGTTTATCCCTCCGAACTGCTGGACAACCATCAATCCAACACCAATCTGGCCAAAATTTGACAAATTTGTCAGCAAAAAGAACAACAATGGGAAATATCACCAAAAGTACAACTACTGCATACTCCCGATCCACAGGGCATTCTGAGAAAGCAACAAAGGAGGGACTTTATTGGATACGTAGCAGTAACTACAGAGAGAAGATTACGATGACAGAGCTCAGATATCTTCTCTGAAATAAATCGAGAATGCTGGCTTTTGGGAGCAGTTCAAAAGTTTCAATATAGTCCTGTCAAGAAAAACAAATTCGATCATTCCGTCAGCTATTCGTACTTATAAAGTTGAGGCACTAAGATGAAACTGAGTATAGACTTAAAGCCTTTTACTTGTATTTCAGCAGCCTCTTCAGAAATATCCGCATCCTTTCCAGAGTTTCTGCAGCGCGGCTTCAAACTCCTTTTCGTGGCCCATTTTCACCTGCATTTGGCAGAATCCTAAAATTCATTCCAACACTACAAATCCCTCTCTTCCAACAATTCAGATAAGGAGAGTCTGGTGTTCATCTTGATTTGTTACCAGCCATCTAGGAGACTCTGGAATGAAAAACAGGCCGAACAGTAGGACTGCACAGGGGATTAGACCTGCATAAACCGCAGATGTTCAGGGTGGTTCAAGACTTGGACTTTTCTATGCAAGATTGGCACTAAACTTGAATTATGCTACTTTTTCCGTTTTACCAATTAATGCCAAAACCCTCCAAGCTAATACTGTCCCGATTATGAAGGAAACGGACACTCCAGCAACGATCATAAGCTGTGGAGAGAAGAGAACATGTTAGGCCTAGTAGGTTCTGTAGGATGTACATATATACACCATCTTGCACTTGCAAAAGGGCAAAATTTGCTACAAGCTAAGGCCTTTTGCCAATAGCTCCATGCTTGCAATTTTAACCAAGAATGTTCACACAAAATCTTTGCCTGATTGACAGCAGTCAAAGCTCCACGGAGATTTTTGGGTGTAATTTCAGCTATAAATATCGGTACCTGGACATAAATTAGAAAAAGATTAACCAATCTAAACCGAAGAGAGAGCCTCATGTTGTCACTGTGAATGAGTCCAGCATGTTGTCGTAGAACAACTCGCTACATCAAATTTGTGTGGTGCGAAGTGAGTAATTACCACATAGGAAAAGACCCCCATTCCATATCCCATGGCCGACCTTCCGATATCCAGAGCCAGTGCTCCCTAATTTACTCAAAATTAAACCGAACAGAGAGTTGATGAGACTTGAAGTTCTTATGCAACTAATCGATCTTCATTTATGATAAGGCTTGTAAATAGGATATGGACACACCTCAGCAAAGTAAATAGCAAGCCATCCTGCTACACAAAGAGCGCTCGCTATTCTCATTGTCTGCATTTTGAGGCAAATGTTTATGCTGTCACGTCCTCCGTCCATGATATGACAAAATCCCAAAGCTAAAACTCTCAAAGAGTCTTGAACAACACTGTTCTGTTTTACATTGTGAAAGACGCACTCATTTGCTGCTTACCCATTTACGGCCAACAAAATCAGCGATTGGTCCTCCGGTAATTGCACCAATCATTGCACCGAATGTCAGTATGGATCCAAAGACTGAATACTGTTGAAAGACACATAAAGAGTAACTGCAAATCAGCTTGAGTTCAGTGAGAGCAAGAACTTCAGTTACCATCTAGCTAATGATGCTATTCTGAACAAACCTATCACTTCGATCAGAAACCTGAATGATATGCAGTCACAATTTTCAGCTGACGATACCCAATCTAAATCTCCCCATTTTTTGGTTTCTTGTCTTGAGGTGTCCACCAATGGAACTTGATGCGAAAATTTGGTATACATTTCACTCGTTACAATGCAGAAAGAATAATATGTCTAGAGAAAGAAGTATCTCTACCTCAAAGCCAACATCCTTATTTTTGAGAGAGTCTTGTTTATGAAGTTTTTGATCATATAACTCGTCCATATTATGGACCCGGAATATGAGCAGATCGTTACTTTGATTTCTTGTATATGGGCGCCTTCAGTGATAAGTCCAATATTGAATCGAAGCAACGAACAAAGACAACGCGACATGTGCTTCTCAACAACGAACAAAGACAACGCGACATGTGCTTCTCAACACTCGCAGGTAAATTCGACATACCTCAGCTGTAGAGAGACCAAGTTCCTCCACTATAGCATCCTGAGTTGGTGATGAATAACCTGCCTGAAAATCCAATGAAACAATTTCTCATTAGATTCAATTAATCACATCCTTTTCATTTTAACCATTACTACTGGACATGGACTTTTCAAAAAGAAATTGCATTTCCTACTTACGCAGGTCCCAAATTCATAAGAACCACAAACCGCAACGAATGTGGTGAAATAGACCATCCACGGACGACCCTTATCGGTTCCTTCATCTTTGCCATCTCGGTCCTTCTCTTGTGGCACAAGGAGCCGCTCTCTTACTCCTTCTCTGTCCCCAGTTTCTTGATTTTCAATGTCCTCGTTAATCGCCATGCTAGTTCGCCTTACAAAAATGCTCCTTCGTTCTCTATCTGACTACGTACAAGGAACTAGCAAATCTATAAGCTCCAGAGAAGATAAGTTCTCTTTCCAACGTGGCTAGTCTGCTTGCTTTATATGGATGAGTCGAAATGAGAAACCCCAAGTGCTAATCCGGAAACCCTATCTCCGACTGGTTTATACCCGCGGTTTCTAGGAATTCCTCGCGGACCTCAGTCTTGCAAACTGGCAAGCAACTCTTTGCTTTTCTGACTCGCCCCCGTTAATGGTATTGGAATCACTAATGGAACAGAGTCTCCGAATACAGCAGGATCACAGATGTAAAGGGCTGCATCGCTCTTTATGGGCAAGGAGTAAGTAAAAACATGGAACTGGATTTTCTCAATGACATGGCTCTGGATAAAGACAAAGTAAAAACCACGGACAAAGTTCCATCTTTTCCAGCCAACCACCGGCTAGGAAAACCAGAGTGTTTTTCTAACCTGGAAAGTAATTAAGTTCTGTCCATTTTTCCATGGAGACATTATTATCTTCAATTTTAACCGACGTTTATCGTGTAAGAAAGATAAGATCTCAATCAATACTTTCTTATCTCTTTGGTGCAATAATCAACTATCAAGAAAAAGAACTGTTCTGCTAGAACATTACTTTTCTTTAGGGAATTTTCTTGACCAAAACCCTTTTTTTTTTTCCAATTGGACGATGAGCAAAAGATAATTTCGGCCGGACCTTCTTCTCGGGACACATTATCTACCTTTTCTATTTTTTAAAAGAACCACTACATATGCGAACAAAAAGCATGCATATACCCTCGTTTGTGGTCAGTGACGGTTTTGATGTCTGCTCAAATGGTAAGACTAGATAGCAGGAATTTAAAAAAGGGATGTTTTTCATCTTTCCATAGTGGCCAATTTTGCGGAAAATGGCAATTTATAGAGGCAAGAGGTGGACAGAATTACTTTCTACTAAGGAGGTCATGTACTGCCGAGGCCCATGAATCTAAAGAATTCAGCCACCATGAAGCCAGCCGACGGGAAAGAATTCACAGGCACAACGCAATGGACCATAAAGTTGCAGAGCACATTAGCCCAAAATATCCAACCACCATTCTTCAACTACTTTATTGGTCCACATTTGCTGCATCTCCGTCTTCTTTCACTTCTCGATTCGGAATAGGCCAACAAAATCCGGCAAGAATATATAGCTGTGGCCTGCTCGAGAAAGGGAAAATATCAAAAATATATCTTACTCTTGATCTAATAGCCACTCACATATTTTCGTTTTGATAAATATCATTCACATACTTCCAAGAAAAACCCCCATTGAGAACATTAATTTGCCCCTCCATGTAAACTCATTTTAGCATCTTCCTTAC
This sequence comes from Eucalyptus sideroxylon, assembly GCA_014182405.2. Taxonomy (NCBI): domain Eukaryota; kingdom Viridiplantae; phylum Streptophyta; class Magnoliopsida; order Myrtales; family Myrtaceae; genus Eucalyptus; species Eucalyptus sideroxylon. The sequence continues at coordinate 33,179,040 of CM024555.2, read as the reverse complement.
GGTTTAAGCAGACTGAAAAAGTGATTTTTGAATGGTAGAATTCGTGTAGATATTTGTTATTTTCAAAAGAAGAGGTAGGTGGTCATGGGATGAGAAATAAGGTGTATTTCGTTATATTTTTCTCCAAAAACTTAGACAGAACAAATATGCTAATCTTATAAGCACATAGTAGATATGTATTTCAAATGTATTAGAAGAGAAAAGACACTATAAATGTCATAACTTTTGTGCAATACCACTTAAATACCATAACTTTTTATTCAATCACTTAAATGTCATAATCAATCACTTAAGTGCTGTGGTTTTTCATTAATAAGGAAATCCAATGTGAATGTTCTTTAAAAGTTACAACACTCAAATGATCAATTAAAGGTTATGGCACTCAAGTTAAGATTTATTTTTAAAGTCATGACACTCAAGTAATCAAAAAGCAATGTTATGGCACTTAGGCGAGCACCGCACGACAGTGATACTTGTGATGTCCTTATCTCAATATCTTAATATCATTTTTCCAACGACACTAATTCCCATAAAATATAATAAAAAGCACACGGAAAAAAAAAATATTTTAGCTAATGTTACGTAATTGTAAGCGTCTAATTAAGTAGAGATTAATCAAGCTGATTCAAGTTTTAGAGGTTGCCAATCATTTTTGCTTAACCCGTACTAAACAAAGCTACGTACAACGAGCAATTGTTTTAAGCTAGTGGCTCCGTTTAAGCATCCAATAAAAATCAGCAAGATTATTTCGCACAACCCTTTTAATATAAGAAGTATTAGGAACTCTTATCATCACCTTGAAGAAGGGTAGCGGGGCAAGTGTGATTAAAACACCCAAGTTCAAAGACAAAGCTGCCTTTCCCTAATTTAAAGGGAAAATAGGTGGACGCGATACAACTTGCCTCACCCCAAAGGCATGGACTAAAATAAGTCATTTGCGGGTCCCTCTTCTGATAAGATCAATCCACTTGTTGGAATGGAATGAATTTGATTGATAGAGAAGGTCTAGATTGCCTGAGGGAGCGGATATATCCTAATTACAGAAATAATATATTGATTGTAAAATAGCGTATGCCACTTTCATTTTCCATGATTGCATCTAATCTCAGAGATCTGTACTCCGTTCTCTCTTTCTTTCTTTCTTTTTTATTCCCCCTCCAATCTTCCAATTTGTGTAGAAAAATATGATCCTATCAGCAAGAGGAACTTGAAAAATCGTTCTACCGGCCTCGCACTAACGAAACAAAAATAATAAAGAGTGAAAAGTGACAGATTATTACCAAAATGAAATTGACAAAAAACTGAGAGCTTAGGTGAGGTGAGCTGGGAAAGAAATTTATGTATGAACCATATTGTAAAATAACCTAAGTCTAAATTCTCGATATTTCTTTTGCTATACGATTTGAAATGAAAAATCTCTATTTGGACAAGAAGCCATACGATTTGGATATTATTTCTTTTGCTCCAGGACAAAACAGAGAGCGGGTCACTGGCCGAAGGACGCAAGGACGCGAGGCTGCGCGCGAGGTTCGCCCAGGAATGTCGTGCGGTACGAAGCCATCTGGTCTCATCCTTGAAGAAAGGGACAGAAGCGAGATAAATGGGAGAGAAAGGCGGCAAAGGGAAGGGGGGGGTCTCTCCGGTCTTTTTGGGTTTGTTCGGCCGAGGTAGAGCAACCGAGAGAGAGAGAGAGAGCTGGTGAGAGTGAGAAGGTGAGCTCGAGAGAGAGAGAAGGAGCGAGCCAGAGAAGAGAGGGAGCTCGAGGGTGGCTGCTTCTGGAAGGGTGCGGCTGAAAACCAAGGAGAGGCTAGAGCCGCTCGAGAGGGGAGACCGAGAAGGTGGATAGCGAGGGAGAGCAAGAGAGAGAGGCGACTGTGTTCTCGAGTTCTTCGGGGGAGGCTGGAGACAGCGAGAGCAACAGAGAGAGTGAGATCCGAGAGAGTGAGCAAAGGGTGAAGCGGAGAGAGAACCGAGAGTGAGCGGAGGGATGGACTGAGAGAAAGCGAGACCCAGGAGCCGAACTTCGTTCTCGAACAAGCGTTACCCGGCCATCCCCAACATAAACCGGCGATCTCCAGCCAACACCCTCGAGCACGTGGTGATTTTTCTTTGGGTTCGATCCACTTTTATCTCGATGATCCTGGCTCGGTGCAACGTCGAGGCGGCCGACCATAGCTCTTTTCGCTACAGGCTCACCTTCTGGTCGCCGTCGTCGAGCCTGGTAGGGATATTCATGGTCAAACACTTCTCTCTGGGAACTCCGTTGCTTGGTTTTATTTAAGATGAACCGAAGCGATAGCTGGGTTTCGTTTTCCCTAGTCCACTAGCATGCTCGATTTGAATGAGCCGTCCCTTTTGTCAAGCCTGAGTCGTCACTTGCTGCTTTCTTTTGAGTAAATGACTTAGAATGCTGCCATTTCCATTCTCTGTTGATGGCTGCTTGAATATGCTCAAGACTCCTCCCTTTCGTTTCAAGAACACACCCTTTAAATTCCCTCCTGGAGTTTCTGCCTGAAAATTGATTATTCACTGGTTTAATAGCATGCGAGTAATGACTGGACCTTATCTATTTAGATATGGTGGCGGACTTTTGACTAGTTATGCACTGTTCAGAATGCCAGATTCATTTGTAGAGGTTTATAGAGGAAGATTTTGTTTACTATTTTTCTAAATTATACGACAGGTATTTGTAATTTGCATTTCTAAAAGGTAATATCCTTTCAATTTTCCAGAGAGATGGATCGCATCGTTTCTTGGTGCAATGGGGCAGAAGTTTCTATCTGTGTATTGCTCGTGTGGCACGTATATTGATTTTTTGACAATCCTCCTAACAGTTTACTTGGTGACACCCAATCACATATCGTTTGGCTACATTTTGCTCCTCCTATGTTGGATCATGGGAAGACAACTCGTTGAAAGGACGAGAAGACATTTTTAGTTTCCATTAAAAGTATATGCAATCACTGTGTTTATCTTCATATACAGCTTGAGCAATTTCTCCACCCTTGAGATGTGGTTTTTGGGGTTGATTGATCTTCAGTTTTACTTGGCCTACAACTCAGAAGCTTTGCTATTGCAGAATATTTGGCAGTCTATTGCAATACTGATTGCGATGCAGCTTTACAGCTACGAGAGGGACAGAGCAAGTTTATCCAATCTGATGACTCCAAACTTATGGAATTTGGAGTACTTAGATTTATTAAGAGTTTCCTCATTTGGCACAGTGACAAGATAGTGTGTATATCAAAGTTCTATGCATCATTGTCACCAATTAGTCTCTTTGGTTTCCTTTATCTGCTCGGTCTTGTCATTTGTTCCCTTTTACCTAAAGCATCTCGAATCCCATCAAAGTTATTCCTTCTTTATACAGGAATTCTGGTGATGACAGAATATCTCTTTCAGATGTGCCCAGGCAGGAATGTTTCCTGGACAGAATGACTTTAGTTTGGCCAAGTTCTTGGGTTTCGAGTTATTTCAGTCAGGCTTTTGGGGTCTAGAATTGGGTTTAAGGGGGAAAAGTGCTGGTGATATCTGCTTGTACCCTTCAATACAATGTCTTCCGTTGATTGCAAAAAGTACCAACTCACATTATTTGCAAAGATTACACCAAAGAACCTTGCCCTCTGTTTGTATCAGCAGAAGAAGTGTTTGGGGATTTTTCTAATTCAAACGGGGAAAGCAAGCCACCTGCAGATTCTCTGGCAATTCCTTGTGAAGCAGAGAGCGTGAGAAACAATGTCTTCATCAGCCTCTGGTTTTTCTCAAGCATCAAATAATGTGCCCAGAGCTGGAGGCTCTGGGGGTGGCAGTGCTAGAAAATATTCCTTGGGATATATGTGAGGAAGCACCAACGAAAGCCACAAATGGAACAAGAAAAGGATTATCACCATGAGAAGGGAGAGATTTGAAACGCAGAAGACAATCTTCATAGTCTATATAAATTTTTGGATGGAGAACATGTTTAATCTCTTTGGCCTCGAAATTAACATGGCGGCCTTTCTCCTTGCCTCCTTTGCTTTGTTGAATGCCATTTCTATGCTATATATTGCACTTCTCGCTGCCTGCATACTTCTAAATTGCAATGTCATTCGGAAATTATGGCCAGCAGCACACCATCTGCCAATTCACAAACATCAAGCAAGGCTGAGTCTGTATTTCCTTTCGAATTTTATGATTCTCCTGCCGGTATCAATGCTGAAAGTCTTCATGTGATGAATTCAGCTGATCATTCATTTGAGTTTTCCCATTGCGAGATCACTGAGGCTGAGAAGGATGGTGGAGCTTCTTTATATGATTCAGATAAGAAAGAGAGAGCCAGAGGTCAAGCTGAGGATAACTCTATAGTTTCTGCTGTGCAGCTTTTAGGAGATGACGGTTAGTTCTCTTGTAACCTTCCCGAACATCAAGCCAGAAGACATGGATGCCAGGGGCACAATCAAGCAGTCTCCCCTGCACCCGATCAAAGGCCAGGATCACCTGACGAAGCAGCAGAAGTTCGCCAGATCGAAGCTCCGGGTCTCCATCAACCTGCCGGACAATGAAATCTCCCTCCTCCGCAGCCGGCGGAACCTGAGCTTCAGCGAATCGTCCGCCGCCGCCGCCGCCGCCGCTGCCAAACCTCCGACTTCTCCTTCTCCATCTCCCCACTCCTCGTCCTTGGCCTCAGCGTCGATCGGTCGAATCTTCAAAGGGAAGGCTCCGGCGACGGCGAGGGGGAGCCTCGAGAACGGCGGGGTCAGCGGCGGCGACCCCGGGGGCGGCCGGCAGGCGTACAGGAGCACGAGGATGGTGGTGGGGGTGCTACGGGAGCTGGACGCAGACATAGTGGCGCTGCAGGACGTGAAGGCGGAGGAGGAGAGGGAGATGAAGCCGCTGTCGGAGCTGGCGGCGGCGCTGGGGATGAGCTACGCGTTCGCCGATAGCTGGGCGCCGGAGTACGGCAACGCCGTCCTCTCCCGGTGGCCCTGGAAGGTCCAGAAGATCTTCGACGACACCGATTTCAGGTACGTCATTTCGTTTTATTTTATTTTATTTATTTATCAATTTCCATATATTTTTTACCTGTTATTCTTGCTATCATTTTCGTAATTATGGTGACGATGATATGCTCTCTTTCTCATTGAGCAAGTGGTCTTCCTAGGCGATTTCGACATTTAAAAGATATTTTCATTTATTTATTGAGGCGTCCACCATTGAAAGCAAAGTTTCATAATATGTCATAAATTAATATTCCCTCTGGACATATTATATAATTTTTTCTTTCATTTTTCCAAGTGAAAAAATTAATTTCGCAGACCCATCTACAACAGTGCAAATCCATCTCGGACAGTTGAAATTTTCATTGAAATTAAGGTACGGTGGATGTAATAAAAATTCACAAGACCAAAAAATAAAAACAAAAACATAAGCTTTTGCCTAGCCATCAGAATTTGTGGATGAAAATCTTGCTGTCACTTGGTTTATCTTTTGTATTTTTTTTTTTTCCCTCCCCTTTTTTAAACTGTTCTATTTGGAATTATCTGAATGGAGTTATCCAAGAACTGATATGGGAAGAATTTATAATATTATTCACGAGAACCCTATCACCAAAAATTCAAGAATTCCCCAAGGCTTTTCTCCCACAGCCTGTTTGCCTTTGTACAACTTACGGAAAGCTATCTGCAACAGCAATGGTGGGCCTTTCCAAGGATCCCAGCACCAGCTGGGAGCACTGCCAGTCAGAACTAAAATTAAATTAAAATTTTTTAAAAAAAAAAACCCATTTTTTTCTTTCTATGATTTTAGATATGGGTTCTCCAGAGTATTGTCATTTATCACTAATAATAATAATAATAATAATAATAATAATAATAATAATAATAATAATAATATCTTCGGTTATAACTATTCAAAATTTGTGCGAGTGCGTGTGATGAAAGACTGTCTTGGACTTCTTTCATTCCTCTTTTTTTTTTTTCATTTCTGGTTGCATTTAGTGGGTTGATGAGAGTCAGCGTTGAAGATCATTCTGTATTAATTGCTGATATAATCAAGAGAATGCTTAGGAACCTGCTAAATTACATATATATTTTTGCTCTTTAGTATTTAAATAAGGAGTTGGGAAGATAAACGAAGGATAATATCTATGGCGTACATTAAATGAGGGCAGGGTAAGGTGTATGTAGGTAGGACAGTAACGTGGGGAGGATGTTGCTTTTGCTTTATTTTATGTATTTGCCAAATCATATGCTTGACCTGAAGACAATACAAGGACTATCCATCTTCTAGGAAAACTACATTTCTCTCAAGCGAGACAGACCAGATAGAATCAACTAGTTTGAGACACCACTCAATGGCTTGTCATGGAGTCAATTTCCAAGACTTTTGCGTTCGATTAATTAAGCCATGCCTTAGATAGTGAAGGGATTATGTGCTTTCGTTGTACGAAAATTCAGAAAAAGAAGAAAAGGGTGGATTGGAATATAATTAATTGACATATTAAATTGAGGAATGGAAGTGGCTGTGAACTCGATATGTTTTATTACACAGGAATGTTCTGAAGGCAACAATAGAAGTGCCCCATGTTGGGGAAGTGAACTTCCAGTGCACCCACCTGGATCATCTCGACGAGAACTGGCGGATGAAGCAAGTCGGCGCCATCATCCAGTCGAGCGACTCTCCCCACATCTTGGCTGGTGGCCTCAACTCTCTCGACGAGACCGATTACTCGCAAGAGCGGTGGACCGACATCGTCAAGGTATGTACATTTATGTCATGTTTGATGTGATATTCGTTAGCACGTCAAACTCGATTACTAAATAGCTTAAGCTACGGCGATTTTGTAATCACGGGCACCTGTGTTTGTTACAGTACTATGAAGAGATGGGAAAACCGACCCCAAAGGTTGAAGTCATGAGGTTTCTGAAGAGCAAGCAGTACACGGATGCTAAGGACTTTGCCGGAGAATGCGAGTCCGTGGTCGTCATTGCCAAAGGACAAAGTAAGAACTCACTTGTTCGCTTTCCCATCTTTTGATTTTTCTTTTTCGCTCTATCAAATGGCTAATCTAAGGTGCTTTTCGAGCACGATGCTCCTTTTGCTCAATGATCACATGATTGGCTTGAATGGACGGAAATTCATAACATTTGAAGCATGATGATCATGTTGAATACATAAATCCGTTGTTGTCATCACTTTGTCGATATCAACCTTTGATGTGAAAATCCGTAGTATAAAAATTGAAGTCCAAAGTCTTTTTTTCGATTGATTATTGTTTGAATATGTAATTTGAAATTGTTTATTCTATTGCAGGTGTGCAAGGGACGTGCAAATACGGAACAAGGGTGGACTACCTACTGGCGTCACCAGATTGCCCATACAAGTTCATTCTGGGGTCATATTCGGTCCTGTCATCGAAAGGGACATCAGATCACCACATCGTAAAGGTCGATGTAACGAAATGCGAAAACAACCCTCCCCATGAAAGCAATGGCAACAACAATAAAATTACCAAGAAAAGGCGACGACAGCGCAAGCACCAGGCCGTTGTAAAGATCTCAGGCACAGCTCCTCCTTCAAAGGGTATATGGACAACGAACACATTAAGCAAAGTCGAATGACATTACATTTATATCTCCTTTTTCTTTCCACTCTTTTCTCAGCAGCTGCTCCTGTTGTTGCTGTTGACTGATCTTGGGCATGCTGGCTTCGTCAATCTCTGTGTAAATCTTCGATTGTTTTGTGCATCTTGTCTTCTCTGTTTCTTTTTCTTCAGTTTAGAGTTGAAGAGGGGAGGGTTCTGGTGTGATGGCTTCCTCACATCTGTATAGATTTCCACACGACAGAAGTGAATTCTTACGTTTCAACTAGGCATTCTAAGCGGTTCTGCCAAGTTCCTTTTCAGTATTTTATGCCTTTTCTTTCCGCTTGTAATCTTAACTGCAAGATTCCGATTAGTTTTGTCGAGGGCGACATCTCAAGTTGACTTTGCTGAGGTTGAGGTTAGAGAATGCGATCTTGTATCTTTAGATTTAACTGAAAGTTGAAACGTTTTAGATTAAAAGTCCTTGGAATAAAATTGCAAATTTCGAAAATTGAATTTTTTTGTTAAGTTGGACATCAAGTGATTGATAAAAGACCCAAAGATTTCAAATGAAATACCTTTAAAAAGCAAATAAGGAAAGAAAAAAAAAAAGCTGCGAAGTCCGGTAATTATGAATTCTAAACATTTCTGACGGTAGTCAATGTCTTCATTCTTTTTCTCCGGTTTTGAAATTAGCATTGGAAAGAAGAAAAATGGTAAGTTAGTGCAATCTACTTCGACATCTCAAGAAATACCTTCTGCGATCTCTAAATGGAGCCTTAATGAGCATTATAAGTAAAAGTGTAATGAAAAGAGAAAGAAATAGATTTTCTATATAATAGACATTGTTGGCTGATGTATCATGCTAATTAGCTTATGAATAAAAAACCATGTCTCCCTTATAATGGTTGGCAAACTACGCCCCTTGCATCAGCATAGTAGAGGACGCAAGTATCTCTCAATTGGCGTATACTCTTCAATTGATCCTCCTTGATGTAATTTATATCGATTGAATTATTTATTTCGATTTTTCTTGGGATCTCAATTTAAAAAATCATGGGATCTAAAGCTCAGATAACAACAAGAGGAATTAAAAAAAAAAAAACACTGAAGACTTTGCGTCAATATCATTGACCGGTAAGAATCCCGGTACCCGCGACCTTGCAGGTCTGCTACTCGGGACCTCACTAATATATGACATTAAAAATAAAAATAAATTTAATTTTTTTTAATGAGACAGAAAGATAATTAATCATTAATATTTGATACTTTTGCCGTTTGTTTAAGGGCTATGCTAGTAGGTCACATGACACATCCAATGACGTTTTCACTGCACATTTTTTTTTTCTATAGTGATAAAGTCAGTTATTAAAATGTTGTATTGTTTTCCCTTTTTGTTGCAAATTTCCCTTCTATAAATCATGAACACGAACACGAGCACAAAATTTTTTCGGCAAAATAAGTAATCTATTTAGCACGTGTCGATACCTCTAATTATTTTCTATATCGTGAATAAATTATTAAGTGATGATTGGATAAATCATTAAACATAAAAATCTCTTGACGAAAAGTATCCTAGATTATCTCGTGAGTGTATGCTGAAAATCTAGACATACATTATTGTATTTTAGGGTAAAAGATTGGCTCTCTCTTTGTCACTGATTTTGTAAGTGTCCTATTGCCTTTGGATGGTAATTCTTTTTGTAACCGTTCGACTTTATAATCGGCAATGACCAGGAGTAACCATCATTGATCAAGCCCTCTTAGGTGAACACTTAAAAAAGAAGTAGTCTCTTAATCGTTGGAATTGTGTTAAATCAGAGGCATTGTTGGTAGATATCATGAATAATGGGAAAATTTTCAAAAAAGTCCTAAATCTATTGCACTTTAGCCAATTAAGTCATAAATCTTTTAATTATGTCAATTGAATCCTCAACCTTTTCACATTTTGCCAACTAAGTTTATTAGGCCAATTTTAAGAAAAAATCATTGATGTGAATGCCAGCTATCTTACGTAAGATGGTCGATACTAATGTTGGCAAATTTTTGTAATTTTTTTTTAAAGAATGGATTTTTTTAATATATATATTTATATTTTATTTTACCGTGGCTTGTGAGAGTTGTCGGGTCCTTGCAGCTACTAGCAAAGACAGTGACCCTTGCCGGACTTGGCAAAAAAAAGTAAAAGAGGAAAAGAGAAGAAAAGAAAAAAAATGGAAAAAGAAGAGAAAAAGGTTCATAAAAATTCAAAAAAATGTTTAAAATATTTTAAAAATTCTCCATCTTAGTGCCACTTGTGCCATGTAAGATAACCAGTGTCTACGTCAGTGATTTCCTAACAAAATTGGCTAGATGAACTCAATTGGCAAAATATGAAAATGTTTAAAATTCAATTGACATGACTGAAAGATTAATGACCGAATTGGTAAAAGTACAATGAGTTTTTGCTGGTAATTTTCCCATGACTAACTAGCATCTCTCTTCCATCTTGATTCTGATCATGGTTTAAACAGGGCAAAGTCCCAAACTTATCTAAAGAACTTAAATCTCCAAAAGAGATGCAATATCTAGTATAAAGTTCACACTTTATGACTTGTGTCCAATCACATGGCGTTGCTGCAACAGATAGTTTGGAGACATGTTTCAGCTGGTCTTCTTACATGCTAAACATGATATCATAAACAAACCACTAAGAAGGTTAGTTAGTAACCTTTTTTTATCGTTTGCCAAGCATGTCGTTCCATCATCTTTCAATAAATTCTCAAGTGGCATTTGTAGAGAAAAGTTTTCATCTCGGCTCACTGGCAAACTGAAAATTGTAATGGTCATGAGTAAACGGTCAGGATGAGCAACGATATTTAAAAGCACTTGTGTAGTTCTTCGCCTGTTAGTATGCTAAACATGGAAAATGTCAAATTAACATCAATTTAACACTGTCTTTACTCGAATAGCTACAGAACTATGTAAGAAAACACAAGGAACAAGAAGAGAATCCCGAAGCTCTAGACATGGCATGGCCATGAAAACTCCACCGAGAGCTGGTTTTTGGTCCTCGGAGTAGATGTGAAAATGTTGCAGAATTAAAGAATAAGCAAAGATTCTTCGTATCTAGCACTGTAAGCTTGCTCGATATAGAGTGAAACAAAGGGACATTGCATAGAGTTTGCACCTATATGAAGTTCAAGATGGCCCGGAGCAATCTGCGCCAGATGACCTCAACTTAAGTGCATCGCCGTATCAATAATCACTTCTTCCACAAGTGGAATTGATACGCAATTTACGCCCGAATTGTCCTCTATTCACCTTTCACTTGGGGACGGTTTTCCATGAATCTCTTCCAGTTCCTCGAGCCTGTTATCGTGGGCTCTTCTAAGTGAGGCCATCTGTATATGATCGTTTGCTTCTGGAAGTCGGTTAATGGAGACCTTGAAGTTCAGCCCATGAATTTTGCTGTACACTAGACGGGTCCTGTTGTCGTACTTCGAACACTTATTTGAGGTTTCAATTGTTCTCGCCTTCCTTTCATGGTGCAGCAGAGCAACAAATGCCAAAGGAATTGGGAGAGACAGTTCCACAGCCTCCTGTCACAATGAATGGTCTTTCTCATCAGGATGATTCTCCAATGAGCGTGATGAACTGCAGGAATAAGTAAGAAACTCAATTCTTGAGATGTTTCTGTCTCATATCATTTACTTTTTCTCCATTGCGTCGAACATAGTACCTACTCTAGTGATTAGCTTAACTTTTCATTTCAATCTGAAAGCTACTCACCTACATTTATAGGATTCTTAATATAAATTACCTGCTTGTGCACAGTATCTTACTTGGCGAATTCTATCATCTGCACTAGTTTATATGCATGCATCATTCGAGAGCGCAAGTGCCTTTGATGGCTTATGGCCTGAGGCATGGCGTAATTGTTTTTTGGCCTCGTCAAAAGTGTTGCTTCAGAGGACCTGAATATTCTTTTGATAGGAATCGTCTGTTTAGATGATCATAATTGCTACCATTGGTAGAACATACTACCAATAACAACATGATAGTTGCAGCGTGCATTCTAGTCGAACAACCTAGTTTCAACTTCGAGTTGTGATGCTAACTGTGCTCGCACTTGTGGTTCTAAAATGTTGATGAACAGAGCTGAATCTGACAAGCTACTAGCCATTCCTGTCGGTTTTGTTGGATCAGAAGAGGTGGTAAGGTCTGCTCCACATCTTGTACCTGGCGGTAATCTTGCTTGTCCTTCATTGGAAGAACAAGGAATGAGAATAAATGCTGCATTAGACGCTGCACGTGCACCAATTTCTCATCTCTTGAACCTCATTGCCGACGGCCATCGGGCTGCAAACTTCAGGGGACCTTTCCAACCATCAGACTTTTAATGGCTCGAAGCTTGAGCCACTTGGATTCATACCCTATCCCTTACTTTCTCTGAAGGTATTTATGATATTTAACACTTAGCTCGACATTCTGCGCCGTCGATCTTACTTGGTTTGGACTACCTACTGGCGAATCTCTTCATGTAAAGGTTTGGCTTGGAATATGACTTGTCAGCATAGTTGCATAGACATGGCGGTTCTGTTCTTTTACCCATCAGTGCATTTGACTCGTGGTGCAACAATCTGAAAAAAGCTTTTAATATGCTATTCGAGAGTCAGCTTTCAGCAGTGATCTCGAACAATTTCGTGTTCTCCAAACCGAGACTTTTTCAGAGTCATTGAAAGCCTTCAATTTCTGACCTTGTACTATGAAGGTCCTTCCTGCTTTATCTGTTTCTAGATACTTTAAAAAAACCATCTAAAGTAATTGAAAAGACCATGCGGAAAAAGTTAATTGCTGTTGTACTTGGCGAGGCGACCCAAGTTTAAGTAGCAGCATGCGCTTTTGCTACTTCTCTATGTATTCTTACTCCTGATGAATGGCGTGTAGCTTCCATTCAGGAGTACCTTGCTAATTCGGCATCAGGTCAGGGTTCTCTGTCTGCAATATCTGAGTGAAGTGGATATCGCGCGTTCCTTATCAACATCGGTGTCTGGAGGAATGTTTGCTAAGCAAGAAAACTCATGTGCAGGGGACAACAGTGAGGAATATAGTACTTGTTCGGAAGAATGTAAGGCACCATCTCATGACTTATCATCAAGTGAATGCACAAATTCTTACTGCATTGAGATATTGTGCTTTTGTAATACATCACATCCTCTAACATGACATCACATGTTCAATTTCTATTCATTGTAAAGGCAAAAATTGATAGCCACAATCGTTCATCGGTTAGGTCGAAGTCAGAGATTGCTTGAGCATGTAGCTGATGACGAGCTGGTTGATCGAGCGGGGGTTGAAGGGTGGGGGTGAGAGCTTTTGATGGAAACAAGAGAGATTCGTTGCTCAAAATGCAAACATTACCATGAAGAAAAAATTACATTGTTATGCCAAGAGGATTCACACAAAACAAAAATTATAACGAATGCCATACAACATTCATTGTCATTTATAAAACATGGACATAATGAGTCTAATAGAAAACACCGATGCTATATGAAAAACATGTAAAAGCTTCATAGATTACATTATCAATGATGGTACATGTTGATAGTATTAATTATATTTTGCATCTCATTTCTACAAGAGGAGAACAATCACACAATACATGATTTTGTAAACTCATTGCTGTGGTCAAATTGGTAACTGCTAGAAATTATCGGAGCACTTGACGAAGATGAGACCATTTCAAGTTCTATCTCATTGTTGTCATCATCAATTGGTGCCTCTATCGGATACAAAAACGGTTTTGGAGGTAGTTGCAGTTTATCGATATCTCCTTCAAGCATATCTAGAACTTTCCTCATTGACGGCCGATCATTAGGGCTCACCTGTATGCACCATAACGCAACGATTATCATCTTCCTTGTTTCTCTTTCCACTTCTATGACTTCTACCCTCTCAACCTCCTTTTCTTGGCCGAGTTGATCATAAATCCACAAAGGAAAGTAAATTTGACTTGAATGCTCTGCATGTGCATTTATATTTCTCCTTCTACTGGCCATTTCCATCAACATCATCCCAAAACTGTAAACATCAGCTTTATAAGAAATGCCACCAATGTCTTTGTAGAATAGCTCGGGCGCCATATAACCCAAGGTTCCTCTTGTTGCAGTCAACGATACTATGCTATGACCAATGGGATAAAGTTTTGCAAGTCCAAAGTCAGAAATTTTCGGAGTGAAACTTTGGTCTAGGAGAATGTTGTGCGGCTTGATGTCAAAGTGTAGAATTTGCATATTGCATCCCCGATGGAGATACTCTATCCCTCTAGCTATGCCTAGAGAGATTTCATGCATTTTCTTATAATCAAGAGGATCATCACCATCCTTATTCGAAATGTGTTTATCCAAAGAGCCATTCGGCATGAAATCATAGACCAGAGCTTGTTTGGAGTAATCGAAGCAAAAACCAACAAGTTGCACCACATTGACATGGTGGATCCTTCCAATTGTGGCCACTTCGCTAATAAAATGTTGGCCATTAGATTCTGGTTTGTTCAAAATTTTAACCGCAACTTCATTGCCACTCCTATGGATTCCTCTATACACAGAGCCATATCCCCCCTCACCTAATTTGCATTTGAAATTTTTGTAATCTTCTTGATATCCGAGTAAGAGTACCTTATGGGCAAAAAGTTGTTTTGAACTTGTAGGAATTCTTCAATGTTTGCGTCCATCGCCCGGTGCCTTCTCATCCACTTATAGATTAGAAGTATCAACACACATGGAGCTCCGAGTATGAATTTTGCTGCGACGTAGTTGGCTACATAGAAATTGTCCATAGATTAGCGCAGTGCAATAAATTTTTGGTAAACATAATTGTTTTAAATCAGAGTGCTTCTTGAGATCATCATAGTTGTGAGGAGAAAAGGCCCAGCAGTCATACCTATGTGACCAGGGAAATGCCTATGTGGATTATAAGTAATTCTGCATTTGTTGCATGAATTTTGGAAAATTATGTATTTTCTCTTATATTAATTATGGATTGTAAGTGATCCATTTTTAATTCTGCATTTGTTGCAGGAACTATGATGCGTTATGCAAGGATACCTGCAATCCCGAGAACGGACGAGGGAAATGCAAGACTTAAAGGGCTGATGTCAGAATTAGCTAATTATCAGTGGCATGATGGTGATTTAGTATCACATGTGGTCAGGGTCAATTAGATGATACAGGAAATCATCTGGAATGGTTATCTTATGCCGGATTTTGAGAAGGTGCCAGCTTTGATGAACACTCTTCCACCCGAATGGCAAGCGGTGTTGGATCGGCTATGGGAGGTCAACGTGGTCCCGGGTTATAGGAGGCTGGTGGAAGCTTTTGTAAGAGAGCACTATAGGATTGAGTTGACCAAAACTTCAACCCTTAGATTGAGCACCACATGGCGCCGAGTGAATGCGCCTTGGAGGCGACATGAAAGCTCTCCAAAATTTTTTCCATGGTTGGCAAATATGCCTTCAAATTTCTCAGATATTATGGCTGATAGATTAGAAGGGATATTCCCTATTTATTTCTTTGATTAATTATGTAATGATTACTACCTAATTGTGTTAATTGAAAGTATTATTGTTTTTAATTGTATGTCAATTATCTGTTGCTTTCTGTTATTGCTGGTTGCTGTGGGTAATTAGCAGTGGGTAGTAATAGAAGTTTTTGTAACTTCATAGAATTGATTTTGCATAAGACAATTATATTAATGATAATTTTAAGTTAGGATTTTTGGAGGATGATTGGAAACATAGTGACCTTTTGATTCTGAAGCCTTACTTGAAATTATTCATTAATATGATGGGTCTATACAAATAGGGATGCATAAATGATAGGCATTAATTATTCGTGCATGTATGTCTGATGTGTTCAGAACGATGGTTCAGCAACTAAGAATGCAATTGCTGATATAAACGGCAATAATTGTGAAGATTCAATATGTGCTGAAAAAACAAGAAACACTAGAAGCTCTTGACCATGTTATGGAAGATCTTAAGGATGCCATGCGCCACCTTGAGCTAGTAGAGGACCGCCTAACGGTATTTGAGCCGAAAATAGACATTTGCTATGCTGGTTCTAGCTCAGAAAGGGCTTTGTGCTCTAAGCGCAAGCGTATTGATTCGTTCAATATGTGGGAATGCAAAGGATCAAGTCCTTATTGTAAGAAATCAAGAATTAACCAACAAGAGAGAGGAAAGCGTCCTCAAGTGAAGAAAATGTCAAGGGTGTGATGTTACAATTGTGACAAGAGAGGTCACTATGCTCGCGACTGTCGTGAGCCAAAGAAGGAATGCACCTCTTGTACATTTGAGAACTTTGCTTATGTGTCAAGTTCTGCATTATAGGCTGAATCCAATCCTTTGTGGAATGTAGATTCAAAAGCGACAGACCATGTAGCGAAGGATAGAGGATCCTTCGTGGAATTCCGACGAGTACCAACTGGAACTAAGTGGATCTATGTGGGAAACAACTCCAGAGCTGAAGTAAAAGGAATTGGCACATGCCAACTGAATATGCGTGGTGGATGCACTTTGTTTCTTCATGATGTGTTGTATGCTCCGGAGATTCGTCGGAATTTAGTGTCTGTATTAATGTTAGTTAAATTAGGTTTTAATATGAACTTCTGTAGTAGAAGGTGTGAATTTGTTTTTGGAGACAAATTACTATGGTTGTGGTTATTTTATGGATGGTTTTATTGTATTAGATATTGATTATGTTAATGCTAATGTTTGTTATTCCCTTCTCACGTCTCCTAATAAATATGATAATGATGTGAATGTGTGGCATGCTAGACTTGGTCACATTGGCCAACGGCGTATGAATAGACTAGCCAAAGAGGGCTTGTTGGGCAATATTGAAAAAGTCGATTTGTCCATATGTAAGCATTGCCTAGAAGGGAAAACGACAAGGAAACCATTTGGAAAAGGAAAAAGAGCTGAATTTCCTCTGCATTTAATCCATTCGATGTCTCGTGGTCCAATGAATGTGAAAGGAAGGCATGGGGCTATTTATTTCATCACTTTTATTGATGATTATACTCGATTCGGATATGTCTATTTGATTTCTCATAAATCTGAAGCGATAAGTTGTTTCAAAAGGTTTATGAACTTTGTGGAGAATCAATTAGATAAGAAAATAAATGTATTTAGATCCGATCGAGGTTAAGAATATTGATCTAATAAGTTCAGAAAATTATGTGATGAAAAAGGAATAGAAAGATAGTTGTCTATTCCATATACTCCTCAACAAAATGGTGTTGCAGAGAGAAGAAACAGAACCCTACTGGAATGGTTAGGTCCATGATGGCACATGCTAACTTACCCATCACATTTTGGAGTGATGTGTTGTTAACTGCTGCCTATATACTTAACCGGGTGCCTTCCAAATCGGTTATTTCCACTTCATATGAGTTATGGACAGTTAGAACACCGGACTTAAGTTTTCTTAAGCCATGGGGTTGTGCTGCCTATATTCATGAGTCCTCTCACAAGTTTTGGGAAAATTGGGTCCCAAAGAAAATAAGAGTATTTTCATGAGATACTGAGAACACTAAAAAAGGTATGTGTTCATAGGTGAGCAGGAAAGTGGGAGTATAACTGAATTTGAATCACG
Organism: Eucalyptus sideroxylon; assembly: GCA_014182405.2. Taxonomy (NCBI): domain Eukaryota; kingdom Viridiplantae; phylum Streptophyta; class Magnoliopsida; order Myrtales; family Myrtaceae; genus Eucalyptus; species Eucalyptus sideroxylon. The sequence continues at coordinate 33,161,838 of CM024555.2, read as the reverse complement.
CGATGTCACATCCTTAGTGGATGAATTTTCTAAGAAGGGTGAAATAAGGGAAAATTACTCCCTATTTGAAACCTTGGATCAAGATAATGATGTCAGTGGAGTTCGTTCAAGTGGGAGTAATATGAGATGTAATGAATTGAATTCAACTCATTCTCAATTGCAACCACTTGATGTGACGACATCATCATTACCTAATCCAAGTGGGAGCATGATGGGGAATGATGTGCTAAGTGTACAATCTCCCATACGGTGAACAAGTCGCCAAAGTATTCCCCGTCGACGTTTTGACATTGAAGGGGAAACTTTTATGGTTGCTCCAAAAGATGAGGATGAGTCAAGAAATATTAATGAGGCTCTGAACTGCCCTAATAAGGAAAAATGGATTCATGCAATGAAAGAGGAAATGGAGTCAATGAAATTAAACCAAGTCTGGGAACTGGTTGATCTTCGAAAAGGACGCAGAGCTATAGGAACAAGTAGGTTCTCTAAATAAAGCGAAAGGCTGATGGCTCAATAGAAAGGCATAAGGCTTGCCTTGTGGCGAAGGGGTATAATCAACATGAAGAAATTGATTATGAAAATACATTTTCTCTTGTAGTGAGATTTACCTTGATTCGCATTATTCTGGCAATAGTGACTAGTATGGATCTTGAGTTACATCAAATGGATGTAAAGACTGCTTTCCTCAATGGAGAATTAGAGGAAGGAACATATACGGAACAACCTGCTGGTTTCATAATGAAAGGCCAAGAAGAAAATGTATGTCGACTTTGTGGGTCGATATATGGCCTTAAGCAGTCGTCGAGACAAATGTATATACATTTTCATAATGCCATAGAGGCATATGATTTTACAATGATTGACGAGGATCATTGTGTATATATCAATGGATCCAATGATCAATTTGTGATCATATCATTATATGTTGATGATATACTAATTGCCGAAGCAATATGGAGTTGGTTAATATTTTGTCAAGAGATGGTTGTCTTCCAACTTTGAGTTGAAGGATATGGGATTGTAAACCCATAGACACTCATATTGCAAAAGGTGAAGGATTGAGCCATAAACTGTGTCCAAGGACTCCAAGAGAAGGAACAAATGAAACATGTTCCTTATGCTAGTGCTGTTGGGAGCTTGATGTATGCTATGATGTGTACAACACCCGACATATGCTTTGCTGTCGGAATGGTGAGCAGATACCAATCCAATCCAGGTCAAGCACATTGGAAAGCCGTTAAAAGAATACTGAGGTATTTAAAGGGGACTGCTGATTATACGCTGAGTTATTAAGAAAAGGATCTGCAACTCAAAGGCTATTCTGATGCTGATTGGGGAGGAGATTTAGATGAAAGAAAATCTATCTCTGAGTTTGTTTTCTTACCGAATAATGGCACCATATGTTGGAGCAGTAAGAAACAAAAGTGTATAGCCTTGTCCACGATAGAAGTTGAGTTCGTGGCATTATCAGCAGCAGTATAAGAGAGTGTTTGGCTTAAGAGATTTTTTGGATCATTTAGGTGTTATTGGAAGTGTTGCAGATTCATTGTTGGTTAACTGTGATAGCCAAGCAGCAAAAGTGTACACCAAAGATCCAAAATATCATGGCAAGACCGAACATATAGATACCAAGTATAATCTTGTCAAGGATATGGTTGCACGAAAAGATGTGAACTTAGTGTACATACTACGCATGGAATGGTAGCAGATCCTATGACAAAGCCAATACCTAGATATGTGTTTTGTGGCCATATGAAATCTCTAGGATTGCGTAGAGACTGATGTACTGAATATTGTAATTTCCCTAAATGTTCACAATTTGATGAATTTGTGTTTTCATCATTAATGCCTATGAATCTTTGTTTAATCTTTATGCATCTTAATGCTTAGTGCATTACTTTAAGTTGAGAAGTATGTCGGACAGATATAAGATTAGCCCACTCACACGGGTAATCGCCTTTGTTTACTGTGTGATAAATAGAGATGAGACTGTTTTAAAGCTTATTATCTAGGTGATAATCGAGAGTTCAAGCTTAAAACACGTATGTCGCCTTAACTAGGTGTTAAGATGAGGACATAATACTTACTATGTCCGAAAGTAAAAATACCCCACATGTTTTACTTTATCTGTCTAAGATGCCGATGTGAGTTTCGATGAATTTTGTGATTGAGTAGATACGTGAACTCAAGTTAGACATTGGGTATGTCTGAACTATCATCTGTACAGTATTGAAAGGTGTAGACATACGCTCCATGGGAAAGGAGTTAATACCGTAATACGTATTTCATACTACGTATGCATGAGACGACCAATAAGAGTGGCAAAAGTTTGATCTCAACTTTTATGTCGTGTGAGACTATTGAGGAAGAGAGTTCCTCAATTTCTTAGTCCCCTCATGACTCTTACTTATTCTCAAGATTTCTATTTAGTGTTTGCTATCTTAGGATGTTGCCAATGGTCATGAGTTTGATTCGATCTAATGGGGCATTTCTAGAAAAGCAAGCTGGACTAAAATTGAGAGTTTGAAGGAAAGAGGAAGATAGATTTTGGAGAATCACATTATAGTTTTGTATTCACCGGTTAACCAATTATGACTGTCTTTGTGATAATCATAATTGTGAATACAATATATATATCATTGTTTAAAAGAGATCAAGAGAGATGTAAGATGTGATCGATTGATCTAGGGTACTGCATACTAAATCTACTCAGGATATGATGCCCATTATGAGCTGCTATATATTCCTAACAGATGTATGGCAACGAGCTCTCAAAGTATGCTGGTCGCACGGATTATTCACCGGTATGAATGTTGAAGAGAGGAAAAGAGGATTATGTTCGGCCCACCATGTTAAGTGAGAGTCTATGATGGATTTTTTCTCGATGGGGCTGAGTAGGGCCTGTCCGCCCATGTTGGTTTTGCACCACCATATGCGAGTGGGAGATGATGGATTTATGAGATGGGCTTAAGGCCCATCCGCTCAAGTTGGGCCCAAAAAAGGCTCGGCCCACAGGAATAGGGCCCGTGGATGGGAAATGTATAAAAGGGAGGAGAGAGAGAGAGAACACACCTCTTGGAAATTAGAACGTACGTACGTTCCTCTCCCTCTCTCCCACCAAGAAAAAGAAAAGAAAAACGCTCTCTTTTCTTCCAAACGCTCAAGGCGACGCCGTTTCCCTTTCAAGGCAAATTGACATAATCGGATCAGAATTTCTTCCTCTTCTTCAGCGTTTAGTGTTTAATCTGTGGCTAACAAGGTACGCTCGAATCCGTGGTGTGCTTTACGATCGGTGATGCGTGTTTTCCCGGGCTTCTTCTTCCGCATTGATTTAGGGGTTCGATTCGGTGTCGAATCCGGTTTTCGGGAATCCGTTATTCCCAATAGATAGAGTGAGCAAAGGGTGAAGGGGAGAGAGAACCGAGAGTGAGCAGAGGGATGGACTGGAGAAAAGCGAGAACTAGGAGCCGAATCTTGTTCTCGGACAAGCGTTGCCCGGCCATCCCCAACATAAACCGGCAATCTCCAGCGAACACCCTCGAGCTCGCGGCTACCTATTCCCGGCGCCCGAATTCTAGGTGAGTTTTTTTTTTTGGGTTCGATCGCCTTTTATCCTGATGATCTTGGCTCAGTGCAACATCGAGGCGGCCGACCAGAGCTCGTTTCACTTTGGGCTCACCTTCTGGCTGTCGTCGCCAAGCTGGGTAGAGATATTCTTGGTCAAACACTTCTCTCTGGGAACTCCGTTGCTTGGTTTTGTTTAAAACGGAAACGAAACAATAACTGGGTCTCGTTTTCCCTGGTCCGCGAGCATGCTTGGTTTGAACGAGCAGTCCCTTTTGTCGAGTTTGAGTGTCACTTGCTGTTCTCTTTTGAGTCTGGACATGAGCTAGAATCTAGAATGGGTTTACGACCTCTCCATAATCCGTGCTCATTGCATGCCCGATATAATGCCTCAGTTTTGTTTGTCTCCGTGAAAGCATACCATGGATCTGTTTGACATATTTTCATCACTTGAGAAGTCGTAGGACGAGCTCGACATCAAAGTGATGGTAGACGTTGGCAGCAAGTTCGGTTTTGCGGTGGTGAGCCAAGATGGCTTGATGACGGCCGGCAACGTTGGGTGTTGTTGTCGATCCGTTTAAAGTTCTGCCGTGGGTCCGTCCGGCGAAATTCCAGTGTGGAGTTCGTCGGCATGGGAGGCTTCGGTAAAGGACGTAACAGGGGAGTTGACACGAAGAAGAAGACGACGTTGAAAGGCTGAGAGAGAATAAAGGAAATTATGAAAATAGGCCTGGTGCAGACGTTCGTGGAAAGAGGATAGGAAGATGGGCTTGAGATTTTGTTTCAGTAGATTTAGGTTTGGTTTGAGTTAGTTGGGCTGGGCTTGATTTGTGAATGTTTGGGCTGGGTTTAAATTTTCATGAAGTGGGTCTTTGAGAGTCCATTACTAAAATGGAGGTCTGTTTTAATAGAGCCCAATTCATGTTCCCGGTCCAAGCCCGAAAATCCCATAGCAACCCATGTTCGGACCGGACCTTGGGGCCCAGCACGAGTTTCTATTTTCGGAATAAATTTTTCAAAAAAATTTAAGAGAAAAATTATTTTTTTTCTAAAAATTAGGAAAAAGCTTAAGAGTTGGTTTTTTAGTAAATACTCTTAAAATGTGTGAAAGTCCTTGATAAGAAAACTGTGCTCAAGAATTGAATAAATCCTTATAGCTTTACCATAGGATTCTGATTGTCCTTAAAAATAAATGCCCTTGATTGCATGCTCCTTATTTGGTAATATTAGATCTTTGTTTTCCCATGCAATTTATTTAATGCTTTCCTTGATTGTTGATTGTTATTTTAATGATTACACACCCACATGATTATCTCATATGTTAGTGGATAGGTTTAAAATCAATCTAAGCTACCTGATAATTTTTTTTTTATATTTTTTTGTGAAATGAAATAGATTAGATACCAAAATGGTATTTGATGAATTAGTGTAATTAAGTTCTCGACCCTAAATTCTTTGGTTACGTAGGAAGTGAAGCATGCTCATATGTTTTACTTGATTTCTAGTCGACCCCAAAAGAGTAGTAGAAACTCCTCATTGAAAAATTCTCATAGCATCAATTTGAATAACCAATGTGATGCGAAGTATGAGTTTAGGAGAGTTCACATCTAAAACTAGGGTCGTAGGCCATCTTTTAGACAATACCCCTAAACCTAATTTCCTTACTACCGAAGGATAGGTCATGACACCTGTTTCATAATCATCTTTCATCTCTGAATGTGTGGAATTAGAGGTGTCATGCATTTTTAAATGAGACGATTAGCCAATTTACCACTATGAACATAACAGTGGAAAGTTTGGAAAATATATTCATAGAAATTCTTTTCAGCGATATAGACGCGCTTTCGAATAATTGTAATTAGCACTTACCATATTTTTTTTCTCAAGCTAATGGGCACCATTATATATGATTGAAGAGATTGAAATGGATTTTCCATATAATACAACCGAGTTCATTTTAATTGATGCATCCAATGACGTTTTAACTGCACATGTTTAATTGTTTATAGTAATATTATTACTGATTACATTTTCATATTCCCTTTCTAAAAATTGGTTTGTTGTGCGAGCATCTCCACACGCGATGATACTTTAGTTGCTTTCTATATCGTCATTAAATATTCAGCAATGATTAGTCAAATTTTTAAGCGGAAAATCTCTTGGTCAAAGTATCCTAAATTATCTCTTGCACGTATGCCAAAACATTTGGACGTACATTATGCAAATTGATGTATCAACTATAGGTCCATTCAGCGCCATATAATACTATAAAAAAAAAATGATAACATATTTTGCAGCGTAAGGTTTTTGAATTTTGACAAAAAATAAAATTGGATAATGAAAAGATAAATAACAGCACCTGAAGATTATTATCGCACGTCCTAACCTCCAAAAAAATATGGAAGTGTATGGTGCTAATTAACGGCAACATAAATTTTATAGAATTTGAGGTCGCCTTTCATGAAAATAAAAAGAAAAATAAGGAGTAGGTGCTTCTTGCTGCTTGGGCAATGCAACACATTACAAGAAAAGAAAGAGCGCCACATGATGATTTCTCAGTCAGATATAGACCGACCAACGCATGCCTTGATTAGAAATTCACTTGCTTTGTCATTGCCCTACACACGTGAAGACTATAGGTGCTTTTTCACTATCAATTGAAATATTATTCTCACAGACCAATCAATCACTCTACAGTATAATAATCTCATCTCTTTCCCGCAGTAAGATTGCTCTATGAAAAAACTGAAAAGCCTTGACAATAACGTCATTTTATTGAACGAAAGATGCTGTTGCCTGCTTCAAAATCATCTTCCATCTCTGAACGTGAGGCATTGGAAGTGTCATATAAGCTCAACTGAGACTACAAGGAAGAGCAATGAGTAAATAACTTGGAGTGCTGCCATTTTCATTCTCTGTTGATGGCTGCTTGAATATGCTCAAGACTCCTCCCTTTCGTTTTAGGAACACCATCCCCACGGTGTTAATCGCTGCATAAAGAAGGAAGGTAGCTGTGAAGCAAAGCCAGCAGAGTTATTGTCTTTTGACAAGTTTTTCGGATGCATATCAACATTTTTCTCATGGGAAGAGTGCTCTATTATATACTACCTGTCTATTAATCATTTTGCAGAAAAACACACTTTTCTTTTCCAAATGACACTTCGAACCAATTTCGTGATATTCGAATGTAGGTAGAAGTTGCTGTAAACACGTTGATTGCAATAAATGGATCGAATATGCATTCGAGAGCATGAAGAATGGAGTGATAAACACCTTCACCTCCAAATAGGATTGAAGAGTTCAGGAAAAACTAAGTCTCGAGTTTGAAGTTTGGTATAAACTCACGTGCCAATGTGACAAAATGTTTATCGAGCTTAGTTTGGTTAACTCATAAATTTCATGGTAAAATTTGATGAAAATTAATGAAGAATAAATGTGTTATGCATGTACCAGTTTACATGTTTGGTGACCCAAAAATTAATTTTGCATAAATTTGTCACATATGTACTAATTTGAGATTTTTCGTGGTATTAATCCTATGGAATTCCATGTGAACTTGCCACCTTAACTGTCTATATCATCCAACTTAATAATTTAATGGTAAAATTTCACGGAAGCTAACAAATTGATAAATGTGTCACGCGTGTACCAGTTTAAAGTTTTTGATGACCCAAAATTTAGTTAGGGATAAATTTGGCACAATGTATAAGTTTGGGATTTTTTATTATATTAACTCCATATTAAAAAAGAAGAATTCGTTTTCCCAAACTCCTTTTCATGTGCACACTCACACAAAATGGAGGACCATTCTCATGTGGAATTTCATGACTACTAAAGAGATTAAGTTTGTTAAATTTTTGCATTTTCTACTTTTTAAGCATCATTTTTTGTGCTTTATTTTGATAATAATAAAAATTAAAATTTATACTTCTCTGTCTGCGATCTCTGAACGAAGTGGAGATCATGCGTTCCTCATCAACATCGGTGTCTCAAGGGATATATGCTTGTTCTGAATAAAGTAGGCACCATCTCATGTCATATCATCGAGTGAATGCACAAGTTCTTACTGCATTTAGGCATTGAGCTTTGGTAATACATCATATGCTCTAACATAACATCACATGTTCAATTTCCATTTATCGTAAAGGCAAAATTGTTAGCCTACTCTATCTTTACTCTTTGACATGTGCCAGTTGCTCATCGGTTAGGCTTGGACCCATCCCATGACATGAGATCCAAGTCGGAGATAGCTTGAGTACGTAGCTATCTTTGATGTAGGTGATCAAACATAGGTCGAAGGGTGAGGATGAGAGGTTTTGATGGAAATGAGAGAGATTCGTTGCTCAAAATGCAAACATTGACATGAATAAAAGATTACCTTATTATACCAAGAGGATTCACATGAGACAAAAATTGAATGAATGCCATACAACATTCATCGTCATTTATAAAATATGGACATAACGAGCCGAAAACACTAGTGCCATGTGAAAAATATGTAAAATTTTTACAGATTACATTTTGAATGATGATACATGTTGATAGTACTATTTATAATGTTTGCATCTCATTATAGGGGAACAATCACACAATACACGATTTCGTAAACTCATGGTCATGGTAAAATTGGTAACCACTAGAAACTATCGGAGCACTTGACAAAGATGAGACTAGTCATAGTATATATCATGGATCTCGCCGTAAGATGAAGCGGTGCACAAGTGATTCTTCTTCGCACCGCAACTCATCTCCAGTAGGAGCAGAACATACAATATGAAAAGCAAAACATGAAACATGCTCATGGAGCTCAAGGACTTAATCGTCTCTGTCATTTGATGCGATGCAATGGAATTTTTTATTAATTGGTAATGTGATGGAGGCCCAGTTACATGAAGGAAAAGAGTCGAGAGTCGTCAGTGATACAAATTTCCAAGTCAACTAATAAAACAAAGTCTAGTGAAGAAAAAATGGGTCTTACGTAGAAATTGCAGCCCTTGCATTTATGGTGACAAAACACAGAGTTGGAATTAGTTATGCATAGCTTTCATATTGATTAAAAAATAAACTTCTCTGCAGTTTCATATTGACTTTTCTTAGTACCATAAAAAAAAAGAATCGATTTAAAATCAAAAGAAAAAAGAAAAAGAGAGAATCGATTTGTATGTTATGTACTCTAGAATGAACAAAATCCATTTGAGTGAGGCATTGGCATTCTATTTTCTTTTCAAGGCTAATATTTCATAAGTGTCCTTTCGTTAAATTGTGAAGACGAAAAGGAAAAAGATGTCGTATTTCATCATCTAAACTTTTTATTTTTGACAACAAACATAAATTGGTAACAAAAATAGACTATGAACAAGAATATTAACTTGTATAATGTCGCTTTTGGCAAAAGTAAATGGAAAATAAGAAATAAGTGCTTCTTGGATGGTGTAACACGTTATGAAAGAAAGAAAGTAATACAACAATTTCTAACGGTGGACCGACGCATCTTGACTAGAACCTCACTAACTTTGTCATCATGCAAAGACTATAGATGCAAATTTCCAAGTCAACCATCAACACAAAGTCTAGTGAAGAAAAAGTGGTCCTCATGTGGAAGTTGCAGCCCTTGCGGTCAAGGCGACAAAAACACGGTGTTGGAATTATTTATGGTGTGGCTTTCATGTTGATTAGAAAAGAAACTTCTCTATAGTTTTCAGATTTAACTTTGTTGGCAAATTGACTCTTTGGGAATCAATTTTACTTTAGTAAAAAAAGAATCGATTGGAATGTTATGTACTCTAATTGAATCAAAATCCTTTCAAGTGTGGCATTGGCATTCAATTTTATTTTCAAGGCCAATATTCCATGAGTATCGATTCAATAAATTGTGAAGATGAAAAGGGAAAAAGATGTCGTATTTCACCGTATAAGCTTTTTCATTACTGACAAAAAAACAGAATTAGTAACAAAGATAAACTATTAAAGGGAATATTAACTTGTTAACAAAAAAAAAAAAAAAAAAAAAAAAACAGGAGTTAGTGCTTCTTGGATGGTGTGACACATAATGAGAGAAAGAAAGCAATTCAATAATTTCTAGCGATGGAACTGACATGCATTGACTAGAACCTCACTAACTTCGTCGTTGTGCAATAGCGATGTTTACTTATTCACTATTAACTTCAATATTACAATCAGTCTCTTGTAATTGTGTTAGTTATATGAACAATATTGTCATCTCTTTCTCATAATAGAACCACTTAATAAATGAACCGATCAACCACTGAGGTTTACCCGAGTGGCCACCCTTCCAACATGGAAGGGGGAGATGGGGAGTTCGAATCCCCACCTTCTCAGGGGAGTTGAGGTGGGGATGAATTAGTTTCAGGAATGGGTTTTGACTCTCACACCCTACAAGGAGGCAGAACAAAAGCTTAAGAGTGAGAGTTAGAATAAGAGTAAAGTAAGATCGACCAAGAAAAAAAAATGAACTGATCGATTATTGTCTTTCTATCAAATGAAAAAAAAATGTTCTTGTCCGTTTTTGACATTTAAATTCTGCCCTTTTTATTTAGGAGTTGGTCATATAGAAAATTAGGGATTAGTCTTAAAAAAAAGTAAAAAGTAAAGTAAATAATTTTCAATAAAATGTATTGTGTTTTCGTTAAATTGCATTGCATGTGGACATTAGGAACATTTGCATTACTTGTATTAAAAATTAAATTTTTTTTTTTAAAATTAAGATGAGAAAAAAATTAACAAAAAATAAAAACTTAGCCTGGTAGGGCTAGGGCCAGCCTTAGCCCGGCCCTCCCTTTTCCCCCATTGTGGCCTTCTATTTCCCTCGTGTAGCCTACTTTCTTCTTTCGCGGTCCAGCTCGCTCTTCTTCCTCCTTCCTCCTTTCCTCGTTTGGACATTAGCTTCAGGACAAAATAGAGAGTGCGTCGTTGGCCGAAGGATGCAAGAACGCGAGGCTGCGCCCGACGTTTGCCAAGGAATGTCGTGCGGTACGAAGCCAGCTGGTCTCGTCCTTTAAGAAAAGGAGAGAAATGAGAGAAATGGAAGAGAAAGGCAGCAAAGTGAAGGGGGTCTCTCCAATCTTTTTGGGTTTGTTCGGCCGAGGAAGAGCAACCGAGAGAGAGAGAGAGAGAGAGAGAGAGAGAGAGAGAGAGAGAGAGAGAGAGAGAGAGAGAGAGAGAGCTGGTGAGAGTGAGAAGGCGAGCTTGAGAGAGAGAAGGAGCAAGCCAGATAAGAGAGGAAAGAGAGGTTACTGTGTTCTCGAGTTCTTCCAAGGAGGCTAAGGACAGCGAGAGCAACAGAGAGAGTGAGATTCGAGAGAGTGAGCAAAGGGTGAAGCGGAGAGAGAACCGAGAGTGAGCAGAGGGATGGACTGAGAGAAAGCGAGACCCAGAAGCTGAACTTCGTTCTCGGACAAGCGTTACCTGGCCATCCCCAACATAAACCGGCAATCTCCAGCCAACAACCTCGAGCCCGCGGCTACCTATTCCCCGGCGCCCGAATTCCCAGTGAGTTTTCTTTGGGTTCAATCCACTTTTATCCCAATGATCCTAGGCTCGGTGCAACAACGAGGTGGCCGACTATAGCTCCTGGATATTCGCGGTCAAACACTTCTCTCTGGGAACTCGTAACCGAAAAAAGATGGCGGGTCTCATTTTCCCTAGTCCACCAGCATGCTCGGTTTGAACGAGCCGTCCCTTTTGTCGAGTTTGAGCATTACTTGCTATTCTCTTTTGAGTCTGGACACGAGCTAGAGTCTAGCATGGAGGACCATTCTCATGTGGAATTTCACAACCACTAAAGAGATTGAGTTTGTTAATTTTTTCCATTTTCTATTTTTTTAGCATCATTTTTTATGCTACTTTATTTTGATAATAATAAAACTTAAAATTTAGACTTCTCTGTCTGTGATCTCTAAACCAAGTGGAGATCACGCATTCCTATGAACATCGATATCTCAAGGAATGTTTGCTTAGTAGGAAAACTCATGTGCAGGGGACAACAGTGAGGAATATAATGCTTGTTCTGAAGAATGCAAGGCACCATCTCATGTCTTATCATCGAGTGAACGCACAAGTTCTTACTGCATTTAGGGATTGAGCTTTCATAATACATAATATGCTCTAACATAACATCGCATGTTCAATTTCCATTCATCATAAAGGAAAATTGTTAGCCTACTTTGTCTTTACTCTTTGACATGTGCCGGTCATTCATCGGTTAGGCTTGGATCCATCTCGTGACATGAGGACCGTGTCGAAGATAGCTATCTTCGACGTGGGTGATCAACCAGAGGTCGAAGGGTGGGGGTGAGAGGTTTTGATGGAAATGAGAGAGATTCATTGCTCAAAATGCAAACATTGACATGAAGAAAAAATGACCTTGTTATACCAAGAGGATTCACAAGAAAAAAAATTGAATGAATGCCATACAACATTCATCGTCATTTATAAAATATGGACATGATGAGTCTACTGGAAAAAAACTAGTGCCATATGAAAAACATATAAAAGCTTCATAGATTACATTTTGAATGATGATACATGTTGATAGTACTATTTATAATTTTTGCATCTCATTATAGGGGAACAATCACACAATACATGATTTCGTAAACTCATAGTCATGGTAAAATTGGGAACCGCTAGACACTATTGGAGCACTTGACGAAGATGAGATTGTTTCAAGTTCTATCTCAGCGTCAACATCATCAACGGGTGCCTCTATCGGATACATAAGTGGTTTTGGAGGTAATTGCAGTTCATCCATATCTCCTTCAAGCATATCTAGGACTTTCCTCATTGACGGCCGATCATTAGGGCTCAATTGTATACACCACAGTGCAACGATTATCATCTTCCTCGTTGTTTCTCTTTCCTCTTCTATGACATCTACCCTTTCAAGTTCCTTTTCCTTGCCGAGTTGATCACCAACCCACAAAGGAAAGTAAATTTGACTTGAACGCTCTGCATGTGCATTTATATTTCTCCTTCTACTAGCCATTTCCATTAATAACATCCCAAAACTATAAACATCGGCTTTGTAAGAAATGCCACCAATGTCTTTATAGAATAGCTCGGGAGCCATATAACCCAAGGTTCCTCTTGCTGCAGTCAGTGATACTATACTCCGATCGGTGGGATAAAGTCTTGCAAGTCCAAAGTCAGAAACTTTCGGAGTGAAACTTCGGTCTAAGAGAATGTTGTGAGGCTTGATGTCAAAATGTAGAATTTGCATGTCACATCCCCGATGTAGATACTCTATCCCTCTAGCTATGCCAAGAGAGATCTCATACATTTTCTTATAATCAAGAGGATCATCACCATTCTTATAGGAAATGTGTTTATCCAAAGATCCATTCGGCATGAAATCATAGACAAGAGCTTGTTTGGAGTATTCAAAGCAAAAACCAACAAGTTGCACCACATTAACATGGTGGATCCTTCCAATTGTGGCCACTTCGCTTATAAAATCTTGGCCATTAGATTTTGATTTGTTCAAAATCTTAACTGCAACTTCATTGCCACTTCTAAGTATTCCTCTGTATACGGAACCATATCCCCCCTCACCTAACTTGCATTTGAAATTTTTTGTGATCCTCTTGATATCCGAGTAAGAGTACCTTATGGGCAAAAAGTTATTGTGAGCTCGTAGGAATTCTTCAATGTTTGCGTCGGTCGCTTGATGTCTTCTCATCCACTTCAAGATTAGAAATATCAACACACACGGTGCTCCGAGTATGAATTTTGCTGCTAGGAAGTGGACTGCAGAGAAATTTGGCCATCGATTAGCATAGTGTGATCATTTTTTTTACACATACAATTTTTGTTTGTGAGAGTGCCGAATGAGAGCTTCATAGTTGTGAAGAGAAAAGGACTTATCATACCCAAGACAAAGAAGAGATTCCATGGGGCAATTGTAGCAACATCACCCATGATATACCGCATAGAATCATCTGTAGATAGTAAGAGAATTCATGAGAGATTACTAGATATGGTTAATTAGAATTAACGACCAATCAATAAAGAACTAGATCCATTGTTTTAGCAGTTAAATAATAAAAGCAATCGACGTTAAGATATACCCCAAGTGAAGGATAACTTCATACAGTCACTGCAAAGTGCATAGACACACTTTTGTTAATTGAAATTTGCAAGTGGAGAAGTCTAGAATAAAAAAAAGAGTGAACGAGTTTCACTTTTCTAGATAACGCTTAGATCCAACTTTATTCAATTTACTCATGAAATCCATGTTAAATTTGCATGATCTTTTCTTTTGAAGAAACACGATTTCACTTTTATTCTCCTAAATGTACTAAATGTTCATAAGTTCCCCATAACAATAACATCGATTCAAGGGACACAAGCCACAATCAAATCAAACAATTTTTCACAAAAAAAGGCCTAGTTCCCTAAAAACCCCTCAAGTTCTAGTCCAATTTTGGCCCGAACCTTTTTTTTGTCTTAGAAGAAACCCCAAACTTTAGGTACAATCCCAGATTTGCCTCGAAATTTGTTTTGTTTAAAAGAAAATACCAACTTTTAATATACTCCAAAATTTACCCCCATGGTTCGGTCCCAATTTGACATGACATTTCCACATCGATAACAACTCCACTTCAGTAAGGTGACATGGAAAATTATTTCCAAAATGAAACCGTTCTAAGATATGAAAATTAGGGATGACTAACAGCAATTTTCGATCGAGGGCTGATGGGGTAAATTTGCAATTAGAGTAGAAATTAGTGTTTTTTTCTTTTAGACAAAAAAAGTTAGAGATAGATTTAGGATTTGGCCTAAAATTTGAGGTTTTTTCTTGTTAAGAAAAGTTCGAGGCAAATTTGGATTGGACCTAAAGTTTAGGGTTTTTTAGACAAAAAAAGTTCGGAGCAAAATTAGGACTAAACTTAAAGTTGTGGTTTTTTTAGTGAATAAGGCCCAAAATAAATAAATAAATCAAGAGTGTCAAATCCAAAAAAGCTCCACAGATGTAAAATAAAAGAGCAATGCACGCCAAATTTACTAAAAAATCTTACTGAACTTTTTCACTAAACGGATGTGGCAATTTTTAATTGGGTATTAAAGAAAGTAATGACTCAATAAATCGAACCAACGTATTACAATATCCACTAGAAACATGCCACACTACTCAGTAAATAAATTTTGATAAGATCCCTCGGTAGAGCTAACTTTTGAGAAAAGGATGAGGATGAAGAAGAAGAAGAAAGAAAGTAAGAGAGTAAAGGAAGAAAAGCTTAAGAGAAAATCAGCTTACCGGAGTAATATGGTTCGCACCACACCTTTGGGTAAATAATCTGGCAAAGCCAGAATTTTACCAACCAAGAAGGTTGACGATAATGGAGAGCAAATCCTTCAGCCATCCTGTTGTGGAGGTCCTTATACGATGAGCTCACACGATACGTTGGGCTCACACGATTATACCCATCCATTTCCCATGTCAGGTCAGCATCCGAAAAGAAAGTCATCATGGTTATGTTGCAAGAATCCTTGACGTCCTGTACTGGTAGATATCGATCAAACCCATACACAGCATATGAGTACGCCTTCATTTGGGAAATATTAGGGGGTGTATCGGAAGGGTATGCTCCCTCAATACATGGTTCAGTATTGATATACGAAGCAGAAGCAACGGGTTGTGAGCACTTCATGAAGAACACCGGCACAAATGGATACGAATAACCATACGGATCATAATGACTAAAGTTGGAGCTCGCCAATGAGAAATGAGGGAGGGATGAGCAATTACTTTTTTGCAATCCATCGTCAACCACCGTGATATTACTGAATGGATATCCGGAATTATTGTCATAGTAAATCGACTTCACATAATATCGACCAGCATACAAATATAGAATGGTGCGATTATTTTCACAAGCTAGCTCATACTCAGACCGGCCACAACCTTTTGGGTCACCTTTCAGTCTAAAAGGATAATGTATGTCACGAACCTCACCGCAAGATGAAGCGGCACACAAGTGATTCTTCTTTGCACCATAACTCATCCTCAGTAGCAGTAGAACATGCAATATGAAAAGCAAAACACGGAACATGCTCATGGAGCTCAGAGACTTGATCGTCTCTCTATCATTTGATCTGATGCAATGAAATTTTTTGCTAATTGGTAATGTGATGGAGGCCTAGTTATATGAATGAAAAGGGTCAGGAGTCGTCAATCATACAAATGTCCAAGTCAACCGATAAAGGCAAGTCTAGTGAAGAAAAAGTGTGTATCGCGTGGAAATTGCAACCCTTGCAGTTTAGGTGAGAAAACACGGTGTTGGAATTATTTATGCATAGCTTTCACATTGATTAGAAAAGAAACTTCTCTGCAGTTTCCAAATTGACTTTTCTTAGTACCATAAAAAAGAATCGATTTGAATGTTAAATGAATAAAAAATCCTTTCGAGCGAGGCATTGGTGTTCTATTTTCTTTTCAAGGCTAATATTCCATACGTGTCGCTTCATTAAATTGTGAAGACAAAAAGGAAAAACATTGTATTTTATCGTATGAGCTTTTTCATTTTCGACAAAAAAGAAATGGTAACAAAAATATTTTATAAAAATTGGTAACAAAAATAGCTTATTGACGGGAATATTAACTTGTATAATGTCGCTTTTGGCAAAAGTAAAAGGAAAATAAGGCGTAAGTGCTTCTTGGATGGTGTAACATGTTATGAAAGAAAGAAAGCAATACAATAATTTCTATCGGTGGACTGACGCGCCTTCACTAAAACCTCACTAACTTCGTCGTCACGCAATGACTATAGATGCAAATTTGACTTCAAAAATGTAAGGCGATATTTATTTATTTACTGTCAACTTCAATAATTCAATCACTCTCCCACAATTGTGCTAGATCTATTAACAATATTATCATCCCTTTCCTATAATAGAACCACTTAGGCTGCGCATGATAAAATTTCTGAAACAGAAATTGATTTCTAGCCAGAAATCAATTTCTCAATTTCTATTCCCCAACCAAGTTTCTGAGCAAAGAAACCCGTTTGATAACGAGTCAAAATTTCTATTTCTGAAAAAGAAATCCGTTTGATAACAGAAAAAAAAAATTCTATTTCTATGAATCATGTTGTCCCCATCCTTTTACCTCACTCTTCTTGGTGCTTATGATGGTAATTTAATTTGATAAAAGTTGATAAATCACTTTAATTTATATTGGTAATTTGATAGAGTAGTTAGGAACTTCAAAACATTAGCAATTTATGTAAATAAAAGCTAGTAATTAGTATAAAAAATGCTAATATGCAAACTATAAAAGATTTGGTATTTTCAAATGCTAATATGCAAATAGTGAATGTATTTATTCTCCTCATTCAAGATTTGGGTTTAAGTCACTACACTTTTTGCATTCTTTTGAGACCACAAAGTGATTTTATCTTAGGTACTAGTTGACATTGAGGGAGGCACAAATTGCGAGCGATTCGAAATTAATAAAATGAAAGTTGTGCTAGAAATAGAAATTAATTAGATAACAACATAGGAAATCCTCAAATACAAAATAATAGTCGAAATAATACTAATACATTACAAAAGTTGAAAATACAATTTCATGGAATTTCCAGCATATTATTATCCCTTGCCATTTTATTGGCAATGGTTTTCCTAAACATATTTATTTGGTTTTCCTCATCGGTCAACTGAATGTTTGCAAGCTCATCCTGCGTAGGTTTAGCCACGTACATCGGATCTCCATATAGGGAAAAGTTCTTATCCATCTTGTCTTGATCGCGGATGTAATTATGGATGGCACAACATACAATTACGATATGTGCTTTGCTTTCGAAGTGCAAATGAGGGCATGTGCCTCAAAATGAAAAAATGATTTTTCAATGCCCCAAATGATCTTTCAATGACATTCCTTAAAGAAGAATGCCTATAGCAATAATATCATCATAATTGCAACTTAAAAATATAAATAAACAAAGTCTCAAATACATAAGTCATGAAATGAAATACATAAGTCATGCATGTTTCTTAAACAAAGTCTAAAAAAAAAAATTCTATTTCTATTTCAGAAACAGAGAAGCTACAATTTCTAGCTTCGATTTCTCCCCTAAACAATTTCTGAAACAGAAATCTGTTTCAGAAATAGAGAAATCAATTTGCGTTACCAAATGGATTTCTGTTCCAAACCTGTTCCGAGGAACAGAGAAACAGAGAAATCAAGAAACAAATTTTTTATCATGCGCAGCCTTAATGAATGAACTGATCAATTTCAATTATACTGTCATTTTATCAAGTGAAACAAATGTTGTTGCCTGCTTCATGATCATCTTCCATATCTTAATGTGTGGAATTGAAGGTGTCATGTAAAGCTCAAATGACACCATCGGTCAATTTACCATTGTGAACATAACATCAGAGAGTTTTGCATAGCAATTCTTCTCAGCGAAATAGAAAGGCCTTCAAATAGTTGTAATTAGCACTTACCATATATTTTCTCAAGCTAATGCATGCCCCTAAGTATAATTGAAGAGACTGAAATGGATTTTCCATATAATACAACACAGTTTATTATAACCGATGCATCCAATGACGTTTTAACTGCACATGTTCAATTTTTTGTAGTAATATTATTACTGATTACCTTTTTATTTTTATTTTTATTGCATATTACCCTTTCTGGAAATAGGTTCGTTCTGCGAGCATCTCCACAGCAATGATACTTTAGTTGCTTTCTATCATCATTAAATATTCAACAATGATTAGTCAAAATTTTAAGTAGAAAATCTCTCGGTGAAAGTATCCTATATTATCTCTTGCATGTATACCAAAAGATTTGGATATACATTATGCAAATTGATGTATCAACTATCAATTCATTCAGTGCCATAATAAACTATAGAAAAATAGTAATCTATTTCGTAGTGTTGGATTTTTCATTTTTGACAAAAATGCAATTTGTAATTGAAAAGATTAAAAACGGCACTAAAGACTATTGTTGCACATTACGAGAAAAGAATAAAGGCCGTACAATAATTTCTCAACCAGCAAAAGATGGACGCGAGCCTTGATTTGAAAGTCACTTGCTTCGTCATTGCGACACGCACGAAGACTATAGGTGCAATATTCACATTCATTAAAATAAAGCAATACGTGCTTTTTCACTAGCAATTGAAAGTATTATTCTTGTAAATCAATCACTCACTCTCCTATAAAATAACCCCATCTCTTTCCCGCAATAAAACCGAATGAACTGACAGATCTCAACAATAACGTTGTTTTGTCGAACAAAAGATGATGTTACCTGCTTCATAATCATTTTCTATCTTTGAATGTGTGGTATTGCAAGTGTCATGTAAGCTCAAATGGGACTACAAGGAAGAGTGCTGCCATTTTCATTCTCTGTTGATAGCTGCTTGAATCTGCTCAAGACTCCTCCCTTTCGTTTCAGGGACCACTGTGATCACGAACACCATCCCTGCGGCGTTAATCACCGCATAAAGAAGGAAGGTACCTGTGAAGCAAGCCGGCAGAGTTATTTGCTTTCGACAAGTTTTGCGGAAGCATATTCTGACATTTTTCTTGTGGGAAGAATGCTTTAATATATACTACCTATCTATTAATCATTCTGCAGAAAGACCCACTTCACTTATTTTCTTTTCTAAATGACTCGTTGACTCAATTTTCGTGATATTTGAATCTAGGTAGAAGTTGCAGTAAACACATTGATTGAAATAAATGGTCGACTCAATTTTTATGATATTCGTCGATATTTGAAACTTATCGCGCAAATCTGGAATATTTCCCACGAATAAGGTTTATAATAAAAGAGTTCGAATCCTTTAGCCATCATGTTGTGGAGGTCCTTATACGGTGGGCTCACATGTTTTTACCGATCCACTTCCTGGATCAATAAGAAAGTGATCGTGGTTATGTTGCGAGAATCCTTGATGTCCCGTATTTGTAGATGAGGTCCATACTGTTGGAGAAAACTTCCTTGAGTGTTTTGAAGCTGACAAAACATTTCCATCAGTCTTGTCTGAAGACTTGCAGACTCTTTCATCAAAGTTTGAGGACCTTCGGACTGCTAGACTCAAGACTCAAAGTCTATCCTCATTGACAGTTTCTAGACCGTCGAAGAAGACTTATCCAAAACTGGATGTTTCGTTAAGGATTTGACTTTATCGACTGGAGAAGATCTCTTGGCTGGATATAGCATGTTGGAATCCATTATTCAAATCAAGATTGATTCAGGGATTGGGGATCCGTTGATTGGCGAAGTATACTTGGAAGGTTCTACTTATGGAAACTAAGATCTTGATTGTATGGGCGAGCAGGATTGATGGGCTATCGTCATGTTCCTTAAATAGCTCGAAGATCTTCCTAATTGATTATGTCCAACAAGTAGATTGGAAGAATTCCTTTGGTAAGTGCCAACGAGTATGATGGCATAAATGAGTATATAAGGAAGACGTTCCAGTTGTTCAAGTGCGTGCGCGATAGAAGAATTCTAAAGTCTGAAGCTCTTTGTTCTTAGTCAATTCATTTGTTGAGCGAAATCTTGTACGCAAAACAGAGTCTATATCTTTGAGAGACCTTGAGGAAGTGTAGTAGAGTCTCTACACTGTGGAATCAAGGGAGAACTTTACTTTAACAACTCTTTTGTTCATAGTGAAATCCAGCCAGTGGGCTGTCAGTGCGGAAGAGTGGACGTAAATTTGGAATAAGCCGAACCACTATAAACTCTATGTTCAAATTCTCTTTCCTACACTCTTTTACTTTGATCATAACTCATTTTGTTTACAAGAAATGAATTTCCTTTTCATAATCTATTAGTGCTGCATTTATCTCACAAAATTGTTTGTGCACCTATTCACCCCCCTCTAGGTACTCATACTAGCTTTCTCAATTGGTATCAGAGCTCATGTACTCACTTAAGTTGAAGTGTTTTACTTCAGAGTTAAAGATCCATGGCTAGTATGTTGGCTCCAGGACTGGTTGAAGGGCAAATCAATATCAAACCGCCTTATTTTGATGGAAATGAATACAATATATGGAAAAACAAGATCAAGGCATTTCTAAGATCAAAGGATCCTCTGGAATGGGATGTGGTAGACAAAAGAATCATTCATAAAGCTGCACTTGTCTCAGAAAGAGGAAAGAAGCCGTTGAGTCTAGCAAAATGACTCAAGAAGAGATAACCAAGAGACAAGCTCTTGATGCAAAAGCAATTTATTCTTTATATTGTGCATTATCACCTACTGAGTATAACATAATATCTTATTGTGCTACAGCTAAAGAAGTCTGGGATAGATTACACATCTCCTATGAAGGAACTGATCGAGTGAAAGAAACCACAATCAACATTCTGTTCAGTCAATACGAAGCATTCAAAATGAAATCAGGAGAATCTATCACTGACATGTTTAGTCGTTTTACAGAAATCGTGAATGGTCTTGAAAATCAAGGTCAACCAATTTCTGATCCCATGAAAGTAAACAAGCTCAATAAAGATCTCCAAGGATTGGAATCATATAAAGACCTCAATAAGGGAGACACAAAGAATTATGCCACTTTCTGTTGATGAGTTAGTTGGGACTCTTCAATCTTATGAAGTGGAGCGAATCAATGAAGATGAAGATCCTAAAGGTAAGAAATCCATTGCATTAAAATCTAATGATGTTTATGATGTTACAGATTCTGAAGACGATATGGATGATGAAGAGCTTGCTCTCATGATAAGAATATTCAGAAAGCTAAACAGAAAGGGGAGAAAATTCAACCCAAAGAAACAAAGTTTTCAAAAGCAACAGACTAAGTTTGTTGAGGATGATGAATCCAATAAAGATGTAGTCTGTTTTGAATGTAAGAAAAATGGATACATCAAACCCAACTGTCCCATTCTGAGGAAAAAGAAAGGAAAAACTGAGAAATATCGAAAGGCACTCAAAGCAGAAACTTGGAGTGATACAGAATGTGAAGAAAGTGAAGATGATTATGCCAACATTTGTCTCATGGCACAATCAGACTCAAATTCAAACTCTGAGACAGACTCAGATTCAGACAGTGAAATCGAGGTAAGTAATTTGAAAATCCCTACTAAAGTCTCTAGATACATTGATGAATTGTGTCTTAGTCTCAAGACTTCTCTTAAAAGGATTTCCGAACTTAAAAGAGAAAATTTTGCACTAAAACAACAAGAAAATGTTTGGAAAGAAAAGGTTAAAAGTTTAGACAAAAGTATTACTATTTTGAAAGAAAATGAAGACAATCTTTCAAAAGAAAATGCATCTTTGAAAAATGACATCTCAAATATTTCTAAAAGATTTTCTATAGGATCTGAGAAACTGGAAAAAATTCTTTCTGCACAAAGACCTTATTTAAATAAATCTGGTTTGGGAATGACTGCGGAAACCATTCCTCTAATTGATTTTCCTAAAGTAAAGGAAAGAATTAAGCAAAGACCTACAAGAGATGCTTACAAAAATCATTTCCAATTTTTTTTTGTAAAATCAGTAGGTCACAATGCTCTTAAATGTTCTAAGTGCAATAGCTCAGACCATTTTGAGAAAAAATGTCCTATGGTTTGGAAACCTGTTAAGAAAGTATAGGCAAAGACCGTATATTATACTAACACCAATGGATCCAAGAAGATATGGGTACCAAAGAAAGCATGAGTTCCTTTTCTAAATGTAGGTCACTATCAAGAAAAAGATTAAATGGTACCTGGATAGTGGATGCTCAAGACATATGACAGGAGATTCAAATTGCTTCATAAAACTTGTTCAAGTTAATGGCGGAAAAGTTTCATTTGGAGGAAACAACAAAGGAAGAATTGTGGGATTTGGAACTGTAAAGATTGGAAGTCTCATGATCAATAATGTTTCTTTAGTGGAAGGACTCAACTACAATTTGCTTAGTATCAGTCAGCTTTGCGACACCGGTTTCAAAATCAACATTCAAGAGGGAATATGTTCAGGAACCAGTAAAGATTCCTCTCAGTCTTTCACGGGTTGAAGACATGGAAATATCTACCTCTTGGATGTCAAAACAGATGAAGCCCAATGTCTAATCTCAATTCAAGAAGAAGCAAACTTATGGCACAAAAAACTTGGGCACATCAACATGAAGCAAATAGCCAAAATTTCAGCAAAGAAACTTGTTCGTGGTCTATCCAATCTGTCATACCAAAAGACTGATCTATGTACACCATGCGTGTTGGGAAAACTGGTAAGAAACTCCTTTAAACCAATAAATCAAGTTTCCAATAATCGTGTACTGCAGCTTCTGCATATGGATCTCTTTGGACCAACCAGAACTTAGAGCATTGGAGGTAAGAAATATTGCCTAGTAATTGTGGATGACTACTCATGATTCACTTGGATATATTTCCTGGTAAGTAAGTCTGAAACCTTTTCTTACTTTAAAAAGTTTGCTAAAAAGGTCCAAAATGAGAAAGGTTATGTTATTTCAAGTATACGGACAGACCATGGAGGTGAATTTGAAAATCAAGACTTTATGAAATTATGTGATAAATCTGGTTTTCAGCACGTGTTCTCCTCTCCATTTACTCCAGAACAAAATGGAGTTGTGGAAAGAAAGAATAGGTCGCTTCAAGAAATGGCTAGAACTCTTTTAATTAAAAGTAACATCTCTTCACGTTTTTGGGCTGAAGCAGTTTCTACAGCATGTTATATCATTAATAGAGTTTTTCTAAGGCCTATTCTGGAGAAAACTCCCTATGAATTATTCAAAGGAAAGAAGCCCATTGTGTCATACTTTCATGTGTTTGGATGTAAATGTTTTATATTGAAAAATGCAAATGATCGAGTTGGCAAGTTTGAAGAAAAATCAGACGAAGGCATCTTCCTTGGATATTCAACCACAAGCAAAGCTTACGAGTCTACAACAAGAAGACTCAATCTGTGGAGGAATCAATGAATGTCAAATTCGAAGATTCTATGCAAAATGAATCGATTCGGACTCAATTTGAAGAATCTGAACTTGCTCCAGACTCTACAAAGTTTAAATCTCCAGAAGTAGCTCAAACTTCAGAAGACCAGCAACAAATGATCGTCGAAGATTCAAATGAGGAAAAAGATCAACAGTCTGACAAACTAACCAGCAACTGGAAGCATAAGTCCAATCATCCCAAAGATCTCATCATTGGTGACATTAATGAAGGAATTCGCACAAGATCCAAAAGGCGTGAAAAGTCTAGTGCTGTGGCTCTTATTTCTAAAATAGAACCCAAAAGCATAGAAGAAGCTTTAACTGATGAAAGTTGGATTGAAGCTATGCAAGAAGAACTCAGGCAATTCAGTATTAATGATGTCTAGGAATTGACTCATAAACCGAAAGGTAAATCTATCATTGGAGCTAAATGGGTTTTCAGGAACAAGATGAACGAGAAATGAAAGGTCGTAAGAAACAAAGCAAGACTCGTGGCCAAGGGATATACGTAAGGAGAGGGGATAGACTATGATGAGACTTACGCACCAGTAGCAAGGTTAGAAGCAGTTAGATTATTACTTACTTTTACTTGTCATAAGAATTTCAGATTATTCCAAATGGATGTCAAAAGTGCTTTCCTAAATGGATTTATCCAAGAGGAAGTCTATGTGGAACAACCACCTGGTTTTGAAGACCCAAAGAAACTAGACCCTGTATTCAGACTGAAAAATGCTTTATATGGTTTAAAGCAAGCACCTCGAGCTTGGTACGCAGGCTGAGTAAGTTTTTAATTCAAAATGGCTTTGTCAAAAGTAAAGTTGACACTACACTGTTTATCAAAAGAGAAAGCAAAAGTTTTTTACTTGTTCAAATTTATGTTGATGTTATTATTTTTGGATCTTCTAACGAAAGTCTATGCAAGAAATTCTCTAAGTCTATGCAGGATGAATTTGAAATGAGCATGATGGGTGAACTAACCTTCTTTCTTGGGCTTCAAGTGAAACAACTGAAGGAAGGAACTTTTATTCATCAAGAAAAATATGCCAATGATCTTGTCAAAAAGTTTGGGCTGGAGAATTGCAAAAAGACTAATATACCAATGTCAAGTTCCTTGAAGCTGGACAAAGATGAAGGAGGAAAGAAAGTTGACCAGAAGCTATACAGGAGTATCATTGGTTCACTTTTTTATCTTACTGCTTCTAGACCTGACATTTTGTTTAGTGTTTGCATTTGTGCCAAATTTCAAGCAGACCCTAAAGAATCTCATCTAAGTGCTGCAAAACGTATTATCAAATACATTGCCTCAACTTCAAACTTTGGTCTCTAGTATCTTAAAAAATGAGACTTTACTCTCCTTGGATACTCAGGCGCATACCTAGCCGAATGCAGAGTTGATAGAAAGAGCACCTCGGGCACCTGTCAACTACTTGGAAGCAGGACAGTGTCTTGGTTTTCAAGGAAGCAAAGTACAGTAGCTCTTTCTACAGCAGAAGTAGAGTATGTAGCTCTTGGAAGTTGTTGTTAACAAATTCTGTGGATAAAACAACAGCTAAGAGACTTTGGAATTGAAGATTCATGCACTGAAATCAAGTGTGACAACATTAGCGCAATCAATCTCACCAAGAATCCAATTCTTCACTCAAGAGCAAAACATATAGAAATTCGACATCACTTCATTTGAGATCACGTTCAAAATGGAGAGATTCAGTTCATTGACTCAAAGAATCAACTGGCGGATATATTTACAAAGCCTTTGGAGAAAAATCAATTTGAAGTTATTCGTTCCAGACTCAATATCTTAAACTCTGAGAAAGTTCAGACCCAGGACTGAAAGTCTAAAGACACTCAGACTCAGACGATCAAGATTCTAGACTGTAAGTTATTTTATTTTAGAAAATTATCTCACGAATCAAATCTCGAAAAGATACGATCATCAACCCGTAATTGATTGTTGCTATTTTTTAATTTCCGTGATTATTGCAATCTTTCCTTTTCGAAAAAGAAGTTATTTTTTGAAAAGACAGTTATCTAATTTTTTGAAAAAGCAGTTATTTTTAAAAGGCATCTTTATATTTTCTTTTTACGGTGTTTCCTATGCCTCGCTTCGACTGCCTTATTTACTGTCGGTTCCTCTTCGTTTTACTCACAAAAACCCTAAGAGAGCACTGATCTTCCACCTCTGTCTTTTTCTCTTGTTTAATCCTAGAAAAGTTTCCATCTTTCTTAGGAAACAAGCTTGGAAACTCTCAAGGACTAAGAAAGATGTCGTCCCAAAGAAAGTCTTCAAGGATCGCAAATAGGGGACCATAGCAAATGCGTGAGGGGCCTACGCACTTTGATCTCACCGAGGAAGAAGAATCTCCTAGTCAGCAATAGAGCCCACAACATTCTTAGCAACGTCCATCTCCTCCATCTAGACCTCAGGATGTTGCATATCGAGAAGAGGAAGAAATAATCGAAGACGCAGAACCCGTAAGAACTCTTAAGCCCTCTTTCACCTATAAGCTTTATCGTGCTTTGAAGAGGGGTGGTACTCCTTTGAACTACATTGATGAATTTCTAAAAAACAAAGGGTATAGAAATGAAACTTTCTTTTTACGCACAATGGAACGATTGGGAATTGCCCCTGCTGGGTCGGCGGAAGAGGCATTGGCAAATATCCCAAGCGATCCACGTGTTGGAGGGCTGACTCAGCCAGATGGGAATGCCGATGATAGGATGTCAGTCAGCTTAAACTGAGAATGGGTGTTGCGGCAAAAATCCGAAGCAAAAGGACAGACTTGTTTCGATCGGAGGAACACAAGCAACTGTACTCTAAGTTGCTGAAGCGTGGGGTGATAAACCCTAGAAGTGTGGATTTTGATTTTCTTGACTCTGTGAATGTCAATCTGTAGGAAAAATTCAGTCTTCTTCAACTCGAACAGTTTTGTTCTGAAAGTACAGAATCCTATGCTGAATTCACTGCTTATTTCTATTCGAATCTTAGTTTCTTGGATACTAATAGATTATTTCTTAGTGTTCGAGATCAGGACTATGTGGTTGACATGAATACATTGGCTGATGTGATTGGGGTTGAAAGAGGGAGATATCAACCTATTAGTGTGTCTATTGCTCGTGCAACGTTGGAGCTTGTTAAGGATAGAAGGACAGAGGGAAAGATTTCCTATTTAAGGATGAATGCGTCCAACATTTTGCTTCACAAGATTGTGATTAACTACCTCAGACCAAAATCTACTTCAAAGACCGACGTTTCAAACTCAGAGGCAAAGCTGATGTATGCCATCAAGGCTAGGAAAAAGTTCTCTCTTCCACACACTATTATGTTCCACATGTACAGGGCAGTGGTGAAGGACAAGGGTCAACTTCCTTATCCAGCTCTTGTGACTAAGTTATTCAAACATTTGAATGTTTAGCCTCCTTGAATTCTTTGTATTCGAATGTGCGATCAAATGGTGGTGGGACTGAAAATGGTCTCTAAAATGCGTCTGAAGGAACTCAACAAGGCGTTGGAGCAATTCAAGGAGAAAACCCCTGTTAAGACTCATCAAATCTCTTCAGCTGCAAAGAGAAAAGGAAAGGAGCCCATGGTTGCTCTATCCAAGAAAAGAAGAGCTCTCATCATTGAGGATGAAGAGGATGAGGATGATATCATCATTTCTACAATGGCATTGAAGAACTTGAGTCGTTCTGTTCCAGAATCAACGGAGAGACAAGATAAAGACACGGATGAGACAGAACAGAGGACTGGAGAAAGAGAAAATTTAGAAGCAGAGGAGAGAGAAGCAGAAGAAAGAGATGCAGAGGAGGAAAGAATTGAAGAAAAAGAAGAAGAAGAGGAGGAGAGTGGAGATCAAGCGGAAGTAGAGCATGACGAACACTTTTCTCCAACTAAAGGCATGGAAAGAGGGGGAGATCCTGAGCAAAGAAGAATGTCCTCATTCCCTGCCACCAGTGAAGGAGTAAGCCGCTCTCCAGCAAATCTAGAGGACATCTATGCCTCTCAATTTCCTGAGGAGGGACATGATGTTTCATCGCCCAATCTGTGTGACCATGCTGATTTACCATCATCTGCCTTTACACCGTCTGATCGTGCAAAAGCCAGTACTCAGACTAATAATTCAGCAAATTTTCGCAGAATTCTTGATGTTCTCTTAGAGATGCGGGGTCAAATATATGCTTTGGGATGCGAAGTACATAACCTGCAGACTGCAGGACAAGCTTCTTCGATTTCTTTGAATGATCAAATCCAAGCCCTTGCTCTTCAAGTTCAAGCAAATGCCAAGGGTGACGATGTGGCACAATTGAAGGAGGACTTGAAAAAGCTGGAAGGCATTGTCCAATCAATGGGAGATTTCCAGCTTGTTCGTGTTCCCAAGCAATCTTAATACCATTCTCTTTTCATCTCTACCTTTTTAATGATGACAAAAAGGGGGAGAGATGTGGTGCATTTGATTTAGATTTGATTTGAACTTTGAACTTAACTTTTTTGAACTTTTGAGTTGATTATGTTTGTTTGGCTGTTTGGATTTGGACTGGATTTGGATTTGACTATTTGAACGTTTGTTTATCTTAAGTACTATTGATATCTCATGGCTTTGTTCATCTACAAGACTAACCTATTTTCTGTGGATGCAGATTCTAGTGTTATTACTAAGCCATTTATCTTTGTGAGATATCCATACTTGCTTGAGTAATGTTTTGCAGGTCAAAGTTATCCAAATCTGCAGGAAAGTTTTGTCACCATCAAAAAGGGAGAGATTGTTGGAGAAAACTTCCTTGAGCGTTTTGAAGCTGACAAAATGTTTCTATCAGTCTAGTCTGAAGACTTGCAGACTCTTTCATCAAAGTCTGAGGACCTCTGGACTGCCAGACTCAAGACTCAAAGTCTATCCTCATTGACAGTTTCTAGACCGTCGAAGAAGACTTATCCAGAACTGGATGTTTCGTTAAGGATTTGACTTTATCGACTAGAGAAGATCTCTTGGCTGGATATAGCATGTCAGAATCCATTATTCAAATCAAGATTGATTCTGTGACATCCTGAAATTCAACCCCGTTTCGATAAAGTGAAATGGGCATTTCGTCGACGTGTTTACGGCCCTTTTTCTCTGAGCTGATCACTCACGAGTTAACTAACCTATTGAGTGAAGCCGTTAAGGGATGTATCTGCAGTAAAATCCCTAACAGCTACTCAATTTGTTGGATTGGACTAAAATCACGCCTGATCGATTTTTAACCACGAAATTGAACTCGATTTCGGGAATCGAATTTTAAGCATGCCATAATCCTTTTTTTTTTTAGGACATTGTCTCATCGTCGTCAATTTATTGACGAGTCCGAAATTTCAAGAAAGAAATTATCGGAAAAATCGAAGATCGGAATAAATTAAAAGGAAAATGGAAAGAGAAAAGAAAATTAGAATAGAATTATTTTTTTTTCTTTTCTTTTTTTTTCTCTCTCTCCCTTTCTCTCTTCTCTCTCTCTTTTCTTTTCTCTTGTACGATTTCCCCTCCCCCACCGAACACTCTTGCCAAGTTCAAATTGGCTTCCTCTTTCTTTTTTTTTATTTCTTTGACTAGTCAAACCCTTCTCTTTCATCTCATCTCTCTCATCTCTCTCTTTCGCACCCTCTCTCCCTCGGCCCTCTTTGCTGTGCGAACAAAACCAGAAAATGTAAGCACGAGCGGAAGTTGCGGGGCACGAAGATAGCAGCTAGCCTCCGTCGCCGCCCTTCCCGCCGCCGCGCTCCGTCGCCCGCACGCCGCCCACGCATCCCGCCGCTCGTCCCTCACGTCCCCGCCGCCTAGCAGCTTGGTCCAAAGCAGCTGTTTGGTCTGCCCGCCTTCGGGAGTCGCCGAAGAAGCCGCCGAACCGCCGACCAGCTCCATCTCCGCCACCGTTCGGACCGCCGGAGCTCCCCTTGCCCTTCGCTGGCCTTCCCTCGCCACCCTAGCCGTCGGATTAGCTCGGCAAGCCTTGGACCGCAACCCACGAAATGGGTTTCCAGCTGGTTCGGGCCCGTTTTGGGCCGTTTCCGGGCCCCGAACCCGAGCCGTGCTTTGGGAAGAATCGTTCCTCGCGTCGCCGCCGTCGGATTGATCCGATTTGCGCGCGATTTGGTGAGTAATCTCACTAATCCAGGATTAGTTGGCTAATTATGCTTTAAGGTTGGTTTAGTTTTTATTAATTATGTTTAGGTTGTTAGATTAGAATAAATTAGCAATTATTAGTCAATTGTGATTCGATTTAAATAAATTGATTGTGCAAGTAACAAGTAGACGTGGTCTACTATTTATTGAAGCATCTCGGGAATTTTCCGACCCCTAATTGGGCTTCAATTTGGCGATTCGGGCCTAAGTGAGATTTTTTGGGCATTTAAATATTAATTTTCGGAATTAAATTAAATAATTATTTATTTTCCGAAAATTCAAGGGAGATGGTTCGGAACCGGAATATTATGCTGATGACTGTGGTGAAGTCTGTTTATTTAATCAGGCTTTATTTTGAGCTAAATTGAATTTTTAATATTAATTATTTAATTTTCGAAATTAATTAATTAATTATTTATTTTCCGAAAATTCAACTGAGATGGCCTGGAACCGGAAAATTATGCTGATGACCGTGGTGAAGTCCATTTGTTTAATTGAGTTTTAGTTTGTGCTAATTTGAATTTTTAATATTTATTAATTAAATTTCGAAATTAATTAATTATTTATTTATTTTTCGGAAATTAAGATTGAGATGGCCGACGACTAAAATCTTGCGCCGATTGT
The DNA here is from genome assembly GCA_014182405.2 of Eucalyptus sideroxylon. Lineage (NCBI taxonomy): Eukaryota > Viridiplantae > Streptophyta > Magnoliopsida > Myrtales > Myrtaceae > Eucalyptus > Eucalyptus sideroxylon. The sequence continues at coordinate 33,131,566 of CM024555.2, read as the reverse complement.
CGTAGCGTAGTCCGTTTATTTATTTGAGCTTTGAATTGTGCCAAATTGAATTGAATGTGGAATTTAGGATATATTCCTAAATCATTGTGGTTAATTATTTCATTGAGAAATTATTGAGAATCGAAAGTGGTCGAGTGGGACCGTAAAGTCATTGAATATCTAAAATGGTCGAGTGGGACCGTAAAGCCATTGAATATCCAAAGTGGTCGAGTGGGACCGTAAAGCCATTGGATATCGAAAGTGGTCGAGTGGGATCGTAAAGCCATTGAATTTCGAAAGTGGTCAAGTGGGACCGTAAAGCCATTGAATATTGAAAGTGGTCAAGTGGGACCGTAAAGCCATTAAATATTGAATGTTGTCGAGTGGGACTCTGAATAGCTATAGCTTGAATGACCAGAAATGGTCGTTGACATGTAATCGACGAGGTCGATTGATCATTGTTTTGATTTGATGTTGTGAATTGATTGACTGAATGGGAATGACCGTGAGTGGTCTTGTTGGCTTGTAATCGACTAGGTCGATTTGATCGATGCTTTGATCGGTGATATGATTGCTTAAGTGCCTACTGCAAATTGTACTGACTTGCAGGTGGGATATGATGCTAAGGTACGTCTTCTAACCTATGCGTGTTTAGGCAGCCTTTAGTATAATGGTTTACTAATCGGGCTTAGTGGGGTAGAACTCGCTGAGACGTAGTCTCATCCCAGTTTGGGGAAAATCATTTCAGGACCCCGCTAAGGAGCCGAGGAGGAAGAGTTGGAGAAGGATTTTGGGAGAAGAAGACAATCTCGAGAGGGGCCGTGAGTACGGCCTAGATGGACTGAAATTTTATCTTCTTTGGTATCTCCATTTTGATGTGAATAGAGTTTAGAATAAAAAGTTGTGAAGTGTTCTGGTTTGTGGTTTGTATAAAAGTTTGGTTATAAATTTCAATATGAAAAATATGGCCTGCTTTTCTATCACATCGTTTTTATTGTCTGGGATTTTAAACGTTTCCGCATGTGCTTAAAAATGAAAGGGTCGGCGATACATTGTCCTGGGATATTGCATTATAAAATCGACCAAGTGAGACGGATGTGTGCGTGCCTGAGGATCGGGGCGTGACATCCAGTTTAAGTGGTATCAGAGCGAAGTTGAAGATTGGAGTGATAAGGAGCGTTGACCATGGGATAGTTAGTAGGAAAGGCTTTTAAATTCATGCTGGTGCATGTCTATGTTAGTTGAATGCTAGAATTGTTTGTTGTGTGAGGATCGCTCATCTTCTAATCCAGTGTGGATGTGGAAGACGGGTTTCAGTATAAAGACTGAACCATGAGCGAGCAGGAGCTGAGAACTCCTAGTAAGAGGACAATGTCCTCTATGACTCGGGATAATGCGCTGACAAAGGTCGGTACCCGAGGTGGTTGTGGCAGAGTGTCGGCTCTGGCCAGCTCGAGTGTAAGAGTATCACCGTAGGTTGGTACTAGTGTAGCAGCATCGAATGATCCTAAGTTCGATGGGATCGTTCTGATGCTAGTGTTCCTTAGGAATTGGATGAGCCAGGAGGCTCAAGATCGAACCGCCGTCAGTGTTGCAATTGCCGTTGTCACTTCACCTGCTGAGATCCAAAGTGGAGATGTGATCCAGGAGCGAGTCATTGCATTCGAGCCGAGGTGTAGATCCAGTTCAGGCAGAAATGAAAATCGGTCAGGGAAAAGATCGAGGTCGAGAGTGGTTTTAGCAGATCGATGGGAAAACCAGAAAGAGTGTGTGCTGTCACTTGGCAGGAGATAAAAGACTCACCTGATAAGTGTCAGAATTGTAGAAGGAAGCATGGATGAATCCAGTGTCCGAATGTGACTAGAACCTGTTGTGATGATGACCAGCGTGGCCATCATGTGAAGGACTGTCAGTGGAAGTCTAAGGTGGCATAGACATCGTTACTGCGCCCAGGAAGGAATGGGAGTAGAATGGACCTTTCACCGATCAGAGAAAGAATGTGTTGGAAGTGATTTTATCAGAGCAGTGCAGCAGAGCTTTGTGCTGAGTTGGTAGAACTTAAATTGTTGACGTAAAAGTGAAAGAGAGGGAATCACTAGCAATAGTTGTGCTTGATTATTTGCTGAGGTGCGAATTTGATGCCACATGAACAGTGTGGGCTTATGGAGCATCTTGTGATAATGAATCATGGTCATTGAGTAATCCGGTTTAGTCTATTAACATGCGAAAGTGTCGAGGTTATTGGGAGTCAAAAAGAATTTTCGATTTCATTAATCTCATTGACTGGAGGCAACTTGTTTGTTAGATGGAGGTTGCCAAGGTTGCTTGGAGATTGTCTTGGGTAGGAAAAATTGAAGGACTAGAGATGGATGACATCTCAGTGGTCTAAGAATTTCTAGATGTGTTGTCACAAGAACTGTCAAACTGCCGTTAGAGAAAGAGATAGAAAGTGCGATCGAGCTAGCACCAGAATAGAGCTACTCTCGAAGGCTTCTTACCAGCTATTGTTGTCTGAATTGGTAGAATTGAATATGCAGATATGAAGATTGATGAATGAGGAATTTGTGCATATCAATGCATCACTTTGGGGAAACATTAGTTTTGTTTGTGAGAAGAAGAAAGATGGTTTGTTGCAAGTGTGCATCAACCATCGTCAACTCAATTAGGTGAAGATCAAGGACAAGTGTTCTTTGCCAAAGATCAATGAATGGTGTGACTAGTTATAAATAGTATCAATGTTTTAAAGGTCGACTTGAGATTATGAAGTCGTCAATTACAAACCAGGAATGAGGTTGTACAAAAGACAAATGTTCGTACTTGATATGGTCTTTACGAGAGTATTATAAGATCATTTGGCCTGGTGAACACTCTAGTTGCTGTCATGGGTTTGACAAACAGAATGTTCAAGAAATATCTGGATCGGTTTGTAATCGTGTTCATTGATGATATCTTGGTTTATTCGAGAAGTGATGAAGAGCATGAGAATCATCTGAGAGTAGTACTCCAGACCTTAAGAACTCATCAGCTGTATGCTAAGTTTAGCAAATGCGAGTTTTGGTTGACTCGTGTTGCGCTCTTAGGTCATGTGATTTCCGGAGAAGAAATCTCTGTCGACCCGAGCAAGATAGAAGCCGTGATCAAGTGACCGAGACCGACATCAGTGACAGATATAAGAAATTTTATGGGGTTAGCAGGTTACTACAGACGGTTTGTGGAAGGGTTCTCATCGATAGCATCGCCTCTGGCAAAGCTCCTGAAGAAAGAAGAGAAATTCGTATGGTCAAACAAGTGCGAGCATAGTTTCCAAGAGCTGAAGGAAAAGCTGACTACCGCACATGTACTGACGATTCCATTTAGTCCTGGAGGTTTCGAGATCTATAGTGATGCATCATTTAGGAGATTGGATTGCGTATTGATGCAACATGACAGAGTTGTTGCATACGCTTCCAGACAGTTGAGACCTCATGAATTGAACTATCCGACGCATGACTTAGAACTTGCAGCCATCATATTTGCATTGAAGATTTGGAGGCACTACTTGTGCGGAGAAAAGTTTCAGATTTTCACAAACCATCAGAGTCTCAAGTATTTGTTCTCTCAGATGGAATTGAACATGAGACAACGCCGATGGATGGAATTGCTGAAGGATTACGAATGTGATATTCTATATCACCCGGGAAAGGCGAACAAGGTCGCTGACGCTTTGAGTCGGAAGTCTTCAGTGGTATGGATCTTGGTTAAGGAGTGGAACTTAATCGAGAGAACTCGGGATTCGGAATTCAAATTTGAGGTAGGCCACCTCTCAAGTTTTATGGCCACCCTCAGAATTGAGCCGGATGTCCAGTCGAATCAAGCAACTTCAACCGACGATCCGCACGTACAAAGAGTTTTTCAAGAGGATACCAATAAAAGAAAGGCTGATTTTCAAGTTTCTGATGATGGGATACTGAGACTTCATGGACATTTGGTTGTACATGATGATGTAGAGCTTTGAGAAGAAATTTTATTTGAAGCACATCGTAGCAGTTACAGCGTTCATCCTGGAAGTACTAAGATATATCAGAATCTGCGTCAACACTACTGGTGGTCAGGTATGAAGGCGGACATCGCCAAGCATGTGGCCAAGTGTTTGACTTGTTAGCAAGTAAAAGCCCAGCATTGCAAGCCGGGAGGAATTCTGCAACCTCTCGCGATCCTAGAGTGGAAATGAAAGCATATCACGATGGACTTCGTGACTGGACTACCAAGGAGTCAAAGAGGAAATGATTCGATTTGGGTAATAGTCGACAGGCTGACAAAGTCGGCTCACTTCATTGCAGTTCGAAAGGACTTAAGTCTGGATAGACACGCAGACCTGTTTGTGCGTCAGGTGGTTCGTATGCATGGAGTGCCAGTTACGATAACATCTGATAGAGACCTGAGGTTTACTACTACTTTTTGGAAGAGCTTGCAGAGTGCTTTAGGTACAAAACTTCAGGCATATCATCCTCAGACGGATGGCCAGTCGGAAAGGACAATTTAGACTCTTGAAGACATGCTGAGAGCGTGTGTAATAAACTTCAAAGGAAGTTGGGAAGATCAACTTCATCTAGTGGAATTCGCCTACAACAACAGTTATCGGCAGAGCATGCAAAACTCCAGTGTGTTGGGATGAAGTCAGAGAAAGGAAAATAACAGGCACAGAGTTGGTTCAGCAGTCAGTAGATGCTGTGGCACTGATCAGAGATGGATTGAAGATAGCGCAGAGCAGGCAGAAAAGTTATGCAGATAACCGCCGAAGGTCATTGGAATTCTAAGTTGGTGATCACGTTTTTCTAAAAGTGTCACCAATGAGGGGAACTTCGCGCTTTGGTAAGAAAGGCAAGTTGAGTTCGAGGTACGTAGGCCCGTTTGAGATTCTTGAAAGAATCGGAAACCTAGCGTATTGTCTTGCGTTGCCGCCAAGATTGGCGCAAGTGCATGACGTCTTTCACGTGTCGAAGTTAAGGAAGTATGAGCATGACTCGACCCATGTGCTCAATTTCGAGGAATTGGACGTGGATGACCATGTGTCATACGTGGAAAGCCTGGTTCAGATTGTCGATCGTAAAGAGCAAGTTCTGCGTACAAAGACTATTCCGTTGGTCAAAGTGGTCTGGCAACACCACGGTATTGAAAGAGCGACCTGGGAGACGGAAGAATCGATGAGACAGTTGTACCCCCACCTTTTTGATCAAAGTGTAATGGCTTAAATTTCGAGGACGAAATTTTTATAAGAGGGGAAGAGTTGTGACATCCTGAAATTCGACCCCGTTTCGATAAAGTGAAATGGGCATTTCGTCGACGTGTTTACGGCCCTTTTTCTCTGAGCTGATCACTCACGAGTTAAACTAACCTACTGAGTGAAACCGTTAAGGGATGTATCTGCAGTAAAATCCCTAAAAGCTACTCAATTTGTTGGATTGGACTAAAATCACGTCTGATCGATTTTTAACCACGAAATTGAACTCGATTTCGGGAATCGAATTTTAGGCATGCCATAATCTTTTTTTTTTTTTTTAGGACATTGTCTCATCACTCGTCAATTTATTGACGAGTCCGAAATTTCAAGAAAGAAATTATCGGAGGAAAAATCGAAGACCGGAATAAATTAAAAAGGAAAATGGAAAGAGAAAAGAAAATTAGAATAGAATTATTCTTTTTCTTTTCTTTTTCTCTCTCTCCCTTTTCTCTCTCTTCTTTTCTCTCTTCTCTCTCTCTTTTCTTTTCTCTCGTACGATTTCCCCTCCCCCACCGAACACTCTTGCCAAGTTCAAATTGGCTTCCTCTTTCTTTTCTTTTATTTCTTTGACTAGTCAAACCCTTCTCTTTCATCTCATCTCTCTCTCACCTCTCTCTTTCGCACCCTCTCTCCCTCGGCCTTCTTTGCTGTGCGAACAAAACCAGAAAACAGAAGCATGAGCGGAAGTTGCAGGGCACGAAGACAGCAGCTAGCCTCCGTCGCCGCCCTTCCCGCCGCCGCGCTCCGTCGCCCGCACGCCGCCCACGCATCCCGCCGCTCGTCCCTCATGTCCCCGCCACCTACCAGCTTCGTCCAGCAGCCGTTTGGTCTCCGCCCAGCCGGAGTCGCCGAAGAAGCCGCCGAACCGCCAACCAGCTCCATCTCCGGCCACCATTCGGACCGCCGGAGCCCTTGCCCTTCGCCGGCCTTCCTCGCCGCCCTAGCCGCCGGATTAGCTCCGGCAAGCCTTGGACCGCAACCCACGAAATGGGTTTCCAGCTGGTTCGGGCCCGTTTTGGGCCGTTTCCGGGCCCCGAACCCGAGCCATGCTTTGGGAAGAATCGTTCCTCGCGTCGCCGCCGTCGGATTGATCCGATTTGCGCGCGATTTGGTGAGTAATCTCACTAATCCAAGATTAGTTGGCTAATTATGCTTTAAGGTTGGTTTAGTTTTAATTAATTATGTTTAGGTTGTTAGATTAGAATAAATTAGCAATTATTAGTCAATTGTGATGCGATTTAAATAAATTGATTGTGCAATTAACAAGTAGACGTGGTCTACTATTTATTGAAGCATCTCGGGAATTTCCGACCCCTAATTGGGATTCAATTTGGCGATTCGGGCCTAAGTGAGATTTTGGGCATTTAAATATTAATTTTCGGAATTAAATTAAATAATTATTTATTTTCCGAAAATTCAAGGGAGATGGTTCGGAACCGAAATATTATGCTGATGACTGTGGTGAAGTCTGTTTATTTAATCAGGCTTTATTTTGAGCTAAATTGAATTTTTAATATTAATTATTTAATTTTCGAAATTAATTAATTATTTATTTATTTTCCGAAAATTCAACTGAGATGGCCTGGAACCGGAAAATTATGCTGATGACTGTGGTGAAGTCCATTTGTTTAATTGAGTTTTAGTTTGTGCTAATTTGAATTTTTAATATTTATTAATTAAATTTCGAAATTAATTAATTAATTATTTATTTTTCGGAAATTAAGATTGAGATGGCCGACGACCGAAATCTCGTGCCGATTGTCGTGGCGTAGTCCGTTTATTTATTTGAGCTTTGAATTGTGCCAAATTGAATTGAATGTGGAATTTAGGATATATTCCTAAATCATTGTGGTTAATTATTTTATTGAGAAATTATTGAGAATCGAAAGTGGTCGAGTGGGACCGTAAAGCCATTGAATATCTAAAATGGTCGAGTGGGACCGTAAAGCCATTGAATATCCAAAGTGGTCGAGTGGGACCGTAAAGCCATTGAATATCGAAAGTGGTCGAGTGGGACCGTAAAGCCATTGAATTTTGAAAGTGGTCGAGTGGGACCATAAAGCCATTGAATATTGAAAGTGGTCGAGTGGGACCGTGAAGCCATTAAATATTGAATGTTGTCGAGTGGGACTCTGAATAGCTATAGCTTGAATGACCGGGAAACGGTCAGGTTGACATGTAATCGACGAGGTCGATTGATCATTGTTTTGATTTGATGTTGTAAATTGATTGATTGAATGGGAATGACCGTGAGTGGTCTTGTTGGCTTGTAATCGACTAGGTCGATTTGATCGATGCTTTGATCGGTGATATGATTGCTTGAGTGCCTATTGTAAATTGTACTGACTTGCAGGTGGGATATGATGCTAAGGTACGTCTTCTGACCTATGCGTGTTTAGGCAGCCTTTAGTATAATGGTTTACTAATCGGGCTTAGTGGGGTAGAACTCACCGAGACGTAGTCTCATCCCGGTTGGGGAAAATCATTTCGGGACCCCGCTAAGGAGCCGAGGAGGAAGAGTTGGAGAAGGATTTTTGGGAGAAGAAGACAATCTCGAGAGGGGCCGTGAGTACGGCCTAGATGGACTGAAATTTTATCTTCTTTGGTATCTCCATTTTGATGTGAATAGAGTTTAGAATAAAAAGTTGTGAAGTGTTCTGGTTTGTGGTTTGTATAAAAGTTTGGTTATAAATTTCAATATGAAAAATATGGCCCCGCTTTTCTATCCCATCGTTTTATTGTCTGGGGATTTTAACCGCTTCGCATGTGCTTAAAAATAAAAGGTCGGCGATACATTGTCCTGTGATATCGCATTATAAAATCGACCAAGTGAGACGGATGTGTGCGTGCTTGAGGATCGGGCCGTGACAGATTCAGGGATTGTGGATCCATTGATTGGCGAAGTATACTTGGAAGGTTCTACTTATGGAAACTGAGATCCTAATTGTATGGGCGAGCAGGATTGATGGGCCATCGTCATGTTCCTTAAATAGCTCGAAGATCCTCCTAATTGATTCTGTCCAACGGGTAGATTGGAAGAATTCATTTGGTAAGTGCCAACGGGTATGATGGCATAAAGGAGTATATAAGGAAGACGTTCCAGTTGTTCAAGTGCGTGCGCGATAGAAGAATTCCAAAGTCTGAAGCTCTTTGTTCTTAGTCAATTCATTTGTTGAGCGAAATCTTGTATGCAAAAGAGAGTCTATATCTTTGAGAGACCTTGAGGAAGTGTAGTAGAGTCTCTACACTGTGGAATCAAGGGAGAGCTTTACTGTAACAACTCTTTTGTTCATAGTGAAATCCAGCCAGTGGGCTATCAGTGCGGAAGAGTGGACGTAGGCTTGGAATAAACTGAACCACTATAAACTCTGTGTTCACATTCTCTTTCCTACACTCTTTTACTTTGATCGTAACTCATTTTGTTTACAAGAAACGAATTTCCTTTTCATAATCTAATGTTGATTAGTGCTGCACTTATCTCGCAAAATTGTTTGTGCACCTATTCACCCCCCTCTAGGTGCTCATACCAGCTTTCTCACATACAAAGCATATGAGTATGCCTTCATTTGGGAAAAATTAGGGGTTGTATCAGAAAGGTATACTTCCTCAATACATGGTTCAGTATTGATATACAAAGCATAAACAACAGGTTGTTAGCACTTCATGAAGACCACTGGCTCAGCAAAGGGCGAAAGACCACCACGGTTTGGATCATTAGCGCTAAAGTTGGAGCTCACCAATGAGTGACGTGGGAGAGAAGAGCAATTACCTTTTTGTAATCCATCGTCAACCACCGTGATTGTACCCAAAAAATCATTTATATGATCAAAAGTAGAATAGTTAATCGGCTTCACATAATATCCACTAGCATATAGATATAGAAAAGTATGATTATTTTCACAAACAAGCTCATACTCAGAGCGGCCGCAGCGTTTTGGGTCGCATTTCAATTGAAAGGGATAGTGTATGTCACAGATCTCACCGCAAGATGAAGGGGCGCACAAGTGATTCTTCTTCGCACCGTAACTCGTCCCCAGTAGCAGCAGAACATGCAATATGAAAAGCGAAACGTGGAATATGCTCATAAAGCTCAAAGACTTAATCGTCTCTATCGTTTGATGTGATGCAATGTAAGTTTTTTTTTTTTTTTTAATTTGTAATGTGATGGAAGCCCAGTTACATGAGTGAAAAGAGTCGGGAGTCGTCGGTGATACAAATTTCCAAGTCAACTAATAAAACAAAGTCTAGCGAAGAAAAAATGGGTCTTACGTAGAAATTGCAGCCCTTGCTTTTATGGTGACAAAACACAGAGTTGGAATTAGTTATGCATAGCTTTCACATTGATTAAAAAAGAAACTTCTCTGCAGTTTCCATATTGACTTTTCTTAGTACCATTAAAAAAAAATCGATTTTAAACCAAAAGAAAAAAAGAAAAGAGAGAATCGATTTGTATGTCATGTACTCTAGAATGAACAAAATCCATTTGAGTGAGGCATTGGCATTCTATTTTCTTTTCAAGGCTAATATTCCATAGTGTCCCTTCGTTAAATTGTGAAGACGAAAAGGAAAAAGATGTCGTATTTCATCATTTAAGCTTTTTATTTTTGACAAAAAACAGAAATTGATAACAAAAATAGACTATGAACAAGAATATTAACTTGTATAATGTTGCTTTTGGAAAAAGTAAAAGGAAAATAAGAAATAAGTGCTTCTTGGATGGTGTAACATGTTATGAAAGAAAGAAAGTAATACGACAATTTCTGGCAGTGGATTGGCGCATCTTGACTAGAACCTCACTAACTTTGTCGTCATGCAAACACTATAGATGCAACTTTCCAAGTCAACCGTCAACACAAAGTTTAGAGAAGAAAAAGTAGGTCTCATGTGGAAATTGCATCCCTTGCAGTCAAGGCGACAAAAACATGGTGTTGGAATTATTTATGGTGTGGCTTTCACGTTGATTTGAAAAGAAACTTCTTTGTAGTTTTCAGATTTAACTTTTCTTGGCAAATTGACTCTTTAGGAATCAATTTTACTTCAATAAAAAAAGAATCGATTGGAATGTTATGTACTCTAAATTGAATTAAAATCCTTTCAAGTGAGGCATTGGCATTCAATTTTATTTTCAAGGCTAATATTCCAGGAGTGTTGGTTCGATAAATTGTGAAGATGAAAAGGAAAAAAAAATGTCATATTTCACTATATGAGCTTTTTCATTAATGACAAAAATATAGAGTTGGTAACAAAGATAGACAATTAAAGGGATATTAACTTGTATAACAAAAATTAAAGGAAAAACAGGAGTTAGTGCTTCTTGGATGGTGTAACGCATTATGAAAGAAAGAAAGCAATTCGATAATTTCTAGTGATGGAACCGACACACATTGACTAGAACCTTACTAACTTCGTCGTTGCACAAAGACTATACATGCAATATTCAAGTTAAAAAGTTAAAAAAAAAAATTGTTTACTTATTCACTATCAACTTCAATATTACAATCATCCTCCTGTAATTGTGTTAGATCTATGAACAATATTGTCATCTCTTTCCATAAGAGAACCACTTAATAAATGAACTGATCTATTACTATCATTCAATCAAATTAAAAAAAAATATATTTATGTTTGTTTTTGACATCTAAATTTTGCCTTTTTTTATTTAGGACTTAGTCGTATAGAAAATTATGGATTAGTCTCTAAAAAAGTGTAAAGTAAAAAAAAAAAAACAATTTTCATCAAAATGCATCGCGTTTTCTTTAAATTGCATCTCATATAGACATTAGGAACATTTGCAGTACTAGTATTAAAAATATTTAAAAATAATTTTTAAATCAAGGTTAGAAAAAAATTAGTAAAAAATAAAAACGCAGCCGAGCCCTCCTTTTCCTTTCTTTTTCCCCCTTGTGGCCCAGCCCGCTTCTGTTCCTTCTATTTTACCATCGTGGCCCACCTTTCTTCCTCCATGACCCAGCTCACTCTTCTTCCTCCTTCCTCCTCCTTCTCTCGCTTGGACGCCAGCTTTAGGACAAAACAGAGAGTGGGTCGTTGGTCAAAGGACGCAAGGACGCGAGGCAGCGCGCAACGTTTGCCGAGGAATGTCGTGCGGTACGAAGCCAGCTAGTCTTGTCCTTGAAGAAAGGGAGAGAAACGAGATAAATGGGAGAGAAAGGCAGCGAAGGGAAGGGGGGGTCTCTTTGGTTTTCTTGGGTTTGTTCGGCCGAGGAAGAGCAATCGAGAGAGAGAGAGAGAGAGAGAGAGAGAGAGAGAGAGAGAGAGAGAGAGAGAGAGAGAGAGAGAGAGAGAAGGAGCGAGCCAGATAAGAGAGGAAAGAGAGGCGACTGTGTTCTCAAGTTCTTTCGAGGAGGCTGGAGACAGTGAGAGCAACAGAGAGAGTGAGATCTGAGAGAGTGAGCAAAGGGTGAAGTGAAGAGAGAACCGAGACTGAGCCGACGGATGGACTGAGAGAAAGCGAGACCCAAGAGTCAAACTCTGTTCTCGGACAAGTGTTACCCGGCCATCCCTAACAATATCCGGCGATCTCTAGCTGACATCCTTGAGCCCGCGGCTACCTATTCCCTGACGCCCGAATTCCCGGTGAGTTTTCTTTGGGTCCAATCCACTTTTATCCTGATGATCCTAGGCTCGGTGCAACAACGAGGCAGCCGACCATAGCTCCTTTCGCTTTCAGCCTCACCTTTTGGCTGTCGTCGCCAAGCCGGATTGGGATATTCACGGTCAAACACTTCTCTCTGGGAATTCCGGAACCGAAACGATAGCTAGGTCTCGTTTTCCCTAGTCCACCAGCATGCTCGGTTTGAACGAGCCGTCCCTTTTGTCGAGTTTGAAAGTTACTTGCTATTCTCTTTTGAGTCTAGACACCAGCTAGAGTCTAGAATGGAGGACCATTTTCACGTGGAATTTCACGACCACTAAAGAGTTTAAGATACCACCGCCTGCGGTGGCGTCGCTGGCTTGAACTCTCTCCCCCTCACAAAGAGGAGCGAAGTTCAAATTCCAGAGGCATTGCTAGGGTTCTTAAGTGTGACGTCGGGGTGGTGGGTCCTCCGCTAGTGTCACCCCCTGTTTACTACGCTGGCTGTCGGCTTACGTGGGTTCCAGGTCGTAAAAAAAAAAAAAAACAGATTAAGATTGTTAATTTTTTCTATTTTCTACTTTTTTAGCATCATTTTTTATGCTGCTTTATTTTGATAATAATAAAACATAAAATTTATACTTCTCTTTCTGCGAACTCCAAAAGAAGTGGAGATATCGCGTTCCTTATGAATATCGGTGTCTCGAGGAATGTTTGCTTAGTAGGAAAACTCATGTGCAGGGGACAAAAGTGAGGAATATAATGCTTGTTCTAAAGAATGCAAGGCACCATCTCATGTCTTATCATCGAGTGAACGCACAAGTTCTTACTGCATTTAGGGATTGAGCTTTCGTGATACATAATATGCTCTAACATAACATCATATGTTCAATTTCCATTCATCATAAAGGCAAAATTTTCAGCCTTCTCTGTCTTTACTCTTTGACATGTGCCGGTCATTCATCGGTTAGGCTTGGACCCATCCAGTGACACGAGGACCAAGTCGGAGATAGCTTGAGCAGGTAGTTATCTTCAACATGGGTGATCAACCAGAGGTCGAAGGGTGGGGATGAGAGGTTTTGATGGAAATGAGCGAGATTCATTGCTCAAAATGCAAACATTGACACAAAGAAAAAATTACCTTGTTATACCAAGAGGTTTCACATGAAACAAAAATTGAATGAATGCTGTGACATCCTGAAATTCGACCCCGTTTCGATAAAGTGAAATGGGCATTTCGTCGACGTGCCTATGGCCCTTTTCTCTCGAGCTGATCACTCACGAGTTAACTAACCTATTGGGTGAAGCCGTTAAGGAATGTATCAGCTGTAAAATCCCTAAAAGCTACCTAATTGGTTGGATTGAGTTAAAATCACGTATGATCGATTTTTAACCACGAAATTAACTCGATTTCGGGAATCGAATTTTAAGCGCGTCATAATTCTTATTTTTAGGATCCTGTCTCATCGCTCGTCAATTTATTGACGAGTCCGAAATTTCAATCAAGAAGTTATCGGAAGAAAAAATTGAAGCCCAAAAGAAAATAGAAAGGAAAAGGAAAAGAGAAAAAAATAGGTATTTCCTTTTTTTTTCTTTTTCCTCTCTCTTCCTCTCTTTTCTTTTCTTTTTTTTTTTCTTTTCTCTCTCTCTCCTCTCCCCTTTTTCCCTCCCCCTTCGTGCGATTTCCCCCTCCACCGCCTATCTTTCTCTCTCTCTCCTCTTTGACCGGTCCAACCTTATCCCTTCTCTCTCTCTCTCTCTTCTCTCTCTCCTCTCTCCTCTTTCTTCTCGCATGCTCGACGGAACCAGCTTCTTCTTCTCCTTCTTTCTTTGCGCTCGAGCAAGCAAGCCCGAACCAGAAGTTGCAGCTCGCCGTCGCTGCACCGTCGCCGCCCATCCCGCTGCCGCACCGTCGCCCGCGTCGCGCCCGCCGCTGTCCCGCCGTCCACGCACGCCCAGGCCACGCGAACCAGCCCTGTTTTGCCCCTGTTCCGCACCGACCAACCCCCGTCCGACCACCTCCGGCCACCGCCTAGCCCCGCTAGACCTCCCCCACGTCCCCCTCGCCCTCCGCCGGCCTCCCCTTGCCGCGCTAGCCGCCGGAGCGGCCTCGATCAGCTCCGTCCAGCAGACCCACGAAGTGGGTTTCCAGCACTTTGGGCCCGTTTTTGGGCCGTTTCCGGGCCTCGGATTCGTGAGTCGCTTTGGGAACAATCATTCCTCGCGTCGCCGCCGTCGGATTGATCCGATTTGCGCGCGATTTGGTGAGTAATCTCACTAATCCAGGATTAGTTGGCTAATTATGCTTAAGGTTGGTTTAGATTTAATTAATTATGTTTAGGTTGTTAGATTATATTAAATTAGCAATTATTAGCCAATTGTGATGCGATTTAGATAAATTGATTGCGCAATTAGCAAGTAGACGTGGTCTACTATTTATTGAAGTGCCTCGGAATTTTTCCCGACCCTTGGTGGGCTCCAATTAGGCTTTTCGGGCCTAAGTGGATTTTTTTATGTATTTAAATATTAATTTTCGGAATTAAATTAAATAATTATTTATTTTCCGAAAATTCAACTGAGATGGCTTGGAACCAAAAAATTATGCTGATGACCGTGGTGAAGTCTGTTTATTTAATCAGGCTTTATTTTGAGCTAAATTGAATTTTTAGTAATTAATAATTAATTTTCGAAATTAATTAATTATTTATTTATTTTTCGAAAATTAAGATTTTGATGGCCAACGACCGAAATCTCGTGCTGATCGTCGTGGCGTAGTCCGTTTATTCATTTGAGCTCCACGTTGTATGGAATTGAATAAATTGTGATATTTAGGATTTACCCTAAATTGATTGGAATTGATTAAGATTGAATTATTGATGAGTAAATGGCCAAGTATGTTATTTAGCCTTTATAATGCTTTGTTGAGTTGATTTAATCATTTGATTGAGAAATCGTTGGGCATTGGTTGTCGGTATTGAAAGTAGATTGGTAACCACTTGAAAGAGGGCACGTGGGCTCGGTGAATTGGAATATCACCTGGAGAATGCACGTGAGTTCAGTGGTTGAATATGTCACCTTGGCGAAAAGGTCGCCTGAGAGAATGCACGTGGCTCATAAACTCGGTATGTCGTCCTGGAGAATGCACGTGGCTCGGTGACAGAGTTTGGCATCTAAAAGGGTACGTGGGCTCGATGAATTGATGCATCACTTTGGTGAGATAGCACCTAAGAGAATGCACGTGGGCCCAGGCATCTAAAATGACACGTGGTCGGTGATTTGATGCGTCACTTTGGTAAGCGAGTACCTTAGAGAATGCACGTGAGTCCAGTATTCGGAATGGCATCTTAAAGGGCACGTGGCTCGGTGATCTGATGCTTCACTTTGGTAAGCGAGTACCTTAGAGAATGCACGTGGGCCCGGGCATCGTAAAAAGGACACGTGGCTCGGTGGCTTGATGTACCACCTTGGCAAAGAGGTCGCCTTAGAGAATGCACGTGAGTCCGAGGTTTGAGGCACGTGGCTCGGAGACCTGGAATGTCGTCCCGGAGAATGCATGTGGCCTAGCTTTTAAATATCCCATAGTGGGGATTGAATTGTATGACATGTAATCGATCGGTTCGATTTGTTTGAAGTAAATGAGTGTCTATTGTGAATTTTACTGACTTGCAGGTGGGATCAGAGGCCAAGGTAAGTCCTCCGCCCCGTGCGTGTTTAGGCAGCCTTTAGTATAATGGTTTACTAATCGGGCTTAGTGGGGTAGAACTCGCTGAGACGTAGTCTCATCCCAGTTTGGAGAAAACCATTTCAGGACCCCGCTGAAGAGCTGAGGAGGAGGAATTCGAGAAGGAGAACTCGGAGGTGAGATTTGAAGAGAAGGATTTTTGGAAGAAGAAGATAGTCCCGAGAGGGGCCTTGAGTATCATCTGGATGGATTGAGATCCTATCTTCTTTTGAGATCTCTTTTTTTGATGTGAATAGTTATGAAGTGATTTGTGGTTTGTATAAAAGTTTGGTTATAAATTTCAATATGAAAAATATGACCCTGCTTTTCTATCCCATCGTTTTATTGTCTGGGGATTTTAACGCTTCCGCATGTGCTTAAAAATGAAAGGGTCGGCGATACATTGTCCTGGGATATCGCATTATAAAATTAACCAAGCGAGACGGATGTGTGTGTGCCTGAGGATCGGGGCGTGACATCCAGTTTAAGTGGTATTTGAGCGAAGTTGAAGATTAGAGTGATAAGGAGCGTTGACCATGGCATAGTTAGTAAGAAAAACCTTTAAATTCATGCTGGTGCATGTCTGTGTTAGCTGAATGCTAGAATTGTTTGTTGTGTGTGGATCGCTCACCTTCTAATCAAGTGTGGGTTTGGAAGACGGGTTTCGGTATAAAGACTAAACCATGAGCGAGCAGGAGCTGAGAACTCCTAGTAAGAGGACAATGTCCTCTATGACTCGGGATAATGCACTGACAAAGGTCAGTACCCGAGGTGATTGTGGCAGAGTGTTGGCTCTGGCCAGCTCGAGTGTAAGAGTACCACCGCAGGTTGGTACTAGTGTAGCAGCGTCGAATGATCCTAAGTTCGATAGGATCGTTTTGATGCTAGTGTTCCTTGGGAATTGGATGAGCCAGGAGGCTTAGGATCGAGCTAGGAGGCTCAAGATCAAGCCGCCGTTAGTGTTACAACCGTCGTTGTCACTTCACCTGCTGAGATCCAGAGTGGAGATGTGATCTGGGAGCGAGTCATTGCATTCGAGCCAAGGTATAGATCCAATTCAGGCAGAAATGGAAATCGGTCAGAGAAAAGACCGAGGTCGAGAGAAAAGTATTCTATTCCACTCACAAGGAAGGGTGGGATAGTCAAGTCAGCACCGAGTCAAATAGATCAAGTTGTTTCCAGACGCGATGATGGAGGTTGCCAAGATTGATTTGACAACTGTAGTGGATGTGTCAGTTGAGAAATATAATGTGAAGAAGGTGGCCGTGATACAGAAAATTTCTAAGATGGTTCCAAAGGAATTTCTTGGGTTACTGCCAGAAAGAGATAGAAATTGCGATCGAACTAGCATTAGGATAGAACCATTCTTGAAGGCTTCTTGCCAGTTGTTGTTGTCTGAATTGGTAGAATTGAAGATGTAGATGTGAAGATTGATGAATGAGAAGTTCGTGTATAACAGTGCATCACTTAGGGGAAATATCAGTTTTGTTTGTGAGAAAAAGAAAGATGGTTTGTTGCGAGTGTGCATCAACCATCGTCAACTCAATTAGGTGACAATCAAGGACAAATGTCCATTGTATAAGATCAGCGAATTGGGTGGCTTGACATCAAGAGTGTTGATGTTTTCAAGGATCAACTTGAGAACAAGATGTCGTCAATTACGAACCAGTAAGGAGGTTATACGAAAGACAACTGTTCGTACTCGATAAGGTCTTTATGAGAGTATTGTAAGATCGTTTGGTCTGATAAACACTCCAGCTACTGTCATGGATTTGGCAAATCGAGTGTGCAAGGAATATCTAGGTCAGTTGTGATCGTGTCGTATAATGATATTCTGGTGTATTTGAAGAATGCTAAAGAGCACAAGAGATGTCTGAGAATGGTGAAGGAATTTCTATGAACCCGGTCAAGACCGAATCAGTTATCAGTGGACTAAGACCAATAACAGTATCAAAGATCAGAAGTTTTCAGGGGATAGCAGGTTATTACAGACGGTTTATGGAAGGATTCTCATCGATAGCGTCGCCTTTAACAAAGCTCACGAAGAAAAATGAGAAATTTGTATGGTCAGACAAGTGCGAGCGTAGTTCCCAAGAGCTTAAAGAAAAGTTGACTACCGCACCTGTGCTGACGATTCCATCCGGTCCTGGAGGATTCAAGATCTATAGTGATGCGTCATTCAGGGGATTGGGTTGCGTGCTGATGCAACATGGCAGAGTTGTTGCATACGCTTCCCGGCAGTTGAGACCTCATGAATTGAATTATCCGACGCATGACTTAGAACTCGCAGCCATCATATTTGCGTTGAAGATTTGGAGGCACTACTTGTGTGGGGAAAAGTTTCAGATCTTCACGGACCATTAGAGTCTCAAGTATTTGTTCTCTCAGAAGGAGTTGAACATGAGACAACGGCGATGGATGGAATTGCTGAAAGACTACGACTGTGATATTCTATATCACCCTGGAAAGGCGAACAAGATCGCCGATGCATTGAGTCGGAAGTCTTCAGTGGCACGAATCTTGGTTAAGGAGTGGAACTTAATCGAGAGAGCTCAAGATTCGGAATTCAAATTTGAGGTAGGCCACCTTTCAAGTTTTATGGCCACCCTCAGAATTGAGCCGAATGTCCAAGTTAAAATCAAGCAACTCCAACCGACAGATCCAGACGTACAGAAAATTCTTCAAGAGGATACCGATAAAAGAAAGGCTGATTTTCAAGTTTCTGATGATGGGGTACTGAGGCTTCGTGGACGTTTGGTTGTACCTGACGATGTAGAGCTTAGAGAAGAAATTTTATCTGAAGCACATCATAACAATTACAGCGTTCATCCTGGAAGCACTAAGATGTATCAGAATTTGCGTCAACACAACTGGTGGTCAGGTATGAAGGTGGACATCACCAAGCATGTGGCTTAGTGTTTGACTTGTCAGCAAGTAAAAGCCCAGCATTGCAAGCCGGGAGGATTTCTGCAACCTCTCGCGATCCAGAGTGGAAATGGGAGCATATCACGATGGACTTCGTGACTGGACTACCAAGGAGTCAAAGGGGAAATGATTCGATTTGGGTAGTAGTTGACAGGCTGACAAAGTCGGCTCACTTCATTGCAGTTCGAAAGGACTTGAGTCTGGATAGACACGCAGACCTGTATGTGCGTCAAGTGGTTCGTATGCATGGACTACCAGTTACGATAACATCTGATAGAGACCCGAGATTTACTGCTGCTTCTTGAAAGAGCTTGCAAAGTGCTTTAGGTACAAAGCTTCAGTACAGTACGGCATATCATCCTCAGACGGATGGCCAGTCAGAAAGGACGATTCAGACTCTTGAAGATATGCTGAGAGCATGTGTAATAGACTTCAAAGGAAGTTGAGAAGATCAGCTTCATCTGGTGGAATTCGCCTACAACAATAGTTATCAGCAGAGCATCAAGATGGCTCCATTTGAAGCGTTGTATGGAGCATGCAGAACTCCAGTGTGTTGGGATGAAGTTGAGGAAAGAAAGATAACAGGCCCAAAGTTGGTTCAGCAATCAGTAGATGCTGTGGCAGTGATCAGAGACAGACTGAAGATAGCGCAGAGCAGGCAGAAAAGTTATGCTGATAAGCGCCGAAGGTCTTTGGAATTCCAAGTTGGTGATCACGTTTTTCTGAAAGTGTCACCAATGAGGGGAACTTCACGCTTTGGTAAGAAAGGCAAACTGAGTCCGAGGTACGTAGGTCCGTTTGAGATTCTTGAAAGAATCGGAAACCTAGCGTATCGTCTTGCGTTGCCGCCAAGATTGGCGCAAGTGCATGACGTCTTTCACATGTCGATGTTAACGAAGTACGAGCCTGACCCGACCCACGTGCTCAATTTCGAGGAATTGGACGTGGATGACCGTGTGTCATACGTTGAAAGCCCAGTTCAGATTGTCGATCATAAAGAGCAAGTTCTGCGTACAAAGATCATTCCGTTGGTCAAAGTGGTCTGGCAACACCACGGTATTGAAGGAGCGACTTGGGAGACTGAAGAATCGATGAGACAGTTGTACCATCGCCTTTTGAACAAAGTGTAATGGTTTAAATTTCGAGGACGAAATTTTTATAAGAGGGGAAGAGTTGTGACATCCTGAAATTCGACCCCGTTTCGATAAAGTGAAATGGGCATTTCGTCGACGTGCCTATGGCCCTTTTTCTCTCGAGCTGATCACTCACGAGTTAACTAACCTATTGGGTGAAGCCGTTAAAGGATGTATCAGCTGTAAAATCCCTAAAAGCTACCTAATTGGTTGGATTGAGCTAAAATCACGTATGATCGATTTTTAACCACGAAATTAAACTCGATTTCGAGAATCAAATTTTAAGCGCGTCATAATTCTTATTTTTAAGATCCTGTCTCATCGCTCGGCAATTTATTGACGAGTCCGAAATTTCAATAAAGAAGTTATCGGAAGAAAAAAATTGAAGCCCAAAAGAAAATAGAAAGGAAAAGGAAAAGAGAAAAAAAAAATAGGTATTTCCTTTTTTTTTTTTTTTCTTTTTCCTCTCTCTTCCTCTCTTTTCTTTTCTTTTTTTTTTTTCTTTTTTCTCTCTCTCCTCTCCCCTTTTCCCTCCCCCTTCGTGCGATTCCCCCTCCACCGCCTATCTTTCTCTCTCTCCTCTTTGACCGGTCCAACCTTATCCCTTCTCTCTCTCTCTCTTCTCTCCTCTCTCTTCTTTCTTCTCGCACGCTCGACGGAACCAGCTTCTTCTTCTCCTTCTTTCTTCGCGCTCGAGCAAGCAAGCCCGAACCAGAAGTTGCAGCTCGCTGTTGCTGCACCGTCGCCGCCCATCCCCCGCCGCACCGCGCCCGCTGCTGTCCCGCCGTCCGCGCACGCCTGTGCCACGCGAACCAGCCCCTGTTTCGCCCCCCCGTTCCGCACCGACCAGCCCCCGTCCGACCACCTCCGGCCACCGCCTAGCCCCGTCGGACCTCCCCCGTGTCCCCCTCGCCCTCCGCCGGCCTCCCCTTGCCGCCCTAGCCGCCGGAGCGGCCCTGATCAGCTCCGTCCAGCAGACCCACAAAGTGGGTTTCCAGCACTTCGGGCCCGTTTTTGGGCCGTTTCTGGGCCTCGGATCCGTGAGTCGCTTTGGGAACAATCGTTCCTCGCGTCGCCGCCGTCGGATTGCTCCGATTTGCGCGCGATTTGGTGAGTAATCTCACTAATCCAGGATTAGTTGGCTAATTATGCTTAAGGTTGGTTTAGATTTAATTAATTATGTTTAGGTTGTTAGATTATATTAAATTAGCAATTATTAGCCAATTGTGATGCGATTTAGATAAATTGATTGCGCAATTAGCAAGTAGACGCGGTCTACTATTTATTGGAAGTGCCTCGGAATTTTTCCCGACCCTTGGTGAGCTCCAATTAGGCTTTTCGGGCCTAAGTGGATTTTTTATGTATTTAAATATTAATTTTCGGAATTAAATTAAATAATTATTTATTTTCCGAAAATTCAACTCAGATGGCCTGGAACCGGAAAATTATGCTGATGACCGTGCTGAAGTCCGTTTATTTAATCGGGCTTTATTTTGAGCTAAATTGAATTTTTAGTAATTAATAATTAATTTTCGAAATTAATTAATTATTTATTTATTTATTTTTCGAAAATTAAGATTTTGATGGCGGACGACCGAAATCTCGTGCTGATCGTCGTGGCGTAGTCCGTTTATTCATTTGAGCTCCACGTTGTATGGAATTGAATAAATTGTGATATTTAGGGATTTACCCTAAATTGATTGGAATTGATTGAGATTGAATTATTGATGAGTAAATGGCCAAGTATGTTATTCAGCCTTTGTAATGCTTTGTTGAGTTGATTTAATCATTTGATTGAGAAATCGTTGGGCATTGGTTGTCGGTATTGAAAGTAGATTGGTAACCACTTGAAAGAGGGCACGTGGGTTCGGTGAATTGGAATATCACTTGGAGAATGCACGTGAGTTCAGTGGTTGAATATGTCACCTTGGCGAAAAGGTCGCCTGAGAGAATGCACGTGGCTCGGAAACTCGGTATGTCATCCTGGAGAATGCACGTGGCTCGGTGACAGAGTTTGGCATCTAAAAGGGCACGTGGGCTCGGTGAATTGATGCATCACTTTGGTGAGATAGCACCTAAGAGAATGCACGTGGGCCCAGGCATCTAAAATGACACGTGGCTCGGTGATCTGATGCGTCACTTTGGTAAGCGAGTACCTTAGAGAATGCACGTGAGTCCAGTATTTGGAATGGCATCTTAAAGGGCACGTGGCTCGGTGATTTGATGCATCACTTTGGTAAGCGAGTACCTTAGAGAATGCACGTGGGCCCGGGCATCGTAAAAAGGACACGTGGCTCGGTGGCTTGATGTACCACCTTGGCAAAGAGGTCGCCTTAGAGAATGCACGTAGGTCCGTGGTTTGAGGCATGTGGCTCGGAGACCTCGAATGTCGTCCCTGGAGAATGCACGTGGCCTAGTTTTTAAATATCCCATAGTGGGGATTGAATTGTATGACATGTAATCGACTGGTTCGATTTGTTTGAAGTAAATGAGTGCCTATTGTGAATTGTACTGACTTGCAGGTGGGATCAGAGGCCAAGGTAAGTCCTCTGCCCTGTGCGTGTTTAGGCAGCCTTTAGTATAATGGTTTACTAATCGAGCTTAGTGGGGCAGAACTTGCTGAGACGTAGTCTCATCCCAGTTTGGGGAAAACCATTTCAAGACCCCGTTGAAGAGCTGAGGAGGAGGAATTCGAGAAGGAGAACTTGGAGGTGAGATCTGAAGAGAATGATTTTTGGAAGAAGAAGATAGTCCCAAGAGGGGCCTTGAGTATCATCTGGATGGATTGAGATCCTATCTTCTTTTGAGATCTCTTTTTTGATGTGAATAGTTATGAAGTGATTTGTGGTTTGTATAAAAGTTTGGTTATAAATTTCAATATGAAAAATATGGCCCTGCTTTTCTATCCCATCGTTTTATTGTCTGGGGATTTTAACTGCTTTCACATGTGCTTAAAAATGAAAGGGTCGGCGATACATTGTCCGGGGATATCGCATTATAAAATCGACCAAGCAAGACGGATGTGTGTGTGCCTGAGGATCAGGGTGTGACAAATGCCATGCAACATTCATCGTCATTTATAAAATATGGACATAACGAGTCTACCAGAAAACACTAGTACTATATGAAAAACATGTAAAAGCTTCACAGATTACATTTTGAATGATGATACATGTTGATAGTACTATTTATAATTTTTGCATCTCATTATAGGGGAACAATCACACAATACATGATTTCGTAAACTCATGGTCATGGTAAAATTGGGAATTGCTAGAAACTATCGAAGCACTTGACGAAGATGCTATTGTTTCAAGTTCTATCTCAGCGTCAACATCATCAACCAGTGCCTCTATCGGATACAAAAGTGGTTTTGGAGGCAGTTGCGGTTTATCCATATCTCCTTCAAGCATATCTAGGACTTTCCTCATCACCGGCCGATCGTTGGGGCTCAATTGTATACACCACAGTGCAACAATTATCATCTTCCTCGTTGTTTCTCTTTCCTCTTCTATGACATCTACCCTTTCAAGTTCCTTTTCTTTGCCGAGTTGATCATAAACCCACAAAGGAAAGTAAATTTGACTCGAACGCTCTGCATGTGCATTTCTCCTTCTACTAGCCATTTCCATTAATAACATCCCAAAACTATAAACATCGGATTTGTAAGAAATGCCACCAATGTCTTTATAGAATAGCTCAGGAGCCATATAACCCAAGGTTCCTCTTGTTGCAGTCAGCGATACTATATTGCGATTGGTGGGATAAAGTCTTGCAAGTCCAAAGTTAGAAACTTTTGGAGTGAAACTTCGGTCTAAGAGAATGTTGTGAGGCTTGATGTCAAAATGTAGAATTTGCATGTCACATCCCCGATGTAGATACTCTATCGCTCTAGCTATGCCAAGAGAGATCTCATACATTTTCTTATAATCAAGAGGATCATCACCATCCTTATAGGAAATGTGTTTATCCAAAGATCCGTTTGGCATGAAATCATGGACAAGACCTTGTTTGGAGTATTCGAAGCAAAAACCAACAAGTTGCACCACATTAACGTGGTGGATCCTTCCAATTGTGGCCACTTCACTTATAAAATCTTGGGCATCAGATTTTGATTTGTTCAAAATTTTAACCGCAACTTCATTGCCACTTCTAAGTATTCCTCTGTATACGGAACCATATCCTCCCTCACCTAACTTGCATTTGAAATTTTTTGTGATTCTCTTGATATCAGAGTAAGAGTACCTTATGGGCAAAAAGTTATTGTGAGCTTGTAGGAGTTCTTCGATGTTTGCATTGGTCGCCTGATGCCTTCTCATCCACTTCAAGATTAGAAGTATCAACACACATGGAGCTCCGAGTATGAATTTTGCTGCTACGAAGTTGCCTGCGGAGAAATTCGATCATCGATTAGCATAGTGTGATCATTTTTTTTACACATACAATTTTTGTTTGTCAGATTGTTGAATGAGAGCTTCATTGGTGTGAAGAGAAAAGGACTTATCATACCAAAGACAAAGAAGAGATTCAATGTGGTAAATCCAGCAACACCGCGCATGATATCCCGCGTAGGATAAACTGTAGATAGTAAGAGAATTCGTGAGAGATTACTAGATATGGTTAATTAGAATTAACAACCAATCAATAAAGAACTAGATCCATTATTTTAGCAGTTAAATAATAAAAGCAATTCACGTTAAGATATACCCCAAGTGAAGGATAACTTCATACAGTCACTGTAAAGTGCAAAGACACACTTTTGTTAATTGAAATTTGCAAGTGGAGAAGTCTAGAATAAAAAAAAAAGAGTGAATGAGTTTCACTTTTCTAGATAATGCTTAGATCCAATTTTATTCTATTCACTCATGAAATCCATGTTATTGTTGCATGATCTTTCCTTTTGAAGAAACACGTTTTCACTTTTGTTCTCCTAAATGTACCAAATGTTCATAAGTTCCCAATAACAATAACATCGATTGAAGGGACACAAGCTACGATCAAATCAAAGAATTTTCCCCCAAAAAAGGCCTAATTCCCTAAAAATACCCTCAAGTTCTAGTCCAATTTTGGCCTGAACTTTTTTTGTCTCAGAAGAAACCCCAAACTTTAGGTACAGTCCCAGATATGCCTCAAGTTTTGTTTTGTTTTAAAAAATCACCAACTTTTAATATATTCCGAAATTTACCCCATGGTACAGTCCCAATTTGACATGACATTTCCACATCGATAACAACTCCACTTCAGTAAGGTGACATGGAAAATTATTTCCAAAATGAAACCGTTCTAAGATATGAAAATTAGGGACAACTAATGGCAATTTTTTAATCAGAGGGCTAAGGGGGTAGATTTGCAATTAGAGTAAAAATTGGTGCTTTTTCTTTTAGACAAAAAAAAAAAGTTAGAGATAGATTTAGGATTTGGCCTAAAGTTTGAGGTTTTTTCTGGACAAAGAAAAGTTCGAGACAGATTTGGAGTAGACCTGAAGTTTATGGTCTTTTTTAGACAAAAAAAGTTCAGAGTAGAATTGGGACTAGACCTGAAGTTGTGGTTTTTTTTCAGTGAATAAGGTCTAGCAACACCGCGCCAAAGACAAAGAAGAGATTCAATGTGGTAAATCCAGCAACACCGCGCATGATATCCCGCGTAGGATAAACTGTAGATAGTAAGAGAATTCGTGAGAGATTACTAGATATGGTTAATTAGAATTAACAACCAATCAATAAAGAACTAGATCCATTATTTTAGCAGTTAAATAATAAAAGCAATTCACGTTAAGATATACCCCAAGTGAAGGATAACTTCATACAGTCACTGTAAAGTGCAAAGACACACTTTTGTTAATTGAAATTTGCAAGTGGAGAAGTCTAGAATAAAAAAAAAAGAGTGAACAAGTTTCACCTTTCTAGATAATGCTTAGATCCAACTTTATTCTATTCACTCATGAAATCCATGTTATCATTGCATGATCTTTTCTTTTGAAGAAACACGTTTTCACTTTTATTCTCCTAGATGTACCAAATGTTGATAAGTTCCCCATAACAATAACATCAATTGAAGGGACACAAGCTACGATCATATCAAACAATTTTCCCCAAACAAAAGGCCTAGTTCCCTAAAAAACCCTCAAGTTCTAGTCCAATTTTGGCCCGAACCTTTTTTTTGTCTCAGAAGAAACCCCAAACTTTAGGTACAGTCCCAGATTTGCCTCGAATTTTGTTTTGTTTAAAAAAATCACCAACTTTTAATATATTTTGAAATTTACCCCCATGGTCCATACCCAATTTGACATGACATTTCCACATCGATAACAACTCTACTTCAGTAAGGTGACATGGAAAATTATTTCCAAAATGAAACCGTTCTAAGATATGAAAATTAGGGACAACTAATGGCAATTTTTAATCAGAGGGCTAAGGGGGTAGATTTGCAATTAGAGTAAAAATTGGTTTTTTTTCTTTTAGACAAAAAAAAAAAAGTTAGAGATAGATTTAGGATTTGGCCTAAAGTTTGAGGTTTTTTCTGGACAAAGAAAAGTTCGAGACAGATTTGGACTAGACCTGAAGTTTATGGTTTTTTTTTTTTAGACAAAAAAAGTTCAGAGTAGAATTGGGACTAGACCTGAAGTTGTGGTTTTTTTTTCAGTGAATAAGGCCCCGCCAAAAAAAAAAAGAAGAAGAAAGAGTGTCAAGTCCAAAAAGCTCCACAGATTTAAAATAAAAGAGCAATGCATGCCAAATCTACTAAAAATCCTACTGAACTTTTTCACTAAACGGATGTGGCAATTTTTTATTGGGTATTAAAGAGAGTAATGACTCAATAAATCGAACCAACGTATTAAAATATCCAATTGAAACATGCCACATTACTCAGTAAGTAAATTTTGATAAGATCCCTCAGTAGAGCTAACATGTGAGAAAAGGATGAGGATGAAGAATAAGAAGAAAGAAAGTAAGAGAGTAAAGGAAGAAAAGCTTCAGAGAAAGTCTGCTTACAGGAGGGATATCCTTCACACCACCACTTTGGGTAATATAATTAGGCAAAGCCGGATTCTTACCGCCAAAGGAGGTCCAGAATAATTGAGATGGAATCCTTCAGCCATGATGTTGTGGAGGTCCTTATACGTTGGGCTCACAGCTGGGCTCGCACGATTATAAGAATCCATTTCCTCATACGTCAGGGTAGCATCCGACACGAAAGTCATCATGGTTATGGTGCAAGAATCCTCGATGTCCCATACTCGTATACCAACCGCATACATAGCGTATGAGAACACCTTCATTTGGGAGATATTAGGGGGCGTATCGGAAGGGTATGCTCCCTCAATACATGATTCAATATTGATATAAAAAGGAGAAGCAACGGGCTGAGAGCACTTCATGAAGACCGTCCCAGGGGAAAAATAAAGTTCATAGATTGGATTGTGAACATAGTATGGATACCGATCACTCAAGTTGGAGCTCGCCAATGAGTAACGAGGGAGGGATGATCAATTACTTTTTTGCAGTCCATCGTCAACCACCGTGATTCCACTAGAGTAATCATCTTCAAAATAATTTTCATAGTAAATCGACTTCACATGATATCGACCGGCATACAAATATAGAACGGTGCGATTATTTTCACAAGCTAGCTCATACTCAGAGCGGCTGCAACCTGTCGGGTCGTCTTTCAATCAAAAAGGATAGTGTATGTCACGAACCTCACTGCAAGACGAAGCGGCACACAAGCGATTATTCTTTGCACCGCAACTCGTCCTCAGTAGTAGTAGAACATGCAATATGAAAAGCAAAACACGAAACATGCTCATGGAGCTTAGAGACTTAATCGTCTCTCTATCGTTTGATCTGATGCAATGAAAGTTTTTGCTAATTGGTAATGCGATGGAGGCCTAGTTATATGAATGAAAAGCGTCGAGAGTCGTTAGTCATACAAATGTCCAAGTCAACCCATAAAGGCAAGTCTAGTGAAGAAAAAGTGTGTATCGCGTGGAAATTGTAGCCTTGCAGTCTAGGTGACAAAACACGGTGTTGGAATATGCATAGCTTTCACATTGATTAGAAAAGAAACTTCTCTACAATTTCCAAATTGACTTTTCTTAGTACCATAAAAAAAAGATTCGATTTGAATGTTTTGTATTCTAAAACGAATAAAAAATCCTTTCAAGTGAGGTATTGACATTCTATTTTCTTTTCAAGGCTAATATTCCATAAATGTTGCTTATTAAATTGTGAAGACAAAAAGGAAATACATATCATGTTTTATTGTACGAGCTTTTTCATTTTTAACAAAAAACAAAAATTGGTAACAAAAATAGCTTATTGACAAGAATATTAACTTGTATAATGTCGCTTTTGGCAAAAGTAAAAAGAAAATAAGGAGTAAGTGCTTCTTGGATGGTGTAACACGTTATGAAAGAAAGAAAGCAATACAATAATTGCTATCAAGGGACCGACGCACCTAAAAAGCAATACAATAATTGCTATCTAGGGACCGACACACAACAATAATTGTTATCGAGGGACCGACACACCTAGAGAGCAATACCATAATTGCTATCGATAGGGACCAACGCACCTTGACTAGAACCTCACTAACTTCGTCGTCACACAAAGGCTATAGATGCAAAATTTGACTTTAGAAATATAAAGCGATGTTTATTTATTTACTGTCAACTTTAATATTTCAATCACTCTCCCACAATTGTGCTAGATCTATGAACAATACTATCATCTCTTTCCTATAATAGAACCACTTAATGATTGAATTGATCAATTTCAATAATACTATCATTTTATCAAATGAAACGAATGTTGTTGCCCACTTCATGATCATCTTCCATATCTGAATGTGTGGAATTGAAGGTGTCATGTAAGCTCAAATGAGACTATCAATCAATTTACCATTGTGAACATAACATCATAGAGTTTCACATAGCAATTCTTGTCAGCAAAATAGAAGCGCTTTCAAATAGTTGTAATTAGCACTTACTATATATTTTCTCAAGCTAATGCATACCCCTAAGTATAATTGAAGAGACTGAAATGGATTTTCCATATAATACAACAAAGTTTATTTTAACTGACGCATCGAATGACGTTTTAACTGCACATGTTCAATTTTTTGTAGTAATATTATTACTGATTACATTTTTCTTTTTCTTTTTCTTGCATATTACCCTTTCTGGAAATAGGTTCGTTCTGCAAGCATCTCCACAGCAATGATACTTTAGTTGCTTTCTATCATCATTAAATATTCAGCAATGATTAGTCAAAATTTTAAATAGAAAATCTCTCGGTGAAAGTATCCTATATTATCTCTTGCACATACACCAAAAGATTTGGACAAACAGTATGCAAATTGATGTATCAACTATCAATTCATTCAGTGCCATAATATACTATAGAAAAATAATAATCTATTTCATAGTGTTGGATTTTTCATTTTTGACAAAAATGAAATTTGTAACTGAAAAGATCAATAACAGCACTAAAGACTATCGTTGCACATTACAAGAAAAGAATAAAGGCCATACAATAATTTCTCGACCAGCAATAGATGGACACGAGCCTCGATTTGAAAATCACTTTGCTTCATCATTGCCCAACACGCACGAAGACCATAGGTGCAATATTTGCATTCATAAAAACAAAGCAATACGTGCTTTTTCACTAGCAATTGAAAGTATTATTCTTGTAAATCAATCACTCACTCTCCTGTAAAATAACCCCATCTCTTTCCCGCAATAAAACTGAATGAACTGATAGATCTCAACAATAACGTCGTCTTATCAAACAAAAGGTGCTGTTACCTGCTTCATAATCATTTTCCATCTCCGAATGTGTGGTATTGAAAGTGTCATGTAAGCTGAAATGGGAATACAAGGAAGAGTGCTGCCATTTTCATTCTCTGTTGATAGCTGCTTGAATCTGCTCAAGACTCCTCCCTTTCGTTTCAGGGACCACCGTGATCATGAAAACCATCCCTGCGGCGTTAATCACCGCATAAAGAAGGAAGGTACCTGTGAAGCAAGCGAGCAGAGTTATTTGCTTTCGACAAGTTTTTCGGAAGCATATTCTGACATTTTTCTCATGGGAAGAATGCTTTAGTATGTACTACCTGTCTATTAATCATTTTGCAGAAAGACCCACTTAACTTTTTTCTTTTTTAAATGACATGTCGACTCAATTTTCGTGATATTCGAATCTAGGCAGAAGTTGCTGTAAACGCGTTGATTGAAATAAATAGTCTGAATATGCATTCGAGAGCATGAAGAACGGAGTGACAGACACCTCCAGCTCCAAATAGGATTGAAATGTTCAGGAAAAGCTAAGCCTCAAGTCTGTAGTTTAGTCGAATTCGCGCAACAACTCATGTTCCAATGTGACAAAATGTTTATCGAGCTCCTGCCAGAGTAACAGTTCAAAGAGTGTTTTCAGCAGTCGTACCGTAGGAGCTCCAGCTCATTAAGTAGTTGAAAGTGTAGGAAACTGCCCAAGCGCCGAACCAGTTCACTAGTGTTGCGAAACCTCCAGCTACTCCTTTGATATTAATGGGGAAAATCTGAACACCAGCACACATTACATGATTGGCAAAAGAATTTTAAAACTCTTGTACTAATAACACCAGTTACGAAAACAACCCTTTAATTTGATAAGCATGAAACTTCGGGGGATGTTTAGGATTACCTCAGACATCACAACCCAAGGAACCGCGCCCATTCCAGCTGAAAATGCTGCTATGTATAGCTGAGCATTGGAAAAAACAGAACAGAAAAATTTATAGTAGGGAGTTGTTGCGGGGGCCAACTGGATAGAGCCAGAAAGAGATCAAGGCAGGTGAGATTATTACCAGAATGCCAGTGACGGCAAGTATTGGGACAGCATCAGCTGCCAGATCATGAACCTGGCTCGGAAGATTCTCAAAACATTACTGGTTGACAAGCATTGCAAAGCAGAAGGAAGATACTAGGACTGATAGTAATTACCTTTAGAAAGAATGAAAGGGCAGTTACTATGCATCCCGCGACCAATCCTGTCCCTGAGATCTGCGATTGAGAGAGAGAGAGAGAGAGAGAGAAGGTTATGGGTCAAGTCGCAGAACTTGCGAAAGGGGCAGAACCAGAAAAGTCGCAGATCTTAGCTTTCATCTATTTTACCAAGAGAAGGGGCTTTCTTCCAGCTCTATCGACCAGTGCAGCGCCAATAGCCGTGACAATAACCTGCAAAAATTTACTCTTTAAGCGTGACGAGTATAAAACTAGATCCCCAGCAAAGAGGAAAGGGCAAGAATTACAGACCTGGAGGATTGCATAAGTTATGGTTCCAACGCTGGAGGAGAAACCTGAGGAGATTGTACAAATGCGATTATAAAGGAAAGACTATTACCTTGCTTGTGGGATTCAACACTAAATTATGTGAACAGCTCATTCAGTGATAATTAAGTAGACCAAAAGCATTCGACATTGAGAATTTTACTAACCCATTTGAATATTAACTGGATTATATAAATTGGAACCCCTGCTTTGCTTTTTATTTAGCTTTTCGTTCTGGAATCTAAAATGCAAAGCATACTTTCATTTTTGTGTTGCCCAAGAGCTTCTTGCTATGAACTGCATACCTGCTTCCTCAAAAATATTGCTTGTATAGAAACAGACACCATTTATCCCTCTGAACTGCTGGACGACCATCAATCCAACACCAATCTGGCCAAAATTTAACAAATTTATCAGCAAAATGAACAACAATGGGAAATATCACCAAAAGTACAACTACTGCATATTCCCGATCCACAGGGCATTCCAAGAAAGCAACGAAGGAGGGACTTTATTGGATACATAGCAGTAAATACAGAGAGAAGATTACAACGACAGAGCTCAGATATCTTCTCTGAAATAAATCGAGAATGCTGGCTTTCGGGAGCAGTTGAAGAGTTTCGATGTAGTCCTGTCAAGAAAAACAAATTTGATCATTCTGTCAGTTATTCGTACTTATAAAGCTGAGGCACTACGATGAAACGAGTATAGACTTAAAGCCTTTTACTTGTATTTCAGCAGCCTCTTCAGAAATGTCCGCATCCTTTCCACGGAGTTTCTGCAGCGCAGCTTCAAACTCCTTTTCGTGGCCCGTTTTCGCCTGCATTTGGCAGAATCCTAGAATTCATTCCAACACTACAAATCCCTCTCTTCCAACAATTCAGATAAGAAGAGTCTGGTGTTCATCTTGATTTGTTACCAGCCATCTAGGAGACTCTGGAATGAAAAACAGGCCGAACAGTAGGACTGCACAGGGGATTAGACCTGCATAAACCGCAGATGTTCAAGGTGGTTTCAGACTTGGACTTTTCTATACAACATTGGCACTAAACTTGAATTATCCTACTTTTTCTGTTTTACCAATTAATGCCAAAACCCTCCAAGCTAATACTGTCCCGATTATGAAGGAAACGGACACTCCAGCAACGATTATAAGCTGTGGAGAGAAGAGAACGTGTTAGGCCCAGTAGGTTCTGTAGGATGTACATATATACACCATCTTGCACTTGCAAGAGGGCAAAATTTGCTACAAGCTAAGGCCTTTTGCCCATAGCTCCATGCTTGCAATTTTAACCAAGAATGTTCATACAAAATCTTTGCCTGATTGACAGCAGTCAAAGCTCCACGGAGATTTTTGGGTGTAATTTCAGCTATAAATATCGGTACCTGGACATAAATTAGAAAAAAGATTAACCAATCTAAACCTAAGAGAGAGCCTCATGTTGTCACTGTGAATCGAGTCCAGCATGTTGTCGTAGAACAACTTGCTACATCAAATTTGTGTGGTACGAAGTGAGGAATTACCACATAGGAAAAGACTCCCATTCCATATCCCGTGGCCAATCTTCCGATATCCAGAGCAAGTGCTCCCTAATTCACTCAAAATTAAACAGAAAAGAGCGTTGATGAGACTTGAAGTTCTTATGCAATTAATTGATCTTCCCCTATGATAAGGCTTGTAAATAGGATATGGACACACCTCAGCAAAGTAAATAGCAAGCCATCCTGCTACACAAAGAGCGCTCGCTATTATTGTCTGCATTTTGAGGCAAATGTTTATGCTGTCACGTCCTCCGTCCATGATATGACTAAATCCCAAAGCTAAAACTCTCAAAAGAGTCTTGAACAACACTGTTCTGTTTTACATTGTGAAAGACGCACTCATTTGCTGCTTACCCATTTACGGCCAACAAAATCAGCGATTGGTCCTCCGGTAATTGCACCAATCATTGCACCGAATGTCAGTATGGATCCAAAGACTGAATACTGTCGAAAGACACATAAAGAGTAACTGCAAATCAGCTTGAGTTCAGTGAGAGCAAGAACTTCAGTTACCATCTAGCTAACAATGCTATAAGTCACCGAATGTCCGAGAATCTCAGTGGAAAGCTATTCTGAACAAACCTATCACTTCAATCACAAACCCGAATGATTTGCGGTCGCAATTTTCAGCTGATGATACCCAATCTAAATCTCCCCATTTTTGGTTTTCTTGTCCTGAGGTGTCCAACAATGGAACTTGATGCGAAAATTCAGTATACATTTCACTCGTTACAATGCAGAAAGAATAAGATGTCTAGAGAAAGAAGTATCTCTACCTCAAAGCCAACATCCTTATTTTTGAGAGAGTCTTGTTTATAAAGTTTTTGATCATATAACACGTCCATATTATGGACCCGGAATATGAGCAGATCGTTACTTTGATTTTCTTGTATATGGGCGCCTTCAGTGACAAGTCTGATATTGAATCGAAGCAACGAACAAAGACAACGCGATATGTGCTTCTCAACACTCGCAGGTATATTCGACATACCTCAGCTGTAGAGAGACTAAGTTCCTCCACTATAGCATCCTGAGTTGGTGATGAATAACCTGCCTGAAAATCCAATGAAACAATTTCTCATTAGATTCAATTAATCACATCCTTTTCATTTCAACCATTACCACTGGACCTGGACTTTCAAAAAGAAATTGCATTTCCTACTTATGCAGGTCCCGAATTCATAGGAACCGCAAACCGCAACGAATGTGGTGAAATAGACCATCCACGGAGGACCCATATCGGTTCCTTCATCTTTGCCAGCTCGGTCCTTCTCTTGCGGTACAAGGAGCCGCTCTCTTACTCCTTCTCTGTCCCTGGTTTCTTGATTTTCAATGTCCTCGTTAATCGCCATGCTTGCTCGCCTTACAAAAATGCTCCTTGGTTCTCTATCTGACTACGTACGAGGAACTAGCAAATCTGTAAGCTCCAAAGAAGATAAGTTCTCTTTCCAACGTGGCTAGTCTGCTTGCCTTATATGGATGACTCGAAATGAGAAACCCCAAGTGCTAATACGGAAACCCCATCTCTGATCGGTTTATACTCGCGGTTTCTAGGAATCCTCGCAGACCTCAGTCTTGCAAACTGGCAAGCAACTCTTTGCTTTTCTGACTCACCCCCGTTAATGGTATTGGAATCACTAATGGAACAGAGTCTCCGAATACAGCAGGATCACAGATGTAAAGGGCTGCATCGCTCTCTATGGGCAAGGAGTAAGTAAAAACATGGAACTGGACTTTCTCAATGACAAGGCTCTGGATAAAGACAAAGTAACAACCACGGACAAAGTTCTTTCTTTTTGAGCCAGCCACCGGCTAGGAAAACCAGAGTGTTTTTCTAACCTGGAAAGTGTTCTGTCCATTTTTCTGCGGAGGCATTGTTATCTTCAACTTTAACCCACGTTTATCGTGTAAGAAAGATAAGATCTCAATTAATAGTTTCTTATCTCTTTGGTGCAATAAGAAACTATCAAGAAAAAGAACTGTTCTGCTAGAACATTACTTTTATTTTGGGAGTTTTCTTGACCAAAACCCCACCCCCGCCCCCCTTCTTTTTTTTTTTTTCCAATTGGACGATGAGCACAAGATAATTTCGGCCGGACCTCCTTCTGGGGACACATTATCTTCCTTTTCTATTTTTTAAAAGAACCACTACATATGCGAACAAAAAGCATGCATATAGCCTCCTTTGTGGTCAGTGACGCTTTTGATTTCTGCACAAATGGTAAGACTAGATAGCAGGAATTTCAAAAAGGGATGTTTTTCATCTTTCCATAGTGGCCAATTTTGCAGAAAATGGCAATTTATAGCGGCAAGATGTGGACAGAATTACTTTCTACCAAGGACGTCATGTACTGCCGAGGTCCATGAATCTAAAAAGAATTCAGCCACCATGAAGCCAGCCGACGGGAAAGAATTCACAGGCACAACGGAATGGACCATAAAGTTGCAGAGCACATTGGCCAAAAATATCCAACCACCATTCTCCAACTACTTTATTGGTCCACATTTGCTGCATCTCCGCCTTCTTTCACTTCACGATTCAGAGTAGGCCAACAAAATCCAGCAAGAATATATAGCTGTGGCCTGCTCGAGAAAAGAAAATGTCAAAAATATATCATACTCTTGATCTAATAACCACTTACATATTTTCGTTTTGATAAATATCATTCACATACTTCCAAGAAAAACCCCCCATTGAGAACATTAATTGCCCCTCCATGTAAACTCATTTTAGCATCTTCCTTACGGTTTAAGCAGACTGAAAAAGTGATTTTTGAATGGTAGAATTAGTGTAGATATTTGTTATTTTCAAAAGAAGAGGTAAGTGGTCATGGGATGAGAAATAAGGTGTATTTCGTTATATTTTTCTCAAAAAACTTAGACAAAACAAATATGTTAATCTTATAAGCACATAGTAGATTTGTATTTCAAATGTATTAGAAGAAAAAAGACACTACAAATATCATAACTTTTGTACAGTAACCACTTAAGTACCATAACTTTTTATTCAATCACTTAAATGTTATAATCGATCACTTAAGCATTGTAATTTTTCATTAATAAGGACATCCGATGTGAATGTTCTTTAAGAAGTTACAACACTCAAATGATCAATTAAAGGTTATGGCACTCAAGTAAAGATTTTTTTTTTTTTTTAAGTCATGACACTAAAGTAATCGAAAAACAATGTTATGGCACTTAGGCGAGCACCCCACGACAGTTATGATACTTGTGATGTCCTTATCTTAATATTTTAATATCCTTCTTCCATTCATGACACCAAATCCCATAAAATATAATAAAAAGCACACTGAATTTTTTTTTTTTTTTAGCTAATGTTACATAATTGTAAGCGTCTAATTAAGTAGAGATTAATCAGGTTGATTTAGGTTTTAGAGGCTGCCAGTCATTTTTGCTTAACCCCTACTAAACAAAGCTACGAACAACGAGCGATTGTTTTGAGCGATTGTTTTAAGCTAGTAACTCCATTTAAGCATCCAATAAAAATCAGCAAGATTTAGCACAACCCTTTTAATATAAGAAGTTTTAGGAATCCTTATCATCACCTTGAAGAAGGGTACCTGGGCAAACGCGATTAAAACACCCAGTTCAGAGACAAAGCAGCCTTCCCTAATTTAAAGGGAAAATACGTGGACGCGATACAACTTGCCTCACCTCACATAATATATATATATATATCTATAGGCATGGACTAAAATAAGTCGTTTGCGGGTCCCTCTTCTAATAAGGTCAATCCACTTGTTGGAATGGAATGAATTTGATTGATAGAGAAGGTCTAGATTGCCTGAGGGAGCGGATATATCCTAATTGCAGAAATAATATATTAATTGTAATAGAGCATATGCCACTTTCATTTTGCATGATTGCATCTAATCTCAGAGATCTGGATTCCTTTCTTTCTTTCTTTCTTTCTTTTTTATTTCCCCTCTAATCTTCCAATTTGTGGAGAAAAATATGATCCTATCAGCAAGAGGAACTTGAAAAATCGTTCTGCCAGCCTCACACTGACGAAACAAAAATAATAAAAGAGTGAAAACTGACAAATTATTACCAAAATGAAATTGACAAAAAGCTAAGAGGTTAGGTGAGGTGAGCTATGAAAGAAATTTATGTATGAACCGGATTGTAAAATAACCTTAGTCTAAATTCTCAATATTTATTTTGCTATACGTTATGAAATGAAAAATCTCTATTTGGACAAGAAATTTTTCTTTTGTTGGTGATAATTTGTATGCATTACTCTAAGTTTTCACCAACCTGTTCAATGAACATGGCTTCATCCATAAGGATACATCCAAGGATGCACAAGAATCAGATTTCGACCAAGTCTAGAGAACTAAACAAGGCCTGGTTTTCCTCTCTTTAGGTAGACATCCTGATTATGTCGACAATCTTATCCACTAAGACATGTAATTCCCTATTTTCAAGAGTACGATGCCTAAGGAAACGAACATTTGGTACTCTTCTTTCATCCTGCTCTTATATTTTACTAAACAAGATAGATTGCCATATGTATAAAGATGTATAATTAGAGAAGATCCAAGATAATATACTATTAAAGGATCGACTTATTAAGACATGACAAATGCAACTTGACTTCATTATTTGATCTGCGCCTTTTAAATAAATATACAAATATATTTTTGTTACTTATAAATTCCTATGTAGGCTTGATATGAAAAAAAAAAAAAAATTGTCCTGGCCATTACTATTTTAATACGAAACTAGAAAAAAAGAAAAATCACCCACAAATAGACACTTTTTATGCCCAACAAAAGAAACAAAGAAAAGATTTGCATACATTTCGAGAAAGAAAATCTAGAGATTTCGATTATGCTTGTATGGAGAAACAACATCTTTTATTTAATTTGAGAGATTTTTGTTCTTATCTTATTAATCAACATCTTTGGTGGTGAATACAACATAATATTACAATTTTCTTTTTTCTTGGCAGAAAAAAGAGCTTTGGCTCGAAACCAAAGATGGTATTACTTATTATGTAATATAGATTATAAATTCTTTATTGTAAGGAAGGGCAGGGGTGAATCACCTATAATTAATTTCTTTTCCCCTAGATATCAACATAGAGTACATAAAACAACAACTTGCCCACTCTAGACTTTTGTGGTTCTGCACAGCGTATATAAATCAATTCAATTTGTTTATGGCAACATGGAATATTCTCTGAGCAATGAATTGTTGCTTTGACCTCACTTCCTCCTTCCTCCTCCTTCCCTCGCTTGGACATTAGCTCCTGGACAAAACAGAGAGTGGGTCGCTGTCCAAAGGACGCGAGGATGCGAGGCTGCGCCCAACGTTCGCCCAGGAATGTCATGCCGTACGAAGCCAGCTGGTCTCGTCCTTGAAGAAAGGAACCGAAACAAGATAAATGGGAGAGAAAGGCGGCAAAGGGAAGGGTGATATTGCTAGTACGAGTACCTAGAGGGAGGGTGAATAGGTATATAAAATATTTTTCTTGATGATTGCACAATACTTTAGACAATTGAAGGATTTGCAACAAATAATAATCAACGTAAGACTGAGTAAAGGAAAGAGAGAATTGAACACGCGGATTATAGTGGTTCGGCTTGATTCAAGCCTACGTCCACTCTTCTGCACTGACAGCCAATTGGCTGGATTCCACTATGAACAAAGAGATGTTACAGCGTTGATCTTCCTTGATTTCTAGGTGTAGATGATCTACCACACTCACTCAAGGTATCACCAAGTATAGACACTCTCTGTGTATACAATTTCGCTCAAACCGTATCGACTAATAATCAAGGTGCTTCGACTGGAATTTCTCTATCGATCACATTTTTAACACAACTAGAACGTCTTCTTTTTTATACTCCTTTATGCCATCATACCGTTGGCACTTACCAAAGGAATTCCTCCAATCTACCCGTTGGACGGAATCAATTAAGGAGATCATTCGAGCTATAAAAGGAACCCGACGATAGCCCATCAATCTGTTCGCCCATACAATCAGGATCTTGGTTTCCAAGAATAGAACATTCCAAGAATATTTCGTCGACCACCGGATCTTCAATTGATCTAGATACAAATAAAAGAATCCGATATATTTATCCAACCAAGAGATCTTCTCCAGAGGATAGGATTAAATCCTTAACCATAAACGTCGGCTCTGGATTTCCTTCACCTTTGGATCGAAAGACTGTCAATGAGAAAAGTCTTGAGTCTTAAGTCTTGAGTCTTGAGTGCTAAGTCTGGTGATCAAAAAGTCTTCGACTTTAAAGCGACGGTCTGCAAATATCCAGACTAGACGATAGAAACGTTTTGTCGGCTTCAAAATATTCGGAAAGATTTCTCCAACAATCTCCCCATTTTTGATGGTGACAAAACTTTCCTGTAGATTTGAACAACTTTGACCTGCAAAAACATTTCTTAAGTAATACGGCTATCTCATAAAGATTAATAAACAACTAGACTCTGCATCCACAGAAAATTGGTTAGTCTTTCATGAGTAATACCATATGACAAAACACTTGATATAAATGCAGATAGTCAAGCATCGAAATCCACAGCCAATTCAGTTCACTCAAGTCAAGTCATACTAAAAAACAAACATAACCACATAAACAAATTTAAAGTCAAGTTTAAAGTTCGTTCAAATTGCAATTCTCCCCCTTTTTGTCATCATTAAAAAGGTGAGAAAATCGTCAGGTTTGCTTGGGAATGCGCACGATCTGGAAATCTCCCATAGACTGGACTACGCCTTCTAGCCTCTTCAAGTGCTCCCTTAGTTGAGCTACCTCCTCTCCTTTGGCATTGGCTTGAAGTTGTAGAGCAAGGTCTTTCATTTTGTCCTCCAGGGTAACTGAAGATGCTTGTCTAGCATTCTTCATGGCTTGAATTTCACAGTCTAGAGCATAGATTTGGCCATGCATTTCCAGAAGAACATCCAGAATACGACGAAAATCTGCAGAATTGTCCGTCTACGTACTTGCATTTGCTTTCTCGGATGGGGTAAATGCAGACGATGGTGCTTCTGTATAATCTTGCAGATTTGGTGTTGACGTATCGTGTCCTTCTTTAGGCAATTGAGAAGCCTGAAACTCCTCTGGGTCTACTGGAGATTGTCTTAGACCTTCACTATTGGCAGCATGAGATGTGGACCTTTCTTGCTCGCCAACTCCCCCTGTCTCTAGGACCTCAAAAAGGGAAGAGTGATGATCTTTTGTGCCTTGATTCCCCTTCTCTCCAGATTCAGCTGCACACTTTTCTTTCTCTTCTTCTCCTTCTTCTTCAGCTTCTTTCTCCTTCTCTCTCTACTCTCCTTCTTCTCTGAGCTTGGCTTGCTCCTCTCCTTCTCTCTGTTTCTTTTGAAGTTCTGTCGATTGAGGTACAGAACGTCTGGTCCTTATCAAGGCAGTGATTGTGAGATCTTCCTCCTCATCTTCATCCTCCAAGATGAGTGTTTTCTCCTTTTTGGATGGGACACCAATGGCCTCCTTTCCTTTTCTCTTTGAAGCGACGGCATCGGAGTCTTCACTCTGAATTTCTCCATTGCCTTGGAAAGTTCTTTCAGATGCATCTTTGTCAACATTTTTAAACCTACCACCATCTTATCGCATGGTCGAACACAAAGTGAATGTGGCGGTTCAATATTCATGTGTCTGAAGATTTTGGTCACCAGACCTGGATAAGGCAATTGACCCTTGTCCTTTGACATTGCTCTATACATGTGAAAGAGAATAGTGTGAGGGAGAGAGAACTTCTTCCCTGAGTTGATTGCGTACATCAATTTTGCTTCGGAATTAGACACATCAGTCTTTAATGTAGACTTGGGCCTGATGCAATTGATAACAATTTTGTGCAGCACAATATTGATGGCACGCATCCTTGAATAAATGATTCTTCCCTCGATATCTCTATCTTCGACAAGTTCCATTGAGGCACGAGCAACTGAGACTTTGACTGGTTGATAACGTCATCGTTCAACTCCAATTATGTCAGCCAACATGTCCACGTCTACCACATAATCTTGGTCTCTAAACTGAATGATATTCTATTCGCATCTATAAAGTTGAGATTCGAATAGAAATACGCTGTCAGTTGCGCATAACCATCTACGGTATCAGTGCAGAATTGCTCAAGTTGAAACAGTTTGAACTTCTCCCTTAAGTTCACATTAACGGCATCCAAGAAATCGAAATCGACACTCCTAAGGTTTATCACCCCTCGTTTCAGTAGTCTGAAGAACAAATTCTCCTGTTCCTTTGATTTAAATAACTCCATCCTCTTTCCCTTCACTTTTGCAGCAATACCCATTCTAGGTTGAAAATCACTGAACATTTTATCATCGTCGTTTCCTTCAGTAGAATTAGGTCCCGACATACGAGGGTCACTGGGAATATTCGCAAGTGCTTCCTCTGCTTTACCCTTGGGAGCAATTCCCAAATCCTCCATTTTTCTCAGAAAGATATACTCATTCCCATAATGCTTATCTTTGAGAAAATCATCCACGTATTTCAACGGAGTCCCAGTACTTTTCAACGCACAGTAAAGTTTGTAAATAAACGAGGGTTTTTGGACTCTTACCGGGTGCGTCCTCGATTATCTCTTCCTCTGGTTGTTGACCCGCATCATGTGGGGTAGATGGTGTTGAGTGACGTGGTGAAGAGTGAGTTGGGCTCTGTTGCTAACTCGATAATTCTTCCTCTTCTGTGAGATCGAAATGGGTAGGTCCCTCTTTCATCCTCTCGTGGTCCCCGTTCGCGATTCTTGAAGACTTCCTCGAAGAAGACATCCTTCCTTGTCACTGAAAGATTCCTTTACTTGCTTTCCCAAGAAAAGATGACAACTTTCTTGAAGATGAACACGAAATAGAAATCGGATTGGGAGGAGAATGCTTTTTAGGGTTTTGAAGATTTGGAAAATGAAAACTGCATATATATAACTCAGTTTTTGAAAAAGGAAGTTCAATCGGCACAAGGAAAGTGTACGAATACCTCTTTTTGAAATCAATAACTGCCAAAATTAATCCTTTTGAAAAGACAAGTTTTCGTTTTTCACGGAGACTACAAAATAACTGAACGAAGGATCATACCTTTTCGAGTTTAGATAAAATAACAACTTACAGTCTATAGTCATCAATGTCCGAGTCCGAGGATTTAAAGTCCGAGAGATTAGAGTCTCGATGATCATCAACTTTATGAGTCTCGAAGGTTGGAGAGTCTCTAGACTTTAACTTCT
This sequence comes from Eucalyptus sideroxylon, assembly GCA_014182405.2. Lineage (NCBI taxonomy): Eukaryota > Viridiplantae > Streptophyta > Magnoliopsida > Myrtales > Myrtaceae > Eucalyptus > Eucalyptus sideroxylon. The sequence goes on along the minus strand of CM024555.2, from coordinate 33,089,863 downwards.
TCGAGCTTCAAAATGTTGAGTCCGGAACGGATAAAATCGAATTGATTTTTCTCCAAAAGCTTTGTGAATATATCCGCTAGTTGGCTTTTTGAATCAACAAATTGAATCGAGATTTCTCCATTTTGAATATGATCTCTAATGAAGTGATGTCGAATCTCTATATGCTTTGCTCTTGAATGAAGAATTGGATTTTTGGTGAGATTGATTGCGCTGGTGTTGTCACATTTGATTTATGTGCATAAGTCTTCAATCCCAAAGTCTTGTAACTGTTGTTTTATCCATAGAATTTGCGAACAGCAGCTTCCAAGAGCTACATACTCTGCTTCTGTTGTTGAGAGAGCTACAGTGCTTTGTTTCCTTGAAAACCAAGACAATGTCCTGCTTCCAAGCAAGCGGCAAGTTCTGAAGTACTCTTTCTATCGACTCGCAGCCGGCAGATCTGCGTCTCCGAATATCCCGAGAAGATTAAAGTCTCCCTTCTTAGGATACCAAAGACCAATGCTTGAAAATGAAGCAACGTATTTAATAATACGTTTTGCAGCACTGAGATGGGATTCTCTAGGATCTGATTGAAACCTAGCACAGATGCAAACACTCAACAAAATGTCAGGTCTAGAAGCAAGTAAGATAAAGAAGTGAACCGATGATGCTCTGTACAGCTTTTGATCAACTTTCTTCCCTTCTTCATCTTTGTCTATCTTCAAGGAACTTGACATTGGTATATCAGTCTTCTTGCAATTTTCCAATCCAAACCTTTTGACAAGATCATTAGCATATTTTTCTTGGTAAATGAAAGTTCCTTCCTTCAATTGCTTTACTTGAAGACCAAGGAAGAATGTTAATTCTCCCATCATACTCATTTCAAACTCATCCTGCATAGACTTAGAAAATTTATTACATAGACTTTCGTTAGAGGATCCAAAAATGATATCATCCACATATATTTGAATAAGTAAAAAGCTTTTGTTTTCCTTTTTGATAAATAAAGTAGTATCTACTTTACCTTTGACAAAACCATTCTGTAATAAGAACTTACTTAGTCTATCGTACCAAGCTCGAGGTGCTTGCTTTAAACCATACAAGGCCTTTTTCAGTCTGAAGACTGAGTCTAGCTTCTTTGGGTCTTCAAACCCAGGTGGTTGTTCCACATATACTTCCTCTTGGATAAATCCATTTAGGAAAACACTTTTGACGTCCATTTGGAATAACCTGAAATTTTTATAACAAGCAAACGCAAGTAATAGTCGGATAGCTTCTAACCTTGCTACAGGAGCGTAAGTCTCATCAAAGTCTATTCCTTCTTCTTGCGTGTATCATTTGGCCACGAGTCTTGCTTTGTTTCGTACGACTTTTCCTTTTTCATTCATCTTATTTCTGAACACCCATTTGGCTCCAATAACAGTTTTACCTTTCGGTTTAGATGTCAATTCTCAGACATCATTAATGTTGAACTGTATCGAGCTCTTCTTGCATAGCTTCGATCCAGCTTTCATCAGATAAAGCTTCTTCTATGCTTTTTGGTTCAATTTCAGAAATGAGAGCCACAACACTAGACTCTTCACGTCTTTTGGATCTGGTGCGAATTCCTTCATTAATTTCGCCGATAATGAGATCTTTGGGATGACTGAACTTATGCTTCCAGTCTGGATGATGATCTCTTTCTTTATTTGAATCTTCATGAACATCTTAATGCTGGTCTTCCAAAGTCTGAGATATTTCTTGAGTTGTAAGCTTTGGAAGGTCTGGAGCAGGTTCAGACTCTTCATACTGAGTCTGACTGGATTCATCTTGCGTAGAGTCTTGAAATTTGACATTCATTGACTCCTCCACAGACTGGCTCTTCTTGTTATAGACTTTGTAGGCTTTGCTTGATGCAGAATATCCAAGGAAGATGCCTTCATCTGATCTTTCTTCAAACTTACCAAATCGATCTTTTGCATTTTTCAATATAAAGCATTTGCAACCGAACACATGAAAATATGAAACAATGGGCTTCTTACCTTTGAATAATTCATAAAGTGTTTTCTCAAGAATAGGTCTTAGGAAGACTCTATTGGTGATATAGCATGCTGTTGAAATAGCTTCAGCCCAAAATCGTGAAGAAATTTTACTTTCAATTAAAAGAGTTCTAGCCATTTCTTGAAGAGATCTATTCTTTCTTTCCACAACTCCATTTTGCTGAGGAGTGTATGGAGAAGAAAACACATGCTTAAATCCAGATTCATCACACAAATTTGTAAAATCTTGATTTTCAAATTCACCTCCATGATCTGTTCTTATACTTGAGATAACACATCCTTTTTCATTTTGAACATTTTTAGCAAATTTTTCAAAATACGAAAAGGTTTATGACTTACTTGCAAGGAAATATACCCAAGTAAAACGGGAGTAATCATCCACAATTACTAGGCAATATTTCTTACCTCCAATACTGGGTTCGGTTGGTCCGAAGAGATCCATATGCAGCAACCGTAGTACATGGTTAGTAGAGACATGATTTATTGGCTTAAATGAATTTCTTACTGCTTTCCCAGAATACATGGTGTGCATGGATCGGACTTTTGGTATGGTAATTTGGGTAGACCTCGAACAAGCTGCTTTGATGAGATTTTGGCTAATTGCTTTATGTTGACATGACCAAGCTTTCTGTGCCATAAGCTTGCTTCATCTTGAATTGAGATTAGGCATTGCGATTCATTTAAATTCATGTCTAGGAGGTAGTATTTCCATGTTTTCGACCCATGAAAGACTGAGTAGAGTCTTTATTGATTCCAAAACATATTCCTTCTTGAAAGGAGATCTTGAAGCCAATATCACACAATTGTCTAATGCTGAGAAGGTTATAGTTGAGTCCTTCCACTAGAGAAACATTGCTTATTGTGAGATTTTCAATTTTCACAGTTCCAAATCCCACAATATTTCCTTTGCCGTTTCCTCCAAATGAAACTTTTCCACCATTCACTTGAATAAGTTTTATGAAGCAATTTGAGTCTCCTGTCATGTGTCTTGAACATCCATTGTCAAGATACCACTTTACCTTTTTCTTGACGGAGACCTGCATTTAAAAGAGAGTTTCAAGCTTTCTTTCGTACCCAAATTTTCTTGGGTCCTTTGGTGTTAGCAGAATAAACATTATTAGGCCATACTTTCTTAACAGGCTTCCAAACCATAGGACATTCTTTTTCAAAGTGGTCCTGACTATTATACTTTGAACACCTTAGAGCATTTCGACCTACAGACTTCACAAAAACTTTCTTAAAATGATTTTTGTAAGCCTCTCTGGACGGTCTTTTCTTAATCCTTTCTTTTACTTTAGGAAAATCAATCAAGGGAATTGTTTCTGCTGTCATACCTAGACCAGACTTATTGAAGTAAGGTCTTTGAACTGAAAGAACTTTTTCAAGTTTTTCAAACCCTATGGAAAATTTCTTTGAAATATTTGATAAGTTAGTTTTTAGAAAAGCATTTTCTTTCAAAAGATTATCTTCTTTTTCTTTAAGAGTAGAAACATTCAAATCTAAACTTTTAACTTTTTCTTCTAAAATGATTTTCTTTTGTTTTAGATCTGAGTTTTCCTTTTTAAGTTCGGAAATTCTTTTGAGAAAAGTCTCAAGACTAAAACATAGTTCATCAATGTATTTAGAGACTTTGATAGGAATTTTAAAATCACTTACCTCAAATTCGCTGTCCGAGTCCGATCCAGAATCCGAGTCCGAGTCCGAATGTGCCATCAAACATATGTTGGCATATTCATTATTACTTTCTTCACACTCGTATCACCTGGTTTCGGCTTTGAGAGCTTTTCGAAACTTCTCAGCTTTTCCTCTTTTCTTCTTCGAAGAGGACGGTTGGGTCCGATGTGTCCCTTTTTCTTACATTCGGCAGACTACATCTTTGTTTAGTTCTCATCATCAGACTTGGTCTGTTGTCTTTGCAAGCTTTGTTTCTTTGAGTTGAACCTTCTTCCTTTTCTATTCAGTTTTCTGAATCTTCTTATCATGAAAGCAAGCTCCTCATCGTCCAGATCATCTCCTGAATCTGTATCATCAGAATCATCATTTGATTTTAATGCAATGGATTTCTTACCTCTTGGATCTTCGTCTTCATTAATTCGTTCGACTTCATAAGACTGAAGAGTTCCAATCAGCTCGTCAATAGATAGTGGCATAATTATTTACGTCTCTCTTATTGAAGTCTTTATATGATTCCAATCCTTGGAGAGTCCACGCAGTAGCTTGTTCACCTTCATGGGATCAGAAATTTTTTGTCATTGGTTCTCAAGACCATTGACAATATCTGTAAAACGACTAAACATGTCAGTTATAGATTCTCTTGGTTTCATTTTGAAGGCTTCATATTGACCGAGGAGAATGTTAATTCTTGTCTCCTTCACTCGATCTGTTCCTTCATAGGTGATATGTAATCTGTCCCATACTTCTTTTGCTGTAACACAAGAAGCTATTCTGTTATATTCAGTTGGTGACAAAGCACAATATAAAGAGTAAATTGCTTTTGCATCGAGTGCTTGTCTCTTGTTTATCTCTTCCTAAGTCATTCCGCTGGTTTCAACTTCTTTCCCTCTTTCAGAAACTGATGCATCAGTTGGAGTGATTCCTCTTTCCACAACATCCCATTCCAGAGGATCCTTTGATCGTAGGAAAGCTTTCATCTTGTTCTTCCAGATGTTGTAATCCTTTCCATCAAAGTAGGGTGGTCTGGTATTGCTTTGCCCTTCCACCAGCCCTAGTGCCAGCATACTAGCCATGGATCTTTTACTCTGAAGTAAGACATTTCAAATAAAGTAAGAACACGAGCTCTGATACCAATTGATATTGCTAGTACGAGTACCTAGAGGGGGTGAATAGGTATATAAAATATTTTTCTTGATGATTGCACAATACTTTAGACAATTGAAGGATTTGCAACAAATAATAATCAACGTAAGACTGAGTAAAGGAAAGAGAGAATTGAACACGCGGATTATAGTGGTTTGGCTTGATTCAAGCCTACGTCCACTCTTCTGCACTGACAGCCAATTGGCTGGATTCCACTATGAACAAAGAGATGTTACAACGTTAATCTTCCTTGATTTCTAGGTGTAGATGATCTACCACACTCACTCAAGGTATCACCAAGTATAGACACTCTCTGTGTATACAATTTCGCTCAAACTGTATTGACTAATAATCAAGGTGCTTCAGACTCTGGAATTTCTCTATCAATCACATTTTTAACACAACTAGAACGTCTTCTTTTTTATACTCCTTTATGACATCATACCGTTGGCCCTTACCAAAGGAATTCCTCCAATCTACCCATTGGACGGAATCAATTAAGGAGATCATTCGAGCTATAAAAGGAACCGACGATAGCCCATCAATCGTTCGCCCATACAATCGGGATCTTGGTTTCCAAGAATAGAACATTCCAAGAATATTTCGTCGACCACCGGATCTTTAATTGATCTAGACAAATAAAAGAATCCGATATATTTATCCAACCAAGAGATCGTCTCCAGAGGATAGGATTAAATCCTTAACCATAAACTTCGGCTCTGGATTTCCTTCGTCACTGGATCAAAAAGACTGTCAATGAGAAAAGCCTTGAGTCTTAAGTCTTGAGTCTTGAGTGCTGAGTCTGGTGATAAGAAAGTCTTCAGACTTTAAACTGACGGTCTGCAAATATCCAGACTAGACTGATAGAAACGTTTTGTCAGTTTCAAAATATTCTAGAAAGATTTCTCCAACAAAGGGGGGGTCTCTCCTGTCTTTTTGGGTTTGTTCGGCCGAGGTAGAGCAACCGAGAGAGAGAGAGAGAGCTGTTGAGAGTGAGAAGGTGAGCTCGAGAGAGAGAGAAGGAGAGAGCCAGAGAAGAGAGGGAGCTTGAGGGGCTAGAGCCGCCTGAGAGGGGAGACCGAGAAGGTGGATAGCGAGGGAGAGAGGGAGAGAGAGGCGACTGTGATCTCAAGTTCTTCGGGGGAGGCTAGAGATAGCGAGAGCAACAGAGAGAGTGAGATCTCGAGAGAGTGAGCAAAGGATGAAGCGGAGAGAGAACCGAGAGTGAGCGGAGGGATGGACCGAGAGAAAGCGAGACCCGGGAGCCGAACTTCGTTCTCGGACAAGCGTTCCCCGGCCATCCCCAACATAAACCGGTGATCTCCAGCCAACACCCTCGAGCACGTGGTGAGTTTTCTTCGAGTTCGATCCACTTTTATCTTGATGATCCTGGCTTGGTGCAACGTCGAGGCGGCCGACCATAGCTCGTTTCTCTTTAGGCTCACCTACTGGCCTTCGTCGCCGAGCCGGGTAGGAATATTCGTGGTCAAACACTTCTCTCTGGGAACTCCGTTGCTTGGTTTTATTTAAGACAGAACCGAAATGATAGCTCGGTCTCGTTTTCCCTAGTCCACCAGCATGCTCGATTTGAACGAGCCGTCCCTTTTGTTGAGTTTGAGTCGTCACTTGCTTCTTTCTTTTGAGTAAATGACTTAGAGTGCTGCCATTTTCATTCTCTGTTGATGGCTGCTTGAATATGTTCAAGACTTCACCCTTTCGTTCCAGGGACACACTCTTTAAACTCTCCCATGGAATTTCTTCATGAAAATTGATTATCCACCAGCTTAATAGCATGCGAGTAATGACTGGACCTTATCTATTTAGATATGGTGGTGGACTTTTGACTAGTTATGCGTTGTTCAGAATGCCAGATTCATTTGTAGCGGTTTATAGTGGAAGATTTTGTTTACTGTTTTTCTAAATTATATGACAGGTATTTGTAATTTGCATTTCTAAAATGTAATATCCTTTCAATTTTCTAGAGAGAAGGATCACATCGATTCTTGGTACAATGGGGCAGAAGTTTCTATCTCGTATATCGCTTGTGTGGCACGTATATTGCTTTTTTTGACAATTCTCATAACAGTTTACTTGGTGACACCCAATTGCATATCGTTTGGCTACATTTTGCTCCTCCTATGTTGGATCATACGATGACAACTCATTGAAAGGACGAGAAGACACCTTTGGTTTCCATTAAAAGTATATGCAATCACTGTGTTTATCTTCATATACAGCTTGAGCAATTTCTCCACCTTTGAGATGTGGTTGTTAGGGTTGATTGATCTTCAGTTTTACTTGGCCTACAACTCAGAAGCTTTGCTATTGCAGAATATTTGGTAGTCTCTTGCAATCCTGATTGTGATGCAGCTCTAGAGCTACGAGAGGAGACAGAGCAAGTATATCCAATCTGATGACTCCAAACTTATGGAATTTGGAGCACTTGGATTTATTCAGAGTTTCCTTATTTGACACGGTGACAACGTAGTGTATATAGCAGTGTTCTATGCATCATCGTTGCCAATTAGTCTCTTTGGTTTCCTTTATCTGCTTGGTCTTGTCATATGTTCCCTTTTAGCTAAAGCATCTCGAATCCCATCAAAGTTATTCCTTCTTTATTCAGGAATTCTGGTGATGACAGAATATCTATTTCAGATGTGGGGTGTCGAGGCAGGAATGTTTCCTGGACGGAATAAGCTTAGCCAAGTTCTTGGGTTTTGAGTTATTACAGTCAGGCTTTTAGGGTCTAGAACTGGGTTTGAGGGGGAAAAGTGCTGGTGATATCTACTTGTATCCTTCAATACAATGTCTTCCGTTGGTTGCAAAAAGTACCAACTCACATTTTGAGCAAATATTACACCAAGAACCTTGCCCTCTATTTGTATCAGCAGAAGAAGTGTTTAGGGATTTTTCTAATTCGAACGGGAAAAGCAAGCCACCTACAGATTCTCCTGCAATTCCTTGTGAAGTAGAAGGCGTGAGAAACAATTTGTCTTCCTCAGCCTCTGGTTTTTCTCAAGCATCAAATAACGTACCCAAAGCTGGAGGCTCTGGGGGTGGCAGTGCTAGAAAATATTCCTTTGGATATATTTGGGGAAGCACCAACGAAAGCCACAAATGGAACAAGAAAAGGATTATCGCCATGAGAAGGGAGAGATTTGAAACGCAGAAGACAATCTTCATAGTTGATATTGCTAGTATGAGTACCTAGAGGGGGGGTGAATAGGTATACAAAGATTTTTCTTGAAAATCGCACAATACTTTAGACAGTTGAAGAATTTGCAACAATTAAAAACCAATCGTGAGACTGAGTAAGGGAAAGAGAGAATTAAACACGCGGTTTATAGTGGTTCGGCTTGATCCAAGCCTACGTCCACTCTTCTGCACTGACAGCCAATTGGCTGGATTCCACTATGAACAAAGAGATGTTACAGTGTTGATCTTCCTTGATTTCTCGGCGTAGATGATCTACCACACTCACTCAAGGTATCACCAAGTACAAACACTCTGTGTATACAATTTCGCTCGAACAGTCTCGACTAACAATCAAGGTTCTTCGGACTGGAATTTCTCTATCGATCACACACTCAAAACAACTAGAACGTCTTCTTTTTATACTCCTTTATGCCATCATAGCCGTTGGCACTTACCAAAGGAATTCCTCCAATCTACCCGTTGGACGGAATCAATCAAGAAGATCATCCGAGCTATTTAAGGAATCTGATGATAGCCCATCAATCTGTTCGCCCATACAATCAGGATCTTGGTTTCCAAGAATAGAACATACCAAGATTATTTCGTTGACCATCGGATCTTCAATCGATCTTAGATAAGAATTAAGAAATCCGACCAAAGAATCTATTCCAGAGGATAGGATCGAATCCAACCAAAGAATCTATTCCAGAGGATAGGATCGAATCCTCAACCATATACCTCGGCTTTGGATTTCCTTCGTCACTGGATTAGAAAGACTGTCAGTGAAAATAGACTTAAGTCTTGAGTCTTGAGTCTTAAGTCTTGAGTCTTGAGTCTTGAGTCTTGGGTCTTGGGTCTTGAGAGAACAAAGTCTTCAGACTTTAAACTGACGGTCTCCGAACATCCAGACTTAGACTGAAAGAAACGTTTTGTCAGCTTCAAAATATTCTGGAAAGATTTCTCCAACAATAGTCTATATAAATTTTTGGATGGAGAACATGTTTAATCTCTTTGGCCTCGAAATAAACATGGTGGCCTTGCTCCTTGCCTCCTTTGCTTTGTTAAATGCCATTTATATGCTATATATTGCACTTCACGCGGCTTGCATACTTCTAAATTGCAATGTCATTCGGAAATTATGGCCAGCAGCACACCATCTGCCAATTCACAAACATCAAGCAAGGCTGAGTCTGTATTTCCTTTCGAATTTTATGATTCTCCTGCCGGTATCAATGCTGAAAGCCTTCATGTGATGAATTCAGCTGATCATTCATTTGAGTTTTCCCATTGCGAGATCACTGAGGTTGAGAAGGATGGTGTAGGTTCTTTATATGATTCAGATAAGAAAGAGAGCCAGAGGTCAAGCTAAGTATAACTCTATAGTTTCTGCTGTGCAGCTTTTAGGAGATTGTCGCGACCTACCCTCGGGGGGAGGGAACAGGTTTAGGGGTATTGCCTAAAGGACGGGCCTAAGGCCCATGATTAGGCACGGGCTCTCCCAAGCCCATATCCCGCGTGACATTGGGATATTTTTTTAGAATTTTGCACAAATGGAGTCACCACTAGCCTATTGGGGTCGGCTATAAACCAAGTGAGGCATGGGAGTGTACCTCACTTCCTAACCAGCAACTAGAGAATCTAGGGTCGGGGACTTAATTACACTAATTGACTAATTAGTGCCCTTTCGGTACCTAATCTTATTCATTTTAACAAAATGATTTTCGTCAGGCAATTTAGATCGATTTCATACTTATCCACTAACATAGGAGGTGAGCATGCAGGTGCGTAATCAATAAAGTAATAATTATACTTACCAAGATCCTATTTGCCCTAAAATTAAACACGTGCAAATTAAACATACGATAAAAACAACATACAAGAAAATAAAGGCTTAATTACACTAAACCGGCAATACATAGCAATTCCTAACCAAACCCTATCATTTTTGGATTTTCGAAATTTTTAATTTAATTTAAATTTTTTTAACTTTTAATTAAATTTAAAAAAATTCGAAATTTTTAATGTTTTCTTAGTTTTTTGAAATTCCGGAAATTTTTTTGAATTTTTATCATTTTTCGAAATTTTTAATTTTTGATTTTTTTAATTTTAATATATATTTAATATTTAATATTATTATACTTCAATAAAATGGGTTCGGACCGGGTAAACCCAATCCGGCCCACAGGCCCAACCCAAACCCGGATCCAACACCTTTGGGTTTAAAAAAAAAACATTTTTTTTTTCATTTTTCTTTTACAGCCCTTTTTTAAAGAATTTTTTTGTTATTATTATTTTTATTTTTTCCTCACTTCATCCTTTCCCCTACACGTTCTGCCCGGCTGTCCTTCCCGAGGCCAGCTTTTGCCGTTTTAGTTTTCTATTTTTTATTTATTTTGCTTCTCTTTTTTTTTTCTGATTTTTCTTGGTTTTTCTTTTCCCTTTTTTAATTTCTTTTAATTCTTTTCTATTTTGTCTTTTTCTGCTGCACTCCTTTCTCTGCATTCCTCCTTCCCGAAGCAAATTTTTGCTTTCTTTTTCATATTTTGTTTTACTTTTTTACTTTTTCTATATTTTACCTTTTCTTTTTTCTTTCTTTCATTTTTTTCTCCCCTTTGGTCTTCTTCTCCTTCGTGCTTGCCCACTGCAAGTCCGAAGCTTCCCTTCCTAAAACATGGCCTCATCGAGACTCAGCCAAACAACAATGCAGCCCGAAACAACTGGTGACCCTTCCACCGCCGAACTTCCGCCAGCCACTAGTCGGCCGGAGATCATCACCATCATCGGCCGAGCATACCCTCCTCGGCCAAACACCGAACAAGTAACAACGACGTAGCGAACGACCACATGACTGACGCCAAGGTCACCTATCACCACTGGAACATCACAATAGAGCGCGACACGCTCGGATAACTCGATTTCAGTCAAAGACAAAGCCATGGAGACTGGATCTCGTTGTGGCATTCTATCAAACAGGTGGAGGGTGCTCCCGAATCATGCGTTTCTAGCTCAACTAGGACCCAAACCCAAACCGAGACTATCACCAACAAATAATAAGACATACAGCAACCAAAGAGGGAGTGGACAGGGCCGGAGTTCACGCAAACCACTTGAACGCAAACTCTGGCCCGGGATGCACAGAACTAGGTAAAAATAGGGCGCAAAGAGGAGGTACTGGATCCAATTTGAGGACGTTGGTCGAGGGATAGTCAAGCGGGGCTCGCGTGCGGGCGAGGCACAGATCGAGGCGACAGTGAAGCTCCCTTCCTCTCCCTTAGTCACTTCCTCGCTCGGACTCCTCCTCTCTCTCTCTCTCTCTGTGCTTTGTCTCGGCTTCATCTCCTTTTTCCCCCTTCTTGACTGTGTTGTTGCCTTCTCTCTTTATGCTTCCGTTCCCCTTTCTTTGCGGGTACCCCGAGCCCTTCAAGGTCGACGATCAGTGTGCCTGGCTCTTGCCTTGCCAGCCTGCCAACCGGTCTGCTTCCCCGACCCACAAATCACGCCTGAAGCCTGCCACCCTGATCCTATGCTGCCTGCACTCGCTGCTGCAGCTCCGTGTCTCTGCAAGTCTGCGCAAAGACCGCCAAGGGAGGAAGACATTCGGGTGCGGGCCGGGCCAAGGGAGAAAGGAAGATGGGTCGGCTCACGCTTGGGCCCTCGTGAGGGGGAAAAGGAAAAAGAGACGGGCGGCGAGCCAGGCCTTTAGGCATTTTTTTATTTTTACTTTTCTATCTTTTCTCTTTTTTTTTTGTTGTTTTGTTTTTTTGTTTTTTTTTCTCTTCTTTTTTTCTTTTTTAGTGACTAATTCATAATCTTGTATGCGATTGAGTCATAAATACAATAGTAAAATTTAGGTGTCAATAGCTACCTCTCTTTGAATGAGAGCTTGAAGAGGTTGCATTCAAAGATAGAAGACACCTAAATTATTTCGACGAGAAATGGACCCTAGGTGCATAGGCACACACTAGGTCGACGAAAAGGATTCAGGGTTATGGAAGTGCGTCGTGTTAATAAGAAGAAGAAAAGACCCCGGGCTACAGAAGCACACTATGTCATAAAAAGAAGAATAGATCCCGGGCTACAGAAGCACGCCGTGTCATAAGAAGAAAAAGAGACCTCGCGCTACAGAAGCACATCGTGTCATAATAAGAAACAGAGGAATGAGGTCTCACCGTGTAACAATGAATTTTGACCGGGTTGAAAATGCATGATTTGAGGAAAATCAATGAACCTCTGTAGATAACATGGTTTAAGGTTGACCATGAACCTTTTGAAAAATTGCAGTTTAGAAAAAAAAAACTCATGGACATTTTAAAAGCGGGGTTTAAGGATGACCCACGAACCTTGTGGTTTAAGGATGACCCACGAACCTTGTGGTTTAAAGATAAACCCACGAACCGTGTGGTTTAGACTGGAAAAAAAAAAAAAGGTCTCACTGTGTAAAAAATGGATTTTGATTGGATGTGATGGTCTTACCATGTAAAAACGGGTTTTGACTTGATGTGATGGTCTTACCGTGTAAAAACGGGTCTCGACCGGATGGTAGTCTCACCGTGTAAAAACGGGTTTCGACTGGATAATAGTCTCACCGTGTAAAAACGGGTTTCGACTAGGAGGAAGGTCTCACCGTATACAAACGGGTTTCGACCGGATGATAGTCTCACTGTGTACAAACAGGTTTCGACCGGATGATAGTCTCACCGTGTAAAAATGGGTTTCGACTAAAAGGAAGGTCTCACCGTGAACAAATGGGTTTCAACCGTATAATAGTCTCACCGTGTAAAAACGGGTTTTAACCGGATGGTAGGGTTTCGACCGGATGATAGTCTCACTGTGTACAAACGGGTTTCGACCGGATGATAGTCTCACCGTGTAAAAACGAGTTTCGACCGGATGAAAGTCTCACCGTGTATAAACGGGTTTCGACTGAAAGGAAGGTCTCACCGTGTACAAACGGGTTTTGACTGTGTGGTTTAGGAAAAGCCACCAATCCCGTGGTTTAAGGATTAACCCACCAACCTTGTGGTTTAAGGATAGACCCACGAACCGTGTAGTTTAAGGATAGACCCACGAACCGTGTGGTTTAAGGATAGACCCACGAACCGTGTGGCTTAGGAAAGCCACCAACCCCGTGGTTTAAGGATAAACCCACCAACCGTGTGGTTTAAGGATAGACCCACAAACCGTGTGGTTTAAGGATAAACTCACAAACCTTGTAGTTTAAGGATAGACCCACCAACCGTGTGGTTTAAGAATAGACCCACAAACCTTGTGGTTTAAGGATAGACCCACCAACTTTGTGGTTTAAGGATAGACCCACAAACCGTGTGGTTTAAGGATAGACTCACCAACCGTGTGGTTTAAGGATAGACCCACAAACCGTGTGGTTTAGGAAAGCCACCAACCCCGTGGTTTAAGGATAAACCCACCAACTATGTAAATGACATGGTTTAAGGCTGACCATGAACCTTTGGAAATGGCATGGTTTAAGGCTAACCATAAACCTTTGGAGATGGCATGATTTAAGGTTGACCATGAACCTTTGATTTTTAGGGAAGCACCTGCTAATCCCTTGAAAGCTACATGGCTTCGCTAAGGAATCCTGTGAAACTCAACTTGGGCAAATGTCATTAGGGATGTCGTATTAGAAATATTGCAGCATTAATTGAACAAGCTAATCAAACTAAGTCTGACTGCTTTAGAAAAACATTTTATTTCAATCAGCATCATGTGGCGCAAAATTGTCATCTTGTTCGAGAATGCATTGTTAATCATCAAATTCTCTATGAGTCAAGTTCTTACCAGAATGATTTCTCCTCGTGAAAAAGACTCATTAAGCATGCCAAACTAGAGCTTTTTAGTCAGAAATGGCTTCTCACATACTCTCGATAAAATGGCTACTTGATCCCATCCATTCATGTGGGAAGTAACTGATTGCTGAAAGTATCTCACATAGCCTATGTCGAAGGCTTTCAGAAACATTCGCAATGAGCACAATCTGATCGATCAAAAAGGTCTTTTGAAAGGACCGTAATATAGGCTTAGTTAGGGCTTACACAAAGGAATGATTGCTTTGAGACCAATAAAGGAACATTTGTCGCTATCTTCATTGGGTTTACGAGTTGAGAACTTGGAAGATAAGACAAGATAGAATTATTTCCACTCCTTCAAGCAGTAGCTTCTTCGTGGTATTCTCATTTTCACTCAAATCATCCCAATCAGAAGAGGCTTCGGAAAAGGGTTATAATGTTGGCTCGGGAAAGGCTTAAAAGGCTTAAAATTTTCAAGAGGGTCTTTAAGAGTCAGTGATCATCATGGCATCGTGACCGGGTCACTTGACCTTTCGAAAGCATTTGGCTTTTGAAACACAGCACATCTCGAGAGTTCATTCACTGATCATTTATGCATGAGAGCTTTGCTCTTTTCTCTAATTTCCTTTGTCCTTTGCGATGATTTTTTTTCGCAGGCACTTGGATTTTGATAATTTTTCTTTCACATAAGATGCGACCTTTTGGCTCTTTTTCTTGACGGGCATTGGCCTTGCTTTTACCAGGCACACTGCTTTTTCATGCCCCCTAGTTTGTCGAGCTTTTTGCTCTTTGAACTTTGGTAGCTTATGACTTTCGAGATGCTTTTCACATTTTCCCGCGATTGTCAATTGTATTTGGTCAATTCTTATGCCTTGCCCTAGTGAAGGGAGATGACCACCGCTCGGGGTTTGGAAATGAATAATCAGGCCCAAATTGGTTAAAGCAATGGATATTAGTGTTTGGGTAGAGAAGGAAGTGCTCTTCTTCACCTTGGGATAAGTCAAGCTCTAATGAGAATTCCTCTAAAGCTATCACTAGAAGATTGATGCAAGTGAAAGTAATAGAATCTTTCTCAATCTTTTGCTCTACAACATGATCATAACCCTCTATGCTGCTGCAATGTAAGGTCGTCCTCGACAAGGGTACTTTGAAGGATTTTTTTTTTTTTGGCCCAAAGGGATAGCAAGAGATTAGTGCAATGCTTGGGATTGATGAAGGAAATGCCTTTATCATTTCGATCTTTGCACTCAATGCGAATGAATCCTTCATCCTAAGAGAAGGTCGCCTTTCACTCAACTCTCAAAAGTATTTGAAGGACGTATTTGGAAGTGGCTTGCCTTTCTTCATCCTAAGCACTTCTTGTTTGGCATGGTTAACATCTCCATTTCACTTTGTCAAGATCATCTGAGTAGATCAATCTCCATAGGAAAATTTGATTCAAAATGAATAATCCACAAAACGAGAAAACAATTTTGGGATAAAAATGATGCTCAAAAGGTTTGTAATTTTTTTTTTTTCAATTTCATTTCATTTTTTTTTTTTGCTTGTCTCTAGGAAAGCACCAAAGGTTCTCTTTTGTAATGGAAATTCTCCTTTCTTTGTATTTACTTAAAAAAAAAATATTGAGAAGAAGTGTACTTACTTGCGGCCCGGCAACCTGTAATCCTGCGAAGAATGTAAAAGAATATGTTAGCGCAAAGATCTTTAGGGATTGAAATGTTGGAAACGATACATTATTATCTTTTGGATTCATCCTCGTGGATATTTGGTAACTTGGCATTACCATTCACTAAAATTTTCCCTTAAGTGTTTGATGTCTTCCTATCAAAGGAAAGAAAGAATCATGTCAGAGACACTATCCAAAATGAGCAATTAGAATCGACACCATTTACCCTTCATGTGTTTTCGTTCTTCAGGTATGAACTTTGCTTGAAGTTGTTAGAATTGATTGAAAAATGGCTATTTGGCCTTGATTTTATCCATAAAAAGAACTTATTTATTGTATACAATAATTCACAAAGTTTGATTCTTGCTTTGTTTTTTTTTTAGAAGCTCTTTTTGAAGAGATGTATAGCTGACAGAAAGCTTGAAAATTTTATATATGGATCATGAGATGTGCTTTTCAAGATTTTGCTTTGAAAGGAGAGTGGGTGCTCCTTGTTTCCACATCTAAGGATATTGTTCTTTAGATGCTTTGCCCACTTATTGCCTTGATGGAAGGCGCTGCTTCTACGGTCCAGGTGCAACATTTTTCCCATTTATCACCCTGTAAGAAGAGGAGATGAAACGAATTATCTCTATACTTAATTAGGTTCAATTTAGGAACGATACATCCTTCTTGATGAATCTGACAATGTTGTTCCAGCACATTTCATTGGTGGGGAGATGAGAGATTTTTTCTAAATCAAACGCTGCTCTCCCAGTCTTTATTTGACAAACCTTCGCTTTGTTTGAATCTGTCCTGTATCAAAGAGAATGACATTTTATTTTTTATGCTGAAGAGAATCAAGTTTAGGAACGAGATACATCCTTTTCAAAGTCGGGCGATCAACATCCCAAGGTATCTCTCATGGAGGAATATTGCCCTTTTGTTTCATTTGAATATTTTTTGTTTAAGATGAACAGGACTTAAAAGTGCTCCATCATGTTTATTGGGAACATTACAAAACTTGGCGCTCTTGATATCTCCTTGACAATGAAAAGAAAGTCATGTCAGAAACGGTATTAGAAATGAATAACCGGAATCGATACAATTTACTCTTCCTTCAATTTCGCCTTTTTGGATGCTTGGCAACTCCATTCATTTGTCTCATCATGCAAAGTGAACGAGATTGATGGGTTGTTTGGGCATCTAAGCATTTGTGAATAACAAAACTTCCTAAAATGGAATTCAACTTCGTTCCGCCTCTATGGAAAATTGGCGCCGAGGATGCTTCGACGCATGCTTACTCCTCAAGTTCTATAAGTCTACACTTTTATCTTTTAGAATGAGCAAATGTCGATCTCAAATAAACTCATCATCCTACCGGAGAAAGCAATTTTGTGAAGAGAGGGCCTTAAGCAAAGTTTTCTTGAAATTCATTTTGGAAGGTAGATGTAAAGATTCGCTTGAAACATTTCTGAATTTGTTTTTTCTTTTCTTTCTTTCTTTTTTGTTTTGTTTTTTTGGGATGATTTTCACGAAATTGAATTCCATCATAAAAAAATGAGTCACGTGATTTACCAAAGCATCAGTTGAATTCGCGATCAAAACCCAAAATGGAAAACAAGACTCTTAACAAGAGTAAAGACAAAGATAAAATGCAAGAAACTCTTGTATAGATAAGAGTAAAAATCAACTCTCGTTCTAGCCCTAGAATTCACTTCTCTATGTAGTCAAACACAAGAATGTCATCGAGCATCACGCGTAGCCTACAAAAAGGCAACAATGTTAGATAACCTGTGAATGAGAAAATGATCTCTCAATGAGGTCGCTTCTTACAACAAAATCAAGGTGTACATGCCCCATAGTCTTTATTACGGGGGTTTAGTATCTCACCAAGATTAGTCATAAGAGAAGGGGCATTATTAAAAGATCAATCGACGGTTATCAATCGAATACCCACTCTATTCCAAAAGGTTTCATATGCAAAAGTGTCATTGATTTTTGAAAGATTGATTTGTAATTTTACTCAAAGAAAAATGAAGTGATTTCTATTTTGAGGAATTTATTTAAAAAATGATTTGCATTATAGTCCCAAAATGTGAGAATGAGAAAATTTGATAAAAAAAAAATGCAATTTCAATTTTTGTGCCCCAATATAAAATCACAACTTGAAAGTTTTTTTTTTTTTTCAAAATGATTTTGAGCCCATAACTAGAAATTTAAATAAAACCATGTGTTCAACAGGGCCAAATCAAAGTGTTTAGAACTTGCCTTCAATGTTCACTTATCAAAAGTGACTACCAATCTTTTTTCAATCATAAGCCTATATCGCCGAGGGCATTCGATTGATTTCCGCAAATTTCAAGATGAAAATGCAATACAAAATGGGCAAATAAAAAGGAAAACGATACTTACAATAGGTGCCAACCTTTTTCTCTATTTCTTTTTTTTTTCATTTTTTTCAATTATATAGACATACACATGGAATGTGGTTCGATTTCTACTCTATACGGCTCAAAATGAAGCCATAGGACCACCAGACTGAACCAACAAGATCGTGGCTAGGTCCGGTTACCCATGACTCCGGCTTCGTCAAAGAACCTGTTGGAGAAATCTTTCCAGAATATTTTGAAGCTGACAAAACGTTTCCATCAGTCTAATCTGGATAATTGTAGACCTTCTGTTTAGAGTCTGAAGACTTTCAGATCACCAGACTCAGCACTCAAGACTCAAGACTCAAGACTATTCTCATTGACAGTTTTTCTAATCCAGTGTCGAAGGCAATCCAGAGCCGAAGTATTTGGTTGAGGATTTAGTCCTATCCTCTGGAGAAGATCTCTTGGCTGGATAAATATAACGGATTCTTTTATTCGTAATCAAGATCGTTTGAAGATCCGATGATCAACAAAATATTCTTGGAAGGTTATATTATTGGAAACCAAGATCCTGGTTGTATGTGCGAACAGGATTGATGGGTATCGTCAGGTTCCTTTAATAGCTGGAATGATCTTCTTGATTGATTCCGTCCAACGGATAGATTGGAGGAATTCCTTTGGTAAGTGCCAACGGGTATGATGGCATAAAGGAGTATAAAAGGAAGACGTTCTAGTTGCTTTAGTGCATGATCGATAGAGAAGTTCAGTCGAAGCACCTTGATTATTAGTCGATACATTTTGAGCGAAATTGTATACACAAAGAGTGTCTATACTTAGTGATACCTTGAGCTAGTGTGGTAGATCATCTACACCGAGAAATCAAGGGAGAACAACGCTGTAACATCTCTTTGTTCATAGTGGAATCCAGCCAATAGGCTGCCAGTGTAGAAGAGTGGACGTAGGCTTGAAATAAGCCGAACCACTATAAACCGCGTGTTCAATTTTCTCTTCCCTTCTTTCAGTCTTACTTTGATTATTATTTGTCTCAAATCTATCAACTGTCTAGTATTGTGCAATTATCGAGATAAATCTTTTATATACCTATTCACCCCCCTCTAGGTACTTATACTAGCTATATCAATTGGTATCAGAGCCCGTGTACTCACTTTATTTGAAGTGTTTTACTTCAGAGTAAAAGATCCATGGCTAGTATGCTAGCACCAGGGCTGGTGGAAGGGCAAAGCAATACCAGACCACCCTACTTTGATGGAAATGATTACAACATCTGGAAGAACAAGATGAAAGCTTTCCTATGATCAAAGGATCCTCTGGAATGGGACGTTGTAGAAAAAGGAATTACTCCTACAGCTGCATCAGTCTCTGAAATAGGGAAAGAAACTGTTGAGACCAGCAGAATGACTCAGGAAGAGATAATCAAGAGACAAGCACTCGATGCAAAAGCAATTTACTCTTTATATTGTGCTTTGTCACCAACTGAATATAACAGAATATCTTTTTGTGTTATAGCAAAAGAAGTTTGGGACAGATTACATATCACCTATGAAGGAACAGATCGAGTGAAGGAAACCAGAATTAACATTCTCCTCGGTCAATATGAAGCATTCAAAATGAAACCAGGAGAATCTATAACTGACATGTTTAGCCGTTTTACAGATGTTGTCAATGGTCTTGAGAATCAAGGACAAACAATTTCTGATCCCATGAAGGTAAACAAGCTACTGCGTGGACTCTCCAAGGATTGGAATCACATAAAGACTTCAATAAGAGAGACGCAAAGAATTATGCCACTATCTCGTCGATGAGCGATTCGAACTCTTGGTCTTATGAAGTGGAACGAATTAATGAAGACGAAGATCGAAAGGTAAGAAATCCATTGCATTAAAATCAAATGATAATTCGATGATACAGATTCTGAATATGATATGGACGATGAGGAGCTTGCTCTCATGATAAGAAGATTCAGAAAACTGAATAGAAAAGGAAGAAGGTTCAACTCAAAGAAACAAAGTTTTCAAAGACAACAGACCAAGTCTGTTGATGATGAGGAACCAAACAAAGATGTAGTTTGCTTTGAATGTAAGAAAAAGGGACACATCAGACCCAACTGTCCTCTTCTGAAGAATAAAAGAGGAAAAGCTGAAAAGTTTCGAAAAGCTCTCAAAGCCGAAACCTGGAGTGATACAGAGTATGAAGAAAGTGATAATGAATATGCCAACCTATGTCTGATGGCACAATCAGACTCAGACTCAAATTCTAGATCAGACTCAGACAGTGAATTTGAGGCAAGTAATTTTAAAAATCCCGTCAAAGTTTCTAAATACATTGATGAACTGTGTTTTAGTCTTAAGACTTCTCTCAAAAGAACTTCCGAACTTAAAAAGGAAAACTCAGCTCTAAAACAAAAGGAAAACGTTTTAGAAGAAAGAGTTAAAAGTTTAGACTTGAATGTTTCCACTCTTAAAGAAAATGAAGATAATCTTTTGAAAGAAAATGCCCTTTTAAAAACTAACTTATCAAATATTTCAAAGAAATTTTCAATAGGGTTTGAAAAACTTGAAAAAGTTCTTTCAGTTCAAAGACCTTACTTCAATAAGTCTGGTCTAGGTATGACAGCAGAAACAATTCCCTTGATTGATTTTCCTAAAGTAAAAGAAAGGATTAAGAAAAGACCGTCCAGAGAGGCTTACAAAAATCATTTTAAGAAAGTTTTTGTAAAGTCTGTAGGTCGAAATGCTCTAAGGTGTTCAAAGTATAATAGTCAGGACCACTTTGAAAAAGAATGTCCTATGGTTTGGAAGCATGTTAAGAAAGTATGGCCTAATAATGTTTATTCTGCTAACACCAAAGGACCCAAGAAAATTTGGGTACCAAAGAAAGCTTGAGACTCTCTTTTAAATGCAGGTCTCCGTCAAGAAAAAGGTAAAGTGGTATCTTGACAAAGTGGATGTTCAAGACACATGACGGGAGACTCAAATTGCTTCATAAAACTTATTCAAGTGAATGGTGGAAAAGTTTCATTTGGAGGAAACGGCAAAGGAAATATTGTGGGATTTGGAACTGTGAAAATTGAAAATCTCACAATAAGCAATGTTTCTCTAGTGGAAGGACTCAACTATAACCTTCTCAGCATTAGCCAATTGTGTGATATTGGCTTCAAGATCTCCTTTCAAGAAGGAATATGTTCTGGAATTAGTAAAGACTCTACTCAGTCTTTCATGGGTCGAAGACATGGAAATACTACCTCCTAGACATGAATCTAAATGAATCGCAATGCCTAATCTCAATTCAAGATGAAGCAAGCTTATGGCACATAAAGCTTGGTCATGTCAACATAAAGCAATTAGCCAAAATCTCATCAAAGCAGCTTGTTCGAGGTCTACCCAAATTACCATACCAAAAGTCTGATCCATGCACTCCATGTATTCTAGGAAAGCAGGTAAGAAATTCATTTAAGCCAATAAATCATGTCTCTACTAATCATGTACTACAGTTGGTGCATATGGATCTCTTCGGACCAACTAGAACCCAGAGCATTGGAGGTAAGAAATATTGCCTAGTAATTGTGGACGATTACTCCCGCTTTACTTGGGTATATTTCCTTGCAAGTAAGTCTAAAACCTTCTCGTATTTTGAAAAATTTGCTAAAAATGTTCAAAATGAAAAATGATGTGTTATCTCAAGTATAAGAACAGATCATGGAGGTGAATTTGAAAATCAAGATTTCACAAAATTTTGTGATGAATCTGGCTTTAAGCATGTGTTCTGCTCTCTATATACTCCTCAGCAAAATGGAGTTGTGGAAAGAAAGAATAGATCTCTTCAAGAAATGGCTAGAACTCTTTTAATTGAAAGTAAGATTTCTTCACGATTTTGGGCTGAAGCTGTTTCAACAGCGTGCTATATCATCAATAGAATTTTCTTAACACCTATTCTAGAGAAAACCCCTTATGAGTTATTCAAAGGTAAGGTTTCATACTTTTCTGTGTTCAGTTGCAAATGCTTTATATTGAAAAATGCAAAAGATCGAGTTGGTAAGTTTGAAGAAAGATCAGATGAAGGCATCTTCCTTGGATATTCTACATCAAGCAAAGCCTACAGAGTCTATAACAAGAAGAGCTAGTCTGTGGAGGAGTTAATGAATGTCAAATTTCAAGACTCTACGCAAGATGAATCCAGTCAGACTCATCATGAAGAGTCTGAACCTGCTCCAAACCCTCCAAAGCTTACAACTCAAGAAGCATCTCAGACTTTGGAAGACCAGCATCAAGCTGTTCGTGAAGATTTAAATAAAGAAAGAGATCATCAACCAGACAAATCAACCAGTAACTGGAAGAATAAGTCCAGTCATCCCAAAGATCTCATTATCGGCAAAATTAATGAAGGAATTCACACCAGATCCAAAAGGCGTGAAGATTTTAGTGCTGTGGCTCTCATTTCTGAAATTGAACCAAAGAGCATAGAAGAAGCTTTATCTGATGAAAGCTGGATTGAAGCTATGCAAGAAGAGCTCAAACAGTTCAACATTAATGATGTTTGGGAATTGACATCTAAACCAAAAGGTAAAACTGTTATTAGAGCTAAATGGGTGTTCAGGAACAAGATGAATGAGAAAGGAAAAGTCGTACGAAATAAAGCAAGACTCGTGGCCAAGGGATATACGCAAGAAGAAGGAATAGACTATGATGAGACTTACACACCAGTAGCAAGGTTAGAAGCTATTCGACTATTACTTGCGTTTGCTTGTTATAAAAATTTCAGCTTATTCCAAATGGATGTCAAAAGTGCCTTCCTAAATGGATTTATCCATGAGGAAGTTTATGTGGAACAACCACCAGGGTTTGAAGACCCAAAGAAGCCAGACTCAGTCTTCAGACTGAAAAATGCCTTATATGGTTTAAAGCAAGCACCTCGAGCTTGGTACGACAGACTAAGTAAGTTCTTAATACATAATGGTTTTGTCAAAGGTAAAGTAGATACTACTTTATTTATCAAAAAGGAAAGCAAAAGCTTTTTACTTGTTCAAATATATGTGGATGATATTATTTTTGGATCCTCTAATGAAAGTATGTGCAAGAAATTTTCTAAGTCTATGCAGGATGAGTTTGAAATGAGTATGATGGGAGAGTTAACATTCTTTCTTGGTCTTCAAGTAAAACAATTGAAGGAATGAACTTTTATTTATCAAGAAAAATATGCTAATGATCTTGTCAAAAGGTTTGGACTGGAAAAGTGCAAAAAGACCAACATACCGATGTCAAGTTCTTTAAAGATAGACAAAGATGAAGAAGGGAAGAAAGTTAATCAAAAGCTGTACAAGAGCATCATTGGTTCACTTCTTTATCTTACCGCTTCTAGACGACATTTTGTTGAGTGTTTGCATCTGTGCTAGGTTTCAATCAGATCCTAGAGAATCCCATCTCAGTGCTGCAAAACGTATTATTAAATACGTTGCTTCATCTTCAAGCATCGGTCTTTGGTATCCTAAGAAGGGAGACTTTAATCTTCTGGGATATTCAGACGCAGATCTGGCCGGTTGTAGAGTTGATAGAAAGAGCACTTCGGGAACTTGCCAGTTGCTTGGAAGCAAGACAGTGTCTTGGTTTTCAAGGAAACAAAGCACCGTGGCTCTCTCAACAATAGAAGCAGAGTATGTAGCTCTTGGAAGTTGCCGTTCGCAAATTCTATGGATAAAACAACAGCTACAAGACTTTGGAATTGAAGACTCATGCACGGAGATTAGATGTGACAACACCAGCGCAATCAATCTCACTAAAAATCCAATTCTTCACTCAAAAGCAAAGCACATAGAGATTCGACATCATTTCATTAGAGATCATGTTCAAAATGGAGAAATCTCGATTCAATTTGTTGATTCAAAAAATCAACTAGCGGATATATTCACAAAGCCTTTGGAGAAAAATCAATTCGATTTTATCCGTTCCAGACTCAACATTTTGAAACTTGAGGAAGTTAAAGTCTAGAGACTCTCCAACCCTCGGACTCGGACATTCATGGCTATAGGCGTAAGTTGTTATTATATTCAATCTCGAAAAGGTACGATCATTAGTTCGGTTAATTTATAATTTCCGTGAAAAACGGAATCTTGTCTTTTCAAAAAGATTAACTTCTATTTGGCAGTTATCGATTTTAAAAGAGGCATCTATTCACTTTCCTTTGTGCCGATTGGTTTTTCCTTTTTAAAGCGAGTTATATATATACGGTTTTCCTCGCTTAAACTTCAAAACCCAAAAAAAGGCATTCTCCTCCCAATCCTGTCTCTACTTCGTGTTCATTTTCGAGAAAGTTGTCATCTTTTCTTGGGAAAGCGAGTAAAGGAATCTTTCAACGACAAGGAAGGATGTCTTCTTCGAGAAAGTCTTCAAGAATCGCGAACGGGGGACCACGAGAGAATGAGGGAGGGGCCTACCCATTTCGATCTCACCGAAGAAGAAGATTTACCGAGTCAGCAACAGAGCCCGATTCACTCTCCACCACGTCACTCTTCACCATTTACCCCCACAAGGTGCGGGTCAACAATCGGAGGAAAAAATAATCGAGGATGCAGACCCTGTAAGAGTCCAAAAACCTTCTTTTATTTACAAGCTCTATCGTGCGTTGAAGAGCATTGGGACTCCTCTGAACTACGTAGATGATTTCCTTAAAGATAAGAATTATGGGAATTAGTATATCTTTTTGCGACAAATGGAGGATTTGGGAATTGCTCCCAAAGGAAAGGCTAAAGAAGCACTTGCGAACATTCCAAGTGACCCTCGTGTATCGGGACTGAATCCAACTGACGGGAACGATGATGATAAAATGTTCAGTGAATTTCAACCTAGAATGGGTGTTGCTGCAAAGGTGAAGGGAAAAAGGATGAATTTGTTTAAATTGAAGGAACAGGAGAATCTGTTCTTCAGACTGTTGAAATGAGGGGTGATAAACCCTAGGAGTGTTGATTTCGATTTCTTCGATGCCATTAATGTGAACTTAAGGGAGAAGTTCAATCTGCTTCAACTTGAGCAATTTTGCTCTGATACCACAGACGATTATGCGCAATTGACAGCATACTTCTATTCGAATCTTAGTTTTTTAGATGCGAATAGAATATCCTTCAGTGTTCAAGACCAAGACTATGTGGTAGATGTGGATATGTTGGCAGATATAATTGGAGTTGAAAGAGGACGCTATCAACCGATCAAAGTTTCGATTGCTCGTGCCACACTAGAGCTTGTCAAAGACAGGGATACAGAGGGAAGAATTACCTACACAAGAATGCGTGCCATCAACATCTTGCTTCACAAAATTGTGATCAACTGTATCAGGCCAAAGTCTACATCCAAGCGACGTGTCTAACTCCGAGGCGAAATTGATGTACGCGATCAATTCAGGGAAGAAGTTCTCTCTCCCTCACACCATTCTCTTTCACATGTACAGAGTAATGGTGAAGGACAAGGGCCAATTGCCTTACCCAAGTCTTGTGACCAAGATCTTCAGACACTTGAACATTGAACCTCCACATACTCTTTGTGTTCGACCATGCGACAAAATGGTGGTGGGTTTGAAAATGCTGACAAAAATGCGTCTGAAAGAGCTTAATAAGGCAATGGAGAAGTTCAAAGTGAAGACTCCAGTATCTTCTGCATCAAAGAGAAAAGGGAAGGAACCCATGGGTGCTCCATCCAAAAAGAAGAGAACTCTTATCTTGGAGGATGAAGATGAAGAGGAAGATCTCACTATCTCTGCATTGAAAAGGACCGGACGTTTTATACCCGAATCAACGTAACGACAAAAGAAAGGAAAAGAAGCAGAGGAAAAGAACGAGAGAGAGAAGAAGAGGGACAAGCAAAGAACGAGAGAAGCGAGAGGAGCAACGAGAGAAAGAGAAAGAAGACAAAGAGAAAGAAGCTGAAGAAGAAGGAGAAGCAAAGTGAAAGAAAAGTCTGCAGATGAAGCCGGAGAAAGGGAATCAAGACGCTGAAGAGCATGACCATCACTCTTCCCTAATTGAGGTCCTAAAGACAGGGGGAGATGGCGGGCAAGGAAGGATTACACCACATGCTGTCAACAGTGAAGGTGTGAGTCGCTCACCAGCAAATCCAGAAGATTTTCAGGCTTCTCAAATGCCTGAGGAAGGACATGATACGTCAACACCAAATCTGCTCGATTACACCGAAGTTCCATTGTCTGCCTTCACTCCATCCGAGAGAGCAAATGCGAGCACACGAGACGGACAATACAGCAGATTTTCGTCGTATCCTTGATGTTCTTCTGGAAATGCAGGGTCAAATCTATGCTCTGGACTGTGAACTTTAAGTCCTAAAGAATGCTGGACAAGCATCTTCTGTTACCCTAGCGGATCAAATGAAAGACCTCGCTCTTCAAATTCAAGCCAATGCCAAAGGAGAAGAGGTGGCTCATCTACGGGAAGACTTGAAGAGGCTGGAAGGCATCGTACGATCAATGGGAGATTTCAGTTGTGCGCATTCCCAAGCAGACTTGACTCTTTTCTCACCTTTTTAATGATGACAAAAAGGGGGAGAATTGCAATTTGAACTATTCTTTAAACTTTGACTTTAAATTTCTTGTGTGTTTGAATGTTTGTTTTTAAGTATGACTTGGGTGTGAACTTGAATTTGACTGACTTGGGTGTGGATTTTGATGCTTGATTGTTTGCATTTATATCAAGTGTTGTTGTATGGTCTTACTCATGAAAGACTAACCGATTTTCTGTGGATGCAGAGTCTAGTTGATTTATTAATCTTTATGAGATAGCCATATTGCTTGAGTAATGTTTTGCAGGTCAAAGTTGTTCAAATCTATAGGAAAGTTTTGTAACCATCAAAAAGGGGGAGATTGTTGGAGAAATCTTTCCAGAATATTTTGAAGCTGACAAAATGTTTCTATCAGTCTAGTCTGGATAATTGCAGACCTTCTATTTAGAGTCTGAAGACTTTTAGATCACCAGACTCAGCACTCAAGACTCAAGACTCAAGACTATTCTCATTGACAGTTTTTCTAATCCAGTGACGAAGGCAATCCAGAGCCGAAGTATTTAGTTGAGGATTTAATCCTATCCTCTAGAGAAGATCTCTTGGCTGGATAAATATAACGGATTCTTTTATTCGTAATCAAGATCGTTTGAAGATCCGATGGTCGACGAAATATTCTTGGAAGGTTCTATTCTTGGAAACCAAGATCCTGGTTGTATGGGCGAACATGATTGATGGGCTATCGTCAGGTTCCTTTAATAGCTAGAATGATCTTCTTGATTGATTCCGTCCAACGGGTAGATTAAAGGAATTCCTTTGGTAAGTGCCAACGGGTATGATGGCATAAAGGAGTATAAAAGGAAGACGTTCTAGTTGCTTTAGTGCATGATTGATAGAGAAATTCCAGTCGAAGCACCTTGATTATTAGTCGATACATTTTGAGCGAAATTGTATACACAAAGAGTGTCTATACTTAGTGATACCTTGAGCTAGTGTGGTAGATCATCTACATCGAGAAATCAAGGGAGAACAACGCTGTAACATCTCTTTGTTCATAGTGGAATTCAACCAATAGGCTGTCAGTGCAGAAGAGTGGACGTAGGCTTGAAAAAAGCCGAACCATTATAAACCGCGTGTTCAATTTTCTCTTCCCTTCTCTCAGTCTTACTTTGATTATTGTTTATCTCAAATCTATCAACTGTCTAGTATTGTACAATTATCGAGAAAAATCTTTTATATACCTATTCACCCCCCCTCTAGGTACTTATACTAGCTATATTAGAACCGACCTGTGTTGCATGCTTGCAGACCGGGGTGGGTACCTTCGACGTGAAGAAAGAAATTTTGGGGTAGAGGTGGGCAACTCATACTACGCGATTGTAGTCGGAGTGGTATCCATCTCAACACCATCCTAAGTGATCCTATGTGGCCCGGGTCTGGCAGCAGGTTGTGTGTTATGGTGTAATGCAATGTAGAAAACGCAAGCATGATAATTTATAAGCAATCAGCACTTCATACAAAAAAAAAATTAAAAAATAAAAAATAAACCATACATTCCTACGCCTCACTGCAAAACAAAGGTAAGGAAACACTTCCTCTTATACCTCCCATTCTGCAAAAACATTTAACACCTTTAATGTTAGGGACGTACCTGGAATCCTTGCTGCCAAACAAAAATATTTTTGAACAAGATTAATTTTGGCCTGAGCCTTCTAAGGTCTAAAATCAAGTCCCCAGTGGAGTCGCCAAGCTGTCGCGACCTACCCTCGGGGGGAGGGAACAGGTTTAGGGGTATTACCTAAAGGACGGGCCTAAGGCCCATGATTAGGCGCGGGCTCTCCCAAGCCCATACCCCGCGTGACATTGGGATATTTTTTTAGAATTTTGCACAAATGGAGTCGCCACTAGCCTATTGGGGTCGGCTAGAAATCAAGTGAGGCATGAGAGTGTACCTCACTTCCTACGCAATCGGAGAATCTAGGGTTGGGGACTTAATTACACTAATTGACTAACTAGTGCCATTTCGGTACCTAATCTTGTTCATTTTAACAAAATGATTTTCATCAGGCAGTTTAGATCGATTTCATACCTATCCACTAACATAGGATGTGAGCATGCAAGTGCGCAATCAATAAAGTAATAATTATACTTACTAAGATCCTATTTGCCCTAAAATTAAACACGTGCAAATTAAACATAAAACACCCAAATTAAACATACGATAAAAACAACATACAAGAAAATAAAGGCTTAATTACACTAAACCGGCAATACATAGCAATTCCTAACCAAACCCTATCATTTTTGGATTTTCGAAATTTTTAATTTAATTTAATTTTTTTAACTTTTAAAGTTTTTAATTTAAAAAAAAAGTCAAAATTTTAAAAGTTTTCTGAGTTTTTGAAATTCCGGAAATTTTTTTGAATTTTTATCTTTTTTGGAAATTTTTGATTTTTGATTTTTTTAATTTTAATATATATTTAATATTTAATATTATTATACTTCAATAAAATGGGTTCGGACTGGGTAAACCCAATCCGGCCCACAGGCCCAACCTAAACCCGGATCCAACACCTTTGGGT
This sequence comes from Eucalyptus sideroxylon, assembly GCA_014182405.2. Taxonomy (NCBI): domain Eukaryota; kingdom Viridiplantae; phylum Streptophyta; class Magnoliopsida; order Myrtales; family Myrtaceae; genus Eucalyptus; species Eucalyptus sideroxylon. Next base: position 33,060,914 of record CM024555.2, on the reverse strand, counting down.
TAAAAAAAAAAAAAACATTTTTTTTCATTTTTCTTTTACAGCCCTTTTTTTAAAGATTTTTTTGTTATTATTTTTTTTTATTTTTTCCTCACTTCATCCTTTCCCCTGCACATTCTGCCCAACTGTCCTTCTCGAGGCCAGCTTTTGCCGTTTTATTTTTCTATTTTTTATTTATTTTGCTTCTCTTTTTTTTTTTTTTCTGATTTTTCTTGGTTTTTCTTTTCCCTTTTTTTAATTTCTTTTAATTATTTTCTCTTTTTTGTTCTTTTCTATTTTGTCTTTTTTTGCTGGACTCCTTTCTCTGCATTCCTCCTTCCCGAAGCAAATTTTTGCTTTCTTTTTCATATTTTGTTTTACTTTTTTATTTTTTCTATATTTTACCTTTTCTTTTGTTGTTTCTTTCATTTTTTTCTCCCCTTTGGTCTTCTTCTCCTTCGTGCTTGCCCACTGCACGTCCGAAGCTTCCCTTCCCAAAACATGGCCTCATCGAGACTCAGCCAAACAACAATGCAGCCTGGAACAACTGGTGACCCTTCCACTGCCGAACTTCCGCCGGCCACTAGTCGGCCGGAGATCATCACCATCATCGGCCGAGCATACCCTCCTCGGCCAAACACCGAACAAGCAACAACGACGTAGCGAACGACCACATGACCGACGCCCAAGGTCACCCATCACCACCAGAACATCACAATAGAGCGCGACACGCTCGGATAACTCGATTTCAGTCAAAGACAAAGCCATGGAGACTGGATCTCGTTGTGGCGTTCTATCAAACAGGTGGAGGGCGCTCCCGAATCATGCGTTTCTAGCTCAACTAGGACTCGAACCCAAACCGAGACTATCACCAACAAATAATAAGACATACAGCAACCAAAGAGGGAGTGGACAGGGCCGGAGTTCACGCAAACCATTTGAACGCAAACTCCGGCCCGGGATGCACAGAACCGGGTAAAAACAGGGCGCAAAGAGGACGTACTGGATCCAATTTGAGGACGTTGGTCGAGGGATAGTCAAGCGGGGCTCGCGTGCAGCTGAGGCAACAGTCGAGGCGACAGCTGAAGCTCCCTTCCTCTCCCTTAGTCACTTCCTCGCTCGGACTCCTCCTCTCTCTCTCTCTCTGTGCTTTGTCTCGGCTTCGTCTCCTTTTTCCCCCTTCTTGACTGTGTTGTTGCCTTCTCTCTTTATGCTTCCGTTCCCCTTTCTCTGTGGGTACCCTGAGCCCTTCAAGGTCGACGATCAGTGTGCCTGGCTCTTGCCTTGCCAGCCTGTCAACCGGTCTGCTTCCCCGACCCACGAATCACGCCTGAAGCCTGCCACCCTGATCCTCTGCTGCCTACACTCGCTGCTGCAGCTTCCGTGTCTCTGCAAGTCTGCGTGAAGACCGCCAGGGGAGGAAGACATTCGGGCGCGGGCCAGGCCAAGGGAGAAAGGAAGATGGGCCGGCTCACGCTTGGGCCCTCGTGAGGAGGAAAAGGAAAAAGAGACGGGCGGCGAGCCAGGCCTTTAGGCGTTTTTTTATTTTTACTTTTCTATCTTTTCTCTTTTTTTTTTGTTGTTTTGTTTTTTGTTGTTTTTTTTTTCTCTTCTTTTTTCTTTTGTAGTGACTAATTCATAATCTTGTATGCGATTGAGTCATAAATACAATAGTAAAATTTAGGTGTCAACAAAGATGACGGTTAGTTCTCTTGTAACCTTCCCGAACATCAAGCCAGAAGACATGGATGCCAGGGGCACAATCAAGCAGTCTCCCCTGCACCCAATCAACAGCCAGGATCACCTGACGAAGCAACAGAAGTTCACCAGATCAAAGCTCCGGGTCTCCATCAACTTGTCGGACAACAAAATCTCCCTCCTCCGCAGCCGGCGGAACTTGAGCTTCAGCGAATCGTCCGCCGCCGCCGAACCTCCGACTTCTCCTTCTCCATCTCCCCACTCCTCGTCCTTAGCCTCAGCGTCGATCGGTTGAATCTTCAAAGGGAAGGCTCCGGCAACGGCAAGGGGGAGCCTCGAGAACGGCGGGGTCAGTGGCGACAACCCCTGAGGCGGCCGGCAGGCGTACAGGAGCACGAGGATGGTGGTGGAGGTGCTGCGGGAGCTGGACGCGAACATAGTGGCACTGCAGGACATGAAGGCGGAGGAGGAGAGGGAGATGAAGCCATTGTCGGAGCTGGTGGTGGTGCTAGGGATGAGCTACGCGTTCGCCGAGAGCTGGGCGCCGGAGTACGGCAATGCCGTCCTCTCCCGGTGGCCGATCAAGCACTGGAAGGTCTAGAAGATCTTCGACGACACTGATTTCAGGTACGTCTTTTCGTTTTATTTTATTTTATTTATCAATTTCCATATATTTTTTTACCTGTTATTCTTGCTATCATTTTCGTAATTATGGTGACGATGATATGCTCTCTTTCTCATTGAGCAAGTGGTCTTCCTAGGCGATTTCGACATTTAAAAGATATTTTCATTTATTTATTGAGGCGTCCACCATTGAAAGCAAAGTTTCATAATATGTCATAAATTAATATTCCCTCTGGACATATTATATAATTTTTTCTTACATTTTTCCAAGTGAAAAAATTAATTTCGCAGACCCATCTACAACAGTGCAAATCCATCTCGGACAGTTGAAATTTTCATTGAAATTAAGGTACGGTGGATGTAATAAAAATTCACAGGACCAAAAAATAAAAACAAAAACATAAGCTTTTGCCTAGCCATCAGAATTTGTGGATGAAAATCTTGCTGTCACTTGGTTTATCTTTTGTATTTTTTTTCCCTCCCCTTTTTTAAACTGTTCTATTTGGAATTATCTGAATGGAGTTGTCCAAGAACTGATATGGGAAGAATTTATAATATTATTCACGAGAACCCTATCACCAAAAATTCAAGAATTCCCCAAGGCTTTTCTCCCACAGCCTGTTTGCCTTTGTACAACTTACGGAAAGCTATCTGCAACAACAATGGTGGGCCTTTCCAAGGATCCCAGCACCAGCTGGGAGCACTTCCAGTCAGAATTAAAATTAAATTAAATTAAAAAAAAAACCCCATTTTTTTCTTTCTATGATTTTAGATATGGGTTCTCCAGAGTATTGTCATTTATCAATAATAATAATAATAATAATAATAATAATAATAATAATAATAATAATAATAATAATATCTTCGGTCTTCGGTTATAACTATTCAAAATTCTTGCGAGTGTGTGTGATGAAAGACTGTCTTGGACTTCTTTCATTCCTCTTTTTTTTCATTTCTGGTTGCATTTAGTGGGTTGATGAGAGTCAGCGTTGAAGATCATTATGTATTAATTGCTGATATAGTCAAGAGAATGCTTAGGAACCTGCTAAATTACATAAATATATTTTTTGCTCTTTAGTATTTAAATGAGGAGTTGGGAAGATGAACGAAGGATAAGATCTATGGCGTACATTAAATGAGGGCAGGGTAAGGTGTATGTAGGTAGGACAGTAACGTGGGGAGGATTTTGTTTTTGCTTTATTTTATGTATTTGCCAAATCAGATGCTTGACCTGAAGACTATACAAGGACTACTCATCTTCAAGGAAAACTACATTTCTCTCAAGCGAGACAGACCAGATAGAATCAACTAGTTTGAGACACAATTGCTTGTCATGGAGTCAATTTCCAAGACTATTGCGTTTGATTAACTAAGCCGCGCCTTAGATAGTGAAGGGGTTATGTGCTTTCGTTGCACGAAAATTCAGAAAAAGAAGAAAAGAGTGGATTGAAATATAATTGATTGACATATTAAATTGACCAGGAATCGAAGTGGCTGTGAACTCGATATGTTTTATTACACAGGAATGTTCTGAAGGCAACAATAGAAGTGCCCCAAGTTGGGGAAGTGAACTTCCAGTGCATCCACCTGGATCATCTCGACGAGAACTGCCGGATGAAGCAAGTCGGCGCCATCATCCAGTCGAGCGACTCTCCCCACATCTTGGCCGGTGGCCTCAACTCTCTCGACGAGACCGATTACTCGCAAGAGCGGTGGACCGACATCGTCAAGGTATTTACATTTCTGTCATGTTTGATGTGATATTCATTAGCACGTCAAACTCGATTACTAAATAGCTTAAGCTACGGCGATTTTGTAATCATGGGCACCTGTGTTTGTTACAGTACTATGAAGAGATGGGAAAACGGACCCCAAAGGTTGAAGTCATGAGGTTTCTGAAGAGCAAGCAGTACACGGATGCTAAGGACTTTGCCGGAAAATGCGAGTCCGTGATCGTCATTGCCAAAGGACAAAGTAAGAGTTCACTTGTTGGCTTTCCCATCTTTCGATTTTTCTTTTTCACTCTATTAAATGGCTAATCTAAGGTGCTTTTTGAGCACGATGCTCCTCTCACTCGATGATCACATGATTGGCTTGAATGGACGGAAATTCATAACATTTGAAGCATGATGATCATGTTGAATATATACATCCGTTGTTGTCATTGTCAATATCAACCTTTGATGTGAAAATCCGTGGTATAAAAATTGAAGTCCAAAGTTTTTTTTTTTTTTTTTTTTTTCGAGTGATTATTGTTTGAATATGTAATTTGAAATTGTTTATTCTATTGCAGGTGTGCAAGGGACGTGCAAATACGGAACGAGGGTGGACTACCTACTAGCGTCACCGGATTGCCCATACAAGTTCATTCCGGGATCGTATTCGGTCCTGTCATCGAAAGGGACATCGAATCACCACATTGTAAAGGTTGACGTAACGAAATGCGAAAACAACCCTCCCCATGAAAGCAATGGCAACAACAATAAAATTACCAAGAAAAGGCGACGACAGCGCAAGCACCAGGCCGTTGTAAAGATCTCCGGCACAGCTCCTCCTTCAAAGGGTATATGGACAACGAACACATTAAGCAAAGTCGAATGACATTACATTTATATCTCCTTTTCTTTCCACTCTTTTCTCAGCTGCTGCTCCTGTTACTGCTGTTGAATGATCTTGGGCATGCTGGCTTCGTCAATCTCTGTGTAAATCTTCGATTGTTTTGTGCATCTTGTCTTCTTTGTTTTTTTTTTTTTTTCCTTCAGTTTAGAGTTGAAGAGGGGAGGGTCTCGTGTGATGGCTTCCTCACATCTGTATAGATTTCGACACGACAGAAGTGAATTCTTACGTTTCAACTAGGCATTCTAAGCGGTTCTGCCAAGTTCTTTTTCAGTATTTTATGCCTTTTCTTTCCGCTTGTAATCTTAACTGCAAGATTCAGATTAGTTTAATCGAGGGCGACATCTGAAGTTGACTTTGCTGAGGTTGGGGTTAGAGAATGCGATCTTGTATCTTTAGATTTAACTGAAAGTTGAAACGTTTTAGATTAAAAGTCCTCGGAATAAAATTGCAAATTTTGAAAATTGAATTTTTTTTTTAGTTAAGTTGGACATCAAGTGATTGATAAAACACCCAAAGATTTCAAATGAAATACCTTTAAAAAGCAAATAAGGAAAAAAAAAAAAAAGGCTGCGAAGTCTGGTAATTATGAATTCTAAACATTTGCGACAGTAGTCAATGTCTTCATTCTTTTTTCTCCGGTTTTGAAATTAGCATTGGAAAGAAGAAAAATGGTAAGTTAATGCAATCTACTTCGACATCTTAACAAATACCTTTCTGTGATCTCTAAATGGAGCCTTAATGAGCATTATAAGTAAAAGTGTAATGAAAAGAGAAAGAAATAGATTTTCTATACAATAGACATTGTTGGCTGATGTATCATGCTAATTAGCTTATGAATAAAAAACTGCCTCTCCCTTATAATGGTTGGCAAATTGTGCCCCTTGCATCAGCATAGTAGAGGACGTAAGTATCTCTCTGTTGGCGTATACTCTTCAATTGATCCTCCTTGATGTAATTTATATCGATTGAATTATTTATTTTGATTTTGCTTGGAATCTCAATTTAGAAAATCATGGGATCTAAAGCTCAGATAACAACAAGCGGAATTTAAAAAAAAAAAAAAGTTAAGACATTGCTTCAATATCGTTGACCGATAGGAATCCCGGTACTTGCGACCTTGCAGGTCTGCTACTTGGGACCTTACTAATATATTACATTAAAAATAAAAATAAATTTAAAAACTTTTTTTTTTTTAATGAGGCCGAAAGATAATTAATCATTGATATTTGATACTTCTACCGTTTGTTTAAGGGCTATGCTAGTAAGTCACATGACACATCAAATGACGTTTTCAATGCACATGTTCATTTTTTTTTTCTATAGTGATATAGTCAGTTATTAAAATGTTGTATTTTTTTCCCCTTTTTGTTGCAAATTTCCCTTCTATAAATCATGAACACGAACATGAGCACAAAATTTTTCGTCGAAATAAGTGGTATACCTTTAATTATTTTCTAAATTGTGAATAAATTATTAAGTGATGATTGGACAAATCATTAAACAGAAAAATCTTTTGACGAAAAGTATACTAAATTATCTCGCGATCGTATTTTGAAAATCTAGACATACATTATTGTATTTTAGGGTACACAATTGGCTCTCTCTTTGTCACTGATTTTCTAAGTGTCCTATTGCCTTTGGATGGTAATTCTTTTTGCAACCGTTCGACTTTAAAATCGGCAATGACCAGGAGTAACCATCATCGATCAAGCCCTCTTAAGTGAACAATAAAAAAGAATTAGTCTCTTAATCGCTGGAATTGTGTTAAATCAGAGGCATTGCTTGTAGATACCATGAATAATAGGAAAATTTCCAAAAAGGTCCTAAATCTATTGCACTTTAGCCAATTAAGTCATAAGTATTTTAATTACGTCAATTGAATCCTCAGCCTTTTCACGTTTTGCCAACTGAGTTTATTAGGCCAATTTTAAGAAAAATCATTGATGTGAATGCCAACTATCTTACGTAAGATGGTCGATACTAATGTTGGCAAATTCTTATAATTTTTTTTAAGAATGGATTTTTTTAAAATTTTTTTCTTTTTTTATTTTACTGTGGCTTGTGAGAGTCGTCGGGTCCTTGCAGCTACTAGCGAAGACTCAGTGACCCTCGCTGGACATGGCGAAAAAAAGTAAAGGAGGAAAAGAGAAGAAAATAAAAAAAAAATGGAAAAAGAAGAGAAAAAGGTTCATAAAAATTCAAAAAAATGTTTAAAATATTTTAAAAATTCTCCACGTTAGCACCGCTTGTGCCACGTAACAAGTGTCCACGTCATTGATTTCCTAACAAAATTGGCCAGATGAACTCAATTGGCAAAATGTGAAAATGTTTAAAATTCAATTGGCATGACTGAAAGATTAATGACCGAATGGGTAAAAGTACAATGAGTTTTTTCTGGTAATTTTCCCATGACTAACTAGCATCTCTCTTCCATCCTGATTCTGATCATAGTTTAAACAGGGCAAAGTCCCAAACTTATCTAAAGAACTTAAATCTCCAAAAGAGATGCAATATGTTGTATAAAGTTCACACTTTGACTTGTGTCCAATCACATAGCGTTGCTGCAACAGATAGTTTGGAGACATGTTTCAGCTGGTCTTCTAACATGCAAAACATGATATCATAAACAAACCACTAAGAAGGTTAGTTAGTAACCTTTTTTTATCGTTTGCCAAGCACGTCGTTCCATCATCTTTCAATAAATTCTCAAGTGGCATTTGTAGAGAAAAGTTTTCATCTCGGCTCACTGGCAAACTGAAAATTGTAATGGTCATGAGTAAACGGTCAGGATGAGCAACGATATTTAAAAGCACTTGTGTAGTTCTTCGCCTGTTAGTATGCTAAACATGGAAAATGTCGAATCAACATCAATTTAACACTGTCTTTAATTGAATAGCTACAGAACTATGTAAGAAAACACAAGGAGCAAGAAGAGAATCCCGAAGCTCTAGACATGGCATGACCATGAAAACTCCACCGAGATCTGGTTTTTTGTCCTCGGAGTAGATGTGAAAATGTGGCAGAATTAAAGAATAAGCAAAGATTCTTCGTATCTAGCACTGTAAGCTTGCTCGATATAGAGTGAAACAAAGGGACATTGCATAGAGTTTGCACCTATATGAAGTTCACGATGGCTGGGAGCAATCCGCGCCACATGACCTCAACTTAAGTGCATCGCCGTATCAATAATCAGTTCTTCCACAAGTAGAATTTATACGCAATTTACGCTCGAATTGTCCTCTATTCACCTTTCAATTGGGGACGGTTTTCCATGAAACTCTTCCAGCTCCTCGAACCTGTTATCGAGGGCTCTTCTAAGTGAGGCCATCTATATATGATCGTTTGCTTCTGGAAGTCGGTTTATGGAGACCTTGAAGTTCAGCCTATGAATTTTGCTGTACACTAGACGGGTCCTGTTGTCGTACTTCGAACACTTATGTGAGGTTTCAATTGTTCTTGCCTTCCTCTCATGGCGCAGCAGAGGAACAAATGTCAAAGGAATTGGAAGAGACAGTTCCACAGCCTCCTGTCACAATGAATGGTCTTTCTCATCAGGATGATTCTCCAATGAGCGTGATGAACTGCAGGAATAACTAAGAAACTCGATTCTTGAGATGTTTCTGTCTCATATCGTTTACTTTTTCTCCATTGCGTCGAACATAGTACCTACTCTAGTGATTAGCTTACCTTTCCATTTCAATCTGAAAGCTACTCACCTACATTTATAGTATTCTTAATATAAATCACCTGCTTGTGCACACTATCTTACTTGGTGAATTCTGTCATCTGCACTAGTTTAAATACATGCATCATTCGAGAGCGCAAGTGCCTTCGATGGCTTATGGCCTGAGGCATGGCGTAATTGTTTTTTTGCCTCGTCAAAAGTGTTGCTTCAGAGGACCTGAATATTCTTTTGATGGAATCGTCTGTTTAGATTATCATAATTGCTACCATTGGTAGAACACACTACCAATAACAACATGATAGTCGCGGTGTGCATTCTAGTCGAACAACGTAGTTTCAACTTCGAGTTGTGATGCTAACTGTGCTCGCACTTGTGGTTCTGAAATGTTGAACAGAGCTGAATCTGACAAGCTACTAGCCATTCCTGTCGGTTTTGTTGGATCAGTAAGAGGTGGTAAGGTCTGTTCCACATCTTGTACCTGGCGGTAATCTTGCTTGTCCTTCATTGGAAGAACAAGGAATGAGAATAAATGCTGCATTAGACGCTGCACATGCACCAATTTCTCCTCTCTCAAACCTCATTGCCGACGGCCACCGGGCTGCAAACTTCAGGGGACCTTTCCAACCATCAGACTTTTAATGGCTCGAGGCTTGAGCCACTTGGATTCATACCCTATCCCTTACTTTCTCTGAAGGTATTTATGATATTTAACACTTAGCTCGACATTCTGCATCGTCGATCTTACTTGGTTTGGACTACCTACTGGCGAATCTCTTCATGTAAAGGTTTGGCTTGGAATATTACTTGTCAGCATAGTTGCATAGACATGGCGGTTCTGTTCTTTTACCCATCAGTGCATTCGACTCGTGGTGCAACAAATCTGAAAAAAGCTTTTATATGCTATTTGAGAGTCAGCTTTCAGCAGTGATCTCGAACAATTTCGTGTTCTCCAAAACCGAGACTTGTTCAGAGTCATTGAAAGCCTTCAATTTCTGACCTTGTACTAGGAAGGTCCTTCCTGCTTTATCTGTTTCTAGATACTTTAAAAACCATCTAAAGTAATTGAGAAGACCATGCGGAAAAAGTTAATTGCTGTTGTACTTGGCGAGGCAACCCAAGTTTAAGTAGCAGCATGCACTTTTGCTACTTCTCTATGTATTCTTACTCCTGATGAATGGCGTTGTTTGTAGCTTCCATTTAGGAGTACCTTGCTAATTTGGCATCAGGTCAGGGTTGTCACGCCCCGATCCTCGAGCACGCACACATCCTTCTGGCTTGGTCGATTTTATAATGCGATATCCCAGGACAATGTATCGCCGACCCTTTCAATTTTTAAGCACATGCAGAAGCAGTTAAAATCCCCAGACAATAAAATGATGGGATAGAAAAGCAGGGCCATATTTTTCATATTAAAATTTATAACCAAACTTTTATACAAAACACAAACCACTTCATAACTATTCACATCAAAATGGAGATCTCAAAAGAAGACAGAAACTTAGACGAACTGGGCCGTACTCAAGACCCCTCTCAGGATTGTCTTCTTCTTCCAAAAATCTTTCTCCTTAAGATTCGCCTCCGAGTTCTCCTTCTCGGATTCCTCCTCCTCAGCTCTTCAGCGGAGTCCTGAAATGGTTTCCCCAAACTGGGATGAGACTACGTCTCAGCGAGTTCTACCCCACTAAGCCCGATTAGTAAACTATTATACTAAAGGCTGCCTAAACACGCACAGGGCAGAGGACTTACCTTGGCCTCAGATCCCACCTGCAAGTCAGTATAATTCACAATAAACACCCATTCACTTCAAACAAATCGAACTAGTCGATTACATGTCATACAATTCAATCCCCACTGTGGGATATTTAAAAGCTAGGCCACGTGCATTCTCCAGGACGACCTTTCAAGTCTCCAAGCCACGTGCCTCAAACTTCGGACCCACGTGCATTCTCTAAGGCGACCTCTTCGCCAAGGTGGTACATCAAGTCACCGAGCCACGTGTCCTTTTTACGATGCCCAGGCCCACGTGCATTCTCTAAGGTACTCGCTTACCAAAGTGACGCATCAGATCACCGAGCCACGTCCCTTTTAGATGCCATTCCGAATACTTGACCCACGTGCATTCTCTAAGGTACTCGCTTACCAAAGTGACGCATCAGATCACCGAGCCACGTGTCCTCTTAGATGCCTGGGCCCACGTGCATTCTCTTAGGTGCTATCTCACCAAAGTGATGCATCAATTCACCGAGCCACGTGCCCTTTTAGATGCCAAACTCTGTCACCGAGCCACGTGCATTCTCTAGGACGACATACCGAGTCTCCGAGCCACGTGCATTCTCTCAGGCGACCTTTTCGCCAAGGTGACATATTCAACCACTGAACTCACGTGCATTCTCCAAGTGACATTCCAATTCACCGAGCCCACGTGTCATTTTTCAAGTGATTACCAATTTACTTTCAATACCAACAACCAATGCCAACAATTTCTCAATCAAATAATTAAATCAACTCAACAAAGCATTATAAATACTGAATAACATACTTGGCCATTTACCAATCAACAATTCAATCTCAATCAATTCCAATCAATTTAGGGTAAATCCCTAAAATATCACAATTTATTCAATTCCATACAATGTGGACCTCAAATAAATAAACGGACTGCGCCACGACGATCAGCACGAGATTTCGGTCGTCGGCCATCAAAATCTTAATTTCCGAAAAATAAATAATTAATTTATTAATTTCAAAAATTAAATAATTAATATTAAAAATTCAATTTAGCACAAAATATAGCCCAATTAAATAAACAGACTTCACCATGGTCATCAGCATAATTTTCCGGTCCCGAACCATCTCAATTGAATTTTCGGAAAATAAATAATTATTTAATTTAATTCCGAAAATTAATATTTAAATACTAAAAATTCCACTTAGGCCCAAAAAGCCTAATTGGAGCCCACTAGGGTCGGGAAAAATCCCGAGGCACTTCCAATAATTAGTAGACCATGTCTACTTGCTAATTACACATTCAATTTATCTAATTCGCATCACAATTGGCTAATAATTGCTAATTTATTCTAATCTAACAACCTAAACATAATTAATTAAATCTAAACCAACATTAAGCATAATTAGCCAACTAATCCTGGATTAGTGAGATTACTCACCAAATCGCGCGCAAATCGGATCAATCCGACGGCGGCGACGCGAGGAACGAAACTTCCCAAAGCACGGCTCGGGTTCGGGGCCCGGAAACGGCCCAAAACGAGCCCAAAAGTGCTGGATACCCACTTCGTGGGTTGCTGGATGGGGCTAGCCGGGGCTGCTCCGGTGGCTAGGGCGGCGACGGAAGGCCGGCGAAGGGCGAGGGGGATGCGAGGGAAGTCCGACGGGGGCTGGGTGGTGGCCGGAGGTGGCCGGACGGGGGCTGGTCGAGGAGGAACCGAGCTGAGCAAGGGCCGATTCGCGCGGGGGAGGAGCGGTTGCGGCGGGACGGCGGGCGCACGGGCGAGCGGCTGTCACAGGCGTGCGAACGGCGGTGCAGCGGCGGGACAGGTGGCGACGAAGCTGCAGCTTCTGCTCGAGCTTCTGGTTCTGGTTCTCTGCTCGAGCATGCGGAGGAAGGAAGAAGAAGAAAGTGAAGAGAGAGAGAGAGAGAGAGAGAAGGGATAGGCATTGACTGGTCAAAGAGGAAAAGAGAGAGAGAATAGGCGGTGGGGGAAAAATCGCACGAGGGGGAGGGGAGAGGAGAGAGAAAGAAAAGAGAGAAAAAGAAAGAAAAGAAAAGAGAGGGAGAGAGAGGAAAAATGAAAAGAAAATACATAATTAATTATTTAAATTTTTCTTTTCTCTTTTCCTTTCCTTTCTATTTTCTTTTGGGCTTCAATTTTTCTTCCGATAATTTCTTTCTTGAAATTTCGGACTCGTCAATAAATTGACGAGCGATGAGACAGTAGCCTAAAAATAAGAATTATGACGTGCTTAAAATTCGATTCCCGAAATCGAGTTCAATTTCGGGGTTAAAAATCGATCAGACGTGATTTTAGCTCAATCTAACCAATTAGGTAGCTTTTAGGGATTTTACAGCTGATACATCCCTTAACGGCTTCATCCAATAGGTTAGTTAACTCGTGAGTGATCAGCTCAGAGAAAAAGGGCCATAGGCACGTCGACGAAATGCCCATTTCACTTTATCGAAACGGGGTCGAATTTCAGGATGTCACAAGGGTTCTCTGTCTGCAATATCTGAGTGAAGTGGATATCGCGCGTTCCTTATCAACATCGGTGTCTGAAGGAATGTTTGCTAAGCAAGAAAACTCATGTGCAGGAGACAACAGTGAGGAATATAGTACTTGTTCGGAAGAATGTTAGGCACCATCTCATGACTTATCATCGAGTGAATGCACAAATTCTTACTACATTGAGATACTGTGCTTTTGTAATACATCACATCCTCTAATATGACATCATGTGTTCAATTTCTATTCATTGTAAAGGCAAAAATTGATAACCACAATCGTTCATCAGTTAGGCTATGACCCATCTAGAAACAAGAGGTCGAAGTCAGAGATTGCTTGAGCAGGTAGCTGATGTCGAGCTGGTTGATCGAGCGGGGGTTGAAGGGTGGGGGTGAGAGCTTTTGATGGAAACGAGAGAGATTCGTTGCTCAAAATGCAAACATATACATGAAAAAATTACATTTTTGTGCCAAGAGGATTCACACGAAAGAAAAATTATAACGAATGCCATACAACATTCATTGTCATTTATAAAACATGGACATAATGAGTCGAATAGAAAACACCGATGCTATATGAAAAACATGTAAAAGCTTCATAGATTACATTATCAATGATGGTACCTGTTGATAGTGTTAATTATATATTGTATCTCATTTCTACAAGAGGAGAACAATCACACAATACATGATTTCGTAAACTCATTGTCGTGGTCAAATTGGTAACTGCCAGAAATTATTGGAGCACTTGATGAAGATGAGACAATTTCAAGTTCTATCTCATTGTTGTCATCATCAATTGGTGCCTTTGTCGGATATAAAAGCGGTTTTGGAGGTAGTTGCAGTTTATCGATATCTCCTTCAAGCATATCTAGAACTTTCCTCATTGACGGCCGATCATTAGGGCTCAGCTGTATGCACCATAGCGCAACGATTATCATCTTCCTTGTTTCTCTTTCCTCTTCTATGACTTCTACCCTCTCAACCTCCTTTTCTTTGCTGAGTTGATCATAAACCCACAAAGGAAAGTAAATTTGACTTGAATGCTCTGCATGTGCATTTATATTTCTCCTTCTACCGGCCATTTCTATTAACATCATCCCAAAACTGTAAACATCAGCTTTATAAGAAATGCCACCAATGTCTTTGTAGAATAGCTCGGGCGCCATATACCCCAAGGTTCCTCTTGCTGCAATCAATGATACTATGCCATGACCGATGGGATAAAGTCTTGCAAGTCCAAAATCAGAAATTTTCGGAGTGAAACTTTGGTCTAGGAGAATGTTGTGAGGCTTGATATCAAAGTGTAGAATTTGCATATCACATCCCCGATGTAGATACTCTATCCCTCTAGCTATGCCAAGAGAGATCTCATGCATTTCTTATAATCAAGAGGATCATCACCATCCTTATTTGAAATGTGTTTATCCAAAGAGCCATTTGGCATGAAATCGTAGACCAGAGCTTGTTTGGAGTAATCGAAGCAAAAACCAACAAGTTGCACTACATTAATGTGGTGGATCCTTCCAATTGTGGCCACTTCACTAATAAAATCTTGGCCATTAGATTCTGATTTGTTCAAATCTTAACTGCAACTTCATTGCCACTTCTAAGGATTCCTCTATACACAGAGCCATGTCCCCCCTCACCTAATTTGCATTTGAAATTTTTTGTAATCTTCTTGATATCCGAATAGGAGTACCTTATGGGCAGAAAGTTATTGTGAGCTTGTAGGAATTCTTTGATGTTTGCGTCGATCGCTTGGTGCCTTCTTATCCACTTATAGATTAGAAGTATCAGCACACATAGAGCTCCGAGTATGAATCTTGCTGCGACGTAATTGGCTGCGTAGAAATTTTCCACAGATTAGCGTAGTGCAACAAAAGAATTTTAAACGTAATTTTTTTTATCAGAGTGGTGCTTGAGATCTTCATAGTTGTGAGGAGGAAAGGGCTAGGAAGTCATACCCAAGACAAAGGCGAGGCTCCGGCCCACATATGGCGCAAAATAATGGTTGAACACCATAACATAATCTAAGGTGACCGAAAATGACTGAGTAGAATCGACGATCAATCAATGAAGAATTAAATCTATCATTTTAGCATTTAAACATAAAAAATAATTTAGGCTGCGTTTGGTAACGTTTCTGTTCTTTTTTTGTTCCAGGGAACAGAAACAAAAAAAAGTGTTTCTGTTCCAGAAACAGTTTTTGAACAAAAGAACGCGTTTGGTAAGTATAATAAAAAACTGTTCTTGAAATAAAAAAGAACAAAAACACGTTTGGTAACTGCAGTTAATTTTTGTTCCTGGAATAGAAAAAGAACAGAAACACGTTTGGTAAACTGTACAAAATTTCTGTTTTTAAATTTTTTAAAAAATGCTTTTTCTAAATAAAGTTTAAACGAATCAATTTTTTTTTTCAAGTACTTTTTCTATTTTTTTTTTATTTTTATAACATTTAAACATGATTGAATTCTCATTCTCATGAAATTCTCATCAATTTAATTTTGATAATGGTGAGTGAAGAAAAATATTTCCAACATAATCATATATGCATACTTAAAAACTAAATTTATAAGTAAAGTTCGTACAATAAGAACTAGCAAAAAAAAGTGGAAACGGTTTTGATCTCGGACAAGAATCTCTCTCTGGAATACATCCAACACGTGCTTCATAAAAGAATGGCAATCGTGACAAATTCGGATGTTCTTCATGACCCGACTCGTCCTCCCGTTTTCAAAATGCAGAAAGGCGAAAGCAACTGCCAACTTCTCGCTGTGATAACTCAGATTGCTCTCCTTCTCCTCCTCTTCAATATCATGGAGCACGTTTGACGTTTGTGGCATATAACCTCGAAGCTTCAATCTGTCCATTATTGAAGTTAACAAGTCCCTAATATTTTCCCACTCCGAATGAGAATTTTCCCCGAAACAAACTCATGGATCTCTTGGTCTGCATTGATCAAACTATAACCTGGTCTTTTGCTAATTCTCCTTTCATTAAAATCCTCATCTGCGCTTTGCGGTTCCATTTACCAACTCCCCCATAGGCATTGGACAGAAGGACATAATCACCATCGTGATGAGGATCCAGCTCATGAAGTCTTCCTCTCGCCTTTTCAGCTAAGCCAAGATGGTCATGATTCACACAGGCTCCAAGCGAGTTCTCCGGATTAACCGAGTTTGGCCTCGATCCGCATCTTTTCAACAAATTCATATGCTTGCTCAACCATCCCCGCTCGGCCAAAAATGTCAACCATACACCCATAATGCTCAAGCGTCGGTTCCAGCCAATAATCTTTCTTTATGCTTTCAAATATTCCTCGGCCTTCTTCGACAAGTCCCTGCATGGCTGCAAGCCACTAAAACTGCGGAGAACGTTATAGAATCCGGCTGCATTCCTGATTCCTTCATGTCATGGAACAATTTGAGGGCCTCATCACCGTGGCCATGCACCGCAAGCCCATTGATCGCCACCGTCCAAGTCAACACATTTCTCTCAGGCGTTTCATGGAACACCCTCATCGATTCATCGACTGACCCACACCTGGAGTACATGTCTATCAAAGCAGTCCCAACAGAAATCTTCCAACTCAAGCCACTTCTCCGAAAATAACACTCGACCCACCTCCCCAATTCCAAAGCCCCTAAGCTGGAAACCGCCGAGATCACACTGAGCATAGTTACCTTATCTGGTTCAAAACTCTCTACCAGCTGCATTTCCCGAAAACAAGCCAAGGCATCGTACCCAAATCCATTATTCGCGTAACACCCAATCAAGGACGACCAAGACACCAAGTCTCGCTCAGGCATTTCATCAAACACCTTCCGCGCCGTCTCCACCGCACCAACACACCCGTACGCGCTGATCGGCGCGTTCGGGACATAGACGTCGGAGCCGAGCCCGAGCCGCGATCGGGCGTGAAGGCCGTGGCCCATCTCCGGAGGCAAGAGCAGGCCTTGAGGACGAAAGGGAAGGTGAAGTTATCGGGGGACACGCCGCGGCGGAGCATCTGGGCAAAGAAGGAGAGAGAGTGGGGAGAGGAAGAGTGGGCGTGGCATCTGATTATGGTGTTGTAAGCGACGGTGTCGGGAGAGGAGATGCCTGGCGAAGGGGAGCGGGCGTGGGGCAAGCTCTCCGGGGCCGAGGCGGCGCATGATAGCAGGAGGTGGCGGAAGGTGGCGGCGTCGTCCTGGAGGCCGGTCTTGATGACGAGGGAGTGGAGCTTGTAGACATCGTTCATGGATGCTGTCCTCGACAACATAGGTTCAGGCCTCGTCGGCTAGCCCACTTTGCTTTTATACATCGAGTCCCCCGAGTCTCGTCCTCCTCGTCGGTTCACTCGGCGGAGAGCAGCTCCGGCGAGCAACCGTCGCCCGGATCCGGTAGATCCGGGCGGCGGCTCGCTTGGGGCTCGGCGTCGCTCGCTCGAGCTGCTCGCCGAGCGACCACGGCAGCTCGAGCTCGACGGAGCGGCTGCAGCGAGCGAGCGCTCGCTTGAGGCTCGAGCGAGCGTCCGGCGGTGGTCGGCGAAGGTTGCTTGTCGCCGAAGCCCTCTTCGAACGGAGATGGAGGAGCAGCAGCAATTACCTGGACTCGGAAGCTTCAGCCGATTGACGGAGCACCACCTGTCGGCGCCGGAGAGTGAGCGGAGTGGGGAGGCGCCGGAGAGTCGCCGGAGGGGGGAGTCGCCGGAGAGTCCGCCCGAGTGGGAGGCGCCGGAGAGGGGAGACGTCGGGGGAGAGCACGAACGAAGCTTCGCACGGGCACGAACGAGGGACCAGAAGTGTTCCCGTTTTGTTTCAATTTTGTTCTTTATTTTTGTTCTTTTTCGGTTTGCCGAAGTGTTTCGGAGAAGAGAAACAACAAAAAGTTGTTTCGATTTTGTTTCAATTTTGTTCCAGAACGAAAAAACAAAAAAGAACAGAAACGCAAACAAACGCGTTTCTGTTCTTTTTTGTTCCCTGAACAAAAAAACAGAAAAAGTGTTTATAAACACTTTTCAGAAACAAAAACATGCAGGGCCTTACTCTCCCAGATAAGTACTCAGATCGCAGTTTATTCTATTCGCTTGGGGAATCTATGTTATCGTAACATGACCATTTCTCTTAAAAAAACACGATTTCGCTTTTGTCTTCTCAAGGAGTACCAAATGATTCATAAGTTCACATCTCACTACGACATAGTTCTAATTTACAAACATCATCCAGGACGCGTGCAATATATTCACCCGCATAAGAATAACAACCATGCAAGGGACACGAACAACTATTAAATCAACCATTTTCCCCAAACAAATATAAAGTAAGTGTCAAATCCAGAAAAAAAGAAAAAGGTCCATAAATTGTAAAATTAAAAAGATCAATGCATGCCGAATCTACTAAGAAATCTTATTAAACTTTTCAACTTAGGTGATGTGGCAATTATTTTTCTATTGTATTTTTAGAGAAACTAGTGTCTTAATGTGTGGATTGTATTAAAAACACCCAACTAAAACTTGCCACATCACTTGGTAACTAAATTTTGGTAAGATCTCTTAGTAAAGCTAGGATTTAAAAAAGGGAAAAAATCACCAAAAACCCTAAACTTTGCCAAAAGTGACAAATTTACCCCAAATTTTTTTCTGTGACATGAAAAATCCTGAAGTTTGCTAACCGTGACACATTTACCCCGAACTTTCATTTGTGACACAAAAAATCCTGAACTTTCATTTTTGTAACACATTTATTCTAAATCATAGGGACATTTTGTCGTTTTACTTTTAAAAACTTTTTTTCTTTTTTTCTTTTTCTTCTTTCTTCCCTCCGCCGGAGCCGGCGAGAGGAGGCTAGCCTCCGGCGAGGGCCGCCCTCGCCGACGTCGGGCGAGGGCCTCCCTCGCCAAACCCTCCCAGATCTGGCGAGGGCACCCTTGCCCGACGTCGGCGAGGGCCTCCCTCGCCCGCATCGGGTGAGGGCGGCCCTCACGGGACGCCGGCGAGGGGTGCCCTCGCCGGCCCGAGCGAGGGGGCCGCCCTCGCACGACGCCGATGAGGGCCTGCGTCGAGCGAGGGCACCTCGCCGGCGTCGGCCGGGCGAGGGCAACCCTCCCTCGCCGGGGAGGCCCTCGCCCGACGCCGACGAGGGCCGCCCTCGCCTGCGTCGGGCGAGGTCACCCCTCATCGGCATCGGCCCGGGCTAGGGCGACCCTCGCCGGGAGGCCCTCGCCGACGCCGGCTTCCCTCCGCCGGGGCGGCGGAGAGAAGAAGAAAAACATAAAAAAAGAAATAAAATAAAAAACAGAAAAAATAAGACGAAAATGCTCTTAATGGGGTAAATGTGTCACAGTTTGCAAAGTTTGGGGTTTTTCGTGTCACAAAAAAAAGTTTGGGGTAAATCTGTCACTTTATGCAAAGTTTGAGGTTTTTGGTGGTCTTTTCCCTTTAAAAAAAGGAAGAAGAAGAAGAAAGAAAGAAAGAAAGAAAGAACACCTTTATGGGGGAACTCCCTTGTAGAACTGCATGCCACCGCAATCCTCCATTCGGTATAAACTTAAGTAGCGACACCAAAAAATTCTTCCTAAGATCCTGGAGTCATCCCAACAGGAGAGATTGAATCCCTCGGCCATATTGTTGTGGAGGTCCTTGTATGTTAAGCTCCCATTATGATCCCTTTCCCGCCCCGAGATTTGATCCGATGCGAATGCCGTCATTGTTACGGTGCAGGAGTCCTTGAAATCCCCTGCTTTTAAGTTCTGTACAGCGTATAAATACACCTTCATTTGGGAAAAATAAGGAGGCGTGTCGGCAGAGTATGCTCCCTCAATACATGGTTTGGTATCGACGTATGAAGTAGAAGCAATGGGTTGGGAACACTTCATGAAGAGCACCACCGTATCGTATCCACCAAGATACATATAATCAGGACTGAAGTTGGAGTACCTCCATGGATAATGAGGGAGGGACGAGCAATTACCCTTTTGCAGTCCATCGTCAACCACCGTGATATTACCATAGAAGTTACCTTGGTCAGAACTGTAATGGATTGACTTCACATAATATTGGCCGGCGTATAGATATAGAATAGTGCGGTTATTTTCACAAGCTAGTTCATGCCGAGAGTTGCCGCAATGTTTTGGATAGCCTTTCAATCGAAAAGGATAACTTATGTTATGGATCTCACCGCAAGATGAAGGGGCGCACAAATGATTGTTCTTCGCACCGCAACTCATCCCTAATAGTAGCAGAACATGCGATACGAGAAGTAAAACACGGAGTGTAAATATGAAGCTGAGAGAAATAATCATCTCTTTATCGTTTGGTCTGGTGCGATGGAGGTTTTAGCTCATTTGGAAATGCGAGAGAGGCTTAATAAAGAGTTGGGAGTCGTCAGTCATCGAAATGTCCAAGTCAACCCTAAAACAAAGTCTAGCGAAGAAAGTCTTAAAAAGTATGGCCCGGCTAAAACACGGTCTCGGAATTAGTGATGGATAGCTTTCACATTCATTACGGAGGAAACCTCTCGGTATTTTCCAATTTTGATTTTTCTTGGCAAATTAATTCTCTCTTTATTTTAGTATCATAAAATAGAATCGGTTTCAATGTTTTGTACCCTAAACTCAATCAAAATCCTTTCAAATATGGCATCCGACGTTCTATTTTATTTTCAAGGCCAATATTTCGTAAGTGTCGTTTCGTTAAATTTTGAAGACGAAAAGAAAAAAGATGATGTATTTCATCATATAAGGTTTTTCATATTTGAGAAAAAAATTAGTAACTAAGAAAGAGGATCATGTTAATTAATGGGTACATAGATTTTAACTCATTTAATGTGGCTTTCCACAAATATAGAAAGAAAATAAGGAGCAGGCGCTTCTTGCTCATGGGTGTTGTGAAACTTTATGAAAGAAAGAAAGCAATATGGTAAATTCTCAACTAGCAATGGGACCCATCTCGATTAGAAACTCACTTGCGTCGTCATGGATTGACACATGCAAGGACTATAGATGCGACATTTGAAATCACAAAAATAATGCGATGTTTAGTTATTCACTATGCTTAAATTTTAAAATCACTCTTTTTAATTGTGCTATAATTATGAATATGACCGCCATCTCTTTTCCACAATTGAACCACTTAATGAATGAACAAACTGATCTCAACGAAAAAGGCAATACGATAATTTCTCAACCAACGATCAACTAATATGTAGGTCTCAATTAGAAATTCACTTGATTCGTCATTCTCGACACACACATAGACTATAGGTGTAATATTCGCATAAACAAAAATCAACTAATATGTACTTATTCACTATCAATTAAAAAATCATTCTTGTGGATCAGTCAATCACTCGCCTATGAAATAATCTCATATTTTTCTCGCAATAAATCGAACCGACCTATTACAATATCCAATTGAAACGTGCCCCATCACTCAGTAAGTAAATTTTTATAAAATCCCTCAGTAGAGCTAACATTTAAGAAAAGGATGAGGACGAAGAAAGAAACGAAGAAAGAAACAAAGAAAGTCAGCTTCCTGGAATCATGGTGTCTGCACCTCTCCCTTCGGTATCCGAAACCTAATTAGCAAACTCGAAACTTGTTGGTGGCGAGAGTTTATAATAGGAGATAGTGAATCCCTCTACCGTCATGTTGTGGAGGTCCTTATACGGTGAGCTCACACAATTATACCGATCATTTTTCCACCCTGGGATATAATGCGGTATTAAAGCCTTTTTGGTCATGGTGTAAGTATCCTTGATGTCCCCTACTTGGAGATCAAACCCATGTACAACGTATGAGTACACCTTCATTTGGGAAAAAATAGGGGGCATATCGGAAGGATATATATGCTCCCTCAATACATGGTTCAGTATTGACTTACGAAGTAGAAGCAAGGGGCTGTGAGCACTTCATGAAGATCCCCAGCACAGCTAAGAACCACATGGATCATGACCACTAAAGTTGGAGGGCGCCATTGAGTAATTAGGGAGGGATGAGCAATTACTTTTTTACAGTCCATCGTTTCGCCATCAAATAATTATTTGCTAAGATTGGAATGCTAGTAAATTGATTTCACATAATATTGGCCAGCATATAGATATAGAACAATGCGATTATTTTCACAAGCTCGCTTATGTTCATAGCGGCCATATCCTTTTGGGTTGTCATTCAATTGAAAGGGATAGCGTACGTTATGGATATTGTTGCAAGATGAAGCAGCACACAAGTGATTCTTCATTGCCACAACTCGTTCCTAGTAGCAGCAGAACATGCAATATGAGAAGCAAAGCACAGAACATGCATACGGAGCTCAGAGACTGAATCATCTCTCAATCATTTGATTTGATGCAATGAAAGTTTTAGCTATTTAGTAATGCGACGGAGGCACAGTAATATGAATGAAAAGAGTTGAGAGTCGTTGGTCATACATATGTCCAATTTAACCACTAAAACAAAGTCTAGCGAAGAAACAGTGGGTATCACGAAGAAATTGCAGTGAAGGTGACCAAAAACCGTGTTGGAATTGTCGGTCATGCAAATGTTCAAGTCAACCAATACAATTCTTTTTGTCTTCATATTTTGTTGAAGCGATACCCATGGAATATTGACCCTGAAAATAAAATAGAACGCTAATGCCTCACTCGAAAGGATATTTTATTTATTTTAGAGTACTTAACATTCAAATCGATTCTTTTTCATGGAACGAACAGTCAATTTTGCCAAGAAAAGTCAAAACTGGAATTGCAGTCCCCGTAGTCAAGATGACAAAACACGGCGTTGGAATCATTTATGGTTTGCTTTCACATTGATTGGAAAAGAAACTTCTCTGCAATTCCAGTTTGGTCAAGAGTATGAGTATGCTCCCTTCTTGATACATGGTTTGGTATCAACATACGAAGCTGAAGTAATAGGCTGTGAATACCTCATGAAGGCCACCGGCACTGCTGAATCCCTAAAGAAGTATGGACAATAATCACTAAAGTTGGAGGGTGCCAATGAGTAACAAGGGAGGGACAAGTAATTACCCTTTTGCAGTCTGTCGTCAACCACTATGATATTATTGCCCAATATAACTTGGTTATAATTGAAATCGTAACTGATTGACATCACGTAATATAGGCCAGTATATAAGTATAGAACAGTGCAATTACTTTCACAAGTTAGCTTAAACTTAGAGTTGCTGCAGTGTTTCGGATCACCTTTCAATCGAAAATGGTAATTTATATTATGAATCTCACCACAAGATGAAGAGATACATAAGTAATTCTTCTTCGCAACGTAGCCCGTCCCTAACATCAGCAAAACATACTATATGAGAAGTAAAACACGGAGCATAAATATGAAACCGACAGAAATAATCATCTCTTTATGGAATGAAAGTTTTAGCGAATCTAATAATGCGAGGGAGGCTTGATAAAGGGTTGGGAGTCGTCGGTCATCGAAATGTCCAAGTCAACACGTAAACAAAGTCTAGCAAAGAAAAAATTAAAAAGTACAGCCTGGCTAAAAAATTAAAAAGTACAGCTTTCACATTCATTGGGAGGAAACTTCTCTGCATTTTCTAGATTTAATTTTTCTTGGCAAATTAATTCTCTCTAGAAATTTATTTTAGTATCGTAAAAAAGATTATGTTTTAATGTTTTGTATCCTAAACTCATTCAAAATCCTTTCAAACGAGTTATTTGGCATTCTATTTTATTTTCAAGGCCAATATTTCGTGAGTGTCGCTCTGTTAAATTTTGAAGATGAAAAGGAAAAGGATGATATATTTCATCGTATAAAATTTTTCACTTTTGAGAAAAACCAAAATTAGTAACCGAGAAAAAAGATCATGTTAATTAATGGATACATAGATTTTAACTTGTATAATGCCACTTCCGGCAAAAATAGAAAGACAATAAGGAGAGGGCGCTTCTTGGTCATGGATGATGTGAAACTTTATGAAAGAAAGAAAACAATATGGTAAATTCTCAACTAGCAATGAGACCTACACACCTTGATTAGAAACTCAATTGCTTCATCATGGATTGACACACGCAAGGACTATAGACGCAATATTTGAATTCACAAAAATAACGTGATAATTTACTTATTCACTACACTTAAATATTAAGATCACTCTCTCGTAATTATGCTAGATTTATGAATAATACCGTCATCTTTTTTCCATAATTGAACCACTTCATGAATGAACAGACCAATCTCAACAAAAAAGGCAAATACGATAATTTCTCAATCAATGATCAATCGATGCGACTAGCAATTAGAGATTCACTTGCTTCATTGTTGCCTGACACATGCAAAAACTGTAGGTGTAATATTCGCAGGCACAAAAATAGACCAGTATGTGCTTATACGTTGAGCTCGCATGATTATACCGATCATTTTCTTAACCCGGGATATAATGCAGTATTAAAGCCATCACGGTCATGGTGCAAGAATCCTTGATGTCCCCTACTCGGAGATCAAACCCATGTACAGCGTATGAGTACAGCTTCATTTGGGAAAAATTAGGGGGCATATCGGAAGGATGTGCTCCCTCATTACATGGTTCAGCATCGACTTATGAAGTAGAAGCAACGAGCTGTGAGAACTTGATGAAGACCACCGGCACAGCTGACGAACCATATGGACCATCATCACTAAAGTTGGAGGGCACAAATGAGTAATGAGGGAGGGATGAGCAATTACTTTTTTGCAGTCTGTCATCATTTACAGTGATTTCACCGTCGAATAAATATTTGCTAAGATAAGAAAGGTAGAAAATTGATTTCACATAATATTGGCTGCGGTTATTTTCACAAGCTAGCTTATTATATTAGAAGTCCTACACCCTTTTGGGTCGCCTTTCAATTAAAAGGGATAATGTATGTCATTGACCTCGCCACAAGATAAAGCAACGAACGAATGATTCTTCTTTGTCCATAGCTCGTTCCCATTAGTTGCAGAACATGCAATA
This sequence comes from Eucalyptus sideroxylon, assembly GCA_014182405.2. Taxonomy (NCBI): domain Eukaryota; kingdom Viridiplantae; phylum Streptophyta; class Magnoliopsida; order Myrtales; family Myrtaceae; genus Eucalyptus; species Eucalyptus sideroxylon. Next base: position 33,036,134 of record CM024555.2, on the reverse strand, counting down.
TGAGAAGCGAAACATAGAACATGCTTGTGGAGCTTAGAGACTTAATCGTCTCTCTATCGTTCGATCTGATGCAATGAAAATTTTAACTTAATATGAATGAAAAGAGCTGAGAGTCATCGGTCATACAAATGTCTAAGTCAACCAATAAAGCAAGAGTCCAGCGAAGAAAAAGAGGGTCTCACATGGAAATTGCACACCTTGCGGTCAAGGAGACAAAAACACGGTGTTGGAATTAGTTATGGCGTAGCTTTCACGTTGATTAGAAATGAAACTTCCTGCAGTTTTCAAATTTGACTTTTCTTGGCAAATTGACTCTTTAGGAATCAATTTTAGTACCATAAAAAAGAATCGATTTGAATGTAATGTACTCTAAATTGAATCAAAATCCCTTCAAGTGAGACATTGGCGTTCTACTTTATATTCAAGGCCAATACTCCATGCATATTGCTTCAACAAAATTGCGAAAACGAAAAGGAAAAAAGATGCATTTCATCATATAAGCTTTTTCATTACGGACAAAAAACAAAATTGATAACAGAGATAGACTATTAAAGCGGATATTAACTTGTATAATGTCACTTTTGACACAAAATAAAAGGAAAAATAGGAGTTAGTGCTTCTTGGATGGTGTAACACATTATGAAATAAAGAAAGCAATTTAATAATTTCTAGTGATAGGACCGATGCGCATTGACTAGAGCCTCACTAACTTCGTCGTCACGCAAAGTCTATACATGTTCCAATTCACAAAAAAAAGAAGTGATGTTTACTTATTCACTATCAACTTCAATATTACAAATTTTTTTTTTGTTGGTCATATTCTACTCCTACTCTAACTCTCACTCTCAAACTTTTGTCTACTTCTTTGCAGAGCGTGAGAGTTGAAACTCACACTTGAAACTAAATCATCCCCACCCCAATCCCCTCTAAAAATGTGGAGATTTAAACCTCCCACCTCCCCCTTCCATGTTGAAAGGGTGCCCCAACTCCAATGGTTACTTCAATATTACAATTACTCTCTCTTAATTGTGCTAGATCTATGAAAAATATTGCCATCTCTTTCCCACAATAGAACCACTTAATAAATGAATTGATTGATTATCGTTGTTCAATCAATAAAATGTTCTTGCCTGGTGTTGACACCTAAACTTTTCTCTTTTTATTTATAACTTAATTGCATAGAAAATTAGGTATTAGCCTCCAGAATAAATAAAAAGTAGAGTAAATAATTTTCATTAAAATGCATTGTGTTTTCTTTAAATTGCATTGTAAATAGACATTAGGAACATTTGCATTACTAGTATTAAAAATTTTACAAATTACTTTTTAAAATTAAAATTAGAAAAAAATTAACCAAAAACGTTCTTTGCCCTTTTCTCCCCCCTCCTCCCCCTCCCCGGCGCGGCCCAGCCCGCTTCGTTTTCTTTTATTTCCCCCGCGCGGCCCACCTTTCTTCTTCCGCGGCCCAGCTCGCTCTTCTTCCTCCTTCCTCCTCCTTCCCTCGCTTGGACGTTAGCTTCGGGACAAAACAGAGAGAGGGTCACTGGCCGAAGGACGCGAGGATGTGAGGCTGCGCGCGACGTCGCCTAGGAATGTCGTGCGGTACGAAGCCAGCTGGTCTCGTCCTTGAAGAAAGAGAAAGAAACGAGATAAATGGGAGAGAAAGGCAGCAAAGGGAAGGCGGGGTCTCTCCAGTCTTTTTGGGTTTGTTCGGCTGAGGAAGAGCAACCGAGAGAGAGAGAGAGAGAGCTGGTGAGAGTGAGAAGGCGAGCTCGAGAGAGAGAAGGAGCGAGCCATAGAAGAGAGAGAGCTCGAGAGGGGAGACCGAGATGGTGGATAACGAAGGAGAGTGGGAGAGAGAGGCGACTGCGTGCTCGAGTTCTTCGCGGGAGGCTAGAGAAAGCTAGAGCAACCGAGAGAGTGAGATCGGAGACAGTGAGCAAAGGGTGAAGTGGAGAGAGAACCGACAGTGAGTGGAGGGATGGACTGACAGAAAGCGAGACCCAGAAGCCGAACTTCGTTCTCGGACAAACGTTTATGTTAAGAACATAAGACAGCAGCTTATTCAATAGCAAATAACAAGAACAAAAGCCAATAGCATAAATGATGCTGAGAAGTGTGCAGAAAGAAGAAGATCTACGGTTAAAAATAAAGAAAGGAAAGAAGAAGGATGATATACGAGATCAAGAGATTGCATGAAGAGAGGCTGCGAAGTCGGCTAAATCGTTACTCGCTCATCTACTCTGTTTTTCCTTTACTCGTACCTTAGCTGTTATAACCGGTATTCGGTTAGTCTTTGCAGTTAGGTAGTTGACTTTTTCCTTCAACTGCTCTTGTGAAAAACAGATTCATTGAGAGAAATAGAATAGATATAAGAAGGAATTCTCTCATACTGTAATCTCTCAAGGAAGTTAAACATAGAAGAAATACATTCATCAATCTCTCTCTCTCTCTCTCTCTCTCTCTCTCTCTCTCGATCTCTCTCTCTCGATTTCTTTCATCTCTGTTTCTGTTCATAAAGTTCTTCATGGTATCATAGCTATCATCCTGAAGAAATCATCTCAATTCTACATAAAAATGGCTGAATCTACAGCAGATTGGATTCAGGAATCGAAGCCTCATTGATCTGTGAGTTGATATTCTTCATCTTCCTTCAAATCTCTATCATCAGAAACCGATTTGCTGCATCATACTGCAAAAACCAGTAAAGGTTGTATTCGAAACAAGTGGTGTTCAAAGATCTGGAAAAGTAGAATGGCAGCAAAAAGCTTGAGATATCCATTTCCCATTCATGTCAACATCTCGAACTTTGTTACAATCAGATTAGCTGAGAATAACTTCCTCCTATGGCAAGCTCAATTTCATAGGTTTTTAAGAAGTCAAGATCTGTTTGGATTTGTGAATGGAGAAACTCCACCGCCTGCTAAAACACTACAGGTAGAAGAAGGAGATCAAACAGTTGATATCCCTAATCCTGACTATAATGATTGGATTAAAACGGATCAACTTGTTTCCTCTTGGATTAGTGGTGCTGTTTCCGAAGACATACTTAGCCTAATAATCGGCTTAAACACAGCCTATGAACTTTGGCAGGCCCTGCTTAATCGGTTCACCCAAAAATCTGTGGCAAAGGAGTTTGAACTAAGAGGAAAATTGCAGGCTTGTCAGAAACGTGATAGAGCTCTATCAACATATCTCAGAGAGTACAAGACAATATGTGATCAATTAAATGCCATAGGTAAACCAGTAGATGACATAACAAAACTGTTTGGCATTTTGGAAGGTTTGGGGTCCGAGTATGAGAGCTTTAAAACAACAATTTATTGTTTAAAGCCTCAACCGGAATATGATGAAGTGATCTCTCATCTAGAGAGGTTTGAATCAAGGCTGCAAAACTATTCCTCAAGCCAGTTCAGTCCCAATCTAGCCTATTATGGTCAAAGGAAGGCGAAGCTATACACAAAGATGAGTTTAATATAAATTTTTACAGCAAAATAACAGTCTTGGAAATTCAAGGGGATATAATCGTGGAGGAAGAAGTATTGGAAGAGGAAGACCATTCAACAGCAGATACAGAAATTTTGGAAATCTTGGAAGAAATATGAATTACAGAACTAATAACTCGAGCTATGAACAGGGGAGTGAACATCTTAACCAGGTTTATATCCCCTCTACCTTGAGTTCTCGGTCGGGGTTCGAGACCATATAATGGTTCAGCTCAGAGGTATACAGAAGCCAAGATCTATCCACCATCAAATTTAACTCTCCATAAAGATGTGCAGATGGAGAAAGCAACAACAAACACTCGACTGGAGTGCCAGATCTGCAGAAAACCAGGTCACGATGCATTGCACTGTTGGTATAGATTTGATAATTCTTACCAAGCTGAAGAAATACCAACAGCTCTATCAGCACTCCACATTGAGGAAACTAATGGAAATGAATGGTATCCTGATACTGGAGCAACTGCTCACATTTCGGCAAATGCTGGTATTCTCCAAAACTTCTCTAAGAATGCTGGTACCGATACAAAGTAATGATTGGCAACGGTTCATGTTTACCTGTGAAATATATTGGGAATACAATGCTAACTACTGCTACTACTACCTTGCCTCTAAAAGATGTGTTAATTGCTCCAGCAATTTAGAAAAACCTCCTTTCAGTCTCTAGACTAACCGATGATTATCCCTGTTCTTTTGTCTTTGACAAAATTGGGGTGTACATAAAGGACAGCACCACCAACATAACCAAGATGCTAGGGAAGAAGGAGAAAGGACTATACAGAATTGATCCTTGTGCTGCAGAGGTGTTCTTCACTCAAAGACAGAAGATTACAGGAGAAAACATATGGCATCAACGGCTAGCTCATACAAATCAGAATGTCCTGAAGCATTTGAAGAATCAAAAGTTAATCCAGTGTCATACAGAACCACAATCTATATGTAGAAGTTGTCAGCTTGCTAAGAACACTGCTCTACCATTTCTTATGTCAAGTTCTGTAGCGAATAAACCTTTAGAACAAGTCCATTGTGACATCTGGGGACCTTCTCCAGTCAACTCTTATTAGAATTTCAAGTATTATGTGATCTTTGTTGATAACTTTTCTCGGTTCAGCTGGATGTATCCATTGAAACTAAAATCAGACTTCTATGATATCTTTCTTATGTTTCAGAAGTTAGTAGAAAACCAGCACAATTGTAAAATCAAGAGGTTTCAATGTGATGGTGGGGGAGAGTTTGTCAGTCACAAGTTTAAAGCTCACCTATAGAGTTGTGACATTCAACAGCTTATCTCTTGTCCATATACACCCGAACATAATGGAATACCTGAAAGAAAACATCGACATATAGTTGAGCTTGGTCTGGCTATGCTATATCATGCAAAGTCCCATTAAAATTTTGGGTTGATGCATTTATGACAGCAAGCTATACTGTCAATATACTTCCTACTCCACAGTTAAAGATGCAATCTCCCTTTACCAAGCTATATCAGCATAAGCCAAGATATGATCATCTCAGAGTATTCGGGTGTGCCTGCTATCCCTGTCTTCGACCCTACGCACAACACAAGCTGGATCCACGATCACTTACCTGTGTTTTTCTTGGATACAGTACTCATCATAAAGGATATCGATGTTTGGTGCCTACCACTGGTCATATGTACATCAGTCGACATGTAATTTTTGATGAGACATTCTTCCCTTTCTCTAAAACGCTGGCAACACATTCCTCAACATATACACAACTATATAAACTATGGACAGAAGAAGAGAGATTCTTACAAGCTCCAAGTATAGAGCCTATCAATACTTCATCATCTCATCAAACAAAGTATGTTCAGAATCCTCCAGCTGAGCAAGTTTTTGCAGAACATATAGATCCTATCTCTACAACTGTATCATCTGATGATCAAGTTCCATCTCCTAGTCAAAGTATTTCTCCACAAGAGAACATATCTGGAACCACAACAGTGATAGTAACAGAACCAGCTATCGAACAAACACAGTCTATCCATCCTGTGCAAGGTACACAACCTACTCATCACATGCAAACCAGATCTAAATCTGGTATAGTTAGAGCTAATCCTCGATATGCATGTCTTGCTCAATACCAAGTTCCTTCGTAACCAAAATCAATAAAATCTGCTCTAGCAGATCCAGGATGGTATCAGGCAATGCAAGAAGAAATGAATGCCTTACATCATAATCAAACTTGGTAATTGGTTCCTCGTACTAATAACATGAATGTTATTGGCTGTAAATGGGTGTTCAAGACTAAACTTACTTCTACTGGCAGTCTAGATCGATTGAAGGCTCGTCTAGTAGCCAAGGGATTTCATCAAGAAGAAGGAATCGACTTCACAGAAACCTTTAGTCCTGTGATAAAACATGCAACTGTTAGACTTGTTCTCTCTGTAGCAATGGTACAACACTGGTCTATACACCAACTTGATGTCAAGAACGCCTTCTTACATGGCACCTTGAATGAAACTGTGTACATGGAGCAACCTCTTGGTTTTATTCATCCACAGTACTCTCAATATGTATGTCTACTTCAAAAATCACTTTATGGACTGCATCAAGCACCGCGTGCCTGGTATGATAATTCAGCAATTTCTTACTTGAAGTTGGATTTTTCTGCAGTTCAACTGACCCATCTCTGTTCATACTTCATCAAGGACAAGAGACAATACTGTTACTTCTATATGTAGACGATATAATTCTCACTGGTAGCTCAGAACCATTGCTACAGACTCTTATTCATTCACTCAGTGTTCAATTCCATATGAAAGACCTTGGTCAGCTTCATTACTTTCTTGGAATTGAAGCCACACGAACGTCTACTGAGCTGTTCTTATGTCAAACCAAGTATGCCCTTGACTTACTGTCTCGTGCAAATATGATTGACTGCAAACCTATTGCTACACCTCTCTCTCTTAAACCAGTTATACTTGAAAGAGATGCTGTTCTTCTTCCAAATCCCATGAACTACCGAAGTCTCGTAGGTGGCCTACAATATCTCACTATCACCAGGCCTGATCTTGCCTTTGCAACAAATATCCTATGTCAGAAACTACAGCACCCTACTATTGGAGACCTTCTTCAACTAAAACGAGTTCTTCGATATGTAAAAGGCACAATTCACCTCGGTATTTCACTTCATTCTCACAGCTCTCTCCAATTATATGGCTTCTCTGATGCAGATTAGGCTGGCTGTCTTCAAACTAGACGTTCTACCACAGGCTTCTGTACTTATCTCGGCTCTAATCTCATCTCATGGACCGCTAAGAAACAATCAACTGCTTCTCGTTCCTCCACTGAAGCTGAATATAGAGCTCTTGCCTCAGCAACAGCTGATCTTACTTGGATTACTTTTGTTCTTAGAGATATTAGAGTTTCTCTTCACTCACCAACCATATTATTCGTGACAATCAATCTGCCATATCTCTCACAAGCGAATCCTATACTTCATGCTCGAACAAAACATATTGAGGTTGATTTCCACTTTGTTCGAGAAAAAGTTGCATCTGGATCTTTGTGTGTTAGATATGTTCCCAGCCATAACCAAGTTGCTGATATTTTTACCAAGCCACTATCTAAACTAACACACTCCTCTCTTCGTCTCAAATTGGGCATTGGTTTTTCACCCCTGCCTAATTTGCGGGGGGATGTTAAGAACACAAGACAACAACTTATTCAACAGCAAATAACAAGAACAAAAGCCAAGAGCATAAATGATGCTGAGAAGTGTGCAGAAAGAAGAAGATCTACGGTTAAAAATAAAGAAAGGAAAGAAGAAGGATGATATACAGATCAAGAGATTGCATGAAGAGAGGCTGCGAAGTCGGCTAAATCGTTACTCTGCTCATCTACTCTGTTTTTCCTTTACTCTGTACCTTAGCTGTTATAACCGGTATTCGGTTAGTCCTTGCAGTTAGGTAGTTGACTTTTTCCTTCAACTGCTCTTGTGAAAAACAGATTCATTGAGAGAAATAGAATAGATATAAGAAGGAATCCTCTCATACTGTAATCTCTCAAGGAAGTTAAACATAGAAGAAATACATTCATCAATCTCTCTCTCTCTCTCGATTTCTTTCATCTCTATTTCTGTTCATAAAGTTCTTCAGCCTAGCCATCCCCAACATAAACCGGCGATCTTTAGCCGACACCCTCGAGCCCGCGGCTACCTATTCCTCGGCGCCCGAATTCCCGGTGAGTTTTTTTGGGTTCGATCCGCTCTTATCCCGATTATCTTGGCTCGGTGCAACATCGAGGCGGCCGAACATAGCTCGTTTCGCTTCAGGCTCACCTTCTGGCCGTCGTCGCCAAGCCGGGTAGGGATATTCGCGGTCAAACACTTCTCTCTTGGAACTCCGTTGCTTGGTTTTATATAAAACGGAACCGAAACGATAGCTGGGTCTCGTTTCCCTCGTCCACGAGCATGCTCGGTCGAGTTTGAGTGTCACGTGCTGTTCTCTTTTGAGTCTGGACACGAGCTAGAGTCTAGAATGGGGTTTACGACCTCTCCATAATCCGTGCTCATGCTCGATATAATGCCTCAGTTAGTGTTATTCTAAAAACGAGACGAGGTTTTGTTTGTCTCCGTGAAAGCATACAATGAATCTGTTTCACATATTTTCATCGACTTGAGATGTCGTAGGACGAGCTCGACACCAAAGTGGAGGTTCATCGGTATGCCATGTCATTTTTAGTCGAACGCTTAAGACTTGCTCGATGAAATGTTTCTCAGAGAATGGTTTAAGAAATGGCTTCTATTTTCGCTCGAATGCGAAGGTACCACTTGATGCAGTTCGTCCGGGGTCATTAGTTGTTAAGCTCGATTTTCACGAGCAATGAAGTCACTGCATCTCTGCATTTCGTTCGAGACATGCTGTGTATTTTTCATTGAACTTTGATGAGTGGTGGTGGCGGCCTGCGTGATGGTAAACGTTGGCAGCGCATTTGGTTTTGCGGTGGTGAGCCAAGATGGCTTGGTGATGGCCGGCGACGCTGGTGTTGTTGTCGATCCGTTTAAAGTTCTGCCGTGGGTCTGTCCGGCGAAATTCCAGTGTGGAGTTCGTCGGTGTGGGAGGCTTCGGTAAAGGACGTAACAGGGGAGTCGACACGAAGAAGAAGACGACGTTGAAAGACTGAGAGAGGATAAAACGAAATTACGAAAATAGGCCTGGTGCAGACGTTCGTGGAAAGAGGATAGGAAGATGGGCTTGAGGTTTTGTTTGAGCAGATTTAGGTTTGGTTTAAGTTAGGCGGACTTGGGCTAGGCTTGATTTGCGAATGTTTGGGCTGGGTTTAAATTTTCATGAAGTGGGTCTTTGAGAGTCCATTACTAAAATGGAGGTCTGTTTTAATAGAGCCCAATTCATGTTCCCGGTCCAAGCCCGCAAAGCCCATAGCAACCCATGTTCGGACCGGACTTGGGGCCCAGCCCGAGTCCCTATTTTCGGAATTAATTTTTTTAAAGGATTAAAGAGAAAACTTATTTTTTTTTCTAAAAATTAGGAAAAAGCTTAAGAGTTAGCTTTTTTGTAAATACTCTTAAAATGTGTTAAAGTCCTTGATAAGAAAATTGTGCTCAAGAATTGAATAAATCCTTACAGCTTTACCATAAGATTCTGATTGTCCTTAAAAATAAATGCCCTTGATTACGCACTTTCAATGTTGATTATGGACTCCCTTTAGCTTAGTTAGAGATTGCATGCTCCTTATTTGGTAATATTAGATCTTTGTGTTCCTATGCAATTTATTTAATGCTTTCCTTGATTGTTGATTGTTATTTTAATGATTGCACACCCACATGATTATCTTATATGTTAGTGGATAAGTTTAAAATCAATCCAAGCTGTCTGACAATTTTTTTTTTTTTTTTTTTGTGAAATGAAATAGATTAAATACCAAAGTGGCATTTGATGATTAGTGTAATTAAGTTCCCAACCCTAAATTCTTTGGTTACGTAGGAAGTGAAGCATACTCATATGTTTTACTTGATTTTTCGTCGACCCCAGTTGGCTAGTAGCAACTCCTCATTGAAAAATTCTCATAGCATCAATTTGCATAACCAATGTGATGCGATGTATGAGTTTAGGAGAGCTCACATCTAAAACTAGGGTCGTAGGCCTATCTTTTAGACAATACCCCTAAACCTAATTTCTTTACTTGACACCTACTTCATAATCATCTTTCATCTCTAAATGTGTGGAATTAGAGATGTCATGCATTTTTAAATGAGACGATCAGCAGATTTACCACTATGAACATAACAGTGGAAAGTTTGGAAAATATATTCATAGAAATTCTTTTCAACGATACAAATGCGCTTTCGAATAATTGTAATTAGCACTTACCATATTTTTTTCTCAAGCTAATGGGTACCATTATATATAATTGAAGAGATTGAAATAGATTTTCCATATAATACAACCAAGTTCATTTTAATTGACGCATCCAATGACGTTTTAACTGCACATGTTTAATCTTTTTATAGTAATATTATTACTGATTACATTTTTCATATTCCCCTTTCTAAAAATTGGTTTGTTGTGCGAGCATCTCCACACGCGATGATACCTTAGTTGCTTTCTATATCGTCATTAAATATTCAGCAATGATTAGTCAAATTTTTAAGAGGAAAATCTCTTGGTCAAAGTATCCTAAATTATCTCTTGCACGTATTCCAAAACATTTGGACATACATTATGCAAATTGATGTATCAACTATAGGTCCATTCAGTGCCATATAATACTATGAAAAAAAAATGATAATGCATTTTGCAGTGTAACGTTTTTCAATTTTGACAAAAATAAAATTGGATAATGAAAAGATAAATAACAGCGCCTGAAGACTATTATTGTATGTCCTAACCTCTAAAAAAATATGGAAGTGTATGGTGCTAATTAACGGCAACATAAATTTTATAGAATTTGAGGTTGCCTTTCATGAAAATAAAAAGAAAAATAAGGAGTAGATGCTTCTTGCTGCTTGGGCAATGCAACACATTACGGGAATAGAAAGGGGGCCACATGATGATTTATCAATCAAATATAGACCGACGCAATTGAAATATTATTCTCACAGACCAATCAATCACTCTCCAGTACAATAATCTCATCTCTTTCCCGCAGTAAGATTGCTCTATGAAAGAACTGAAAAGTCTTGACAATAACGTCATTTTATTGAACGAAAGATGCTGTTGCTTGCTTCAAAATCATCTTCCATCTCCGAATGTGTGGCATTGGAAGTGTCATATAAGCTCAACTGAGACTACAAGGAAGAGCAATGAGTAAATAACTTGGAGTGCCGCCATTTTCATTCTCTGTTGATGGTTGCTTGAATGTGCTCAAGACTCCTCCCTTTCGTTTCAGGAACACCATCCCCGCGGCGTTAATCGCTGCATAAAGAAGGAAGGTACCTGTGAAGCAAAGCCAGCAAAGTTATTGTCTTTTGACAAGTTTTTCAGATGCATATCAACATTTTTCTCATGGGAAGAATGCTCTATTATATACTACCTGTCTATTAATCATTCTACAGAAAAACGCACTTTTCTTTTCTAAATGACACTTCGAACAAATTTCATGATATTCGAATGTAGATAGAAGTTGCTGTAAACATGTTGATTGCAATAAATGGACCGAATATGCATTCGAGAGCGTGAAGAACGGAGTGATAAACACCTATACCTCCAAATAGGATTGAAGAGTTCAGGAAAAGCTAAGTCTCGAGTCTGAAGTTTGGTTGAATCAGTGCAAAAACTCACGTTCCAATGTGACAAAATGTTTATCGAGCTCAATTTGGTTAACTCATAAATTTCATGGTAAAATTTGATGAAAACTAACGAAGGGTAAATGTGTTATGTGTGTACCAGTTTGCGTTTTTAGTGATTCAAAAACTAATTTTCAGTAAATTTGTTGCATATTTACTAGTTTGTGATTTTTCATTGTATTAACCCTATGGATTTCCATGTGAACTTGCCACATTAATTGTCTATATCATTCAACTCAATAATTTAATAATAAAATTTCACAGAAGCTAACGGAGGGTAAATGGGTCACGTGTGTATATGACCCAAAATTTAGTTAGGGATAAATTTGTCACGGTGTATAAGTTTGGGGTTTTTTCATGATATTAACTCCATAACCCACCCCGTGGTGAGCGAGTTGGTTAGGGCACACACTAGCCACACGAAAGGCCAGGGTTCGATTCCCCAACTTGTCACATTCCGCAACTTAAGTGGTGTGCCCTGAGTGGTGGGTCCTCGTCCTAGTGCTCCCCCGGGTTTACATCGCCAGCTATTAGCTGTACAGCGGTTCCTGGGTTGCCAAAAAAAAAAAACTCCATGTTAAAAAGAAGAATTCGTTTTCCCAAACTCATTTTCCATGTGCCCACTCACATAGAATGGAGGACCATTCTCATGTGGAATTTCATGACCACTAAAGAGATTAGGTTTGTTAATTTTTTGCATTTTCTACTTTTTTAGAATACTTTTTTTATTTTTGCTTTATTTTGATAATAATAAAAATTAAAATTTATACTTCTCCGTTTGCAATCTCTGAACGAAGTGGAGATCACGCGTTCCTTATCAACATTGGTGTCTCGAGGGATGTTTGCTTAGTAGAAAAACTCTTGTGCAAGGAACAACAGTGAGGAATGTAACGCTTGTTCTAAATAATGTAAGGTACCATCTCATGTCATATCATCGAGTGAACGCACAAGTTCTTACTGCATTTAGGGATTGAGCTTTTGTAATACATCATATGCTCTAACATAACATCACGTGTTCAATTTCCATTCATCGTAAAGGCAAAATTGTCAGCCTACTCTGTCTTTACTCTTTGACAAGTGCTGATTGTTCATCGATTAGGCTTGGACCCATCCTGTGACATGAGGTCCAAGTCGGAGATAGCTTGAGCGGGTAGCTATCTTCAACGTAGGTGATCAAATAGAGGTCAAAGGGTGGGGATGAGAGGTTTTGATAGAATTGAGAGATTTGTTGCTCAAAATGCAAACATTGACACAAATAAAAAATTACCTTATTATACCAAGAGGATTCACATGAAACAAAAATTGAATGAATGCCATACAACATTCATCATCATTTATAAAATATGGACATAACTCGACTGATAAAAAAAACTAGTGCCATAAGAAAAATATGTAAAAGTTTTACAAATTACATTTTAAATGATGATACATGTTGATAGTACTATTTATAATTTTTGCATCTCATTATAAGGGAACAATCACAAAAACATGATTTTGTAAACTCATGGTCATGCTAAAATTGGTAACCACTAGAAACTATCGGAGTACTTGACGAGGATGAGACTGTTTCAAGTTCTATTTCAGCGTCAGCATCATCAACCGGTGCCTCCATTGGATACAAAAGTGGTTTTGGAGGCAATTGCAGTCTATCCATATCTCCTTCAAGCATATCTAGGACTTTCCTCATCGATGGCCGATCATTAGGGCTCAATTGTATACACCACAATGCAACAATTATCATCTTCCTCGTTGTTTCTCTTTCCTCTTCTATGACATCTACCCTTTCAAGTTCCTTTTCTTTACCGAGTTGATCATAAACCCACAAAGGAAAGTAAATTTGACTCAAACACTTTGCATGTGCATTTAGATTTCTCCTTCTACTAGCCATTTCCATTAATAACATCCCAAAACTATAAACATCGGCTTTGTAAGAAATGCCACCAATGTCTTTATAGAATAGCTCAGGAGCCATATAACCCAGGGTTCCTCTTGCTACAATCAGCGATACTATATTGCGATCTGTGGGATAAAGTCTTGCAAGTCCAAAGTCAGAAACTTTCGGAGTGAAACTTCGGTCTAGGACAATGTTGTGAGGCTTGATGTCAAAATGTAGAATTTGCATATCACACCCCCGATGTAGATACTCTATCCCTCTAGCTATGCCAAGAGAGATCTCATACATTTTCTTAGAATTAAGAGGATCATCACCATCCTTATAGGAAATGTGTTTATCCAAAGATCCATTCGGCATGAAATCATAGACAAGAGCTTGTTTGGAGTAATCAAAGCAAAAACCAACAAGTTGCACCACATTAATGTGGTGGATCCTTCCAATTGTGGCCACTTCGCTTATAAAATCCTGGCCATTAGATTTTGATTTGTTCAAAATCTTAACTACGACTTCATTGCCACTTCTAAGTATTCCTCTATATACAGAACCATATCCCCCTTCACCTAACTTGCATTTGATCTTCTTTATATCTGAGTAAGAGTACCTTATGGGCAAAAAGTTGTTGTGAGCTAGTAGGAATTCTTCGATATTTGCGTCGGCCGCCTGATGCCTTCTCATCCACTTCAAGATTAGAAGTATCGACACACACGAAGCTCCAAGTATGAATTTTGCTGCTAGGAAGTGGACTACAGAGAAATTTGGCCATTAATTAGCATAATGTCAAAAAAAAATTTACACATACAATTTTTGTTTGTCAAAGTGCTAAATGAGAGCTTCATAGGTGTGAAGAGAAAAAGGACTTATCATACCCAAGAAAAAGAAGAGATTCAATATTGCAACAGGCACAAGACGGAGCGCAAAAAAGGGCATGTCATCAGCTATAGATAGTAAGAGAATTCGTGAGAAATTACTAAAAATGGTTAATTAGAATTAAAGACCAATCAGTGAAGAAGCAATTCACGCTAAGATATACCCCTAGTGAAAGATAAATTCATGCAATCACTGCAAAGTGCAAAGCCACACTTTTGTTCATTGAAATTTTGCAAGTGGAGAAGTCTAGAATAAAAAAAGAGTGAACGAGTTTCACTTTTCTAGATAGCGCCCAGATCTGACGTTATCCTATTCACTCATGAAATCCATGTTAATGTTGCATGATATTTTCTTTTGAAGAAACATGTTTTTGCTTTTGTTCTCCTAAATGTACCAAATGTTCACCAGTTCCCCGTAACATTAACAGCGATTGAAGGGACATGAGATATTATTAAATCGAACAATTTTCCCCAAAAAAAGACCTAATTCCCTGAAGAACCCTTTAGTTCTAGTCCAATTTCAGCCTGAACTTTTTTGTCTTAGAAAAAACCCTAAACTTTAGGTACAATCCCAAATTTACCTCAAATTTTGTTTTGTTTTAAAAAATCACCAACTTTTAATATATTCCCAAACCTACCCACACGGTCGAGTCCCAACTTGATGTGGCATTTCCACATCAATAACAAATCCACTTCAGTAAGGTGACATGGAAAATTACTTTCAAATGAAGCTATTCTAAGATATGAAAATTAGGGACGGCTAACAGCGATTTTTGAACAGAGGGCTAATGGGTAGATTGGATTAGAGTAAAAATTGGTGTTTTTTCTTTTAGACAAAATAAGTTCGAGGTAGATTTGGGATTAGGCCTAAAGATAGAGGTTTTTTCCGGACAAAGAAAAGATTGAGGCAAATTTGGACTGGACCTAAGTTTAGGTTTTTCTGATAAAAAAAAGTTCGAAACATAATCGGGACTAAATTTAAAGTTGGGTTTTTTTTTAGTGAATAAGGCCCAAAAAAAAAAAAAACAGAAATAGTGTCACTTCCAGAAAAGGTCAATAGTTGTAAAATAAAGGAGCAATGCACGCCCAATCTACTAAAAAAATTTCTAAACTTTTTCACTAAATGAATGTGGCAATTTTTTTAAATTGGGTATTAAAGAAAAGTGATGACTCAATAAATTGAACCAAACGTATTGCAATATCCAATTGAAACATGCCACATCACCAAGTAAATTTTGAAAAGATCCTTCAGTAGAGTTAACATTTAAGAAAAGGATGAAGATGAAGAAGAAGAAACAAAGTAAGAGAGTAAAGAAGGAAAAGCTTTAGGGAAAGTTAGCTTACAGGAGTCATATAGGTTGCACCACGTTCGGTATCTGAAACTTATCGCGCAAATCTGGAATATTTCCGACGAATAAGATTCAGAATATAAGAGATTGAATCCTTCAGCCATCATGTTGTGGAGGTCCATATATGGTGGGCTCACATGTTTATACTGATCCACTTCCTGGCTCGATAAGAGAGTGATCATGGTTATGTTGCAAGAATCCTTGATGTCCCGTATTAGTAGATCAGACCCATACAAAGCATATGAGTATGCCTTCATTTGGGAAAAATTAGGGGGTGTATCAGAAAGGGATGCTTCCTCAATACATGGTTCAGTATTGATATACAAAGCAGAAGCAACAGGCTGTGAGCACTTCATGAAGACCACCGGATCAGCTGAGGGAAAAAGACCACCATGGTATGGATCATGAGCACTAAAGTTGGACCTCGCCAATGATTGACGAGGGAGGGATGAGCAATTACCTTTTTGCAATCCATCGTCAACCACCGTGATTATACCGAAAAATGAATTAGCTAAATTAGAATAGTTAATTGACTTCACATAATATTGACCGGCATATAGATATAGAAAAGTACGATAATTTTCACAAACTAGCTCATACTCAGAGCGGCCGCGGTGTTTTGGGTCACTTTTCAATCGAAAGGGATAGTGTATATCACGAATCTCACCGCAAGATGAAGCGGTGCACAAGTGATTCTTCTTCACACCGCAACTCATCCTCAGTAACAGCAGGACATGCAATATGAAAAGCAAAACAAGGAACATGCTCATGCAGCTCAAAGACTTGATGGTCTCTCTATCATTTGATCTGATGCAATGGAAGTTTTTGCTAATTGGCAATGTGAAGGAGGCCCAATTATATGAATGAAAAGAGTCGGGAGTCGTCGGTGATGCAAATTTCCAAAGTCTAGCGAAGATTGCTGTGACATCCTGAAATTCGACCCCGTTTCGATAAAGTGAAATGGGCATTTCATCGACGTGCTTAGGGTCCTTTTTCTCTGAGCTGATCACCCACGAGTTAACTAACCTATTGGGTGAAGCCGTTAAGGGACGTATCTGTAGTAAAATCCCTAAAAGCTACTCAATTTGTTGGATTAGACTAAAATCACGTCTGGTCGATTTTTAACTACGAAATTGAACTCGATTTTGGGAATCGAATTTTAAGCGCGTCATAATTCTTATTTTTAGAATCTTGTCTCATCGTCCGTCAAATTGTTGACGAGTCTGAAATTTCAATAAAGAAATTATCGGAGGAAAATTGAAGACCAAAAGAAAATAGAAAGGGAAAGAGAAAAGAAAAGAACAAAATAAGACCATGTGGTGTTATATTTTATATTGTTTCTTTTCTCTCCCTCTCTCTTCTTTTTATCTCTTTTCTTTCTCTCCCCCTCCCCCTCGTGCGATTTTTCCCCCACCGACTCACTTTTCTCCCTCCTTTTTTACTAGTCAAAACTCTCTCTTACCTCTTCTCTTCCTTATCTCTTCCCTCTCTCTCCTCTCTCCTTCTCTCTCAACTTTTTCTCCCTCCTTCTCCTGTTTGCTCGACGCCGAACATAACTAGAGCAGAAGAAGCAGCAAAGACAGCAGCACCGAGAGGGGAAGATCAGAGCAGCTTGCCATCGCCGCTTGTGCTCCGCCGCTCACCGCCCGCCTTAGCTTCTCCCTCGCCCCCTCAGCTGTCATCGCCACTCTTCCCTTCTCTTCCTCTCTGTTCGTGCGAACCAGCGAACCAGAAGCGAGAGGAGCCGAGACAGCAGCCAATCCCCGTCGCCGCCCACGCACCGCTGCAGCTCGCCGCCATCCACGCACGCCTGAGTCAGTCGCGTGCTGCCGCCCCTTCCTCGCGCGATCCGGCCTCTGCTCAGCCCCTGTTCCAGCCCGACCAGCCATCTCCGGCCGCCATTTGACCTCGCCGGACCTCCACCGGCCTTCCCCCATGCCTTGCCGCCCTTGGTGTGGCTGTAGGTTGTTGTTTGTGTGTTTTTCCAGCCATTCCAGCCACCCTGCCAAGTGGGTTTCCAGCGGCTTCGGGCCTGCTTTTGGGCCGTTTCCGGGCCCCGAACCCGAGCCGTGCTTTGGGAAGAATTGTTCCTCACGTCGCCCCCGTCGGATTGATCCGATTTGCGCGCGATTTGGTGAGTAATCTCACTAATCCCGGATTAGTTGACTAATTATGCTTAATGTTGGTTTAGTTTTAATTAATTATGTTTAGGTTGTTAGATTAAAATAAATTAACAATTATTAGTCAATCGTGATGCGATTTAGATAAATTGATTACGCAATTAACAAGTAGACGTGGCCTACTAATTATTGGAAGTGCCTCGGGATTTTTCCGAACCCTTAGTGGGCTTCAATTAGGCTTTTCGGGCCTAAGTGGAATTTTTAGTATTTAAATATTAATTTTCGGAATTTAATTAAATAATTATTTATTTTCCGAAAAATTCAACTGAGATGGCTCGGGACCGGAATATTATGCTGATGACCGTGGTGAAGTCTGTTTATTTAATCGGGCTTTATTTTGAGCTGAATAAAATTTTTAATATTAATTATTTAATCTTCGAAATTAATTAATTATTTATTTATTTTCGGAAAATTCAATTGAGATGTTAAATGAGCAGAATATTATGCTGATGACCGTGGTGAAGTCTGTTTATTTAATTGGGCTTTATTTTGTGCTAAATTGAATTTTTAATAATTATTAATTAATTTTCGAAATTAATTAATTAATTATTTATTTTTCGGAAATTAAGATTTTGATGGTTGACGACCAAAATCGTGTGCTGATTGTTGTGGCGCAGTCCATTTATTTATTTGAGCTATACGTTGTATGAAATTAAATAAATTGTGATATTTTAGGGATTTACCCTAAATTAATTGAAATTGAGTGAAATTGAATTATTGATTGGTAGATGGCCGAGTATGGCTAGTTAGCTATTGTAATGCCTTGTTGAGCTGTAAGTGGAGAGAGCAATGAGAGCTAACTGAGAAATCTATTGGCTGAGATCGATCAAGTACAAAGTATAGACAGGCGTGGTTCGGTGATAAAGTACATCACCGTGCGAAAACGGCGCCTTAAAGAACGCACGTAGACTGTCTATGACTTATGGTAGGCGTGGTTTGGTGATTAAGGATATCACTGTGCGAAAACGGCACCTTAAAGAACGCACGTAGACTACCTATGAATCGTGACAGGCGTGGTTCGGTGATGAGGAATATCACTGTGCGAAAACGGCGCCTTAAAGAACGCACGTAGACTGTCAGTGATTTGTGACCTATGACGGGCGTGGTTCGGTGATGAGGAATATCACTGTGCGAAAACGGCGCCTTAAAGAACGCACGTAGACCGTCTGTTACTTATGTCACCTTAGCGAAAGCGACGCCCGAGAGAATTAATGGAGCTCTGTGACTAAGTGTAATATTGGAGGTTTTATGGGATGGAGTGAATGACCTAGAAATGGTTCGACTGAGATGTAATCGACTAAGTCGATTGATCTTTGCCTTGATTCGATGTTGTGAACTGATTAATTGAATGAGAATGACCGTGATTGGTCTTGTTGGCGTGTAATCGACTAGGTCGATTCGATCGATGCTTCGATCTGTGATGTGATTGCTTGGGTGCCTATTTGATCTGTACTAATATGCAGGTGGAATCTGATACCAAGGTATGTCTTCTGACATGTGCGTGTTTAGGCAGTCTATAGTATAATGGTTTACTAATCGGGCTTAGTGGGGTAGAACTCGCTGAGACGTAGTCTCATCCCAGTTTGGGGAAAACATTTGAGGATCCCGATGAGGAGCTGAGGAGGAGGAGTCTGGGAATGAGAACTCGAAGGTAAAACCTGAGGAGAAGAAGTTTGGAAGAAGAAGATAGTCCCAAGAGGGATCTTGAGTACGGCCTGGATGGATTGAGATCCTATCTTCTTTTAAGATCTCCATTTTGATGTGAATAGAGATAGAGTAAAAAGTTGTGAAGTGCTCTAGTTTGTGCTTTGTATAAAAGTTTGGTTATAAGTTACAATATGAAAAATATGGCCCTGTTTTTCTATCCCATCGTTTTATTGTCTGGGGATTTTAACTGCTTCTGCATGTGCTTAATAAATGAAAGGGTCGGCGATACATTGTCCTGGGATATCGCATTATAAAATCGACCAAGTAAGAAGGATGTGTGCATGCCCGAGAATCGGGGCGTGACAATTGCAGCCCTTGCATTTATGGTGACAAAACACAAAGTTGGAATTAGTTATGCATAGCTTTCAGATTGATTAAAAAGAAACTTCTTTGCGGTTTTCATATTGACTTTTCTTAGTACTATTAAAAAGAATCGATTTTAAACCTAGAGAGAGAGAGAGAGAGAGAAAATCGATTTGTATGTCAAGATACTCTAGAATGAACAAAATCCATTTGAGTGAGGCATTGGCATTCTAGTTTCTTTTCAAGGCTAATATCCCATAAGTGTTGTTGCGACCAAAATTTCAGGTGAACCACCTAGGTTTGGCTAATGGATTGTCAAGCCTAGATTTTGCTCAGACTCTCCCAAACCCAGTACCAATTCACGACTTAGGTTCAAGTTTTTTAATTTTTTTCAATTAAGAGTCGCCACTAATCTATTTTTGGTGGGTCGATTAGAAACTCAAATAAAGTAACATGAGATTTACTTTACTCCTACGAACTAAAGATTTATGAATTCGGGGACTTGGTTACGCTATATTTCTCTAACACCCTTTTGATACATTTCTCTTCTGTTTTGAAAAAAAATGTTTTGATTTTAACCTACTCCCCTAACATGTGAGATGATTATACGGGTGCACAAACCACCAATTTAACACCCAGATAAAGTAGTGAATAAATTGCAAGACTTACCTCATGGCAATGAAAACATCTGCAATGTTAGATCAGAATTCACATCAACAATCCTTTATATGATTTCTAATTAACATGCAATTACTTCTTTTTTTGTTTTATTTTCACTGAAGATCATGCTTTATGTAATGCATGCCACTAATCTAACATGAAATGATATGACAATTTGACCTAATTCTAATAACGAACAATTCCTAATTAAATGGACCTAGCAATAAACACTAAACGACGTACATTTCATGAACCTAAATGACATGCACATGATTTTTTAATATTTTTTTATAAAGATTCGTAATTAAAATTGCTAAAAAATATTTTAAAAGAATCTAACTAAAGTGAGATATTATCTATTTTAAGTTAAAAAATAGACCAATCTGAATCATATCTTAACTTAGAAAAAAATTTTACGACATGCAATTTAATTCAAAGATATTATCTAACCTAGATACCATCTAAGCATGCATTCTAATATAATCAGAAAGGAATCTAACTATTCTCTCATGCAACTATATCTAGGAAATCAATTCTAATCTACATGATATGCAAATGCAATTTTTTTTTTTTTTGTATTTTTGGGATAAATAAAGCGATTAAAAGATAAGCAAATCATTCACGATCATCAAAGATATTATCCATCATTCGAATTTGGAAACAATATCTAATCAAACTTAATTATTTCGCTAATAAAATCAATAAATTGATGTTAAGCCTTAAAGATCAAAATATCAATTTCATTCTCGCATGATTAATTATTCCAACTATAAGGCTTTAGATGGAATAAAAATTTGGCATGCAATTGTGAATTAGGCAATAAACCGTAATTGAGGGGATATGCTTATCGCTGAAATATGTATTAGGTAATAAAATATCCAAATCAAATTTATATAAGATAATTACCTAATTTCGCAAGCAATATTGCCAAACTTGCAATGGGATCGACTCAAGGATGACCAGTAATGGTTGGTGGGTGAGATTCGGCGCAATGGTGCTCCTCGGTAAAGGATGATCATGGGCTCACGGTCAACGAACCTGCAAAAATAGGAACTTCGTGGATCGGCGATTGTGGGCAATTGGCAACGACAGGCTCGTGGCCGCTTGAATCAGGAACATTGTATGGGATGACTTGTAGGCGAGGCAGAACAGGTGGCCTTTGATGATGAGTGAACGCGTCGAATTGCGGGTTAATCCTTTTTGCCCACACGACTGAATTTGGAGTTCGAACTTCGCCACGTTGGCTCTGACATCTTTTGCAAGTCAAAGTGCATGGATATTCTTCATGCAGCAAGCGGAATTGCCTTCTTTGACTGGATAATATTCAACGTGAACACTTTCGGCAAAAGAACCTCTCCTGGAATTGCTGGAACTTAACGATGAGAGTAGAGCTCGGGGCACGTCCGGACAGCAGCTTAGTCGTTGAGGTTGGAACTCACGGCGTTAGGTGTTCAATGCCGTCGCTGTGGATCCCAGTCAGGTCAGCCCTCATCAATGCAATGGACAACAGGAGCAGCGACGTCCATGGGCGGTGGATTGCAACATCGTCAAGGTCAGCATCGAGCAAGCAGGGGCAAATCAGAACAACTTGTCCTTCGGAAGCTGCAGCTCGTCACGAGGCTACTGGTGGTATCAATGGGCTTGGCAAACCTGGCTTTTCATATGGGACTCCTCAATCGGCAATAGGAGGTGTTGCAATTCCTGGTGCTGTGAAGAATCGGCAAGTGGGTCAACTTCGCAAGTATGGGGGGCTCTCTTCCAACCGTGGACTAAGTGGGGCCTTTTTAGCCTCTTTGTTCACTCTCACCTTCACGAGCACTCTGTACAGAAGCTTCCCCTCACGATTTTTCCCTCAATTCAGTGTATGGCCATGTCTTCAATTGTGTGTGGCCCCCTCGCTATCGTGTTTTCTCCCTCCAAAAAAAAAAAAAAAAACCGAGAAAAGCCCCTTCTACCAAGTGATGAAAAGAGAAGCCCCTTTTTCGTCTGTTTGCGGGCCAATTTATAAGCGAGGGACTGAAGCTTTTATCAGCATACCCAAAGATCTCATCCCGCCGATTTTATCACATATTGCTAAAGATTCAAGATTGAAATATGATTTTTCTCAAATTTCAAATCTTGCAAAGATGAGCTCATGATATCTTCTTAAGGATATTGAAAAATCCACCATCATATCACCGAAAATATCAAATCTCAATTTCTCAAAAAATAATTTTCGGTCATAAAATAAAAAGGGCTCGAGCTAATATACTCTTTTCGTGGGCTTAGTCCGACTTGTCAAATTAAAGCTCAAAACTACCAATTCAAACCTATTTGTCACCAGTCCGATACAAATAAAAAAATATCCTAAAACTATATACTATGCAATTTAATTATAATATTTTTTTAGGGGTAAAATTAATCCCTAATTTTTATACAATAAATAAATGACTGGGTCGTTAAAATTTAGGTTTTAACAAGTGTCCCTTCGTTAAACTGTGAAGATGAAAAGGAAAAAGATGTCATATTTCATCATCTAAGCTTTTTATTTTTGACAAAAAACAGAAATTGGTAACAAAAATAGACTATGAACAAGAATATTAACTTGTATAATGTCACTTTTGGCAAAAGTAAAAGGAAAATAAGAAATAAGTGCTTCTTGGATGGTGTAACACATTATGAAAGAAAGAAAGCAATATGATAATTTGTAGTGGCGTACCGACATGCCTTGACTAGAACCTCACTGGCTTCGTCATCTCGCAAGCAGTATAGATGCAGATTTCCAAGTCAACCATCAACACAAAGTCTAGCGAAGAAAAAGTGGGTCTCACGTGGAAATTGCAGCGCTTGAAGTCAAGGTGACAAGACACGGTGTTGGAATTATTTAAGCATAGCTTTCACGTTGATTAAAAAAGAAACTTCTCTGCAGTTCTAGATTGACCTTTCTTAGTCCCATAAAAAAAGAATCGATTCATTCAGCATCATATTTTACTATAAAAAATGATAATGTATTTCGCAGTTAAGATTTTTCATTTTTGACAAAAATGAAGTTTGTAACGGAAAAGATTAATAACAGCATTGAAGACTATCGTTGCACATTAAGGCCATACAATAATTTCTCAACCAACAATAGATGGACGCGAGCCTTGATTTGAAAGTCACTTGCTTTGTCATTGCCCGACGCACACGAAGACTATAGGTGTAATGTTTGAATTCACAAAAATAAACCAATACGCGTTTTTTCACTAGCAATTGAAATATTATTCTCATAGATCAATCAATCACTCTCCTATAAAATAACGCTATCTCTTTCCTGCAATAAAACCACTCCATGAATGAACTAATAAATCTCAACAATAACGTCGTTTTATGAAGGATGCTGTTGCCTGCTTCATAATCATTTTCCATCTTCGAATGTCTGGTATTGCAAGTTTCATGTAAGCTCAAATGGGACTACATGGAAGAGTGCAGGCATTTTTTATTCTTTGTTGATAGCTGCTTGAATCTGCTCAAGACTCCTCCCTTTCGTTTCAGGGACCACCGTGATCACGAACACCATCCCTGCGGCATTAATCACCGCATAAAGAAGGAAGGTACCTGTGAAGCAAGCCAGCAGAGTTGCTTTTGACAAGTTTTGCGAAAGCATATTCTTACATTTTTCTCATGGGAAGAATGCTTTGATATATACTACCTGTCTATTAATCATTCTGCAGAAAGACCCAATTCACTTATTTTCTTGTCTAAATCACACGTCGACTCAATTTTCATGATATTCGAATCTAGGTAGAAGTTGCTGTAAACACATTGATTGAAATAAATGGACTGAATATGCATTCAAGACCGTGCAGAACAGAGTGGCAGACACCTCCAGCTCCAAATAGGATTGAAGTTTTCAGGAAAAGCTAAGTCTCAAGTCTATAGTTTGATTGAATTCTCGCAACAACTCATGTTCCAATGTGACAAATGTTTATCGAGCTCCTGCCAGAGCAACAGTTCAAAGAGCGTTTTCAGCAGAGTCGTACCATAGGAGCTCCAGCTCATTAAGTAGTTGAAAGTGTAGGAAACTGCCCAAGCGCCGAACCAGTTTACTAGTGTTGCAAACCCTCCAGCTACTCCTTTGATATTGATGGGGAAAATCTGAACACCAGCAACACATTACATGATTGGCAAATTTTTTAAACACTCGTAACAACACCAGTTACCGAAACGGCCCTTTAATTTGATAAGCATGAAACTTCGGGGGATGTTTAGGATTACCTCGGACATCACAACCCAAGGAACCGCGCCCATTCCAGCGGAAAATGCTGCTATGTATAGCTGAGCATTGGAAAAAACAGAACAGAAAAATTAATAGTGGAGAGTTGTTGTGGCGGCCAACCAGATAGAGCCAGAAAGAGATCAAGGAAGGTGAGATTATTACCAGAATGCCGGTGACGGCAAGTATCGGGACAGCATCAGCTGCCAGATCATGAACCTGGCTCAGAAGATTCTCAAAAAGTTACTGGTTGACAAGCATTGCAAAGCGGAAGGAAGATACTAGGACTGATAGTATTTACCTTTAGAAAGAATGAAGGGCAGTTACTATGCATCCTAGGACCAATCCTGTCCCCGAGATCTGCGATTGAGAGAGAGAGAGAGAGAGAGAGAGTGAGAAGGTTATGGTTCAAGTTGCAGAACTCGTGAAAGGGGCAGAACCAGAAAAGCTTTGTTACTATAGACATGATTTCTCAGCGACTTTCATCTATTTTACCAAGAGAAGGGGCTTTCTTCCAGCTCTATCGACCAGTGCAGCGCTAATACCCGTGACAATAACCTGCAAAAATTTACTCTTTAAGCGTGACAAGTGTAAAACTAGATCCCCAGCAAAGAGGAAAGGGCGAGAATTACAGACCTGGAGGATTGCATAGGTTATGGTTCCAACGCTAGAGGAGAAACCTGAGGAGAGTGTACAAATGCGATTATAAAGGCGAGACTAATACCTTGCTTGTGAGATTCAACCCTAAATTATGTGTACAGCTCATTCAGTGACAATTAAGTAGACCAAAAGCATTCGACATTGCGAATTTTACTAACCCATTTGAATATTAACTGGATTATATAAATTGGAACCCCTGCTTTGCTCTTTATTTAGTTATCCGTTCTGGAATCATAAAATGCAATGCATAGTTTCATTTCTGTGGTGCCCAAGAGCTTCTTGCTATGAACTTCATACCTGCTTCCTCAAAAATATTGCTTGTATAGAAACAGATGCCGTTTATCCCTCCAAATTGCTGGACGACCATCAATCCAACACCAATCTGGCCAAAATTTAACAAATTTGTCAGCAAAAAAACAACAATTGGAAATATCGCCAAAAGTACAACTACTGCATATTCCCGATCCACAGGGCATTCTAAGAAAGCAAGGAAGGAGGGAATTTATTGGATATATAGCAATAAATACAGAAAGAAGATTACGATGACGGAGCTCAGATATCTTCTCTGAAATAAATCAAGCACGCTGGCTTTTGGGAGCCGTTGGAGAGTTTCAATATACTCCTGTCAAGAAAAACAAATTCAATCATTCCGTCAGCTGTTCGTACTTATAAAGTTGAGCTTTAAGATGAAACAGGTATAGACTTAAAGCCTTTTACTTGTATTTCAGCAGCCTCTTCAGAAATATCTGCATTCTTTCCACGGAGTTTCTGCAGCGCAGCTTCAAACTCCTTTTTGTGGCCCATTTTCGCCTGCATTTGGCAGAATCCTAAAATTCATTCCAACACTACAAATCTCTCTCTTCCAACAATTCAGATAAGAAGAGTCTGGTGTTCATCTTGATTTGTTACCAGCCATCTAGGAGACTCTGGAATGAAAAACAGGCCGAACAGTAGGACTGCACAGGGGACTAGACCTGCATAAACCGCAGACGTTCAAGGTGGTTTCAGACTTGGACTTTTCTATGCAAGATTGGCACTAAACTTGAATTATGCCACTTTTTTCTGTTTTACCAATTAATGCCAAAACCCTCCAAGCTAATACTGTCCCGATTATGAAGGAAACGGACACTCCAGCAACGATCATAAGCTGTGGAGAGAAGAGAACATGTTAGGCCTAGTAGGTTCTGTAGGATGTACATATATACACCATCTTGCACTTGCAAAGGGCAAAATTTGCTACAAGCTAAGGCCTTTTGCCAATAGCTCCATGCTTGCAATTTTAACCAAGAATGTTCATACAAAATCTTTGCCTGATTGACAGCAGTCAAAGCTCCACGGAGATTTTTGGGTGTAATTTCAGCTATAAATATCGGTACCTGGACATAAATTAGAAAAAGATTAACCAATCTGAACCGAAGAGAGAGCCTCATGTTGTCACTGTGAATCAAGTCCAGCATGTTGTCGTAGAACAACTTGCTACATCAAATTTATGTGGTATGAAGTGAGGAATTACCACATAGGAAAAGACTCCCATTCCATATCCCGTGGCCAATCTTCCGATATCCAGAGCCAGTGCTCCCTAATTTACTCAAAATTAAACAGAACAGAGAATTGATGAGACTTTAAGTTCTTATGCAACTAATCGATCTTCATTTATGATAAGGCTTGTAAATAGGATATGGACACACCTCAGCAAAGTAAATAGCAAGCCATCCTGCTACACAAAGAGCGCTCGCTATTCTCATTGTCTGCATTTCAAGGCAAATGTTTATGCTGTCACGTCCTCCGTCCATGATATGACTAAATCCCAAAGCTAAAACTCTCAAAGAGTCTTGAACAACACTGTTCTGTTTTACATTGTGAAAGACGCACTCATTTGCTGCTTACCCATTTACGGCCAACAAAATCAGCTATTGGTCCTCCAGTAATTGCACCAATCATTGCACCGAATGTCAGTATGGATCCAAAGACTGAATACTGTTGAAAGACACATAAAGAGTAACTGCAAATCAGCTTCAGTTCAGTGAGAGCAAGAACTTCAGTTACCATCTAGCTAACGATGCTATAAGTCACCGAATGTCCGAGAATCTCAGTGGAAAGCTATTCTGAACAAACCTATTACTTCGATCAGAAACCTGAATGATATGCAGTTGCAATTTTCAGCTGACGATACCCAATCTAAATGTCCCCTTTTTTTTTTGGTTTTGTTGTCCTGAGGTGTCCAACAATGGAACTCGATGTGAAAATTCGGTATGCATTTCACTCGTACAATGCAGAAAGAATAAGATGTCTAGAGAAAGAAGTATCTCTACCTCAAAGCCAACATCCTTATATTTGAGAGAGTCTTGTTTATAAAGTTTTTGATCATATAACTCGTCCATATTATGGACCCATAATATGAGCAGATCGTTACTTTGATTTCTTGTATATGGGCGCCTTCAGTGACAAGTCCGATATTGAATCGAAGCAACGAACAAAGACAACACGACATGTGCCTCTCAACACTCGCAGGTAAATTCGACATACCTCAGCTGTAGAGAGACTAAGTTCCTCCACTATAGCATCCTGAGTTGGTGATGAATAACCTGCCTGAAAATCCAATGGAACAATTTCTTATTAGATTCAATTATCACATCCTTTTCATTTTAACCATTACTATTGGACCTGGACTTTTCAAAAAGAAATTGCATTTCCTACTTACGCAGGTCCCGAATTCATAGGAACCGCAAACTGCAACAAATGTGGTGAAATAGACCATCCACGGACGACCCTTATCAATTCCTTCATCTTTGCCAGCTTGGTCCTTCTCTTGCGGCACGAGGAGCCGCTCTCTTATTCCTTCTCTGTCCCCGGTTTCTTGATTTTCAATGTCCTCGTTAATCGCCATGCTTGCTCGCCTTCCAAAAATGTTCCTTCGTTCCCTATCTGACTATGTACAAGGAACTAGCAAATCTATAAGCTCCAGAGAAGATAAGTTCTCTTTCCACCGTGGCCAGTCTGCTTGCTTTATATGGATGACTCGAAATGAGAAACCCCAAGTGCTAATATGGAAACCCCATCTCAGATCGGTTTATACTAGTGGTTTCTAGGAATTCCTCGCTGACCTCAGTCTTGCAAACTGGCAAGCAACTCCTTGCTTTTCTGACTCGCCCCCGTTAATGGTATTGGAATCACTAATGGAACAGAGTCTCCGAATACAGCAGGATCACAGATGTAAAGGGCTGCATCGCTCTTTATGGGCAAGGAGTAAGTAAAAACATGGAACTGGACTTTCTCAATGATGCGGCTCTGGATAAAGACAAAGTAAAAACCACGGACAAAGTTCTATCTTTTCAGCCAACCACCGGCTAGGAAAACCAGAGTGTTTTTTCTAACCTGGAAAGTAATTAAGTTCTGTCCATTTTTCCATGGAGGCATTGTTATCTTCAACTTTAACCCACGTTTATCGTGTAAGAAAGATAAGATCTCAATTAATAGTTTCTTATCTCTTTGGTGCAATAAGAAACTATCAAGAAAAAGAACTGTTCTGCTAGAATATTACTTTTCTTTTGGGAATTTTCTTAACCAAAACCCTTTTTTTTTCCCAATTGGACGATGAGCACAAGATAAAATCTGCCGGACCTTCTTCTGGGGACACATTATCTTCCTTTTCTATTATTTAAAAGAATCACTACATATGCGAACAAAAAGCATGCATATAGCCTCCTTTGTGGTCAGTGACGCTTTTGATGTCTGCTCAAATGGTAAAGACTAGATAGCAGGAATTTCAAAAGAGATGTTTTTCATCTTTCCTTAGTGGCCAATTTTGCGGAAAATGGCAATTTATAGAGGCAAGAGGTGGACAGAATTACTTTCTACTAAGGACGTCAGGTACTGCCGAGGCCCACGAATCTAAAGAATTTAGCCACCATGAAGCCAGCCGACGGGAAAGAATTCGCAGGCACAACGCAATGGACCATAAAGTTGCAGAGCACATTAGCCAAAAATGTCCAACCACCATTCTCCAACTACTTTATTGGTCCACATTTGCTGCATCTCCCTCTTCTCTCACTTCACGATTCGGAATAGGCCAACAAAATCCAGCAAGAACATATGGCTGTGGCCTGCTTGAGAAAGGGAAAATATCAAAATATATCTTACTCTTGATCTAATAGCCACTCACATATTTTCGTTTTGATAAATATCATTCATATACTTCCAAGAAAATCCCCACATTGAGAACATTAATTTGCCCCTCCATGTAAACTCATTTTAGCATATTCCTTACGGTTTAAGTAGACTGAAAAAGTGAATTTTGAATGGTAGAATTCGTGTAGATATTTGTTATTTTCAAAAGAAGAGGTAAATGGTCATGGGATGAGAAATAATGTGTATTTCGTTATATTTTTTTCAAAAAACTTAGACAAAACAAATATGCTAATCTTATAAGCACATAGTGAGATTTGTATTTCAAGTGTATTAGAAGAAAAAAGACCCTGCAAATGTCATAACTTTTGTACAACGACCACTTAAATACCATAACTTTTTTTTCAATCACTTAAATGTCATAATGAATCACTTAAGCGTTGTAATTTTTCATTAATAAGGAAATCCGACGTGACATGGCACTTATGGTAAACATTCTTTAAAAATTACAACACTCAAATGATCAATTAAAAGTTATGGCACTCAAGTAAAGATTTTTTTTTTTTAAAGTCATGATACTCAAGTAATCAAAAAAAAAAATGTTATGGCACTTAGGCGAGCACTGCATGAAAATTATGATACTTGTGGTGTCATTATCTCAATATCTTAATATCCTTCTTCCATTCATGACACCAAATCCCATAAAATATAATAAAAAGCACACAGAAAAAAAAATTATTTTAGCTAATGTAAGCATCTAATTAAGTAGAGATTAATCAGGTCGATTTAGGTTTTAGAGGTTGCCAGTCATTTTTGCTCAACCCCTACTAAACAAAGCTACGAACAACAAGCGATTGTTTTAAGTTAGTGGCTCTGTTTAAGCATCCAATAAAAATCAGCAAGATTATTTAGCACAACCCTTTCAATATAAGAAGTTTTAGGAACCCTTATCATCACCTTGAAGAAGGGCAGCTGCGCAATTGTGATTAAAACACCTAGGACAAAGACAAAGCAGCCTTCCCTCATTTAAAGGGAAAATAGGTGGACGCCATACAACTTGCCTCACCTCATATATATATAACCCCAAGGCATGGACTAAAATTAGTCATTTGCGGGTCCCTCTTTTGAAAGGTCAATCCACTTGTTGGAATGGAATGAATTTGATTGATAGAGAAAGTCTGGATTACTTGAGGGAGCGGATATATCCTAATTGCATAAATAATATATTAAATGTAATAGAGCATATGCCACTTTCATTTTGCATGATTGCATCTAATCTTAGAGATCTGGACTCCTTCCTTCCTTTCTTTCTTTCTTTCTTTCTTTCTTTCTTATTTTCCCTCCAATCTTCCAATTTGTGTAGAAAAATATGATCCTTTCAGCATGAGGAACTTGAAAAATCGTTCTGCTGGGCTCGCACTGATGAAACAAAAATAATAAAGCTGAGAGGTTAGGTGAGGTGAGCTGTGAAAGAAATTTATGTATGAGTTAGATTGTAAAATAACCTTGGTCTAAATTCTCAATATTTCTTTTGCTATACGTTCTGAAATGAAAAATCTTTATTTGGACAAGAAATATTTCTTTTCTTGATGACTGTGGATTATAATTATACAATTATGCATTACTATAAGTTTTCACCAACCTGTTCAATGAACATGGCTTCATCCATAAGGATACATTGACGGATGCACAAGAATCGGATTTCGACCAAGTCCAGAGAACTAAACAAGGCCTGGTTTTCCTCTCTTTAGGTAGACATCCTGATCGTGTTGACAATCTTATCCACCAAGACATGTAAATTCCCTATTTTCAAGAGTACGATGCCTAAGGAAACGAACATTCGGTACTCTTCTTTCATCCCGCTCTTATATTTTACTAGACAAGACAGATTGCCATACGTATAAAGATGTATAATTAGAGAAGATCCAAGAGAATATAATATTAAAGGATCGACTTATTAAGACATGACAAATGCAACTTGAGTTCATTATTTGACCTACACCTTTTTAAATAAAAATACAAATATATTTTCATTACTTATAAATTCCTATGTAGGCTTGATATGAAAAAAAAAAAATTGTCCTAACCATTACTATTTTAATACGAAACTAGAAAAAGAAAGTCACCCAACACTTTTTATGCCCAACAAAAGAAACAAAGAAAAGATTTGCATATATTTTGAGAAAGAAAATCTAAAGATTTTGACTTTGCTTGTATGGATGAAACAATATTTTTTATTAAATTTTAGAGATTTTTGTTCTTATCTTATTAACCAACATCTTTGCTAGTGAATACAACATATTATTACAACTTTCTTTTTTCTTGGACATAAAAAAGAGTTTGGGCTCCAAACCAAAGATAGTATTACTTTTTATGTAATATAGATTATAAATTCTTTATTTTAAGGAAGGGCAGGGGTGAATCACCTATAATTAATTTTTTTCCCCTAGATATCAACATAGAGTACATAAAACAACTACTTGCCCCCTCTAGACTTTTCTAGTTCTGCACAGCGTATATAAATTCAATTTGTTTATGGCAACATGGAATATTCTCTGAGCAACGAACTGTTGCTTTGACCTTACTTCCTCCTTCCTCCTCCTTGTCTCGCTTGGACGTTAGCTCCAGGACAAAACAGAGAGCGGGTCGCTGGCCGAAGGACGCAAGGACGCGAGGCTGCGCCCGACGTTCGCCCACGAATGTCGTGCGGTACGAAGCCAGCTTGGTCTCGTCCTTGAAGAAAGGGACATAAACGAGATAAATGGGAGAGAAAGGCGGCAAAGGGAAGGGGAAGTCTCTCCGGTCTTTTTGGGTTTGTTCGGCCGAGGTAGAGCAACCGAGAGAGAGAGAGAGAGAGAGAGAGCTAGAGCTCGTGAGAGTGAGAAGGTGAGCTCGAGAGAGAGAGAGAGAGAGAAGGAGCAAGCCAGAGAAGAGAGGGATCTCGAGGGTGGCTGCTTCTGGAAGGGTGCGGCTGAAAACCAAGGAGAGGCTAGAGCCGCTCGAGAGGGGAGACCGAGAAGGTGGATAGGGAGAGCGGGAGAGAGAGGCAACTGTGTTCTCGAGTTCTTCGGGGAGGCTGGAGACAGCGAGCGCAACAGAGAGAGTGAGATACGAGACAGTGAGCAAAGGGTGAAGCGGAGAGAGAACCGAGAGTGAGCGGAGGGATGGACTGAGAGACCTGAAGACAATACAAGGACTACTCATCTTCAAGGAAAACTACATTTCTCTCAAGCGAGACAGACCAGATAGAATCAACTAGTTTGAGACACAATTGCTTGTCATGGAGTCAATTTCCAAGACTATTGCGTTCAATTAATTAAGCCGCGCCTTAGATAGTGAAGGGGTTATGTGCTTTCGTTGCACGAAAATTCAGAAAAAGAAGAAAAGAGTGAATTGAAATATAATCGATCGACATCTTAAATTGACCAGGAATCGAAGTGGCTGTGAACTCGATATGTTTTATTACACAGGAATGTTCTGAAGGCAACAATAGAAGTGCCCCATGTTGGGGAAGTGAACTTCCAGTGCACCCACCTGGATCATCTCGACGAGAACTGGCGGATGAAGCAAGTCGGCGCCATCATCCAGTCGAGCGACTCTCCCCACATCTTGGCTGGTGGCCTCAACTCTCTCGATGAGACCGATTACTCGCAAGAGCGGTGGACCGACATCGTCAAGGTATTTACATTTCTGTCATGTTTGATGTGATATTCGTTAGCGCGTCAAACTCGATTACTAAATAGCTTAAGCTACGGCGATTTTGTAATCATGGGCACATGTGTTTGTTACAGTACTATGAAGAGATGGGAAAACCGACCCCAAAGGTTGAAGTCATGCGGTTTCTGAAGAGCAAGCAGTACACAGATGCTAAGGACTTTGCTGGAGAATGCGAGTCCGTGGTCTTCATTGCCAAAGGACAAAGTAAGGACTCACTTGTTCGCATTCCCATCTTACAATTTTTCTTTTTCGCCATAATCTATCAGCTTTGGGCGAGCATATATCTACAATATACTATATTATCAGCTTTTGGTGAGCTATACTATCTATTTTCAGCTTTGGGTGAGCGGTCCTAAATTAATAGGACTTTATAGATAGTATTGAATGTACCGACCAGGAGAATATCATGGTAACATGTAATTGATTAAGTCGATTGATCGACGATTCAATCTGATTTGATTGGATGGTGTAGTTTGTTAGTATTTATTGATTTAACTTACTTTCAGGAAGAGACTAAGGCCAAGGTAAGTCCTCCGACCTATGTTGTGTTTAGGTAGCCCTCATAGTGTATTTTCTTCCTAATCGAGTCTTAGGAGGGTAGAACTTGCTAAGACGTAATCTCACCCCGTTGTGGGACAACATTTCAGGTCTTTAGATGGCAGTACCTTCACCTCCTCTTGAGCATTTTGGTATACTAGAGGAAATCACTGAGATAGGTTATCATATTTCGATACACCATTATCCTGGAGGCTTGGAATATGTGCTAGTGAAATCCACCGTCTGGGTTGATGTGGGTGAACCCCAAAAAGTGCCCCACAAATAACGGTCGTGGTATCGCCATTACAATGATGAACGAAGGGTGGGCCCTGTATCGGAATATGATGTATCTCTGTACGTTTTAGAGGTAGCGTTCGGGAAGGGGACAGCAGATCCTAAGGGTGGATCGGTAGTGGATGCAAAGGATCCCAAGCTTGGTAATAATCCTGATTCCCCGGTGAACTTAGCAATGGACTCCAGCTAGAGTATGGAAGAAGGCAAGATTGTCGAAGAGGACCCGGAGGAGGACCCAGAAGAGGATCTAGGAGAGGATTGAAAACCCCACCCTGTCTGTAGACTTTGTTTGTGAACTGGTTGTTTAGGACTTGACTTAGTAGTTAACCTTGTATATATTTGCATTATGGGTTGCAATGTATATAAGTGTGGTTGTTTTTAAAGTTTAAAATTTGGTCCTACTTTTTTATCCCATTACTTTATTGTCTAGGGATTTTATTATGCTTCTGCATGCATATCAAAATGAAAAGGGTCAGCGATGCGTCCTAAAACGTCACTATTTAATCGACCAATGAGGGATGGGTGCGCGCCCGAGGATCGGGGCGTGACAGATGGTGCCTTGCATTATTCAGAACAAGTATTATATTCCTCACCATTGTCCCCTACACATGAGTTTATTAGTAAGAAAACATTCCTCGAGACACCGATGTTCATAAGGAACACGTGATCTCCACTTTGTTTAGAGATCGCAGACAGAGAAGTACAAATTTTAAGTTTTATTATTACCAAAATAAAGCAGCATAAAAAATGATGCTAAAAAAGTAGAAAATCGAAAAAATTAACAAACTTAGGGCGCACATGACAACCATTCTATTTCAGAAATAGTTTCTGGAACAGAAATAGATTTTTCTATTTCTATTTCTAGAAAAGTTTCTAAGCAAAAATAACCGTTTGATAACGGCACAAAATTTATACTCTAAAAATAGAAATTCGTTTGATAATGACACAAAATTTCTTACTTTCGAACAGCGGCGGCGACGACCAACGACCTTTAATATAAAAAATAAAAATAAAAATGATTTATTAACCAAAAAAATAATGAATAAAATTAAATAAAATTAAAAAAATCATAAAAAATTAAATAAAAATATCATTTTATTTTAAAATTAAAAAATCATTTTATTTTAAAATTAAAATATAAAAATAAATTTATTTTATTTATTCTATTTTATTTTATTTTACAAATAAATTTATTTTAAAATGAATAAAAATAAAATAAAAATAAAAATAATTTTATTTGGCAAAACACACTCAAGGCAAATAAAAATAAATTTATTAAATTTATTTTTATTTATCATAAATAAATTATTTTTAATAAATTTAATAAATTTATTTTTAATAAACTAAAAATAAAATGATAAATAAAAATAATTTATTTATTTTAATAAATTTATTTTTATTTTTAAATGAATAAAAATAATATTTTTATTTTTATTTTTAATAAAATGAGGAGAGGCGGAGGAAGAGGATGAGGCAAAGACGTAGAGGAGATGAGGGAGGACTCACCGAAATTAGGGTTTAGTGAGAGAAATTATTTCTGATTTCTCTTCTAGAAATCAGAAGTAGAAAATTTAGCTTCTGATTTCTCTTCCAAATCTATTTCGAAATAGAAAAACTGAATAAGTTTATCAAACGGATTTCTCTTCCATAAACAGGTCTGGAACAGAAATTTTGGGTTGTCATGCACCCCCTTAATCTCTTTAGTGGTCGTGAAATTCCACATGAGAATGGTCCTCCATTCTAGACTCTAGCTCATGTCCAGACTCAAAAGAGATAGCAAGTGATGCTCAAACTCGACAAAAGGACGGCTCGTTCAAAACAAGACCAAGCTATCATTTCGGTTCCGTTTTAAATAAAACCAAGCAACGGAGTTCCCAGAGAGATGACATTATTGTTCATAGATCTAACACAATTACGGGAGAGTGATTGCAATATTGAAGTTGATAGTGAATAAGTAAACATCGCTTTTTTTTTTCTTTTTTTTGTGAACTTGAATATTGCATGTTTTGTCTTTGCGCAACAACGAAGTTAGTGAGGTTCTAGTCAATGCACGTCGGTCCCATCACTAGAAATTATCGAATTGCTTTCTTTCATAATGTGTTACACCATCCAAGAGACACTAACTCCTATTTTTCCTTTTATTTTCGTTACACAAGTTAATATTCCCTTTGATAGTCTATCTTTGTACCAAATCTTTTTTTTTTGCCAGTAATGAAAAAGCTTATACAGTGAAATACGACATTTTTTTTCCTTTTCGTCTTCACAATTTATCAAACTGACACTTGTGGAATATTGGCCTTGAAAATAAAATTGAATGCCAATGCCTCACTTGAAGGATTTTGATTCAATTTAGAGTACATAACATTCCAATCGATTCTGTTTTTACTGAACTAAAATTGATTCCTAAAGAGTCAATTTGCCAAGAAAAGTTAAATCTGAAAAATGCATAGAAGTTTCTTTTCTAATCAAATTGAAAGCCACGCCATAAATAATTCCAACACTGTGTTTTTGTCAACTTGACTGCAAGGGCTGCAATTTTCACAGGACACCCACTTTTTCTTCGCTAGACTTTGTGTTGATGGTTGACTTGGAAATTTGCATCTATAGTGTTTGCGTGACGACGAAGTTAGTAAGGTTCTAGTCAGGACGGGTTGGTCCATCACTGGAAATTATCGTATTGCTTTCTTTCTTTCATAACGTGTTGCACCATCCAAGAAGCACTTATTTCTTATTTTTCTTTTACTTTTGCCAAAAGTGACATTATACAAGTTATATTCTTGTTCATAGTCTATTTCCGTTACCAATTTCTGTTTTTTTTTTTGTCAAAAATAAAAAGCTTAGATGATGAAATACGACATCTTTTTCCTTTTCATCTTCACAATTTAACAAAAAACACTTATGAAATATTAGCCTTAAAAAGAAAATAGAACGTCATTGCCTCGATTGAAAGGATTTTGATTCAATCTAGAACTGTAGAGAAGTTTTTAATCAATGTGAAAGATATGCATAAATAATTCCACCACCATGTTTTGACACCTTGACTACAAGGACTGCAAATTCCACGCGATATCCACTTTTTCTTCACTAGACTTTGCTTTATTGACCGAGGACTCCAGGCTCTTTTCATTCATGTTATTGGGCCTCCATTGCATTACCAATTAGCAAAAACTTTCATTGCATTAGATCAAACGATAGAGAGGCGATTAAGTCTTTGAGATCCATAAGTGTTGACACCTAAATTTTGACTGATCATTTAGTAATTAATTGCATAAAATTTAGGGATTAATCTTTAACCCCTAAGAAAAAATATTAAAATTACATCTCATGTAGTCGCATTCGCATCGGTACCAAAACGCAACCAAACACGGCAGCTCGCGGTCAATTACGTGCACAAAAGGTGGTCTCTCTCTTGCTGATTTGAAAGTACCCAATGAAAAAGAAGAAAGAAGAGTTCTTCACGTCCATTGTCTCTTCCTCATTAATGCATGCACCATGCGTGGACAAAATTCGGCGGACGTAAAAAAAATTTCTAGTCGCATGCGTGAAGAAAGCAAAGAAAAATCCACTGCACACGCGAGGATCCGGGAGAAAATCTGCAAAGGCATGGGCTCACCATTTTATAATATTTTATAGTGAGAATTCTCTCCTTCCCGGAGAGCAAATCAAGAAAGAAGCGAATAAAGAAAAAAAGTCCACGGTGAGGGGGTTTTCCTTTCGGTCGAGACAAAGGGGAAAGGAGTGTGTCGAGAAAAATAAAAAATGTTCACTTTGGAAGAGGTCTGTAAAAAATGGTAGAGGGCTCCCTTTCGTTCACGCAAGCGCAGAGAAAGGTGGGGAGTAGTTTGTGGGAGCTATTAAAAAAAGAGAAAACCTGCAGAGAGAAGGGAAAAGTGAAGTCAGAGAAGGCAACAAGAAAAGAACGTGAAAGGAAAAGAATAAAAAAGAGAGAAGGGTGGTCTTCTTAAAGCGGGAGACGTGCGGCTGCGTGTGGGGGGAGAGGGGCGCCTTTGTTCTTCTTCTTGGCTGGACTTTCCTTCGGATTCTGCTACTCCGCCCGCGTCCACGCCGCTGCGCTCGCCGGAGCACCAGCAGCCGAGCCACCGCACCGGCCACCGCCGCTCTGCGGCTCGCCGCTGCTCTCGACGCCCGAGCGACCACCAGGCCAACCCGCTCGTCGCCGCGTCCGCCAAAGCCCGCGACCTACAGCCGGACATCCGTCCGCGAACACCCTCGCCGCACCACCGAGATGCTCGCCGCCCGAAGTTCCGCCTTCGATCGACGCCAACACTCGGAGTCTTCTCCCGCGACGCCCGACCCCTTGCATCAGCTCAAGCCATTGCGATTCCAGCAGCGACGCCTCGGCAACCCCGTGAGCCCGGCGCCCGAGTTCCGCTCCGCGGCTAGATCGACCACCGCGACCTCCGACCGGTGACGATGCTGCAAACCAAGCTGATCCGCCCGTCCATTGCCGTTCGGCCCTCTGTTCGGTTCGGCGAAGCTGTTGCCGGTCGAGCTTGACCGACCCGAACAGCCCTCGCTCCGACGCCTATCCGACCGCGTGACCTCCGATCAGCGACCCGGAGTCACGAGCCGGGTGGACCCGCGCCACTCGATCCGATCCGTGCCGCTCCAACCGACCCGCCGCTGCTCCGCTCGTCCGCCACCAGCGACCCGCGACGCCCAAGCTTACCGCGCCCACACCGCCGAGTACCCACGCCGATCCGCCCAACGCCGGCCCGCCCCGTCCGGACCCGAGCCTCCCTAGCTCCGCTCCCGTGTTGCTGCCACCGCCGGTTCATCTTGGCCGGAGCCTCCTTTGCCGAGCCGATTAGCCAGTTCTTGGAGATCCAAACCGTGCGTGGGAAAGGAGAAAGAAGAAAACAAAAAAAAAAAAAAAAGAAAAAGCAAAAGGGGAGGACTAGGTAGTTTTTTTTATTATTATTATTTTATCTTCTTTTATATAGTTTATAGTTTGTTTTTATATAGCTTCTTAGTGTGATTATTCATTCATGCATGATTGAAATTCCAATGCGAAAAACCCCTCAAATTAGGGATTAGGAGTCCGATTTTCGCGCCCGAAATCCGACTCACGATCTCTTGCAAAGATCGACAATCCAATCTCATGCCCGAGATTTGATTCGCGATTTAATTTAAAATTGACCAATCCGATCTCATGCGCGAGATATGATTCGTCAATTTTGTGTATTAATCTTATCTTGATTGGATTGGATATTGGGTTATTTGAATTAGCTTTTGTTCTTGCAAAAAAAAAAAAAAAATTCAAAAATTCCAAAAAATGCAAGTTAGATTAGGGCTAGGGTTAGCGTACTTAGTTATTTCGTTTTTTTTTTTAAAAAAAAAATCAAAAAAAAGAATGCATTCATGATATTAGTTTTTTCTAGAATTACACGTGTCAATAGGATTTTTTTACTTTCAATTTTTTACAACAAAAAAACTCCAAAAAAAATAATTAATTTTGGATGCTAGATTTTTAGGTTGCATGTTTAATTGTGTGCAAGTTTTTAAAATTTCGAATTTTATATATATAAAAAACAAACAAAAAATCATCATGCATTTTAAAATAGAATTGCATGTTTCATTTTTAGATCAATTTGCATCTTAAGTTAGAAATTGCTAGATTAAGATAACGTCTTAGTTTAAATTATGATTTAGCATGACTTAATCTTAAGTTTAAATTGGATGGAATTTTAATTTAGCTAAGGTATTTTTGCATTTTTCTTAATTTCGAATATCATGAAAAATACAAAATTTGTCTTTAGATAAGCTAGTTTCAATTTTTAGGATAAATTGCATTTTTAGGAATAGAAATATCATGGGCAAGTCATGTAAGATTAGGTTCATATAATTAAAATTGCCCGTCATTATAATTAGGTCATTTTGATTTGTATATTTAATTATTGCATGTTCATTAAGAAAACACAAAAAAAAAAAATAATAATATTTTACTCACATCATGAAGTTTAGAAAACATTGTCATGCCATTCCATGTTAGATTAGTAGCATGCATTGCATATTGCATGATTCTCATTAAACAAGTGAAAAAAAAAAAAGGGGGGAATTTGCCTGTTAATTAGAAATCATATCTAGGTCTGTTAATGTGAATTCGATCTAACAATGCAGATGCTTTCGTTGCTATAAAGTAAGTCCTGCAATTTATTCATCGCTTTCTTGGATGTTAAATTGGTGGTTTGCGCATCCGCATGATCACCTCACATGTTAGGAAAGTGAATTAAAATCAATCCAAGCTGCCTGCAAAACATGTTTTTAAAAGAGAAAGGTACCGAAAGGGCGTTAGAGAAATCTAGCGTAACCAAGTCCCCGAACTCACAATCTCTCGGTTCGTAGGAGTGAAGTAATTCTCCCGTTACTTTACTTGGGTTTCTAATCGACCCACCAAAAATAGATTAGTGGCGACTCCTAATTGAAAACCAATTGCATGTTAAAGAACTTAAACCATAAGTCGCGAATTGGTATGGGCTTGGGAGAGCCCGAGTTAAGTCTAGGCTTAACAATCCATTAGCCGAACCCTTAGGTGGTCCAAACCCGCTTCGGGGAGGTCGCGACAGCTTGGCGACTCGCTGGGACCTGAGTTGAAACTCTTAGTGGACTTAGGCCAATTTTTCTTTTCTTTTGAAAAATGTTTTTGTTTTGCAGCGAGGATCCAGTGTACGTCCCTAATATTTAAGGTGTTAAATGTTCTTGCAGAATGGGAGGTATAAGGGAAGTGTTTGCTGACATTTGTTTTGCGGGGAGGTGTAGGAATGTATGGTTTATTTTCATGAACGAAGCGTTGTTTGATATAAACTGTTGTGTGCACCTACGCATTTGCACTACACTATTGCACACACAACCCGCCGCCGGACCTGGGCCGCATAGGATCATCTAGGATGGTATTGAGATGGATACCACTTCGACCGCATGCCCGCGGTACGAATCGCCCATCTCAATCCCGAAGTTTCTTTTCTGGTGTCAAGAGTACCCACCTCGGTTCGCATGCCCGCAACCCAGGTCGACTCTTTGACCAAGCCGAAGTCATGAGGACCCGATTTAGTTCGCACGCCTGCGGCTAGTCTGATCATCCTTGTGGCTTCACTTTGTTAAGCCTTATAGACTAGAAATCGAGCCACTTACCATGCGCATGTCTTTGTGATTGCCCTTTGTTTATTGGTAAAGTAAGTCTTCTAAATTCGCACTCTTGCAATCTACTTACTTTATTATATCATTTTGTCGGTCCATGGCATTAGGATTGTCCTGAGTCTTGATCAATATACAATGGGAATACCGGACATTCGAATTATTCTCCCTCCAAAAGAAGAGCTTAGCGCATGGTGGGACAAGTTAGACCAAGTTGGCCGTCAATTTGTAGAGTCACATATTAGTCGACTACTTCCATTGCTGCGTATCAACATCCATGGCGGCCTCATCCAAGCACTTGCTCATTGTTGGTGCCCCGAGACTTCTACTTTCATCTTTGGCGGTAAGCATGAACTCACGCCCACC
The DNA here is from genome assembly GCA_014182405.2 of Eucalyptus sideroxylon. Lineage (NCBI taxonomy): Eukaryota > Viridiplantae > Streptophyta > Magnoliopsida > Myrtales > Myrtaceae > Eucalyptus > Eucalyptus sideroxylon. The sequence continues at coordinate 32,994,811 of CM024555.2, read as the reverse complement.
TTGGAAGAGTATAGCATTGCCATAGGAAAATCTTTGAAAGCTGAATTAATTAATCCACCTATCGGAATAGATCCCGTTGTGGCCTTATCCGATTTTCTGAGAATTAAGGAGGATAATGTAAGAAAGGTTTTAAAAGCTCACCGCAATACATGTCATTTATCTTTCCTAAAAGAATGTTTTGAAAATGGCAATTCATTTCAAATGAGAAGGGTTTTCCTTTTAGCTTTCTTTGGGTTTATACTTTTTCCTCATTGCAAGAATGCTATTAACCCTTTGATGGCTCACTTAGTTGAACAAGTGTTGGGAGGAAAAAATTTCGTAAACACTATTTTGGCTGAAACCTTTCTTTCCCTCACTCGATTTAAAGGAAGCGGTGATAAGACATTCCATTCCTCTCCTGAGCTTTTACAAATTTGGTTTCTTTCTCATATAAAAGGGTTTGGTGGTTCAATGACTATACTTGATGTTAATAACTCTAATCACCCTATTATGAGATTTGAGAACAACCAAAAACATGCACCGGATTACCATTATTCTAGATGGCTAGCTTTCATGAAAAAACCAACTTCCAAGGGTTTCCTATGGCATGCTAAGTGGTTCCAAGTTCGTGTGGCGAGACTTTCATGTGGAGGTGTTGGTCCAATCCCTCTATTGGGATTCACTGGAGCAACGGAGTACTATCCAATCAGAGTGACCCGTCAGTATCAAGTTGTGCAAGAGCTTCCCCCGGCATTGCAAGCAGATCCACTCCAAGTCAACTTCGTTGATGGAGACCGAGGCCATGAAGATTCCATTCTCACAATTAAATCAATGTGGGATATGTGTCAGCCACGAAAACTCAAGTGGCCTGAGGAGGAGCTCAAGGGCAAAGAAATGAAGTACTATGCCTCAATTAAGTACATTCAACAACACAAGATTCCAGAAGAGTTACTTCCAAAGATACCAGAGGTGCCGCTGAAGATCACCAACCGCGCTGAGAATAAACGCCTCAAAAGGATTGCTGAAAAAGGTCAAGAGGAGAATAAACGATTGCGCCGAGTGGTGTCCCGAGTGTATATTGATCAAGCTAGATGAAGTGTTTGAGTCAATCTTGTTGTTTCATTTCTAGATTAATGTTTAGGAAGTTGAGACATTTACTTTCCTAGTTTGTTTGTTTAGGGCTTTTTCATTAATGAAGTGCTTGAATCAATCTTGCTTCTATTTTGTTAGTATTGTCAAAAACTCCATTAATGAATAAAAGTTTTAGACCATTGCCATGGACCGGTGTATTTCATATGAGATACTTATTTTTGTCCATTTCTTCAAATTAGGTGATAACGGATCCTCCACGTTCGCCCATCATTACACGATCAAGAGCGAAAATGGCCGACCAAATCGAAATGCGTGATCGTATGACCGTTGTGGAAAATCAACTCCAGCAGTTGCTCACCTCTATGCAACTGATGACAGAGCAAATGCAATCCCTCCAAGTGCATCAGACTCTTGCACCTGCTCTCCCCGAGATAGTAGTCCCAAAGCAGACGAACAAGGCCCAAATGGGTGATGACGACATGCCTGAGCTGGAGGATGACCCACTGTTCGTCATAGCTGAAAAAGCTAAGCCCGATAATGTCCCTAAAGCGGAGCAAGATGAACGCTTCGCCAAACTTGAAGAGAAACTGAAACAATTGCAAGAATCGCAGAATTCACTCCCGTTCGACTTGTCGGTTTATGAGAAAGTCAAAGTGCCAAAGAAGTTTAAGATGCCGGAGTTCGAGAAATACGATGGTACTTCCTGCCCAAAAGCTCATTTGCAGATGTACCACGTACGCATGGCCCAATACGTCAAGAACGAGCCTCTCATGATCCAATCGTTTCATGCAAGCTTGACTGGGCCCGCACTCAACTGGTACATAATGAAAAATATAAACCTTCTCGACACTTGGAATGAAGTGGCTGACGCTTTCCTAAAGCAGTATAAGTTCAACATGGACATTGCACCTTCCCGAGAGGATCTTGAGCGGATGGAGAAGAAGAAAAGTGAGTCATTTAAGGAGTACGGCGTAAGGTGGCGAAACTTGGCAGCTCAAATCACTCCTGAGCCTACAAACAAGGAGTTGATGAAGTTGTTCGTCAAGACTCTCCCATATGAGTTCCGTAACCGGATGGCTAGCACATACGTTGAGAACTTCAACCAGCTTATCCCAGTGGGTGAACAGATCGAGATGGGGCTAAGGGATGGATGGTTCAATGAACCAACTCTTCAGGGCAAAAGGTTCACCATGAAGAAAGATAAAGAACCAATCATCAAGTCAATGTTGCATATGTGCAACCAGCCCCTAGTAAGCCTCCGATGGTTCGTGTCCCCGGGAATCAGCAAGATGGAGGTCGAGTGCCGCACGGCGGCAATTCACCAAAAGGCGTTCTCTCCTCTTCCCGGCCCTCTATCTCGGGTTTTACCGATACTCCGAAACAAGGGATTGATCTCTCACGAACCAAAGCGACCCAATGCTGAAAAATTCTCCAACTATGACCCCTCCAAAAATGTGAGTATCATATGGGAGAGGTCGGCCATTCAACCGATGAATGTTTGACTTTGAAGCACAAGATCCAAAATTTATTGGATACTAAGGCATTTTCTTTCCGTACCACCCAACCAAATGTCAAAAAGAATCCGTTGCCGAACATCGGGAAACGTGAATGCAATCTTTGAGTTCAATACTGGCAAAAAGATGAACTTGAAGGTGTCTGTCAAAGATATCTATAGCGGATTAGTTAGAGTTGGTTACTATCCAACAGATGAGAATCCTCCCTTGCCTACCATGAAAGAAAGGGTTCGAAAAATGGTTAAGACTGGTGTGATCGTGTATGCTGACCAAGCTGGAATAGTGTCAACTATCTCCGAAGTCGTCATCGATTGGGAGAAAGAATTTGCTAAGCTAAATGCTGAAAAGAGTGAACCAGATTCATTGATCGAAGACATGCCCCCACTTGAGGACGCCTCGGACCATGAAGAACTGATAGTGGAAGTGCCTTCAACTGATGAAGAAATAATTATTGAGATGCCCCAGCTGTATGAGTACAAGGATAACAAAGCAGTCCCTTGGTCATACGAGCTAGATGTTGACTGACGATTACAAGGTCTGGTCGGACCTATGCTCAAGCTAATGCCCAACCCGCAAAGCCAATTGCGACGAAGAGGCCAAGGAATTTCTGGCTATAATCAAAGCAAGTGAGTATAACGTGGTCGACCGGTTGCGGAAATTGCCTGCTCAGATCTCTTTACTTGAACTCTTGCAAACATCTCCTACACATCAAAAGTCTCTAATGAAGGTTCTAAGCGAAGTTCGTGTACCAGTGACGATCGAGGAAAACAGGTTGGAGGAATTTGTAGGGTCGATTCTTCTTAAGGATTTAATAACCTTTTCTGAGGAAGAATTCCCTCTTGAGGGGAGGGGACATACTAAGGCGTTATATATATCTGTCAAGTGCAAGGCTTCCCATGTGGCTCGAGTACTCATTGATAATGGGTCTGCCTTGAATATCTGTCCATTGGCAACTCTTCACCGCCTGAAAATAAACCCTTCAAAAATAAGTGCTGCAAAGACCTCCGTCCGAGCTTTTGATGGTACAAGAAAGGAGGTGATAGGGGAGACCCACCTTGATCTGCAAATAGGGCCGGTGATGTTTAACGTCCTTTTCCAGGTGATGGACATTCCTACCGCATTCAATTTTCTATTAGGGCGTCCTTGGATTCACACTTTGCTGGAGCTGTGCCATCAAGTCTCCACCAAAGTGTGAAATTTGTTGTCAAAGGAAAGCTAGTCATTGTTCATGACGAGGAGGATCATCGGATCTATCATGAGACGGCTATCCCCTATGTCGAGCCGGAACGTAGGGAGGAGTCGAGCTACCAATCATTTGAGCTTGTATCCACTATCCATGCATCTCGAGGATCGAGAGCACCCATCCCTGATGTGTCAAATGCAGCAGTTATGGTAGCAAGAGTGATGGTTGGAAATGGCTTTATTCCTGGCCATGGACTTGGTAGACAAGAACAGGCATCCGGAATCCTATTGAAGCCCCTCGAAGGTTTCGTTCCGCCGGATTAGGGTACCATGGAAGAGGTGGAGGACATGAACAAGAGAGGAGAAACTCATTACTCCCCGATATCCGCGAGACATTCCCGGGCCCTGCTAGAATGATGCATGATGAGGGAGGAATGATCGACACCCGAGGTATCGTGCTCGATGGATGGAATGGCATGGACGACCCGACAACTTCAAAGACAGAGGATCCAGATGATGGGATGGAAGGGATCACGACTCTATTCGATGATCTCCTCATAGGTGCCATTGATGAAGAACCATCGGAGGAAATGGGTGCTAGCCCACAAGAGAGCAGCCTTATGATAGGCAAAGAGGAGAAAACGATCCAATCCGATGGCATGAGCGATGACGGCGATGACCCTGATGATCCAAATGATGACTCCATTGGAGTACAACAAAGTTGGGAGCAACATGAAAAACCAAAAGTTCTCACCTCTGAGCAAACCGTCACTCTGAGTGATGCCGAGGAGCCCAAAGAGATAAAGATTGGGGCAAATCTTCCCAAAGATGAGGCCGAGCACCTGACTCAATTGCTAAAAGAATATCAAGATATTTTTGCTTGGACATACGCTGATATGCCGGGTTTAGATCCATCGATTGTGGAACATTGTTTGCCCACTAATCCAGACGTGCATCCCAAGAAACAGAAGCTTCGGAGGACTAAACCAGAGCTCTCGAAGAAGATAGAAGAGGAAGTAATGAAACTTCTCAAAGTGGGATTCATCGAAGTCTCGCAATACCCTGAATGGGTGGCCAACATAGTACCGGTCATGAAGAAAGACGGTCGAGTCCGAGTGTGTGTTGATTACCGGGATTTGAACAAGGCCAGCCCAAAGGACGACTTCCCATTGCCACATATCGATGTTCTCGTGGATAGTACTGCCGGATTTGAATTATTCTCTTTCATGGATGGTTTTTCTGGCTACAACCAGATAAGAATGAAGGATGAAGACAAAGAGAAGACAGCATTTATCACCCCGTGGGGAACCTTTCATTATAAGGTCATGCCCTTCGGACTCAAAAATGCAGGGGCAACTTACCAACGAGCCATGGTTACGTTGTTCCATGACATGATGCATGAAGAAATCGAGGTCTACGTTGACGATATGATTGCAAAAACCCGGCCCGAGAAAAGTCATGTTGAAACCCTCAAGAAGTTATTTGATCGACTCCGTGAATTCAAGCTCCGTTTAAACCCTGCCAAGTGCGTATTCGGGGCAGCATCAGGAAAATTACTTGGGTTTATGGTGAGTAGCAAAGGGATCGAAATTGACCCATCTAAAGCCAAGGCAATATGTGAGCTGCAACCTCCGTCGACAGTGAAGGAGGTTCGGAGCCTCCTAGGGAGACTGAATTACATTGCACGATTCATTTCCCAACTCTCGGAGACCGCTAAGCCATTCTTCAAACTCTTGAGGAAAAATGTACGAGTTGAGTGGAATGATGAATGTCGAGAGGCGTTCGATAAGCTGAAGCAATATTTGATGAATCCACCGGTTCTTGTCCCACCAATATCGGGGCATCCTTTGATTTTGTACCTCACAATCCATAGTGAGTCACTCGGCGCGATGTTAGCTCGAAGAGTCCCGTGGATCGAAGGAACGGGCCATTTATTACCTCGCAAAAAGTTCACTGTCTCGGAGCTAAAGTATTACGATGCTGAAAAAACTTGTGCTGCGTTAGTATGGGTATTGCATAGACTGCGACAAGTACACCTTGCATTACAGACGTTTTCGTGACTCGAGAACGATCCCATCAAGTATTTATTTAATCAACCAGCTTTGGTGGGTAAACTAGCTAAATGGCAGGTCTTGATTTCGGAATTCGACGTGCGGTTCATGCCACAAAAATCAGTTAAGGGCCGTGTAATTGCTGATATATTGGCTGAGAATCCTAGAACCTTCAATGATGATGATTGTCCCTCGGATGATCGTATCTTGGCCATAAATGAAGATGCATGGTCCATGTTCTTCGATGGAGCGTGAACTTGTCCGGTTCGCAGTGCATCGGGGCGTACTAATATCCCTGACGGACAACACCACCCGATTGCTGCGAAATTAATATTTCCATGCACTAACAATATTGCTGAATACGAAGCTTGTATTCTCGGACTTCAGCCGCAATTGAAATGGGAGTGGCCAAATTGAAAGTATATGGAGATTCCGCACCGATCATACTCCAAACCGTAGGTGAATGGAAAACCAGGGATGCCAAATTACTGCCATATCATAAGTACCTCGAAGAGTTGGTGAAGGAGTTCGATGAAATTTCATTTGACTACTTGGCTAGATCCCATAATCAGTTTGCTGATGCCCTGGCGACGTTGTCATCTATGTTGCAAGTTACTGATGGTTTAGAAGTTGAGCCTTTGAAAATTGAGGTTCTAGCCAAACCTTCTTATTGCATGGCCGTGAATGAAGAGCTTGATGAGAAACCATGGTATTATGACATCATGAACTATATTCAAAAGCAGGAATTTCTTGAAGGGAGCACTCCAGCCGATAGGAAATACATAATGAAGATGGCCTCAAAGTTCTTCGTCAGTGGTAAGAATTTATACAAGAGATCTTATGATTCAGTTTTATTGAGATGCGTAGATGAAGCAGAAGCCACCCAAATCATGCAAGAAGTGCATGAAGGAGTTTGTGGCCCACACATGAATGGGCACATGTTAGCCAAGAAGATCATGAGACTAGGTTACTATTGGCTTGCTCTGGAAAGTGACTGCATACAGCATGTTAGAAGTTGCCATCGTTGCCAAATTCATGGAGATAAAATAAATGTTCCTCCAACGGAGTTGCACCAGCTATCTGAGCCATGGCCTTTCTCAATGTGGGGAATCGATGTGATTGGCCCAATAAATCCCAAAGCTTCAAATGGGCACCGATTCATATTGGTGGCAATAGATTATTTCTCAAAGTGGATTGAAGCCGCATCATATGCTAATGTCACGGCTCGAAACGTTGTGAAGTTTATTAAGCGTGACATAATCGCCCGTTATGGTGTCCCCGAAGCAATTGTCACTGACAATGGGACAAATCTGAATAACAAGTTCGTGGATGAGTTGTTCAGTGAGTTCAAAATCAAGCATTTGAATTCATCACCTTACCGCCCGCAAATGAATGGAGCTGTTGAGGCAACTAATAAGAACATCAAGAAGATCCTAGCTAAGACAGCCGAGAATTATCGAGATTGGCATGACAGGTTACCCTTTGCTCTAATGGCGTATCGGACATCAATCCGAACATCTACTGGGGCAACCCCTTTTTCCTTAGTTTATGGCATGGAGGCAGTCTTGCCTGTGGAAGTAGAAATCCCCTCTTTGAGAGTCTTATCCCAAGTGGAATTGTCCGAAGCCGAATGGACACAACAAAGGTTCGAGCAGTTGAACCTGATTGATGAGAAAAGATTAAAAGCTCTTTGCCATGGTCAGACGTATCAACAAAGAGTAGCCAAGTCTTTCAATCGGAAGGTACGGCCGAGACACTTCGAAGTGAATGATCTAGTTCTAAGAAAGGTGTTGCCGATTTTCCCGATCCCGGGAGGCAAATTTGCTCCAAATTATAGCGGCCCATATATGGTGAAGAGGGTACTCCCTGGAGGTGCCTTAATCCTTTCAGAAATGGATGGTCGTAAGTTTTCTAAACCTGTTAACTCTGATGCTGTGAAGAAGTATTACCCTTGAAAGAATTTGTTGAAGGTACTCATTTCTTCGTTGAATTGTGTGGGAATGGATTGAATGAGATGAGAAGTAGGCCCTGTTCCATACACATATCGAATTCATTTGATTCGGTATATCAGACGTGTTGACCCAGTGTCAGTTCAATTAAATAAAAAAGGAAATACCCTGAGGACACCACCAGCGCCTTGGCCTGGTGGCACGGGAATGAAAAGGTCCGAGAGCGACCAGGGTTCGATCCTCGGAAACGGCAACAAGTTTGCCAAAAAAAAAAACAAAACAAAACAAAAAACAAAAAAAAACAAAAACAAAAAAACATTTTTTTACCAATCCTTTTCCTTTCTTTTTGAGCTGCAAACTCTTTGTGTTCAAAGTTGATGAGTTCATGAAGTACTTGTGACCTTTCAAAGGAGAATTTTGCATGATAGTTTTACCTGTTTAATTACCAATTTCACTGAGGATCGTCACCATCGATCAAGTTAATGAATGATGTGGAATGAATTGAACATGCTAAATGAGACATGTCAGGATGATGAAAGGCAAGCCTTATCCTATACACAGTCCCTTGCTCATATACTAGTGAGATGAGTGTAGGAAGTTCCATGTTTCTAAGGAAAAGAGTTTTCTCGCGAAAGGTACGATGATCGAAATGATGAGAGGCGGTTCATTCTCTATTCCAAGCACTACGTGATCATCCATTGTTTAAACCCTTTTGAGCCCACACACGTGGATAATTTTTAAATTACCCTTGTCAAGAACCACCCCACATTGGGGCAAGCTGGAGGTAAGACGACATCATGAGGTGAGGAAATTGATAGGAATATTCTTGCTCTCACTTGCATCAATCTTCAGGTATTGCTATTACATTGAATTCATACGATAATTCAAGTGCCTTAGGATGATGAAGAGTAGTTCTTTCTCTATCCTACACACTTTATCCATTGCATAGCCCCTTGAGCCTATAAATTCGTTTCATTTAAACCCAATTGGTGATCATCCCCCACACCGGGGCAAGGCGAAAGGCAAATGTTCAAGCAGCAAAATCCCGAGTGCTGAAAAAAAATGAAAACTCCTCAAGAACCCGAATGTTAAAGCATTACGTGGTTATTAAAAAAAAAAGAAAAAACAAAACAAAGGGGGCATGAAAAAGCAGTGAGCCTAGTAAAAGCAAGGCCAATGCCCATGGAAAATGAAAGAAAGGGTCAAGATAAAAAAGGGTGTATTCCCAGTGGAGTGGTACTCAAAGAGCTCAAATGCCAAGTTTTTATAGTACCTATGAGGAAAATCCCAATGGTGAAGAAAAAGACCGGTGACAATGCCAAGATGATCACCAATTCTCATCCCCCTATACACATTTTGAGCCTAATGATCCGTTCGCTTCCCAATCCATGAACTTAACCTACGCTACGTTCCTTATAAAGTCTCTTCAGATTAGGGCACTGAAATTAACGTAGGAATTCATATGCTTAAAAGCATTGCTCGAAGAAGTGCAAGCAAGACCATTTCTATCTCATTTCGCAGGTTCCTTGACTTGTAAACCCAAAGATGATTGCGAAGTATTGTTCTTTCATTAGCCTTGACTCGAAGAGTCCCTCTTTGTTGAGCCATTGACCGAGTCTACATTACAGTCCTGATAAAGACCTCTCAGATTGACAAGGTCGTACCGCTTGCGAGAATACTCGAACCCTTGTTGATATGATGAAAGTAAGATGGAGTGATTCCTGTGATCCCACATTAATGGTTGGGACAAAATAGCCTTCTTAATGAGAGTGAGTGAAAGTCCTTTCTAACTGAAAGTCTCTCATTTGGTATTCTTGAAAATCCATGTCATTGTCATAAATGATGATTCTCCCAGTGGAAGTTCGGTGGTGCAAATTTGGTAAAACCATCATGCATAAATCTTGATTGAATGGATAAAAACTTCAGTGGATTTTGGAGTATGCTGAATTGCTTACTTCTTTGGCAAAGGCATGTATTTTTGCTCTAATCATGTCTGACAGGTAATGTTTCCTTGAAGACCCAAGAGCTCCTGACACTTATGTTGCCTTTCAGAAGCCTCGAGGTGAGAAACCTCCATGAAAATTGAAGTACATCTTCGATGTTCCAAAATTTCTATTTACCAAGAGGTAAGTGACCCTCACGAATATCCCAGGTTTGTCCTAGGTATTCCCAAAATTTTTGACATCTCAGTCTGGATCTGGATGTCTCAAAACTCCTCGTTAAACATTTCACTCTGGATGTGAATGTTTTTCGATCTTTTTCGTTATACCTTAGTCTGGATCTAGGTATTTCGAATCATCTTAATCCAATATTCATCTCACCTAACATTGAGTGTTTATTGGTTAAGTCCCAAAATTCTTGACATCTCGGCCGGATCTCGGGATGTCTCAAAACTCTTCGTTAAGCATTTCACTCGGGATGTGAATGCTTTCCGATCTTTTCGTTATACCTTAGTCCGGATCTAGGTATTTCGAATCTTCTTAATCCAATATTCATCTCACCTAACATTGAGTGTTTATTGGTTAAGTCCCAAAATTCTTGACATCTCGCCTGGATCTGGATGTCTCAAAACTCTTCGTTAAGCATTTCACTCGGGATGTGAATGCTTTCCGATCTTTTCGTTATACCTTAGTCCTGGATCTAGGTATTTCGAATCTTCTTAATCCAATATTCATCTCACCTAACATTGAGTGTTTATTGGTTAAGTCCCAAAATTCTTGACATCTCAGTCTGGATCTGGATGTCTCAAAACTCTTCGTTAAGCATTTCACTCAGGATGTGAATGCTTTCCGATCTTTTCGTTATACCTTAGTACGGATCTAGGTATTTCGAATCTTCTTAATCCAATATTCATATCACCTAACATTGAGTGTCTATTGGTTAAGTCCCAAAATTCTTGACATCTCAGTCTGGATCTAGATGTCTCAAAATGCTTCGTTAAACATTTCATTTTGGATGTGAATGTTTTTCGATCTTTTTCGTTATACCTTAGTTTGGATCTAGGTATTTCGAATCCTCTTAATCCAATATTCATCTCACCTAACATTGAGTGTCTATTGGTTAAGTCCCAAAATTCTTGACATCTCGGCCTGGATCTCGGATGTCTCAAAACTCTTCGTTAAACATTTCACTCTGGATGTGAATGTTTTTCGATATCTTTCGTTATACCTTAGTCTGGATCTAGGTATTTCGAATCTTCTTAATCCAATATTCATCTCACCTAACATTGAGTGTCTATTGGTTAAGTTCACAAATTCTTGACATCTCAGGCTGGATCTGGATGTCTCAAAATTTTCCCCGTTTAGGCGACCGTAGAATGGTACGGGTCCTAGACACAACCAAGCAATGCCATGGGCGACCGTAGAATGATACGGGTCCTAGGAAAGCACTTTCTTTGTGAAGTCATGTTACTATTCTAGGCGATCGTAGAATGGTACGAGTCTGGACATGTAACACCAACTATCTCGAGTTACTCTACCCTCCCGAAGGTAAGTTATTCCAGGTAAGTTCCTTTTATCACGGCATTAGCATTTCCATGCACCATACAAATTGCATCTCAAAAAAAAAAAAAAAAAAATCCATGGCCTGCCAAAATATCATCCATTGCATGTGCATGGTCAAAATTTAGGTATCATATTATCTTTGAATGCAACCTCTGCGAGCTCACCTTCAAAGAGGGGCAGCTGTTGACACCTAAATTTTGACTGATCATTTAGTAATTAATTGCATAAAATTTAGGGATTAATCTTTAACCCCTAAGAAAAAATATTAAAATTACATCTCATGTAGTCGCATTCGCATCGGTACCAAAACGCAACCAAACACGGCAGCTCGCGGTCAATTACGTGCACAAAAGGTGGTCTCTCTCTTGCTGATTTGAAAGTACCCAATGAAAAAGAAGAAAGAAGAGTTCTTCACGTCCATTGTCTCTTCCTCATTAAGGCATGCACCATGCGTGGACAAAATTCGGCGGACGTAAAAAAAAAATTTCTAGCCGCATGCGTGAAGAAAGCAAAGAAAAATCCACTGCACACGCGAGGATCCGGGAGAAAATCTGCAAAGGCATGGGCTCACCATTTTATAATATTTTATAGTGAGAATTCTCTCCTTCCCGGAGAGCAAATCAAGAAAGAAGCGAATAAAGAAAAAAAGTCCACGGTGAGGGGTTTCCTTTCGGTCGACAAAGGGGAAAGGAGTGTGTCGAGAAAAATAAAAAATGTTCACTGGAAGAGGTCTGTAAAAAATGGTAGAGGGCTCCCTTTCGTTCACGCAAGCGCAGAGAAAGGTGGGGAGTAGTTTGTGGGAGCTATTAAAAAAAGAGAAAACCTGCAGAGAGAAGGGAAAAGTGAAGTCAGAGAAGGCAACAAGAAAAGAACGTGAAAGGAAAAGAATAAAAAAAGAGAGAAGGGTGGTCTTCTTAAAGCAGGAGACGTGCGGCTGCAGGGGGGAGAGGGGGCGCCCACTGTTCTTCTTCTTGGCTGGACTTTCCTTCGGATTCTGCTACTCCGCCCGCGTCCACGCCGCTGCGCTCGCCGGAGCACCAGCAGCCGAGCCACCACACCGGCCACCGCCGCTCCCGCGGCTCGCCTTCGCCGCTCTCGACGCCCGAGCGACCACCGTCCAACCCGCTCGTCGCCGCGTCCGCCAAAGCCCGCGACCTACAGCCGGACATCCGTCTGCGAACACCCTCGCCGCACCACCGAGACGTTCGCCGCCCGAAGTTCCGCCTTCGATCGACGCCAACACTCGGAGTCTTCTCCCCGCGACGCCCGACCCCTTGCATCAGCTCAAGCCATTGCGATTCCAGCAGCGACGCCTCGGCAACCCGTGAGCCCGGCGCCCGAGTTCCGCTCCCGCGGCTAGATCGACCACCTGCGACCTCCGACCGGTGACGATGCTGCAAACCAAGCTGATCCGCCTGTCCATTGCCGTTCGGCCCTCTGTTCGGTTCGGCGAAGCTGTTGCCGGTCGAGCTTGGCCCGACCCGAACAGCCCCTCGCTCGACGCCTATCCGACCGCCTGTGACCTCCGATCAGCGACCCAGGTCACGAGCCAGGTGGACCCGCGCCACTCGATCCGATCCGTGCCGCTCCAACCGACCCGCCGCTGCTCCGCTCGTCCGCCACCAGCGACCCGCGACGCCCAAGCCTACCGCGCCCACACCGCCGAGTACCCACGCCGATCCGCCCAACGCCGGCCCGGCCCGTCCAGACCCGAGCCTCCCTAGCTCCGCTCCCGTGTTGCTGCCACCGCCGGTTCATCTTGGCCGGAGCCTCCTTTGCCGAGCCGATTAGCCAGTTCTTGGAGATCCAAACCGTGCGTGGGAAAGGAGAAAGAAGAAAACAAAAAAAAAAAAGAGAAAAAGCAAAAGGGGAGGACTAGGTAGTTTTTTTTATTATTATTATTTTATCTTCTTTTATATAGTTTATAGTTTGTTTTTATATAGCTTCTTAGTGTGATTATTCATTCATGCATGATTGAAATTCCAATGCGAAAAACCCCTCAAATTAGGGATTAGGAGTCCGATTTTCGCGCCCGAAATCCGACTCACGATCTCTTGCAAAGATCGACAATCCAATCTCATGCCCGAGATTTGATTCGCGATTTAATTTAAAATTGACCAATCCGATCTCATGCGCGAGATATGATTCGTCAATTTTGTGTATTAATCTTATCTTGATTGGATTGGATATTGGGTTATTTGAATTAGCTTTTGTTCTTGCAAAAAAAAAAAAATTCAAAAATTCCAAAAAATGCAAGTTAGATTAGGGCTAGGGTTAGCGTACTTAGTTATTTCGTTTTTTTTAAAAAAGAAAAAAGAAAAAAGAATGCATTCATGATATTAGTTTTTTTAAGAATTGCACGTGTCAATAGGATTTTTTTTTACTTTCAATTTTTTACAACAAAAAAAAAACTCCAAAAAAAAAATAATTAATTTTGGATGCTAGATTTTTAGGTTGCATGTTTAATTGTGTGCAAGTTTTTAAAATTTCAAATTTTATATATATAAAAAACAAACAAAAAAATCATCATGCATTTTAAAATAGAATTGCATGTTTCATTTTTAGATCAATTTGCATCTTAAGTTAGAAATTGCTAGATTAAGATAACGTCTTAGTTTAAATTATGATTTAGCATGACTTAATCTTAAGTTTAAATTGGATGGAATTTTAATTTAGCTAAGGTATTTTTGCATTTTTCTTAATTTCGAATATCATGAAAAATACAAAATTTGTCTTTAGATAAGCTAGTTTCAATTTTTAGGATAAATTGCATTTTTAGGAATAGAAATATCATGGGCAAGTCATGTAAGATTAGGTTCATTTAATTAAAATTGCCCGTCATTATAATTAGGTCATTTTGATTTGTATATTTAATTATTGCATGTTCATTAAGAAAACAAAAAAAAAAAAAAAAATAATAATATTTTACTCACATCATGAAGTTTAGAAAACATTGTCATGCCATTCCATGTTAGATTAGTAGCATGCATTGCATATTGCATGATTCTCATTAAACAAGTGAAAACCAAAAAAAAAAAAGGGGGAATTTGCCTGTTAATTAGAAATCATATCTAGGTCTGTTAATGTGAATTCTGATCTAACAATGCAGATGCTTTCGTTGCTATAAAGTAAGTCCTGCAATTTATTCATCGCTTTCTTGGATGTTAAATTGGTGGTTTGCGCATCCGCATGATCACCTCACATGTTAGGAAAGTGAATTAAAATCAATCCAAGCTGCCTGCAAAACATGTTTTTAAAAGAGAAAGGTACCGAAAGGGCGTTAGAGAAATCTAGCGTAACCAAGTCCCCGAACTCACAATCTCTGGTTCGTAGGAGTGAAGTAATTCTCCCGTTACTTTACTTGGGTTTCTAATCGACCCACCAAAAATAGATTAGTGGCGACTCCTAATTGAAAACCAATTGCATGTTAAAGAACTTAAACCATAAGTCGCGAATTGGTATGGGCTTGGGAGAGCCCGAGTTAAGTCTAGGCTTAACAATCCATTAGCCGAACCCTTAGGTGGTCCAAACCCGCTTCGGGGAGGTCGCGACAATAAGCATGTTCAATGTTTTGCTTTTCATATTGTACGTTCTGCTACTACTGGGGATGAGTTGCGGTGCATAGAAGAATCACTTGTGCGTCGCTTCATCTTGTGGCGAGATTCATGACATACACTATCACTTTCGATTGAAAAGCAACCCAAAAGGATGTGGCTGCTATGAACATACGCTAGCTTGTCAAAATAATAGCATTGTTCCATATCTATATACTGG
The DNA here is from genome assembly GCA_014182405.2 of Eucalyptus sideroxylon. Classification (NCBI taxonomy): domain Eukaryota; kingdom Viridiplantae; phylum Streptophyta; class Magnoliopsida; order Myrtales; family Myrtaceae; genus Eucalyptus; species Eucalyptus sideroxylon. The sequence continues at coordinate 32,979,767 of CM024555.2, read as the reverse complement.
CCAATATCATGTAAATCAATTTACTATTGTTCCAATCTTAGCAAATATTTATTCGACGGCGAAATTGCGGTGGTTGACGATGGACTGCAAAAAGGTAATTGCTCATCCCTCCCTCATTACTCATTGGCGCTCTCCAACTTTAGTGATAATGATCCATACGGTTCGTTAGTTGTGCCGGTGGTCTTCATGAAGTGCTCACAGCCCCTTGCTTCTACTTTGTAAGTCAATACTGAACCATGTATTGAGGGAGCATATCCTTCCGATATGCCCCTTATTTTTTCCCAAATGATGGTGTACTCATACGCTATACATGGATTTGATCTCCGAGTAGGGGACATCAAGGATAATTACACCATGACCATAAAGGCTTTAATACCGCATTATATCCCAGGGTGGAAAAAGGATCGGTATAATCGTGCGAGCTCACCGTATAAGGACCTCCCCAACATGACGGTCGAGGGATTCACTATCTCCTATTATAAACTCTTGACACCAACAAGTTTCGAGTCTTGCTACTTAGGTTTTGGATACCAAAGGGAGAGGTGCAGACACCATGATTCCCGAAAGCTCACTTTCCCAGTTCTTTCTTTGTTTCTTTCTTCATCCTCATCCTTTTCTTAAATTTTAGCTCTACTGAGGGATCGTAAAAAATTTACTTACTGAGTGATGTGGCTCGTTTCAATTGGATATTGTAATAGGTCGATTGGATTTATTGTGAGAAAAAGATGAGATTATTTTATAGGCGAGTGATTGACTAATCCACAAGAATAATATTTCAATTAACAGTGAATAAGTACATATTAGTTTATTTTTATGCATGTGAATATTACACCTATAGTCTTTGCACGTGTCAAGAATGACAAAGGAAGTGAATTTCTAATCGAGACCCACATCAATTGATCGTTGGTTGAGAAATGATCATATTGCTTTTTTCGTTGAGATCAGTATGTTCATTCATTAAGTGATTCAATTATGGAAAAGAGACGACAGTCATATTCATAATTATAGCACAATTACAAGAGAGTCATTTTAAAATTTAAGCATAGTGAATAAGTAAACATCGCATTATTTTTGTGAATTCAAATGTTGCGTCTATAGTCCTTGCATGTGTCATTCCACGACAACACAAGTAAGTTTCTAATAAGGTGTGTCGGTCCCATCACTAGTTGAGAATTTACTATATTGCTATCTTTCACATCATCCAAAAGCAAGAAGCGCCCATTCCTTATTTTCTTTCTATTTTTGTGGAAAGCGACATTATAAAAGTTAAAATCTATGTACCTGTTATTTAACATTATCCTCTTTCTTGGTTACTATTTTTTTTTCTCAAAAATGAAAAACCTTATACGATGAAATACATCATCCTTTTCCTTTTCGTCTTTAAAATTTAATACAGTGACACTTATGAAATATTGGCCTTGAAAATAAAATAGAACACCAAATGCCTCATTTGAAAGGATTTTGATTGAGTTTAGGGTACAAAACATTAAAACCGATTCTTTTTTACGATACTAAAATAAATTTCTAGAAAGAATTAATTTGCCAAGAAAAATCAAATCTGGAAAATACAGAGAAATTTCCTCCCTAATGAATGTGAAAGCTATCCATCACTAATTCCAATATCGTCTTTTTGCCGAGCCATACTTTTTAAGTTTTTCTTCGCTAGACTTTGTTTTAGGGTTGACTTGGACATTTCGATGACCGATGACCCCCAACCCTTTATTAAGCATCCCTCGCATTACCAAGTGAGCTAAAACTTCCATTGCATCAGACCAAACGATAAAGAGATGATTATTTCTCATGGCTTGATATTTATGCTCCGTGTTTTACTTCTCATACTGCATGTTCAACTATTGTTAGGGATGAGCTGCAATGCGAAGAAGAATCACTTGTGTGCCCCTTCATCTTGCGGTGAGATCCGTAACATAAGTTATCCTTTTCGATTGAAAGAAAGGCGATCCAAAATATTGCGGTAACTCTCAGTATGAGCTAGCTTGTGAAAATAACCGCACTGTTCTATATATATATGCTGGCCGATATTATGTGAAGTCGATTCATTACTTCTCTGGTATTATCACGGTGGTTGATGATGGACTGCAAAAGGGTAATTGCTCATCCCTTCCTCGTTACCCATTTGTGAACTCCAACTTTAGTATGTCTGATCCATATGGACTTCCATATGGCAATGTCACTGTGGCCTTCATGAAGTGCTTACAACCTGTTACTTCTACTTCTTATATTGATGCCAAACCATGTATTGAGGGCACATACTCTGCCGACACAACTCCTTATTTTTCCCAAATGAAGGTGTACTCATACGTTGTACTCGGAAATCTACAAGCAGGGGATATCAAGGACTCTTGCACCGTAACCATGATGGCATTCACATCGGATCAAATCTCATGGCGGAAAGGGGATCAGAATGGGAGCTTACCATACAAGGACCTCCACAACAAGATGGTCGAGGATTCACTCTCTCCTATTCGCGCTACTTTTATATGACAAGTTTCTTTCCATGTCACTTCTTAAGTTTTATTAACCGAAGGGGGTATTGCAGCTATCGTACTCGTAAGCGACGTTCCCTTAAGCTGTTCTTTCTTTTTCTCTTCTTCCTCCTCCTCCTTTCCTTAAATGCTAGCTTCACTAAGAGATCTGATCAAAATTTACTTACGAAGTGACGTGGCAGGTTTTAATTGGGTATTTTTAATAAAATCCACACATTAAGACACTTGTTTCTTTAAATACATAATAGAAAAAATTGCCACATCACTTAAGTAGAAAAGTTTAAATAGATTTCTTGGTAGGGTCGGCATGCACTGCTCTCGTTTATTTTACGAATCTTGGAGCTTTTCTGGATTTGACATTGTTACTTCATTTCTTTTTTTGGGGGAAAAATGGTTGATTTAATTGTTGCTCGTGTCCCTTGCATGGCTGTTATTGTTATGCAGTTGAATAAACTGCACGCGTATTGAATGACGTTTGTAAATTAGAATTACGCGGAGCGAGACGTGAACTTATGACTCATTTGGTATATATAGGTGAACAAAAGCAAAATCGCTTTTCTTCAAGAGAAAATGTCATGCTACGATGGCATGGATTCCCTAGGTGAATTGAATTAACTGTGATCTGAGCGCTGTCAAGGAGAGTAAATTATATTTATGTTTAACTGCTAAAATGATAAATTTGATTCTTCATTGATTGATCACCGACTCTAATTAATCTGTTGCAGGCACCCCTAATTCTGTGGCCAAGCATTGGTACGCGGAAATTGTAGGTTGGCGCCTCGCCTTTTTCTTGGGTATGACTGCTGGGCCTTTTCTCCTCACAACTATGATGATCTCAAGAAGCACTCTGATTTAAAACGATTATGTTTACCAAAAATTTATTGCACTGCGCTAATCTATGGACAATTTCTATGTAGCCAACTATGTCGCAGCAAGATTCATACTCGGAGCTCTATGTGTGTTGATACTTCTAATCTATAAGTGGATGAGAAGGCACCGGGTGATCGACGCAAACATCGAAGAATTCCTACAAGTTCACAACAACTTTTTTCCCATAAGGTACTCTTACTTGGATATCAAGAAGATTACAAAAAATTTCAAATGCAAATTAGGTGAGGGGGGATATGGCTCTGTGTATAGAGGAATCCTTAGAAGTGGCAATGAAGTTGCGGTTAAGATTTTGAACAAACCAGAATCTAATGGCCAAGATTTTATTAGTGAAGTGGCCACAGTTGGAAGGATCCACCACATCAATGTTGTGCAACTTGTTGGTTTTTGCTTCGATTACTCCAAACAAGCTCTGGTCTACGATTTCATGCCAAATGGCTCTTTGGATAAACACATTTCGAATAAGGATGGTGATGATCCTCTTGATTATAAGAAAATGCATGAGATCTCTCTTGGCATAGCTAGAGGGATAGAGTATCTACATCAGGGATGTGATATGCAAATTCTACACTTTGATATCAAGCCTCACAACATTCTCCTAGACCAAAGTTTTACTCCGAAAATTTCTGATTTTGGACTTGCAAGACTTTATCCCATCTGTCATAGCATAGTGTTGTTGACTGCAGCATGAGGAAACTTGGGTTATATGGCGCCTGAGCTATTCTACAGAGACATTGGTGGCATTTCTTATAAAGCCGGTGTTTACAGTTTTGGGATGATGTTGATGGAAATGGCCGGTAGAAGGAGAAATATAAATGCACATACAGAGCATTCAAGTCAAATTTACTTTCCTTTGTGGATTTATGATCAACTCAGCAAAGAAAAGGAGGTTGAGAGGGTAGAAGTCATAGAAGAGGAAAGAGAAACGAGGAAGATGATAATCGTTGCGCTATGGTGCATACAGCTGAGCCCTAATGATCGGCCATCAATGAGGAAAGTTCTAGATATGCTTGAAGGAGATATTGATAAACTGCAACTACCTCCAAAACCGCTTTTGTATCCGATAGAGGCACCAATTGATGATGACAACAATGAGATGGAACTTGAAATGGTCTCATCTTCATCAAGTGCTCCGATAATTTCTAGCAATTACCAATTTGACCACGACAATGAGTTTACGAAATCATGTATTGTGTGATTGTTCTCCTCTTGTAGAAATGAGATGCGAAATATAATTAACACTATCAGCATGTACCATCATTGATAATGTAATCTGTGAAGCTTTTACATGTTTTTGATATAGCATCGGTGTTTTCTATTAGACTCATTATGTCCATGTTTTATAAATGACAATGAATGTCTTATGGCATTCATTATAATTTTTGTTTCATGTGAATCCTCTTGGCATAACGATGTAATTTTGTCATCATGTTAATGTTTGCATTTTGAGCAACGAATCTCTCTCGTTTCCATCAAAAGCTCTCACCCCCACCCTTCAACCCCTGCTCGATCAACCAGCTCGTCATCAGCTACATGCTCAAGCAATCTCTGACTTCGACCTAACCGATGAACGATTGTGGCTATCAACTTTTGCCTTTACGATGAATAGAAATTGAACATGTGATGTCATGTTAGAGGATGTGATGTATTACAAAAGCACGATATCTCAATGCAGTAAGAATTTGTGCATTCACTCGATGATAAGTCATGAGATGGTGCCTTACATTCTTCCGAACAAGTACTATATTCCTCACTGTTGTCCCCTGCACATGAGTTTTCTTGCTTAGCAAACATTCCTCCAAACACCGATGTTGATAAGGAACGCGTGATATCCACTTCACTCGGATATTGCAGACAGAGAACCCTGACCTGATGCCGAATTAGCAAGGTACTCCTAAATGGAAGCTACAAACAACGCCATTCATCAGGAGTAAGAATACATAGAGAAGTAGCAAAAGTGCATGCTGCTACTTAAACTTGGGTTGCCTCGCCAAGTACAACAGCAATTAACTTTTTCCGCATGGTCTTTTCAATTACTTTAGATGGTTTTTAAAGTATCTATAAACAGATAAAGCAGGAAGGACCTTCCTAGTACAAGGTCAGAAAGTGAAGGCTTTCAATGACTCTGAACAAGTCTCAGTTTGGAGAACACAAAATTGTTCAAGATCACTGCTGAAAGCTGACTCTCAAATAGCATATAAAAGCTTTTTTCAGATTTGTTGCACCACGAGTCGAATGCACTGATGGGTAAAAGAACAGAACCGCCATGTCTATGCAACTATGCTGACAAGTAATATTCCAAGCCAAACCTTTACATGAAAAGATTCGCCAGTAGGTAGTCCAAACCAAGTAAGATTAACGACGCAGAATGTTGAGCTAAGTGTTAAATATCATAAATACCTTCAGAGAAAGTAAGGGATAGGGTATGAATCCAAGTGGCTCAAGCTTCGAACCATTAAAAGTCTGATGGTTGCAAAGGTCCCCTGAAGTTTGCAGCCCGGTGGCCGTCAACAATGAGGTTCGAGAGATGAGAAATTGGTGCATGTGCAGCGTCTAATGCAGCATTTATTCTCATTCCTTGTTCTTCCAATGAAGGACAATTAAGATTACCGCCAGGTACAAGATGTGGAGCAGACCTTACCACCTCTTCTGATCCAACAAAACCGACAGGAATGGCTAGTAGCTTGTCAGATTCAGCTCTGTTCATCAACATTTTAGAACCACAAGTGCGAGCACAGTTAGCATCACAACTCGAAGTTGAAACTATGTTCAACTAGAATGCACACCGCGATTATCATGTTGTCATTGGTAGTATGTTCTACCAATGGTAGCAATTATGATCATCTAAACAGACGATTCCTATCAAAAGAATATTCAGGTCCTCTGCGCAACACTTTTGACAAGGCAAAAAAACAATTACGCCATGCCTCAGGCCATAAGCCATCAAAGGCACTTGCGCTCTCGAATGATGCATGTATTTAAACTAGTGCAGATGACAGAATTCGCCAAGTAAGATAGTGTGCACAAGCAGGTGATTTATATTAAGAATCCTATAAATGTAGGTGAGTAGCTTTCAGATTGAAATGGAAAGTTAAGCTAATCACTAGAGTAGGTACTATGTTTGACGCAATGGAGAAAAAGTAAACGATATGAGAGAGAAACATCTCAAGAATCGAGTTTCTTACTTATTCCTGCAGTTCTTCACGCTTATTGGAGAATCATCCTGATGAGAAAGACCATTCATTCCTCTGCTGCACCGTGAGAGGAAGGCGAGAACAATTAAATCCTCACATAAGTGTTCGAAGTACGACAACAGGACCCGTCTAGTGTACAGCAAAATTCATAGGCTGAACTTCAAGGTCTCCATAAACCGACTTCCAGAAGCAAACGATCATATATAGATGGCCTCACTTAGAAGAGCCCTCGATAACAGGTTCGAGGAGCTGGAAGAGATTCATGGAAAACCGTCCCCAAGTGAAAGGTGAATAGAGGACAATTCGAGCGTAAATTGCGTATCAATTCTACTTGTGGAAGAACTGATTATTGATACGGCGATGCACTTAAGTTGAGGTCATGTGGCGCAGATTGCTCCTGGCCATCGTGAACTTCATATAGGTGCAAACTCTATGCAATGTCCCTTTGTTTCACTCTATATCGAGCAAGCTTACAGTGCTAGATACGAAGAATCTTTGCTTATTCTTTAATTCTGCCACATTTTCACATCTACTCCGAGGACAAAAACCAGCTCTCGGTGGAGTTTTCATGGTCATGCCATGTCTAGAGCTTCGGGATTCTCTTCTTGTTCCTTGTGTTTTCTTACATAGTTCTGTAGCTATTCGAGTAAAGACAGTGTTAAATTGATGTTGATTCGACATTTTCCAAGTTTAGCACACTAACAGGCGAAGAACTACACAAGTACTTTTAAATATCGTTATCATCCTAACCGTTTACTCATGACCATTACAATTTTCAGTTTGCCAGTGAGCCGAGATGAAAACTTTTCTCTACAAATGCCACTTGAGAATTTATTGAAAGATGATGGAACGACATGCTTGGCAAACGATAAAAAAAAGGTTACTAACTAACCTTCTTAGTGGTTTGTTTATGATATCATGTTTAAACTATGATCAGAATCAGGATGGAAGAGAGATGCTAGTTAGTCATGGGGATAAGTACACTAATGGTGCCATAAGTTGTATACGGCGCTCACTTTGGTGCCAAAAGTTTCGGTCGGATCACTTAAGTGCCAAATCGGAGGAAAAACACTCACTTTGGTGCCACCGGCGAAAGATTCCTGCCAAAATGATTTTTTTTTTTTATAAAAAAAAAAATTGATAAGCCTTTCATTTTCAGTCCTCCTAAAGAAAGTGACGTCGTTTTGCCGTCCTACGTGGATGGCTTCATGGAAACGACGCCATTTAGCTCACATGGGGAAGAAATTAGGGTTTCGACGGGGTCGAAGCCATGGCCGTCGTCGGGGTTGGGGTCGAGTCGGGGTCAAAGCTGCGGCCGCCAAGTGGCCATCATTGAGGTTGGGGTCGGGGTCGGGGTCGAAGCTACCACCGTCAAGTGGCCATCGTCGCGGTCGGGGTCGAGGTCAGAGCTACGGCCGCCGAGTGGCCATCGTCGGGGTCGGGGTCGGGGTCGAGGTCGGAGCTGCTGCCGTTGAGTGGCCATCATCGGGGTTGAGGTCGAGGTCGGGGTCGAAGCCGTGGCCGCCAAGCGCAAGGACCGTCGAGGACGGCGACGACCGGAGATTAGGGTTTTGAATTGGGGGAGACACCAAACGGCGTCTTTTTGATGTTTGGATGCTGACTCAACTCTCCGACGAGCCACGTCGGCGTCAAAAATTAAAAAAAAAAAAAAGGCCATGTCAGATTTCCGGCCAATTTCGTCGGAGTTGGCACCAAAGTGAGCATTTTTCAAATTTTTTGGCACTTAAGTGATCCAACGGAAACTTTTGGTACCAAAGTGAGCGCCGTACACAACTTATGGCACCATTAGTGTACTTATCTCGTTAGTCATGGGAAAATTACCAGAAAAAACTCATTGTACTTTTACCAATTCAGTAATTAATCTTTTAGTCATGCCAATTGAATTTTAAACATTTTCACATTTTGCCAATTGAGTTTATCTAATCAATTTTGTTAGGAAATTGCTGATGCGGATACCGGTTATCTTACGTGGCACAAGCGACGCTAATGTGGAGAATTTTTAAAATATTTTAAACATTTTTTTTGAATTTTTATGAACCTTTTTCTCTTATTTTTTTCATTTTTTCTTTTCTTCTATTTTCCTCCTTTACTTTTTTTGCCATGTCTGGCAAGGGTCACTGAGTCTTCGCTAGTAGCTACAAGGACCCAACGACTCTCACAAGCCATGGTAAAATTTAAAAAAAAAAATTAAAAAATTAAAAAGTCCATTTAAAAAAAATATAAGAATTTGCCAACATTAGTATCAACCATCCTACATAAGACGGATGGCATTCACATCGGTGATTTTTTCTTAAAATTGGCCAAATAAACTCAGTTGGCAAAATGTGAAAAGATTTAGAATTCAATTGACGTAATTAAAAGATTTATGACTTAATTGGCTAAAGTGCAATAGATTTAGGACCTTTTTGGAAATTTTCCCATTATTCATGATATCTACAAACAATACCTCTGATTTAACACAATTCAAGCGATTAAGAGACTAATTCTTTTTAAGTGTTCACTTAAGAGGGCTTGATCGATGATGGTTACTCCTGGTCATTGCCGATTTCAAAGTCGAACAGTTACAAAAAGAATTACCATCCAAAAGCAATAGGACACTTACAAAATCAGTGACAAAGAGAGAGCCAATCTTGTAGCCTAAAATACAATAATGTATGTCTAGATCTTCAGCATACATGCGCGAGATAATCTAGGATACTTTTCGTCAAGAGATTTTTCTGTTTAATGATTTGTCCAATCATCACTTAATAATTTATTCACGATATAGAAAACAATTAAAGGTATCGGCTATGTAGCACGGACACGCGACACGCGACACGTGACACGACACGACACGACACGCGATACGTCATTTCTTAAAAAGTAGAGAATTCCGACACGTTCCGACACGTTATATATTAAATAAATTTTTTTATTTTTAATTAATTTAATTCAAATTCACAAATAAATAAATAAGAACTTATAATAAATTTACACTATTTATTCATAAAAAAATTTAAAAAACATATTCATGCGTGTGTATATTTAAAAATATATTTTTTATTTTAACAAAAATTATTCCCCCTCAAATCCTCTCAAATCCTCTCTCCTCGTTTCTCTCTCCCCCTCTTTTCCCACGCCACCACCCCCAAAATCCTTCCCTTCGATTTCTGCAATCTGCCCCCACTCTCTCTCTCCCCCTCACCTTCCCCCTACGCCCACTTGCTCCCTGCGCCCCCCATCAATCACCCGCAGCCCCTCAATCTCTTCCCCTTTCTCTCTCTCTCTCTCTCTCCCTACGCTACCACCTGCTCCTTGCGTCCCCATCACCTGCGCCCCCATCAATCGCCCCCATCCCCTCGGTTTCTTCCCCTTCTCTCCTCTCTCCTCTCCCCCTCCCCCTCCCCCTCCCTTTCCCCCACGCCACCATCTGCTCCCTGCGAGGCCTTGCCCCCATCACAATCCCCTCCATCCCCGTTCTTCCCATTCTCTCTCCCCCTCCCCCACACCACCACCTTCTCCCCGCCACCTCAGGTTCTTCCTCACAATCTTCTCAACTCTTTCGGTCGCCACATCGCTGTCGCCTCCGCCCTTCCTCCTTCGCAGCAGCTGCAAGCTGTAGCCTCGCGGCGAGGCCCTCGCCGCCGGCCCTCCATCGCTCAGTTTATGCTCTTCCTCTCGCCGTCGCGGTCTCACCTCCGCTTCCTCGGCCTCTTCCTCGACCTCACCTCTCTACCCACCATCGTCTTCTTCAACAATCTCTCTCGGACACGCGTGTCGAAGCGTGTCGAGAAAAGTTGACCACGTGTCCGATTTCTCGACACGCGTTGACCGCGTGTCCGAACGTGTCCGAGCATGTCCGAGCGTGTCGGACACGTCGACACGTGTCGGACACGACTCGGAAGGCTCGGCAACGTGTCCGTGCTTCATAGGGTATCGGCATGTGCTGAATAGACCAATTATTTCGACGAAAAAATTTTGTGCTCGTGTTTGTGTTCATGATTTATAGAAGGGAAAATTCGCAACAAAAAGGAAAAAAATAATACGACATTTTAATAACTAACTATATCACTATAGAAAAAAAAATGGACATGTGCAGTGAAAACGTCACTGGACGTGTCATGTGACCTACTAGCATTGCCCTTAAACAAAGGGTAGAAGTATCAAATATTAATGATTAATTATCTTTCTGTCTCATTAAAAAAATTATTTTTATTTTTAATGTCATATATTAGTGAGGTCCCGAGTAGCAGACCTGCAAGGTCACAAGTACCGGGATTCTTACCGGTCAACGATATTGACGCAATGTCTTAACTGTATTTTTTTAAATTTTTTTTTTAATTCCGCTTGTTGTTATCTGAGCTTTAGATCCCATGATTTTCTAAATTGAGATCCCAAGCAAAATCGAAATAAATAATTCAATCGACATAAATTACATCAAGGAGGATCAATTGAAGAGTATACGCCAACTGAGAGATACTTGCATCCTCTACTATGCTAATGCAAGGGGCGCAGTTTGCCAACCATTATAAGGGAGAGGCAGTTTTTTATTCATAAGCTAGATAAGCATGATACATCAGCCAAACAATGTCTATTATATAGAAAATCTATTTCTTTCTCTTTTCATTGCACTTTTACTTATAATGCTCATCAAGGCTCCGTTTAGAGATCACAGAAGGTATTTGTTAAGATGTCAAAGTAGATTGCACTAACTTACCATTTTTCTTCTTTCCAATGCTAATTTCAAAACCGGAGAAAAAAGAATGAAGACATTAACTCATTGACTACTATCACAAATGTTTAGAATTCATAATTACTAGACTTCACAGGTTTTTTTTTTTCCTTATTTTCTTTTTAAAGATATTTCATTTGAAATCTTTGGGTCTTTTAGGGGGCATTTGGTTAACGCTTATGTTCCGAGAGCAATTTTTGCTAAAAAATGATTTTTTCTATTTCTGTTATGAAAAATAATTTCTGAGTAAAAAAACGTGTTTGGTAACTTTTCAAAATTTCTACTCCTGGGATAGAAATACGTTTAGTAAAATTCTTAGATTTTTTCATTTCTTTTAATTTTTTAATCATTTTATTCTTTTTCTTTTTCTTTTTCAGTAAAAGGTAATAATATAAAGAGGAAAGGTCAAAAGTACAAAAGATCACGGCACCAAAAACTTGCACTCGAGATGAACAAACATAATGAGTGGAATGATGCCATGATGTAAAACCCAAGGCAGCGCCCAAAAGAAGACAAACAACAACTAGAAAGGCATGGCAAAGAAACAAACACCTCAGCGACGGAGGAGAGAGACATCGGCTCCAGAGCACCAGTAGTTCCTTGAAGCATCGGCCAAAACCAGGTCAATTACGAGTCCCCCGAAAAGATAATGGTATTGATGCCCCAACTCCTTAGCAACCTTCTATTTCTGAAGCTATCCTCAACGTTTCTGAAGGTGCTAGCTCTATCCCTAACTACCTTAAAAAGATGGTTCTTCATAGCCGAGACGGTAAGGGGTTGTTCTTTGAATAGGATGCTATTCCCATTTTTCCAAATAATGTGACAAAGAGCCCCAAAGGAAAAGCGAGCAATGCATTTAAAGAAGTCCTTACCCTTCAAGAAAGAGGTGGCCCAATGGAAATTCTCTCCCTAAGACCTGTTCTGCCAAGGCAAATTGTATCTCGCCGCCCAAAAGAAAGCAACACCGGCTGTGACAGAGCAATCAAAAAACAAATGATCTATGGAATCAGGCAACCCATTATAGAACGCACAAGATCCCCTCTCTATTCTACCATGAGACAATAACAGAGATTGTGTGGGTAATATGTGCTTAGCCATAAGCCAAAGGTTAAGCTAATACCTTGGCGTGATTGCATTATCCTAGATGAAATCATGCCAAAAAATGATGTTCCGCTTGCGCCTGATGGTTTCCAAAGCAGTTGCTACCGTGAACCGGCCCGATGGGTTCTCCCTCCAACAACAGCAATTCGCTACCTGAGTAGGGGTCGAAAGAAGATAATCCCACGACTCAAGGATTGTTTTGAGAGCCTAGCCAGCATTAGAGAAAAAATCTGCAACTAAGGCCTATCTAGATAATCCTGAGCTGTAGATAAGTGAGTCTGAGAAGATTAAATTCAACAGTCCTCTAGAATGCCAGTTGTCGAACCAAAGAGAGACCAAGCGGCCATCCCCAATCCTCCAAAAGAAGGCGTCCCGAAATTCGCTCCTAAGACTTAGAAGCTTCTTCCAGGCCCAAGAACAAAAGGCTAGCTTCCTACCGACCCAAAAGTTCATGTCCTTTAAAAACGTGAAATGAACCCACTTGCACTACAAAGCCTCTTTATATGAGAACAAGAGCCATATATGTTTCAACATGGCAACCTTGTTGCAATCTTTAACCTTCCTGATACCAAGCCCTCATTCCTTCTTTGAAAGGCACACATCCTCCCAAGTAACCTTGGCACCCCCTCTACCTAACTCCGGGCCTTTCCAAATGAATTGTCTAAGAATTTTTTCAATATGATCTAGAACAACTACAAGTAAAACAAAAAGCACTCACTCAATAGGTTTGGATAGCTTGAAGAACTGACCTGATGAGCTGCAAACACCCAACCAGAGAAAGGAAGCAATGAGTCCAAGATTGAACCCTCGCCATGATGCGGTTGACGAGAGTGCAACAGTCAACCTTAGTGAGCCTCGAGGTAATGATAGGAACCCCCTATAGCGAGCCGGAAAGTTACCTTCGTGAAAACCCAACTCAGAGATAATCTGGTTTCTTAAGGACAACGTGCCTCCAACAAGGAAGATTTCACTCTTATTTGGATTTGGGAACAAGCCACTCCAAGTAGAGAAGGTTTGAAGACCTTCTTTAAGGATGGCTACAGTGGGCAAATCCGCCTTCGAAAACAAGAAAATGTCATCTGCAAAGAAAAGATGTGAAAGGCTCGTGGGCTTGCATCTCCAAGAGAACTTAAACTCTGGCTTCAAAGTGCATCTGAATAAGATCCCTGATAGGACTTCCATCACTAAAGTAAATAAATAGGGAGAGATAGAATCACCTTGATGAAGTCCACGACCACTTGCAAAGAATCCATGAAGCTCCCCATTCAAAGCAATCGAAAACTTAGAAGTGCGAACACACGTTATAATCAGCCGAGTTATAAACTCAGGGAAACCAAAACCAAGATGACTCTCTCAAGGAAATCCCAATTGACCGTGTCATAAGCTTTCCTAAAGTCCATATTGATCGCACACTTAGGCAAGTATGGTTGAAAATGGAAGCTAGAAAAGAGCTTTTTCTTTTTCTTTTTTTTTTCCTTTCCTTTTTCTTTTTCTCTTTGGCCGATCGCCGACCACCACCGAGAAGAAGAAGAAGAAGAAGAAGAAGAAGAAGAAATTGATCTCGGAAATAAGAAACTACTTTTTTTAACTTCTTGTTTCCGTTCCAAATCTAATCTCAGGAACAAAAGATCTATATTTTGTTCCTGGGAGCAAAAGTTTTACCAAACACGTTTCTATTCTTTTTTCATTTCTTGGAACAAAAGAATAGAAATTGTTAAGAAGAAGAAGAAGAAGAAGAAGAAGAAAAAGAAGAGAGGAAAATTGATTTTAGAAATTGATCTCGGAAATAAGAAGCTACTTTTTTTTACTTCTTGTTTCTGTTCCAAATCTAATCTCGGGAACAAAAGATTTATATTTTGTTCCGGGGAATAAAAGTTTTACCAAACACGTTTCTATTCTTTTTTCATTTCTTGGAACAAAAGAATAGAAATTGTTATTCCGGGGAACAGAAATTGTTTTTAACAAACGGCCCTTATCAATCACTTGATGTCCAACTTAACAAAAAAAAAAAATCAATTTTCAAAATTTGCAATTTTATTCCAAGGACTTTAATCTAAAACGTTTCAACTTTCAATTAAATCTAAAGATACAAGATCGCATTCTCAAACCTCAACCTCAGCAAAGTCAACTTGAGATGCCGCCCTGACAAAACTAATCTGAATCTTGCAGTTAAGATTACAAGCGGAAAGAAAAGGTATAAAATACTGAAAAAGAACTTGGCAAAACCGTTTAGAATGCCTAGTTGAAACATAAGAATTCACTTATGTCGTGTCGAAATCTATACAGATGTGAGGAAGCCATCACACCAGAATCCTCCCTCTTCAACTCTAAACTGAAGTTAAAAAAAAAAAGAGAAGACAAGATGCACAAAACAATCGAAGATTTACACAGAGATTGACGAAGCCAACATGCCCAAGATCAGTCAACAGCAGCAACAGGAGCAACAGCTGAGAAAAGAGTGGAAAGAAAAGGGAGATATAAATGTAATGCCATTCGACTTTGCTTAATGTGTTCGTTGTCCATATACCCTTCGAAGGAGGAGCTGTGCCTGAGATCTTTACAACGGCCTGGTGCTTGCACTGTCGTCGCCTTTTCTTGGTAATTTTATTGTTGTTGCCATTGCTTTCATGGGGAGGGTTGTTTTCGCATTTCATTACGTCGACCTTTACGATGTGGTGATCTGATGTCCCTTTCGATGACAGGACCAAATACAACCCTGGAATGAACTTGTATGGACAATCTGGTGACGCCAGTAGGTAGTCCACCCTCGTTCCGTATTTGCACGTCCTTTGCACACCTGCAATAGAATAAACAATTTCAAATTACATATTCAAACAATAATCACTTGTAAAAAAGACTTTGGACTTCAATTTTTATACTGCGGATTTTCACATCAAAGGTTGATATCGACAAAGTGATGACAACGACGGATGTATATATTCAACATGATCATCATGCTTCAGATGTTATGAATTTCTGTCCATTCAAACCAATCATGTGATCATCGAGCAAGAGGAGCATCGTGCTCGAAAAGCACCCCAAGCCACCATAATATACTATATATGCTTGCCTAAAGTTGATAATATGTGCTCACCCAAAGCTAATACTATGGTATACTATATATGCTTGCCCAAAGTTGATAGATTTAGGGTCCCCTAGCCAAAATAGTATACCACTTTAATTGTATAGTTAATTTCTCATATTTATCACACCCGATAAAAATAGACGTGTGTGTGTACACGATCGACCTTAGCCAAAATGCCATAATTTCACTTTTGATCTTCCCACTACTTTCAACAGTCCAAAATTAGATTTTTGGTGTTGTATACCGGTGCCTGGTAATTTTCCATTTAATTATCCAAATTAATTAATTTAGGAATAAAATCCTAAAATCACAATTAAATCAATTCAGCACAACTCAAAGCTCAAATAAATAAACAAATTGCACCACAATAACTAGCATAAAATTCTGGTCACTTTGGCTATCCCGGCCTAATTTCCGAAAAATAAATAAATAAATAAATAATTATGGAAAATATTAAATAAATGCCAATAAATCCAACTTAGACCCGTAATGCCTAATTAGACATCGAAATGGACTCGGAAAAAATTCGAGACTCGTTAAATAGATACTAGAGTCTATTTACTCGCTAATTACACTAACTATTCACCTAACATGCACCGGCAATTAACTAAATTCACTAATCTAATCTAATCTAATCTAACCACCTAATCCATCTTAGCCTAAACTAATCAACCCTTAAGCGTGATTAACTTACTAAGCGAGGATCAGTGAGTTAAACTCACTTGTTCGGCGATCCGAGCAGCTCAAATCGTTGGGAACGCAACGGGGCTCGATACTCTCCAAAGCGGGCCTAACTTTCGAGGTCGGGATTGACCTCAAAACAGGCCTTGAAGGTTGCTGGAAACCCACTTTGCTTGCTGCTGATCTTGGCTGGAAAAGAGGGCAACAAGCTCAGTTTAAGGCGACAACAGGTTGAGGAAGGTTGGAAGGACTAAACCGGACCTAGATGGGGACTCATGGTGGTCGGAGGAAGCTCCGGCAGCGGCTCACGGTGTTGGACAACCTCTTGGAACGGCGAGCTGGGTGGGATGGAGCAGTGAGGACACCGGGATCGTGCGGGCGAGCACGAGGCAGCAGCAGCATGCGCGCGGGGCAGGAGAGGTGGACGGTGGTAGCGAGCGGCCCTGGTGGCGTGCGGGCTTGCTTCGGTGACTTCTCCTTGGTTGTTGGCGTTCAAAACTGGCGAGAAGGAGGGATAAGAGAGGTACGGACGCAGCTTAAGGGAAAGAGGGAACAAGAGGGGGCCATAAGTCTTATTTTCTCTTCCATGGTCCCCTTGACCCTATCCCATCCACAGCTACATCCCTTGGTTGAAAATTAGCCACCACCACCCTTCGAGAAGCTAATTTGAAGTGGTCCAATAGTCATGGGTGGGGGCATACGAATTTCAAGCATTTTCCCTCAAATTGGACTTCATCTCTTTCTTAACTCAACACGAACCGGCCTCTATAAATTCAATCAACCCACCATTGATCATTTTGGCATTTTTCCTCACCAATACAACTCACTTGATTCTCAAATTTGCGATAAAAAAAAATCCCCCACATTTTCTGAACAAAACAGCCCTACCTCAACTTTTTCCCAAAAGTCTTGGTTTGCAGAAAAATCTTCTGAGATTGAGTTGACACTCCTAGAATTAATTGTGACATGATAGAACTTTCAATTTCTGAAATCAGATTCAATTCGCGATTAATTTCAATCTGGTGCATTTTTAGTGTGACTTAGGCTACCATGTAGTTTTCAGAAATTTTTAGTGCAAATGACCTGTGGTCTATTTTTCCGAGCCACAATGAACCCATTCGACGCATTTGTGACTCTCGGTTGTCATGAAAATCTCAAGGATTTAAATACAGACACAAGATACCAAAATGATAGAAAAATCAGTCTAGTATCAGCTGACGAGAATTTTCCAAATTAGTGGTGTCATGCCTCGATCCTCAAACATGTGCCCATCCCTCATCTAGTCAATTTATAGCAATGTCCTAGGACGCATCATCGACCCTTTTGTTTAATATGTGCATACGGAAGCATATAATAAAATCCCCAGACAATAAAACAATGGGATAATAAAGTAGGCCATATTTTCCACAACTGAAATACTACAACCACACTTTTATACAATACAAACCACATAGTATATATTACAATACTATTCACTAAAGGTTAGACTATCACACATCAGTTTTCAACCCAGGTTTGTAAGCAGGATGGGATCTCAGTCCTCATCCGGGTCATACTTAGGATCCTTCTCTGGATCGTCCTCTTCTTCAGATTCTTCTTCTTCTTCAAGTTTGTCCTCGAGCTCTCCTTCCTCAAAATTCACCTTAGGCTCGTCCTCAGGTTCCTCCTTTGGCTCTTCCCACTCCTGATCCTCCTCCGATCCCTCCTTTTGCTTGACTATCTCCCTTTCCTCTTCACTCCAGTTAGCACCCTTGGCCGAGTACACTGGTGACTTAGGATCGCCCTCGAGCTTGGGATCCTTGGCATCTATTACCAACCCATCCTCTAGTCTTTTTGAGTGGTGGTGTATCGGAAGTGGTATCCTACCTTGGTGATCTCTTCAGGAATACTAAAATGCATAGGAAGACGAGGAGGTGGAGGTGCTGCCATCTAGGGACTTGAAATGGTTATTCAATAACCATTGAGATCACGTCTCAGCAAGTTCTACCCCTTACGACCCGATTAGTAAACCAACACACTATGGGCTGCCTATGCACACATGGTCAAATGACTTACCTTGGCATCAGATTTCACCTACAAATCAACACTATTTACACATGCCTTATATCACATCACTCAATCAATTCATAACATCAGATTAAATCATTGATAAATCGACCTAGTCCATTACATGTCATCTCGATCCTTTCTTGGTCGGCTCATCTTATTTACTCAAATTCACTGTTGAATTACGGCTCAGTGAGCATAGCCTACACGATCATCTCCAATACTCAACACTAATGTTGAATTATGGCTCAACGAGCACGGCTTACTAAAACTTTGGCGGGAATGCTGAATTATGGCTCAGTGGGCATGGCTTACTAATTCATCGGTGGTTAATGCTGAATTATGGCTCAACGGGTACAACCGATTCCAAATCCGGTGGAAATGCTAAATTATGGTTCATCGTGCACAACCGGTTCCAAGTTCAATGGTGGTGCTGAATTACGGCTCAGTGAACACAACCTAGATTAGGTGGTAACTTACGGTTTAATGGACATAACCATACTTGGTGGTAATGCTGAATTACAGCTTAGCGAGCACAACCAATTCTAAATTCGGTGAAAATGTTGAATTACAACTTAGCAAGCACAACCTAAATTAGGTGGTTTCCATGCCTAATCCCACACTGTCACACACCCATCATACATCATTTCATCTTTCAATAGTCTTTTCAAGATGACTAATAACCCTCACACGATTAATTACTCTCGGCCAAGGATTGTACGCTTCACACTTAGGCTGCGTTTGGTCGACCGGATAAAAACTAGGATAGGATATGTTTTATCCTATCTCGTGTTTGATAGCTGTCTAGGATATGATAAGGTTAGATATAGACGGGATATAAATCCAAGGGGGGAGGTGGGATAAGATTGGATAGGATTTCTTTTATCCGAAACCTAAAACCTACACTTTTTTTATTTCTCCGTCATTCACCCACAGACGACTCACTGTTTCCAAAGTATCGACGTTGAAGCCTTCTCCTCAATAGCTCTCCGATTCTCAGCGAAATTTTACGAAAGCCTTCTTCCTCCGCCAAGGTAAGACCCCCCGTCCACTGGCGATCGCCCGCCAGTCGCCCTCCCGATCAATTCCCTCCCACTCGCCGGGTCACCTAGGCTTGCCGGTCTGCCGATGAGCCCAGGTCTGAATTCCAAATGCAAATCTAGTTGCCGGGCCGATGCCCCACCGATGGTCGCCGAGGGTGGCCGAGGGTGGCCGAGGTTCACCTAGGGTCTGGGTTCGCTCATGTGGATCGATGAATGTAGGGCTGGATTGCCTAGGGTCTGGGTTTGCCATGTTCTCTCTCTGCTCTGTCTCCATTTTCTTGCTTCGCGAGGATGGCGATGTTAATTGTTAGCTCATTTCACTCTTTGTGTACTAGTTCGACTAAGGCTCATTTCATTGGTGCTAATCAATTAGCGAGTCGCGCGTGCCACAAATTTAGAGTGAGTGGTTTTAATTTATGGCTCTTGAGAGAGAGTATGTATTCATCCACACCCATTTCTCGGAAAGGAGGATGAAGCTAAAAATTCTTTGTTGGGTTTTCTCTTCGTAGCTTCATCACTTGCAATTTCTTATCTCTGGGTTTGTTTTGTCGATGGTACTTTTTCTATACAGACCCATTGTTTGTGGGTAATTTTCAGCTCACTCATTAACATGTGTTATGAGTTAATTGATCAATCAATTTGTGATTTTTTCTTCTTTTTATTGGATTTATGAAATTTATTTAAAAGGTTATGTAGATATAGATGATAGCAGCTGTGTTTTTGGGAGAAGAAGAGGCGATCTGGTTATTGATCCATTACTTGAATGAGTTCTTATTGAAGTTCAGGGGTCTTTTTTCCCCCCTCTCTAGAGACCTAGGAACCACAATGAAAGGAAATGTAATGTACTTTATAAATGCAAATTGTTCAGAGATCGTTCGTTAACGTAATTAAATGTCATTGCATCCTCGTGACATCTGGAAAAAAAAAACGAATGAACTTTGGACTTTATGCTTTGTTCTAATTGGGCAGTTGTTTGATTTGGTATTGGACCTGTAACAAAATGGAAACAAATGAAAGACTTGTAAGAGAGAAAAATAATTCATGTTTCAAATGAATATATTGAAATTGAAGTTATTCCAAAAACGTTTGATTTGAAGGGGTATCCAAAAGATTATTTCAAAGGAACGGAAAAGATTATTACAATGCGTAATCGTGAAATTCGATGAAAATCTGTTAATTTGAAAAAGATATATTGTTTTGGAAGATTTTGTGAATATTAAACTTGTAAATTTGTACTTGCCTAAATTATTGTTTTTAAAATATCCGAATTTAAATCCGTAGTTCACCAAACCATAGATTGGATAAGATATGAGGATATCCGACTTTAAATCCGTAGTTGACCAAATAGTAGATTGAATAGGATATGAGGATATTCGACTTTAAATCCGTAGTTCACCAAATAGTTGATGGGATATGAAGAAATCCATGGATTTCTTATCTATTCTATCCAGTCCTATCCTATTTAGAAATCCGGACGACCAAACGCAGCCTTAGAATCCTCAATCAAAATAACCATTGGCCTATCTCCTTCGTATTAACGATACCCGATAAATATTTATTATGTGTGGGTTCACGGTCGGCTTTTGTTAAAATATAATAATTTAATTTCCACAAATCCTACCATTTTCTGTACTCCACCAAAACATTTTTGGCATTATCAACTGATGCCCAGTTATTTATCAATTAATTTTCCAAATTATATAATTTAGGAAATAAATCCTAAATTCACCAATAATTCATTTGAGCACAAAATAAAGCTCAATTAAATGAACGGATTGCACCACGATAATCAATATAAAATTCCGGTCGTCGACTATCCTGGTCTAATTTCTGAAAAATAAATAAATAATTGATTAATTTCGAAAGTTAATAAATAAAAACCATAAATCCAATTTAGGCATGTAATGCCTAATTGGAGCCTGAGACGGGTCGAGAAGAATCCTAAAAGTCATTCAATAAATACTATAGCACTTCTACTCCCTAATGACTATGTCTAACCACCTAACATGCATTGCAATTAACTAATAATCACTAATCTATTCTAATCTAACCACATAATCCTAATTAATTAATACTAATTAACCCTTAAGCATCATTAACAACTAAGCAGCGATTGGTAAGCTAAACTCACCCATTTAACAATCCGTTCGGATCGAAACATCGGGAATGTCACAGGGGACATTTTTCTCCAAAGCGGGCCTAGGGTTCGGGGTCCGGAAACACCTCAAATCGAGTCTCAAAGGTGCTAAGAAACCCACTTTATGAGTTGCTGGTTGAGCTGCAAAAACAAGAGGAAATGAGCTGGTTTAGAGCGGGATTAGCGACGGTGTACCGATGAATGGATTGGTGGAAGTTCGGTGGCCCAAATGGCAGTCTAAGGTGGTAGAATGGCTCCAACACGAGCTGAGGAGTTGCTGGATGGTGGTTGAACAGGTGGCTGGATGTGGAGAGTGTAGATGACGCTCGGCTAGGTGCAGGTGGAGGTGCGCAGACGGCGACGGCGGCTACTCGCGATGGCAGCTTGGTGTCTAGGCAGTGGCAAGCTACTCCTGCTCTTCCTTTAGTGGCTATTGGTCGCATGAACGGAGGGGAGAGAGAGAGAGTCTTCCACGGCAACAAAGGGGGGTGAGGGAGAGATAAGAGAGAGAGTGGGCCACCATGGCTAATATTTTCCACAAAAATATCTCCTACAATCATTCTAGGCCAAGTATCAACCCTTGGCTCACAATGGACCACCATAGGTTACCTTTTCAACCTTGAGATGGTCCAATTTGGCTAGGGCATGGGGAAGCTACGAATTTGCAAGCCGTTTCCTCCAATTGGACTCTCACACTCACTTGATTAAGTATCAATAATTTTCCCCATCCAAGAATCCATCACGCTTCTCAATTTTGTGACCAAAATTAATCCCTGACCTTAATTGCATAAAAACGATCATAAACTGATTTTTTCCCAAAAAGTTTTGGTTGTTAGAAAAATCTTCTGAGACTAAGTCGATGCTCCTAAAATTTATTGTAACATGACAGAATCTTCAATTTCTGAAATCGGACTTGAATTGGTGGTTAATTTTCATTCGGCACGTTTTTAGCGTGACTTAGACTACCAGGTAGTTTTTAGAACTTTTTAGTGCAAATGACCCGTGGTCAATTTTTTTTCTAGCTACTATGAACCCACTCAACACATTGGAAACTCTCGATTATCATAAAAATCTTGAGGATTCAAATACAGATACAGGGTACCAAAACGAAAGAGAAATCAAACTAGTGCCGGTCGACGAGAATTTTCCAATTTAGTGGAGTCACCCACTATCGGCCACACATCTCCATCGAACCGATCTATCTCTGATCTTAATTCAATTTTTAACTGTGTTGTAATGGCCTCTAAAGATAAACATTGTCGAGAAGCCAATTCCTGGTCGAATTCTCAAGTCTATTGCATTAAAATTCCTTAATGGCTTCCTTGGATAGTCTAGTTATCTTATGAGTGGCCATATCAAAGAAAAGCACTATAGGCGTGTCGATGAAATACCTGATTTATTCAGTAGAAAACATGATCGAAAATCTGGGATGTCACAACTCTTTCCCTCTTATAAAAATTTCATCCTCGAAATTTAAACATTTACTAATCCTTAAACAAAAAGGTGGGGTATCGTCGTCTCATCTAGCCTCACTTTCCCCGATTGCTTCTTCAGTCCCATGGCGTTGTCAAACCACTTTGACCAAGGGGACTATCTTGGTTCATCGAATCCAATCTTTTTGATTCACATGAACTGGGCTTTCCGCGTATGACACTCTTTCATCCACGTCTAATTCTTCAAGATTTAGCACGTGGGTCGGGTCAGGCTCATACGTCCTCAACCTTGACACGTGAAAGACGTCATGCACTTGTGCCTACCTCGGCGACAATGTAAGATGATACGTTAGGATCCCGATTCTTCTCAAAATCTCAAAGGAATCTATGTAGCTCAGTTTCAGTTTTTCCCTCCTTGCTGAAGTGCAAGGTATCCCTCATTGGTGACACATTCAGAAAGATGTAATCACCAATTTGGAACTCTAAGGGCCTTCAATGCTCAACGATGCAACTTTCTTGGTGGCTTTAAGCGGCCCATAATCTGATTCTGATCACGACAACTGCAATCACTGACTGTTGAGCTGATGCTGGGCCTCTGATCTTTCTTTCTCTGATCTCATTTCAGCAAACCAAAGTTCTATACACTCTGCTCTATGCAAGCTTTAATAGGGAAACCATCTGAATCTAGAACCTTTGTTATAGATCCATATAAGTTCGTTAGTGTAGACGAACTATCTAGTGCACATACACACTTTTGCATGCCTATTCCAATCAAGATCCTTCCACTTCCAAAAGTGAGCCGACTTCATCAGTCTGTCGACCACAACCCCAAATGGGATAATTATTCTTTTGACTCATTGGTAAGCTTGTTACAAAATCCAATATGACGTGTACCCATTCCCACTCGAGAATCTCGAGAGATTGTAAAAGTCTTCTGGTTTGCATTATTGAACTTCCACTTACTGACACATTTGACACTCGTAACCTGTTTGGCAATATCTATCTTTATAGCGGTCTACTAATCGGGCTAACGTCGATTCAGACCTACTTTGTACCGTCGGGTCAAATAATGCAATACTATAGTGAAATTCCTAACAAGGTCTTCTCCTCAAGTTCCGTACTGTTTGACATCTATCATCACCCATGATACTTCGACGTTCCATCTTCCAAAATTTGAAAGTTAATCTTTCTCTTACCGGTATCCTCTTGTAGGATTTTCTGAACATCCCGATATATCAACTAAAATGTCTTAATCCTTAACTGGACTTCTAGTTTAGTTTTGAGGGTGGCCATAAAATTCGCAAGGTGGCCTACCTTAGACTTGAAAATCGAATCTCAAGTTCTCTCGAGTACCTTCTACTTTTTTATCACCATTTGTGCAACTGAAGATCTCTGACTCGATGCACTTGCGATTTAATTCGTCTTTCCAGGGCGACACATGACATCACAATCATAGTTCTTCCAAAATTCTAAATCATAACACTGTCTCACTTTCAACTCCTTCTGAGAGAATAAATATTTTGAGACTTTAGCGTTCAACAAAGGTCTAGAGTTTTTCTCCACACAAATAACATTTTCAAATTTTCAGAGCAAAAATTATTGCTACGAGTTCCAAGTCACGCACTAGGTAACTCAACTCATGGGGTATCAACTGATGGGCTGCATATGTAACACTCTACCACATTACATCTACACACAACCCAATCCTATAAGCGATGCGTCACTATAATTTTCGCATCCTTCAGAACCATAAGGAATGGTTAACACAGGTGCGGTAGCCAACTTCTACTTAAGCTCTTGGAAATTATCCTCACACTTGTCTATCCATATGAATTTCTCTCATTTCTTCAAGAGTTGAGTCAATGGTGACACTGATATTGAGATTCCTTCCACGAACCTCCTATAAGGACTTGTCCAACTCAAATGGTTTTCGACCTTTGATACTGTTGTCGATCTTGGTCCACTAATAACTGATTCGATCTTGGCCGGGTTCATGGAGATTCCTTCACCATTCTCAAACATCTCTCGTGCTCCTTAGCATTCTTCGAATACATCGGAATATCATTACATGACACGATCACAACTGATCTAGACATTCTTTGAACACTCAGTTTGTCAAATCCATGACAGTAGTTGGAACATTCGTCAGACCCAATGGCATTACATTGTACTCACAAGGGCCATATCGAGTACGAAACACCATCTTAGGTAATAACCCCCTTCCTGGTTTTCCACTGATGATAACCTGATCTCAAGTCGATCTTTGAAAGTATCGACACTTTTCATAACTGGTCACACAATTCGTCGATCTTTGGCAATGAACACTTGCCCTTGATCGTCACTTGATTGAGTCGACGATGGTTGATGTATAATTGCCACGAACCATCTTTCTTTCTCTCGCCACAAAATTGATGTTCCTTAAAGTGATGCACAGATATGCATGAATTCCTCATTCATCAATCCTCACATATGCATCTTTGGTTCTATCAATTCAGGCAACAACAACTGGTAAGAAGCCTTAGAGAGTGGCTCCGCCCCAATTGTTAACTTGATCACAAGTTCTATCTCTTTTTCTGACGACCGGCTTGACAATTCCTTTTTGACAACAAATCTAGAAATTCTTGGACTACTAAGAAGTCATCAACCTTTAGTTCTTTAATCTGTCCTACCTATGACAATCGCTAAGCAACCTTGGCAACCTCCGTCTAACAAACGGGTTGTCTTTAGCCAACGAGATTAACGAAATCAAAAATTATTTTCGACTTCAAATAACCTCGATACTTTCATATGCTAATGGACTAAACTGGATTATTCCATGACCATAATTCATTGCCACAAGATGCTCCATGAGCATACTCTACTCTTGTGACGTCCGAATTATATTTCAGCAACTAGTCAAACACGACTATAGCTAGTGTTTTTCCTTTCTTCCAATTTATTTCAACTAACTAAAATTCTACAAATTCAATCCAAGGCTCTGCTGGGCTACTTTGATAAAATCTCCCCATGAACATTCTTCTTCTAATTGGGGCGGGGTCAGTACCATTCCTGTCCCCTTTCGCCATCCTAGTGGCGTCCTAACTGCGGCAGCGGCATTTATGCTACCCTAGACTTTCACTGATAGTCCCATCGGCCTTTTAGGACCACTCCTGACCAGGTAACCTTGTTGGTTACATTCCAAACAAATTTCTTGTCCTAGGAAAAAAATAGGACCAATCTTCGTCATTACGCATGGAAATAACATGTTCCATTTGACTTGGTGCTGACTTGACTATCCTATTCTTCCTATTGAGTGGAATATAATACTTTTTTCTCGACATCGGTCTTCTCCTTGACCGATTTCCATTTCTACTTGTACTGAATCTTGAGTCAGATACTCAATTGATCCCTGACAACCAATCCAAGTTGGACCTTAAAAGATACAACAACAACATCGGCTTGGTCCAGAGTTTGTTGACTCAATCAGTTCCCACGGAACACGAGTGCCTGAACGATCCCGTCGAACCTAGGATCACTCGGTGTTGCTACACTAGTACCGGCCTACGGCGGTACTCTTACACTCGCGCCAGCTTAAGCTGGCGCTCAAACTCAACCACCTCGGGCATCGATCCTCGTCAGTGTTCTACCTCGAGTCACAGAGGCTACTACCCTCTTACTAGGAGTCTTCAGCTCCTGATCACTCATACTACAGGCTCTTTATAGAAACCTGTTTTCTAATTCTAATACCATATTAGAATTTGAGTGACCTACTCAAAGAAGCTATCAATCAACTAGTATTGACATGCACCAAGCATGAATTTAAAGGCCATCCTACTACTATCATATGAACCATCGCTCCTTATCAGTCTAATCTTGAACTTCGCTTTGATACCACTTAAACATGATGTCACGCTCCGATCCTCGAACGCGTGCCCATCCCTCACCTGGTTGATTTATAGCGAAGTCTTAGGACATATTGCCGATCCTTTCGTTTAATATGCACATGCGGAAGCATATAATAAAATCCCCAGACAATAAAATAATGGGATAGAAAAGTAGGCCGTATTTTTCACAACTAAAAAACTACAACCACACTTTTATACAATACAAACCACATAGTATATATTACAATATTATTCACTAAAGGTTGGACTATCACATATCAGTTCCTAACCCAGGTTTGTAAGCAGGATAGGATCTCAGTCCTCATCCGGGTCGTACTCAGGATCCTCCTCTGGATCATCCTCTTCTCCAGGTTTGTCCTCGAGCTCTCCTTCCTCAAAATTCACTTTAGACCCTCAGGTTCCTCCTCCGGCTCTTCCCACTCCTTATCCTCCTCTGATCCCTCCTTTTGCTCAACTATCTCCCCTTCCTGTTCACTCCAGTTAGCACCTTCGACTGAGTACACTGGTGACTTAGGATCGCCCTCGAGCTTGGGATCCTTGGCATCTACTACAAACCCATCCTCTAGCCCTTATGGGTGGTGGTGTCTCGGGAAGTGGTATCCTACCTCGGTGATCTCTTAAAGAATACCAAAATGCATAGGA
This sequence comes from Eucalyptus sideroxylon, assembly GCA_014182405.2. Lineage (NCBI taxonomy): Eukaryota > Viridiplantae > Streptophyta > Magnoliopsida > Myrtales > Myrtaceae > Eucalyptus > Eucalyptus sideroxylon. Next base: position 32,952,397 of record CM024555.2, on the reverse strand, counting down.
GGACGAGGAGGTGGAGGTGCTGCCATCTAGGGACCTGAAATGGCTATCAATAACTATTGAGACCACGTCTTAGCAAGTTCCATCCCCTAAGACCCGATTAGTAAACCAATACACTATGAGCTGCCCATGCACACATGGGTCAGAGGACTTACCTTGGCCTCAGATTCCACCTGCAAATCAACACTATTTACACATGCCTTATATCACATCACTTAATCAATTCATAACACTAGATCAAATCATTGATCAATCGACCTAGTCGATTACATGTCATTTTGACCATTTGTAACGACCTGGGCCCACTATATAATATTGTCCATTTTGGACACTGAGTCCTCACGGCTTTAGAACGCGTTATACAAGTTAAATAGACCCCAAGCCTTATAAACTAGCTCAGGACTCCCCTTCTAAGTGATGTGAGACTAGATAGGACCTCTCCCATTCCTTGGGCTATCACACCCTTTCTTGGTCGGCTCATCTTATTTACTCAAATTCACTAGCTGAATTATGGCTTAGCGAGCACGGCCTACACGGTCATCTCTAATACTCAACATTAATGCTGAATTAGGGCTTAGTGAACACGGTCTACTAAAACTTTGGCGGTAATGCTGAATTATGGCTCAGTGAGCACGACTTACTAATTCTTCAGTGGTTAATGCTGAATTACGGCTTAGCGGGCACAACCGATTCCAAATTTGGTGGAAATGTTGAATTACGGCTCAGCGTGCACAATCGGTTCTAAGTTTGGTGGTGGTGCTGAATTACGGCTCAGCGAGCACAATCTAGATTAGGTGATAACCTACAGTCCAATGGATATAACCATACTTTGGTGGTAATGCTGAATTACGGCTCAGCGAGCACAACCTATATTATGTGGTTTCCATGCCCTATCCCACACTGTCACACACTCATCATACATCATGCCATCTTTCAATAGTCTTTTCAAGATGACTAATAACCCTTACATGATTAATTACTCTCAGCCAAGGACTGTATGCTTCACACTTAGAATCCTCAATCAAAATAACCATTGGCCTATCTCCCTCGTATTAACGATACTCGATAAAAATTTATCATGTGTGGGTACACGGTCGGCCTTAGCTAAAATATAACAATTACCTTTCCATAAATTCCATCATTTTTTGCAGTCCACCGAATTTCTTTTGGCATTATCAACCCATGCCCAATTATTTATCAATTGATTTTCCAAATTATTTAATTTAGGAAATAAATCCTAAATTCACCAATAATTCATTTCAGCACAAAATAAAGCTCAATTAAATAAACGGACTGCACCACGATAATCAGCATAAAATTCCGGTCATCGACCATCCTTATCTAATTTTCGAAAAATATATAAATAATTAATTAATTTCGAAAATTAATAAATAAATACCATGAATCCAATTTAGGCCCGTAATGCCTAATTGGAGCCCAAGACAGTCGAGAAAAATCCTGACAGACATTCAATAAATACTATAGCACTTCTACTCCCTAACAACTATGTCTAACCACGTAACATGCATTGCAATTAACTAATAATCACTAATCTATTCTAATCTAACCACATAATCCTAATTAATTAATACTAATCAACCTTAAGCATCATTAGCAAAATAAGCAGGGATTAGTGAGTTAAACTCACTTGTTTAACAATCCGTTCAGATCGAAACATCAGAAACCTCGCTGGGGATGTTTTTCTCTAAAGTGGGCCTAGGGTTTGGGGTCCAGAAACACCTCAAATTGAGCCTCAAAGGTGCTGAGAAACCCACTTTCTGAGTTGCTGGTTGAGCTGCAAAAACAGGAGAAAATGAGCTGGTTTGGAGCGGGATTGGCAACGGTGGACCGATGAATGGATTGGTGGAAGTCCGGCTGCCCAAATGGCGGTCTAAGGTGGCCGAACAGCTCCAACACGAGCTAAGGAGTTGCTGGATGGTGGTTGGACAGGTGGCTGGACGCGGAGAGGGCAGACGGTGCGCGGCCAAGCATGGGTGGAGGCGGGTAGACGGTGACGGCGGCTGTTCGCGGTGGTGGCCTGGTGTCCAGGCAGTGGCGAGCTACTCTTGCTCTTCCTTCGGTGGCTGCTGGTCGCACAAATGGAGGGGAGAGAGAGAGGGAGTCTTCCACGATAACAAGGGGGGTGAGGGAGAGATAAGAGAGAGAATGGGCTACCATGGCCAATATTTTCCACAAAAATATATCCTACAATCATTCTAGGCCAAGTATCAACCCTTGGCTCACAATGGACCACCAAAGCTTACCTTTCCAACCTTGAGATGGTCCAATTTGGCTAGGGCATGGGGGAGCTATGAATTTGCAAGCCGTTTCCTCCAAGTGGACTCTCACACTCACTTGATTAAGTATCAATTGGTATCTCAACACCTCAATTGATAATTTTCCCCATCCAAAAATCCATCATACTTCTCAATTTTGTGACCAAAATTTATCCCCGGCCTTAATTGCATAAAAACAATCCTAATTGACTTTTTCCTAAAAATTGGTTGTCAAAAAAATCTTTTGAGACTGAGTCGACTCTTCTAGAATTTATTGTGACATGACATAATCTTCAATTTCTGAAATCGAACTTGAATTGACGGTTAATTTGCATTCGGCGCGTTTTTAGTGTGATCTAGACTACCGAGTAGTTTTTAGAACTTTTTAGTGCAAATGACCCATGGTCGATTTTCTTCAAGCCACTATGAACCCACTCGACACATTTGCGACTTTCAATTATCGTAAAAATCTCGAGAATTCAAATACGGACACGGGGTACCAAAACGACAGAGAAATCAAATTAGTGCCGTCTACGAGAATTTTCCAATATAGTGGAGTCAACCATGATCGGCCACACATCTCCGTTGAACCGACCTATCTCTGATCTCAATTCGATTTTTAACTATGTCGTAATGGCCTCTAAAGATAAGCACGGTCAAGAAGTTGATTCCTGGTCGAATTCTCAAGTCTATTACATTAAAATTCCTTAATGGCTTTCCCAGACAGTCTAGTTATCTCATGAGTGGCCGTCTCAGAGAAAAGCATTATAAGCTCGTCAATAAAATGCTCGATTTATCTAGCATAAAATAGGACTGAAAATCTGGGATGTCACAAGTGGAGTCACCCACGTTTAGCCACACATCTCAGTTGAACCGACCTATCTCTAATCCCTAATTGATTTTTAACTGTGCCGTAATGATCTCTAAAGATGAGCACGATCGAGAACTCGATTCCAAGGCGAATTCTCAAGTCTATTGAATTAAAATTCCTTAATGGCTTCCCTGGATAGTCTAGTTATCTCAAGAGTGATCAGCTCTGAGAACAACCCTATAGGCGCGTCAATGAAATGCCCGATTTATTCATTGGAAAACACGATTAAAAATCTGAGATGTCACACCATCTCATGTTTTATCATTGAGTGAATGCACAAGTTCTTACTACATTTAGGGATTGAGCTTTCGTAACACATAATATGCTCTAACATAACCTCACGTGTTCAATTTCCATTCATCGTAAGGCAAACTTGTCAACCTACTCTGTCTTCACCCTTTGACCTGTGTTGGTCATTCATCAGTTATGCTTGGACCCATCTTGTGACATGAGGACCAAGTCGGAGATAGCTTGAGCAGGTAGCTGTCTTCAACGTGGGTGATCAAATAGAGGTAGAAGGGTGGGGATGAGAGGTTTTGATGGAAATGAGAGAGATTCATTGCTTAAAATGCAAACATTGACACGAAGAAAAAATTACCTTATTATACAAAGAAAATTCACATGAAACAAAAATTGAAGGAATGCCATACAACAGTCATCATCATTTATAAAATATGGACATAACGAGTCTACCAGAAAACACTAATGTCATATGAAAAACATGTAAAAGCTTCACAAATTACATTTTGAATGATGATACATGTTGATAGTACTATTTATAATTTTTGCATCTCATTATAGGGGAACAATCACACAATACATTATTTCGTAAACTCATGGTCATGGTAAAATTGGGAACCACTAGAAACTATCAGAGCACTTGATGAAGATGAGAGTGTTTCAAGTTCTATCTCAGCTTCAACATCATCAACCGGTGCCTTTGTCGGATACAAAAGTGGTTTTGGAGGTAGTTCCAGTTTATCCATATCTCCTTCAAGCATATCTAGGACTTTCCTCATCGACGGCCGATCATTAGGGCTCAATTGTATACACCATCGTGCAACAATTATCATCTTTCTCGTTGTTTCTCTTTCCTCTTCTATGACATCTACCCTTTCAAGTTCCTTTTCTTTGCCGAGTTGATCATACACCCATAAAGGAAAGTAAATTTGACTCGAATGCTCTGCATGTGCATTTATATTTCTCCTTCTACTAGCCATTTCCATTAATAACATCCCAAAACTATAAACATCGCCTTTGTAAGAAATGCCACCAATGTCTTTATAGAATAGCTGCTGAGCCATATAACCCAAGGTTCCTCTTGCTGCAGTCAGCGATACTATACTACAATCGGTTGGATAAAGTCTTGCAAATATATTGTTTCCAATATGGAAAGGATTACAGCATATGGAAAAACAAGATGAAGACATTCCTAAGATCGAAAGATCCTCTGGAATGGGATGTGGTAGAAAAATGAATTATTCCTAAAGCTACATCAGTGTCAGAAAGGGGAAAAGAAGTTGCAGAAGATAGCGACATGACTCAAGAAGAGATATCCAAGAGACAAGCTCTTGATGCTAAAGCAATTTACTCATTATATTGTGCATTATCTCCTGCTGAGTATAACATAATATCTTCTTGTGAAATAGCCAAAGAATTCTGGGACATGCTGTACATTACCTATGAAGGAATTGATCAAGTGAAAGAAACAAGGATCAACATTCTACTCGGACAGTATGAAGCATTCAAGATGAAACCAGTATAATCTATCACTAAAATGTTTAGTCGTTTTACATAAATTGTAAACGGTCTAAAATATCAGGGACAGCCAATTTCAGAACCAATGAAGGTCACCAAATTGTTGCGTGGACTCTCCAAAGATTGGAATCACGTAAAGACTTCAATAGGGGAAACACAAAGAATCATGCTACTCTCCATTGACGAATTGGTTGGAACACTTCAGTCTTATGAAGTGGAGCAAATCAATGAAGAAGAAGATCCTAAATGTAAGAAATCAATTGCCTTAAAGTCTAACAATGATTCTGATGTTACAGATTCTGAAGAGGACATAGACGATGAAGAACTTGCTCTCATGATAAAGAGGTTTAGGAAACTGAACAAAAATGGAAGAAGATTCAATTGGAAGAAACAAAACTCTCAAAGATTTCAAAAAAAATTAGCTGAGGATGATGAATCCAATAAAGATGTGATTTGCTTTGAATGCAAGAAAAAAGGACACATCAGACCCAACTGTCCCTTAGTGAAGAAAAAGAAAGGAAAAGCTGAGAAATATAGAAAGACACTCAAAGCAGAAACTTGGAGTGATACTAAATGCGAAGAGAGTGATGATGATTATGCTAATATTTGTTTAATGGAAAAATCAAAATTAGATTTAGACTCAAAAATCAATACCGACTCAAATTCAGATAGTGAAATCGAGGTAAGTAATTTTCAAATTCCTATTAAGGTCTCGAAATATATTAATAAACTGTCTCTTAGTCTTAAAACCTTTCTCAAGAGGATTTCCGAGCTAAAAAGGAAGAATTCTACACTGAAGCAACAGGAAATTTTATGGAAAGAAAAGTTTGAAAATCTAGATAAAAGTTTTATTACTTTAAAAGAAAATGCAGAATCTCTTTCAAAAGAAAACACACTTTTGAAAAATGATATTTCAAACATTTCAAAAAGGTTTTCCATGGGATCTGAGAAATTGGAAAAGATTCTTTCAATACAAAGATCTTACTTTAATAAATCAGGCTTGGGAATGACATATGAAACTATTCATTTAATTGATTTTCCAAAAGTAAAAGAAAGAATCAAACAAAGACCCACAAAAGCCTTCTATAGAAATCATTTTCAAAAATTCTTTGTAAAACCTATTGGTCGAAGTGCTCTTAGATGTTCTAAGTGTAACAGTTCAGAACACTTTGAGAAAAAATGTCCTATGGTTTGGAGGCTTGTTAAGAAGGATTGGGCAAAGATTGTATATTGTACTAACTCTACTAGACCCAAGAAAGTGTGGGTATCAAAAAAAGCTAAAGTTTCTTTTTTAATTGCAGGTCACTATCAAGAAAAAAATCAAATGGTATTTGGATAATGGCTGTTCAAGGCATGTGACTGGAGATTCAAATTGTTTTATTAAACTTAAGCAAGTAATTGGTGGAAAAGTCTCCTTTGGCAAAAACAGCAAGAGAAGAATTGTTGGTTGTGGAACTGTAAAGATAGAAAGTCTCACATTCAACAACGTCTAAGGATTCAACTACAACTTGCTCAGCATCAGCCAATTGTGTGACACTGGATTCAAGATCAATTTTTAAGAAGGAATATGTTTGGGCACTAGTAAAAATCTTTCACAATCATTTATTGGGCAAAGACATGGAAAGATCTATCTTTTAGATATCAATCCAGAAAGATCTCAATGTCTAATTTCAATTCAAGATGAAGAAAATCTCTGGCATCGAAAGCTTGACCATATCAACATGAAGCAAATTGCCAAGATCTCTTCAAAGAAGCTTGTTCGTGGATTACCTAACTTGAAGTACCAAAAATCTGACTTATGCACACCATGTGTATTGGGAAAATATGTTAGAAATTCTTTCAAACCAATAAATCAAGTTTCCATTAATTGTGTGCTGCAGCTCTTGCATATGGATGTCTTTGGATCAATTAGAACTCAAAGCATTGGTGGAAAGAAATATTGCCTAGTAATAGTGGATGATTATTCACGATTTACTTGGGTCTATTTTTTGTCAAGTAAATTTGAAACATTCTCTTATTTTACTAAATTTGCCAAGAAGGTTCAGAATGAGAAATTGTATGTTATTTCAAGCATACGGATAGACTATGGAGGTGAGTTTGAAAATCAAAATTTTGCTAAATTTTGTGATGAATCTAGTTTTTAGCATATGTTCTCCTCACCATACACTTCTGAATAGAATGGAGTTGTGGAAAGAAAGAATAGATTGTTGTAAGAAATGGCTAGAGCTCTTTTAATTGAAAGCAATATTTTTTCTCGTTTTTGGGCTAAAGCAATTTCTACAGCATGTTATATTATTAACAGAGTTTTCTTAATGCCTATTTTGGAGAAAACTCCCTATGAGTTGTTCAAAGGAAAGGAGCTAATTGTTTCTTATTTTCATGTGTTTGGTTGCAAATGTTTTATCTTGAAAAATGCAAATGATCGAATTGGTAAGTTTAAAGAAAAATCAGATGAAGGAATCTTCCTTGGATACTCAACATCTAGCAAAGCTTACAGAGTAGACAACAAGAAGGCTTAGTCTGTGGAAGAGTCAATGAATGTCAAATTTTAAGACTATACAAAATCAATCGATCTAGACTTAACCTAAAGAATCTGAACTTGCTCCAGACTCTATAAAGTCTACTTCCCCTGAAGCAGCTTAGACTTCAGAAGGACAACAACGAACAAATATCGAAGAATCAACTGAAGAAGAAGTTTAGCAATCTGTCAGACCAATCAGCAACTGGAAGCACAAATCTAGTCATCCCAAAGAACTCATCATTGATAACATTGATGAAGGAATTCATACAAGATCCAAAAGGTATGAAGAGTCTAGCGCTATAGCTCTTATTTCTAAAATAGAACCCGAGAGCATAGAAAAAGCTTTAACTGATGAAAGCTGGATCGAAGCCATGCAAGAAGAGCTCAGATAGTTCAATGTTAACAATGTTTGGGAACTAATTCCTAAACCAAAAGGTAAATTTGTTATTAGAGCTAAATGGGTTTTTAGGAACAAGATGGACGAAAAATGAAAAGTTGTAAGGAACAAAGTAAGACTCGTAGCCAAAGGATATACGCAAGAAGAAGGGATAGACTATGATGAGACTTACGCGCCAGTAGCAAGGTTAGATGTAATTAAATTATTACTTATTTTTGCTTGTTATAAGAATTTTAGGTTATTCCAAATTGACGTCAAAAGTGCATTCCTGAATGGATTTATCCAAGAGGAAGTTCATATGGAACAACTTCCTGGTTTTGAAGATCCAAGGAAACCAGACTCTGTATTCAGACCGAAGAAGACGCTATATGGATTAAAGTAAGCACCTCGAGCTTGGTATGATAGGTTAAGTAAGTTTTTAATCCAAAGTGGTTTTGTCAAAGGTAAAGTAAACACTACTCTGTTTATTAAAATGGAAGGTAAAATTTTTTTACTTGTTCAAATTTATGTTGATGATATAATATTTGGATCATCTAACGAAAATCTATGCAAGAAATTCTCCAAGTTTATGTAGGAAGAATTCGAGATGAGCATGATGGGTGAATTATCTTTCTTTCTTGGACTTCAAGTAAAGCAATTGAAGGAAGGGATTTTTATTCACCAAGAAAAATATGCAAAAGAACTTGTTAAAAAGTTCAGATTAGATAATTGCAAAAAGACTGAAATACAATGTCTAGCTCTTCGAAGTTGGATAAAGATGAAGGAGGAAAGAAAGTTGACCAGAAACTTTACAGGAGTATTATTGGTTATCTTCTTTATCTTACTGCTTCTAAACCTGACATTTTGTTTTATGTTTGCATTTGTGCCATATTTCAATCAGATCCGAAAGAATCTCATCTAAGTGCTGCGAAACGCATCATCAAATACGTAACAACAACCTCGAAGATAGGTCTATGGTATCTCAAAGAGGGACACTTTACTCTCCTTGGATATTCAGACGCAGATCTAACAGGTTGCCGAGTTGAAAGAAAAAGCACTTTCGGTACTTGTCAATTGCTTGATAACAGGACAATATCCTGGTTTTCAAGGAAGTAAAGTATAGTAGCTCTTTCAACAGCAGAAGCAGAATATGTGGCTCTTGAAAGTTGCTATTCTCAAATCTTATGGATAAAACAACAACTAAGAGACTTTGGAATCAAAGATTCATGCACTGAGATCAAATGTGATAATACCAACACTATTAATCTCACAAACAATCCAATTCTTCATTCAAAAGCAAATCATATAGAGATTCGAAATCATTTTATTAGAGATCATGTTCAAAATGGAGAAGTTATGATCCAATTTATTGACTCAAAGAATCAACTGGCGGATATATTTAAAAAGCCACTGGAAAAAAGTCTATTTGAGTCTATTTGCACCAGACTGAACATTATATCTCTTACGTAGTAGAGTCTGGATGTGCACAAGACTCAAAAGGTAAAGTCTGAATGTGTTCAAACTCAAAAAACCAAGAATTATAACGGTAAGGTATTGCTAATTTTTAAATTTGAAAAGGTACGGATGTTTATTATTTGCTAATTGATTGAAAGTATCTTTCCAAGTTTTCTTTACTTTTTCAAAAAGGCAGTTATCAATTTTGAAAAGATTGTTATTTTCAAAAAGGGAAGTTATCCTTTTCAAAAAGGTATTTTTATTTTCCTTTTACGACGTTTCGTTTACCTCACTTCACTTGCTTTATATACTGCCAAGACTCATCTTCTTCATTTTCACTGAAACCCTAGAATACAAAATTCCTATTTGCTTTCACTTTCGCTTTTGATCTATCAAAAAGTTATCTCCTTTTTCGGGCAAGTGGTGAATTCCTCCCTTGAAGCAACAATGTCTTCGAGAAAGTCTTCAAGAATTGCAAGCAGGGGAGCACGATCTATGCCTGAGGGTCCTACCCATTTTGACTTAACCTTCTCAGTAGCGTCAACCTTCTTCACCGACTCAACCTAAAGATGAGGTCATAGAGGATGCTGAACCTGTAAGAACTCTGACTCCCAAGGTTGCTTATAAGCTCTACTCTAATCTGAAGAAAGGAGGTACACTAATGTCCTTAATCGATGAATTCTTAAAAGATAGAGGATTCAAGAATGAAACCTTGTTTTTAAGGGATTTGAAAAAATTAGGAGTTGTAGAGAAAGGAACGATTGATAGAACATTTGAGAACATACTGAGTGACCCATTCTATGGCTTTGCAAATCATCCTCAGGACGATGATGAACGATTGTTTGCTCATTTTCAACCTAGATTGGCTGTGGCTGCAAACATTACTGATGGCTCTAATCTGTTTAAATCGAAGGGGTACAAGAAGGTTTATTCAAAACTTCTGAAGAGAGGGGTAATGAACCCTAGAACTGTTGATTTTGATTTTCTTGATTCAATAAAGGTCAATCTCCACGAGAAGTTTGCTTTACTGCAACTAGAACGGTTCTCTTCCAAATCCACCGCTACTTTTCCAGAACTCACTGCATACTTTTATTCAAACTTATCTTTCTTGGATGCAAACAGTTTTATTTTCACTGTGAAGGATAAAGAGTTTTTGGTGGATACAGACACACTGGGCCGACATAATTGGGGTGGAAAGATCGAGTTTCCAACCAATTAATGTGTCTATTGCTCATGCTATTCTGTCATTGGGGAGAGATATGAATGTTGATGGCAAGATTTCTTACTCAAGGATGAATGCCTCTAGCATTTTGCTGCACAAAATTGTGATAAACTGCATTCATCCTAAATCAACATCCAAGACAGATGTTTCTCGATCGGAAACTAAGTGCCATCAACTCTGGATATAAATTCTCTTTGCCTCACACCATATTGTTTCATATGTACCGCACTGTTGAAAAAGATAAGGGACAACTCCCTTACTCTGCTCTTATCTCAAGGCTCTTTCGACACTTTAAAATTCACATCTCTGCACCATTATACCTGTCAACCATCTCTTCTATGGTTATTGGGTTCAAAATGGTGACAAAGATGAGATTGAAAGAGTTGAACAAAGTGTTGAAGCATGTGAAGGAAAAGTCTCCCACAAAAGCAAAACAAGACTCCCGCTCTTTGCGAAAAGCAAAAAGGCAAGGAGCCCATGGTTGCTCCTATGAAGAAGAAGAAAATAACTCTCATCTTGCAAGATGAAGAAGATGAGGATGAATTGACATAGCAGCCTTGAGAAAAAGAGTTTTGTCAGCTTTCGTTAAACAAGAGAAGAGCCAGGACAAGAGGAAAGAGAAAGAGAGAGAAGTCACAGTGAAGGAAGAAGAACAAAAGAGGACAGAGGAAGAAAGAAGAAGAAGAAGAAGAAGAAGGAGAAGAAGAAGATGAGGAAGGAAGAGGAGAAGAGGAAGGAAGAAGAGAAGTAGAAGAGGAAGAGGAAGAAGAAGGAAGAGGAAGGAAGAAGAGAAGCAGAAGAGGAAGAGGAAGAATAAGAGAGAGAAGGAGAACAAGATTAGGGTCAAGAGGACTCTTTCGAGCCAACCTTGGCTATCTCTCTGTCTAGTGCGTCTGCAGATGAGGAAACTTCACCTACTCCACCTGAGGGCATCAAAACAGGGGGAGCTGTTGATCCAAAAGGTATTTCTTCATCTTTGCCTACTAGTGATGTGAGTCGTTTTGCAGCAGATCTTGAGGATGTGTATGCCTCACACAATCCAGAAGACAGTCATGATGAACAATCTGCTGAAGCTCCATTAATTCTCAAAATCCCAGTCCTTGACTCAGCTAGTCCTAGTGATGCATCTGCTTAGACAACAGACTTTTCAAGACTGATGGAAGTTCTTTTGGACGTTAGAAAGCAGCAATATGCCATGGGGTTTGAGATGCAAGATCTCAAGAATGCTTTTAAGGCCACTTCAATATCGTTGCATGAATAGTTGAACGCCCTGAAGCTTCAAGTTCAGTCTTTGCAGGGTGAAGATTTTCCGTTACTGAAGCAGAGTTTTGACAGGCTTGAGAAGACACTGCATTCTATGGGAGAATTCACGCTTGTTCGCCTAGCCAAACAATCTTGATTTTAACTCATTTTTCCATCCATCTCTTTAGTCTATTCTCCACTTTTTGCTGTTGACAAAAAGGGGGAAAGGTTTTATGCAGATTTGATTGACTTTATTTTTACTTTTTGTTGGACTTTAACTTTTGTTTGATGTGGTTTTGATTTAGACTGGTTTGGACTGATGATGCTTGCAACTTAAGCTAAAATATTATTGATTACATTAAAGATAGTTGTGTTTACAGGATTAACATGTTTTCTGTGGTTGTAGAATTGCTACTATCTCTATCATAATCTCTAATTTTCATCTATAAGAAATCTTGGTTTGCTTAAGTGTTGTCTTGCAGGTCAAAGTGTCAAGGTGTCCAAATCTACGGGAAAATTTTGTCACCATCAAAAAGGGAGAGATTGTTGGAGAAAACTTATCTGTTTTGAAGTTGACAAAACGTTTCCTTCCATCAAAGTCTGAAGACCGCCAGACTTAAGATTTAAAGTCTGCCCTCATTGACAGTTTCTAGACCGACGAAGAAATCTTATTCAGATGCAAGTTTATCTTTAAGGATTTGAACCGTTTGGTTGAAGATTATCTCACAGCTGGAGATATCATCTAAAGATCTATTATTCGTATTGCAAATAATTCGAGTAATTCAGATCCATTGATTGATGAAGTAAACTTGGAAGGTTCTACTTATGGAAACCTAGATCCTGATTGTATAGGCGAGCATGATTAGTGGGCTATTTTCATTTTCCTTAAGTAACTCGAGATCTCTCTAATTGATTCTATCCAACAGTTAGATTGGAAGAACTCTTTTGGAAGGTGCCAACGGTTATGGAGGCATGGAGGAGTATATAAGGAGAATGCTCTAGTTATTCGAGTGAGTGCGAGATAGAAAAATTCCAAAGTCCGAAACTTCTAGTTCTTTGCTGATTAGTTTATTGAGCGTAAACTTGTACTCAAAAGAGGGATTAGATGTTGGAGAAATCTTCATTAAGTGTTTTGATGCTAATAAAACGTTTCCATCAGTCTAGTCTGAAGATCTCCAGACTTTGCTATTTAAAGTCTGAAGACCTCCGGACAGCCAGACTCAAGACTCAAAGTCTATCCTCATTGACAGTTGCTAATCCGTTGAAGAAAGGCTATCCAGAATTGGATGTTTCATTAAGGATATGACCTTATCAACTGGAGAAGATCTCTTGGCTGGATAAGACATAACGGAATCCTTGATTTGATCATGATTGACTCGAAGATTAAGGATCCGATGATTGACAAAGTATACTTGGAAGGTTCTACTTATGGAAACCGAGATCTTGATTGTATGTGCAAACATGATTGATGGGCTATCGACATGTTCCTTTAATAGCTCGAATGATCTTCCTAATTGATTCCGTCCAATGAGTAGATTGGAGGAATTCCTTTGGTAAGTGCCAACGGGTATGTGACATCCAAAATTTTCGGTATTAATTTCAATTGAATTAATCAGTTCATTTCTATGCACTTGGAGTTGGGGATTAAAATGGAATACAAAATTGAGATGCGAGATGAGCTATTGGATGAGGAGAATATTTAATGGAAGCATTGAGGCCAATGGAGATGGATTTAAAGTAAATCAAGTGATTAATGGAAGCTAATTGTTTCAAAATTCGTATGCCCATAGAACCAAAAATTTAAATTACCTTAAAGCTTCTAGAAGGGCTACTTTTGGCAAGAAAAATGGAGTGGAAGACAGCTAGATTGGTGGGGCCAAAGAGAGAGAGAGAGAGAGAGAGAGGGAGAGAGAGAGAAGAGGAGAAAACCGGTTTCCCCTCTTCCTCCGTCGGGCATCTCCATCTTCTTCCTCTTTTCTTTGGCTTTCTCCTTCAACAGCAACGGAAGACCAGCGAAGCAGAAGCAGCTGCCGTCGCTGCCTCTCGCCATCGTCGTCGCATGCCCGCAAGCACCGGAGCTGCTCGCGCACCCGAGCCCGCCGCCGTGCTGCCGTCCGCGCATCTCCACCCCTTCTCCCTCCTCTGGTTTGAACGAAGTAGAAACAGGGACAGCAGCCATGTCGCTCGAACCGGAGCCGCCATCACCGCCGTCGCGCCGGAGTCGACCGCCGCGTGCCCTCCGCCTCTCCCCCTGCTGTTCAGCCGTCTCTTTTCCTTCTTCGGTGTACCTTGAAGACTCGGAATCCCAGCAGATCTAGGACAGACGCCGAGCAGCCAACGCCACACGCGCGACGCCACCGACCTCCGCTTGCTTGACCGCACGCCGCCGCTCTGCCGTTCGCCGTCGTGTTGCCGTTTGTCTCCCTCTCGCCTGCTTAAAAGCCGTTCGCCTCATCTGTTGAGCTGCCGCCTCTATCCAACCTCTGTTTTGCCTCGTTCGGTCCCGTTCAGCCACCTACGGCCGCCGCGCGACCTCCTCCGGCCACCGTGAAGCCTCGCCTAAGTCTTGTTCAGCCCCTCCGTCCATCTAGGTCTGCTGTTGCTTCAATCCGAGCTTGGATCCGCCCCCAATCAGCAGCAAACAGAGAGTGCAGAAAATGGGTATCGCAGTGACGTTTGGCCCGTTTTGGCCGCCTTCCCGAGCCCGGATGCTCGGCCCGCTTTGAGGAAAGTCGACCCTCGTGTCGACCCTGTCGTTTTGAGTGAGTTTTACTCACTAATGCCTTCTTAGTTTGCTAATTACGCTTAAAGGTTGATTAGCGTTAATTAAGTGTAATTAGGTTGCTAGATTAGAATTGATTAGTTAATTGCTTTGCATATTAGTTGTGTGATTAATGTAATTAGATAGAGAATTGCCTGTAGTATTTATTGGATGCCTCTTGGGATTTTTCCCGTTCCTTATCGGGTGTTAATTAAGCGATTCGGACGTAAGTGGTATTTTTAGGAATTTAATATCAATTTTCGAAATTAATTATTTAATTATTTATTTCCGGAAATTCAACCGGGATGGCCAAGTGACCGGGATTTTATGCTGATGATGGTGGCGCAGACCGTTTATTTAATTGAGCTTCATATGGTGCTAAATTGGAATTATTATGTTTATTTATTTATTTTTCGGAATTAAATTAATTAATTATTTATTTTCCGAAAATTCAACTTGATGGCCAATGATCAGAATATTATGCTGATGACTGTGGTGAAGTCTGTTTATTTAATTGGGCTTTATCTTGAGCTAAATTGAATTTTAATATTTATTAATTAATTATTTTTCGAAAATTAAGATTTTGATGGACGAGGACCGAAATCTCGTGCTGATTGTCGTAGCGTGGCCCGTTTATTTATTTGAACTCCACGTTGTGCTTAATTAAATTGATTGTGCAATTTATGGAATTATTCCTTAATTGACTGAATTTGAGTGGAATTGAATGATTGATTCGTAAATGGCCGAGTTTGTTTATTCAACCTTCATAATGCTTTGATGAGCTGTAAAGTGGAGAAAGTGGTGAGAGCTAACTGAGAATTCTATTGGCTGAGACTAATCAAGTACGAAGTATAGACAGGCGTGGTTCGGTGATAAAGTACATCACTGTGCGAAAACGGCGCCTTAAAGAACGCACATAGACTGTCTATGACTTATGGTAGGCGTGGTTCGGTGATTAAGGATATCACTGTGCGAAAATGGCGCCTTAAAGAACGCACGTAGACTACCTATGAATCATGACAGGCGTGGTTCGGTGATGAAAGACATCACTGTGCGAAAACGGCGCCTTAAAGAACGCACGTAGACTGTCAGTGATTTGTGACTTATGACGGGCGTGGTTCGGTGATGAGGAATATCACTGTGCGAAAACGGCGCCTTAAAGAACGCATGTAGACCGTCTGTTACTTATGTCACCTTGGCGAAAACGACGCCCGAGAGCATTGATGGAGCTCTGTGACTAAGTGTACTATTGGAGGTTATGTGGGATGGAGTGAATGACCTAGAAATATTCGGCCCGACTTGTAATCGACTAGGTCGATTGATCGATGATTCGATCTGAGTGTGACTCAATGTGATTGATCACTGCCTTGATTTGATGTTGCGAATTGATTGATTGAATGGAAATGACCGTGAGTGGTCTTGTTGGCGTGTAATCGATTAAGTCGATTAGATCGATGCTTCGATCCGTGATGTTATTGCTTGGGTGCCTGTTTGATTTGTGCTAATATGCAAGTGGAATCTGAGGCCAAGGTAAGTCCTCTGACTCATGTTGTGCATAGGCAGCCCTAAAGTGTATTAGTTTACTAATCGGGTCTTAGGGGGTAGAACTTCCTGAGACGTTGTCTCAGTGGTTATTGAATAACCATTTCAGGACCCGGATGAGGAGCTTAAGGAGGAGGAACTTGATGAGGAAAACCCTGATGAGGAACCTGAAGAGAAGTATTAGAAGGAGAACCTCGAGAATGATCCAGAGTAGGATCCTGATGACGTTTGCTATAGAATCAATTTGAGTAGAAACCAATCGTTTTAGTATGGCTTGTATATGATCATAAGGATGTGGTTTTCAGGTTGAGGTTTCTAGTCCTACTTGTATATCCCATTACTTTATTGTCTGGGGATTTTTATAATTGCTTCCGCATGTGCTATTAAAAAGGACAGGGTCGGCGATATGTAGTCCTGGGGATATCGCATAATAAAATCGACCAAACTCGAAGGATGGTCACGTGACCGAGAGTCGGGGCGTGACAGGGTATGATGGCATAAAGGAGTATATAAGGAAGACGTTCCAATTGTTCGAGGTGTGCACAATAGAAGAATTCCAAAGTCTAAAGCTTTTTGTTGTTAGTCAATTCATTTGAGCGAAATCTTGTACACAAAAGAGAGTCTATATTTGTGAGAATCCTTGAGGAAGTGTGGTAGAATATCTACACTGTGGAATCAAGGAAAAGTTGTACTGTAACTTCTCTTTTGTCCATAGTGAAATCCAGCCGGTGGGTTGTCAGTGCGGAAGAGTGGACGTAGGCTTGGAATAAGCCGAACCACTATAAACCTTGCGTTCAATCTTCTCTTCCCTACTCTTTACTTTACTTTGGTCGTACTTCATTTTGTTAATCAAAAGAGAACTCCCTTTCTATCGTCTGCCTAGAATTGCTTCCATATCTCGAGAAATTATTTTTTGCACCTATTCACCCCCCTCTAGGTGCTTATACTAGCTATCTCAATTGGTATCAAAGCCTGTGTACTCACTTTGTTTGAATTGTTTTACTTCAGAGTTAAAGATCCATGGCTAGTATGTTGGCTCCAAGGCTGGTAGAAGGGCAAAGCAACACTAGACCACCTTACTTTGATGGAAATGATTACAATATATGGAAAAACAAAATGAAGGCGTTCCTAAGATCAAAGGATCCTCTGAAATGGGATGTTGTAGAAAAATGAATCATTCATAAAGCTGCACCAGTCTCAGAAAGAGGAAAAGATACTGTTGAGTCTAGTGAAATGACTCAGGAAGAGATAATCAAGAGACAAGCTTTTGATGCAAAAGCAATTTATTCTTTATATTGTGCTTTATCACCTACTGAATATAACAGAATATCTTCTTGTGTTACAGCCAAAGAAGTTTGGGATAGATTACACATTACTTATGAAGGAACCGATCGAGTGAAAGAGACTAGAATCAACATTCTTCTCGGTTAATACGAAGCCTTCAAAATGAAATCAGGAGAATCTATAACTAATATGTCGTTTTACAGAAATCGTGAATGGTCTTGAAAATCAAGGTCAACCAATTTCTGATCCATGAAAGTAAACAAGCTACTGCGTGGACTCTCCAAGGATTGGAATCACATAAAGACCTCAATTAGAGAGGCCCAAAGAATCATGCCACTATCTGTTGATGAGTTGGTTGGGACTTTTCAGTCTTATAAAGTGGAACGAATCAATGAAGACGAAGACCCTAAAGGTAAAAATCATTTGCATTAAAATCTAATGATGATTCTGATGTTACAGATTCTGAAGACGATATGGATGATGAGGAGCTTGCTCTCATGATAAGAAGATTCAGAAAGCTGAACAGAAAATGAAGAAGATTAAATTCAAAGAATCAAATTTTTCAAAAGTAACAAACCGAGTCTGTTGAAGATGATGAATCAAACAAAGATGTAGTCTGCTTTGAATGTAAGAAAAATGGACACATCAGACCCAACTGTCCTCTTCTAAGGAAGAAGAAAGGAAAAGCTGAAAAGTATCGAAAAGCTCTTAAAGCAAAAACCTGGAGTGATACAGAGTGCGAAGATAATGATGAAGATTATGCCAATGTATGTCTAATGGCACAATCGAATTCAGATTCAGATTCAGAAAGTGAATTTGAGGTTAGTAATTTCAAAATCCCTATTAAAGTTTCAAAATACATTGATGAATTGTATTTTAGTCTTAAGACTTCTCTTAAAATAATTTCCGAACTCAAAAAGGAAAATTCTGCTCTAAAACAACAAGAAAATATTTTGAAAGAAAAAGTGAAATGCTTAGATAAGAATGTTTCTTCTCTTAAAGAAAGTGAAAATGATCTTTTAAAAGAAAATGCATTCTTGAAAAATGATATGTCAAATATTTCCAAAAGATTTTCTTTAGGATCTGAAAAACTAGAAAAAATACTTTCTGTTCAAAGACTTTATTTCAATAAATCTGGTTTAAGAATGACTGCTGAAACCATTCATTTAATTGATTTTCCTAAAGTGAAAGAAAAAATAAAAAAAAAGGCCCACAAGAGATGCTTACAAAAATCATTTTAAAAGGACTTTTGTAAACCAAGTAGGTCGCAATGCTCTCAGATGTGCAAAGTGTAATAGTGCAAATCATTTTGAAAAAGAATGTCTTATGGTTTGGAAACCTGTTAAAAAGGTTTGGGAAAAAACCGCATATCATACTAACACCAATGGACCCAAGAAAATTTGGGTACCAAAGAAAGTTTGAGTTTCTCTTTTAAATGCAGGTTACTATCAAGAAAAAGGTAAAATGGTATCTAGATAGTGGATGCTCAAGACACATGACAGGAGATTCAAACTGTTTCATAAAACTTGTACGAGTAAATGGTGGAAAAGTCTCATTTAGAGGAAACAACAAGAGAAAAATTGTGGGATTTGGAACTGTAAAGATTGGAAATCTCACAATAAGCAATGTTTCTTGGATGTGAAACCAGATGAATCACAATGCTTAATTTCAATTCAAGACGAAGCAAGCTTATGGCACAGAAAGCTTGGGCACATTAACATGAAGCAGTAGCCAAAATCTCAGCAAAGAAGCTTGTTCGTGGTCTACCCAATTTATCATACCAAAAGTTTGATCTATGTACACCATGCATATTGGGAAAATAGGTAAGAAATTCCTTTAAACCAATAAATCAACCGTGTACTACAGCTTTTGCATATGGATCTTTTTGGACCAACCAGAACACAGAGCATTGGAGGTAAGAAATACTGCCTAGTAATTGTGGATGACTACTCATGATTTACTTGGGTATATTTCTTGGCAAGTAAGTTTGAAACTTTCTCTTACTTTGAAAAATTTGTTAAGAAGGTTCAAAATGAAAAGGGGTATGTTATTTCAAGTATAAAAACAGACCATGGAGGTGAATTTGAAAATCAAGATTTTACAAAATTTTGTGATGATTAAGGTTTTCAGCACTTGTTCTCCTCTCCATATACTCTACAGCAAAATGGAGTTGTGGAAAGAAAGAATAGATCTCTTCAAGAAATGGCTAGAACTCTTTTAATTGAAAGCAATATCTCTTCACGATTTTGGGCCAAAGCAGTTTCAACAGCATGTTATATTATTAGTAGAGTTTTTCTAAGGTCTATTCTAGAAAAAACCCCCTATGAGTTATTCAAAGGAAAGAAGCCTATTGTTTCATATTTTCATGTGTTTGGATGCAAATGTTTTATATTGAAAAATGCAAATGATCGAGTTGGTAAATTTGAAGAAAAGTCAGATGAAGGAATCTTCCTTGGATATTCAACCTCAAGCAAAGCGTACAGAGTCTACAACAAGAAGACTCAATCTGTGGAAAAATCAATGAATATTAAATTCCAAGACTCTATGCAAAATGAATCCATTCAAACTCATCTTGAAGAATCTGAACTTGCTCCAGACTCTACGAAGTCTAAATCTCAAGAAGCAGCTCAGACTCTGAAAGACCAGCAACAAATGATTATTGAAGATTCAAATGAAGGAAGTAATCATCAACCTGACAAATCAAGTAGCAACTAGAAGCATAAGTCCAGTCATCCCAAAGATCTTATCACTGGCGACATTAATAAAGGAATTCGCACAAGATCCAAAAGGTGCGAAGAGTCTAGTGTTGTGGTTCTTATTTCTGAAATAGAATCCAGAAGCATAGATGAAGCTTTATATGATGAAAGCTGGATTGAAGCTATGCAAGAAGAACTTAGACAATTCAAAATTAATGATGTTTGAGAGTTAACTTCTAAACCAAAAGGTAAATCTATTATTGGAGCTAAATGGGTTTTCAGGAACAAGATGGACGAGAAAGGAAAAGTCATAAGAAACAAAGCAAGACTCGTGGCCAAGGGATATACGCAAGAAGAAGGGATAGACTATGACGAAACTTACGCACCGGTAGCAAGGTTAGAAGCAATTCGATTATTACTTGCATTTGCTTGTTATAAGAATTTCAGGTTATTCCAAATGGATGTCAAAAGTACTTTCCTGAATGGATTTATCCATGAGGAAGTCTATGTGGAGCAACCACCTGGGCTTGAAGACCTAAGAAAGCCAGACTCAGTATTCAGACTGAAAAAGGCTTTGTATGGTTTAAGGCAAGCACCTTGAGCTTGGTACGAAAGGTTGAGTAAGTTTTTAATTCAAAATGGTTTTATAAAAGGTAAAGTAGACACTACTTTGTTTATCAAAAGAGAAAGCAAAAGTTTTTTACTTATTCAAATATATGTTGATGATATTATTGTTGGATCTCCTAATAAAAGTTTATGCAAGAAATTCTTTAAGACGATGCATGATGAATTTGAAATGAGCATGATGGGTGAGTTAACCTTCTTTCTTGGGCTTGAAGTAAAAAAACTGAAGGAATGAACTTTTATTCATCAAAAAAAGTATGCTAAAGATCTTGTCAAAAAGTTTGGATTGGACAATTGCAAAAAGGCTGATATACCAATGTCAAGTTCCTTGAAGATAGACAAAGAAGAAGGAGAAAAGAAAGTCGATCAGAAGTTATACAGGAGTATCATTGGCTCACTTATTTATCTTACGGCTTCTAGACCTGACATTTTGTTTAGTATTTGTATTTGTGCCAGATTCCAAGCAGACCCTAAAGAATCTCATTTAAATGCTGCAAAGCGTATTATCAAATATATTTCATCAACTTCAAGCTTTGGTCTCTAGTATCCAAAAAGGGGAGACTTTACTCTTCTTGGATACTCAGACACAGACCTTGCCGGATGCAGAGTTGATAGAAAGAGCACCTCGGGTACTAGTCAACTACTTGGAGGCAGGATAATGTCTTGGTTCTCAAGGAAGCAGAGTACAGTAGCTCTTTCTACAGCAGAAGCAGGGTATGTAGCTCTTAGAAGTTGCTGTTCACAAATTTTGTGGATAAAACAACAGTTAAGAGACTTTGGAATTGAAGATTCATGCACGGAGATTAACTGCGACAACACCAACGCTATCAATCTCACCAAAAATCCAATTCTTCACTCAAGAGCAAAGCATATAGAGATTCGATATCACTTCATTAGAGATCATGTTCAAAATGGAGAAATCTCGATTCAATTTGTTGACTCAAAGAACCAACTGGTGGATATATTTACAAAGCCTTTGGAGAAAAATCAATTTGAAATCATCCGTTCCAGACTCAACATTTTGAGGTTTGAAGATGTGAAAGTCTAGAGACTCTCAGACTCAGATATACAAGACTTTGACTATAAATATATGAGACTTTGAATGTAAGTTATTCTCTCTCTCGAATCTCATCTTGAAAAGGTTCGATCGTCAACTGTGTTTGATTATTGCTATATTTAATTGACTTGACTATTGCAACGTTTCCTTTTTGAAAAAAGAGTTATTTTGAAATGACCATTTTTCCGAAAAATGCAGTTATTTTTTAAAGGGCATATTTTCACTTTCCTTTATGACGTTTTGTATTCCACCTTTTCGACTAAGTTATATATAGTCGGTTTCTCTTTGTTTTAACTTTAAAACCCTAAAAAGCACCGATCTACCATTCCTGTTCTCTTCTCTTGTTTAATCTTCGAAAAAGTTGTCATATTTCTTGGGAAAGTCAAGCAAGGAATCTTTCAAAGACTGAGGAAGATGTCGTATTTAAGAAAGTCTTCGAGGATCGCAAGCAGGGGACCACGGCGAATGAGTGAGGGGCCTACGCACTTTGATCTCACCAAGGAAGAAGAATCTCTAAATCAGTAGCAGAGCCCACAACATTCTCAGCAGCGTCATTCTTCTCCATCTAGTCCGCAAGGTATTGATCATCAACAAGAGGAAGAAATTATTGAAGACGCAGATCCTATAAGAGTTCAAAGACCCTCTTTTATTTATAAGCTTTACCGTGCTTTAAAAAGGACCGGTACTCCGTTGATCTATATCGATGAATTTCTTAAGGACAAAGGATATGTGAATGAATGTATCTTTCTGCGAAAAATGGAGAGTTGAGGAATTGCTCCTAAAGGGTTGGCTCAAGAAACCCTTGCAAATATCCCAAGTGATCTGCGTGATGGGGGATTTAATCCTGTAGATAGGAATGATGATGATAAACTGTACATTCAATTTCAACCAAGGATGGGTGTTGCAGCGAAAATTCGAGGAAAAAGGACAAAGATGTTTAGATCGAAGGAACAGAAGGTTCTCTATTCAAAACTGTTAAAGCGAGGGGTGATAAACCCTAGGAGTGTGGATTTTGATTTCCTTGATGCTGTAAATGTCAATTTGAGAGAAAAGTTTAGTTTTCTTCAACTTGAGTAGTTCTATTCTGACACCACAAAAGCCTATGCTGAATTAACCACTTATTTCTATTCGAATCTTAGTTTCTTGGATGCGAATAGATTCTCTTTTAGTGTCAGAGATCAAGACTTTGTGGTGGATATGGATACGTTGGCGGATGTCATTGGGGTTGAAAGAGGAAGATATCAACCTATCAACCTATCAACGTTTCTATTGCTCGTGCTACATTGGAACTTGTTAAGGATAAAAGAACAGAGGAAAATATTTCCTACTTGAGGATGAGTGCGTTTAACATTTTGCTTCACAAGATTGTGATCTATTGCCTCAGACCGAAATCAACTTCCAAGACTGATGTTTCAAGTTCAGAGGCAAAGCTGATGTATGCCATCATCACTAGAAACAAATTTTCTCTCCCTCACACTGTTATGTTTCACATGTATAGAGCAGTGGTGAAGGACAGGGGTCAACTTCCTTATCCAGGTCTTGTGATGAAGTTATTCAGACATCTGAATATTCAGCCTCCGCAAATTCTTTGTGTTCGATCGTGCGATCATATGGTGGTGGGACTGAAAATGGTGACTAAAATGCATCTAAAGGAACTAAGCAAGGCGTTGGAGAAATTCAAGGAGAAGACTCTAGTCAAAACTCATCAAATCTCTTCTTCATCAGAAAGGAAAGGGAAGGAGCCCATGGTTGCTCCATCCAAGAAAAGAAGAGCTCTCATCATTGAAGATGAAGATGATGAGGAAAACATCACAATCTTTGCAATGGCATTGAAGAATCTAAGTCATTCTGTTCTAGAGAAAGACTCAGAACAAAGGGCTAGAGAAAGAGAAGAGAAAGAAGCAGAAGAAAAAGAAGTAGAGGAGAAGGAAGAAGAAGAAAGAGATGCTGAGAAGGAAAGAGTTAAGAAATAAGAAGAAGAGAAAAGAGATCAAGAGGAAGGAGAACATGAGGAGCACTATTCTCCACCTGAAGGCATGAAAACAGGGGGAGATTAAGAGAAAAGAGGAATGTCCTCATATCCTGCTACCAGTGAGGGAGTCAGTCGCTCTCCAGCTGATCCAAAGGACATTTATGCCTCTCAATTTCATAAGGAAGGACATGATGTTTCATCGCCAAATCTGCGTGATTATGCTGATCAGCCATCGTCTGCCTTTACTCCATCAGATCGTGCCGAAGCCAGTACGTAGACCGATAATTCAGCAGATTTTTGCAGAATCCTGGATGTTCTTTTGGAAATGCGAGGTTAGATATATGCTCTGGGATGCGAATTTCAGAATTTGCAAAATGCAAGTCAATCTTCTTCGGGTTCCTTGAATGATCAAATCCAAGCCCTTTCTCTTCAAATTCAGGCTAATGCTAAGGGTAGGGATGTTGCACAACTAAAGGAAGACTTGAAAAGGCTGGAAGGCATCGTTCAGTCAATGGGAGATTTCCAGCTTGTTCGTGTTCCCAAGCATTCTTGATTCTACTCCACTTTCATCTCGACCTTTTTTATGCTGACAAAAAAGGGGAGAGATGCGAGATTTGCAAACTTTGAATCTTTACAACTTTTGATTGGATTAATGTTTGAAGATTGTTTTGATGTTTGACTTACTTTTGTGTCTGGATGTGGACTGAATTTGGATTTGGATTTGACTGCTTATATTAACTACTATTGATATCTTATGGATGGCTTTATCACATGCAAGACTAACCTAATTTATGTGTGGTTGCAGATTCTAGCCATTTATTTTTATAAGATATTCATATTTTTTTGAGTAACATTTTGCAGGTCAAAGTTATCCAAATATGCAGGAAAGTTTTGTCACCATAAAAAAGGGGGAGATTGTTGGAGAAATCTTCGTGAAGTGTTTTGATGCTAACAAAACGTTTCCATTAATCTAGTTTGAAGATCTCCAGACTCTGCTATTTAAAGTCTAAAGACCTTCGGACAACTAGACTCAAGACTCAAAGTCTATCCTCATTGACAGTTGCTAATCTGTTGAAGAAAGGCTTTCCAGAACTGGATGTTTCATTAAGGATATGATCTTATCGACTGGAGAAGATCTCTTGGCTGGATAAGACATAACGGAATCATTTATTTGATCATGATTGACTTGAAGATTAAGGATCCAATGATTGACAAAGTATACTTGGAAGGTTCGAAAGGTTCTACTTATGGAAACCGAGATCTTGATTGTATGGGCGAACATGATTGATGGGCTATCGACATGTTCCTTTAATAGCTCGAATGATCTTCCTAATTGATTCTGTCCAATGGGTAGATTGGAGGAATTCCTTTGGTAAGTGCCAACGGGTATGATGGTATAAAGGAGTATATAAGGAAGACGTTCCAGTTGTTCGAGATGTGCACGATAGAAGAATTCCAAAGTCTGAAGCTTCTTGTTGTTAGTCAATTCATTTGAGCGAAATCTTGTACACAAAAGAGAGTCTATATTTGTGAGAATCCTTGAGGAAGTGTGGTAGAATATTTACACTGTGGAATCAAGGAAAAGCTGTACTGTAACTTTTCTTTTGTCCATAGTGAAATCCAGCCGGTGGGCTATCAGTGCGGAAAAGTGGACGTAGGCTTGTAATAAGCCGAACCACTATAAACCTTGCGTTCAATTTTCTCTTCCCTACTCTTACTTTGGTCGTACTTCATTTTGTTAATCAAAAGAGAACTCACTTTCTATCGTCTACCTAGAATCGCTTCCGTATTTCGAGAAATTATTTTTTGCACCTATTCACCCCCCTCTAGGTTCTTATACTAGCTATCTCATTAGATACCTGTGAGACCTTGAGGAAGTGTAGTAGAGTCTCTACACTATGGAATTAAGGACGTGTGATTGTAACAAATCTTTTGATTCATAGTGAAATCCAGTCAGTGGACTGTTAGTGCGGGAGAGTGGATGTAGGCTTGGTCTAAGCCGAACCACTATAAAACATCGTGTTTCAATTCTCTTTCCTTTATCTCTTTACTTAATTCGTAGTCTTATATATTATTGCAGGTCTTTTATATCTTAAGTCTTTCGTTGTTTTATAAGTTGAATTAAGTTGCTGAGTTTTATAAAATTCATTTTTACACCTATTCACTCCCCTCTTGGTGTTCATACTAGCACTATCAATCGCAAGCACCAGGCCGTTGTAAAGATCTCAAGCACAGCTCCTCCTTCAAAGGGTATATGGACAACGAACACATTAAGCAAAGTCGAATGACATTACATTTATATCTCCCTTTTCTTTCCACTCTTTTCTCAGCTACCGCTCTTGTTGCTACTATTGAGTGATCTTGGGCATGCTGGCTTCGTCAATCTCTGTGTAAATCTTCGATTGTTTTGTGCATCTTGTCATCTCTTTTTTTTTTTCTTCAGTTTAGAGTTGAAGAGGGGGGTTCTGGTATGATGGCTTCCTCACATCTGTATAGATTTCTACACGACATAAGTGAATTCTT
This sequence comes from Eucalyptus sideroxylon, assembly GCA_014182405.2. Lineage (NCBI taxonomy): Eukaryota > Viridiplantae > Streptophyta > Magnoliopsida > Myrtales > Myrtaceae > Eucalyptus > Eucalyptus sideroxylon. The sequence goes on along the minus strand of CM024555.2, from coordinate 32,926,220 downwards.
ACATTTCAACTAGGCATTCTAAGCGGTTCTGCCAAGTTCTTTTTCAGTATTTTATGCCTTTTCTTTCCGCTTGTAATCTTAACTGCAAGATTCAGATTAGTTTTGTCGAGGGCAACATCTCAAGTTGACTTTGCTGAGGTTGAGGTTAGAGAATGCGATCTTGTATCTTTAGATTTAACTGAAAGTTGAAACGTTTTAGATTAAAAGTCCTTGGAATAAAATTGCAAATTTCGAAAATTGATTTTTTTTTGTTAGGTTGGACATCAAGTGATTGATAAAAGACCAAAAGATTTCAAATGTAATACCTTTAAAAAGCAAATAAGGAAAAAAACAAAAAAGTTGCGAAGTCCAGTAATTATGAATTCTAAACTTTTTTCTCCGGTTTTGAAATTAGCATTGGAAAGAAGAAAAATGGTAAGTTAGTGCAATCTACTTCGACATCTTAACAAATACCTTCTGTGATCTCTAAATGGAGCCTTAATGAGCATTATAAGTAAAATTGTAATGAAAAGAGAAAGAAATAGATTTTCTATATAATAGACAATGTTGGCTGATGTATCATGCTAATTAGCTTATGAATAAAAAACTGCCTCTCCCTTATAATGGTTGGCAAACTGCGCCCCTTGCATCAGCATAGTAGAGGACGCAAGTATCTCTCAATTGGCGTATACTCGTCAATTGATCCTCCTTGATGTAATTTATATCGATTGAATTATTTATTTTGATTTTGCTTGGGATCTCAATTTAGAAAATCATGGGATCTATAAAGCTTAGATAACAACAAGAGGAATTAAAAAAAAAAAAACGGTTACGACACTGCGTCAATATTGTTGACAGGTAAGAATACCGGTACTTGCGACCTTGCAGCTTTGCTACTCGAGAAATCACTAAATGTGGTATTAAAAATAAAAATAATTTTTTTAATGAGACATAAAGATAATTAATCATTAATATTTGATACTTCTACTGTTTGTTTAAGGGCTATGCTAGTAGGTCACACGACACATCCAATGGTGTTTTCACTGCACACGTTCATTTTTTTTCTCTCTATAGTGATGTAGTCACTTATTAATATGTTGTATTTTTTCCCTTTTTGTTGCGAATTTCCCCTTCTATAAATCATGAACACGAACACGAGCACATAATTTTTTCGTCGAAATAAGTGGTCTATTCAGCACGTGCTGATACCTTTAATTATTTTTTATATTCGGAATAAATTATTAAGTGATGATTGGACAAATCATTAAACAGAAAAATCTCTTGATGAAAAATATCCTAGATTATCTCGCGAGCGTATGCTGAAAATCTAGACATACATTATTGTATTTTAGGGTACAAGATTTGCTCTCTCTTTGTCATTGATTTTGTAAGTGTCCATTGCCTTTGGATGGTTATTCTTTTTGTAACTGTTAGACTTTAAAATCGGCAATGACCAGGAGTAACCATCATCGATCAAGCCCTCTTAAGTGAACACTAAAAAAGAATTAGTCTCTTAATCGCTTGAATTGTGTTAAATCAGAGGTATTGTTTGTAGATATCATGAATAATGGGAAAATTTCCAAAAAGGTCCTAAATGTATTGCACTTTAGCCAATTAAGTCATAAATCTTTTAATTACGTCAATTGAATCCTCAACCTTTTCACATTTTTCCAACTAAGTTTATTAGGCCAATTTTTTTTAAAAAATCATTGATGCAAATGCCAGCTATCTTATGTAAGATGGTCGATACTAATGTTGGCAAATTCTTATAATTTTTTTAAAGAATGGAATTTTTTAATTTTTTTTCTTTTTTTATTTTACCGTGGCTTGTGAGAGTTGTTGGGTCCTTGTAGCTACTAGCGAAGACAGTGACCCTCGCCGGACATGGAGAAAAAAAAGTAAAGGAGGAAAAGAGAAAAAAAAAAAGGAAAAAGAAGAGAAAAAGGTTCATAAAAATTCAAAAAAAATGTTTAAAATATTATAAAAATTCTCCACTTTAGCGCCGCTTGTGCCACATAAGATAACCGGTGTCCACGTTAGTGATTTCCTAACAAAATTGGCCAGATGAACTCAATTGGCAAAACATGAAAATGTTTAAAAATTCAATTGGCATAACTGATAGATTAATGACTGAATTAGTAAAAGTACAATGAGTTTTTTTTTGGTAATTTTCCCATGACTAACTAGCATCTCTCTTCCATCCTGATTCTGATCATAGTTTAAATAGGGCAAAGTCCCAAACTTATCTAACGAATTTAAATCTCAAAAGGAGATGCAATATCTAGTATAAAGTTCACACTTTATGACTTGTGTCCAATCACATAGCGTTGCTGCAACAGATAGTTTGGAGACATGTTTCAGCTGGTCTTCTTACATGCTAAACATGATATCATAAACAAACCACTAAGACGATTAGTTAGTAACCTTTTTTTTATTGTTTGCCAAGCATGTTGTTCCATCATCTTTCAATACATTCTCAAGTGGCATTTGTAGATGATGGTTTTATGTGATGGGCTTAAGGCCCGTCCACCCATGTTGGGCCTAAAAGCCTGGCCCACAAGATTAGGGCCCATGGATGAAGGGGTACGTTTCTATTTTTTGAGGGAACGTATATAAGGGAGGAAAGAGAGAGACGAAGATACATTTTGGTATTACGTACATTCCTCTCCCTCTCTCCCTCCAAGAGTAAAACAAAACGTAAAAGGCGACGCTCTCTTCCCTTCAAGGACAATCAACGTCATCGGATCAAACATGATCGGTTTCTCTTCCCCTTATCGGCATTGGTGTTTAATCTGTGATTAACAAGGTACGCTAGATTCCGTGGTGTGCTTTAGGATCGGTGATACATGTTTTTTTCCCGGGCTTCGCTTCCGCATTTGTTTTAGGGGTTCGATTTAGTGTCGAATCCGGTTTTTGGGAATTCGATAATCCCAACATTGGTATCAGAGCCCTAGTTCATGTTTTCCCGATCCCTTTGATGTTTATGAACGATTTTTGATTGATTTTTCGCGAAAGTATTCGGCCAACACGGATTGGGGCGAGAAATCCCGACACCCGAGCATTGTTCATCCATTTTTTCGAGTTTCTGTAAGTCGAAATCAATTTTTGAAGGCATAGGGTGAAAGATCTTGTCAAGATGAGTCCGACGATGTGTCGTGCGTCGCCGGGCGACGCTGGACACGCCCACATGCACGGCCAAAAGGCGATGTGCGTGGGCGCCACGCGCCGGGGGCGAACTGGCATGTGCGTGTCGACGACCGGCAAACCGGCATGCGTTGGTCGGTGAACCGGCGCGTGCTGACGTCACTGTGATGTCACCCAACGGTTGGTAACCGCTGGGATGACGTCACCGATGACGTCATCGTCGGCGACTCGACCCGACCCGACCCGATATGCGCGGAAGCGGGCGCGTGCTGTGCGCGCGCTAGCTGACGTTTGCATGACTTCAGCCCGCGTACGCACGTGGCATGTGCTGGTCGGTTCGTCCGACCCACCGCCCGATGACCGTTGACTAACGACCGTTGACCGTTGACTGACGACTGTTGACTGTTGACCGTTGACCCAAAAAAAAAAGAAGAGAATCTGTTTCTTTTTCAATTATGTCAGTGTGGGTTATAGGTAATCCATTTTTTATTGTGCATTTTTTGCATGAATCATGGAAAATTATGTATTTTCCCTTATATTCATTATGGATTATAAGTGATCCATTTTTAATTCTGCATTTGTTGCAGGAACTATGATGCGTTCTGCACGGATACCTGCAAGCCCGAGAACGGATTTAGTATCACATGTAGTCAAGGTCAATCTGATGATACAGGAAATCATCTAGGATGGTTATCTTATGCCGGATTTTGAGAAGGTGCTGGCTTTGATGAACACTCTTCCACCTGAATGGCAAGTAGTGTTAGATCGGCTATGGGAGGTCAACGTGGTCCCGGGTTATAGGAGGCTAGTGGTAGCTTTTGTTAGAGAGTACTATAGGATTGAGTTAACCAAAAATTCAATCCTTAGTTTGAGCGCCACTTGGTGTAGAGTGAATGCGCCTTGGAGGCAACATGAAAGCTCTCCAAAAGTTTTTCCATGGTTGGCAAATGTGCCTTCAATTTTCTTAGATATTTTAACTAATAGATTAGAATGAACATTCCCTATTTATTTCTTAGATTAGTTTGAGATGTTTTTTGAGTGTAAATATCTCTTTCTATGTTGATGTTTTCTTCTGTATATATTACTTAGTGTAATTGATAGTTGTATTATGTGAAAGCGTTATTATTCTATTGGATGTCAAATATTATTTGCTTTCTGTTATTGTTGACTACTGTGGGTAATTCATAGAAGTTTTTGTAATTTCATATAATTTATTTTGCATAAGACAATTATATTAATAATAATTTTGAGTTAGGATTTTTGAAGGATGATTGGAAACATAATGACATTTTGATTCTAAAACCTTACTTGAAATTGTTTATTGATATAATGGGTCTATGCAAAATGGATGCATAAATGATAAGCATTAATTAATTGTGTATATATGTTTGATGTGTTCAGATCGATGTTTTCAACAACTAAGAACGTAATTGCTGATATGAACGGCAACAATTGTGAAATATGGAATATGAAGATTCAATATGTGCTGGAAAAGCAAGAAGCACTAGAAGCTCTTGACCATATTATGGAAGATCTTGAGGATACTGTGTGCCACCTTAAGCTAGTAGAGGACCGCCTAATGGCATTTGAGCTGAAAATAGACATTTGCAATGCTGGTTCTAGCTCAGAAAAGGCTTTGAGCTCTAAGCACAAGCGTATTGATTTGTTCAATATATGAGAATGCAAAGGATCGAGTCCTTATTGCAAGAAATCAATAGTTAACCAACACAAGAGATGAAAACGTCCTCAAGTGAAGAAAATGTCCAGGGTGAAGTGTTATAATTGTGACAAGAAGGGTCACTATGCTCGCGACTATCGTGAGCCAAAGAAAGTATACACCCCTTGTACTTTTCAGAACTTTGCTTTTGTGTCGAGTTATGTGTTCTTAACTGAGTCTAATCCTTTGTGGTCTGTAGATTCATGAGCGACAAACCATATAGCGAAGGATAGAGAATCTTTCATGGAATTCCGACGATACCAACTGGAATTAAGTGGATCAATGTAGGAAATAACTCCAGAGCTGAAGTTAAAGGGATTGGCACCTGCCAATTGAACATGCGTGGTGGACACACCTTGTTCCTACATGATGTTTCATAAGTTTCAGGGATTTGTCGAAATTTAGTGTCTGTTTTGGTATTGGTTAAGCTTAGTTTTATGTGAACTTCCATAATAGATGTGTAGATTTGTATTTAGATACAAACTACTATGGTTGTGGTCATTTTCTGGATGGTTTTATTATACTAAATGTTGACTGTGGTGATGTCAATATTTGTTCTTCTACCTCATATGATAATGATGTGAGTGTGTGGCATGCTAAACTTGGTTATATTGGCCAACAACGTATGAATAGAGTAGCCATAGAGGGCTTGTTGGGCAACATTGAAAAAGTCGATTTGCCCATATGTGAGCATTGTCTTGTAGGGAAAACGACAGGGAAACCATTTGGAAAAAGGTAAAAGAGCTGAATTTCCTCTGCATTTAATTCATTTTGACATCTGTGGTCCAATGAATGTGAGAGGAAGGCATAGGATTGTTTATTTCATCACTTTTATAGATGATTATACTCGATTCGAATATGTCTATTTGATTTCTCATAAATATGAAGCATTTAGTTGTTTCAAAAGGTTTATGAACTTGGTAGAAAATCAATTAGACAAGAAAATAAAAGTATTAAGATCCAATCGAGGTCGAGAATATTTATCTAATGAGTTCAGAAAATTATGTGATGAAAAAGGAATAGAAAGAAAGTTGTCTATTCCATATACTCTTTAACAAAATGGTGTTGCAGGGAGAAGAAACAGAACCCTACTGGAAATGGTTAGGTCCATGATGGCACATGCTAACTTACCTATTACTTTTTGGAGTGATGCGTTGTTAATTGCTGCCTATATACTTAACCGAGTGCCTTCCAAATCAGTTATTTCCACTCCATATGAGTTATGGATAGGTAGAAAACCGAACTTAAGTTTTCTTAAGCCATGGAGTTGTGTTGCCTATACTCATGAGCTCTCTCATAAGTTTGGGAAATTGGGTCCCAAAGGAGATAAGAGTATTTTCATGAGATACTTCGAACACTCGAAAAGGTATGTGTTCATAGGTGAGCAGGAAAGTGGGAGTATAACTAAATTTGAATCACGAGATATCACATTCTTAGAGGATGAATTTCCTAAGAAGGGCGAAATAGGGGAAGATTACTCCCTCTTTGTAATATTGGATCAAGATATAGATATTAGTGGAGTTCGTCCAAGTGTGAGTAATATGAGAAGTGATGAATTGAATTCAACTTATTCTTAATTGCAACCGCATGATGAGACGACGTCATCATTATCAAATCCTAGTGGGAGCATAATGGGAAATGATGTGCTAAGTGTACAATCTCTCATACAGCGAACAAGTCGCTAAAGTATTCCCCGTCGACGTTTTGACATTGAAAGGGAAACTTTTATAATTGCTCCACAAGATGAGAATGAGCTAAGAAATATTAATGAAGCTCTAAATTGCCCTAGTAAGGAAAAATGGATTCATGCAATGGAAGAGGAAATTGAGTTAATGAAATCAAACCAAGTCTGGGAACTGCTTGATCTTGAAGAAGGACGCAAAGCTATTGGGAACAAGTGGGTTCTCAAAATAAAGCGAAAGGCTGATGGCTCGATAGAAAGGCATAAGGCTCGCCTTGTGGCGAAAGGGTATAATCAACAAGAAGGAATTGATTATGAAGAAACATTTTCTCTTATAGTAAGATTTGCCTCGATTCGCATTATTCTTGCAATAGTGGTTAGTATGGATCTTGAGTTACATCAAATGGATGTAAAGACTGCTTTCCTCAATGGATAATTAGAGGAAGAAATATATGTGGAACAACCTGCTGTTTTCATAATGAAAGGCCAAGAAGAAAAGGTATGTCGACTTTTGAGGTTGATATATGGCCTTGAGCAGTCATCGAGACAATGGTATATACGTTTTCATAATGCCATAATGACATATGACTTTACAATGATTGATGAGGATTATTGTGTATATATCAAAAGATCCAAAGATCAATTTGTGATCATATCATTATATGTTGATGATATACTAATTGCCGGAAGTAATATGGAGTTTGTTAATACTGTCAAGAGTTGGTTGTCTTCCAACTTTGAGATGAAGGATATGGGTGAGGTTGCATACATTCTTGGAGTTAAGATTTCAAGAGATAGTACGAAGAGATCGCTATCTCTTTCCCAAGAAACATATATAAATAAGGATCTTGAACGATTTCATATGCAAGATTGTAAACCCATAGACACTCCTAGTGCAAAAGGTGAAGGATTGAGCCATAGATTGTGTCCAAGGACTCTACAAGAGAAGGAACAAATGAAACATGTTCCTTATGCTAGTGCTGTTGGGATGCTTGATGTACACTAGATGTGTACAAAACCTAACATATATTTTGCAGTTGGGATGGTGAAAAGATACCAATCCAATCCAGGTCAAGCGCATTGGAAAGCCGTTAAAAAAATTCTAAGGTATCTAAAGGGAACTGCTGATTATACGCTAAGTTATTATGGAAAGGATCTGCGACTCTAAGGCTATTCTGATGTTGATTATGAAGAAGATTTAGATTAAAGGAAATCTACCTTTGGCTTTGTTTTCTTACTGAATAATGGCACCATATGTTGGAGCAGTAAGAAACAAAAGTGTATAGTCTTGTCCACGATGTAAGTTATGTTCGTGGCATTATCAGCAGCAGTATAAGAAAGTGTTTGGCTTAAAAGATTTTTTGGATCATTTAGGTGTTATTGGAAGTGCTGCTGATTCATTGTTATTTAACTGTGATAGCCAAGCAGCAAAAATGTACACCAAAGATCCAAAATATTATGGTAAGACCAAACCTATAGATATCAAGTATAACTTTTGTCAAGGATATGATTGCACGAAAAGATGTGAACTTAGAGTACATACTACGCATAGAATGATAGCAGATCCTATGAAAAAGACAATACCTAAAGATGTGTTTTATGGCCATATGAAATCTCTAGGATTACGTAGAGGTTGATGTACTGAATATTGTAATTTCCCTAAGTGTTCACATTTGATGAATTTGTGTTTTCATCATTAATGCCTATGAATCTTTGTTTGATCTTTATGCATCTTAATGCTCAGTGCATTACTTTAAGTTGAGAAAGTATGTCGGACGGATAAAAGATTAGCCCACTCACACTGGTAATCGTCTCTATTTACTGTGTGATAAATAGAGATGAGACTGTTTTTAAGCTTATTATCTAGGTGATAATTGAGAGCTCAAGCTTAAAATACGTATGTCGCCTTAACTGAGTGTTAAGATGAGGACATAATACTTACTATGTCCGAAAGTAAAATAACCCACATATTTTACTTTATCTGTCTATGATGCCAGATGTGAGTTTTGATGAATTTTGTTAATGAGTAGATACGTGAACTCAAGTTAGACATTGGGTATGTCTAAATTATCATATGTACGGTATTGAAAGTGTAGACATACGCTCCATGGGAAATGAGTTAATATCGTAATACGTACTTCATACTACGTATGCATGAGACGACCAATAAGAGTGGCAAAAGTTTGATCTCAACTTTTATGCCGTGTCAGGCTCTTGAGGAAAAGAGTTCCTCAATCTTTAGTCCCCTCATGACTCTTACTTATTCTCAAGATTTCTATTTAGTCTTTTTTATCTTAGGATGTTGCCAATGGTCATGAGTTGATTCGATCTAATGGGACATTTCTAGAAAAGCAAGCTGAACTGAAATTGAGAGTTTGAAGGAAAAAGGAAGATCGAATTTGCAGAATCACATTGTAATTTTGTATTCACTGGTTAACCAATTATGATTGTCTTTGGGATAATCATAATTGTGAATACAATATATATCATTGTTTAAGAGAGATCAAGAGAGATATAAATATAATCGATCGATCTAGGGTACTGCATACTAAATCTACTCAGAGTGTGATGCCCATTATGAGCTGCTATATATTCCTAACAGATGTATAGTAACGAGCTCTCAAAGTATGCTGGTCGCACGGATTATTCATCGGTATGAATGTTGAAGAGAGGTAAAGAGAATCCTATTTGGTCCACCATGTGCGAGTGGGAGATGATGGTTTTATGTGATGGGCTTAAGGCCCGTCCGCCCATGTTGGGCCTAAAAGCCCGGCCCACAGGATTAGAGCCCATGGATGAAGGGGTACGTTTCTATTTTTTGAGGGAACGTATATAAGGGAGGAAAGAGAGAGACGAAGATACCTTTTGGTATTACGTACGTTCCTCTCCCTCTCTCTCTCCAAGAGTAAAACAAAACGTAAAAGGCGACGCTCTCTTCCCTTCAAGGCCAATCAACGTCATCGGATCAAACATGATCGGTTTCTCTTCCTCTTATCGGCATTGGTGTTTAATCTGTGGCTAACAAGGTACGCTCGATTCCGTGGTATACTTTAGGATCGGTGATACATGTTTTTTTTCCCGAGCTTCGCTTCCGCATTCGTTTTAGGGGTTCGATTTAATGTCGAATCCGGTTTTTGAGAATCCTAGAATCCCAACAGTAGAGAACAATTTTCACCTCGGCTCATTGGCAAACTGAAAATTGTAATGGTCAAGAGTAAACGGTCAGGATGAGCAACGATATTTAAAAGCACTTGCGTAGTTCTTCGCCTGTTAGTATGCTAGACATGGAAAATGTCGAATCAACATCAATTTAAGACTGTCTTTACTCGAATAGCTACAGAACTATGTAAGAAAACACATGGAATAATAAGAGAATCACAAAGCTCTAGATACGGCATGACCATGAAAAATCCACCGAGAGCTGGTTTTTGTCCTCGGAGTAGATGTGAAAAATGTGGCAGAATTAAAGAATACGCAGAGATTCTTCGTATCTAGCACTATAAGCTTGCTCGATGTAGAGTGAAAGAAAGGGACATTGCATAGAGTTTGTACCTATATGAAGTTCACGATGGCCAGGAGCAATCCGCGCCCCATGACCTCAACTTAAGTGCATCACCGTATCAATAGTCAATTCTCCCACATGTGGAATTGACCTCAACTTAAGTGCATCACCGTATCAATAATCAGTTTTTCCACAAGTGGAATTGATACGCAATTTACGCCCGAATTGTCCTCTATTCACCTTTCACTTGGGGACGGTTTTCCATGAATCTCTTCCAGCTCCTTAAGCCTATTATTAAGGGCTCTTCTAAGTGAGGCCATCTGTATATGATTGTTTGCTTCTGGAAATCGGTTTATGGAGACCTTGAAGTTCAGCATATGAATTTTGCTGTACACTAGACGGGTCCTGTTGTCGTACTGCGAACACTTATGTGAGGTTCCAATTGTTCTCGCCTTCCTTTCATGGTGCAGCAGAGCAACAAATGTCAAAGGAATTGGAAGAGACAGTTCCACAGCCTCCTGTCACAATGAATGGTCTTTCTCATCAGGATGATTCTCCAATGAGCGTGATGAACTGCAGGAATAAGTAAGAAACTCGATTTTTGAGATGTTTCTATCTCATATCGTTTACTTTTTCTGTGGCATCCCAGAAATTCAAGGCCGAGCCTTAAGGTGTGTTAAAAATCTTTGATTAGGTTATAGAATTTCTTTTGGCTTATGCCTTAGCAAATTAGTCTTTTAATTTAAATGAATTATGCTTGTGATTGCGGAAATTCAAATTTAATAGATTAATAATCTATGCTTGGCCATAAGATTTATAAATTAAATTTCAATGAACAAAAATGCCCAAAGACTTTGGCCAAGATGAAAATTGGAATTTAAAAATAGTTATAGAAGGAATTCAAAAAAAAAAGGGAAAAAGAGGGTTATTTTTGAAATGGGCCTTGGACCCATTGGCCTAGAGCTTGGTGGGCCAAGCTTGTCGGCCCATTAGAGCCCAAGAGGAGAGAATTCGACCAGCCCAAGGGAGTGGCCGGATGGGCCTAAGCCCAAGCCCATTCAAATTCAAAATTTAAAACCCAATATGACAAGTGGCAAGGAGAAGGCCATGCATTGGCCATGGTAGAGGCAAGGTAATCATGAGCTTTAGGGGATATAAAAGGGATGAGGAGAGAGAGATGGCCGGTTCTTTGTTCAATTCGTCCAAAGAGAGTGCGAGAGAGAGAGAGAGTTTGAGAGAAAGGGAGAGAAAACGAGAGGGAAGGAGGCGGAGCCGGAGGGGTGTGCCGTTCGTTCGCCGTCCGATCATCGCCGTTCTTCGTCGTTTGTTCACCTTTAAGGCAAGTGGAGTCCATAACCTCTCTTGCATGTTTGTTTTAGTGTTTGCATGTTAGATTTTAGGTATGATTCGTGCGAAAAACCGAGGTAAGAGTTGGTTATTTGTAAACCGTGTGACTGTTCTCGTTCGGTTTGTGGAAGTCAGTAGCTTGTTCGAGTTTGTATGTGTGTTTGGAGTTCGATTTTGGCTTCGGTGTCTTCATAAAAGTTGAAGCTAACGTCTTACACTATGACATACTAAAAATTTGTAGAAAACGATGGAGATTTGGGGGGTCAAAAGTTCTCTTATACGTAGACTTAGATCTACGAAATTTTCACTGACCTCTTGTCGATTTCTTGTTTGTATGTTGATTTATGTTGGAGATCTCACTTTGTTGTCTTCTTGAAAGTTGTAGGAAACACCTTAAGCTACAAAATAATCGAATATGAGGCAAAAATAACAAGTATAACTTGGTGAATCGGTTATATCTTTGAAACAATGGTTCTGGCGAAATATACCGAGACACCCGAAACTTCATGGACTAAAATGGTGACCATAATTGGGTTATTTGACCTAGATCCCTTCATGATACTTGTAAAGGACACTTTTTTACATAACATACTCAAATTTCAGAAGAAAGGAAAGAGATTTGATGGGTGAAATCTAAGAAATTCGGAGATGAGTGTTCTGGACGTCGCGGTAGTGATTCCAGAAGCTTCGTAGCGCTATAGAAATTAATATAAAAATAATTCGGCTTAAAGTTCTCATAAAAAAGGTACGAAAATGTGTTGGCTATCACCCTGTAAAATTTAGTAATTTTTGAAGACCGAATGGATATTTTAATTTAATTTATTCGGAAACTGTGCAGTGGGTTTAAATCCGAGAGTTTTAGGATGTTTTTGGAGGAAATTGTGAAATTGTGAAAAATACAATTCGGTCATGAATTTTGTATGAAATTGTGATCCTAATGATTTGTTTAGGGATTGTTGAATATTATGATTTTGGGAAAATCATAGATATTAAATATTTATTTATGAAAATAAATAAATATAATAAAATAATAAAAAAATAAAATAAAATAGATTTTTATTTGGCCATGGATTCAACTTCACTTGTGTGGCACTTGTGTGATGAGGTCTTTGTACATGTATTAAGTTGAAATGCATATGTGATAAAGCTTTGGCATGTGTATGACATGTAAATTGAAATGCAAGTGTGATTTGTTTGATGTCATGCCAATTGCCATGTTAAATTGAGATAAAAGGATAAATGTGGATGAGGAAGAGGTTGTGGTGGAGGATGATGTCTGGTGGCCGAGTGGCATAATTCCAGAGATTCCCGGGAGTGTCGGGATGCCCGGTGGTATACGGTACGTAATTCCAGGGGAGGCCTGGTGGTATGTCGGTACATAATTCCGGAAGCCTTGTCGGAGGTCTTTGTCCGAAAGGAATACCTCGCGATGCCAGGATTTGGGTGCGGGATGCCTGGCTAGAAAGGTAAAGGCCGGAAGCCCTGTCGGAGGTTTCTGCCCGAAGGGAATGCCTCGTGATGCTAGTTGGGATGCGAGATGCCCGGAATGTGGGGGGCCGGAAACCCGGTGGCCATGGGATGGCTGAGTTTTGTCGGGAACCCTATCGGAGGTTTCTGCCCGAAGGGTTGATGATGAGATTGATGATTTGAGAAATGGGTGATGTGGTGATCAAAATTGAAAGATAAAGATGATAATTAACTCATGATATGATGATGCATGATGATGATGGCATGTGATGTGATATGATGATCACCTATGATAATATATGCATGATGATGCATGATGATGATGGCATGTGATGTGATATGATGATCACCTATGATAATATATGCATGATGATGCATGATGATGATGGCATGTGATGCAATATGATGATCACCTATGATAGTATATGCATGATGATGCATGAGGGTGATGTGTGATGTGACATGATGATCATCCATGGTATGATATGCATGATGATATGCATGATTATGATGATGATTGTGATATGATATGATGATCACCCATGGTATGATATGCATGATGATGATGATGATACGTGATGTGATATGATGATCACCCATGGTATGATATGCACGATGATATGCATGATGATAATGATAATATGTGATGTGATGATGTCATGATAAGGATGACATGTATGATATAATGATACCATGATGATGATTATGATGATGACATATGATGATATGATATGTATGATGATAAGGCATGATGATGCATGATAGTATTACGCATGGCTGCAAGGTAAGTTACGCCTGCAATGCATGTATGATTTGTATGATGCATTGAGTGGTTATTGGATTCCTTTACTCGCTGAGTGGTTGTACTCACCCCTTTTTGGGGACCAACATTTCAGATTAGTAGATGATTTGAACGGTTGGATATGACCGTGAGGAGGAGGATAGCAAGGGAAGGAGCTTTTGGACGCCGACATTGATCGATGGACCTTAAGTGTATGACTGTTGAAGGAAATGTCGGTCATCTTTTGGAATGTAGCCGGATATAGAAGACTACGGCATTTTGATGTACTGATGAACAATGTCCATCTGATTTAAGTAAATAAAAGATGTACGGCTTTTACTTATAAGATGTTTAGTATGTGTGCATCGATTTCTGAATGTAGGGAAGGGAATTGTTGGATATGCTTCCGTTATGTAAATTGCGCAAGGGACCGTTAATAAAAGATGTAAACCCCCATGGTTGTATGAACCCGCTACAACTAAAAATGGTATCAGAGTGACTTGTTATTTGGGAAAGAAAAAGGAAAAGCAAACTGTGGTGACTCTAGCGGATCGGGGGCCGTCGAGGGGTGCCACAGCCCTTTTTGGTATCAGAGCTATGGTTCATTTGGAGTGATAAGGAGCCTCAGATGGAAATGATGATAGAATGATGCACATCGTAGGATCTAAAACAAAATAATTGAATAACGGGTGATGAGTATTCACTCGTAGATCCCTAGTAGTCTATTTTGGATTGCCTTTAGGTACCAGTAACATGTATATGTTACTTATGTAGTGATAGTAATTGCTTTGAGTGGAGATAGTGAGTCTCGATTATTCTGAGGCAATGCTTGGAAATTGCGGGAAAGTCATGGTGCGAGCTGGAAGTGCTCATCCATCGAGGGCTGAAGCCTCTACTGCAAGGGCTGAACCCCGAATGGAAGACATCCTGCAAGCATTGGCAAATATTGGAAATCTGATTGAAAGGCAAGTGCAGCAACAACCCGGAGTGGAATGTCGCCCTCAGGGACTGGTGGAACAATTACTAAAGTTGAAACCACTTAAGTTTAGTGGAATGGGAAGTCCCGAGGAGGCGGAACATTGGATTGATGGAATGGAACGAATTTTCCAGTTGTTGGACTGCAGTGATGCTGAGAGAATAGTTTTGGCAGAGTACCAGCTGAAGGGAAATGCAAAGTTTTGGTGGAGAGCCTCGAAGGATACGATCTTTCCATTAGGTACTGATGTGAACTGGGATGAATTTGTTAGGGCTTTCAATAGGAAGCATTTCTCTGATTGTGCCAAGGATAGAAAGATCACTGAATTTGTTCAGTTAGAACAAAGGGAGCTGACAGTAGACCAATATGAGGCAAAATTTTCTGAATTGTCTAGATATGCTCCTAGGTTGGTTGAGGATCGAGAGGAAAAGGCTAAGAGATTCCTGAAAGGATTAAGGATTGATATTAGAAAACAACTAGTGCCTCTAAATATAAGGGATTATAATGAGATTTATGAGAGGGCACAGTTGGTGGAGCAAGAGTTAGTGAGGGAGCAATCAGAATCTAAGGGGCAAATGACCTTTAGTGATGTTTGAAGGGGTAAGAGACCCTATCCTGGTCAAGGTCAGACCTGGGAATTTAAGAAAAAGAGTAACTTTGGAAATTTTAGAAGAGCTTGGAGTGGCCCGACTTTTGGGAAGGCACCCTATCAGCCTGATATTTGTCGAAAGTGTGATGGGAGGCATGGGCCAGGACCTTGTAATAGCCAACTGAGATGTAATGGATGTGAGCAAATAGGACACTTTAAGAAAGACTGTCCACAAAAGAGGTTGCAGCCGAATGTTAGCTCGGTGCGACAGGTACAACAAAGTACCAGTGGACCAAATTTACCAAGGAATCCACAGAGGCTGCCACCACAAAGAAGGGTGTATACGGTCACTCAAGAGGAAGTAGGAGCTTCCAAAAGTGTTATCTCAGGTATGATTTTGATAGGGGGATAAGAAGGTATATGCGTTATTTGATGCGAGTGGCACGCATCCATTTATGTATGAGAAAATATAGATGATTGTGAGGAGTAGGAACAAATCTCTAAATATGCCTCTTCGTATTTCTACATCGCTGAAAGACATGTTGTTATCTACGTTGGCATGTGAGATGAGTGAGATAACCCTAGGGGAATGAGATCTAGAAATGGACTTGACAATGATAGTTATGTATGACTTTGATGTCATCATAAGAATGGACTAGCTCCATCAGCAATGGACTAGGATGAATGATCTTCTGAGATAGTACTTGCCTGTGTGCTAAGGATAAAACCGTGAGGCCTAGTATGGGATGGGCCAAAATGGATAATAACTCTGTAAGTTAATCCCTATTGAAACGAGACCCTTCAGTAGATGTGTAGTTTGGGTTCGAACCAAGCGAAAGCTGGTGTACCTGTAACGTCCCGGTTTGATGAGGGCGGGGAGTGGACGCCGAGGTCAGAGGACCTGAACAAGGAGCGGCTCCTGGCAGGCTTCTAGAATGGCAAAAGGGGACAGGAGTGAACCGAACTATGAACTGAACTGGAAAGGTAGTGTTTCTGGGATAATTTTATCAGAGTGGCGCAGCTGAAGCATGGTTAAGCTTGTAGAACTCTTGTTGTGAGAAAGAAGGATGGTTGATGCAGTTGTGCTTTGATAATAGGCAATTGAATCATGTAATTGATGACGTATTCGACCAACTGCAAGGAAGCTTGGTTTTTAATTGACTTGAGATCAAGATATCGACTAAGGATTAAGAAGGAAGACATTTCTAAGATTGCATTTAGGACTCGCTATGGATACTATGAGTTCCTAGTTATGCTATTTGGATTGACGAGTGCCTTAGTTGCATTCAGGGATTTAATGAATAAGATAATTAAGCCTTATTTGGATAAAATGTGATTGTCTTCATTTGATGATATCCTGATATATACTAAAGGACATGCGTAGCATCTAAGCGTAGTGCTGCAAGCAAGGCTTAATAAGTGAATTATAAATTTGAGGTTTAAGTTATGATCATTTGAGCTAAGTAGCGACTTCCTACTAAAGGATCTCATTGGAAGTCTTGATGTATTTCATGGAGATATTTAGTATGTATAGATTGATCTTGGAAGTCATGAGTTTGAGTGGTCATATGAGACATGAAATTATTTGTGGTTTATATGTCAGAATAATAGGTTTAATTGACAATGATCAACTTTTAATTTTAGGCGATGATCTCAGTTTGAAAAAGATTTGGTGGAATTAGCAAATATGATCACTTGTGGTTATAGTCTTTCCAAGGTGAAATGGTGAAAGTTCATATTGTGGATTTGATGAGTGATTAGTCTAAGTGATGATCATTTAGGATGAGATATGAGATATATTCGGTGGAAACTAGACAAGTTTTATTTTGGTGGATTGTCGATCTTTGAATTGAATGAGCCTTGGTGGACTATAGATATTTGAATTGAAGGAATGATGCTATATTTTAGGCTTGAATCTATGTTGCGGTGAATGCATAGTGAATGTCTTTGCTGGACTGAACCAAATGAGTTATTAGTGGTGTTGATTTTGATGGTTCTAGGCTTGAATTGATGGTGACTAAGGTATAGAAGTGATTCGGCTAAATGGCGTGTTAGATTGGAAATACTTGAGTTTGGATGTTTTCAAAGCTCTAAGATTTTATATGCACGCTACTTTGAAAATCTTAAGGTCGGAACTGAGTTTGATGACTCTCCGATGCGTTGATTTCGATATTTCAAGAAAGGCTTAGGATTTTGGTATTTCAAAGTTTTTAGTTTCAAAAATCTTTACGATGGGACCAATATTATTGACTTGCTGAACTATGATTTTCAATACTTCAAGAAATGCTTATGGTTTTTGGAGAAAATTATCACCTGTACATTCCAAGTTTTGAACTTCAATCGAAAAGCAAATTTTGATTGTAAATTGTTTTAGAAAATCTCCTGAATTTCATCAAAATTTATGAGTACTGTGACACCGTACAAAGAATTCTAAACTTTTTATAGAAAACATTCCTACCCATTGGAGTTGGGATTGAGATTGGAATTTTGCCAATGTATCGATTTAAATTTACTAAGGGTTTTGATAAAGTATTTTATTTCGCGCCGTAATGCAAGTACGACTCAAGGCTTTACACATGGATTTCGAAAAACATTTGAAATTTAAACGTGATCATGGATTTTATGGAATTGGTATCATGCTTTGATTTTGTGAATTGGTTTCAACGATATGGGATTTACCTATTTTCAAAGACTAGTAATGTTATATTGTTGTGTCTTTGAAATCCCTATTTTATATCATAAAGTGGGATTTTCGAGAACTCAAAGGATTTTCCACATTGGTGATTTGAAAACGTTTTGACATGGAAATGACATATGATTTCAAAGCTTGCTGTTGTTGTTGAATGCTTTTAAAAACCTCAGTTTGTATTGTTTGATTTCATGAAGGAAGATTCTCAAGCATTCAAAAGAAATTTCAAATGTGGTTATTGTTTTAAAACTGTTTTTGGTGTTAAGATAAATTAAGATGTGTTAAGAGCTTGCATCCTTAACTTTAGAGGTAGTATCAACCCGACCCTAGTTGCATACTCGATCATGAAGCCATCAAAATAGATGAGGAAGTGAGGTACATTAAGGAGCCTGTGCAAGTATTGGATTGAAAGGAACAAATTCTCAGGACCAAGAGAATTCCATTGGTTAAGATATTCTAGCGATATCATGATGTGGAGGAAGCCAGATGGGAGAGTGAAAATGAGATGAGGGAAAGGTACTCTCACTTATTTCAAGAGACATAGGGGATGTCTAATTTCGAGGACGAAATTCTCTAAGGAGGGGAGAGTTGTGGCATCCCAGAAATTCAAGGCCGAGCCTTAAGGTGTGTTAAAAATCTTTGATTAGGTGATAGAATTTCTTTTGGCTTATGCCTTAGCAAATTAGTCTTTTAATTTAAATGAATTATGCTTGTGATTGCGGAAATTCAAATTTAATAGATTAATAATCTATGCTTGGCCATAAGATTTATAAATTAAATTTCAATGAACAAAAATGCCCAAAGACTTTGGCCAAGATGAAAATTGGAATTTAAAAATATTTATAGAAGGAATTCAAAAAAAAAAAAAAAAGAGGGAAAAAGAGGGTTATTTTTTAAATGGGCCTTGGACCCATTGGCCTAGAGCTTGGTGGGCCAAGCTTGTCGGCCCATTAGAGCCCAAGAGGAGAGAATTCGACCAGCCCAAGGGAGTGGCCGGATGGGCCTAAGCCCAAGCCCATTCAAATTCAAAATTTAAAACCCAATATGACAAGTGGCAAGGAGAAGGCCATGCATTGGCCATGGTAGAGGCAAGGTAATCATGAGCTTTAGGGGATATAAAAGGGATGAGGAGAGAGAGATGGCCGGTTCTTTGTTCAATTCGTCCAAAGAGAGTGCGAGAGAGAGAGAGTTTGAGAGAAAGGGAGAGAAAACGAGAGGGAAGGAGGCGGAGCCGGAGGGGTGTGCCGTTCGTTCGCCGTCCGATCGTCGCCGTTCTTCGTCGTTTGTTCACCTTTAAGGCAAGTGGAGTCCATAACTTCTCTTGCATGTTTGTTGTAGTGTTTGCATGTTAGATTTTAGGTATGATTCGTGCGAAAAACCGAGGTAAGAGTTGGTTATTTGTAAACCGTGTGACTGTTCTCGTTCGGTTTGTGGAAGTCAGTAGCTTGTTCGAGTTTGCATGTGTGTTTGGAGTTCGATTTTGGCTTCGGTGTCTTCATAAAAGTTGAAGCTAACGTCTTGCACTATGACATACTAAAAATTTGTAGAAAACGATGGAGATTTTGGGGGTCAAAAGTTCTCTTATACGTAGACTTAGATCTACGAAATTTTCACTGACCTCTTGTCGATTTCTTATTTGCATGTTGATTTATGTTGGAGATCTCACTTAGTTGTCTTCTTGAAAGTTGTAGGAAACACCTTAAGCTACAACATACTCGAATATGAGGCAAAAATAACAAGTATAACCTGGTGAATCGGTTAGATCTTTGAAACAATGGTTCTGGCGAAATATACCGAGACACCCGAAACTTCATGGACTAAAATGGTGACCATAATCGTGTTATATTTGACCTAGATCCCTTCATGAGACTTGTAAAGGACACCTTGTTACATAACATACTCAAATTTCAGAAGAAACGAAAGAGATTTGATGGGTGAAATCTAAGAAATTCGGAGATGAGTGTTCTGGACGTCGCGGTAGTGATTCCAGAAGCTTCGTAGGGCTATAGAAATTAATCTAAAAAGAATTCGGCTTAAAGTTCTTCATAAAAAAGGTACGAAAATGTGTTGGCTATCACCCTGTAAAATTTCGTAATTTTTGAAGACCGAATGGATATTTTAATTTAATTTATTCGGAAACTGTGCAGTGGGTTTAAATCCGAGAGTTTTAGGATGTTTTTGGAGGAAATTGTGAAATTGTGAAAAATACAATTCGGTCATGAATTTTGTATGAAATTGTGATCCTAATGATTTGTTTAGGGATTGTTGAATATTATGATTTTGGGAAAATCATAGATATTAAATATTTATTCATGAAAATAAATAAATATAATAAAATAATAAAATAATAATAAAATAAAATAATAATAAAATAATAAAATAAAATAGATTTTTATTTGGCCATGGATTCAACTTCACTTGTGTGGCACTTGTGTGATGAGGTCTTTGTACATCTATTAAGTTGAAATGCATATGTGATAAAGCTTTGGCATGTGTATGACATGTAAAGTGAAATGCAAGTGTGATTTGTTTGATGTCATGCCAATTGCCATGTTAAATTGAGATAAAAGGATAAATGTGGATGAGGAAGAGGTTGTGGTGGAGGATGATGTCTGGTGGCCGAGTGGCATAATTCCAGAGATTCCCGGGAGTGTCGGGACGCCTGGTGGTATACGGTACGTAATTCTAGGGGAGGCCTGGTGGTATGTCGATACATAATTCCGGAAGCCTTGTCGGAGGTCTTTGCCCGAAAGGAATACCTTGCGATGCCAGGATTTGGGTGCGGGATGCCTGGCTAGAAGGGTAAAGGCCGGAAGCCCTATCGGAGGTCTCTGCCCGAAGGGAATGCCTTGTGATGCTAGTTGGGATGCGAGATGCCCGGAATGTGGGGGGCCGGAAGCCCGGTGGCCATGGGATGGTTGAGTTTTGCCAGGAACCCTATCGGAGGTTTCTGCCCAAAGGGTTGATGATGAGATTGATGATTTGAGAAATGGGTGATGTGGTGATCAAAATTGAAAGATAAAGATGATAATTAACTCATGATATGATGATGCATGATGATGATGGCATGTGATGTGATATGATGATCACCTATGATAATATATGCATGATGATGCATGATGATGATGGCATGTGATGTGATATGATGATCACCTATGATAATATATGCATGATGATGCATGATGATGATGGCATGTGATGCAATATGATGATCACCTATGATAGTATATGCATGATGATGCATGAGGGTGATGTGTGATGTGACATGATGATCATCCATGGTATGATATGCATGATGATATGCATGATTATGATGATGATTGTGATATGATATGATGATCACCCATGGTATGATATGCATGATGATGATGATGATATGTGATGTGATATGATGATCACCCATGGTATGATATGCATGATGATATGCATGATGATGATGATAATATGTGATGTGATGATGTCATGATAAGGATGACATGTATGATATAATGATGCCATGATGATGATTATGATGATGACATATGATGATATGATATGCATGATGATAAGGCATGATGATGCATGATAGTATTACGCATGGCTGTAAGGTAAGTTACGCCTGCAATGCATGTATGATTTGTATGATGCATTGAGTGGTTATTGGATTCCTTTACTCGCTGAGTGGTTGTACTCATCCCTTTTGGGGACCAACATTTCAGATTAGTAGATGATTTGAACGGTTGGATATGACCGTGAGGAGGAGGATAGCAAGGGAAGGAGCTTTTGGACGCCGACATTGATCGATGGACCTTAAGTGTATGACTGTTGGAGGAAATGTCGGTCATCTTTTGGAATGTAGCCGGATATAGAAGACTACGACATTTTGATGTACCGATGAACAATGTCCATCTGATTTAAGTAAATAAAAGATGTACGGCTTTTACTTATAAGATGTTTAGTAGGTGTGCATCGATTTCTGAATGTAGGGAAAGGAATTGTTGGATATGCTTCCGTTATGTAAATTGCGCAAGGGACCGTTAATAAAAGATGTAAACCCCCATGGTTGTATGAACCCGCTGCAACTAAAAATGGTATCAGAGTGACTTGTTATTTGGGAAAGAAAAAGGAAAAGCAAACTGTGGTGACTCTAGCGGATCGGGGGCCGTCGAGGGGTGCCACATTTTCTCCATTGCGTCTAACATATTACCTACTCTAGTGATTAGCTTAACTTTTCATTTCAATCTGAAAGCTACTTACCTACATTTATAGGATTCTTAATAGAAATTACCTGCTTGTGCACACTATCTTACTTGGCGAATTCTGTCATCTGCACTAGTTTAAATACATGCATCATTCGAGAGCGCAAGTGCCTTTGATGGCTTGTGGCCTGACGCATGGCATAATTGTTTTTTTGCCTCGTCAAAAGTGTTGCTTCAGAGGGCCTCAATATTCTTTTGAAAGGAATCGTCTGTTTAAATGATCATAATTGCTACCATTGGTAGACCACACTACCAATAACATGATAGTCGCAGTGTGCATTGTAGTCGAACAATGTAGTTTCAACTTCAAGTTGTGATGCTAACTGTGCTCGCACTTGTGGTTCTAAAATGTTGATGAACAGAGCTGAATCTGACAAACTACTGGCCATTCCTGTTGGTTTTGTTGGATCAGAAGAGGCGGTAAGGTCTGCTCCACATCTTGTACCTAGCGGAAATCTTGCTTGTCCTTCATTGGAAGAACAAGGAATGAGAATAAATGCTGCATTAGACGCTGCACATGCACCAATTTCTCATCTCTCGAACCTCATTGCCGACGGCCACCGGGCTACAAACTTCAGGGGACCTTCCAACCATCAGACTTTTAATGGCTCGAAGCTTAAGCCACTTGGATTCATACCCTATCCCTTACTTTCTCTGGAGGTATTTATGATATTTAGCACTTAGCTCGACATTTTGCGTCGTCAATCCTAGTTGGTTTGGACTACCTACTGGTGAATCTCTTCATGTAAAGGTTTGGCTTGGAATATTACTTGTCAGCATAGTTGCATAGACATGGCGGTTCTGTTCTTTTACCCATCAGTGCATTCAACTCGTGGTGCAGCAATCTGAAAAAAGCTTTTAATATGCTATTTGAAAGTCAGCTTTCAGCAATGATCTCGAACAATTTCGTGTTCTCCAAACCGAGACTTGTTCAGAGTCGTTGAAAGCCTTCAATTTCTGACCTTGTACTAGGAAGGTCCTTCCTACTTTATCTGTTTCTAGATACTTTAAAAACCATATAAAGTAATTGAAAAGACCATGCGGAAAAAGTTAATTGCTGTTGTACTTGGCGAGGCAACCCAAGTTTAAGTAGCAGCATACACATTTGCTACTTCTCTATGTTTTCTTACTCCTGATGAATGGCATTGTTTGTAGCTTCCATTCAGGAGTACCTTGCTAATTTGGCATCAGGTCAGGGTTCTCTGTCTGCAATATCCGAGTGAAGTGGATATCGCACCTTCCTTATCAACATCGATGTCTGGAGGAATGTTTGCTATGCAAGAAAACTCATGTGCAAGGGACAACAATGAGGAATATAGTGTTGGACGCAAATTGCGTAACCCCAAGATCTTCATAACTAGAACAAGAACATGCATAATTGAGTAGAAATATTAACGCACCTGTTTTGGGATCTATTGTTCTTGAAACGGAAGCAGAAACACAATGTTCCATGCGCAAGTCCTTCTCCTCTATTGCCCTCCGTATCGCTGGCTCAATGAGGTGGCCCCCCTCACGTTTAGCGTTAGGTAAACGCCTCTTAGGTGAGGATACATGTGAGAATTAGGGTTAGAGGAGAGACTTGAGTACTATTTATAGAGTTTCCAGCCAGTCCCCCTCATTACGGGTTAGGCTCAACTCGGCCCACACTAGCCAGCCCATATTAGACTAATTAAGAAACATTCTATCTCATCTTAGACCAACCATATTTTATGGTAATCGTAAAAACAGTAAATTACAATATCAATTAATTTAGTCAACATTAGGAAAACTCTTACATTCTCCCACTTGGACTATATTAATTGAAATCGAACTGTATGTGCGCACATTGGCCCATATTAGACTAATTAAGAAACCTTCTATCTCATCTTAGACCAACCCTATTTTATGGTAACCGTAAAAACAGTAAATTACAATATCAATTAATTTAGTCAACATTAGGAAAACTCTTACATTCTCCCACTTTGACTATATTAATTGAAATCGAACTGTATGTGCGCACATTGGTCCAAAGATAATTCTTAATAGTCAATCCTATCTCATAAAGTCTTAAACACCGAATCATGACGGTAACTGCATGTATACACATAGAGCCTTCCATGGTCACGAATGTTCTCAACTTTATTGATATGGATTCAATATGGTAGTGTGGCAAATGGATAACATTTCTCATAGAGAGATCCCATTTGTCAGTCACCTTTCTCTTAACTTTAAGCGTCACAAAAACTTGTGCCACTAGAGAATGCTTTATGGTTCCAATGAACTCACATATGTCTTGTTTTTATGGGTAACCTTTTTTTATATATCACAAGACATATGTACGAGGCTAATAACCGGATGCCCGAATGTCCCTAGCCTTCACTCAAGATTTATACAATCCCTTGAGACTTTATCAATATGTATTCAACATAATAACAATACATTCAAAAATATTTTATTGAATGCAAAAGTTGATACATATTAAACTGTTATAAAGTGTAACGAACACAAATGAAACTTTTATCAAAGTAAAGCCAAAATAGCTCCCACTAAACAACAACATCTCATGATGCTCCTAGGCCCATGCTAACGATATGTCACTAAAATACACATGGGCGTAGGCCTTTAGTTAGTGGATCTGCAATCACATCAACTGTGAAATATATATTATATCAAAACGTCACATTTCTGTACCATTTGCTTTTGGTCAAAAATTTTGACCACAATATATTTAGACCCCTTGAGACCTCTATAGTAAATAAATAATACTACAAATTTGTTATCTCAATACAATCGTATGGGTCTATCCATAAAGTAAAAACGATTAACTTCTTCATGAGGTTTTGGAGCCTAAAAGAATGTTACTGACACTGCTTATATAGTAAAAGATGATATATAACTTTATTTACTGCACTTACTGCTAACATAAATATGTATTCCGTTATTGATTGTATATCATTAGAATAGCCAGCAAAGTTTACATCTAAATACCCTACTAATTGCAAGAATTAAACATGTCTGTAAATTAGTATATAATCTCTTATCTTTTTTAAGTACCTTAAAACCTTCTTGACAGCAACCCAGTGATCATGTCCTGGATTTGACTATATCTGCCTAGAAGTCCCGTCACAAAGACAACATTTAGTCTAGTACAAATTTGAGTATACATTATACTTTTAAGTGCACTGACATAATGTACTCCCTTTAATTAAATTTTTTCAATATCTAAATAAGGACAATGTGATAGATTTAGTCAATCACCCTTAACAACAGGAACAATTCCTAGCTTGCAATAATATATATTGAATATTTCCAATATACAATCAACAAATGTCCTCTGAGAAAATCTAATATAATATGACAAAAACAATCCTTACAGACCTCAGTACAAATGATATAAGATTTCTCAAGGTTACAACTTGTAAGCAAAATATTATGTACATAGAGTATAAGAAAAAAATAAATTTCCTCCCATTGACCTTGCAGTATATTAAATTATTTTATTCCCAATTGAACAAAATAATAAGACTATGAAACTTTAATAATATTGTCTGGAAACTTGCTTATAAATATGAATAAGACTTTTCAGTCTACACATAAGTTTACTTGAAACATTTGTTGCAAAATTCTCCTATTGCACAATATAGATTTTGTATCTATTTGGCGTAACTTTATATCAAAATAAATTATTAATGTCACGTTCACTTTGAAAGAATATTTAAAGAAATAATTATTTCTTCACTATAAATAATCCACCCCTCTTTCAGAGTGAAAACTTTAGTTACCAATTTGGCTTTAAACTTCACAATTTTTCTTTGAAATCCTTTTAGTTTTGTACGTCAATTTGCAACTAATGAACTTATGATCTTTAGACAAGTCAATAAGTTTCCAAACATATTTCATAGATTGTATATCGCATTTTATGGCATCTAATCACATACTTAATTGAGGATAAGAAACAACATTTATTTATGTCGATAAATCAACCATGTAGTGGATATTGTGGTCATGCTCTCACAAATAGACTATATAGTCTAATCGAATAACTGATCGTCTTTCCCTAACAAATCTCCTGAGTAAAGCTATAACCACTTTATTCTATACTTGAGAGATTTGAAAAAATTTCATCATAAACTATATCAAGAATAGTATCTTGAACCTCATCAAGTTTAGTCTATGGTATAGAAGATTCCACAATTGTCTGTATCACAATTATCTATTTAGGCAAAGACAAATACACAGTGATTTTCCATCGTACTATTATCCTTAATAGTTTGAGAGCAGCTATTCTCGTCAAACTGTAGAAACTTTATAGTATGTAATACCATAATTCTTGTATCTTCTTTAGGGTCTTAAAATCGATACCCTTATGAACAATCTAGGTAAGATACAAAATAATTCCGAGTGAATCTAAATTTCAATGCATATAATATTGGATTAGATAATCTCACTTCTCCATAACACCTCTAAATTTAATATGATTCAAGTAATCTATGTCCAATGTATAACTCAAAAGAAGTTTATGAAACAACTTTGATAAGAGACGCCCTTTGTATGTGAAAAAATTGCTTTCATAATATCAGCCCACAGAAAACCGGATAAATTAGTCTTACTGATTATACTTATCACCATGTTCATTATGGTGCATTTATGCCTTTCGACCAAATCTTTTTGTTAGAATTTTCAGGTATAGTAGTTAAATTACCACCCCAGAATCTACCAAGTATTTGACAAATGACCCTTTAAGCTATTTCGCATTGTCATACTTGCCAAAATACTTACAGCCACTATTAAGCCTGACAACCTTTTAAAACTAATTGTAATTGTTTTATTCTTTATCTTGGTCATTTTCTTTAAATAGAAAAATTTCGGAAACAACCTTTTAATCATATACGAGATGTATATGTCATTAAGACTTAAATATAATCTTTGCAAATGTGTCATAATTTCAATATCAAACGACATAATTTCAAGCAATTAAGGCTTCCATCATCTTATAGCAGTGTAGTCTGCAGGCAAACCTTTTTTCAAGTGGTCTATAATGCAACGCTTCATGGACAGTAAGCAAATTCAATTGCTCTTTTTTCAAGCAACAAATCATATGTTCACAACTTAAAATTTGAAGCAGTAAAAACCTCAATAATAATGAAGTTATTCATTACAAAAAATGTGACTGAAAACCAAGCAATGTATATAATTAGCATCATGTGAGTATTGTGTAACTTGACGTATAAATACACATCTAGAGAGTTACACGCATAATCATATAATCACCTTTGGGCAGAATACATGACATGTAGTTGTACACTCCCCACATGATAGCGGTTATGAGAATATATTCCAATTTTTTGTGAATTCATCACCTTTAGGCATATGAATCACTAGAATCAGTTACTCCTCCACCACACTATCATGTATCCCTCCATGAACTAATACACAATCACCTCATTTGGGAGTATGACTACGCATTAGATCAGGAGACATCACAATCATCATACGAGATCGAAATTTCTCAAACCCAATCAAACGTGCCACTTTGGCGGTCACTGCTCAATTGAATCATTGAAATTCTCTCATACTAGGGATATAAACTTTACTCCTCACATACACCATATACATGTGATTTTAACTTTAGTGATAGGAGCAGTATATCACCAAAATCACATATCATGCTAATTACATTACTTTATTCATTAATGAAATCTTTATTTATACACACACACACACACACACACACACACACACACACACACACACACACATATATATATATATATAGCAAACCTGAAAGACAAATTCCAATGAGATCACTTGTGGCATCCCAAAATTCATGGCAACCTCTAGTTACATTAAAGTCTATGAATAGGTGATGGAAGTACCATCAAGTTATGTTATGGCCATTTAATCCATAATTTGTAATAAGATTTATGGCCAAACTTTTAAGGGATAATTAAGTGATAGGAAAGAAAATCCTATCATTGGCCATGTGTTTTATAAATTGGGATTTATGGAATTATGATTTCAAGATTTTGGCCATGTGGAATTTAGTAATTAAATTCTTAAAAGAAAGAATTTAAGATGAATAATTGAAAGGTGAAATTAGGATTTAAATTAGGAATGGGCCTTGGACCCATTTGGCCTAAGCTTGATGGGCCAAGCTAGTCGGCCCAAGGGGGGGATTCAACCGGCCCATTAAGGCCCAAAGGAAGAGGTGGCCGGCCCATCTTGCATGAAGGAGGCCATGTGTTTCCTCCGAGTTGCCAAGTGGCGTGGAGGCTGTGCAAGGTGTGGCTGCCCCCATTGGCTATCTTGGGCGGCCACATGCAATATAAAAGCCACCAAGAAAGGAGAGAGAATGGCTGGTTGGCCATTCGGCCAAGAGAGTGAGCCGAGAGAGAGAGAGTTGCGAGAGAGAAGAGAGTGTGGCCGAGAGAGGAGAAGCCGAGAGGGAGAGGAAGGAATCGCCGTCCGTCCGCTCGTGCTGTTCGTTCGCCGTCCGATTGTCGCTGTTCTTCATCGTTTGTTCAATCTTTAAGGCAAGTGGAGTCCATAACTTCCTTTGTATGTTTGCTGTGGTGTTTGCATGTTAGATTATAGGCGTGATTTGTGCGAAAAACCGAGGTAAGAGTTGATATTGTGCAAAACGTGTGACTGTTTTCGTTCGGTTTGTTGAAGTCAGTGGCTTGTTCGAGTTTTCTTGTGGGTTTGGAGTTCGATTTTGGCTTCGATGTCTTCATGAAAGTTGAAGCTGACGTCTTGTACTATGACATACTAAAAATTCGTAGACAACGATGGAGATTTGTGGGGTCAAAAGTTCTATTATACGGAGACTTAGATCTACGAAATTTTCACTGACCTCTTGTCGATTTCTTGGTTGCATGTTGATTTCTGTTGGAGATATCACTTTGTTGTCTTCTTGAAAGTTGTAGGAAACACCTTAAGCTACAACATAATCGAATTTGAAGCAAAAATAACAAGTATAACTTGGTGAATCGGTTAGATCTTGGAGATGGTTGATTCTGGTGAGGTGTACCGAGACACCCGAGACTTCATGGACTAAAATGGTGACCGTAATCTGGTTATTCGACCTAGATTCCTTCATGAAAATTGTAAAGGACACATTGTTACATAACATATTTAAATTTCAGAAGGAACTAAAGAGATTTGATGGGTGAAATCTAAGAAATACGGAGAAGTGTGTTCTGGACGTCGCAGTAGTGGTTCCAGAAGCTTCGTAGGGCTATGGAAATTAATCCAAAAATAATTTGGCTTCAAGTTCTTAATGAAAAAGGTAGGAAAATGTGTTGGCTATCACTCTGTAAAGTTTCGTAATTTTTGGAGACCGAATGGATATTTTAATTGAATTTATTCGGAAACTGTACAGTGGGTTTAAATCCGAGAATTTTAGGATGTTTTGGAGGAAATTGTGAAATTATAAGAAATTCAATTTGGCCACGAATTTTATATAAAATTGTGATCCTATTAGTGATTGTTTGAATATTATGATTTTGGGAAAATCATAAATATTAAATATTTATTTATGAAAATAAATAAATATAATATAATAAAAATATAATAAAATAATAAAATATAATAAAATAATAAAATAATAAAAAATAATGAAATAATAAAATAAAATATATTTTTATTTGGCCATGGATTTAATTCCATTTGTGTGGCACTTGTGTGATGAGGTCTTTGTACATGCATTAAGTTGAAATGCTTATGTGATTAAGCTATGACATGTGCATGACATGTGAATTGAAATGCTTATGTGATTAAGCTATGACATGTGCATGACATGTGAATTGAAATGCTTATGTGATTAAGCTATGACATGTGCATGACATGTGAATTGAAATGCTTATGTGATAAAGCTTTGGCATGTGTATGACATGTGAATTGAAATGCAAGTGTGATTTGTTTGATGCCATGCCAATTGCCATGTTAAATTGAGATAAAAGGATAAATGTGGATGAGAAAGAGGTTGTGGTGGAGGATGATGTCTGGTGGCCGAGTGGCATAATTCCAGAGATTCCCCGGGAGTGTCGGGATGCCCGGTGGTATACGGTACGTAATTCCAGGGGAGGCCTGGTGGTATGTCGGTACATAATTCCGGAAGCCCTGTCGGAGGTCTTTGCCCGAAGGGAATGCCTCGCGATGCCGGGATTTGGGTGCGGGATGCCCGGCTAGAAGGGTAAAGGCCGGAAGTCTGGTTGTATCTTGGATACATGCTCGGAGGTTCCTCGTGATGCTAGTTGGGATGCGAGATGCCCGGAATGTGGGGGGCCGGATGCCCGATTGTATCTTGGATACATGCCCGGAGGTTTTTCTCGCATGAGATGCGAGTGTAAAATATGAGATAAAATTGATGAATCGAGGAAGGGTGATGTGGTGATCAAATTTAAAGATAAAGATGAAAATTAACCCATGGTATGATATGCATGATGATGGCGATGATATGTGATGTGATATGATGATCACCCATGGTATGATATGCATGATGATATGCATGATGATGGCGATGATATGTGATGTGATATGATGATCACCCATGGTATGATATGCATGATGATATGCATGATGATGATGATGATATGTGATGTGATATGATGATCACCCATGGTATGATATGCATGATAATGATGATGACATGTGATGTGATATGATGATCACCTATGATAATATATGCATGATGATGCATGATGATGATGTGTGATGTGACATGATGAACATCCATGGTATGATATGCATGATGAAATGCATGATGATGACAATGATATATGATATGCCATGATGATGGTGATATATGATGTGATGATGCATGATACGCATGATTACAAGGTAAGTGATGCTTGCAACGTGTGATGATATGCATGATGCATTGGAATGTTATTGGATTTCCCTATCTGCTGAGTGGTTGTACTCACCCTTTTTGGGGACCAACATTTCAGATTAGTAGATGGTTTGAGTGGTTGGATATGACCGCGGGGAGAAGGATAGCAAAGGAGGGAACCTTTGGACGCCGACACTGGTTGATGGACCTTAAGCATACGATTATGGGAGGAGATGTCGGTTATCTTTTAAAGTATAGCCGAGTATAGAAACATTGGCATTTCGATGTACTGACTAAAGATGTCCATATGCTTTATGTAAATAAACGTGTTCGGTTTTAACTTATGTAAAATGTTTAGTTGGTGTGCATCGATTTTTGAATGTAGGGAAGGGAATTGTTGGATATGCTTCCGTTATGTAAATTGTGCAAGGGACCGTTAATAAAAGATGTAAACCCCCATGGTTATATGGACCCGCTACAACTAAAAAAATGGTATCAGAGTGACTTGTTATTTGGGAAAGAAAAAGGAAAAGCGAACTGTGGTGACTCTAGCGGATCGGGGGCCGTCGAGGGGTGCCACATCACTGATCACAGTAACACAAGAAAATTCTCATAGAAGCAAGCATCTTGTGCAACCCGATTACTGATTACTAAAACAACATTAAAAGAATGCCGATCCAAAGGATTTCTCACAAGTTAACATCAATAGCAATACAGGGTACTCCAGATTGACAAGCTTGATAACTAATGAACTATTGCTCATGAGTTTCATACGGCAAAACATGACTCCAAAGCCAACAACTGATTTATTAGCCAATTTTTAAGTAACAAATTATCATTGTAATCAACTAGTGGCCTATTAATTGAGTCAAACCAGAGAACCAAATAACTAAAATTTAACAGTAGATATTATTGCTCTGCGTAAATATTGCCATACTCCTTTACCATAAAAAATATTTAACTCGATAGACATTAACCAGTGACCATATGAGTTTAGGTACAATATGCAATAACTTTACAAACATGCATTACCTACACTCAGCATATGTGTTAATTAGTACAATCAGTTTGATCACAGACTCTTAAGACATCTATCATTCAAAGGTTAACAACATGTAAAAGAGTATGCATGAGCAATAAAAATTTCATAACTTTTACTGTTTCTCATTATCTCAAGATATATACAATTACTATCTCATAATGATTGTATCTTATTAAGCTAGCTTCAGTTCACAATAAAGTTTGATTTTTATTGATGAATCACACATTTATAATGATTATGTGATAATATACCTATAACCCAACACTTGTATTTCCAAAATAACATAAAAATACAAGGAAAAATATGCAAAATTTCATTTAAAATACATGTATTTAGGGTTTCATATGCAATTTCACATCAATAAAACTATCAAACATATAAAATAAATATACCACGAGATAGGAAATTACCATACAAGTCTAATGCCGCCAGCAACGCGCCAAACGGAGGCTCCACGCGCTCACACGCGCTGCCTGAGTGCGCGGCGTGCGTTCGACACCCAGGCAGCGCGTGGCCGCGCATGGGGGCGCGTGCGACATCCCCCGGCGACGCACCGCCGACCCTCTTGCTCGTCTCGTCTCCCCCAATCCAAATTTGTGATTTAATTTAATTTTTATTGAACAAAAAGTCTCGAAAATCATAAATTAGGGCAAGATCCGCACTGATTAGGGCTAATCCATACAAATTAGGGCAAAATCAATTGTATTCAAGTTCTAAGGTTATGGAGGCTCTAATACCACATGTTGGACGCAAATTGCATAACCACAAGATCTCCATAACTAGAACAAGAATATGCATAATTGAGTAGAAAGATTAACGCACCTGTTTTGGGATCCATTGTTCTTGAAACGGAAGCGAAAACACAATATTCCACGCGCAAGTCCTTCTCCTTTATTGCCCTCTGTATTACTAGCTCAATGAGGCAGCCCCCCTCACGTTTAGCGTTAGGTAAACGCCCCTTAGGTGAGGATACATGTGAGAATTAGGGTTAAAGGAGAGACTTGAGCACTATTTATAGAGTTTCTAGCCAGTCCCCCTCATTACGGGCCAGGCTCAACTCAGCCCACACTAGCCAGCCCATATTAGACTAATTAAGAAACATTTTATCTCACCTTAGATCAACCCTGTTTTACGGTAACCATAAAAACAGTAAATTATAATATCAATTAATTTAGTCCACATTAGGAAAACTCTTACATATGGTACTTGTTCAGAAGAATGTAAGGCACCATCTCATGACTTATCATCGAGTGAATGCACAAATTCTTATTGCATTGAGATATTGTGCTTTTGTGATACATCACATCCTCTAACATGACATCATGTGTTCAATTTCTATTCGTCATAAAGGCAAAAATTGAAGCCACAATCGTTCATCGATTAGGCTAGGACCCATCTAGAAACAAGAGGTCGAAATCAGAGATTGCTTAAGCAGGTAGCTGATGTCGAGCTGGTTGATCGAGTGGGGGTTGAAGGGTGGGGGTGAGAGCTTTTGATGGAAACAAGAGAGATTCGTTGCTCAAAATGCAAACATTAACATGAAGAAAAAATTACATTGTTATGCCAAGAGGATTCACACGAAACAAAAATTATAACGAATGCCATACGACATTCATTGTCATTTATAAAACATGGACATAATGAGTCTAATAGAAAACACCGATGCTATATGAAAAACATGTAAAAGCTTCACAAATTACATTATCAATGATGGTACATGCTGATAGTGTTAATTATATTTCACATCTCATTTCTACAAGAGGAGAACAATCACACATTACATGATTTCGTAAACTCATTGTCGTGGTCAAATTGGTAACTGCCAGAAATTATCGGAGCACTTGACGAAGATGAGACCATTTCAAGTTCTATCTCATTGTTGTCATCATCAATTGGTGCTACTATTGGATACAAAAGCGGTTTTGGAGGTAGTTGCAGTTTATTGATATTTCATTCAAGCATATCTAGAACATTCCTCATTGACGGCCGATCATTAGGGCTCAGCTGTATGCACCATAGCGCAACGATTATCATCTTCCTTGTTTCTCTTTCCTCTTCTATGACTTCTACCCTCTCAACCTCCTTTTCTTTGTTGAGTTGATCATAAGCCCACAAATGAAAGTAAATTTGACTTGAATGCCCTGCATGTGCATTTATATTTCTCCTTCTACCGACCATTTCCATTAACATCATCCCAAAATTGTAAACATCGGCCTTATAAGAAATGCCACCAATGTCTTTGTAGAATAGCTCAGGCGCCATATAACCCAAGGTTCCTCTTGCTACAGTCAACGATACTATGCTATGACCGATGGGATAAAGTCTTGCAAGTCCAAAGTCAGAAATTTTCGGAGTGAAACTTTGGTCTAGGAGAATGTTGTGCGGCTTGATATCAAAGTGTAGAATTTGCATATCACATCCCCGATGTAGATACTCTATCCCTCTAGCTATGCCAAGAGAGATCTCATGCATTTTCTTATAATCAAAAGGATCATCACCATTCTTATTTGAAATGTGTTTATCCAAAGAGCCATTTGGCATGAAATCATAGACCAGAGCTTGTTTGGAGTAATTGAAGCAAAAACCAACAAGTTGCACCACATTGACATGGTGGATCCTTCCAATTGTGGCCATTTCACTAATAAAATCTTGGCCATTAGATTCTGGTTTGTTCAAAATCTTAACCGCAACTTCATTGCCACTTCTAAGGATTCCTCTATACACAGAGCCATATCCCCCCTCACCTAATTTGCATTTTAATTTTTTTGTAATCTTCTTGATATCCGAGCAAGAGTACCTTATAGGAAAAAAGTTGTTGCGAACTTGTAGGAATTCTTCGATGTTTGCGTCGATCACCCGGTGCCTTCTCATCCACTTATAGATTAGAAGTATCAACACACATAGAGCTCCGAGTATGAATTTTGCTGCGACGCAATGGGCTGCACAGAAATTGTCCATAGATTAGCGCAGTGCAATTAAGTTTTTGTAAACATAATTGTTTTTAATCAGAGTGCTTCTTGAGATCATGATAGTTGTGAGGAGAAAAGGCCCAGCAGTCATACCCAAGAAAAAGGCGAGGCTCCGACCAATGCTTGGCCCACGCAGAATAAGGGCTGCCTGCAACAGATTAATTAGAGTCGGTGACCAATCAATGAAGAATTAAATTTATCATTTTAGCAGTTAAATATAAATATAATTTACTCTCCTTGACAGCGCTCAGATCACAGTTAATTGAATTCACCTAGGGAATCCATGCTATCATAGCATGATATTTTCTCTTGAAGAAAAGCGATCTTGCTTTTGTTCACCTATATATACCAAATGATTCATAAGTTCACGTCTCGCTCCGCATAATTCTAATTTACAAACGTCATTCAATACGCGTGCAGTTTATTCAACCGCATAACAATAACAGCCATGCAAGGGACACGAGCAACAATTAAATCAACCATTTTTCCCCAAACAGAAAATGAAGTAACAATGTCCAATCCAGAAAACCTCCAAGATTCATAAAATAAACGAGAGCAGTGCATGCCGACCCTACTAAGAAATCTATTTAAACTTTTCTACTTAAGTGATGTGGCAATTTTTTCTATTATGTTTTTAAAGAAACTAGTATCTCAATGTGTGGATTTTATTAAAAATACCCAATTAAAAACTGCCACGTCACTTCGTAAGTAAATTTTGATCAAATCTCTTAGTGAAGCTAGCATTTAAGGAAAGGAGGAGGAGGAAGAAGAGAAAAAGAAAAAAACAGCTTAAGGGAACTGTCGCTTACGGATATAATAGCCGCAATTCTCCCCTCGGTTAATAAAACTTAAGGAGTGACATGGAAAGAATATTTGCTCAGAATTGTAGCGCGGATAGATGAGAGTGAATCCCTTGACCATCTTGTTGTGGAGGTCCTTGTACGGTAAGCTCCCATACTGATCCCCTTTCCGCCCTGAGATATGATCCGATGTGAATGCCCTCATGGTTATGGTGCAAGAGTCCTTGATATCCCCTACTTGTAATTCCCGTACAGCGTATGACTACACCTTCATATGGGAAAAATAAGGAGTTGTGTCGGCAGAGTATGCGCCCTCAATACACGGTTTGGCATCAATATAAGAAGTAGAAGTAACAGGTTGTGAGCACTTCATGAAGGCCACAGTGACATTGCCATATGGAAATCCATATGGATCACCATATGGATCACCATGTAGATCAGACATACTAAAGTTGAAGTACACCAATATGTAACGAGGAAGGGATGAACAATTACCCTTCTGGAGTCCATCATCAACCACCGTGATCTCACCAGAGAAGTCATTTTGGTGAATATAGAAATCATAATGAATCGACTTCACATAATATCGGTCATCATTTAAATATAGAATAGCGCAGTTATTATGACATCCTGAATTTTAGGTTCTGATTTCGATTGGATAAGTTGGGCCTTTCATCGACATGCTTATAATGCTTTTCTCTGAGATGGCCACTCATGAGATAACGGGCCTATTAAGTGAAGCCATTAAGGGATTTCAATGCAATAGACTTGAGAATTCGACTAGAAATCGATTGCTCGACCATGCTAGTTTGCAAGGGTCATTATGGCATTGTCAAAATCAATCAGAGACTGGAGATAGGTCGATTTAACTGAGATGTGTGATCAAAGTGTGGGTGATTCCACCTGATTGCATAATTCTCGTCGATCGACGCTAAACCGATTTTCTGTCGTTTTGGGTACCCTGTGTCTGTATTTAAAATCTCAAGATTTTCATGATCAACAAGAGTCCCCAATGTGTCGAAGAGGTACGTTGTGCCTCAAAGAAAATTGACCACAGGTCAATTGCACCAAAAATTTCTAAAAACTACCCGGTAGGTTAAGTTATGCTAAAATCATGTTTGATTGAAATTAACCATGAATTTGAACCCGATTTTAGAAATTGAAAGTTCTGTCATGTCACGAGTCATTGTAGGAACGTCGACTCGTCTTTTGAGAAATTTTCGGCGAGTTCGGGATTTTTACGGAAAATCAATTCGGACGATTCGGAAAACAAATGGAAATTCGGATTGGTCAAATTGAAGGGATTTTTGGCTTCCTGTGAGTTACTTGGTAAAAGGAAATTGTGTGGATTTTTTCTTCAACAAAATTGGACATCAATTGGAGAGATTTGTTAAGAAATCAGATTCCGAGAAAAATGAAATAGAATTTAGAATTGAGAGAACTTCATAGGCTTGAGAGGCTGTCACATTTTGATCTTTATTTGGTCTTCAATTGGAATAAGTTGGTGTGGAAATTGGCCTTAGATAATCAATTGTTAATGTTGTGTGTAGCTGAGCTAAAGTTAACTGTGTTTGATTTTCTTCCTTCCCCTCCACCGGACCCCCCTAACGCCCACGTCACTCCCCTCTCCTTCTCGCACACGGCTCTCTCTCTCTCTCTCTCTCTCATTTCCTCCAGCCAACATTCCCTTGCAATCTTGGCCTTTCTTTTTCTTTATTTCTTTAACTTTCCCTCATCCTTATCTCTCCATTTTCTCGCACGTTTCCCCCCCTCCAATCGGTGTCTCTCTCCTCCCTCTCTCCTTTTCCCCTCCTTTTCTTTCCTTTGAGCGACCACCCCTTTTGCCCATTCATCCGCTGCTTCATCTTCTTTTATTTTTGGGTTCTTATTCTGTTGAAGACTTCCGCGGCCCACCGATGCCCCCATCTCCACCGAAGAAGCCGATTTTTCCCTGTAGCTCACCGCCACTTGTCCGTGGCTCAACCTTCCTCGGTCAACCCTCGCTTTTCTTCAACGCAGTAGCAGCGTCGCATGTCCATCTCCACGTCCGAAGCAGCCACACGTCCTCTGTTGACACCTAAATTTTGACAACCTGATTAGTCATTTATCACATTAAAAAATTAGGGATTAATTTTAACCCCTAAAAAATATTAGCTAATTAATTAATTGCATAGCATATAGTTTTAGGTGCATTTATTTTAATTTGCATTTACATTGACTCGGTGACAGGTGGGTTTGATTTGATGGTTCTGAGCTTTAGGTTGACAAGTCGAACTAAGCCCACGAAGAGAGCAATTTGGCCCAAGCCTGTATTTGAAAAAAATCCTATCGCAATTTTTGAAAAAATCAATAAATAATATTCAATTTTGCAAAGGAAATCTAGAAGAGGTATGGAAAATAAAAAGTGATATTGCATACGAAAAAGAAATCTTTGTGGACATTGATTTGAAAAGGAAATTAAAACTCTAATCTTTGGTCTATAAAAAGATTACTCGTGTGGGTTTCGAGGGGAGGCCACACAATGAATACACGGCCACATTAAGGGGGCTTTTCTTGATTTTCTAGGTCAAAAATTGAAGATTCGTTTTTAGGGTTTTTGGGGGAAGGGATTTGTTCTTCATTCTTCTTCTTTGGGAAAAGTAATATAAAAGCAAAAAGAGTGCAGAGGGAAAAGCAGAATACCAGAGTGACGTGAGAGAGGCGGGAGGAGTGTTCTTCTTCTCCGGTGGCTTGTTGCCGTCTAACCACGCTCCGTCTTCTGCCTGCTGGATGTCACCGCTGTGCCTCGCTGTGCCACCCAGCTCCGCCGCACCTCCTCGATCACCCGAGCCGGATCTGCACCTCTGCCTGATCCACAAGAGCTCACGCTGCTGCTCACGACCGCGTCCGCTGTTGCCGCCCATTCGAGCCCTTGCTCGACATCCCGCAAGCTCACTCTGTCGCTCCGCTGCTCATCATTGCACGCCCAAGTGTCGCCGCTGCTGCTCATGACCTCGACGACAGTAGATCTCGAGCCTTCCTCGCCAGCTCTGCACTGAAACACTCGCCCCTGCCTCAGTCGTTCTGCATCATCACCCCTGATGCCCCACTGTTCGATCTGCTGCTACCTCGCTGACGCCCGCTGAAGCCACGTGGATCCTTGCCACCCTAACTAGCCACAACACCAGCAGCCCATCGAAGCCACTGCTGTGCTGATTCGTGTCGACCCGACGTCGCCGCGTCCCGCCAAGCCCCCTCTTGCAGTGCCTCGCCTGTCTTGTGTCATAATTATGGTTATAATTATGGTTAATGGATCAATGAATGCCAATAAATTAAGATACATCTTTTCTATTCACGTATCTCTTTTGGATTCATGAATTTCTTAAACTTTTTCGTTCACGTATCTATTGAATTCATGAATTTCCTAGATTCATGTATATTTGAGTTCATGTATTTATTGAGTTCACAAATCTCTTAAATTCACGTATCTCTAGATTCATGAATCTCTTGAATTCATGTATCTCTTGATTCATGAATTTCGTGGATACATGCGTCTATTTAATTCATGTATCTCTTCTGTACATGAACTAAAAATCTCTATAAATAGATGGGAGCATAGAGCTTCATCATGGTTTTTGATTTTTCCGACTCGATTCCAAAAAGGCTCTGATACACTTTTCTATTCTTCTGATTTTTCTGAGTGTGCTGGTTCAATTGAACGGTTTGACTGAGTCCTATTTGCATAGTGCTAATCCAAACAGGTTCGATGTGTTGTATCTTAGGAGGCATAGTTCGTGAATCTGCGGAGCACCATTGGTAGGAATTAATTGCCTTAAGGAGATTCGGATATGCGTACCTCACCTCCAATTTCATGTTCTAATTGCAACAAACAGTTTGTGTTTTCTTTGAAGTATATTCCAACAATCTTAAGGCAATTAGCTCACTCACTATTTGTTGTTCTTGTCAGATTATTGAGATGGCTGGAAATAACCAAGTGCCCTTCAATGTCCCAAATGTTTTAGGAGACATTCCTATGGTCGATTCAACCGTTGCTATGGAAGATGTTCAACCCTCAGGGCCTGAATTTGTAGCAGCCAATGCTACGGGCCCTTGGGCTAACATCAATTTTGGTGGTGTGAGTACAAGTCATACAACTGGTATGCCCAGGATTATTTTTCAGAACAGTACAAGCCAAGTGGCTTTTGGCTCCGTTTATGGAGGCATAGTCCAACAAACTTTGCCTATTCTGATGGCAATGCCTCCAGTTACAGCTAATGAGAAACCGGAGAAATTTACCGGAATGGGCTTTAAACAGTGGTCGCAGAAAATGTTCTTCTATCTGACCATGCTCAATTTGACGAAATATTTATCGGAGGTGTGCCCGATAATTAGTCCAAACGAGCAAGATGTCACGATGCTCGATGCATTGGAGGCTTGGAAGCATGGGGACTTCTTATGACGAAATTATATCCTTAACTGTTTAATGAATTCTCTTTATAATGTTTATTGTAATATTGAATCTGCTAAACAGTTATGGGAGTCCTTAGAGAAAAAATACAAAACTAAGGATGCTGGCACCAAGAAATTTGTGGTTGCCAATTTTTGGACTACAAGATGGTGGATTCTAAATCTGTCATGAGTCAGGTTCAAGAATTGCAATTAATTCTGATTGACATCTCGGCTGAGGGAATGATACTTAGTGAATCATTCCAAGTGGTGGCTATGATTGAGAAACTACCTCCGGGCTGGTCAAACTTCAAAAATTATTTGAAGCACAAACGGAAGGAGATGAGCCTTGAAGATCTCATTTTGCGCCTTAGAATCGAGGAGGACAATAGAAGGAGTGCGAATCCTTCTTCTGAGCCAAAGGCCAACGTTGTGGAATCTTCCAAATCCAAGCAAGATAGAAAAAGGAAGATGCCTTTTCAAGGAAAAGGCAAGCAGAAAGAGCAGTTCCAAAAATTCCAAGGAACATGTTTTATATGCAACAAGCCTGGCCATCGTGCTAAGGATTGCAAGAAGCGCCCAAAAAAAGGCAAGAACAAAGGTGCAACTCGGCAACTAAATTTGACAGAGCATGACAATATTGAGAGATTTTCTGCTGTGGTAATGTCCGAAGCATCTCTGGTGTCGAACACTAATGGCTGGTGGCTAGACACAGGTGCCACATATCACATATGTGCAGATAAACACATGTTCTCATCTTATGAGAAGGTTGAAGAAGATGAGAATCTTTATATGGCTAACTCTGCATCAGCAAAGATTGTTGGAAGAGGAAAGGTGATCTTGAAGTTTACATCTGGCAAGGAGGTTGCCCTGCTGAATGTGCTGCATGTACCAAAGATTCGGAAAAATCTAATTTCCGGCCCTATACTTGTCAAGAAAGGTTTTAAGTTGTATTTGAATCTGACAAGTTTGTACTTTCAAAATGAGGGATGTATGTGGAGAAAGGGTACTCGTGTAATGACCTGTTTAAGGTCAATGTGGCTGTCATTGATGTAAACTCAAAGTATGTGTACCCAAAGACTATTAATAAAGAAAAGTCTTCAGTTTACATTGTTGTGTCTCCTTTTCTATGGCATGGTAGATTAGGACATGTAAACTATGGTACAATGAAGATAATAGCAAACTTGGGGTTAATTCCAAGATTTGAGTTGGATGCTTGTTACAAGTGTGAGACTTGTGTTGAGGCTAAGTTTGCCAAGAAACCTTTCAAATCCATTGAAAGAACAAGTAAACCTCTACAATTAATCCATAGTGATCTATGTGATTTAAAGTTTGTACAAAGTAGAGGTGGAAAGAAGTACTTCATCACATTTGTGGATGATTGTACTAGATTTTGCTATGTTTATTTACTAACTAGCAAAGATGAGACTATGAGCATGTTTGTCAAGTATAAAAATGAAGTTGAAAACTAACTTGATAAACGAATCAAAGTGCTTAGGTCTGATAAAGGAGGAGAATACAGTTCAATCAATTTAAAAGAGTTTTGTGCTAGTTTTGGAATAATTGTCCAAACGACTGCACCTTATACTCTACAACAAAATGGAGTTGCTGAACGATTGAACGAGACACTAAAAGAGATGGCTAACACCATGCTTTTGAGTTCAGGTTTACCTTAGAACTTGTTTGGGTGGGGCAATTTTAACTGCAAATTATATTCTTAATAAAATACCCCACAAAAGGACAGGTAAAACTCCATACGAGTTATAAAATGGAAAGTTGCCATCCTACAATTTTCTAAAAGTGTGGGGGTGCTTAGCCAAGGTGGCGATTCCTCCTCGGAAACAAACTCGGTTAGGACATAAAACAGTGGATTGCATATTCATTGGTTATGCTCAAAATAGTAGCGCATATAGATTTTTGGTTCACAAATCTGAAAATGAGGAAATCCATGTCAATACAATCCTAGAATCAAGGGATGTTGAATTTTTTGAGGATATATATCCTGCAAAAAGAAATCGAGGAGAACTTTCTTAGAAAAGGCTTAGAGAATCAAAATATGAGAATGATGAAGTTGTGACCAAAGAAGCCGAACTTCGAAGGAGTAAAAGGTCTCAAATCGAAAAATCTTTCGGGCCTGATTTTCTAACATACATGTTAGAAGGTGAGCCCCAAACATATAAATATGCAATGTCATCTCCAGATGCTCCTTTATGGAAAGAAGCTGTTGACAATGAAATCCATTCTATCCTAAGTAACCATACTTGGGAATTGGTTGATCTTCCACCTGGAAATAAACCAATTGGATGTAAATGGATTTTCAAGAAAAAACTAAAAGCTAATGGGTCCATTGATAAGTACAAAGCTCGTCTTGTAGCCAAAGGGTTTAGATAAAAAGAGGGTCTTGACTACTTTGATACTTATTCACCTGTCACAAGAATAACATCAGTA
This sequence comes from Eucalyptus sideroxylon, assembly GCA_014182405.2. Taxonomy (NCBI): domain Eukaryota; kingdom Viridiplantae; phylum Streptophyta; class Magnoliopsida; order Myrtales; family Myrtaceae; genus Eucalyptus; species Eucalyptus sideroxylon. The sequence goes on along the minus strand of CM024555.2, from coordinate 32,883,614 downwards.
AGGATGTTGATTGCTATAGCTTCGCTATACAATTTGCAGATACATCAAATGGATGTGAAAATCGCATTCTTAAATAGTGATCTGGACAAGGAGATTTATATGGAACAACCTGAAGGGTTCAAGGTCAAAGGATAAGAACACAAAGTGTGTAGACTTGTCAAATCATTGTATGGACTTAAACAAGCTCCTAAGCAATGGCATGAGAAATTTGATCGGGTAATGATTCAAAATGGGTATAGAATCAATGAGTGTGACAAATGTGTGTACACTAAATCCATTACAGTTGGATATGTACTTATTTGTCTATATGTTGATGACTTATTAATTCTTTGAGATAACATTGAGGTCATCAAAATCACCAAGAACATTCTCAAGAAGAACTTTGAGATGAAAGATTTAGGTGTCGCAAATGTTATACTCGGCATCAAAATTCTAAGGAATTCTAATGACTTAGGTTTAACATAATCTCATTACATTGAAAATGTATTTGAGAGATTTAAAGGATTCGGCATTAAAGATGCAAACAATCATTTTCTTCCACACCTAACTTTAAGAACGAACACTGGAAATAGTGTTAGACAGCTGGAATACTCTCAAGTAATTGGCAGCATCATGGATATCATGAATTGCACTAGACCTGATATTGCGTACTCAGTAAGCAAACTGAGTAGATATACCAGTAACCCAGGTCACGAGCACTGGAATGCTTTGATGAGAGTATTAGGATATTTGAAAAGGACAAAAGACTATGTTCTACAATATGGCAAATATCCAGTTGTTTTGGAAGGTTATTGTGATGCCAAATGGATTTCAGATTCTGATGAATCAAAATCGACTAGCGGATATGTGTTCACGCTAGGAGGTGCTGCAGTATCATGGAAATCCTCTAAAAAAAATCTAATAACGCACTCTACAATGGAATCAGAGTTTGTTGCTTTGGGTAAAGCTGCTGAAGAAAGAGAATGGCTTCGACATTTTTTAGAAGATGTTCCAATGTGGCCAAAACCTATGCCTGCAATTTGCATACATTGTGACAATCAAGCGGCAATTGCAAGGGCGCATAATGTGATTTATAATGGTAAGTCTAGACATATTCGTCGTAGACATAACACCGTAAGGCAGTTGCTCTCAAATGGAATCATTTCTTTAGATTTTGTAAAGTCAAAGGAAAATATTGCGGATCCGCTGACAAAAGGTTTGTCGAAAGAGCAAATAAACTATGCATCGAGGGGAATGGGTTTAAGAGCCTTAACCCAATAAAGAGATTCTAGGGTGAAAACCTAACCTATGCGATTGGAGGTCCCATGGTCTAGGTTCAATAGGACAACGCAAATTTTGGAAACTCTAGTGTAAGCACTGTCTACCATTCCTATGATGCAATAATGCTTTCCTACAGTGTTATTAAGGGTACGCTATGCATTTAATGATTCCTATAACTTGGAATATAACATCTAAGTGAGATATGGTAGGATATCTTTAATAGGAATGCACCTATATGCGTGGAGCTGGCCGACTCTATGAAAATCTTTAAAGGCTAGATTTTTTAAAGCACGCATGAATCCTGAGAGGTTCAGGGCCGAAAGAACGAACACAACCAAGAACCAATCTTGAATTGGAAAAACTCTGTGTGAGGTTTATTGTCTAGGCTTACACAAACAACTGGTGATTCAAGGCTTAGTCCATCGACTAGTTAAGTAAGTCTGATAGGCTTTCACTAAAGAAGGTTTAAGACGAAAGCTACCTATCTTGATGCAGTGTATTTCAACAGGTATGCTCAGATTCCTTTGAGTCAAAAATGTTTTGTTGATCCATTAATGTGGGAGATTGTTATAATTATGGTTATAATTATGGCTAATGGATCAACGAATGCCAATAAATTAAGATATGCCTTTTCTATTCACGTATCTCTTTTGGATTCATGAATTTCTCAAAATTTTTCATTCACGTATCTATTGAATTCATGAATTTCCTAGATTCATGTATCTTTTAGTTCATGTATTTATTGAGTTCTCGAATCTCTTGAATTCACGTATCTCTGGATTCGTGAATCTCTTGAATTCATATATCTCTTAATTCATGAATTTCGTGGATACATACGTCTATTTAATTCATTTATCTCTTCTGTACATGAACTAAAAATCTCTATAAATAGATGGGAGCATAGAGCTTCATCATGGTTTTTGGTTTTTCCGACTTGATTCCAAAAAGGCTCTAATACACTTTTCTACTCTTCTGATTTTTCTGAGTGTGCTGGTTCAATTAAATGGTTCGACTGAGTCCTATTTGCATAGTGCTAATCCAAACAGGTTCGAAGTGTTGTATCTTGGGAGGCATAGTTCGTGAATCTGCGAAGCACCATTGGCAAGAACTAATTGCCTTAAGGAGATTCGGATATCCGTACCTCACCTCCATGTTCTGATTGCAAAAAACAGTTTTTGTTTTCTTTGAAGTATATTCCAACATCTTGCCCTCCTTGCGAAGTTGCCGCTGCCCCTGCTCTGGCCGAGATCTGCTCAACCCAAGGCCTTCTTTGCTCGTCGCTCTGCCAATCGTTGTCGTTGCGCCTTCGCTAGAACTGGACCCGAGCCGGATATGCACTACCAGCAACGACTACAGTTCCAAACCACTGCTGCCCCCTCCGAACGGCAGCACAGTAGCTCGCCACCTCACTGTGCTGCTGGTCCCCCTCGCCGGAGCTCTGACGTCCGCCATTGCCTGTCACGCCCCGATCCTCGAGCACGCACACATCCTTCACTCTTGGTCAATTTTATAATGCGATATCCTAGGACTATATATCGCCGACCATTTCATTTATTAAGCACATGCGGAAGCAGTTAAAATCCCCAAACAATAAAACGATGGGATAGAAAAGCAGGGTCATATTTTTCATATTGAAACTTATAACCAAACTTTTATACAAAACACAAACCAGAGCACTTCACAACTTTTTACTCTAAACTTTAATCACATCAAAAAGGAGATCTCAAAATAAGACAAACTCTCAGCCATCCGGGCCGTACTCAAGGTCCCTCTTGGGACTATCTTCTTCTTCCAAAAATCCTTCTCCTCAAGATTTACCTCCGAGTTCTCCTTCTCGGATTCCTCCTCAGCTCCTCAACGGGGTCCTAAAATGTTTTCCCCAAACTGGGATGAGACTACGTCTCAACGAGTTCTACCCCACTAAGCCCAATTAGTAAGCTATTATACTATAGGCTGCTTAAACACGCACAAGGCAGATGACTTACCTTGGCCTCAGATCCCATCTGCAAGGCAGTACAATTCATAACAGGCACCCAAGCAATCATATCACCGATCTAAGCATCGATCAAATCGACCTAGTCGATTATATGCCAACGAGACCACTCATGGTCATTTCCATTCAATCAATCAATTCACAACATCAAATCAAAGCAATGATCAATCGACCTAGTCGATTACATGTCAGACGGACCATTCTAGGTCAATACTCTTGGGCGTCAAGTTCACCAATGTGACTTATCCACTAGACAATTGCGTGTGTTCTTTAAGGCGCCGTTTTCGCCAGTGACATCCTTAATCACCGAACCACGCATGCCTATAACCATGTACTCAATAGACAATTGTGTGTGTTCTTTAAGGCATCGTTTTCGCCAGTGATATCCCAAATCACCGAACCACACATGCCTACAACAATGTACTCAATAGACAATAGTGTGCGTTCTTTAAGGCGCCGTTTTCGCCAGTGATATCCCAAATCACCAAACCACACATGCCTACAACAATGTATTTGATAGACAAGTGTATGCGTTCTATAAGGCACCATTTTCGCCAGTGATGTCCTTAATCACCAAACCATACATGCCTATAACAATGTATTTGATAGACAAGTGTATGCGGTTCTTTAAGGCACCGTTTTCGCCAGTGATGTCCTTGATTACCGAACCATACATGCCTATAACAATGAGTACTAGACCGATACATGCGTTCTTTAAGGAAACGGTGATATCCCAATCACCGAACCACGTAGGTCCACAATAATGTATGTACTATACCGATACGTGCGTTCTTTAAGGCGTCGTTTTCGCTAGTGATATCCCAATCACCAAACCACGTAGGTCTATACACTGAGTCTGATTGGTTCAATCCCAGAGTATTTTCAATTCTCTCATAACTCCATCCACTTTACAACTCAATCAAAACATTATAAATGCTAAACAAACATACTCGGTCATTTACCATTCAATCATTCAATCTCAATCAATTCCAAATCAATTTAGAGTAAATCCTAAAACATTACAATTTATTTAATTCCATGCAATGTAGAGCTCAAATAAATAAACAAACTACGCCACAACAATCAGACGAGATTTCGGTCATCGGCCATCTCAATCTTAATTTTCAAAAAATAATTAATTAATAAATATTAAAAATTCAATTTAACACAAAATAAAGCCCAATTAAATAAACAGACTTCACCACGGTCATCAGCATAATATTCCGAAAATTAATATTTAAATACTAAAAATTCCACTTAGGCCCGAAAAGCCTAATTGGAGCCAACTAAGGGTCGGGAAAAATCCCGAGGTACTTCCAATAATTAGTAGACCACGTCTACTTACTAATTGCGCAATCAATTTATCTAAATTGCATCACAATTGACTAATAATTGCTAATTTATTCTAATCTAACAACCTAAACATAATTAATTAAAACTAAACCAACCTTAAGCATAATTAGCCAACTAATCTTGGATTAGTGAGATTACTCACCAAATCGCGCGCAAATTGGATCAATCTGACGAGGGCGACGCAAGGAACGATTCTTCCCAAAGCACGGCTCGGGTTCGGGGCCCGGAAACGGCCCAAAAGCGGGCCTAAAGCCGCTGGAAACCCATTTCGTGGGTTGCTGGATGGCTGCGAAACAAGGGAAAATAGAGATGGTTAGGGGCGGGAAAGGCTTCGGGAGAGCGGGCGGTGCTTCGGGGAGGGCCGGTGGAGGTCCAGCGTCTTCAAACAGCGGCCAGAGGTGGCCAGACAGGGTGGAATGAAGGCTGAGCAGAGGCTGAACTGCGCAGGGGAGCACGCTTGGGCGCGAGGGACGGCCAACGAAACGCACGGCGTCGCGCGGGCGGGCGTCGCGGGCGGCGGTCCGGCTCCGGTGCGGCGGCGACGGCTTCGGCGAGCAGTTGCTTCTGTTCTTCTTCAGCTTCTAGTTTTTCACGAACAAGAGGGGAAGAAGAAAGGAGTTGGTTCGGCCACGTGGGGAAAATGGGGGAGAAGAGAGAGGTGAGAGAAGAAGGGAGAAAGAAGAGATAAGAAGGAGGGTTTTCTTTTGACTAGTCAAAAGTAGAAACAAAAGAGAGAGAAGCCAATTTAAAATTGGCAAGGGGGCATTCGGTCGATGGGGGCTGGCTACGCACGAAGGAGAGGGGAGAGGAGAGAGAAAGAAAAAGAGAGAAAAGGGAGAGAGAGAGAAAAAGAAAAAGAATAATACTATTCTAAATTTTCTTTTCTCTTTCCATTTCTTTTTCTAATTTCTTCCGGTCTTCGATTTTTCCTCTCGATAATTTCTTTCTTGAAATTTCGGACTCGTCGATAATTTGACGGACGATGAGACGAGGTCCTAAAAATGAATTGTGACACGCTCGGATATTCGATTCCCAAAACCAAATTAAATTTCATGATTAAAATCGACCGGACGTGATTTTAATCCAATCTAACAAATTAGGTAGCTTTTAGGGATTTTACCGCGGATATATCCCTTAACGGCTTCACCCAATAGGTTAGTTAACTCGTGAGTGATCAGCTCAGAGAAAAAGGACCATAGGCGCGCCGACGATATGCACATTTCATTTTATTGAAACGGGATCGAATTTCAGGATGTCACATTGCCCCTCACGGGACCTTCGGCAGACCACTACGTTGCTGGCTATTTTATTTGGAAAAAAAAAAAAAGCAAAATCAATTTAGGTAGTTTTTTCTTTTATATATTTATCTTTTTTTTAATTATTTTTTTATTTTATTTTATTTGTTCTTTTAGTATAATTATTCCTTAGTGTAAGGATGAAATGTTTGACATGAAATAGCTTATGAAATTTGTGATTGACAGTCCGATTTTCATGCCCGAAATCCAACTTGCAATTGCTTGAAAAATCGCCAATCCAATCTCATACCCAAGATTTGATTTGCGATTTATGTAAAATTGGTCAACCCGATCTCATGCGCGAGATATGATTCGTCAATTTGGATATCAATCTTAGCTCTGATTTGATGTCATGCCGTTTAAGTTAATTTTCTTTTCGTAAAAAAAAAATCAAAAAATGTAGGTTAGAATTAGGTTTATTTCCTGTTTTAGGGTTTGCATATTTAGAATAAGAATTTTATTTCGAATTTTAAAAAAATCAAATCAATCAATTTAGGTTGCTAGATCAAAAAAAAAAAAAAAAACTTAGGTTGCATGTTTAATTATTTGACAATTTTTAATTTCGAAATTTGAAAAAAAAAAAACCACAGAAAAATCATCATGCATATGTCATGTAGAATTAGGGTATCCTTTGTACATCATTGTATATTAAGGTAAAATTGCACGTAGTTTAATTCTAGATAATACTTTTTCTTAATTTATTATAAGTTTAGATATTAGATAGATTGCATTTTAGGATTATTTAGGTTAAGATAATATTTTAGTTTAAATTAGGATTTGGCTTAACCTAATTCCTAATGCAAATTGAATAGAATCTTAATCTAGTTAGATAATTTTCACATTTTTCCTAATTCCGAATTTCATGAAAAATACAAAAAAAGTCGTAGAATAACTTAGTTCCATTCTCTAGGATAGATTGCATTTTTTAGGAAAAAAAATGTCATGTAAATGTCATATATGATTAGATTCTTGAAATGCACGTCATTTAGAGATTGTTATTAGGTCCATTTAATTAGAAATTGCATGACATTAGAATTAGGTCATTTAGTTATATTGTATTGCATATTGCATGATTTTCATTAAATAAGTGAAAAAAAAAAGGAAATTGCGTGTTAATTAGAAATCATATCTAAGACTATTGATGTGAATTCTAATCTAACAACGCAGATGCTTTGGTTGCTATGAGGTAAGTCCTGTAATTTATTTATTACTTTACTTGGGTATTAAATTGGTAGTTTACGCACTCGCATGATCGTCTCACATTTTAGGAAATAGATTTAAAATCAATTTAAGCTGCCTGCAAATGTATTTTTAAAAATAAAAGAATGGTACCGAAATGACATTAGAGAAATCTAGTGTAACCAAGTCCAAGTACCTAGAATCTCTGGTTCATAGAAGTAAAGTAAAACTCCCGTTACTTTACTTGGGTTTCTAATCGACCCACTAAAAAATAGATTAGTGGCGACTCCTAGATAAAATATATCTGCATGTTAAGAATCTGAACATAAGTTGTGAATTGGTATGGGCTTAGGAGAGCTCGAGTTAAGTTTAGGCTTAACAATCCATTAGCTAAATTTTAGGTGATTCACCCCAAAATTTTGGTCACGACATCCTCTCCTCGTCCACAAGTCGAACAACCCACTGAGTCGGTTTTCCCATCCATTGTTGCCACGCCACCGAGGTCAACTCAGCCCGCAAGCTATAGCCCTATCAAGGTGAACCCAATAGCTCAGCCCCCTTTGAATCTAGACTGAGCAGCCCCATCGTGGGACTTTGTGGCCAATTTCAGCTTGGTTAGGGCTCCTATTGGCATCGCCGCTTTAGAGTTTATCGGCCGCCGTCGCATCGCCATTGCCGTAAACCGGTTTTCACGCAAATCTAGTGAGTTTAACTCACTTATCCCTGCTTAGTAAGTTAATGATGCTTAAGGGTTGATTAGTTTAAGTTAAGTATGGAGTAAGTGGATAGTTAAAATAGATTAGCAATTTAATCGTTCGATTTTGCATGCTAGGTGATTAGAGTAGTGCAATTGGAGCCTAGATAAGCTCTAGTATTTATTTAACAGGTTCGAAAATTTTCTGGGCCCATCTTAGTTTTTAATTAGGTTTTTCCGGCCTAAGTGTGAATTATTGGTATTTAATAATTAATTTTCGTAATTATTTATTTTCCAAAAATTAGACTGGAATAGCCGGCAACCAGAATTTTATGTTGATTGCAATGGTGTGATTGAATTATTTATTTGATTGTTATTTTGTGCAAATTGGATGTGATTTGCAATTTTGGGTATTTATTCCAAAAATTATTAATTTCGGTAATTAATTAGAAAATGATGGAACGTCGGTTTACAACGCGAAAAATGAGTTTATGGATCAATGAAATTAGTGGGATTTTATAAAATAAAGATATTATATTTAACCAACCATGTACCCACACACGACTATTTTTAACACGAAGAAAATAGACCAGGACGTTATTTTAATTGAGGAATTCAAGCGGGAAGCTCAATGTCCTTGGCCGTAGATGAATAATCATGTGGTGGTTTATAGTCATGGTAAGATGACTATTGAAGGATGATGTGACGTATGTTGTGCATGACGATATGGGATGGGTCAAGAAAAACGCCGAAGTATGGCTGTGCCTATTAGGTCGTGATTAACTGCCAAAGTATGGCTGTGCCTATAGGGCCGTAATTAACCACCGAAGCAGGCTATGCCTATTAGGCCATGATTTTCCGCCTAACTTGGAATAGGCTGTGCCCATTGGGCCGTAATTTACCGCTAGACATTTAATAGGCCGTGCCCGTTGGGCCGTGATTAAATTTGAAATCCTTGTGATTGAATGAATTGACCAAGAGATGATCATGATGACATGGAGTCAACTGAGTTGATTGATCGATGATTTGATCCGATTGGATGAATTGTTTTGTGAAGTGATTGATTGAGTGGTTCAATTGTTTTGATTCGCAGGAAGGGATTGGGGCCAAGGTAAGTTCTCTCACTCGTGTTTGTGCTTAGGCAGCCCTTAGGGCCTATTTTCTTCCTAGTCGGGTCTTAGGGAGTGAACTTGATGAGACATCATCTCACCTTGTTGTGGGATAACATTTTCAAGTCTTTAGATGTCAGTTGAGTAGGACCCGAAGCTCTAGAGACACTTGAGGAGGAGACCGAAGAATCGGCGAACGTTCTGACTAGTGGGTCATAGGATAGTTCCCTTTTTATTGAGCTGATCTTTTGTAAATAGCCTAGTATGGTGTATAAACTTGAAGTGTTTATAAAATGTTTGTTTTGATTGTGAATTATAACCCCACTTTTCTATCCCATTTTGTTGTTGTCTGGGGATTATTGATTATTTGTTTGCTTTCGCATACGTATTAAAACGAATGTGTCGACGATGCGTCCTGAAACGCCACTATTTAATCGACCAATGAGGGATGGGCACGCGTTTGGAGGATCGAGGCGTGACAGTTATTTTCACAGGCTAGCTCATACCAAGAGTTACCGTAGTCTTTTGGATCGCCTTTCAATCGAAAATGATAACTTATGTTACGGATCTCACTACAAGATAAATGGGCACACAAGTGATTCTTCTTTGCATCGTAGCTCGTCCCTAACAATAGCAAAACACGCAATATGAGAAGTAAAACACGGAGCATAAATATCGAGTTGCGAGATATAATCATCTCTTTACCGTTTGGTCCAATGCAATGGAAGTGTTAGCTCTCTTGGTAATGCGAGGGATGCTTAATAAAGGGTTGGGAGTCATCGGTCATCGAAATGTCCAAGTCAATCCTAAAACAAAGTCTAGCAAAGAAAAACTTAAAAAATATGGCCCGGTAAAAACACGATTTCGGAATTAGTGATGGATAGCTTTCACATTCATTAGGGAGGAAATTTCTCTTCATTTTCCAGATTTAATTTTTCTTGGCAAATTAATTCTCTCTAGAAATTAATTTTAGTATCATAAAAAAGAATGGCTTTAATGTTTTGTACCCTAAACTCAATCAAAATCCTTTCAAATGAGGCATTTAGCGTTCTATTTTATATTCAAGGCCAATATTTCATAAGTGTTGTTGCGTTAAATTTTAAAGACGAAAAGGAAAAGGATGATGTATTTCATCATATAAGGTTTTTCAATTTTGAGAAAAAAAAAATTAGTAACCAAGAAAGAGGATAATGTTAAATAACGGGTAAATAGATTTTAACTTTTATAATGCCGCTTTCCGCAAATATAGAAAGAAAATAAGGAATGGGTGCTTCTTGCCTATGGATGATGTGAAAGATAGCAATATGGTAAATTCTCAACTAGTGATGGGACCGGCACACCTTGATTAGAAACTCACTTGCGTCGTATGACATCCCAAATTTTCAGTTATGTTATCTACTGAATAAATCGAGCATTTCATTGATGCGTCTATAGGACTGTTCTTAGAGTTGGTCACTCTCAAGATAATTAGACTATATGGGGAAACCATTAAGGAGCCTTAATGCAATAGATTTGAGAATTCGACCAGGAATTGGCTTCTCAACGTGCTCATCTTTAGAGGCCATTACAGCATAGTTAAAAATCGATTTGGAATCAAAGATAGGTTGGTTCGACTAAGATGTGTGGCTAATTGTGGGTGACACAACTAAATTAAAAAATTCTCATCGGCTGGCACTAGATTGATTTTTTTATTGTTTTGGTACCCTGTGCCCGTTATGCCCTGATCCTCGGGCACGCATCCATCCCTCATTGGTCAATATAATTGCAATGTCCCAGGACGCATCGCCGACTCATTCATTTTAATACGCATGCGGAAGCATATAATTAATCCCCAGACAATAAAACAATGGGATAGAAAAGTAGGACCAATTTTTCACAAGATACATTTTTATAAACACACGGGTCTATACACAAAGGTTTATAAAAGGAATTGGCTCCCTACAAAAGAGAGTTGTCCTACGACTAACTAGTCAAATATGGTCACCGATTCTTCAGGCTTCACCTCATGAACTCTGGGGCTCCTGATCCTTTACCAACACCGTCTATGGACCTAAAAATATTTATACAATAACCAGTAAGATAATGTCTCAACGAGTTCTACCCCCTAAGACTCAATTAGGAAGTCAATACACCATAAGGGCTACCTAAGCACAGTCACGAGTCAGAGAACTTACCTTGGCATCAGTCTCCTCCTTACAAGTCAGCACAATTCATAAACTCATTGAGTTACGTCAACACATCGATCATTCACTCAGATCGACTTATCGATCAATCGACCTAGTCAATTACATGTCAATCAAACCATTCCCCGGTCATTTTAATGAATACCATGCATTATCCAAGATGATATATCTAGTCACCGAGCGCACGTGCCTTCTCCAAGATAATATATCTAGTCACTAAGCCCATGTGCCTTCTCCAAGATGATATATCTAGCCACTGAGCCCACGTGCCTTCTCCAAGATGACATACCTAGTCACCAAGCCCACGTGCATTCTCCAAGATGACGTACTTGGTCACTGAGCCTATGTGCATTCCCCAAGGTAATGTACCAACTAAACAAGCCAACAAATCATAACGTCTTTCTTCGAGATGACATACTTAGTCATCGAGCTGACGTAACATAGTGTCTTTCTCCAAGATGACACACTTAGTCATCGAGCCGGCGTATTACGGTATTTTTGTTCACCTTTTATCATACCCAATAAAACAACCGTGTGGGGATACATGGTTAGCTTTAACCACTAACTTCAACAATCTAGAAATATAATTTTGGCACTATAAATCCATACCCGGTAAATATTCAATTAATTATTAAAATTAATTAATTTAAAGATAAATTCCTAATTTCACAATTAAATCGAAATCAACACGATATAAAGCTCAATTAAATAAACAGGTCAAACCGCTGCAATTAGCGTAATTTTTTGGTCACTGGCCATCCCGATCAAATTTCCAAAAAATAAATAAATAATTATAGAAAATATTAAATAAATGCAATAAATCTAACTTAGGCCTGTTATAGCTTAATTGGAAGCTAAAATGGGTCCAGAAAATTTTCGAGGTTCAGTCAATAATTATTAGAACCTATTTACTCGCTAATTACACTAACCATTTGCCAAACATACATCAGTAAAGCACTAAATTAATTACCCTACTATAATCTATCAACCTAATTGCACTTAATTAAATCTAATCAACCCCTAAGCATCATTAACCTACTAAGCGAGATTTAGTGAGTTAAACTCACTTGTTTAGCGAGTCGGTTGGTTCAAATCGACGGGGACGAAATGGGGCTTGATTCCACCCAAGGCGGGCCTAGGTTTCGGGGTCTGAAAGCGGGCCAAAATGGGCCTACAAGCTGCTGCAATACCCATTGCTTTGCTCTCTGTTTTGGGCTGCAAAAGAAGAAAACAAAGGCTAGTTCGGCTTTTGCTTCTGCTTGCTGGACAAAGGAGAACCAACTACTAAACAGCGAGGAAACGGGCTAATCGAAGCTCTGGCGAGCAGGTGGTCAACAACCGGTGGCACCCGGGGGTCAAGGGGGACCTGCTGGTGGTTGGTATGGGTGGAGGTAGGGTTAGGATGGAAGAAAAACGGAAGAAAACGTTGAAATGGCAAAACCAGGAGAACTAGGTGGCGGATCGACGGATCGACGACCGGCAGCTTGCGCCGGCCATACGAGATGGTTGGAGGCTTCGTTCTAGGCAAGGTAGGGCTCTTTGGAACGGTCTCGATGTGCTAGTCACAGTGATGGGTGGCTCGTTGGCTAATTCATCCAGGAAGACCACTTTCAACTCAGATCTTTGGCGAAAGGTCAGCTGGAGCAGAAGCTGGCAAAAGGAGAAAACAATGGGGAAAACGGCGGGCTTGGCTGGTCCGGTGGGCATGCGATGGTGGAGCTGGCTCAGCTGACTTCCTCTAGTTCTCTCCAGGTTTCTCAAGGCCACAACAATGGAGAAAGGAGGGGGAAAGAGGAAGAAGAATCAGTTGGTCAAGGATGGGGGGTCCCATTTGCCTCTAAAGTCTATCTTCTTGCCCCCTTGACCCTTGTCCACCACCAGCTGGTCCCTTGGCCACCAATCAGCCACCAAGGCTCACTTCTAGAAGCTCGAGATGGTCCAAATGTCGTGGGTGATGGGGGCATACGAATTTGGCTCGGTTTCTCTCAAATTGAACGCTCGATCCTTCTTGAATTAACACAAATCAGCCTCTATAAATTCAACCAACACCTCATCAATCCAATTTATATTTTTCCTCACCGATTAATCCCACTTGCATCCTAATTTCATAATAAAAAATGGTCCCCGACACTTTCTGGACAAAAACGACCCTATCTCGATTTTTTCCCAAAAAGTCTCAATTTGTAGAAAAATCTTCTAAGACTAAATCGATGTTTCTAAAATGACTTGTGACATGACAAAATTTTTAATTTCTGAAATAGGATTCAAATTCATGATTAATTTTAATTTGGTGCGATTTTAGCGTGACCTAGGCTACTGGGTAGCTTTCATAAATTTTTCATGCAAATGACTAGTGATCGATTTTCTTTGAGCCACAATGAACCCACTTAATACATTGGCGACTCTCGATTGTCGTGAAAATCTCGAGGATTCAAATACAGACATAGTGTACCAAAACGATAGAAAAATCGGTCTAGTGTCGATCGACAAGAATTTTACAATTTAGTGGAATCACTCACGTTTAACCACGCATCTCAGTCGAACCGATCTATCTCTGATATCTAATCGATTTTTAACTATGTCATAATAATCTCGGCAAATGAGCACGGTCGAGCAGCCGATTCCTAGTTGAATTCTCAAGTATATTTGTCTTAAAATCTCTTAATAACTTCTACAGATGGTCTAATTATCTCATGTGTGGCCAACTCCGAAAAAAACACTATAGTCGCGTCGATGAAAAGCCCAACTTATCTTATTGAAATCAAAACTTGAAAATTAGGATGTCACAACTCTTCCACTCTTATAAAAAATCCATCCTCGAAATTTAAACCTTTACCAATCCTTAAACAAAAAGGTGGGGATATCGTCATCTCACTTTCTCCGATTGCTTCTTCAGTCCCGTGGTGTTGTCAGACTACTTTAACCAAGAGGACCCTCTTGGTACACAGTATTTGTTCTGTTTGAACTAGGCTTTCCACGTACGACATTCTGTTGTCCACGTCTATTTTTTCAAGATTTAGTGCGTGGGTCGTGTCAAAATCATGTCCTCAACATCGACACGTGGAAGACGTCATGCACTTGCGAGGTAATGCAAGACTATACGTTAGGATCTCGATTCTCTCTCTAGAATCTCAAAGGGATCTACATACCTCGGTTTCAGTTTTCCCTTCTTGTCGTAGTGTAAGGTATTCCTCTTTGGTGACACCTTCAGAAAGATGCAATCACCAATTTGGAACTCTAAAGGCCTTCAAGGTTCAACGATTCAACTTTTCTGGCAGTTCTGAGTGATTTTTTTTCATCTAACTTCCTTATCACAAATTTAATTATGTACACTCGCTATACCATTCAAAAGCTCTGCCGAAACTGTGTTTAGATCTGATATAGTTTAGTCATTAGCATTCCATGTAGACGAACTATCTGACTTCCATACAACCTTGCTTGTCTAAATAAGTCAAGATCCTTTTGTACTACCAAGAAGCGAGCTGACTTCATCAATCTATCGACCATTACCCCAATGGAATCATTACTCCCCTGACTCCTTGGTAAGCCGGTCACAACGTTCCGTCGCGTTATATTTCCATCCTCACTCAAGACTCTCAAGTGTTTGTAAAAGTCCTCTCAGTTTGCAACCGAGCCCACGTGCATTCTCCAAGATGACATACTTGGTCACCGAGTGTGACAGCCCGATTTTCCAATTTTAATTTCAATAAATTTAGACGGGCATTTCGTTGGCAAGCATATAGTCCATTTCCTTGAGTCGGCCACTCATGTGAAATCTAGTCTATCCGGTGAAGCCGTTATGAAATTCTAATGCATAAAACTCGAGAATTTGATTAATAAGCGACTTTCAATCGAGATAATCTGCAAGGGTCATTACGGCACAAATAAAAATCGATTAGAGATCGGAAATAGGTTGGCTCAATAGAGGCATGTGATCAGGTGTGGGTGATCCGGATCGCACAATTCTTACCGACCGATACTGGGCCGACTTTTCTAACGATTCGGTACCCTGTGCCCGTATTTGAAACCTTGAGATTTCCCTCGACAACCGAAAGTTGTGGCTTGAAATGATCAACCGCAAGTCGAATGCACAAAAATTTGTAAACGTTGCTCGGTAGATTAGAATGCGCTAGTATTGTGCCGAAGTGAAATTAACCGTGAATTTGTGATTGAATTCTGAAATTGGAAGTCATGGTACGTCACAAAGCTTATTAGGAACATTGGATTAATTTGTGGACTTTAATTTGGACTCAATTGGATGAGGATTGATGGAAATTGAAGTGAGGGAATGTGCAAGGACTTGGACCCCGACGGAATTAAAATTTGGACCCATTGAAATAAGTTGTAGTGGAAATGAGTTAGTGGAAGATGACATAGGATGATGTCATGGTAGTTGGGCCAAGAGAAGAAGATTTGGACAAGTGGAGGGTGGAGATGAGGCCTTGGAAAGGTGGGATGTCACTTCCCCCTTGTCCCCATCATCTTCAACCTTTTGAACTTGGAGGAGAGAGAAGAGGGAAAGGAAGAGGAGAACCAGCGAAAAGCCGAGCTTCGTCCGCCCCCGTCGCCCGCACGTCGTCGCCGTTCGTCGCCACCGGAGTCCACCGTCGCCGCTCGTCCGTGTGCGGCCGCTCGCCGTCCCGTGCGCCGATCCGCCTTGCCTCCGTCTCCGCCGCAAAGCCCCGACCGTCGCAGCTCCAAGCCGACCATTGTTCGTCGCCGTTCCTCCGCCCAAGCCACCGCCGGTTCTTACTTGAGCTACCGCCGGTCCTTCTCCGCCATTCCTCCGTCCGTTCGCTGCCGTTCCGTCGCCCTTGAAGCTCGGTTAGTGCTGGAAAAACCAGCAAGAACCAGCTCTTTCCAAGCTTGTTTTGGCCCCCTATTAGTCCTCATTTGGTGTTGATCCGTGTAGGTTTGTCGTCGGTGTCGTCGTGCTCTTCGCCGGAGACTCGTCGGAAAGCGATTCCGGTGAGTTTAACTCACTAAACCCCGATTAGCGGGTTAATCATGCCTTAAGTGTGTTTAGTTTAGGTTGATTGAGATTAGGTTGTTAGATTAGTTTATTTAAATATGGATTAGATTATGTGGTTTTAATTAAAGTAAAGCATGTTTAAATCAAGGGTTAAGTGGGTTTATTTTTAAATAAAGCTTGATGTGACTTAAAGGGATTTATTTAGGATTTAAATAAATGTTTCGGAATTTTGGATTATTTTAATAATAAATCATATTCCGAAAATCATTAAAATATTATTTATTAAAAAAAAACTTGAAAAATTATTTTTGGCCCTAATTGCTCAGAATTTCGTGCCGATCGTCGCTGTATACTTAGAATTTGAAATTGATGAACGGTTAATGCAAATTGAGTGTTGATTGAGGAAAATACGGATTTTAATTAGAAAATCTCAAATGTCGGGTTTGATATTGAAATTGAGTTCTTAAAGATTAACGTTGCAATTGAAATATGTGAATGACGTGTGACGTGCTTTAAATTGATTATGAATGGTGTTATGATAATTGTGAGAAATTGTTTGGAACTATTAAGTGGGAATTGCCCCTATATGGGATGCCCATGAGGTGGATGCGGGTCGCAGTCAATTCTGGGCCCATGCTCCTTCGGGAACGCCGTCGATGTACTGACGAAGCCGCGCTCCAAGGGGGGGAGGCGATGCCTGGCCTTATGTCAGTAGATAGCCGAACTGCGAGTAGGCTATGCCCGTGTGGCGCCGATGAATGATGAATTGAAATGCTTGCTGTGAATTTAAAATTAAATGAATTGGATTGTGTCCCGATAGTCCACGTGTGTATTATAATTGGTACTTGAGTGTTATGAACTGTACTAATCTGCAGGAAGGCTAGAAGGTGAGGTAAGTCCTCTATACCACGTGGCTAGACTACTATGGGGCGTATTTGCTTTCTAATAGGGGTTTAGGAGGGGTGAACTTGCTGAGACAAAGTCTCATCCCAGTTTGGGGAAAAATATTACAGGACCGTAGATGGCGGGACCCCCAGAGAGGAATGGCATCCCGGTGCAAATTATCGAGCAGGTGCATAATTTCCCTGACCCCGGGAGCCACTGGGTCTATGAGTTAATCAGGACTACTGTTTGGATCCAGGAGACTGAAGACGTTAGAGTACCCCATAGGTATAGGGCTTGGTTCCGTTTTGGGGCCAATGGCTTTAGGATTGGTCCGCTTGACAGTTTTGATATCCCACTGGCCGTGATGGATGCTATCCTGGGTGAGGGTGTAGCTGACCTGCCTGATGGTAGAGTGGAGGACCCATCGTCTGTGGACCCAGTGTTGTCTGATGTGGAGGATGTGGGATCGACGAACGAGTCCGACTAGTAGTTATAGGACTGTTTCTCTTTTTGGTGGGCTGATCCATGTTATGTAGGCTGACCCCTTTTTGTTGATGCACATAAACTTTGACCCATTTTTTGTGCATATAGTCTCCGAATCCTGTCCGTGTATGTAAGTCCTGGATTGACATTGATGTATGAAAGTATGATGTTTGATTTTGACTTGATCTTCCTATTGTCCTATCCCGTATGTTTTTATGTTTTTGATGAGGTGCTTCTTAGTACGTTCCGCTTGCGCATTAATAATTAATTTGGGGTCGGTGACACTACCTGGGAATGTCGCATTTGCATGACCATGGTGGGATGTTGGCGCGCTCGAGGTTCGGGGCGTGACACCGAGCCCACTACCATTCTCCAAGGTGATGTACCAACTCAACGAGTCAACAAATCATAACATCTTTCTCCAAGATGACATTCTTAGTCATCAAGCCGACGTAACATATCGTCTTTCTTTGAGATGACACACTTAGTCATCAAGCCGACGTATTACAATATTCTTGCTCACCTTTTATCATACTCGATAAAACAGCCGTGTGGAGGTACACGATTAGCCTTAGCAAAAAGTATAACAATTTCACTGTTTAAACTTTCCACTGGCTTTAGTGGTTTTGAAATATAATTCTGGCACTATAGATCCACACACGGTAAATATTCAATTAATTATTATAATTAATTAATTTAAAGATAAATTCCTAATTTCACAATTAAATCAAAATCAACACGATATAAAACTCAATTAAATAAACAGATCAAACCACTACAATTAACGTAATTTTCTAGTCACCTGCCATCCTGGTCTAATTTCCGGAAAATAAATAAGTAAATAAATAATTATGGAAGATATTAAGTAATTGCAATGAATCCAACGTAGGCCTGTTATAGCCTAATTGGAAGCCGAAACGGACCCAGAAAATTTTCGAGATTTGTTCAATAATTACTAGAACCTATTTGCTCGCTAATTACACTAACCATTTGCCTAACATGCATCGGTAAAGCACTAAATTAATTAGCCTACTCTAATCTATCCACCTAATTGCACTTAATCAAATCTAGTCGACTTCTAAGCATCATTAACCTACTAAGCAAGGTTTAGTGAGTTAAACTCACTTGTTCAGCGAGCCGATCGGTTCAAATCGACAGGGACACAACGGGGCTCGATTCTTCCCAAGGCAGCCTAGCTTTTGGGGTCCGAAAGCAGGCCAAGATGGGCCTACAAGTTCTTGGAATACCCACTGCTTTGCTCTCTATTTTGGGCTACAAAAGAAGAAAACAAAGGCTAGTTCGGCTTATGCCTCCACTTGCTGGACAAAGGAGAATTAATTCTTGAACGGTGAGGAAACGGGCTGATCGGAGCTCCGGCGAGCGGGTGGTTGGCAACCGACGGCACTCGGGGGTCAAGGGGGACTTGCTGGTGGTTGGTATGGGTGGAGGTAGGGTCGAAATGGAAGAAAAATGGAAGAAAACACTGAAATGGCAAAACTGGGCAAACCAGGCGGTGGACCAACGACCGGCGGCTTGCGTCGGCCGTACAAGACGGCCAGAGGCTCCATTTTGGGCAAGGTCGGGCTCTTTGGAACGGTCTCAATGTGCTGGTCAAGGTTAGTTGGAGTAGAAACTGGCAGAAAGAGAAAACAATGGGGAAAATGACGAGCTTGGTTAGTCCAGTGGGTGTGCGACGGTGGAGCTAGCTCAGCTGGCTTCCTTTGGTTCTCTTCAGGTTTCTCAAGGCCACAACAATGGAGAGAAGAGGGGAAAAGAGGAAGAAGAAGCAATTGGTCAAGGATGGGGGGTCCCATTTGCCTCCAAAGTCTATCTTCTTGCCCCCCTGACCCTTGTCCACCACCAGCTGATCCCTTGGCCACCAATAAGCCAACAAGGCTCACTTCTTGAAGCTCGAGATGGTCCAAATGTCGTGGGTGGTGGGGGCACATGAATTTCGCTCGGTTTCTCTCAAATTGAACGCTCGCTCCTTCTTGAATCAATACAAACCGGCCTCTATAAATTCAACCAACACCTCATTGATCCAATTTGTATTTTTTCTCACCGATTAATCCCACTTGCATCCTAATTTCGCAATAAAAAAGGGTCCCCGACACTTCCTAGACAAAAACGGCCACACGTTGACTTTTTCCCAAAAAGTCTTGGTTTGTAAAAAAATCTTCTAAGACTGAGTCGATGTTTCTAAAATGACTCGTGACATGAAAAAACTTTCAATTTTTGAAATCAGATTTAAATTCGTGGTTAATTTTAATTTAGCGCGATTTTAGCGTGACTTAGGTTACTAGGTAGCTTTCAGAAGTTTTTAGTGCAAATGACCTGTGGTTGATTTTCTTCGAGCCACAATGAATCCACTTGACACATTGGCGACTCTTGGTTGTCGTGAAAATCTCAAGGATTCAAATATGGACATAGGGTACCAAAACGATAGAAAAATCAGTCTAGTGTCGATCGACGAGAATTTTGCAATTTAGTGAAATCACCCACGTTTAACCACGCATCTTAGTTGAACCGACTTATCTCTGATCTCTAATCGATTTTTAACTGTGCCGTAATGATATCGGTAGATGAGCACAATCGAGCAGCCGATTCCTGGTCAAATTCTCAAGTCTATTTGCCTGAAAATCTCTTGATGACTTCCCTAGATGGTTTAGTTATCTCGTGAGTGGCTAACTCTATGAAAAGCACTATAGTCGTGTTGATGAGAAGCCCAACTTATCCAATCGAAATCAGATGCTGAAAATTGGGATGTCACAACTTTTTCTCTCTTATAAAAATTCCGTTCTCGAAATTTAAACCTTTACCAATCCTTAAACAAAAAAGGTGGGGGTATCGTCGTCTCATCGAGTCTCACTTTCCTCGATTGCTTCTTTAGTCCCGTGGTGTTGTCAGACCACTTTAACCAAGGGGACCCTCTTGGTACATAGTATCTATTCTGTTCGAACCAGGCTTTCCACATACGACCCTGTCATTCACGTCTATTTCTTCAAGATCTAGTGTGTGGGTCGTGTCAGACTCATATGTCCTCAACATCGACACGTGGAAGACGTCATGCACTTGCGCCAACCTCAGCGGCAATGCAAGACGATACGTTAGGATCTTGATTTTCTCTCTAGAATCTCAAAGGGATCTATATACATCGGTTTCAATTTTCCCTTCTTGTCAAAGTGCAAGGTATTCCTCTTTGGTGACACCTTCAGAAAGATGCGATCATTAATTTGGAATTCTAAGGGCCTTCAAGGTTCGACGATTCAATTTTTCTGGCGGTGCTGAGCGGTCTTTTTTCATCTAACTTCCTTCTCACAAATTAAATTATGTAAATTCGCTATACAATGCTTTAGAAGGAACCATTCAAAAGCTCTGCCGAAACTAGGTCTAGATCTGATATAGTTCAATCACTGGCACTCCATGCAAACGAACTATCTGACTCACATACAACTTTGCATGTCTGTCTAAGTCTAGATCCTTTCGTACTACCAAGAAGCGAGCCAACTTCGTCAACTATCGACCACTACCCGAATGGAATCATTACTCCTCTGACTCCTTGGTAAGCCAGTCACAACGTTCCATTGCGTTATACTTCCATCCTCACTCAAGACTCTCGAGTGTTTGTAAAAGTCCTCCCAGTTTGCATTACTAAACTTCCACTTACCGACATATCTGATACTTGCAACCTGTCCGGCGATATCTATCTTTATTTTGGTCTACCAATTGAATTGACATCGGTTTTGACCTACTTTGTACTGTTTGGTCGAATACTACAACTACTATAGTGAATTCCTGACAAGGTCTCCTCCTTAAGTTCTGTACTGTCTGACACCAATCATCACCCACGATACTTCGATGTTCCATCTTCCCAAATATGGAAGTTAACCTTTCCCCTTATCGGTATCCTCTTGCAGGATTTTCTGAACATCTGGGTCCGTCAAGTGAAACGTCTAATTTTAATCTGAATATCCAGTTCAATTCTGAGGGTGGCCAGAAAATTCAAAAGGTGGCATACCTCAAATTTGAAAACCGACTTTCGAACTCTCTCGAGTAAATTCCACTGCTTGATCACTATCTGTGCAATTGAAAACTTCTGACTCAATGCACTTGCGACTTAATTCGTCTTTCCAAGGTGACACAAGACATCACAATCTCAGTTCCTCCAAATTTCTAACTCACAATGCTGTCGCGTATTCACTCTTGAGGTCTCCATTGATGGGATGCATATGTAACACTCTACCATGTTACATCAACATGCAACGCAGTCCTCTAAACAATGCATCATTACAAATCTCGCTTCTTCCAAAACCATATGGGATGATTAGCACAAGTGCAGTAGCCAGTTACTGCTTAAACTCTGGAAACTATCATCGCACTTGTCTATCCATATGAATTTCTCCCATTTCTTTAGGAGTTGAGTCAATGGCGACGCCAATGCTAATAATCCTATTGTGAACTTTCTGTAGTACCATGTCCAACCCATACGGCTTCTGATCTCTAATATTGTTGTCGATCTTGGTCCACTAATAACTATTTCGGTCTTGATTAGGTCCACGGAAATTCTTTCACCATTCTCAGATGTCTCTCGTGCTCCTTAGCATTCCTCGAATACACCAGAATATCCTTGAAAGATACGATCACAACCAATCTAGATATTCTTCAAACACTCGGTTTGTCAAATCCATGACAGCTGTTGGGACGTTCGTTAGACCCAACGGCCTTACATTACTCTCACAAGGACCATATCAAGTACGAAACACTTTTTTCGATATGACCTCTTTCTTGATTCTCAACTGATGATAACCTGTCCTCAAGTTGACCTTTGAAAACATCTACACTCTTTATAACTAGTCACACAATTTGTCGATCTTTGGCAGTGAACACTTGTTCTTGATTGTCACTTGATTGAGTTGACGATAGTTGATGCATAATTGCAACGAACCATATCTCTTTTTCACAAACGAAACTGGTGCTGCCTAAAGTGATGCACTGCCATGTATAAATTTCTTAATCAGTAATTCTCGCATTTGTACCATCAATTCTTTCAATTCAGACAACAACATTTGGTATGAAGCCTTAGAAAGTGACTCTGTTTTGGGTGCTAGCTCGATCGCAATTTCTATCTCTTTCTCTGACGACAGCCTGACAATTCTTGTGACAACACATCTCGAAGTTCTTAGACTACTGAGATGTCCTCAATCTTTAGTTCACCAACCTATCTTATCTATGACCATCACTAATTAACCTTGGCAATCTTCTTCTAACAAATGAGTTGCCTTCAAGCGATGGAATTACTACAATTGAGCGTCTTTCTCGACTCCCAATGAACTCAACACTTTCACATGCTTACAGATTAGACTAGATCATTTCTCAGTAATAATCCACTACTACAAGAGGCTCTTTGAGTCAACTCTGTTCATTTGTGACGCCAAAGTTATATCTTAGCAACTAATCAAGTACAACTATAGCTAGAGATTCCCATTTCTTCCACTTTATTTCAACAAACTAGAGTTCCGTGAACTTAACCAAAATTCTGCTGTGCCACTCTAATAAAATCTACCCAAGAACATTCTTCCTCTGATTGGTGCAGGGTCGGTTCCATTCCCATTCCTTTCGCCAACCTAGTGGCATCCCACCTGTGATAGCTATGCTCCCTTGGATTCTCACTAACAGTCCCTTACCTGATGGCCATGATGGTTACAATCACAGCACATTCTAGCCATACTTGAACACTAGATTCATCCATGCTTCCTTCCACAAATTCGACACTCATCTGGTGAGTCCTTTATCTCCTGTCAGGTGACATCATGCACTCTTTCTTGTACTGGAGGCATGTTCCAAAAACGCCACGATGCGTTCTATGGCGCACTCCCTCTGATATGTCCTATCGATAGTGACAGCAACAACCATTGCCGAGGTTCCATCTACCTGAGTGGACAATCCATGAGCCAATGGTCGTCTTTGGCGACACCGCCACAAATTCTTGTCCTCGAAAAACACGAGACTAATCCATGTCATCTCCCATGGGAACAACATGTTCCATTTTAACTCAATGCTTACCTGACTATCCCATCCTTCCTATTGGGTGGAACATAATACTTTTCTCTCGACATCTATCTTTTCCCTGACTGATTTCCATTTCTATCTGAACTGAATCTTGACTTAGATACTGAAGTTTGTTCCATGATCACAATTCCAGGTTGGACATCAACAAAGGCGACAACAACAGTGGCTCAGTCCTGAGCTTACTGGCTCAACAAGTTCCCAAGGAACACTAGCGCCTAAACGATCCCATCAAACCTAGGATCGCTCGGTGCTGCTACCCTAACACCGGCCTACGACAGTACTCTTACACTCATGCTAGCCTAAGCCGGCGCTCTTGCTCAACCATCTCGAGCACCGAACCTTGTCGGCGTTCTATCTCGAGTCACAAAGGCTACTGTCCTCTTATTAGAAGTTCTCAGCTCCTAATCACTCATGCTACAGGATCTTTATAGAAACTTGTTTTCTAATTCCAATACCATATTGGAATTTGAGTGACCCACACAAATAAGTCACCAATCAGCTATCAAAGACATGCACCAGCATGAAATAAATGTCCTTCCTACTAACTACCCCATGACTCATCGCACCTTATCACTCCAAACACAAACCTACTCTGATACTACAAAATGGGGATGTCAAGTCCCAATCCTCGGGCACGCACCCATCCCTCATTGGTCAATATAATTGCAACGTCCTAGGATGCATTACCGACCCATTCATTTTAATACTCATGTGGAAGCATATAATTAATCCCTAGACAATAAAACAATGGGATAGAAAAATAGGACCAATTTTTCATAAGATACATTTTTATAAACACACAGGTCTATACACAAAGGTTTACAAACGGAATTGGCTCCCTACAAAAGAGAGTTGTCCTACGACTAGCTAGTCGGACATGGTCACCGATTCTTCAAGCTTCACCTCATGAACTCCGAGGCTCCTGGTCCATTACCAACACCATCTATGGACCTAAAAACGGTAATATAATAACCAGTGAGACAATGTCTCAGTGAGTTAAACCCCTTAAGACTCGATTAGGAAGCCAATACGCCCTAAGGGCTGCCTAAGCACAATCATGAGTTAGAGGACTTACCTTGGCCTCAGTCTCCTCCCTACAAGTCAGCACAATTCATAAACTCATCGAGTTACATCAACACATCAATCATTCACTCAGATCGACTTATCGATCAATCGACCTAGTCGATTACATGTTAATTAAACCATTCCCCGGTCATTTTAATCAACCATGCATTCTCCAAGATGATATATCTAATCACCGAGCCCACATGCCTTCTCCAAGATGATATATCTAGTCACCGAGCCCACGTGCCTTTTCCAAGATGATATACCTAGTTACCGAGCCCACATGCCTTTTCCAAGAAGATATACCTAGTCACCGAGCCCACGTGCCTTCTCCAAGATGACATATCTAATCACCGAGCCCACGTGCACTCTCCAAGATGACATATCTAATCACCGAGCCCACATGCATTCTTCAAGGTGATATACCAACTCAACGAACCAACAAATCATAACGTCTTTCTCCGAGATGACATACTTAATTATCGAGCCAACATAACATAGCGTCTTTCTCTGAGATGGCACACTTAGTCATCGAGCCGACTCATTATAGTATTCTTGCTCACCTTTTATAATAGCCAATAAAATAGCTGTGTGTGGGTACACGGTTAGCCTCAGCAAAAAATATAATAATTTCACTTTTTAAACTGTCCACTGGTTTCAGCAGTCTAGAAATATAATTCTAGCACTATAGACCCACACCCTGTAAATATTCAATTAATTATTAAAATTAATTAATTTAAAGATAAATTCCTAATATCACAATTAAATCGAGATCAACATGATATAAAGCTCAATTAAATAAATAGATCAAACCTCTGCAATCGGCGTAATTTCCCGGTCACTTTGGCCATCTCGGTCGGTTTCAAAAAATAATTAAATAATTAAATAATTAAGGAAAATATTAATAAATGCAATAAATCCAACTTAGGCCTGTTATAGCCTAATTGGAAGCCAAAACGGACCCAAAAATTTTTGAGGTTCATTTAATAATTACTAGAACCTATTTACTCGCTAATTACAGTAATCATTTGCCTAACATGCATCGGTAAAGCACTAAATTAATTACCCTGCTCTAATCTATCTACCTAATTGCACTTAATTAAATCTAATTAACCCCTAAGTATCATTAACCTACTAAGTGAGGTTTAGTGAATTAAACTCACTTGTTTGGCAAGCTGGTAGGTTCAAATCGATGGGGACGCAATGGGGCTCGATTCTTCCCAAGGCGGGCCTAGCTTTTGGGGTCGGAAAGCGGGCCAAAATAGGCCTACAAGCCGTTGGAATACCCACTGCTTTGCTCTATGTTTTGGGCTACAAAAGAAGAAAATAAAAGCTAGTTCGGCTTCTGCTTCTGCTTGCTGGACAAAGGAGAACCAACTCCTAAATGACAAGGAAACTGGTTGATCGAAGCTATGGCAAGTGGGTGGTTGGCAATTGGCGGCACCTGGGGGTCAAGGGAGACCTCCTGGTGGTTGGCATGGGTGGAGGTAGGGTCGAACTGGAAGAAAAAAGGAACAAAATGCTGAAATGGCAAAATCGAGCAAACCAGGCGGCGGACCGATGGACCGACGACTGGCGACTTGCGCCGACCGTACGAGACGGCTGGAGGCTTCGTTCTGGGCAAGGTCTGGCTCTTTGGAACAATCTGGATGTGCTTGTCATGGTGATGGGTGGCTCATTGGCTAAATCATCCAGGAAGACTACTTTCAACTCAGATCCTTGGCGATAGGTTAGCTGGAGCAAAAATTGGCAGAAGGAGAAAATATAGGGGAAACGGCGGGCTTGGATAGTCTGGTGGGCGTGCGACGGTTAAGCTGGCTCAGTAGGCTTCCTTTGGTTCTCTCCAGGTTTCTCAAGGCATCAACAATGGAGAAAGGAGGGGGAAAGAGGAAGAAGAAGCAGCTGGTCAAGGATTGGGTGTCACATTTGCCTCCAAAGTCTATCTTCTTGCCCCTCTGACCCTTGTCCACCACTAGCTAGTCCCTTGGCCACCAATCAGCCACCAAGTCTCACTTCTAGAAGCCCGAGATGGTTCAAATGTCATGGGTGGTGGGGGCACACGAATTTGGCTCGGATTCTCTCAAATTGAACGTTCGATCCTTCTTAAGTCAACACAAACCAGAATCTATAAATTCAACCAACACCTCATTGATCCAATTGGTGTTTTTCCTCACCGATTAATCCCACTTGCATCCTAATTTCGCAATAAAAAATGGTCCCCGACACTTTCTTAACAAAAACGGCCCTACCTCGACTTTTTCTCAAAAAGTCTCTATTTATAGAAAAGTCTACTAAGATTGAGTCAATGTTTCTAAAATGACTCGTGACATGACAAAATTTTCAATTTCTGAAATCGGATTTAAATTCGTGGTTAATTTCAATTCAGCGCAATTTTAGCGTAACTTAGGCTATTGGGTAGCTTTCAATATTTTTTAGTGCAAATGACCCGTTCAAGCCACAATGAACCCACTTGACACATTGACGACTCTCGTTGTCGTGAAAATCTTGATGATTCAAATACGGACATAGGATACCAAAACGATAGAAAAATCAATCTAGTGTCAATCGACGAGAAGTTTGCAATTTAGTGGAATTACCCATGTTTAACCAAGTATCTCAGTCAAACTGACCTATTTTTGATCTCTAATTAATTTTTAACTGTGCCGTAATGATCTTGGCAGATAAGCACAGTCTAGCAACCGATTCCTAGTCAAATTCTCAAGTCTATTTGCCTTAAAATCTCTTAATGACTTCTCCAAATGGTCTAATTATCTTGTGAGTGGCCAATTCCAAGAAAAGCACTATAGTCGCGTCGATGAAAAGCCCAACTTATTCGATCGAAATCAGAACCTGAATATCAGGATGTCACAGTGCCTATATTTGAATCCTCAAGATTTTTACGACAACCGAGAGTCGCCAATGAGTCGAGTGGGTTTTGAAAATGTCAGGGATCGTTTTGATTACAAATTTGGGAAGCATGATTGATATATGGGTGAGGAAAAAAAATCGAGGGGAGCCTTGAGGTGCCAATTGAATTTATTGAAGCTAATTAGGATTGAATTAAACTGGAACAAGTGTTCAATTGGAAGAGAATCTGAACCAATTACGTAGCCCCCTATCCACCACCACTTTTGGACCTCCTCAAACTTCTAGAACAGGGTAATTTGGCCTAGAATTGTTGGATGGACACCAGCTGGTGATGAAAGGCCAGATGGATGAGGTGAGATCGGTCAAGGGGACCAAAACCAGTTCCACTTGTTGAACCGGTCCCCTCCCTCCTTCCAGCGGTCGACCAACTCCTTTTCCTATCTCTATTACTACTACTTGAAGTCTAGACGTCCAGAGGAGAAACTGAAGCAAGCCCGTCGCTATCAAGACTGCTCGTATCGTCGCCGTTACACAACGTCTGCCCGCGAGAGCTGCCCTCAAGCCGTCGTGCCTTACCGCGCCTCTTGCCGTCCAGCAGCTCCTGCCCGTGCATCCAGCAAGCTGCTATGGTCATCCAAGCCCCCGCCAAAGTCCACCGGAGCTTTTACGGCCGTCAATTGCCTCGCCAAACTGTCCACTAGTCCATCGTCGCCAACACCTCGCCGAACCAGGTTCATCCCCTTGGTTTTGTAGCTCAAAACAACAAGTAGGAAAATGGGTTTCTAGCAAGCTTCTCAACCTGTTTTGAGGTGGTCTCAAGCCTCGGAAGTTAGGCCCGTCTTTGGAAAAGTTGAGCCTCGCAGCGTCCTCGACGATTTGATCCGATCAAATCTCGAAACAAGTGAGCTTAACTCACTCATCCTCACTTAGTAGACTAATGATGCTTACGGTTTGATTAGATTTAATTAAGTGCAATTAGGTAGATAGATTAGATTAGAAAAATTAAATTAGGGATTTACCTATGCACGTTAGGCAAATGGTTAGTGTAAATAGGGAGTAGATAGGCTTGAGTATTTATTGAACGAACCTCGAAAATTTTCCAGGTCCGTTTCAGCTTCCAATTAGGCATTACGTGCTTAAGTTGAATCTTTAGTATTTATTTACTAATTTTCAAAATTAATTAATTAATTATTTATTTTCCGAAAATTAGGCTGTGATAGCCAATGACCAGAATTTTATGCTGATTGTAGTGGCGCTCTTTGTTTATTTATTCAAGCTTTAATTTGTGCTGAAATGAATTAATGATGATTTTGGATTATTTTCCTAAATTAATTAATTTTGGTAATTAATTGAAAAATAACCAGGCGTCGGTTGATAAGGCCAAATTTTTTTTGGTGGACTACAGAAAATGGTTGGATCTGTGGAAAGTGAAATTATTGTATTTTGGCTAAGGCCAACAGTGTACTCACACACAACTATTTTTATCGGTTATGATAAAATGACAAATTGATTGTATGATTGGAATGACATATTATACTGGCTCGATGACTCTATATGTCATCTTGGAGAAAGAATGGTACATTGATAAAAATGGCAAATTGATGTACCATCTGAATGTTATATAATATTGGCTTGGTGACTCTACTTGTCATTTTGGAGAAATGACGATATGTAATGTCGGCTCAGTGACTCAACATGTCATCTTGGAGAATGGACGACATTTATATAATACCGACTCAGTGACTCTACATGTCATTTTGGAGAAGGGACACTATGCAATGTCAGTTCGGTGATTATATAGGTCATTTTGGAGAAAGAATGACATGCCATAACGACTCGGTGACTCAACATGTCATTTTGGAGAATGGACGTTATGATGAATATACTCGGTGACTTAGTATGTCATTTCGGAGAATGAATCATATAATATACTGGCTCGGTAACTCGATAGGTTATCTTGGAGAATGGATAATATTGATTGAAATGACCGGGAAATGGTCTGATTGACATGTAATCAACTAGGTCGATTGATCGATAGTTCAATTTGATTGGGTGAATTGATGTGGTTTGTGTATATTTGCAATATACTGACTTGCAAGAAGGAAACAGAGGCTAAGGTAAGTCCTCTGACTCGTGTTATGCTTAGGTAGCCTTTAAAGTGTATTGGTTTCCTAATCGGGTCTTAGGAGGGTAGAACTCAATGAGATATTGTCTCACTGATTATTATATAACCATTTTCAGGCCCCTAGTTGATAACGGTAGAGGACTCGAGGCTCGAAGTTTTGAAGGTGAAGCCCAAAGATTTGCAATCTTATCAAACTAGTTAGTCATAGGACAATTCTATTGTGTTGAAAGCCGATCCCTTTTTATAGGCTTATGTGTATAAACATGTTTGTTTATAAAAATGCTGTTTTGGTCGGAAAAGTTTGTAGCCCTACTTTCCTATTCTATTATTTTATTGTCTGGGGATTTTTTATATGCTTCTGCATGCGTAAAACGAAAGGGTCGGCGATGCATCCTGGGACGTCGCTATTATATCGACCAGGTAAGGGATAGGTGTGTGCCTGAGGATCGAGGCCTGACATCTCCCTTTTGTGGTATCGGAGCGAAGTTCAAGATTGGAGTGATAAGGTGCGATGGTTCATGGGATAGTAGTAGGAAAGGCCTTTAAATTTATGCTAGTGCATGTTTGTGGTAGTCAAGTGATAGACTTGCTTGTGTTTTAGATTGCTCTATTTCTAATTCGGTGTGGAATTAGAAGCAGGTGTTAGCAAATAAAGTTGAGCTATGAGCAATCAGGGGTAAAAAACTCCTACCAAAAGGATCGTTCGCTCAGGCTAGCGCGAGTAGAACAGCACCACTTGTAGTGGGTGTCAGGGTAGCAGCCCCTGGTGATCCCAGAATAGAAGGGATCATGCAGGCGCTAGAGACCTTGAGAGACATGGTGGCACAATAGGCTCAGAATTAAGCTGCTGCTACTACTGCACCTACCGAGGTTCAACCTGAGAACGTCGTGGCCTAGAGAGAGAGGCTGATTCATAAGCTTGTGGAGCAATTTCTGAAGCTGAGTTCGCCAAGATTCACGAGTACTAGAGACCCTGAGACCACTTCGCTTTGGATACAAGATTTGGAGAAGACCTTTGCCCTCTTGATGTGTATTGAAACTAAGAAGGTAACCCTGGCCGTTTGTTAGTTACAGGGCAATGTTAACATTTGGTGGAGAGCCGCCAAGGATACAATCTTTCTTGAAGGTGTGATCCTAATGTGGGACACCTTCCTTAGAGCCTTTAACGATCAATATTTTTTAAGTATGGCCCGAGAACAAAAGATGGAGGAGTTCCAACGCCTTCGTCAAGGATCAATGTCGGTTGACCAATATGGGGTCAAGTTTACGAAGCTCTCGCAATATGCTCCGAGGTTAGTCGAAGACCTAGAAGAGAAAGCCCAGAGATTTCGAAATGGTCTTTGTACTGAGCTGAAACAACCCCTACTACCATTGGATTTGACTAAGTACCAAGACGTCTATCATTGAGCTCAGATGATAGAACGAGGTTTGAATGAACAAGCTGCCTCATCTGGATCGAGGTTTAACTCTCATCGTGAAGGAATCTACTAGGGAAAGAGGCCTATGCCTAGAAATAGATTCTAAGTTCCACCTAATAGGAAGGGTGGAATTGTAAAGTCAGTATCGAACTTGAATGGTATGTGTCATCTATGTGGAAGACAATATGGTGTGAATCATTGATATCGAAGGAGGGCACTTGTTATGAATGTGGTCAGTAAGGCCACCTATCCAGAGATTGTCCTAGGAGGCCAAGAGGACAACCACAACTGTCGCCACCACCACTTATGGGCCAGATTAGGGGATATGTCCCTCAGAATGTACCACAGGGAGGACAGCTGAGACCTTCAGTTCAGGGCATGGTGTATGCTATCACACAGGGTCAGGCAGAAGCTGTGCCTGACGTGATCACATGTATGGTTTCACTAAATGATCATCCTGCTTATGCTTTGTTTGATCTAGGAGCAACTCATTCCTTCATTGCCGAGCAATATGTTAAGTTGATAAAAGTCATTCCTATATTATTAGAGTCGGCAATTTGCATATCTACACCGTTAAAGGATAAAATTATTGCTGCTTTGGGTTGTTCTGGGTGCAAGTTAAAGATTGGTGAGCGAGAGAGGAAAATTGATCTGTTAGTCCTAGCCATGTATGATTTTGATTTAATTATTGGCATGGACTGGCTCACCAAGCAACGAGCTAAAATGGATTGCTATCACAAGGCAATTCAGTTTGACTTGATAGAGGATGAAAGCTTCGAGTATGTCGGAAGTCGAGAAAGACCCTCGATTGTCCTGATCTCATCGCCAAAGGCAACTCATCTGTTAGACGAGGGTTGTCAAGGTTACCTAGCAACTGTCGTGAATACGACAGTTGAGAAACTGAAAATGGAAGACATTTTAGTCGTGCAAGAATTTCCAGATGTCTTTCCAAAGGAATTGCTAGGACTACCACTAGAGAGAGAAATCGAATTCGTAATTGAGCTAGCATCGGGAACAAAGCCAATCTTTAAAGCTCATTATCGGATGGCTTTATTTGAGTTAAAAGAACTAAAGGTGCAGATGTAGGAGTGATTGGATAAGGGATTTATTCGTCTCAGTGCATCACCTTGGGGAGCACTAGTTCTGTTTGTACAGAAGAAAGATGGTTTGTTGTGCCCGTGCATTGACTATCGGCAACTCAAGAATAAGTATCCACTCCTAAGAATCGATGATTTGTTCAACCAATTACAAGGAGCATCGATATTCTTGAAGATTAACTTTAGAACATGATATCATCAGCTAAGAATTAGGAAGGAGGACATTCCTAAGTCAGCATTTCGCACTCAGTATGGTCACTATGAGTTCACAATGATGCCATTCAGTTTAACGAATGCTCCAGCTGCTTTCATGGATTTGATGAATCAAGTATTCAAGGAATACCTGGATCAGTTTGTGATCGTGTTCATCGATGATATTCTGGTGTATTCGAGAAGTGACGAAGAGCACAAAAATCATTTGAGATTAGTACTGCAAAAGTTGAGGGTCCATCAGTTGTATGCTAAGTTTAGCAAGTGTCAGTTTTGGCTAACTCATGTTGCTTTCTTAGGGCATGTGATTTTAGGCGAAGGAATTTCAGTGGACCTGAGCAAGATTGAAGCCGTGATCAACTGGCCAAGACCGACTACAGTAATAGAAATCATAAGTTTTCTAGGTTTGGCAAGTTATTACAGAGGGTTTGTGGAAGGGTTCTCATTTCTAGCATTGCCACTAACAAAACTCCTAAAGAAATAAGAAAATTTTGTGTGGACAGACAAATGCGAGCATAGTTTCCAAGAGCTGAAGTAAAAGCTAACTACCGCACCTGTGTTGACCATTCCATCTGGTCCTGGAGGATTTGAGCTCTACAGTAATGCATCATTCAGAGGGTTGGGTTGTGTGCTGATGCAACATGGCATAGTTGTTGCATACGCTTCCCGTCAATTGAAACCTAATGAGCAAAACTACCTGATGCATGACTTAGAACTCGCGGCGATCATCTTTGCCTTGAAGATTTGGAGACACTGTTTGTGTGGGGAAAGGTTCCAGATCTCCACGGACCATCAAAGTCTCAAATACCTGTTTTCTCAAAAGGAATTGAACATGAGACAACGTAGATGGATGGAATTACTGAAAGACTATGACTGTGATATTCTATATCACCCTGAGAAGGCGAACAAGGTCGCCGATGCTTTAAGTCGAAATTCTTCAATAGCTCATATATTGATTAAGGAGTGAAACTTAATCGAGAGAGCTCGAGATTCGGTATTCAAGTTTAAGGTAGGCCACCTTTCGAGTCTTATGGCCACCCTCAAAATTGAACAGGATGTCCAGGTCAGAATCAAGCTACTTCAATCGACAAATCTAGATGTACAGAAAATTCTACAAGAGGACACTGAGGGAAGAAATGCTAACTTTTAGATTCCTGATGATGGAACACTAAGGTTCCGATGACGTTTGATTGTACTTGACGATGTGGATCTTAGAGAAAATATTTTATTTGAAGCGTATCGCAGTAGTTACAACATTCATCTAGGAAGAAGTGAGATGTATTAGAATCTGCGCAAAAACTATTGGTGGTCAGGTATGAAGGCGGACGTCACCCAGCATGTCGCCAATTGCCTGACATGTCAGCAGGTTAAAGCTCAGCATTGCAAGCTGGGAGGACTTCTGCAACCTCTCGCGATCTCAGAATGGAAATGGGAACATATCATGATGGATTTCGTGGCCATATTACCGAGCAGTAAGAGAGGAAATGATTCAATTTGGGTAGTAGTTGACAAACTAACAAAGTCGGCTCACTTCATTGCAGTTCGAAAAGACTTGAGTTTGGACAGACACGCAGACCTATACGTGTGTCAGGTAGTTCGAATGCATGGAGTGTCAGTTACAATAACCTCAGATAGAGACCCGAGGTTTACTGTCGCTTTTTTGAAGAGCCTTTAGAGTGCTCTAGGTACAAAACTTCAGTACAATATGGCGTATCATCCTCTGATAGATGGCCAGTCCAAGAGGACAATTTAGACCTGCGAGGACATGCTGAGAGCTTGTGTAATAGACTTCAAAGGAAGTTGGGAAAATCAGCTTCATCTGGTGGAATTTGCCTACAACAATAATTATCAACAGAGCATCAAGATGGCTCCTTTTGAAACATTGTATGGCAGAGCATGCAGAACACCAGTATGTTGGGATGAAGTTGGGGAAAGGAAGATTATAGGCCTAGAGTTAGTCTAGCAGTTAGTGGATGCAATGGCAGTAATCAGAGGTAGATTAAAGACTGCACAGAGCAGACAGAAAAGTTATGTAGACAAGCGTTGAAGGCTTTTGGAATTCCAAGTTGATGATCACGTTTTTCTAAATGTGTCACCAATGAGAGGAACTTCACACTTCGAAAAGAATAAAAAAACCGAGTCCGAGGTACGTAGGTCCATTTGAGATTCTTGAGAGAATCGGGACTTTAGTGTATCATCTTGCGTTGCCACCGAGATTGGCGCAAGTGTACGATGTCTTTCACGTGTCGATGTTAAGGAAATATGAGCCTGACCAGACCCACATACTCAATTTTGAAGAATTGGACGTGGATGACCAAGTGTCATACGTTGAAAGCCCAGTTCAGATCGTCGACAAAAAGGAACAAGTTTTGCGTACAAAGACCATTCCGTTGGTCAAAGTAGTCTGGTAACACCACGGTACTGAAGGAGCAACATGGGAGACTAAAGAGTCGATGAGACAGTTGTACCTCCACCTTTTTGGTATCTCCACCTTTTTGATTAAGTTTTGTAAAGGTTTAAATTTCGAGAACGAAATTTTTATAAGAATGGAAGAGTTGTGACATCCCAGATTTTCAGTCCTATTATCTACTGAATAAATTGGACATTTCATTAACGCGTTTATAGGGCTGTTCTTAAAGCTTATTACTCTCAAGATAACTAGACTATATGGGGAAACCATTAAGGAACCTTAATACAATAGACTTGAGAATTCGATCAGGAATCAGCTTCTCAACCGTGCTCATCTTCAGAGGCCATTACGGCATAGTTAAAAATTGATTTGGAATTAGAGATAGGTTGGTTCGACTGAGATTTGTGGCTAATCGTGGGTGATACTACTAAATTGAAAAATTCTCGTTGACTGGCACTAGATTGATTTTCTTATTGTTTTGGTACCATGTGCCTGTATTTGAATCATCGAAATTTTCACAACAACTGAGAGTCGCCAATGAGTCGAGTGGGTTCATTGTGGCTCGAAGAAAATCGACCACGATTCATTTGCACTAAAAATTTCTGAAAGTTACCTGGTAGCTTAGGTCACGCTAAAAATGCGCCGAATGGAAATTAAAATCGAATTCGAGTCTAATTTCAGAAATTGAAGATTTTTTCATGTCACAATAAGTTCTAGGAGTATCGACTCAGTCTCAAAAGATATTTCTACAACCCGAGACTTTTTAGGAAAAAGTCGTCATAGGACCGTTTTTGTTCAAAAAATGTCAAGGATTGTTTTTTATTGCAAATTTGGGAAGCATGATGGATATATGGGTGAGGAAAAAATATCAAGGGGAGCATTGAGGTGCCAATTGAATTTATTGAAGCCAATTGGGATTGGATTAAACTAGAACAAGTGTTCAATTGGAAGGGAATCCAAACCAATTTCGTAGCCCCCCATCCACCACCACTTTTGGACCTCCTCAAACTTCTAAAAGAGGGTAATTTGGCCTAGAATTGTTGGGTGCACACCAGCTGGTGATGAGAGGCCAAATGGATGAGGTAAGACCAGTCAAGGGGACCAAAACAGGTCCCACTTGCTGAACCGGTCCCCTCCCTCCTTCAAGCTCTCGAGCAACTCCTTTTCCCATCTCCATTGCTACTACTTGAAGTCTAGATGTCCAAAGGAGAAGCCAGAGCAAGCCCATCGCTACCAAGACCGCCCGCATCGTCGCCATCGCACATCATCCGCCCGCGAGAGCCGCTCGCACGCCGCCGTGCCTTGCTGCGCCTCTCGCCGTCTAGCAGCTCCTACCCGTGCGTCGAGCAAGCTGCTGTGGTCGTCCAAGCCCTCGCCAAAGTCCACCGGAGCTCCTATGGCCGCTGATTGCCTCGCCAAACAGTCCACTGGTCCACCGTCACTAACACCTCTCTGAACCAGCTTCATCTCCTTGGTTTTGCAGCTCAAAACAACAAGCAGGAAAATGGGTTTCCAGCAAGCTTCTCAGCTCATTTTGAGGTGGTCCCGGGCCTCAAAAGTTAGGCCCGTCTTTGGAAAAGTTGAGCCATGTCGCGTCCCCGACGATTTGATTCAATCAAATCTCGAAACAAGTGAGTTTAACTCACTAATCCTCACTTAGTAGACTAATGATGCTTAGGAGTTGATTATGTTTAATTAAGTGCAATTAGGTGGATAGATTAGATTAAAATAATTAAAGCTTTAATTTATTCAAGCTTTAATTTGTGCTGAAATGAATTAATGGTGATTTTGGATTATTTTCCTAAATTAATTAATTCTGGTAATTAATTGGAAAATAATAGGGCATCGGTTGACAAAGTGCCAAAAATGTTTTGATGGACTATAGAAAATGTTGGGATCTGTGGAAAGTGAAATTATTGTATTTTGGCTAAGGCCGATCGTGTACTCACACACGGCTATTTTTATCGGGTATGATAAAAATGACAAATTGATTATACATTCAGAATGGCATATTATACTGGCTCAATGACTCTATATGTCATCTTGGAGAAAGAACGGTCTATTGAAAAATGGTAAATTGATGTACAATTTGAATGTTATATAATATCGGCTCGGTGACTCTACATGTCATTTTAGAAAAAGGACGGTATGCAATGTCGGCTCGGTGACTCAACATGTCATCTTGGATAATGGACGACATTTATATAATACCGGCTCAGTGACTCTACATGTCATTTTGGAGAAAGGACGGTATGCAATGCCGGCTCAGTATTATATAAGTCATTTTGGAGAAAGAACGACATGCCATAACGGCTCGGTGACTCAACATGTCATTTTGGAGAATGGACATTATGATGAATATACTCAATGACTTAGTATGTCATTTCGGAGAATGAATCGTATAATATACTGGCTTGGTAACTCAATAGGTTATCTTTGGAGAATGGACAATATTGATTGAAATGACTGGGAAATGGTCAAATTGACATGTAATCGACTAGGTCGATTGATTGATAGTTCGATTTGATTGGGTGAATTGATGTGGTTTGTGTATATTTGCAATATACTACTTGTAGGAAGGAAACAAAAGCCAAGGTAAGTCCTCCGACTCGTATTGTGCTTAGGCAGCCTTTAAAGTGCATTGGTTTCCCAATCGGGTCTTAGAATGGTAGAACTCGCTGAGACATTATCTTACTGGTTATTGTATAACCATTTTCTAGCCCCTAGTTGATAGCGATGGAGGACTCGAGGCCCGAAGTTTTGAAGGTGAAGCTCGGAGATCGGTGATCTTGTCAGACTAGTTGATCATAGGATGATTCTACTGTGTTGAAAGCCGATCTCTTTTTATAGGCTTCTGTGTATAAACCTATTTGTTTATAAAAGGCTATTTTGGTTGGAAAAGTTCGTAGCCTTACTTTCCTATCCTATTGTTTTATTGTCTAGGGATTTTCTATATGCTTCCGCATGCATATTAAAACGAAAGGGTCGGCGATGCGTTCTAGGACGTCACTATTATATCGACCAGGTAAGGGAATGGTGCGTGCCCGAGGATCAGTGCATGACACGTCATCATGGATCGACACGCAAGGACTATAGACGCAACATTTGAATTCACAAAAATAATGCGATGTTTACTTACTCACTATGCTTAAATTTTAAAATCACTCTCTTGTAATTTGGTATAATTATGAATATGACCATCGTCTCTTTTCCATAATTGAACCACTTAATGAATGAACATACTGATCTCAACGAAAAAGGCAATACAATAATTTCTCAACCAATTGTCTATTGATGTGGGTCTCGATTAGAACTTCACTTCCTTCGTCATTCTTGACACGTGCAAAGACTATAGGTGTAATATTCGGATGCACAAAAATAAACTAATACGTACTTATTCCTTGTCAATTGAAATATTATTCTTGTGGATCAGTCAATCACTTGCCTATAAAATAATCTCATCTTTTTTCTCAGAATAAATCGAACTGACCTATTACAATATCCAATTGAAACGTGCCACATCACTTAGTAAGTAAATTTTTATACGATCCCTCATTAGAGCTAACATTTAAGAAAAGGATGAGGATGAAGAAAGAAACCAAGAAAGAACTCGGAAAGTGAGCTTTCGGGAATCATGGTGTCTACACCTCACCCTTTGGTATCCAAAACCTAAGTAGCAAAACTCGAAACTTGTTGGTGGCGAGAGTTTATAATAAGAGATGGTGAATCCCTCGACCATCATGTTGTGGAGGTCCTTATATGGTGAGCTCACACGATTATACCGATCCTTTTTCCACCCTGGGATATAATGCGGTATTAAAGCCTCTATGGTTATGGTGTAAGTATCCTTGATGTCCCCTACTTGGAGATCAAACCCATGTACAGCGTATGAGTACACCTTCATTTGGGAAAAAAATAGGGAGCATATCGGAAGGATATGCTCTCTCAATACAGTGTTCAGTTTTGACTTACGAAGTAGAAGCAAGGGGCTATGAGCACTTCATGAAGACCACCGGTACAGCTAACGAACCGTATGGATCATTATCGCTAAAGTTGGAGAGCGCCAATGAGTAATGAGGGAGGGATGAGCAATTACTTTTTTGTAGTCCATCGTCCACCACCGTGATTTCGCTATCGAACAAACATTTGCGAAGATTGGAACGGCGGTAAATTGATTTCACATTATATTGGTTGGCATATAGATATAGAACAATGTGATTATTTTCATAAGCTAGCTTATGTTCATAGCGGTCGCATCCTTTTGGGTTGCCTTTCAATCGAAAGTGATAGCGTATGTCACGAACGTCGCCGCAAGATGAAGCGGCAGACAAGTGATTCTTCTACATACCGTAACTCATCCCAAGTAGCAGCGGAACATACAATATGAAAAGCAAAACACTGAACATGCTTATGGAGCTCAGAGACTTAATCGTCTCTCTATTGTTTGATCCAATGCAATGAAAGTTTTTGCTAATTGGTAATGCGATGGAGGCCTAGTAATATGAATGAAAAGAGCCTAGAGTCCTCAGTCATTCAAAGTCTAAGTCAACCAATAAAGCAAAGTCTAGTGAAGAAAAAGTGGATATCGCGTGGAAATTGCAGTCCTTGCGGTCAAGGTGTCAAAATACGGTGGTGGAATTATTTATGCATAGCTTTCACATTGATTAAAAAAAACTTCTCTACAGTTTCCAGATTGAATCAAAATCCTTTCGAGTGAGGCAATGACGTTCTATTTTCTTTTCAAGACTAATATTCCATAAGGGTCTCTTGGTTAAATTGTGAAGACAAAAAGGAAAAAGATGTCATATTTCATCATCTAAGCTTTTTAATTTTGACAAAAAAAATAGAAATTTGTAACAAAAATAGACTATGACCAAGAATATAACTTGTATAATGTCACTTTTGGCAAAAGTAAAAGAAAAATAAGAAATAAGTGCTTCTTGGATGGTGAAAACACGTTATGAAAGAAAGAAATATGATAATTCTAGTGGTGGACTGATGTGTCCTAACCAGAATCTCACTAACTTCGTCGTCACGCAAACATTATAGATGCAAATTTCCAAGTCCACCATCAACACAAAGTCTAGCGAAGAAAAAGTGGGTCTCATGTGGAAATTGCAGCCCTTGCGGTCTAGGCGACTAAAACACGGTGTTTGAATTATTTATGGCGTGGCTTTCACGTCGATTAGAAAAGAAACTTCTCTACAGTTTTCAGATTTAACTTTTCTTGGCAAATTGACTCTTTAGGAATCAATTTTAGTTCGGTAAAAAAGAATCGATTGGAATGTTACGTACTCTAAATTGAATCAAAATCCCTTCAAGTGAGGCATTGGCATTCAATTTTATTTTCAAGGCCAATATTCCACGAGTGTTGGTTCGATAAATTGTGAAGACGAAATGGAAAAAAAAAATGTCGTATTTCACTATATAAGCTTTTTCATTATTGAAAAAAAAAATTAAAAAAAAAAGAAAATTGGTAACAAAGATAGACAATAAAAGGGAATATTATCTTGTATAACAAAAATAAAAGGAAAAACAAGAGTTAGTGATTCTTGGATGGTGTAACAGATTATGAAAGAAAGAAAGCAATTCGATAATTTCTAGTGATGGGATTGACGCACATGGACTAGAACCTCATTAACTTGGTCGTTGCGCAACGACTATACATGCAATATTCAAGTTCACAGAAAAAAAAAAAAAAAAAAAAAGCGATGTTAACTTAGTCACTATCAACTTCAATATTACAATCACTCTCCTGTAATTGTGTTAGATCTATGAACAATATTGTCATCTCTATCGAAACTCCCTTGCTTGGTTTTATTTAAAACGGAACCGAAATGATAGCTAGGTGTCGTTTTCCCTAATCCACAAGCATGCCTGGTTTGAATGAGCCATCCTTTTGTCAAGTTTGAGCGTCACTTGCTATTCCTTTTTGAGTCTGGACACGAGCTAGAGTCTAGAATGGAGGACCATTCTCATGTGGAATTTCACGACCACTAAAGAGATTAA
Source organism: Eucalyptus sideroxylon (assembly GCA_014182405.2). NCBI lineage: Eukaryota > Viridiplantae > Streptophyta > Magnoliopsida > Myrtales > Myrtaceae > Eucalyptus > Eucalyptus sideroxylon. The sequence continues at coordinate 32,842,937 of CM024555.2, read as the reverse complement.
GTTTGTTAATTTTTTCCATTATCTACTTTTTTAGCATATTTTTTTATGCTGCTTTATTTTGATAATAATAAAACTTAAAATTTATACTTCTCTTTCTACGATCTCTTAACGAAACGCATTCCTTATGAACATTGGTGTCTCGAGGAATGTTTGCTTAGTAGGAAAACTCATGTGTAGCAGACAACAGTGAGGAATATGATGCTTGTTCTGAAGAATGCAAGGCACCATCTCATGTCTTATCATCAAGTGAATGCACAAGTTCTTACTACATTTAGGGATTGAGCTTTCATAATACATAATATGCTCTAACATAACATCACATGTTCAATTTCCATTCATCATAAAGGCAAAATTGTCAGCCTGCTCTATCTTTACTCTTTGACATGTGCTAGTTATTCATCAATTAGGATTGGACCCATCGCGTGACATGAGGACCAAGTCAGAGATAGCTTGAGCAGGTAGCTGTCTTCCTGTCTTCGATGTGGGTGATCAAACAGAGGTCGAAGGGTGGGGATGAGAGGTTTTGATGGAAATGAGAGAGATTCATTGCTCAAAATGCAAACATTGACACGGAGAAAAAATTACCTTGTTATACCAAGACAATTCACGTGAAACAAAAATTGAATGAATGCCATACATCATTCATCGTCATTTATAAAATATGGACATAACAAGTCTACTAAAAAACACTACTGCCATATGAAAAACATGTAAAAGCTTCACAGATTACATTTTGAATGATGATACATGTTGATAGTACTATTGATAATTTTTGCATCTCATTATAGGGAAACAATCACACAATACCTGATTTCATAAACTCATGGTCATGGTAAAATTGGGAACTGCTAGAAACTATCGGAGTACTTGATGAAGATGAGACTGTTTCAAGTTCTATCTCAGCGTCAACATCATCAATGGGTGCCTCTCTCGGATACAAAAGTGGTTTTGGAGGCAGTTGCAATTTATCCATATCTCCTTCAAGCATATTTAGGACTTTCCTCATTGATGGCCGATCATCAGGGCTCAATTGTATACACCATAGTGCAACAATTATCATCTTCCTCGTTGTTTCTCTTTCCTCTTCTATGACATCTACCCTTTCAAGTTCCTTTTCTTTGCTGAGTTGATCATAAACCCACGAAGGAAAGTAAATTTGACTCGAACGCTCTACATGTGCATTTATATTTCTCCTTCTACCAGCCATTTCCATTAATAACATCCCAAAACTATAAACATCAGCTTTGTAAGAAATGCCACCAATGTCTTTATAGAATAGCTCAGGAGCCATATAACCTAAGGTTCCTCTTGCTGTAGTCAACGATACTATACTGCGATCAGTGGGATAAAGTCTTGCAAGTCCAAAGTCAGAAACTTTCGGAGTGAAATTTCGATCTAGGAGAATGTTGTGAGGCTTGATGTCAAAATGTAGAATTTGCACATCACATCCCCGATGTAGATACTCTATCCCTCTAGCTATGCCAAGAGAGATCTCATACATTTTCTTATAATCAAGAGGATCATCACCATCCTTATAAGAAATGTGTTTATCCAAAGATCCATTCTGCATGAAATCATAGACAAGAGCTTGTTTGGAGTATTCGAAGCAAAAACCAACAAGTTGCACCACATTAACGTGGTGGATCCTTCCAATTGTGCGCACTTCACTTATAAAATCTTCGCCATTACATTTTGGTTTGTTCAAAATCTTTACCGCAACTTCATTGCCACTTCTAAGTATTCCTCTATATACAGAACCATATCCCCCTTCACCTAACTTGCTTTTGAAATTTTTTGTGATCCTCTTGATATTCGAGTAAGAGTACCTTATGGGCAACAAGTTATTGTGAGCTTGTAGGAATTGTTCGATGTTTGCATCAGTCGCTTGATGCCTTCTCATCCACTTCAAGATTAGAAATATCAACACACATGGAGCTCCGAGTATAAATTTTGCTGCTGAGAAGAAGACTACAAAGAAATTTGGCCATTGATTAGCATAATGTGATAATTGTTTTTACACATACAATTTTTGTTTTTCAGAGTATTGAATGAGAGCTTCATAGATGTGAAGAGAAAAGGACTTATCATACCCAAGACAAAGAAGAGATTCATTACGGCAATTCGACCAAAATCGTTCATGATATACCGTGTAGAATCATCTGTAGATAGTAAGAGAATTTGTGAGAGATTACTAGATATGGTTAATTATAATTAACGACCAATCAATAAAGAACTAGATCCATTTTTTTAGCAATTAAATAATAAAACCAATTCACGTTGAGATATACCCCAAGTGAAGGATAACTTCATACAGTCACTGCAAAATGCAAAGACACACTTTTGTTAATTGAAATTTGCAAATGGAGAAGTCTAGAATAAAAAAAGAGTGAACGAGTTTCACTTTTCTAGATAACGCTTAGATCCAACTTTATTCTCTTCACTCATGAAATCCATGTTATCGTTGCATGATCTTTTCTTTTGAAGAAACACATTTTCGCTTTTATTCTCCTAAATGTACCAAATGTACATAAGTTCCCCATAACAATAACATCGATCCAAGGGACACAAGCTACAATCAAATCAAACAATTTCCCCAAAAAAAGGCCTAATTCCCTAAAAAAAACCCTCAAGTTCTAGTCCAATTTTGGCCCGAACCTTTTTTGTCTAAAAAAAAAAAACCTCAAACTTTAGGTACAATCCCAGATTTGCCTTGAATTTGTTTTGTTTAAAAAAATCACCAAATTTTAATATATTCCAAAATTTACCCCCATGGTCCAGTCCCAATTTGGCATGACATTTCCACATCGATAACAACTCCACTTCTGTAAGGTGACATGGAAAATTATTTCCAAAATGAAACCGTTCTAAGATATGAAAATTAGGGACGACTAACGGTAATTTTTGGTCAAAAGGTGATGGGGTAAATTTGCAATTAGAGTAAAATTTGGTGCTTTTTTTTTCTTTTAGACTAAAAAAAAAGTTAGAGATAGATTTAGTTATGGCCTAAAGTTTGAGGTTTTTCAAGATAAAGAAAAGTTCTAGGCAAATTTGGATTGGACTTAAAGTTTAGGTTTTTTTTTTTTTTAGACAAAAAAAGTTCGGAGCAGAATTGGGAGTAAACTTAAATTTGTGGTTTTTTTTAGTGAATAAGGCCCAAAAAATAAAAATAAAGAAAGAGTTTCAAGTCCAAAAAAGCTTCACATATGTAAAATAAAAGAGCAATGCCCGCCAAATCTACTAAAAAATCTTACTGAACTATTTCACTAAACGGATGTGGCAATTTTTTTATTGGGTATTAAAGAAAGTAATGACTCAATAAATCGAACCAGCGTATTACAATATCCAATAGAAACATGCCACATTACTCAGTAAGTAAAATTTGATAAGATCCCTCAGTAGTAACATTTGAGAAAAGGATGAGGATGAAGAAGAAGAAGAAAAAGAAAAAGAAAGAAAGTAAGAGAGTAAAGGAAGAAAAGCTTCAGAGAAAGTCAGCTTACAGGAGTAATATGGTTCGCACCACACCACTGGGTACATAATCACGCAAAGTTGGAAAATTACCGGCGGAGATGGCAGAGACGGCGAGGACCGCGGAGATGGCGAGGATGGCGAGGACGGCAGGGACGGCAGGGATGGTGGAGACGACGTAGATGAGGTAGACAGCGAAGATGGCGTAGAGGACGTAAACAGTGAAGACGGTGAAGATGGGGAAGATAGTAGACTCTGTAGACGTCGAAGACGGCATAGACGGCCAAGACAGCGAAGATAGCGAAGATGGCCAAGACAGCCAAGACAGCCAAGATGGCGAAGACAGCGAAGAAGGAGGTTCTATATAATTGAGAACAAATCCTTCAGCCATCATGTTGTGGAGGTCCTCATACAGTGGTGGGCTCACACGATTATACCGATCCATTTTCGTCGTCAGGTTATAACTCGAGAAGAAAGCCATCATGGTTATGTTGCAAGAATCCTCGATGCCCCCATATGTTAGAAACTCATACATAGCGTATGAGTACACCTTCATTTGGGAAATATTAGGGGGCGTATCAGAAGGGTATGCTCCCTCAATACATGGTTCAGTATCGATATACCAAGCAGAAGCAACGGGCTGTAAGCACTGCACGAAGACCACCGGCACAGATAACAAACTGTATAGATCATTATCAATAAAGTCGGATCTCGCCAATGAGTATAGATCATTATCAATAAAGTCGGATCTCGCCAATGAGTAACGAGGGAGGGATGAGCAATTACTTCTTTGCAGTCCATCGTCAACCACTGTGATATTACCAAAGAAACCATATCCTAGATCCTTCTCATAGTAAATCGACTTCACATAATATCGACCAGCATACAAATATAGAACAGTGCGATTATATTCACAGGCTAGCTCATACTTAGAGAGGCCGCAGTCTTTCGGGTCGTCTTTCAATCGAAAAGGATAGTGTATATCACGAATATCGCCGCAAGATGAAGGGGCGCACGAGTTATTATTCTTCACACCACAACTCGTCCCCAGTAGCAGCAGAACATGCAATATGAAAAGCAAAACACGGAACATGCTCATGAAGCTTAGAGACTTAATCGTCTCTCTATCGTTTGATATGATGTAATGAAAGTTTTTGCTAATTGGTAATGCGATGGAGGCCTAGTTATACGAATGAAAAGTGTCGGGTCGTCGGTCATACAAATGTCCAAGTCAACCAATAAAGGCAAGTCAAGTGAAGAAAAAGTGTGTATCACATGGAAATTGCAACCCTTGCAGTCTAAGTGACAAAACACGGTGTTGGAATTATTTATGCAGGGCTTTCACATTGATTAGAAAAGAAACTTCTCTGCAGTTTCTAAATTGACTTTTCTTAGTACCATAAATAAGAATCGATTTGAATGTTTTGTATTCTAAAATGAATAAAAAAATCCTTTCGAGTGAGGCATTGGCATTCTATTTTCTTTTCAAGGCTAATATTCCATTAATGTCGCTTATTAAATTGTGAAGACAAAAAGGAATTATATATATATATATATATATATATATATATATATATATCGTATTTTATTGTATGAGCTTTTTCATTTTTAACAAATAACAAAAATTGGTAACAAAAATAGCTTATTGACTGGAATATTAACTTGTATAATATCGCTTTTGGCAAAAGTAAAAGGAATATATGGAGTAAGTGCTTCTTGGATGGTGGAACAAGTTATGAAAGAAAGAAAGCAATACAATAATTGCTATCGAGGGACCAACGCACCTAGAAAGCAATACAATAATTGTTATCGAGGGACCAACGCACCACAATAATTGCTATCGAGGGACCGACGCACCTAGAAAGCAATACAATAATTGCTATCGAGGGACCAACGCACCACAATAATTGCTATCGAGGGACCGACGCACCTAGAAAGCAATACAATAATTGCTATCGAGGGACCAACGCACCTTGACTAGAACCTCACTAACTTCGTCGTCACGCAAAGACTATAGATGCAAAATTTGACTTCAGAAATATAAAGCAACGTTTATTTATTCACTGTCAACTTTAATATTTCAATCACTCTCCCACAATTGTGCTAGATCTATGAACAATACTATCATCTCTTTCCTATAATAGAACCACTTAATGATTGAACTGATCAATTTCAATAATACTATCATTTTATCAAACGAAACGAATGGTGTTGCCCGCTTCATGATCATCTTCCATATCTGAATGTGTGGAATTAAAGGTGTCATGTAAGCTCAAATGAGACTATCAGTCAATTTACCATTGTGAACATAACATCAAAGAGTTTCGCATAGCAATTCTTCTCGGCGAAATAGAAGCGCCTTCAAATAGTTGTAATTAGCACTTACCATATTTTTTCTCAAGCTAACGCATACCCCTAAGTATAACTGAAGAGATTGAAATGGATTTTCTATATAATACAACAAAGTTTATATTTTTACTGATTACGTTTTTATTTTTCTTTTTATTGCATATTACCCTTTCTGGAAATAGGTTCGTTCTGCGAGCATCTCCACAGCAATGATACTTTAGTTGCTTTCTATCATCATTAAATATTCAGCAATGATTAGTCAAAATTTTAAGTAGAACATCTCTCGGTAAAAGTATCCTATATCTCTTGCACGTACACCAAAAGATTTGGACATACATTATGCAAATTGATGTATCAACTATCAATTCATTCAGTGCCATAATATACTATAGAAAAATAATAATCTATTTCGTAGTGTTGGATTTTTCATTTTTGACAAAAATGAAATTTGTAACTAAAAAGATTAATAACGACACTGAAAACTTGAGAAAAGAATAAAGGCCATACAATAATTTCTCAACTAGCAATAGATGGACGCGAGCCTTGATTCGAAAGTCACTTGCTTCATCATGGCCGACCCGCGTGAAGACTATAGGTGCAATATTCGCATTCATAAAAATAAAGCAATACGTGCTTTTTCACTAGCAATTGAAAGTATTATTCTTGTAAATCAATCACTCACTCTCCTATGAAATAACCCCATCTCTTTCCCGCAATAAAACCAAATGAACTGACAGATCTCAACAATAACGTCGTCTTATCAAACAAAAGATGTTGTTACCTGCTTCATAATCATTTTCCATCTCTGAATGTGTGGGTATTGCAAGTGTCATGTAAGCTCAAATGGGACTACAAGGAAGAGTGCTGCTATTTTCATTCTCTGTTGATAGCTGCTTGAATCTGCTCAAGACTCCTCCCTTTCGTTTCAGGGACCACCGTGATCACGAACACCATCCCAACGGCATTAATCACCGCATAAAGAAGGAATGTACCTGTGAAGCAAGCGAGCAGAGTTCTTTGCTTTCGACAAGTTTTTCGGAAGCATATTCTGACATTTTTCTCATGGGAAGAATGCTTTAGTATGTACTACCTGTCTGTTAATCATTCTGCAGAAAAACCCACTTAACTTTTTTCTTTTTTAAATGATATGTCGGCTCAATTTTCGTGATATTCGAATTTAGGCAGAAGTTGCTGTAAACGCATTGATTGAAATAAATGGTCTAAATATGCATTCGAGAGCATGAAGGACGGAGCGACAGAAACCTCCAGCTCCAAATAGGATTGAAATGTTCAGGAAAAGCTAAGTCTCAAGTCTGTAGTGTAGTCGAATTCGCACAACAACTCATGTTCCAATGTGAAAAATATTTATCGAGCTCCTGACAGAGTAACAGTTCAAAGAGTATTTTCAGCAGAGTCGTACCGTAGGAGCTCCAGCTCATTAAGGGTGCGTTTGGGAACCACTTTTGGGGAAAGTCTTTAGGAAAATGCAAAGACCTTTGACTTAAAGGTGTTTTTCAAAATGCAAACCGTGTTTAGTAAATTGTACTTTGAAAGCTCCTTGTGAAGTGCTTTGAGCAAAATAGTGTTTGGGGAATTACATTTACAAAGGAGTTTTGTGGTAAAAAATATATATTAAAGGAAAAAAAAAAATTTAAAAAATGACTGGCATGGGCAGCGGCCGTCGACGACCTTCGGTGACCCCATATCTGGGGTGGCAAGGTTACACGACGCTGTCGCGACCTCCGGCGACCCCGGATGTGGGGCAGCAAGGTCGCGCGCGTCGCGCGACGCGGCCTCGACCTTCGGTGACCCCGGATCCGGGCGGCGAGGTCGCGCGCGTCGCGCGATGCCGCCTCGACCTCCGGCGACCTAGGTCCGGGGCGTCGAGGTCGCGGGAGGACCTCGCCGCCCCGGATCCGGGTCGCGACGGGGTCACGCGACGCCACCGCGACCCAGATCAGGGGGCGGCGAGGTCGCGCAACCCAGACTGGTCGCCGCTCGAGCCTCCGGCACCAGATCTGGTCGCGACCACCAAACCTGCGACCAGATGGGTTGCACAGCCCCGGCGAGCTCGGTACAAAGGTCACGGTGTGGCAAGCGAAGGTCGTCGGCAACGCCACGACTCGCGGAGGTCGCCCGACTCTCCGACGACGATCGCCTAGGTCGTGGCATCCCTGTAGTAGTCGTCGGCCCGGAGAAGATGAACAGTGTTTCTCCAAGGACACGAATCGGAAAAACAAAAAATTCATGAGGACAATTTTGGAAAAAAAAAAAAAAAAAGTGAACAGTAGAGCGAGGGCATGCCGAGAAAGCTGAACGCCCAAGGCTGGTCCTCCCCTGCCTTGGGCTTTCAGCCTTAAAAATACTTGCTTTGCCTTTAAGTCCCTTCCAAAGTTGGTTGCCAAACACCCTTATTTTGGCCCAAGGGGCTTTGGACCCCCAAAGAGCTTTGGGAAGTGGTTCCTAAACGCACCCTAAGTAGTTGAAAGTGTAGGAAACTGCCGAAGCGCCGAACCAGTTCACTAGTGTTGCGAAACCTCCAGCTACTCCTTTGATATTAATGGGGAAAATCTGAACTCCAGCACACATTACATGATTGGCAAAAGAATTTTGAAACTCTTGTACTAATAACACCAGTTACAAAAACAACCCTTTAATTTGATAAGCATGAAACTTCGGGGGATGTTTAGGATTACCTCGGACATCACGACCCAAGGAACTGCGCCCATTCCAGCTGAAAATGCTGCTATGTATAGCTGAGCATTGGAAAAAACAGAACAGAAAAATTTATACGAGGGAGTTGTTGCGGGGGCCAACTGGATAGAGCCAGAAAGAGATCAAGGCAGTTGAGATTATTACCAGAATGCCAGTGACGGCAAGTATTGGGACAGCATCAGCTGCCAGATCGAACCTGGCTCGGAAGATCCTCAAAAAATTACTGGTTGACAAGCATTGCAAAGCAGAAGGAAGATACTAGGACTGATAGTAATTACCTTTAGAAAGAATGAAAGGGCAGTTACTATGCATCCCAGGACCGATCCTGTCCCCGAGATCTGCGATTAAGAGAGAGAGAGAGAGAGAGAGAGAGAGAGAGAGAGAGAGAGAAGGTTATAGGTCAAGTTGCAGAACTTGCGAAAGGGCAGAACCAGAAAAGCTTTGTTACTATAGACATGATTTCTTAGCTTTCATCTATTTTACCAAGAGAAGGGGCTTTCTTCCAGCTCTATCGACCAGTGCAGCGCCAATAGCCGTGACAATAACCGGCAAAAATTTACTCTTTAAGCGTGACGAGTATAAAACTAGATCCCCAGCAAAGAGGAAAGGGCAATAATTACAGACCTGGAGGATTGCATAAGTTATGGTTCCAACGCTGGAGGAGAAACCTGAGGAGATTGTACAAATGCAATTATAAAGGCGAGACTAATACCTTGCTTGTGAGATTCAACACTAAATTATGTGAACAGCTCATTCAGTGATAATTAAGTAGACCAAAAGCATTCGACATTGCGAATTTTACTAACCCATTTGAATATTAACTGGATTATATAAATTGGAACCCCAGCTTTGCTTTTTATTTAGCTTTTCGTTCTGGAATCTTAAAATGCAAAGCATACTTTCATTTTTGTGGTGCCCAAGAGCTTCTTGCTATGAACTGCATACCTGCTTCCTCAAAAATATTGCTTGTATAGAAACAGACGCCATTTATCCCTCCGAACTGCTGGACGACCATCAATCCAACACCAATCTGGCCAAAATTTAACAAATTTGTCAGCAAAAAGAACAACAATGAGAAATATCACTAAAAGTACAACTACTGCATATTCCCGATCCACAGGGCATCCCAAGAAAGCAACGAAGGAGGGACTTTATTGGCTACATAGCAGTAAATACAGAGAGAAGATTACGATGACAGAGCTCAGATATCTTCTCTGAAATAAATCGAGAATGCTGGCTTTCGGGAGCAGTTGAAGAGTTTCGATGTAGTCCTGTCAAGAAAAACAAATTCGATCATTCGGTCAGTTATTCGTACTTATAAAGTTGAGGCACTACGATGAAACGAGTATAGACTTAAAGCCTTTTACTTGTATTTCAGCAGCCTCTTCAGAAATGTCCGCATCCTTTCCACGGAGTTTCTGCAGCGCGGCTTCAAACTCCTTTTCGTGGCCCATTTTTGCCTGCATTTGGCAGAATCCTAAAATTCATTCCAACAATACAAATCCCTCTCTTCCAACAATTCAGATAAGAAGAGTCTGGTGTTCATCGTGATTTGTTACCAGCCATCTAGGAGACTATGGAATGAAAAACAGGCCGAACAGTAGGACTGCACAGGGGATTAGACCTGCATAAACCGCAGATGTTCAAGGTGGTTTCAGACTTGGACTTTTCTATACAACGTTGGCACTAAACTTGAATTATGCTACTTTTTCTGTTTTACCAATGAATGCCAAAACCCTCCAAGCTAATACTGTCCCGATTATGAAGGAAACGGACACTCCAGCAAAGATCATAAGCTGTGGAGAGAAGAGAACATGTTAGGCCCAGTAGGTTCTGTAGGATGTACGTATATACACCATCTTGCACTTGCAATAGGGCAAAATTTGCTACAAGCTAAGGCCTTTTGCCAATAGCTCCATGCTTGCAATTTTAACCAAGAATGTTCATACAAAATCTTTGCCTGATTGACAGCAGTCAAAGCTCCACGGAGATTTTTGGTGTAATTTCAGCTATAAATATCGGTACCTGGACATGAATTAGAAAAAGATTAACCAATCTAAACCGAAGAGAGAGCCTCATGTTGTCACTGTGAATCGAGTCCAGCATGGTGTCGTAGAACAACTTGCTACATCAAATTTATGTGGTACGAAGTGAGGAATTACCACATAGGAAAGGACTCCCATTCCATATCCCGTGGCCAATCTTCCGATATCCAGAGCCAGTGCTCCCTAGTTTACTCAAAATTAAACAGAGCAGAGAGTTGATGAGACTTGAAGTTCTTATGCAACTAATCGATCTTCATGTATGATTAGGCTTGTAAATAGGATATGGACACACCTCAGCAAAGTAAATAGCAAGCCATCCTGCTACACAAAGAGCGCTCGCTATTCTCATTGTCTGCATTTTGAGGCAAATGTTTTTGCTGTCACGTCCTCCGTCCATGATATGACTAAATCCCTAAGTTAAAACTCTCAAAGAGTCTTGAACAACACTGTTCTGTTTTACATTGTGAAAGATGCACCAATCATTGCACCGATTGTCAGTATGGATCCAAAGACTGAATACTGTTGAAAGACACATAAAGAGTAACTGCAAATCAGCTTGAGTTCAGGAGAGCAAGAACTTCAGTTACCATCTAGCTAATGATGCTATAAGTTACTGAACGTACGAGAATCTCAGTGGAAAGCTATTCTGAACAAACCTATCACTTCGATCAGAAACCTGAATGATATGCAGTCACAATTTTCAGCTGACGATACCCAATCTAAATCTCCCCATTTATTGGTTTTCTTGTCCTGAGGTGTCCAACAATGGAACTCAATGTATAAATTCGGTATACATTTCAATCGTTACAATGCAGAAAGAATAAGATGTCTAGAGAAAGAAGTATCTCTACCTCAAAGCCAACATCCTTATTTTTGAGAGTCTTGTTAATAACGTTTTTTATCATACAACTCGTCCATATTATGGACCCGGAATATGAGCAGATCGTTACTTTGATTTTCTTGTATATGGGCACCTTCGGTGATAAGTCCGATATTGAATCAAAGCAACGAACAAAGACAATGCAACATGTGCTTCTCAACAACGAACAAAGACAACGCAACATGTGCTTCTCAACACTCGCAGGTAAATTCGACATACCTCAGCTGTAGAGAGACCAAGTTCCTCCACTATAGCATCCTGAGTTGGTGATGAATAACCTGCCTGAAAATCCAATGAAACAATTTCTCATTAGATTCAATTAATCACATCCTTTTCATTTTAACCATTACTATTGGACCTGGACTTTTCAAAAAGAAATTGCATTTCCTACTTAAGCAGGTCCAGAATTCATAGGAACCACAAACCGCAACGAATGTGGTGAAATAGACCATCCACGGACGACCCTTATCGATTCCTCCATCTTTGCCAGCTCGGTCCTTCTCTTGCGGCACAAGGAGCCGCTCTCTTACTCCTTCTCTGTCCCCAGTTTCTTGATTTTCAATGTCCTCGTTAATCGCCATGCTAGTTCGCCTTACAAAAATGCTCCTTCGTTCTCTATCTGACTACGTACAAGGAACTAGCAAATCTATAAGCTCCAGAGAAGATAAGTTCTCTTTCCAACGTGGCTAGTCTGCTTGCTTTATATGGATGAGTCGAAATGAGAAACCCCAAATGCTAATACCGAAACCCTATCTCCGACTGGTTTATAATCGCGTTTCTAGGAATTCCTCGCTGACCTCAGTCTAGCAAATTGGCAAGCAACTCTTTGCTTTTCTGACTCGCCTCCGTTAATGGTATTGGAATCACTAATGGAACAGAGTCTCCGAATACAGCAGGATCACAGATGTAAAGGGCTGCATCGCTCTTTATGGGCAAGGAGTAAGTAAAAACATGGAACTGGATTTTCTCAATGACACGGCTCTGGATAAAGACAAAGTAAAAACCACGGACAAAGTTCCATCTTTTTCAGCCAACCACCGGCTAGGAAAACCCGAGTGTTTTTCTAACCTGGAAAGTAATTAAGTTCTGTCCATTTTTCCATGGAGGCATTGTTATCTTCAATTTCAACCCACGTTTATCGTGTAAGAAAGATAAGATCTCAATCAATAGTTTCTTATCTCTTTGGTGCAATAATCAACTATCAAGAAAAAGAACTGTTCTGCTAGGACATTACTTTTCTTTAGGGAATTTTCTTGACCAAAACCCTTTTTTTTTTCCAATTGGACGAGGAGCAAAAGATAAGTTCGGCCGGACCTTCTTCTCGGGACACATTATCTTCCTTTTCTATTTTTTAAAAGAACCACTACATATGCGAACAAAAAGCATGCATATAGCCTCCTTTGTGATCAGTGACGCTTTTGATGTCTGCTCAAATGGTAAGACTAGATAGCAGGAATTTCAAAAAGGGATGTTTTTCATCTTTCCATAGTGGCCAATTTTGCAGAAAATGGCAATTTATAGCGGCAAGATGTGGACAGAATTACTTTCTACCAAGGACGTCATGTACTGCCGAGGTCCATGAATCTAAAGAATTCAGCCACCATGAAGCCAGCCGACGGGAAAGAATTCACAGGCACAACGGAATGGACCATAAAGTTGCAGAGCACATTGGCCAAAAATATCCAACCACCATTCTCCAACTACTTTATTGGTCCACATTTGCTGCATCTCCGCCTTCTTTCACTTCACGATTCAGAGTAGGCCAACAAAATCCAGCAAGAATATATAGCTTCGGCCTGCTCGAGAAAAAGAAAATGTCAAAAATATATCTTACTCTTGATCTAATAACCACTTACATATTTTCGTTTTGATAAATATCATTCACATACTTCCAAGAAAAACCCCCATTGAGAACATTAATTGCCCCTCCATGTAAACTCATTTTAGCATCTTCCTTACGGTTTAAGCAGACTGAAAAAGTGATTTTTGAATGGTAGAATTAGTGTAGATATTTGTTATTTTCAAAAGAAGAGGTAAGTGGTCATGGGATGAGAAATAAGGTGTATTTCGTTATATTTTTCTCAAAAAACTTAGACAAAACAAATATGCTAATCTTGTAAGCACATAGTAGATTTGTATTTCAAATGTATTAGAAGAAAAAAGACACTACAAATGTCATAACTTTTGTACAGTAACCACTTAAGTACCATAACTTTTATTCAATCACTTAATAATCGATCACTTAAGCATTGTAATTTTTCATTAATAAGGACATCCGATGTGAATGTTCTTTAAGAAGTTACAACACTCAAATGATCAATTAAAGGTTATGGCACTCAAGTAAAGATTTTTTTTTTTTTTAAGTCATGACACTCAAGTAATCGAAAAACAATGTTATGGCACTTAGGCGAGCACCGCACGACAGTTATGATACTTGTGATGTCCTTATCTCCATATTTTAATATCCTTCTTCCATTCATGACACCAAATCCCATAAAATATAATAAAAAGCACACGGAAATTTTTTTTTTTTTAGCTAATGTTACATAATTGTAAGCGTCTAATTAAGTAGAGATTAATCAGGTTGATTTAGGTTTTAGAGGCTGCCAGTCATTTTTGCTTAACCCCTACTAAACAAAGCTACGAACAACGAGCGATTGTTTTAAGCTAGTAACTCCGTTTAAGCATCCAATAAAAATCAGCAAGATTTAGCACAACCCTTTTAATATAAGAAGTTTTAGGAATCCTTATCATCACCTTGAAGAAGGGTACCTGGGCAAACGCGATTAAAACACCCAGTTCAGAGACAAAGCAGCCTTCCCTAATTTAAAGGGAAAATACGTGGACGCGATACAACTTGCCTCACCTCACATAATATATATATCTATAGGCATGGACTAAAATAAGTCGTTTGCGGGTCCCTCTTCTAATAAGGTCAATCCACTTGTTGGAATGGAATGAATTTGATTGATAGAGAAGGTCTAGATTGCCTGAGGGAGCGGATATATCCTAATTGCAGAAATAATATATTAATTGTAATAGAGCATATGCCACTTTCATTTTGCATGATTGCATCTAATCTCAGAGATCTAGATTCTTTTCTTTCTTTCTTTCTTTCTTTCTTTCTTTCCCCTCCAATCTTCCAATTTGTGGAGAAAAATATGATCCTATCAGCAAGAGGAACTTGAATCGTTCTGCCGGCCTCGCACTGACGAAACAAAAATAATAAAAGAGTGAAAACTGACAAATTATTACCAAAATGAAATTGACAAAAAGCTAATAGGTTAGGTGAGGTGAGCTATGAAAGAAATTTATGTATGAACCAGATTGTAAAATAACCTTAGTCTAAATTCTCGATATTTATTTTGCTATACGTTATGAAATGAAAAATCTCTATTTGGACAAGAAATTTTTCTTTTCTTGGTGACTGTTTTATGCATTACTCTAAGTTTTCACCAACCTATTCAATGAACATGGCTTCATCCATAAGGATACATCCAAGGATGCACAAGAATCAGATTTCGACCAAGTCTAGAGAACTAAGCAAGGCCTGGTTTCCTCTCTTTAGGTAGACATCCTGATTGTGTCGACAATCTTATCCACTAAGACATGTAATTCCCTATTTTCAAGAGTACGATGCCTAAGGAAACGAACATTTGGTACTCTTCTTTCATCCTGCTCTTATATTTTACTAAACAAGACAGATTGCCATATGTATAAAGATGTATAATTAGAGAAGATCCAAGAGAATATACTATTAAAGGATCGACTTATTAAGACATGACAAATGCAACTTGACTTCATTATTTGATCTGCGCCTTTTAAATAAATATACAAATATATTTTTGTTACTTATAAATTCCTATGTAGGCTTGATATGAAAAAAAAAAAATTGTCCTGGCCATTACCATTTTAATACGAAACTAGAAAAAAGAAAAATCACCCACAAACAGACACTTTTTATGCCCAACAAAAGAAACAAAGAAAAGATTTGCATATATTTCGAGAAAGAAAATCTAGAGATTTCGATTTTGCTTGTATGGAGAAACAACATATTTTATTTAATTTGAGAGATTTTTGTTCTTATCTTCTTAATCAACATCTTTGGTGGTGAATACAACATAATATTACAATTTTCTTTTTTCTTGGACAGAAAAAAGAGCTTTGGCACGAAACCAAAGATGGTATTACTTATTATGTAATATAGATTATAAATTCTTTATTGTAAGGAAGGGCAGGGGTGAATCACCTATAATTAATTTTTTTTCCCCTAGATATCAACATAGAGTACATAAAACAACAACTTGCCCGCTCTAGACTTTTGTGGTTCTGCACAGCGTATATAAATCAATTCAATTTGTTTATGGCAACATGGAATATTCTCTGAGCAATGAATTGTTGCTTTGACCTCACTTCCTCCTTCCTCCTCCTTCCCTCGCTTGGACGTTAGCTCCAAGACAAAACAGAGAGCGGGTCGCTGTCCAAAGGACGCGAGGCTGCGCCCGACATTCGCCCAGGAATGTCGTGCCGTACGAAGCCAGCTGGTCTCGTCCTTGAAGAAAGGAACAGAAACGAGATAAATGGGAGAGAAAGGCGGCAAAGGGAAGGGGGGGTCTCTCCGGTCTTTTTGGGTTTGTTCGGCCGAGGTAGAGCAACCGAGAGAGAGAGAGAGAGAGAGAGAGAGAGCTGTTGAGAGTGAGAAGGTGAGCTCGAGAGAGAGAGAGAAGGAGCGAGCCAGAGAAGAGAGGGAGCTTGAGGGGCTAGAGCCGCTCGAGAGGGGAGACCGAGAAGGTGGATAGCGAGGGAGAGCGGGAGAGAGAGGCGACTGTGATCTCGAGTTCTTCGGGGGAGGCTAGAGACAGCGAGAGCAACAGAGAGAGTGAGATCCGAGAGAGTGAGCAAAGGATGAAGCGGAGAGAGAACCGAGAGTGAGCGGAGGGATGGACTGAGAGAAAGCAGAGACCCAGGAGCCGAACTTCGTTCTCGGACAAGCATTCCCCGGCCATCCCCAACATAAACCGGCGATCTCCAACCAACACCCTCGAGCACGTGGTGAGTTTTCTTCAGGTTCGACCACTTTTATCTTGATGATCCTAGCTCAGTGCAACGTCGAGGCGGCCGACCATAGCTCGTTTCTCTTCAGGCTCACCTACTGGCCTTCGTCGCCGAGCCGGGTAGAGATATTCGTGGTCAAACACTTCTCTCTGGGAACTCCATTGCTTGGTTTTATTTAAGACGGAACCGAAACGATAGCTCGGTCTCGTTTTCCCTAGTCCACCAGCATGCTCGATTTGAACAAGCCGTCCCTTTTGTCGAGTTTGAGTCGTCACTTGCTGCTTTCTTTTGAGTAAATGACTTAGAGTGCTGCCATTTTCATTCTCTGTTGATGGCTGCTTGAATATGTTCAAGACTTCACCCTTTCGTTCCAGGGACACACTCTTTAAATTCTCCCATGGAATTTCTTCATGAAAATTGATTATCCGCCAGCTTAATAGCATGCGAGTAATGACTGGACCTTATCTATTTAGATATGGTGGTGGACTTTTGACTAGTTGTGCACTGTTCAGAATGCCAGATTCATTTGTAGAGGTTTATAGTGGAAGATTTTGTTTACTGTTTTTCTAAATTATATGACAGGTATTTGTAATTTGCATTTCTAAAATGTAATATCCTTTCAATTTTCTAGAGAGAAGGATCACATCGATTCTTGGTACAATGGGGCAGAAGTTTCTATCTGTATATCGCTTGTGTGGCACGTATATTGCTTTTTTTGACAATTCTCATAACAGTTTACTTGGTGACACCCAATTGCATATCGTTTGGCTACATTTTGCTCCTCCTATGTTGGATCATAGGAAGACAACTCATTGAAAGGACGAGAAGACACCTTTGGTTTCCATTAAAAGTATATGCAATCACTGTGTTTATCTTCATATACAGCTTGAGCAATTTCTCCACCTTTGAGATGTGGTTGTTAGGGTTGATTGATCTTCAGTTTTACTTGGCCTACAACTCAGAAGCTTTGCTATTGCAGAATATTTGGCAGTCTCTTGCAATCCTAATTGTGATGCAGCTCTAGAGCTACGAGAGGAGACAGAGCAAGTATATCCAATCTGATGACTCCAAACTTATGGAATTTGGAGCACTTGGATTTATTCAGAGTTTCCTTATTTGACACGGTGACAACGTAGTGTATATAGCAGTGTTCTATGCATCATCGTCGCCAATTAATCTCTTTGGTTTCCTTTATCTGCTTGGTCTTGTCATATGTTCCCTTTTAGCTAAAGCATCTCGAATCCCATCAAAGTTATTCCTTCTTTATTCAGGAATTCTGGTGATGACAGAATATCTATTTCAGATGTAGGTGTCGCGACCTCCCCGAAGCGGGTTGGACCACCTACGGGTTCGGCTAATGGATTGCTAAGCCTAGACTTAGCTCGGGCTCTCCCAAACCTATACCAATTCGCGACTTAGATTCAAATTCTTAACATGCAACTGATTTTTCAATTAGGAGTCGCCACTAATCTTGTCACGCCCCGATCCTCGGACGCGCGCACATCCTTCTACTTGGTCGATTTTAGAATGCGATATCCCAGGACTATGTATCGCCGACCCTTTCTTTTATTAAGCACATGCGGAAGCAGTTATAAATCCCCAAACAATAAAACAATGGGATAGGAAAGTAGGCCATATTTTTCATATTGAAATTCATAACCACACTTTCATTAACAGCACAACTCATAATATATTTACAATACTATTCACAACATACTTGTCTCACACCTATCTATGCTAAGACAGGGTTTACAAAAGGGATGGGATCTCAATCCACATCCGGGTTGTACTCAAGATCCCTCTCTGGATCATCTTCTACTTCAAAATACTTTCTCCCCTTCAGGTTCCTCTTCCTTAGCTTCTCCTCAGGTTCCTGAAATGGTTATTCAATAACCAATGAGACCACGTCTCAGCGAGTCCTACCCCCTACGACTCGATTAATAAACTAATATGCCATACGGTTGCCTAAGCACAACATGAGTCAGAGGACTTACCTTAGCCACAGTTCCAACCTGCAATTCAAGGTTAAACACATACATTCAAACAATTCACGACATCCGATCAAGCACTGGCCAATCGACTAAGTCGATTACATGTCAATTAGACCCTCTCTAGGTCATTTCCACTCATACCACGCTTCCCCAGTGGTGTACTCATTCACCAAATCACATGTGTTTCTCGGGCGTCGTTTTCACCAATGACATACCGATCACCGACACCGTGCGTTCTTTAAGGCGCCGTTTTCACCAAAGTGATATCCTCGATCACCGAACCACGTGTCCTTTCTAGGCGCCGTTTTCGCCAAGGTGACATCGGCTATAGACAACATCGTGAGTTCTTTAAGGCGTCGTTTTCACCAGTGATATTTCCTTAATCACCGAACCACGTTTGTCTATAAGTCATTTACGTGCGTTCTTTAAGGCGCCGTTTTCGCCGTGATACTTCCAATCACCGAACCACGTATGTCCAATAATATCGTACTTGATTGGTCTCAACCAATAATGTTCTCAGTTAGCTCTCAACATTCTCTCTACTATATAGCCCATCAACGTACTGGCGCTATATATCCATGCTTGGCCATTACCAATCAAATACTCAATAACAAACAATTTAGGGCAATTCCTAAAATTCCACAATAAATTCAATTCCACACAACGTAGAGCTCAAATAAATAAATGGTCTACACCACGACAATCGGCACGAAATTCCGGTCACCGGCCATCCTGGTTGAATTTCCGGAAAAATAATTAATTAAATAAATAAATTTCGAAAATAAATAAATAAACATCAAAAATCCAATTTAGGCCCATATTGCCTTATTGGAGCCAAACGGTCGGGAAAAATCCCGAGATGCATTCAATAAATAACCAAACATTTCTACTTGCTAATAGCTAGGTCTAATCACCTAACATGCATCATTAAGTCACTTGACAAAAGCGGAGATCGAATCACCGCAACGGCGACACGACGGCGGCCGAAATCGAACTTTCGACAACACCGGCGGGCTTGGGACCGGGCCTCGACCTTGGCTCAACAAATCTCAGCCCAAATGAGATTTGTTCTTGCGCTAGACTGGGCTTCCTTTAGACTGGGCTGAACTTGCTGGGCCTCGTTGAAACCAAACTGAACTGGGCTTCAAGATGTGGACTGGGCTGCAATTGCTTTGCTTGAAGATTGGGCCTTAAACTTTCAGTTGATGGCTGCTGGAGATTTGGGCCAAGCAAGTTACAAAATGGAAGCTGGGCTGATCAGTGGACTGTACCAAAAGGCCCGAATTGTTGATGAAGATGGGCCCACAACGCTGGACTTCAGTGGGCTTCGCACGGTCGGATGAAGGCCGTTCAATTTCACGCTCGCAGCTTCGTGGAGTTGATGGCGAAGACACACGAACGTGGGTCAACGAAGGCTTCACCCGGTGGAAATTCGACTAAGATGGGGGCGTGCCGGTGTGGACGATGGAGGAAAAACAGCGTCGAAGAAGCTGTGCCGTTGATCTTCAAGCGTTGCTGCTCTTCAAGCTTCGCTGGCGGACGTGTGGCTTCTTCGGTGGTGTTGCTCGGTCAACAAGTGCTTCGCTCGGTGGAGAATTTGACCGAGATGACGTGTGGACGGCAGAGGCGTGGGGACTTCGGTGAATTTCGCAGATGAATACTTGGTTGAATCGGTGGTCTTCCGCGGGCGTTGGAGTTGACTGGCGTGCTGGCGTGGAGTTGAGGGCACGCCACAAGGGAAGACTAAAGATGGGAGCTGCTCATGGACGTTGTCTTCGTGGACTCCACGATATGCTCGGGCTGAAGACGTTGGACTCGGGCTTCGGCGGTTTCGCTTGTTGACCGAAGCAGAAGGAGGAGCGGGCAGGTGGCAACGTGAAGGAACTCGGTGGAGTCGTGGGCTTCTAGCGGTCAACCAACGGCTTCGTTCTTGCAGGTGTTGACCGAGAGATGCTGGTTGATGGGCAAGTGGCGAGGAGCAGCTTAAATTGAAGATCTCGTGGCTGGCGTGAGTGGAGTGTGTGGGCTTCGGTTGAGGAAGAGAAGTAACGGAGATGGAGAGAGGTGAGTGATGGGGATTGCTTCGCACGGCAGAGAGATTAAAACCAAAGCAGGAATAATGAGCGGATGGGAGGGTTGCCGAGCGTGAGAAGATGGAGGCCAGCCGTTTGTGCGTGTTCCACAAGCCAAAGAAAAGATCAACACAACATCTCCTCTTAAATGCTTGTCCCCCCAATAGCTCTCAAAAATATCCTAGTGTTCCCTTTTTACTTTCTAGCACTAATATCCACTTAATTATCCAAATTGAAGCCTCAATTTCTGCCCCTTTTTCAATTTCGAATTTCACTCAAATAAACTAAATTTTCTTGCTCAATTTCCCAAATTGAGGTCCAATCTCAATGTAGAAAAATCCCAAGTGATTTTCTATAAATCCCTGACACATAAAGGCTCAACCCGAAAGCCCAATTTTCCATCAATTTAGCCAATCTGAATTTCCGCCAAATTTCCGCGACGTCCGAAACCGTTTTCCGTAAAAATTCCTGAATCTCCGAAAAATCTTCTGAGACAGAGTTGATGTTCCTAAAATAGCTTGTGACATCACCGAACTTTCGATTTCTGAAATCGGACTTGAATTGGCGGTTAATTTTCATCCGACGCGTTTTTAGCGTGACCTAGACTATCGGGTAGTTTTCAGAACTTTTAAGGCAAATGACCCGTGGTCGATTTTCTTCGAGCCACTATGAACCCACTCGACTCAATGGCGACTCTTGATTGTCGTGAAAATCTCGAGGATTCAAATACGGACACGGGGTACCAAAACAATAAGAAATCGGTCTAGTGACGGTCAACGAGAATTTTCTAATTTAGTGGTGTCACCCACGATTAGCCACACATCTCGTCGAACCGACCTATCTCGATCTCTAATCGATTTTATCTTTGCGCCGCAATGGCCTCTAAAGATAGACACGGTCAAGTTCGATTCCCGATCGAGTTCTCAAGTCTATTGCCTTAAAATTCCTTAATAATTTCCCAGCTAGTCTAGTTATCTCGAGAGTGATCGGCTCGAGAATAACCCTATAGACGCGTCAATGAAATGCCCGATTTATTCAGTAGAAGACAGGGTTGAAAATTTGGGATGTCACAAATCTATTTTTGGTGGGTCGATTAGAAACCCAAGTAAAGTAACGGGAGAATTACTTCACTCCTACGAACAGAGATTGTGAGTTCGGGGACTTGGTTACGCTAGATTTCTCTAACGCCCTTTCGGTACCTTTCTCTTTTAAAAAAACATGTTTTGCAGGCAGTTTGGATTGATTTTAATTCACTTTCCTAACATGTGAGGTGATCATGCGGATGCGCAAACCACCAATTTAACACCCAAGAAAGCGATGAATAAATTGCAGGGACTTACCTCATAGAACGAAAGCATTTGCATTGTTAGATCAGAATTCACATCAACAGACCTAGATATGATTTCTAATTAACAGGCAAATTCCCCTTTTTTTTTTGTTTTTACTTATTTAATGGGAATCATGCAATATGCAATGCATGCTACTAATCTAACGTGGAATGGCATGACAATGTTTTCTAAACTACATGACGTGAGTAAAATATATTTTTTTTCGTGTTTTCTTAATGAACATGCAATAATTAAATATGCAAATCAAAATGACCTAATTATAATGACGGGCAATTTTTAATTAAATGAGCATAATCCTACATGACGCGCCCATGATATTTCTATTCCTAAAAGTGCAATTTATCCTAAAAATTGAAATTAATTTATGAGACATGCAATTCTATTCTAATATGCATGAGGATTTTTTTGTTTGTTTATATATATATATATACATATATATAATTCGAAATTTAAAAAATTGCACACAATTAAACATGCAACCTAAAAAACTAGCACCCTAAATTAATTAATTAATTTTTTTTGGGGATTTTTTTTATAAAAATTTAAAATCAAAAATCCTATTCTAAATTGACTAGTGCAATCCTTAAGAAAAACTAATATCCTGAATGCATTTTTTGAGTTTTTTGGTTATTTAAAAAAAACGAAATAACTAAATACGCTAACCCTAGCCTTAATCTAACTTGCATTTTTTTGAAATTTTTTATGCAAAATATCCAATTCAATCAAGATAAGATTAATACCTAAAATTGACGAACCATATCTCGCACATGAGATCGGGTTGGTCAATTTTAAATTAAATCGCGAATCGAATCTCGGGCATGAGATTGGATTGTCGATTTTTGTACGAGATCGTGAGTTGGATTTTGGGCGCGAAAATCAAACTCCTAATCCCTAGTTTGAGGGGTTATAACCTCAAGCATGCATTAATGAATAATCACACTAAAAAAACTATATAAAAACAAACTATAAACTATATAACAAAAAGATAAAATAATAATAAAAACTACCTAATGCTCCCTTTTGTTTTTCCTTTTCTGTTTTCTTCTTTTTTTTTTACCACGCATGGCTTGCTCGTGGGTCTCCAAGGCGGTGCTCCGGCGAGGACCGGCCACAGCGAATCGGCGGGGAGCGGTAGCGGAAGCTGGCGAAGACGCGAGCTGTGGCGTCGCGGATGAGGGAAAGCAAGGCGGGCCGGCGCGTGACGAAGCAAAAGCCGGGCGGCCGGCACAGAGGACAGCAGGTGGGGCACGGTGGTGCTGTGCGAGGATCGGTCACAGCGCGAAGGGGAGACCGGCGAAGGCGGTGCGGACGTGAGATCGGTACGGACGTACGGTGGTTCGGCGTCCGAGTCTGGAGCAATGGGAGCGGCTCGGGTGGTAGCTCGGGTGAGGCGGTGCAGCAACGTGTAGGGCGCTGCGACGGGTGCTGCAGCTTGCGGGCGTTTGGGCGGTGGCGCGGTATCGGAGGCACGGGCTGCAGGTGTAGAGGCGGGTGCTCGGGGCGTCGGACGGAGGTGCAGGCGTTGCTGGTGGCGGTGGTTTGCAGGAGCGGAAGCCGCGGGTCATCACGGCCACCGCAGGGGTGACGAACGGCGGTGCGAGCACGTGGGTGGTGCTCGCACAGGGGATGGCCGGCGGAGTGGCGGTGACTGGTGGTGCGGCTGGGCGGAGTTTTGCTGCTGAGGTCGAACGGCGTAGGAGCAGAAACCGGTGGAAATCCAGGAGCGAAGAATTCTTGGAGAAGATGAACAGTAGGGTCTTGTCTTCTCTATTTTATTCTTTTTTTAATATTCTCTCTCTCACGTCTCACTCTCTGCAGTCTCTCTCTCTGCTTTTTCCCTTCTTTTTTTAATCTCCTCCCCTTGACTTCATATTTTCTTTTGCCGGTTCTCTCCACACTGGCTCTCTTTTTTAAATAGCTCTCACAATCCTCTCAAGGAAATTTTTCGTTCTGCCCCATTTTGACGCGGCTTCTTGGGGTCTTATTTATAGGCCGTTCATTGCCTCTTGAAGATAGCCAACTTTATTGTGACAAGATGCAGCCGCAACTTTTCCAGAATTTAAGCTGAACTTTACCATTTTTTAATCTTCTCCAGACCATTCTTTCGGCCACCACTCCGCTCTTCAGCAAGGAAATCTTCTTGCAGGCACATGTATGATTTTTACGTCCCCCATTTCGTGCGTGTATGTGCATGCATTAATGAGGAGGTTTCTTCTTCGGTGAATTTTCATTGTGCCACCAAAGCTGACATATTATATAATATTATGGGCATATTATAATAATACAATATGGGCATATTATATAATATATCATGGGCTGCTTTTGCTTCTTTGAAGATTTCTCCCGAGTCCGCACGTCCACCGAATTTGTGCATGCATTAATGAAGAATAGACAATGGACGTGCGAGAGCTTCTTTCCTCATTTTTTATGCGTGTTCAGACCAGCGAAAGAGAGACCATCCTTTTATGCATGCAATTGACCGCGAGCCCCTGCTTTTTGTTGTCCTCTTAGTATCGATGCAAATGCGACTACGTGAAATGCAATTTTACTACTATTTTTTTTTAGGAGTTAAAGATTAATCCCTAATTTTCTATGCAATTAATTACTACATGATTAGTCAAAATTTAGGTGTCGACAGCTGCCCCTTTTTGAAGGTGAGCTCGCAGAGGTTGCATTCAAAGACAATATGATACCTAAATTTTGACCATGAACATGCAATGGATGATATTTTGGCGGGACTATGGATCCCTTTTTTGTTTTTTTGTTTTTTTTTTTTAGATGCAATTTATATGATACATGGAAATGCTAATGCCAGTGATAAAAGGAACTTACCTAGAATAACTTACCTTCGGGGAGGGTAGAGTAACTCGAGATAATTGGTGTTACATGTCTAGGACCCGTACCATTCTACGGTCGCCTAGAATAGTAACATGACTTTACAAAGAGACTGCTTTCCCAGGACCCCGGTCGCCTAGTATGGCATTGCTTGGTTGTGTCTAGGACCCGTACCATTCTACGGTCGCCTAAACGGGGAAAAATTTTGAGACATCCAGATCCAGCCTGAGATGTCAAGAATTTGGGAACTTAGCCAATAGACACTCAATGTTAGGTGAGATGAATATTGGATTAAGAGGGTTCGAAAATACCTAGATCCAGACTAAGGTATAACGAGAAAGATCAGAAAGCATTCATATCCAGAATGAAATGCTTAACGAACAGTTTTGAGACATCCAAATCCAAACTGAGATGTCAAAAAAAAATTTGGGACTTAACCAACAAACACTCAATGTTAGGTGAGATGAATATTGGATTAAGAAAATTTGAAATACCTAGATCCAGACTAAGGTATAACGAAAAAGATCGAAAAACATTCACATCCAAAGTGAAATGTTTAACGAAGAGTTTTGAGACATCCAAATCCAAACTGAGATGTCAAGAATTTTGGGACTTAACCAATAAACACTCAATGTTAGGTGAGATGAATATTGAATTAAGAAGATTCGAAATACCTAGATCCGACTAAGGTATAACGAAAAGATCGAAAAACATTCACATCCAGAGTGAAATGTTTAACGAAGAGTTTTGAGACATCCAGATCCAGCATCGAGATGTCAAGAATTTTGGGACTTAACCAATAAACACTCAATGTTAGGTGAGATGAATATTGGATTAAGAAGATTCGAAATACCTAGATCCAGACTAAGGTATAACGAAAAAAATCGAAAAACATTCACATCCAAAGTGAAATGTTTGACGAAGAGTTTTGAGACATTCAGATCCAGACTGAGATGTCAAGAATTTTGGAACTTAACCAATAAACACTCAATGTTAGGTGAGATGGATATTGGATTAAGAAGATTCGAAATACTTAGATCCAGACTAAGGTATAACGAAAAAGATTGGAAAGCATTCATATCCAGAATGAAATGCTTAACGAAGAGTTTTGAGACTTTTATCAAGAATTTGGGAATACCTAGGACAAACCTGGGATATTCGTGAAGGTTACTTACCTCTTGGTAGAAAGAAGTTTTGGAACATCGAGGATGTATTTCGAATATTCATGGAGGTTTCTCACCTCGAGGCCTCTGAAAGGCAACATAAATGCCAGGAGCTCTTGGGTCTTCAAGGAAACATTACTTGTCAGACATGATTAGAGCAAAAATACATGCATTCATGAAAGAAGTAAGCAATTCAGCACACTCCAAAATCCACTGAAGCTTTTATCCATTCAACCAAGATTTATGCATGATGGTTTTACCATATTTACACCACCAAATTTCCACTGGGGAGAATCATCGTTTAAGACAATTTTCACTCATGACATGGATTTTCAAGAACACCAAATGAGAGACTTTGAGTTAGAAAGGACTTTCACTCACTCTCATTAAGAAGGCTATTTTGTCCCGACCATTAATGTGGGATCACAGGAATCACTCCATCTTACTTTCATCATGTCAATAAGGGTTCGAGTATTCGCAAGCGGTACGACCTTGTCAATCCGAGAGGTCTTTATCAGGACTGTAATGTAGGCTCGGTCAATGGCTCAACAAAGAGGGACTCTTCGAGTCAAGGCTAATGAAAGAACAATACTTCGCAATCATCTTCGGATTTACAAGTCAAGGAACCTGCGAAATGAGATAGAAATGGTCTTGCTCGCACTTCTTCAAG
This sequence comes from Eucalyptus sideroxylon, assembly GCA_014182405.2. Lineage (NCBI taxonomy): Eukaryota > Viridiplantae > Streptophyta > Magnoliopsida > Myrtales > Myrtaceae > Eucalyptus > Eucalyptus sideroxylon. The sequence goes on along the minus strand of CM024555.2, from coordinate 32,816,345 downwards.
CGATGCTTTTAAGCATATGAATTCCTATGTTAATTTCGGTGCCCTAATCTGAAGAGACTTTGCAAGGGACGTAACGTAGGTTAAGTTCATGGGTTGAGAAGTGAATGAATCATTAGACTCAAAATGTGTATAGGGGGATGAGAATTGGTGATCATCTTGGCATTGTCACCGGACTTCTTTTTTTTCACCATTGGGATTTTCCTCATAGGTACTATAAAAACTTGGCATTTAAGTTCTTTGAGTACCACTCCATTGGGAATACACCCTTTTACAATTGATAATCATTTATCTTGACTCTTTCTTTCATTTTCTATGGGCATTGGCCTTACTTTTACCAGGCACACTGCTTTTTCATGCCCCTTTTGTTTTTTTTTTTTTTTTGAATAACCACGTAATGCATTAACATTTGGGTTCTTGAGGAGTTTTCATTTTTTGTCAGCACTCGGGATTTTGCTGCTTGAACATTTGCCTTTTACCTTGCCCCGATGTGGGGGATGATCACCAATTGAATTTACAAGCTCAAGGGGCTACACAATGGATAAAGTGTGTATGATAGAGAAAGAACTGCTCTTCATCATCCTAAGGCACTTGAATTATCGTATGAATTCAATGTAATAGCAATACTTGAAGATTGATGCAAGTGAGAGCAAGAATATTCCTATCAAATTCCTCACCTCATGATGTCGTATTACCTCCAGCTTGCCCCAATGTGGGGTGGTTCTTGACAGGGGTAATTTAAAATTATTCACGTGTGTGGGCTAAAAAGGGTTTAAACAATGGATGATCACGTAGTGTTTGGGATAGAGAATGAACCGCCTCTCATCATTTCGATCATTGTACCTTTCGCGAGAAAACTCTTTACCTTAGAAACATGGAACTTCCTACACTCATCTCACCAGTATATGAGCAAGGGACTGTGTATAAGATAAGACTTGCCTTTCATCATCCTGACATGTCTCATTTAGCATGTTCAATTCATTCCACATCATTCATTAACTTGATTGATGGTGACGATCCTCAGTGAAATTGGTAATTAAACAGGTAAAACTATCATGCAAAATTCTCCTTTGAAAGGTCACAATTACTTCATGAACTCATCAGCTTTAAACACAAAGAGTTTACAGCTCAAGGAAGAAAAAGGATTGGTAAAAAAATTGTTTTTTTTTTGGCAAACTTTTTGCCATTTCCAGGGATCAAACCCCGGTCGTTCTCGGACCCTTTCATTCCCCATGCCACCAGGCCGAGGCGCTGGTGGTGTCTTCAGGGCATTTCTTTTTTTTATTTAATTGAACTGACACTAGGTCAACACGTCTGATATACCGAATCAAATTAATTTGATATGTGTATGGAACAGGGCCTACTTCTCCTCTCATTCAATCCATTCCCACACAATTCAACGAAGAAATGAGTACCTTCAATTCACAACAAATTCTTTCAAGGGTAATACTTCTTCACAGCATCGGAGTTAACAGGATTAGAAAACTCATGACCATCCAATTCTGTAAGGATTAAGGCACCTCCAGGGAGTACCCTCTTCACCATATACGGGCCGCTATAATTTGGAGCAAATTTGCCTCCAGGATCAGGAAAAATCGGCAACACCTTTCTTAGAACTAGATCATTTACTTCGAAGTGTCTCGGCCGTACCTTCCTATTGAAAGACTTGGCTACTCTTTGTTGATATGCCTGACCATGGCAAAGAGCTTTTAACCTTCTCTCATCAATCAGATACAACTGCTCGAACCTTTGTTGTGTCCATTCGCCTCGGACAATTCCACTTGGGATAAGACTCGAGAGAGGGGATTTCTACTTCCACAGCAAGACTGCCTCCATGCCATAAACTAAGGAGAAAGGGGTTGCCCCGGTAGATGTTCGGATCGATGTCCGATACGCCATTAGAGCAAAAGGTAACCTGTCATGCCAATCTCGATAATTCTCGGCTGTCTTAGCCAGGATCTTCTTGATGTTCTTATTAGCTGCCTCAATGGCTCCATTCATTTGTGGGCAGTAAGGTGATGAATTCAAATGCTTGATTTTGAACTCACTGAACAACTCATCAATGAACTTGTTATTCAGATTTGTCCCATTATCAGTGACAATTGCTTCGGGGACACCATAACGGGCGATTATGTCACGCCTAATAAACTTCACAACGTTTCGAGCCGTGACATTAACATATGATGCGGCTTCAATCCATTTTGAAAAATAATCTATTGCCACCAATATGAATCGGTGCCCATTTGAAGCTTTGGGATTTATTGGGCCAATTACATCATCCCCCACATTGAGAAAGGCCATGGTTCAAATAGCTGGTGCAACTCCGTTGAAGGAACATTTATTTTATCTCCATGAATTTGGCAACGATGGCAACTTCTAACATGCTGTATGCAATCACTTTCCAGTGCAAGCCAATAGTAACCTAGTCTCATGATCTTCTTGGCTAACATGTGCCCATTCATGTGTGGGCCATAAACTCCTTCATGCACTTCTTGCATGATTTGGGTGGCTTCTGCTTCATCTACGCATCTCAATAGAACTAAATCATAAGATCTCTTGTATAAATTCTTACCACTGACAAAGAACTTTGAGGCCATCTTCATTATGTATTTTCTATCGGTTGGAGTGCTCCCTTCAGGAAATTCCTGCTTTTGGATATAGTTCATGATGTCGCAATACCATGACTTCTCATCAAGCTCTTCATTCACGACCATACAATAAGAAGTTTTGGCTAGAACCTCAATTTTCAAAGGCTCAACTTCTAAACCATCAGTAACTTGCAACATAGATGACAACGTTGCCAGGGCATTGGCGAACTGATTATGAGATCTAGCCAAATAATCAAACGAGATTTCATCGAACTCCTTCACCAACTCTTCAAGGTACTTATGATACGGCAGTAATTTGGCATCCTTGGTCTTCCATTCACCTACAGTCTGGAGTATGATCAGTGCAGAATCTCCATATAGCTTCAATTTGGCCACTCCCATTTCAATTGCGGCCTGAAGTCCGAGAATACATGCTTCATATTCGGCTATATTGTTAGTGCATGGGAATATTAATTTCGCAGCTACTGGGTGGTGTTGTCTGTCTGGGGATATTAGTACTTCCCGTACCTTAACCTAGGACAAGTTCACAGCTCCATCAAAGAACATAGACCATGCATCTTCATTTATGGCCAAAATACGATCATCCAGAGGACAATCATCATCATTCAAGGTTCTAGGATTCTCAGCCAATATATCAGCAATTACTCGGCCTTTAACTGATTTTTGTGGCATGAACTGCACGTCGAATTCCGAAATCAAGACCTGTCATTTAGCTAGCTTACCCACCAAAGCTGGTTGATTAAATAAATACTTGATGGGATCGTTCTCAGTCACGAGAAACGTCTGGTAATGCAAGGTGTACTGTCGCAGTCTATGCAATACCCATACTAACGCAGCAAAAGTTTTTTCAGCATCAGAATATTTTAGCTCTGAGACAGTGAACTTTTTACTGAGGTAATAAATGGCCCGTTCCTTCTGATCCACGGGACTCTTCTGAGCTAACATCACGCCGAGTGACTCACTATGGATTGTGAGGTATAAGATCAAAGGATGCCCCGATATTGGTGGGACAAAAACTGGTGGATTCATCAAATATTGCTTCAACTTATCGAACGCCTCTCAACATTCATCATTCCACTCAACTTGTACGTTTTTCCTCAAGAGTTTGAAGAACGGCTTAGCGGTCTCAGAGAGTTGGGAAATAAATCGTGCAATGTAATTCAGTCTCCCTAGGAGACTCTGAACCTCCTTCACTGTCGACGGAGGTTGGAGCTCACATATTGCCTTGGCTTTAGATGGGTCAATTTCGATCCCTTTGCTACTCACCATAAACCCAAGTAATTTTCCTAATGCTGCCCCGAACACGCAATTGGCAGGGTTTAAACGGAGTTTGAATTCACGAAGCCGATCAAATAACTTCTTGAGGGTTTCAACATGACTTTTCCCAGGTCGGGTTTTTGCAATCATATCGTCAACATATACCTCGATTTCTTCATGCATCATGTCATGGAACAGCGTAACCATGGCTCGCTGGTAAGTTGCCCCTGCATTTTTGAGTCCGAAGGGCATGACCTTATAATGAAAGGTTCCTCACGGGGTGATGAATGCTATCTTCTCTTTGTCTTCATCTTTCATTCTTATCTGGTTGTACCCAGAAAAACCGTCCATGAAAGAGAATAGTTCAAATCCAGCAGTACTATCCACGAGAACATCGATATGTGGCAATGGGAAGTCGTCCTTTGGGCTGGCCTTGTTCAAATCCCGGTAAACAACACACACTTGGACTCGACCATCTTTCTTCATGACCGGTACTATGTTGGCCACCCATTCAAGGTATTGTGAGACTTCGATGAATCCCACTATGAGAAGTTTCATTACTTCCTCTTCTATCTTCTTCAAGAGCTCTGGTTTAGTCCTCCGAAGCTTCTGCTTCTTGGGATGCACGTCTGGATTAGTGGGCAAACAATGTTCCACAATCGACGGATCTAAACCCGGCATATCAGCGTATGTCCAAGCAAAGATATCTTGATATTCTTTTAGCAATTGAGTCGTGCTCGGCCTCATCTTTGGGAAGATTTGCCCCAATCTTTATCTCTTTGGGCTCCTCGGCATCACTCGGATTGATAGTGACGGTTTGCTCGAGGTGAGAACTTTGGGTTTTTCATGTTGCTCCCAACTTTGTTGTACTCCAATGGAGTCACCATTTGGATCATCAGGGTCATCATCGTCATCGCTCATGACATTGGATTGGACCATTTTCACCTCTTTGCCTATCATAAGGTTGCTCTCTTGTGGGCCAGCACCCATTTCCTCCAATGGTTCTTCGTCAATGGCACCTATAAGGAGATCATCGAATAGGGTCATGATCCCTTCCATCTCATTATCTGGATCCTCTGTCTTTGAAGTTGTTGGGTCATCCATGCTACTCCATCCATCGGGCATGATACCTGGGGTAGCGATCACTCCTCCTTCATCATGCATCATTCTAGCAGGGCCGGGGAATGTCTCGCGGATATCGAGGGGTAATGAGTTTTTCCTCTCTTGTTCATGTCCTCCACATTTTCCATGGTACCCTAATCCAGCGGAACGAGACCTTCGAGGGGCTTCAATAGGATTCCGGATACCCCGCTCTTTTTACCAAGTCCACGGCCAGGAATAAAGCCATTTCCAACCATCACTCTTGCTACCATAACTGCTGCATTTGACATATCAGGAATGGGTGCTGTCGATCCTCGAGATGCATGAATAGTGGATACAAGCTCGAACGATTGGTAACTTGACTCCTCCCTACGTTCCGGCTCAACATAGGGGATGGTCGTCTCATGATAGATCCGATGATCCTCCTCGCCATGAACAATGACTAGCTTTCCTTTGACAACAAATTTCACGCTTTGGTGAAGACTTGATGGGACAGCTCCAACAGTATGAATCCAGGGGCGACCTAATGGGAAATTGAATGTTGTAGGAATGTCCATCACCTGGAAAAGGACGTTGAACATCACTGGGCCTATTTGCAGATCAAGGTGGGTCTCATCAAAATTTAGGTGTCAACAGTAGGGTGTCGAGGCAGGAACGTTTCCTGGACAGAATAAGCTTAGCCAAGTTCTTGGGTTTTGGGTTATTACAGTCAAGCTTTTGGGGTCTAGAATTGGGTTTAAGGGGGAAAAGTGCTGGTGATATATGCTTGTATCCTTCAATACAATGTCTTCCGTTGGTTGCCAAAAGTACCAACTCACATTTTGAGCAAATATTACACCAAAGAACCTTGCCCTCTATTTGTATCAGCAGAAGAAGTGTTTAGGGATTTTTCTAATTCAAACGGGAAAAGCAAGCCACCTACAGATTCTCCTGCAATTCCTTGTGAAGTAGAAGGCGTGAGAAACAATTTGTCTTCCTCAACCTCTGGTTTTTCTCAAGCAACAAATAATGTACCCAAAGCTGGAGGCTCTGGGGGTGGCAGTGCTAGAAATGGAGAACATGTTTAATCTCTTTGGCCACAAATGGAACAAGAAAAGGATTATCGCCATGAGAAGGGAGAGATTTGAAACGCAGAAGACAATCTTCATAGTCTATATAAATTTTGGGATGGAGAACATGTTTAATCTCTTTGGCCTCGAAATAAACATGGTGGCCTTGCTCCTTGCCTCCTTTGCTTTGTTAAATGCCATTTCTATGCTATATATTGCACTTCTCGCGGCTTGCATACTTCTAAATTGCAATGTCATTCGGAAATTATGGCCAGCAGCACACCATCTGCCAATTCACAAACATCAAGCAAGGTGAGTCCGTATTTACTTTCGAATTTTATGATTCTCCCGCGTATCAATGCTGAAAGCCTTCATGTGATGAATTCAGCTGATCATTCATTTGAGTTTTCCCATAGCGAGATCACCGAGGCTGAGAAGGATGGTGTAGGTTCTTTATATGATTCGAGATAAGAAAAAGAGAGCCAGAGGTCAAGCGAGGATAACTCTATAGTTTCTGTGCAGCGGCTTTTAGGAGATGACGGTTAGTTCTCTTGTAACCTTCCCGAACATCAAGCCGAAGACATGGATGCCGGGGCACAATCAAGCGTCTCCCCGCACCCGATCAACGGCCGGGATCACCTCGACGAAGCAGCGCAGGTTCGCCAGATCGAAGCTCCGGGTCTCCATCAACCCGAGACAAAGAAATCTCCCTCCTCCGCAGCCGGCGGAACCCGAGCTTCAGCGAATCGTCCGCCGCCGCCGCCGCCGCCGCCACCGCCGCCGCCGAACCTCCGACTTCTCCTTCTCCATCTCCCCACTCCTCGTCCTTGGCCTCGGCGTCGATCGGTCGAATCTTCAAAGGGAAGGCTCGGCAACGGCGAGGGGGAGCCTCGAGAACGGCGGGGCGTCGGCGGCGACGACCCGGGCGGCGGCGGGCGACACGGGAGCACGAGGACGGTGGTGGAGGTGCTGCGGGAGCTGGACGCGAACATAGTGGCGCTGCAGACGTGAAGGCGGAGGAGGAGAGGGAGATGAAGCCGCCGTCGGAGCTGGCGGCGGCGTTGGGGATGAGCTACGTGTTCGCCGAGAGCTGGGCGCCGGAGTACGGCAACGCCGTCCTCTCCCGGTGGCCGATCAAGCACTGGAAGGTCCAGAAGATCTTCGACGACACCGATTTCAGGTACGTCATTTCGTTTTATTTTATTTTATTTTATTTTATTTATCAATTTCCATATATTTTTTACCTGTTATTCTTGCTATCATTTTCGTAATTATGGTGACGATGATATGCTCTCTTTCTCATTGAGCAAGTGGTCTTCCTAGGCGATTTCGACATTTAAAAGATATTTTCATTTATTTATTGAGGCGTCCACCATTGAAAGCAAAGTTTCATAATATGTCATAAATTAATATTCCCTCTGGACATATTATATAATTTTTCTTACATTTTTCCAAGTGAAAAATTAATTTCGCAGACCCATCTACAACAGTGCAAATCCATCTCGGACAGTTGAAATTTTCATTGAAATTTAGGTACGGTGGATGTAATAAAAATTCACAGGACCAAAAAATAAAAACAAAAACATAAGCTTTTGCCTAGCCATCAGAATTTGTGGATGAAAATCTTGCTGTCACTTGGTTTATCTTTTGTATTTTTTTCCCTCCCCTCTTTTAAACTGTTCTATTTGGAATTATCTGAATGGAGTTGTCCAAGAACTGATATGGGAAGAATTTATAATATTATTCACGAGAACCCTATCACCAAAAATTCAAGAATTCCCCAAGGCTTTTCTCCCACAGCCTGTTTGCCTTTGTACAACTTACGGAAAGCTATCTGCAACAACAATGGTGGGCCTTTCCAAGGATCCCAGCAACAGCTGGGAGCACTTCCAGTCAGAATTAAAATTAAATTAAATTAAAAAAAAACCATTTTTTTCTTTTTATGATTTTAGATATGGGTTCTCCAGAGTATTGTCATTTATCAATAATAATAATAATAATAATAATAATAATATCTTCGGTTATAACTATTCAAAATTCTTGCGAGTGTGTGTGATGAAAGACTGTCTTGGACTTCTTTCATTCCTCTTTTTTTTTCATTTCTGGTTGCATTTAGTGGGTTGATGAGAGTCAGCGTTGAAAATCATTCTGTATTAATTGCTGATATAGTCAAGAGAATGCTTAGGAACCTGCTAAATTACATAAATATATTTTTTGCTCTTTAGTATTTAAATGAGGAGTTGGGAAGATGAACGAAGGATAAGATCTATGGCGTACATTAAATGAGGGCAGGGTAAGGTGTATGTAGGTAGGACAGTAACGTGGGGAGGATTTTGTTTTTGCTTTATTTTATTTATTTGCCAAATCAGATGCTTGACCTGAAGACTATACAAGGACTACTTATCTTTAAGGAAAACTACATTTCTCTCAAGCGAGACAGACCAGATAGAATCAACTAGTTTGAGACACAATTGCTTGTCATGGAGTCAATTTCCAAGACTATTGCGTTTGATTAAATAAGTCGCACCTTAGATAGTGAAGGGGTTATGTGCTTTCGTTGCACGAAAATTCAGAAAAAGAAGAAAAGAGTGGATTGAAATATAATCGATTGACATATTAAATTGACCAGGAATCGAAGTGGCTGTGAACTCGATATGTTTTATTACACAGGAATGTTCTGAAGGCAACAATAGAAGTGCCCCATGTTGGGGAAGTGAACTTCCAGTGCACCCACCTGGATCATCTCGACGAGAACTGGCGGATGAAGCAAGTCGGCGCCATCATCCAGTCGAGCGATTCTCCCCACATCTTGGCTGGTGGCCTCAACTCTCTCGACGAGACCGATTACTCGCAAGAGCGGTGGACCGACATCGTCAAGGTATGTACATTTCTGTCATGTTTGATGTGATATTCGTTAGCACGTCAAACTCGATTACTAAATAGCTTAAGCTACGGCGATTTTGTAATCATGGGCACCTGTGGCACCTGTGTTTGTTATAGTACTATGAGGAGATGGGAAAACCGACCCCAAAGGTTGAAGTCATGGCGAAGTCATGAGGTTTCTGAAAAGCAAGCAGTACACAGATGCTAAGGACTTTGCCGGAGAATGCGAGTCCGTGGTCGTCATTGCCAAAGGACAAAGTAAGAACTCACTTGTTCGCTTTCCCATCTTTCGATTTTTCTTTTTCGCTCTATCAAATGGCTAATCTAAGGTGCTTTTTGAGCACGATGCTCCTTTCGCTCAACAATCAAATTATTGGCTTGAACGGATGGAAATTCATAATATTTGAAGCATGATGATCATATTGAATATATACATCCGTTGTTGTCATCACTTTGTCGATATCAATCTTTGATGTGAAAATCCGTGGTATAAAAATTGAGGTCCAAAGTCTTTTTTTCAAGTGATTACTGTCTGAATATGTAATTTAAAACAGTTTATTTTATTGCGGGTGTGCAAGGGACGTGCAAATAAGAATGAGGGTGGACTACATACTGATGTCACCAGATTGCCCATACAAGTTCATTCCGAGGTTGTATTCGGTCTTGTCATCGAAAGGGACATCGGATCACCACATCGTGAAGGTCGATATAACGAAATGTGAAAACAACCCTCCCCATGAAAGCAATGGCAACAACCATAAATTTACCAAGAAAAGGCGACGACGGCGTAAGCACCAGGCCGTTGTAAAGGTCTCAGGCTCAGCTCCTCCTACAAAGGGTATATGGACAACGAACACATTAAGCAAAGTCGAATGACATTACATTTATATCTCCTTTTCTTTCCACTCTTTTCTCAGCTGCTGCTCCTGTTGCTACTGTTGAGTGATCTTGAGCATGCTGGCTTCATCAATCTGTGTGTAAATCTTCAATTGTTTTGTGCATCTTGTCTTCTCTGTTTTTTTTTTTTTTTTTTAAGAGTTGAAGAGGGGAGGGTTCTGGTGTGATGGCTTCCTCACTTCTGTATAGATTTCGACACGACAGAAGTGAATTCTTACGTTTCAACTAGGCATTGGAGCTAAGCGGTTCTGCCAAGTTCTTTTTCAGTATTTTATGCCTTTTCTTTTAGCTGCAAGATTCAGATTAGTTTTGTCGAGGGCGACATCTCAAGTTGACTTTGCTGAGGTTGAGGTTAGAGAATGCGATCTTGTATCTTTAGATTTAACTAAAAGTTGAAACGTTTTAGATTAAAAGTCCTTGGAATAAAATTGCAAATTTTGAAAATTGAATTTTTTTTTTTTTTTTGTTAAGTTGGACATCAAGTGATTGATAAAAGACCCAAAGATTTCAAATGTAATACCTTTAAAAAGCAAATAAGGAAAAAAAAGCTGCGAAGTCTGGTAATTATGAATTCTAAACATCCGTGACAGTAGTCGATGTTTTCATTCTTTTTGCTCCGGTCTTGAAATTAGCATTGGAAAGAAGAAAAATGGTAAGTTAGTGCAATCTACTTCGACATCTTAACAAATACCTTATGTGATCTCTAAATGGAGCCTTAATGAGCATTATAAGTAAAAGTGTAATGAAAAGAGAAAGAAATAGATTTTCTATATAATAGACATTGTTGGCTGATGTATCATGCTAATTAGCTTATGAATAAAAAACTGCCTCTCCCTTATAATGGTTGGCAAACTGCGCCCCTTGCATCAGCATAGTAGAGGACGCACGTATCTCTCAATCGGCGTATACTCTTCAATTGATCCTCCTTGATGTAATTTATATCGATTGAATTATTTATTTCGATTTTGCTTGGGATCTAAATTTAGAAAATCATGGGATCTAAAGCTCAGATAAGAACAAGAGGAATTTAAAAAAAAAAAAAAAAAAAAAAAAAACAGTTAAGACATTGCATCAATATTGTTGACCGGTAAGAATCTCGGTACTTGCGACCTTGCAAGTCTGCTACTCGGGACCTCACTAATATATGACATTAAAAATAAAAATAAATTTTAAAACTTTTGTTTAATGAGACAGAAAGATAATTGATCATTAATATTTGATACTTCTGCCACTTGTTTAAGGGTTATGCTAGTAGGTCACATGACACATCCAATGACGTTTTCACTGCACATGTCCATTTTTTTCTATAGTGATATAGTCAGTTATTAAAAATGTTGTATTTTTGTTTTTACCTTTTTGTTGCGAATTTCCCCTTCTATAAATCATGAACACGAACACGAGCAAAAAAAAATTTCGTCGAAATAATTGGTCTATTTAGCACGTGCTGACACCTTTAATTGTTTTCTATATCGTGAATAAATTATTAAGTGATGATTGGACAAATCATTAAACAGAAAAATCTCTTGACGAAAAGTATCCTAGATTATCTTGCGTGTGTATGCCGAAGATCTAGACATACATTATTGTATTTTAGGGTACAAGATTGGCTCTCTCTTTGTCACTGATTTTGTAAGTGTCCTATTGCCTTTGGATGGTAATTTTTTTTGTAACTGTTCGACTTTAAAATTGGCAATGACCACGAGTAACCATCATCGATCAAGCCCTCCTAAGTGAACACTTAAAAAGAATTAGTCTCTTAATCGCTTGAATTGTGTTAAATTAGAGGTATTGTTTGTAGATATCATGAATAATGGGAAAATTTCCAAAAAGATCCTAAATCTATTGCACTTTAGCTAATTAAGTCATAAATCTTTTAATTACGTCAATTGGAAAAAGTCATAAATCTATTGCACTTTTGCCAACTGAGTTTATTGGGCCAATTTTTAAGAAAAAATCACTTATGTGAATGCCAACCGTCTTACGTAGAATGGTTGATACTAATGTTGGAAAATTCTTATAATTTTTTTTAAATGGAATTTTTTAATTTTTTAATTTTTTTGTGGCTTGTGAGAGTCGTTGAGTCCTTGTAGCTACTAGCGAAGACTCAGTGACCCTCGCCAAACATGGCGAAAAAAAGTAAATGAGGAAAAGAGAAGAAAAGAAAAAAAAAATGGAAAAAGAAGAAAAAAAAGTTCACAAAAATTCAAAAAAATGTTAAAATATTTTAAAATTTCTCCATGTTAGCACCACTTATGCCACATAAGATAACCAGTATCCACGTCAGCGATTTCCTAACAAAATTGACCAGATGAACTCAATTAGCAAAATGTGAAAATGTTTAAAATTCAATTGGCATGACTGAAAGATTAATGACCAAATTGGTAAAAGTACAATGAGTTTTTTCTGGTATTTTTCCCATGACTAACTAGCATCTCTCTTCCATCCTGATTCTGATCATAGTTTAAACAGGGCACAGTCCCAAACATATCTAAAGAATTTAAATCTCCAAAAGTGATGCAATATCTAGTATAAAGTTCACACTTTATGACTTGTGTCCAATCACATAGCGTTGCTGCAACAGATAGTTTGGAGACATGTTTCAGCTGGTCTTCTTACATGCTAAACATGATATCATAAACAAACCACTAAGAAGGTTAGTTAGTAACCTTTTTTTATCATTTGCCAAGCATGTCGTTCCATCATCTTTCAATAAATTCTCAAGTGGCATTTGTAGAGAAAAGTTTTCATCTCAGCTTACTGGCAAACTGAAAATTGTAATGGTCAAGAGTAAACGGTCAAGGTGAGCAACGATATTTAAAAGCACTTGAGTAGTTCTTCGCCTGTTAGTATGCTAGACATGGAAAATGTCGAATCAACATCAATTTAACACTGTCTTTACTCGAATAGCTACAAAACTATGTAAGAAAACACAAGGAATAAGAAGAGAATCCCGAAGCTCTAAACACGGCATGACCATGAAAAATCCACCGAGAGCTGGTTTTTGTCCTCGGAGTAGATGTGAAAAATGTGGCAGAATTAAAGAATAAGCAGAGATTCTTCGTATCTAGCACTGTAAGCTTGCTCGATGTAGAGTCAAACAAAGGGACATTGCATAGAGTTTGTACCTATATGAAGTTCACGATGGCTGGGAGCAATCTGCGCCCCATGACCGCAACTTAAGTGCATCACCTTATCAATAATCAGTTCTTCCACAATTGGAATTGATACGCAATTTACGCTCGAATTGTCCTCTATTCACCTTTCACTTGGGGACGGTTTTCCATGAATCTCTTCCAGGTCCTCGAGCCTGTTATTGAGGGCTCTTCTAAGTGAGGCCATCTGTATAGGATCGTTTGCTTCTGGATCGGTTTATGGAGACCTTGAAGTTCAGCCTATGAATTTTTCTGTACACTAGACGGGTTCTGTTGTCGTACTTCGAACACTTATGTGAGGTTTCAATCGTTCTTGCCTTCCTTTCATGGTGCAGCAGAGCAACAAATGTCTAAGGAATTGGAAGAGACAGTTCCACAGCCTCCTGTCACAATGAATGGTCTTTCCCATCAGGATGATTCTCCAATGAGCGTGATGAACTGCAGGAATAAGTAAGAAACTCGATTCTTGAGATGTTTCTGTCTCATATCGTTTACTTTTTCTCCATTGCGTCGAACATAGTACCTACTCTAGTTATTAGCTTAACTTTTCATTTCAATCTGAAAGCTACTTACCTACATTTATAGGATTCTTAATATAAATTACCTGCTTGTGCACACTATCTTACTTGGCAAATTCTGTCATCTGCACTAGTTTAAATACATGCATCATTCGAGAGCGCAAGTGCCTTTGATGGCTTATGGCCTGAGGCACGGCGTAATTGTTTTTTTGCCTCGTCAAAAGTGTTGCTTCAGAGGACCTGAATATTCTTTTGATGGGAATCGTCTGTTTAGATGATCATAATTGCTACCATTGGTAGAACACACTACCAATAACAACATATAGTCGCAGTGTGCATTCTAATGGAACAACGTAGTTTCAACTTCGAGTTGTGATGGCAACTGTGCTCGCACTAGTGTTTCTAAAATGTTGATGAACAGAGCTGAATCTGACAAGCTACTAGCCATTCCTGTCGGTTTTGTTGGATCAGAAGAGGTGGTAAGGTCTGCTCCACATCTGGTACCTGGCGGTAATCTTGCTTGTCCTTCAGTGGAAGAACAAGGAATGAGAATAAATGCTGCATTAGACGCTGCACATGCATCATTTTCTCATCTCTCGAACCTCATTGCCAACGGCCACCGGGCTGCAAACTTCAGGGGACCTTTCCAACCATCAGACTTTTAATGGCTCGAAGCTTGAGCCACTTGGATTCATACGCTATCCCTTACTTTCTCTGAAGGTATTTATGATATTTAACACTTGGCTTGACATTCTGCGTCGACGATCTTACTTGGTTTGGACTACCTACTGGCGAATCTCTTCATGTAAAGGTTTGGCTTGGAATATTACTTGTCAGCATAGTTGCATAGACGTGGCAGTTCTGTTCTTTTACCCATCAGTGCATTCGACTCGTGGTGCAACAATTTGAAAAAAGCTTTTAATATGCTATTTGAGAGTCAGCTTTCAGCAGTGATCTCGAACAATTTCGTGTTCTCCAAACCGAGACTTGTTCAGTCATTGAAAGCCTTCAATTTCTGACCGTGTACTAGGAAGGTCCTTCCTGCTTTATCTGTTTCTAGATACTTTAAAAACCATCTAAAGTAATTGAAAAGGCCATGTGGAAAAAGTTAATTGCTGTTGTACTTGGCGAGGCAACCCAAGTTTTTAAGTAGCAGCATGCGCTTTTGCCACTTCTCTATGTATTCTTACTCCTGAAGAATGGCGTTGTTTGTAGCTTCCATTCAGGAGTACCTTGCTAATTCGGTAATATCAGGTCAGGGTTCTCTGTCTGCAATATCCGATGTGGGACAAGAAGTGGATATCGCGCGTTCCTTATCAACATCGGTGTCTGGAGGAATGTTTGCTAACCCAAGACAAAACTCATGTGCAGGGACAACAGTGAGGAATATAGTACTTGTTCAGAAGCATGTAAGGCACCATCTCATGACTTATTATCGAGTGAATGCACAAATTTTTACTGCATTGAGATATTGTGTTTTTGTAATACATCACATCCTCTAACATGACATCACGTGTTCAATTTCTATTCATCGTAAAGGCAAAAATTGATAGCCACAATCGTTCATCGGTTAGGTTAGGACCCATCTAGAAACAAGAGGTCGAAGTCAGAGATTGCTTGAGCAGATAGCTGATGTCGAGCAGGTTGATCGAGCGGGGGTTGAAGGGTGGGGGTGAGAGCTTTTGATGGAAACGAGAGAGATTCATTGCTCAAAATGCAAACATTAACATGAAGAAAAAATTACATTTTTATGCTAAGAGGATGCACACAAAACAAAAATTATAACGAATGCCATACGACATTCATTGTCATTTATAAAACATGGACATAATGAGTCTAATAGAAAACACTGATGCTATATGAAAAACATGTAAAAGCTGATAGTGTTAATTATATTTCGCATCTCATTTCTACAAGAGGAGAACAATCACACAATACATGATTTCGTAAACTCATTGTCGTGGTCAAATTGGTAACTGCCAGAAATTATCGGAGCACTTGATGAAGATGAGACCATTTCAAGTTCTATCTCATTGTTGTCATCATTAGTCAATGCCTCTATCGGATACAAAAGCGGTTTTGGAGGTAGTTGCAGTTTATCGATATCTCCTTCAAGCATATCTAGAACATTCATCATTGACGGCCGATCATTAGGGCTCAGCTGTATGCACCATAGCGCAACGATTATCATCTTCCTCGTTTCTCTTTCCTCTTCTATGACTTCTACCCTTTCAACCTCCTTTTCTTTGCTGAGTTGATCATAAACCCACAAAGGAAAGTAAATTTGACTTGAATGCCCTGCATGTGCATTTATATTTCTCCTTCTACCAGCCATTTCCATCAACATCATCCCAAAACTATAAACATCAGCCTTATAAGAAATGCCACCAATGTCTTTGTAGAATAGCTCAGGCGCCATATAACCCAAGGTTCCTCTTGCTGCAGTCAACGATACTATGCTATGACCGATGGGATAAAGTCTTGCAAGTCCAAAGTCAGAAATTTTCGGAGTGAAACTTTGGTTTAGGAGAATGTTGTGCGGCTTGATATCAAAGTGTAGAATTTGCATATCACATCCCCGATGTAGATACTCTATCCCTCTAGCTATGCCAAGAGAGATCTCATGCATTTTCTTATAATCAAGAGGATCATCACCATCCTTATTTGAAATGTGTTTATCCAATGAGCCATTTCGACATGAAATCGTAGACCAGACCTTGTTTGGAGTAATCAAAGCAAAAACCAACAAGTTGCACTACATTGATGTGGTGGATCCTTCCAATTGTGGCCACTTCACTAATAAAATCTTGGCCATTAGATTCTGGTTTGTTCAAAATCTTAACCGCAACTTCATTGCCACTTCTAAGGATTCATCTATACACAGAGCCATATCCCCCCTCACCTAATTTGCATTTGAAATTTTTTGTAATCTTCTTGATATCCGAGTAAGAGTACCTTATGGGCAAAAGTTGTTGTGAACTTGTAGGAATTCTTCGATGTTGGCGTCGATTGCCCGGTGCCTTCTCCTCCACTTATAGATTAGAAGTATCAACACACATGAAGCTCCAAGTATGAATTTTGCTGCGATGTAGTTGGCTACATAGAAATTGTCCATAGATTAGCGCAGTGCAATAAAAAATTTTGTAAACATAATTTTTTTAATCAGAGTGCTTCTTGAGATCATCATAGTTGTGAGGAGAAAAGGCCCAGCAGTCATACCCAATAAAAAGGCGAGGCTCCGACCTACAGGTTCCGCGTACCAATGCATGGCCCACGCAGAATAAGGGCCGCCTGCAACAGATTAATTAGAGTCGGTGACCAATCAATGAAGAATTAAATTTATCATTTTAGCAGTTAAACATAAATATAATTTACTCTCCTTGACAGCGCTCAGATCACAGTTAATTCAATTCACCTAGGGAATCCATGCCATCGTAGCATGATATTTTCTCTTGAAGAAAAGCGATCTTGCTTTTGTTCACCATATATACCAAATGATTCATAAGTTCACGTCTCGCTCCGCGTAATTCTAATTTACAAACGTCATTCAATACGCGTGCAGTTTATTCAACCGCATAACAATAACAGCCATGCAAGGGACACGAGCAACAATTAAATCAACCATTTTTCCCCAAAAATGAAGTAACAATGTCAAATCCAGAAAAGCTCCAAGACTCGTAAAATAAACGAAAGCAGCGCACGCCGACCCTACTAAGAAATCTATTTAAACTTTTCTACTTAAGTGCTGTGGCAATTTTTTCTATTATGTTTTTAAAGAAACTAGTGTCTTAATGTGTGGATTTTATTAAAAATACCCAATTAAAACCTGCCACATCACTTGGTAAGTAAATTTTGAAGATCTCTTAGTGAAGCTAGCATTTAAGGAAAGGAGGAGGAGGAAGAAGAAAAAAGAAAGAACACCTTTAAGGGAACGTTGCTTACGGATATAATAGCCGCAGTACTCCCTTCGGGTAATTAAACTTAAGAAGTGACATGGAAAGAATCTTTGCCGAGAACTGTAGGGCGGATAGGAGAGATTGAATCCCTCGACCATCTTGTTGTGGAGGTCCTTGTATGTTAAGCTCCCATTCTGATCCCCTTCCCGCCCTGAGATTTGATACGATACGAATGCCATCATGGTTACGGTGCAAAAGTCCTTGATATCCCCTACTTGTAATTCCCATACAGCGTATGAGTACACCTTCATTTGGGAAAAATAAAGAGGTGTGCTGGCGGCGTATCCCTCAATACAAGGTTTGGTATCAATATACGAAGTAGAAGTAATAGGTCGTGAGCACTTCATGAAGGCCACGGACACTGATGGGCGTGCATAAAAGTTGTCGGATGGTTCATCAAAACTGAAGTTGTAGTGCGCCAATAAGTAACGAGGAAGGGACGAGCAATTGTTCTTTTGCAGTCCATCGTCAACCACCATGATATTACCGCTGAAGACATCCTCATTTGAATAGAATTCATAATTGATTGACTTCACATAATATCGGCCGGCACGTAGATATAGAACGGTGCGGTTATTTTCACAAGCTAACTCATACCGAAAGTTGCCGCAGTGTTTTGGATCGCTTTTCAATCGAAAAGGATAACTTATGTTACGGATTTCACCGCAAGATGAAGGGAAGCACAATTGATTCTTCTTTGCACCGCAACTCGTCCCCAATAGTAGCAAAACATGTGATATGAGAAGTAAAACACGGAGCATAAATATGGAGCCGAGAGAAATAATCATCTCTTTGTGGTTTGGTTTGATGTGATGGAAGTTTTAGCTAATTTGGTAACGGGAGGGAGGCTTAATAAAGGGTTGGGAAGTCGTCGGTCATCGAAGCGTCAAAGTCAACCCTAAAAAAAAGTCTAGCCAAGAAAAGCTTAAGAAGTATGGCCTGGCTAAAACATGGTCTCGGAATTAATGATGGACAGCTTTCACATTCATTAGGGAGGAAACTTGTATGCATTTTCCAGATTCCATTGAAGGGTTGGGAAGTCGTCGGTCATCGAAGCATCAAAGTCAACCCTGAAACAAAGTCTAGCCAAGAAAAACTTAAGAAGTATGGCCTGGCTGAAACACGGTCTCGGAATTAATGAAGGACAGCTTTCACATTCATTAGGGAGGAAACTTCTATGCATTTTTCAGATTCCATTTAAGGGTTGGCAAGCCGTCGGTCATCGAAGCGTCAAAGTCAACCCTAAAAAAGTCTAGCCAAGAAAAGCTTAAGAAGTATGGCCTGGCTAAAACATGGTCTCGGAATTAATGAAGGACAGCTTTCACATTCATTAGGGAGGAAACTTGTATGCATTTTCCAGATTCCATTGAAGGGTTGGCAAGCCGTCGGTCATCGAAGCGTCAAAGTCAACCCTAAAACAAAGTCTAGCCAAGAAAAACTTAAGAAGTATGGCCTGGCTAAAATACGGTCTCGGAATTAATGACGGACAGCTTTCACATTCATTAGGGATGAAACTTCTATGCATTTTCCAGATTCCATTTTTCTTGGCAAATTAATTCTTTCTAGAAATTTATTTTAGTATCATAAAAAAGAATTGGTTTTAATGTTTTGTACCCTAAGCTTAATCAAAATCCTTTCAAGTGAGACATCTAGCATTTAATTTTATTTTCAAGGCCAATATTTCCTAAGTGGCGTTCTGTTAAATTTTAAAGACAAAAAGAAAAGTGATGTTGTATCTCATCGTATAAGGTTTTTCATTTTTGAGAACAAACAAAATTGGTAACCAAGAAAGAGGATCATGTTAATTATCCAGTACATAGATTTTAACTCATATAATGTCGCTTTTGGAAAAAATAGAAAGAAAATAAGGAGCGGGCGCTTCTTGCTCATGGATGATGTGAAACTTTATGAAAGAAAGAAAGCAATATAGTAAATTCTCAACTAGGAATGGAATCGACACATCTCGATTAGAAACTGAATGGCTTTGTTGTGGATCGACACAGCAAGAACTATAGACGCAACATTTGAATTCACAAAAATAACGCGATGTTTACTTATTCACTATGCTTAAATGTTAAAATCACTCTCTTGTGATTGTGCTAGATTTATGAATAAGATTGTCATCTCTTTTCCATAATTGAACCACTTAATGAATGAATAGACCGATCTCAACAAAAAAAGGCAATATGATAATTTCTCAACCAACGATCAATCGATGCAAGTCGCGATTAGAAATTCACTTGCCTCGTCGTTGCCCAACACGTGCAAATACTATAAGTGTAATATTAGCATGCACAAAATTAAACCGATACGCACTTATACATTGAGCTCGCACGATTATACCGATCCTTTTCTTACCCCCGGGATATAATGCAGTATTAAAGCCATCATGGTTATGGTGCAAGAATCCTTGATGTCCCCTACTCGGAGATCAAACCCATGTACAATGTATGAGTACACCTTCATTTGGGAAAAATTAGGGGGCATATCGGAAGGATATGCTCCCTCAGTACATGGTTCAGTATTGATTCACAAAGTAGAAGCAACGGGCTATTCGCACTTCATGAAGGCCACTGGCACAGCTGACAAACCGTATGGATCATGACCACAAAAGTAGGAGGGCGCCAACGAGTAACGAGGGGTGGGGAATGAGCAATTACTTTTTTGCAGTCCATCGTTAACCACTGTGATTTTGCCGTCAAATAAAAATTGCTAAGATAAGAACAGTTGTAAATCGATTTCATATAACATTGGCTGGCATATAGATATAGAACAATGCAATTATTTTCACAAGCTAGCTTATAATTAGAGCGGCCACATCCTTTTGGATTGCCTTTCAATTGAAAGAGATAGCGTATGTTACGAATCTCGTCGCAAGATGGAGCGGCACACAAGTAATTCTTCTTCGTGTCGTAACTCATTCTCAGTAGCAGCAGAACATGCAATACGAGAAGCAAAACACTGAACATGCATACGGAGCTCAGAGACTAAATCGTCTCTCTATCGTTTGATATGATATAATGAAAGTTTTAGCTAATTGGTAATACGACGGAGGTCCAGTAAAATGAATGAAAAGAGTTGAGCGTCGTCGGTCACTCATATGTTCAAGTCAGCCAATAAAGCAAAGTCTAGTGAAGAAAAGAGGAAGTGGGTATCATGTGGAAATTGCAGTCCTTGCAGTCAAGGTGTCAAATCACAGTGTTGAATTATTTATGCTTAGCTTATGCATTGATCAAAATCCTTTCGAGTGAGGCATTGACGTTCTATTTTCTTTTCAAGATTAATATTTCATAAGTGTTGCTTTGTTAAATTATGAAGACGAAAAGGCAAAAGATGTCGTATTTCATCATCTAAGCTTTTTTTATATTTTTTTTGGACAAAAAACAAAAATTGGTAACAAAAATAGACTATTAACAAGAATCTTAATTTGTATAATGTCACTTTTGGCAAAAGTAAAAAGAAAATAAAGAGTAAGTGCTTCTTGGATGATGTAACACTATATAAAAGACAGAAAACAACATGATAATTTCTAGCAATGGACCAACGCGCCTTGATTAGAACCTCACTAACTTAGTCATCACGCAAAGACTATAGATGCAAATTTCCAAGTCAACCATTAACACAAAGTCTAGCAAAGAAAAAGTCGGTCTTGCGTGGAAATTGCAACTCTTGTAGTCAAGGTGACGAAAACACAGTGTTGGAATTATTTATGGAGAAAAGAAACTTCTCTCAGTTTTCAAATTTGACTTTTCTTGGCAAAGTGACTCTTTAGGAATCAATTTTAGTTCCATCCAAAAAGAATTCATTGGAATGTTATGTACTCTAAATTGAATCAACATCCTTTCAAGTGAGGCATTGGCTTTCAATTTTATTTTCAAGGCCAATATTCCATGAGTGTCACTTCAATAAATTGTGAAGACGAAAAGGAAAAAAATGTCATATTTCATTGTATAAGCTTTTTCATTACTGAAAAAAAAAAATAGAATCGGTAACAAAAATAGACTATTAAAGGGAACGTTAACTTGTACAAAATAATGTCACTGTTTACACAAATAAAAGGAAAAATAGGAGTTAGCGCTTCTTGAATGGTGTAACAAGTTATGAAAGAAAGAAAGCAATTCGATAATTTATCGCGATGGAATCGCATGCATTGACTAAAACCTCACCAACTTTGTCATTGCACAAAGACTATACATGCTATATTTGAGTTCACAAAAAAACAAAAAAACAAAAACAAATAAACAAAAACAAAAACAAATAAACAAACAAACAAACAAACGTTGTTTACTTATCCACCATCAACTTCAGTATTACAATCTCTTCTGTAATCGCGCAAGATCTATGAACAATATTGTCATCTCTTTCCCAGAATAGAACCACTTAGAGGTGAACAAATTGATTACTCTTGTTCTATCAAATGAAAAAAGAATGTTCTTGTTTGTTGTTGACACCCAAATTGTTCTATTTTTATTTAGGACTTAATCATATAAAAAATTAAGGATTAATCTCTAAAAGAAATAAAAAAAATTAAATAATTTTCATTAAAATGCATCGCGTTTTCATTAAATTGCATAGGTTATAGACATAAGCAACACCTGCATTACTAGTACTAAAAAATTAACAAAAAAATAAAAACGCAGCCAGGTCGGGCTAGGGCCAGCCTTAGCCCGTCCCCTCCTTCTTTTCCCTTTTCATTTTCCCCTCGTGCGGCCCACCTCTCTTCTTCCGCGGCCCAGCTCGTTGTTCCTCCTTCTTCCTCCTCCTTCCCTCGCTTGGACGCTAGCTTCAGGACAAAACAGAGAGATGGTCGCTGGCCGAAGGACGCAAGGACGCGAGGCTGCGCGCAATCTTCGCCCAGGAATGTCGTGCGGTACGAAGCCAGCTGGTCTCGTCCTTGAAGAAAGAGAGAGAAACGAGATAAATGGATGAGAGAGGCAGCAAAGGGAGGGGGGGTCTCTCTGGTTTTTTTGGGTTTGTTCGGCCGAGGAAGAGCAACCGAGAGAGAGAGAGAGAGCTGGTGAGAGTGAGAAGGCAAGCTCGCGAGAGAGAAGGAGCGAGCCAGAGAAGAGAGGAAGCTCCAGAGTGGCTGCTTCTGGAAGGGTGCGGCTGAAAACCAAGGAGGGCCGGAGCTGCTCGAGAGGGGAGACCGAGAAGGTGGATAGCGAGGGAGAGCGGGAGGGAGAGGCGACTGTGTTCTCGAGTTTTTCGCGGGAGGCTGGAGAAAGCGAGAGCAATAGAGAGAGTGAGATCGGAGAGAGTGAGCAAAGGGTGAAGTTGAGAGAGAACCGAGAATGAGCGGAGGGATGGACTGAGAGAAAGCGAGACCCAGAAGCCGAACTTCGTCCTCGGACAAGCGTTACCCGGCCATCCCCAACATAAACCGGCGATCTCCAGCCAACACCCTCGAGCCCGCGGCTACCTATTCCTCGCCGCCCGAATTCCCAGTGAGTTTTCTTTGGGTTCGATCCACTTTTATCCCGATCATCCTGGCTCGGTGCAACATCGAGGCGGCTGACCATAGCTCGTTTCGCTTCAGGCTCACCTCCTGGCCGTCGTCGCCAAGCTGAGTAGGGATATTCGCGGTCGAACACTACTCTCTGGGAACTCCGTTGCTTGGTTTTATTTAAAATGGAACCGAAACGATAGCTGGGTCTCGTTTCCCAGGTCCTCGAGCATGCTCGGTTTGAACGAGCAGTCCCTTTTGTCGAGTTTGAGTGTCACTTGCTGTTCTCTTTTGAGTCTGGACACGAGCTAGAGTCAAGAATGGGTTTACGACCTCTCCATAATCCGTGCTCATGTTCGATATAATGCCTCAGTTAGTGTTATTCTAAAAATGAGACGAGGTTTCGTTTGTCTCCGTGAAAGCATACAATGAATCTGTTCGACATATTTTCGTCGACTTGAGATGTCGTAGGACGAGCTCGACACCAAAGTGGAGGTTCATCGGTATGCCATGTCACTTTTAGTCGAACGCCTAAGACTTGCTCGATGAAATGTTTCTGAGAGAATTGTTTAAGAAATGGCTTCTATTTTCGCTCGAGTGCCAAGGTACCACTTGATGCAGTTCGTCCAGGGTCATTAGTTGTTAAGCTCGATTTTCACGAGCAACGAAGTCACTGCATCTCGGCATTTCGTTCGAGACATGCTGTGTATCTTTCATTGAACTTGATGAGTGGTGGTGGCGGCTTGCGTGATGGGAGACGTTGGCAGCGAATTTGGTTTTGGGCTGGGCTTAATTTGTGAATTTTTGGGCTGGGTTTAAATTTTCATGAAGTGGGTCTTTGAGAGTCCATTACTAAAATGGAGGTCTGTTTTAATAGAGCCCAATTCATGTTCCCGGTCCAAGCCCGCAAAGCCCATAGCAACCCATGTTCTCACCGGACCTTGGGGCCCAGCCCGAGTCCCTATTTTCGGAATTAATTTTGTAAAAAAATTTAAGAGAAAACTTATTTTTTTCTAAAAATTAGGAAAGAGCTTAAGAGTTAGTTTTTTTAGTAAATACTCTTAAAATGTGTTAAAGTCCTTGATAAGAAAATTGTGCTCAAGAATTGAATAATTCCTACCGTAAGATTTTGATTTTACCATAAGATTCAATGTTGATTGTCCTTAAAAATAAATGCCCTTGATTACGCACTTTCAATGTTGACTATGGGCTCCCTTTAGCTTAGTTAGAGATTGCATGCTCCTTATTTGGTAATATTAGATCTTTGTTTTCCTATGCAATTTATTTAATGCTTTTCTTGATTGTTGATTGTTATTTTAATAATTGCGCACCCACATGATTATCTCATATGTTAGTGGATAGGTTTAAAATCAATCCAAGATGCCTGACAATTTTTTTTTTTTTTGTGAAATGAAATAGATTAAATACCAAAATGGCATTTGATGAATTAGTGTAATTAAGTTCCCAACCCTAAATTCATCGAGTGCGGAGATGCTCGCACAACAAACCAATTTTTAGAAAGGGGAATATAGGGTAATGCAATAGATTAGGTGCTTCTTGCTACTTGGGCAATGCAACACATTACAAGAAAAGAAAGAGGGCCACATGATGATTTCTCAGTCAGATATAGACCGACGCATGCCTTGATTAGAAATTCACTCGCTTTGTCATTGCCCTACACACGTGAAGACTATAGGTGCTTTTTCACTATAATTGAAATATTATTCTCACAGATCAATCAATCACTCTCCAGTACAATAATCTAATCTCTTTCCCGCGGTAAGATTGCCCTATTAAAAAACTGAAAAGTCTTGACAATAATGTCATTTTATTGAACGAAAGATGCTATTGCCTGCTTCAAAATCATCTTCCATCTCCGAACGTGTGGCATTGGAAGTGTCATATAAGCTCAACTTGGACTGCTGCCATATTTATTCTCTGTTGATGGCTGCTTGAATGTGCTCAAAACTCCTCCCTTTCGCTTCAGGAACACCATCCCCGCGGCGTTAATCGCTGCATAAAGAAAGAAGGTACCTGTGAAGCAAAGCCGGTAGAGTTATTGTCTTTGACAAGTTTTTCGGATGCACATCAACACTTTTCTCATGGGAAGAATGCTCTATTATATACTGCCTGTCTATTAATCATTTTGCAGAAAAACGCACTTTTCTTTTCTAAATGACACTTCGAACCAATTTCGTGATATTCGAATGTAGGTAGAAGTTGTTGTAAACACGTTGATTGCAATAAATGGACCGAATATGCATTCGAGAGCGTGAAGAACGGAGTGATAAACACCTATACCTCCAAATAGGATTTGAAGAGTTCAGGAAAAGCTAAGTCTCGAGTCTGAAGTTTGGTTGAATCCGTGCAAAAAACTCACGTTCCAATGTGACAAAATGTTTATTGAGCTTAGTTTGGTTAACTCATAAATTTCATGGTAAAATTTGATGAAAACTAACGAAGTGTGAATGCGTTATGCGTGTACCAGTTTGCGTTTTTGGTGACCCAAAAACTAATTTTGAGTAAATTTATCACATATGTACTAGTTTGGGATTTTTCGTGGTATTACCCTATGGATTTTCATGTGAACTTGCCACGTTAACTGTCTATATCATCCAACTCAATAATTTAATGATAAAATTTCACGGAAGCTAACGGAGGATAAATGTGTCACGTGTGTACCAGTTTAAAATTTTTATGACCCAAAATTTAGTTAGGGATAAATTTGTCACGATGTATAAGTTTGGGGTTTTTTCATGATATTAACTCCATAACCCATCCTTTTCCATGTGCACACTCACACAGAATGGAGGACCATTCTCATGTGGAATTCATGACCACTAAAGAGATTAGGTTTGTTAATTTTTGCATTTTCACTTTTTTAGAATCATTTTTTTATTTTTGCTTTATTTTATAATAATAATAATTAAAATTTATACTTCTCTGTCTGCAATCTCTTAACAAAGTAGAGATCACGCGTTCCTTATCAACATTGGTGTCTCGAGGGATGTTTGCTTAGTAGAAAAACTCTTGTGCAAGGAACAACAATGAGGAATGTAATGCTTGTTCTAAATAATGTAAGGTACCATTTCATGTCATATCATCGAGTGAACACACAAGTTCTTATTGCATTTAGGGATTGAGCTTTTGTAATACATCATATGCTCTAACGTAACATCACGTATTCAATTTCCATTCATTGTAAAGGCAAAATTGTCAGCCTGCTCTGTCTTTACTCTTTGACAAGTGCTGATCGCTCATCGGTTAGGCTTGGACCCATCCCGTGACATGAGTTCCAAGTTGGAGATAGCTTGAGCAGGTAGCTATCTTCAACATAGGTGATCAAATAGAGGTCAAAGGGTGGGGATGAGAGATTTTGCTGGAAATGATAGATTTGTTGCTCAAAATGCAAACATTGACACGAATAAAAAATTATCTTATTATACCAAGAGGATTCACATGAAACAAAAATTGAATGAATGCCATACAACATTCATCGTCATTTATAAAAAAATGGGCATAACTCGGCCGATAAAAAAACTAGTGCCATAAGAAAAATATGTAAAAGTTTTGCAAATTACATTTTAAATGATGATACATGTTGATAGTACTACTTATAATTTTTGCATCTCATTATAAGGGAACAATCACAAAAACATGATTTCGTAAACTCATGGTCATGCTAAAATTGGTAACCACTAGAAACTATCGGAGTACTTGACGAAGATGAGACTGTTTCAAGTTCTATCTCAGCGTCAACATCATCAACCGGTGCCTCCATTGGATACAAAAGTGGTTTTGGAGGCAATTGCAGTCTATCCATATCTCCTTCAAGCATATCTAGGACTTTCCTCATCGACGGCCGATCATTAGGGCTCAATTGTATACACCACAATGCAACGATTATCATCTTCCTCGATGTTTCTCTTTCCTCTTCTATGACATCTACCCTTTCAAGTTCCTTTTCTTTACCAAGTTGATCATAAACCCACAAAGGAAAGTAAATTTGACTCGAACGCTCTGCATGTGCATTTAGATTTCTCCTTCTACCGGCCATTTCCATTAATAACATCCCGAAACTATAAACATCGGCTTTGTAAGAAATGCCACCAATGTCTTTATAGAATAGCTCAGGAGCCATATAACCCAAGGTTCCTCTTGCTGCAGTCAATGATACTATATTGCGATCGGTGGGATAAAGTCTTGCAAGTCCAAAGTCAGAAACTTTTGGAGTGAAACTTCGGTCTAGGAGAATGTTGTGAAGCTTGATGTCAAAATGTAGAATTTGCATATCACATCCCCGATGTAGATACTCTATCCCTCTAGCTATGCCAAGAGAGATCTCATACATTTTCTTAGAATTAAGAGGATCATCACCATCCTTATAGGAAATGTGTTTATCCAAAGATCCATTCGGCATGAAATCATAGGCAAGAGCTTGTTTGGAGTAATCAAAGCAAAAACCAACAAGTTGCACCACATTAATGTGGTGGATCCTTCCAATTGTGGCCACTTCGCTTATAAAATCCTGGCCATTAGATTTTGATTTGTTCAAAATCTTAATTGCGACTTCATTGCCACTTCTAAGTATTCCTCTATATACAGAACCATATCCCCCTTCACCTAACTTGCATTTGAAATTTTTTGTGATCTTCTTTATATCCGAGTAAGAGTACCTTATGGGCAAAAAGTTGTTGTGAGCTAGTAGGAATTCTTCGATATTTGCGTCGGCCGCCTGATGCCTTCTCATCCACTTCAAGATTAGAAGTATCAACACACACGGAGCTCCAAGTATGAATTTTGCTGCTAGGAAGTGGACTATAGAGAAATTTGGCCATTGATTAGCATAGTGTCAAAAAAAAATTACTCGTACAATTTTTGTTTGTCAAAGTGCTGAATGAGAGCTTCATAGGTGTGAAGAGAAAAAGGACTTATCATACCCAAGAAAAAGAAGAGATTCAATACTGCAATAGGCACAAGACGGAGCGCAAAAAGGCGCATGTCATCAGCTGTAGATAGTAAGAGAATTCATGAGAAATTACTAAAAATGGTTAATTAGAATTAAAGACCAATCAGTGAAGAAGCAATTCACGCTAAGATATACCCCTAGTGAAAGATAAATTCATGCAATTACTGCAAAGTGCAAAGCCACACTTTGTTCATTGAAATTTACAAGTGGAGAAGTCTAGAATAAAAAAAGAGTGAACGAGTTGCACTTTTCTAGATAGCGCCCAGATCTGACGTTATCCTATTCACTCATGAAATCCATGTTAATGTTGCATGATCTTTTCTTTTGAAGAAACACGTTTTTGCTTTTGTTCTCCTAAATGTACCAAATGTTCACAAGTTCGCCGTAACATTAACAACGATTGAAGGGACATGAGATATTATTAAATCGAACAATTTTCCCCAAAAAAAGACCTAATTCCCTGAAAACCCTTTAGTTCTAGTCCAATTTCAGCCTGAACTTTTTTGTCTCAGAAAAAACCCTAAACTTTAGGTACAATCCCAAATTTACCTCAAATTTTGTTTTGTTTTAAAAAATCACCAACTTTTAATATATTCTCAAACCTACCCCACGGTCGAGTCCCAACTTGATGTGGCATTTCCACATCAATAACAAATCCACTTCAGTAAGGTGACATGGAAAATTACTTTCAAATGAAGCTATTCTAAGATATGAAAATTAGGGACAGCTAATGGCAATTTTTGAACAGAGAGCTAATGGGTAGATTGGGATTAGAGTAAAAATTGGTGTTTTTTCTTTTAGACAAAATAAGTTCGAGGTAGATTTGGGATTAGGCCTAAAGATTGAGGTTTTTCCGGACAAAGAAAAGATTGAGGCAAATTTGGACTGGACCTAAGTTTAGGTTTTTCTGATAAAAAAAGTTCGAAACATAATTGGGACTAAATTTAAAGTTGGGTTTTTTTTTTCAGTGAATAAGGCCCAAAAAAAAAAAATACAGAAATAGTGTCACTTCCAGAAAAGCTCCATAGTTGTAAAATAAAGGAGCAATGCACGCCCAATCTACTAAAAAAAATTCTAAACTTTTTCACTAAACGAAAGTGGCAATTTTTTAAATTGGGTATTAAAGAAAAGTGATGACTCAATAAATTGAACCAAACGTATTGCAATATCCAATTGAAACATGCCACATCACCAAGTAAATTTTGAAAAGATCCTTCAGTAGAGTTAACATTTAAGAAAAGGATGAAGATGAAGAAGAAGAAACAAAGTAAGAGAGTAAAGAAGGAAAAGCTTTAGGGAAAGTCAGCTTACAGGAGTCATATGGGTTGCACCACGCCATTAGGTATCTGAAACTTATCGCGCAAATCTGGAATATTTCCGATGAATAAGGTTCAGAATATAAGAGATTGAATCCTTCAGCCATCATGTTGTGGAGGTCCGTATATGGTGGGCTCACACGTTTATACCGATCCACTTCCTGGCTCGATAAGAGAGTGAGTGTATGAGTATGTTGCAAGAATCCTTCAGCCATCATGGTTATGTTGCAAGAATCCTTGATGTCCCGTATTAGTAGATCAGACCCATACAAAGTGTATGAGTATGCCTCCATTTGGGAAAAATTAGGGGGTGTATCAGAAAGGGATGCTTCTTCAATACATGGTTCAGTATTGATATACAAAGCAGAAGCAACGGGCTGTGAGCACTTCATGAAGACCACCGGATCAGCTGAGGGAAAAAGACCACCACGGTATGGATCATGAGCACTAAAGTTGGACCTCGCCAGTGATTGACGAGGGAGGGATGAGCAATTACCTTTCTGCAATCCATCGTCGACCACCGTGATTATATCGAAAAATGAATCAGCTAAATTAGAATAGTTAATTGACTTCACATAATATCGACCGGCATATAGATATAGAAAAGTACGATTATTTTCACAAACTAGCTCATACTCAGAGCGGCCGCAGTATTTTGGGTCGCTTTTCAATCGAAAGGGATAGTGTATATCATGGATCTCACCGCAAGATGAAGCGGTGCACAAGTGATTCTTCTTCGCACCGCAACTCATCCTCAGTAACAGCAGGACATGCAATATGAAAAGCAAAACACGGAACATGCTCGTGGAGCTCAAAGACTTAATGGTCTCTCTATCGTTTGATCTGATGCAATGGAAATTTTTGCTAATTGGCAATGTGAAGGAGGCCCAGTTATATGAATGAAAAGAGTCGGGAGTCATCGGTAATGCAAATTTCCAAGTCAACCAATAAAACAAAGTCTAGCGAAGATTGCAGCCCTCGCATATATGGTGACAAAACACAAAGTTGGAATTAGTTATGCATAGCTTTCACATTGATTAAAAAAAATGCTCCTACAACTATATACTACGCAATTTAATTCTAATATTTTTTTGGGGAAAAATTAATCCCTAATTTTTATGCAATAAATAAATGATTGGATCGTCAAAATTTAGGTATCAACAAGTGTCCATTCGTTAAATTGTGAAGATGAAAAGGAAAAAGATGTCGTATTTCATCATCTAAGCTTTTTATTTTTGACAAAAAAAAAAACAGAAATTGGTAACAAAAATAGACTATGAACAAGAATATTAACTTGTATAATGTCGCTTTTGGCAAAAGTAAAAGGAAAATAAGAAATAAGTGCTTCTTGGATGGTGTAACACGTTATGAAATAAAGAAATCAATATGATAATTTCTAGTGGCGTACCGACACGCCTTGACAAGAACCTCACTAGCTTTGTCGTCACGCAAAGAGTATAGATGCGGATTTCCAAGTCAACCATCAACACAAAGTCTAGCGAAGAAAAAGTGGGTCTCATGTGGAAATTGCAGCCGTTGCAGTCAAGGTGACAAGGCACGGTGTTGGAATTATTTATGCATAGCTTTCATGTTGATTTTTTTTATTATTGGAACTTTCACGTTGATTAAAAAAGAAACTTCTCTGCAGTTTCCACATTGACTTTTCTTAGTACCATAAAAAAAAGAATCGATTCATTCAGCGCCATATTTTACTATAAAAATGATAATGTATTTCGCAGTTAAGATTTTTCATTTTTGACAAAAATGAAGTTTGTAACTGAAAAGATTAATAACAGCACCAAAGACTATCGCTGCACATTACAAGAAAAGAATAAAGGCCATACAATAATTTCTCAACCAACAATAGATGGACGCGAGCCTTGATTTGAAAGTCACTTGCTTCATCATTGCCCGACGCACATGAAGACTATAGGTGTAATGTTCGCATTCACAAAAATAAAGCAATACACGTTTTTCACTAGCAATTGAAATATTATTCTCGTAGATCAATCAATCACTCTCCTATAAAATAACCCTATCTCTTTCCTACAATAAAACCACTCTACGAATGAACTGATAGATCTCAACAATAACGTCATTTTATGAAGGATGTGTTGCCTGCTTCCTAATCATTTTCCATCTTCGAATGTGTGGTATTGCGAGTGCCATGTGAGCTCAAATGGGACTACATGGAAGAGTGCAGGCATTTTTCATTCTCTGTTGATAGCTGCTTGAATCTGCTCAAGACTCCTCCCTTTCGTTTCAGGGACCACCGTGATCACGAACACCATCCCTGCGGCGTTAATCACCGCATAAAGAAGGAAGGTACCTGTGAAGCAAGCCGGCAGAGTTATTTGCTTTCGACAAGTTTTGCGGAAGCATATTCTGACATTTTTCTCATGGGAAGAATGCTTTGATATATGCTACCTGTCTATTAATCATTCTGCAGAAAGACCCAATTCACTTATTTTCTTTTCTAAATGACACGTCGACTCAATTTTCGTGATATTCGAATCTAGGTAGAAGTTGCCGTAAACACATTGATTGAAGTAAATGGACTAAATATGCACTCGAGACCGTGCAGAACAGAGTGACAGACACCTCCAGCTCCAAATAGGATTGAAGTTTTCAGGAAAAGCTAAGTCTCAAGTCTATAGTTTGATTGAATTCGCGCAACAACTCATGTTCCAATGTGACAAATGTTTATCGTGCTCCTGCCAGAGCAATAGTTCAAAGAGCGTTTTCAGCAGAGTCGTACCATAGGAGCTCCAGCTCATTAAGTAGTTGAAAGTGTAGGAAACTGCCCAAGCGCCGAACCAGTTTACTAGTGTTGCAAACCCTCCAGCTACTCCTTTGATATTGATGGGGAAAATCTGAACACCAGCAACACATTACATGATTGGCAAAAAATTTTGAAACACTCGTAACAACACCAGTTACGGAAACGGCCCTTTAATTTGATAAGCATGAAACTTCGGGGGATGTTTAGGATTACCTCGGACATCACGACCCAAGGAACCGCGCCCATTCCAGCGGAAAATGCTGCTATGTATAGCTGAGCATTGGAAAAAACAGAACAGAAAAATTAATAGTGGAGAGTTGTTGTGGCGGCCAACCAGATAGAACCAGAAAGAGATCAAGGAAGGTGAGATTATTACCAGAATGCCGGTGACGGCAAGTATCGGGACAGCATCAGCTGCCAGATCATGAACCTGGCTCAGAAGATTCTCAAAAAGTTACTGGTTGACAAGCATTGCAAAGCAGAAGGAAGATACTAGGACTGATAGTATTTACCTTTAGAAAGAATGAAAGGCCAGTTACTATGGGCCTGTTTGGTAACCATCCAAACAGTGCCAAATTCTGATTCTTTGTTCCCAGAATTAGTTTCGGCCTAGAATCGCGTTTGGTAAAATTTTTGTTGCTCCCGGGAACAAATTTGCTCCCGGGAACAGATTGGGAACGGAATCAAGAATCAAAAAAAGTTGATTCTTGTTCCGAGAATCAATTTGAGAATCAAAATTTTCTTCTTCCCTTCGGCCATCTCACGACCGCCGTCCACCGCCGCCCGCCACCGTCCGCCATCCGCCACCGCCGTCCACCGCCGCCGCCGCCGCCGCCGGCCGCCGGCCGCCGCTCCGCGAAGCTCGCCGGAGGCTCGCGGACCGGGCGAGGTCCGGCGAGCTCGCCGGAGGCAAGCCCGGCCACCGGCGAGCTCGCCGGAGGCTTGCCCAGCCACGGCGAGGCTCGGCCTCCCCAGATCCGGCGAGGCCGAGCCTCGCCGGTGCTTGGCGCGGCCTCGCCGGGCCGGGCGAGGCCTCGCCGGATGCGCGGGGTTGGGCGAGCCTCGCGACGCCCGCCCCCCGGTGGCCGGGCGAGGCTCGCCCGGCCCGTCGGTGGCCCGGCAGCCTCGCCCAACCCCGACGAGGTCGGCCGGCCACCGGCGGGGCTCGGCCTCGCGGATCCGGGCTCGGCCGAGCCTCGGCGGGCTAGGCGAGCCTCGCCCGTCGGCCGCGAGGGCTGCGGCGAGGCTCGGCCGACGAGGGCCGGCCTCGCCGAGGGCCGGCGACGCTCCGGTGAGGTCGCCGCCCTCGTCTGGCCGGCCGCCGGCCCGGCGGCCGGCAGAAGAAGAAGAAGAAGAAGGTGAGAAAAATAAAAAAAAAAAGGAAAAAAAGAAAAAGAAAAGAAAAAAAAAGGAAAATGAAAGGAAAAAAAATTAAAAATTAAAAAATGAAAAGAAAACAAAGGAAAAAAGTAAAAAAAATTATTTAAAAATTAAAAGAAATTAATTTGGAACGTAATTAATAAATACGGTATCAAACGCAATTTATTCAGAATCGAAATTTTGGACGATTTACCAAACGGCTTAAAATGCTAGAATCGGTTCAGGAACAGAATCAAAAAGAATCGGTTCTGCTCGGGAATCGCCTCGGGAACAGAATCGTTACCAAACGCGCCCTATGCATCCTAGGACCAATCCTGCCCCGGAGATCTGTGATTGAGAGAGAGAGAGAGAGAGAGAGAGAGAGAGAAGGTTATGGTTCAAGTTGCAGAACTCACGAAAGGTGCAGAACCAGAAAAGCTTTGTTACTATAGACATGATTTCTTAGCGACTTTCATCTATTTTACCAAGAGAAGGGGCTTTCTTCCAGCTCGATCGACCAGCGCAGCGCCGATAGCCGTGACAATGACCTGCAAAAATTTACTCTTAAGCGGGATGAGTATAAAAATAGATCCCCAGCAAAGAGGAAAGGGCGAGAATTACAGACCTGGAGGATTGCGTAAGTTATGGTTCCAACACTGGAGGAGAAACCTGAGGAGATTGTACAAAAGCGATTGAAAAGGTGAGAATTATAAATTGCTTTTGAGATTCAACACCTAAATTATGTGAACAGCTCATTCAGTGATAATTAAGTCAAAAGCATTCGACATTGCGAATTTTACTAACCCATTTGACTATTAACTGGATTATATAAATCGGAACCCCTGCTTTGCTTTTCATTTAGTTTTTTATTCTGGAATCATAAATGCAATGCAGAGTTTCATTTTTGTGGTGCCCAAGAGCTTCTTGATATGACCTTCACACCTGCTTCCTCGAAAATATTGCTTGTATAGAAACAGACGCCATTTATCCCTCCGAACTGCTGGACGACCATCAATCCAACACCAATCTGGCCAAAATTTAACAAATTTTTCAGCGAGAAAAAACAACAATGGGAAATATCGCCAAAAGTACAACTACTGCATATTCCTGATCCACAGGGCATCCCAAGAAAGCAAGGAAGGAGGGAATTTATCGGATACATAGCAATAAATACAGAAAGAAGATTACGATGACGGAGCTCAGATATCTTCTCTGAAATAAATCAAGCACGCTGGCTTTTGGGAGCCGTCGGAGAGTTTCGATATACTCCTGTCAAGAAAAACAAATTCAATCATTCTGTCAGCTATTCGTACTTAGAAAGTTGAGGCTTTAAGATGGAACAGGTATAGTTACTTGTATTTCAGCAGCCTCTTCAGAAATATCTGCATCCTTTCCACGGAGTTTCTGCAGCGCAGCTTCAAACTCCTTTTCGCGGCCCCTTTTTGCCTGCATTTGGCAGAATCCTAAAATTCATTCCAACACTCTCCAAAAATTCAGAGAAGAAGAGTCTAGTGTTCCTCTTGATTTGTTACCAGCCATCTAGGAGACTCTGGAATGAAAAACAGGCCGAACAGTAAGACTGCACATGGGATTAGACCTGCATAAAACCGCAGATGTTCAAGGTGGTTTCAGACTTGGACTTTTCTATACAACATTGGCACTAAACTCGAATTATGCTAGTTTTTCGGTTTTACCAATTAATGCCAAAACCCTCCAAGATAATATTATCCCAATTATGAACGAAACGGACACTGCGGCACAGATCATAAGCTGTGGAGAGAAGAGAACATGTTAGGCCCAGTGGGTTCTGCAGGATGTACATACGTATACCATCTTGCACTTGAAAAGGGAATCTACAAGCTAAGGCCTTTTGCCAATAGCTCTATGCTTGCTATTTCAATCAAGAATGTTCATACAAAACTTTGCCTGATTAACAGCAGTCAAAGCTCCACGGAGATTTTTGGGTGTAATTTCAGCTATAAATATCGGTACCTGGACATAAATTAGAAAAAGATCAACAGTTTTGAACCAAACAGAGAGTCTCATGTTTTCACTGCGAATCAAGTCCAACATGTTGTCGTACAACAACTCGCTACATTGAATCTGTGTGGTAAGAAGTGAGGATTTACCACATAGGAAAAGACTCCCATTCCATATCCCGTGGCCAACCTTCCGATATCCAGAGCAAGTGCTCCCTAATTTACTCGAAATTAAACAGAACAGAGAGTTAATGAGACTTGAAGTTCTTATGTAACTAATCGGTCTTCATCTTTAAAAAGGCTTGAAAATAGGGTATGGGCACACCTCAGCAAAGTAAATAGCAAGCCATCCTGCTACACAAAAAGCGCTCGCCATTCTCATTGTCTGCATTTTGAGTTCAATGTTTATGCTGTCACGTCCTCCGTGCATGATGACTAAATCCCGAAGCTAAAACTCGCAAGAGTCCTGAACAACACCGTTCCATTTTACATTGTAGAAGACTCACTCATGTGCTGCTTACCCATTTACGGCCAACAAAATCAGCAATTGGTCCTCCAGTAATTGCACCAATCATTGCACCGAATGTCAGTATGGATCCGAAGACTGAATACTGTTGAAAGACACATGAAGAGTAACTGCAAATCAGCTTGAGTTCAATGAGAGCAGGAACTTCAGTTACCATCTAGCTAACAATGCTATAAGTCACCGAATGTCTCAGAATCTCAGTGGAAAGCTTTCTGAAGAAACCTATCGCTTCAATCAGTAATCCGAATGATATGCAGTGGCGATATTCAGCTGAAGAGATACGATTTACATCCACCCATTTTTTGGTGTTCTTGTACTGAGGCGTCCAACAATGGAACTCATGCAAAAATTTGGTATACATTTCACTCATCACGATGCAGAAAGAATAAGATGTCTAGAGAAAAAGATTTTATAGAATCTTGCTTATAAAGTTTTTGTTGCTTATAAAGTTTTTGATCATATAACTCATGCATATTATGGACCTGGAATAAGAGCAGATCGTTGCTTGGACTTTCTTGTATAAGGGCGCGCTCAGTGACTAGTCCAATATTGAAGCGAAGCAACGGACAGGTATAATTTTGACATGTATTTCTCAACACTCGCAGGTAAATTCGACATACCTCAGCTGTGGATAGACTAAGTTCCTCCACTATAGCATCCTGAGTTGGTGATGAATAACCTGCCTGAAAATCCAATTAAACAATTTTTCATTAGATTCAACTAATCACATCCTTTTCACTTTAACCATTACCATTCGACCCGGACTTTTCAAAAAGAAATTGCGTTTCCTACTTACACAGGTCCCGAATTCATATGAACCGCAAACCGCAACGAATGTGCTGAAATAGACCATCCACGGATGACCCTTATCGGTTCCTTCATCTTGGCCAGCTTGGTCCTTCTCTTGCGGCACAAGGAGCTGCTCTCGTACTCCTCTCTCCCTAGTTTCTCGATTTTCGATGTCCTCGTTGATCGCCATGCTTGCTCGCTCGCTCTGCAAAATTGCTCGTCCGTTCTCTATCTGACTACTTACAAGGAACTAGTAAATTTATAAGCTCCAAAAAGATAAGTTCTTGTTCCAACGTGGCTATTCTCCTTTCTCTATATGGATGACTCGAAATGAGAAACCCCAGGTTCTAATACGGAAACCCCTTCTCCGATCGGTTTATATTCTCGGTTTCTAGGAATTCGTCGTGGACCTCAGTCTTGCAAACTGGCAAGCAATTCTTTGCTTTTCCGACTCGCTCCCGTTAATGGTATTGGAATCGCTAATGGAACGGAGTTTCCGAATACAACAGCATTACAGATGTGAAGGGCTGCGTCGCTCTTTACGTGCAGGTAGTAATTGAAAACATGGAACTGGAATTTCTTAGTGACACGGCTATGGATAAAGACAAACAGTAAATCACAGACAAAGTTCTATCTTTTTCAGCCAACCACCGGCTAGGAAAACTGGAGAGTGTTTTTCTAGCCTGTAAAGTAATTATGTTCTGTCCATATTTCCATGGAGGCATTGTTATCTTCAACGTTAACCCACGTTTACCGTGTCAGAAAGATACGATCTCAATTAATAGTTTCTTATCTCTTTGGTGCAATAAGAAGCTATCAAGAAAAAGAACTGCTCTGCTAGAACGTTACTTTTCTTTTGGGAATTTTCTTGACCGAAACCCTCTCTTTTTTCCCACTAGACGATGAGCGCGAGAGAATTTCGGCCGGATCTAATTCTGGGGACATATTATCTTCCTTTTTTACCTTTAAGAAAACTACTGCATGCGAACAAAAAGCATGCATATAGCCTCCTTTGTGGTCAGTGACGCTTTTGACGTCTGCTCAAATGGTAGGACTAGATCGCTGGAGTTTCAAAAAGGGATGTTTTTCATCTTTCCACAGTGGCCAATTTTGCGGAAAATGGCAATTTATAGCGGCAAGAGGTGGACAGAATTACTTTCTACCAAGGACGTCATGTACTGCCGAGGCCCAAGAATCTAAAGAATTCACCCAACATGAAGCCAGCCGACGGGAAAGAGGTCACCAGGCACAACGGAATGGACCATAAAGTTTTTTTTTTTTTTTTGGTAAGATGAATGGACCATAAAGTTGCAGAGCACATTGGCCAAAAATATCCAACCACCATTCTCCAACTACTTTATTGGTCCGCATTTGCTGCATCTCCGTCTTCTTTCACTTTACGATTCAGAATAGGGCAACAAAATCCAACAAGAATATATAGCTGCGGCCTGCTCGAGAAAGGGAAAATATCCAAAATATATCTTACTCTTGATCTAAGAGCCACTCACATATTTTCATTTTGATAAATATCATTCACATACTTCCAAGAAAAACCCCACATTGAGAACATTAATTTACCCCTCCATGTAAACTCATTTTAACATCTTCCTTACGGTTTGAGTAGACTGAAAAAGTGATTTTTGAATGGTAGAATTTGTGTAGGTATTTGTTATTTTCAAAAGAAGAGGTAAGTGGTCATGGGGTGAGAAATAAGGTGTATTTTGTTATATTTTTCTCAAAAAACTTAGACAAAACAAATATGCTAATCTTATAAGCACATAGTGAGATTTGAATTTCAAATGTATTAGAAGAAAAAAGACACTACAAATGTTATAACTTTTATATAACGACCACTTAAATTCCATAACTTTTTATTCAATCACTTAAATGTCATAATCGATCACTTAAGCGCTATAATTTTTTATTAATAAGGAAATCCGACATGACATGGCATTTATGGTGAACATTCTTTAAAAGTTACAGCACTCAAATTATCAATTAAAAGTTATAGCATTCAAGTAAAAAAAAAAATTTTAAAAAAAAAGTCATGACATTCGAGTGATCGAAAAACAATGTTATGGCACTTAGGGGAGCATCGCGTGAAAATTATGAAACTTGTGCTGTCTTTATCTCAATATCTTAATTATCCTTCTTCCATTCATGACACAAAATCCCACAAAATATAATAAAAAGCACACAGAAAAAAAAAATTACTTTAGTTTAGCTAATGTTATGTAATTGTAAGCATCTGATTAAGTAGCGATCAATCAGGCTGATTCAGGTTTTAGAGGCTCTCAGTCATTTTTGCTTAACCCCTACTAAAGAAAGTTACAAACAATAAGCAATTGTTTTAAGCTAGTGGCTCCGTTTAAGCATCCAATAAAAATCAGCAACATTATTTAGCACAACCCTTTTAATATAAGAAGTTTTAGGAACTCTTATCATCACCTTGAAGAAGGGTAGCTGGGCAAGCGTGATTAAAACACCTACGACAAAGACAAAGCAGCCTTCCCTAATTTAGAGGGAAAATAGGTGGACGCGATACAACTTGCCTCACCTCATATATATGGACTAAAATAAGTCATTTGCGGGTCCCTCTTCTGATAAGGTCAATCCACTTGTTGGAATGGAATGAATTTGATTGATAGAGAATGTCTGGATTACCTGAGGGAGCAAATATATCCTAATTGCAGAAATAATATATTAAATGTAATAGAGCATATGCCACTTTCATTGCATGATTGCATCTAATCTTAGAGATCCGAACTCCTTTCTTTCTTTTTCTTTTTCTTTTTTCTTTTTATTTCCCCTCTAATCTTCCAATTTGTGTAGAAAAATATGATCCTATCAGCGAGAGGAACTTGAAAAATCGTTTTGCCAACCTCACACTGACGAAACAAAAATAATAAACAAGGAAAAGTGACAGATTATTACCAAAATGAAATTGACAAAAAGCTGAGAGGTTAGGTGAGGTGAGCTATGAAAGAAATTTATGTCTGAACCAGATTGTAAAATAATTTTAGTCTAAATTCTCGATATTTCTTTTGCTATACGTAAAGAAATGAAATATCTCTATTTGGACAAGAAATTTTTCTTTTTTTGATGACTGTGGATTATAATTATACAATTATGCATTACTCTAAGTTTTCACCAACCTATTCAATGAACATGGCTTCATCCATAAGGATACATCCAAGGATGCACAAGAATCAGATTTCGACCAAGTCCAGAGAACTGAACAAGGCCTGCTTTTCCTCTCTTTAAGTAGATATCTTGATTGCATTGACAATCTTATCCAGCAGGATATGTAATTCCCTCTTTTCAGGAGTAGGATGGCGAAGGAAACGAAAATTCAGTACTCTTCTTTCATCCCGCTCTTACATTTTACCTAAACAAGACAGATTGCTATACGTATAAAGATGTATAATTAGATAAGATCCAAGAGAATATACTATTAAAGGACTAGCTTACTAAGACACGACAAATGCAACTTGAGTTCATTATTTGCTTTGCACCTTTTGCATAAAATACAAATATTTTTTCGTTACTTATAAATTCCTATGTAGGCTTGATATGAAAAAAAAAAAAAAATTTTCCTGGCCATTACTTTTTTTAATACCATTGAAACTAGAAAAAGAAAAATCACCCACAAACAGATACTTTTTATGTGCAACAAAAGAAACAAAGAAAAAATTGCATATATTTTGAGGAAGAAAATCTAGAGATTTCGATTTTGCCTATATGGATGAAACAACATCTTTCATTTAATTTGAGAGATTTTGTTCTTATATTATTAATCAACATATTTGTTAGTGAATACAACGTATTATTACAATTTTAATTTTTCTTAGAAAGAAAAAAGAGCTTGGGCTCGAAACTAAAGATGATATTACTATGTGTCTTATAGAGATTATCATTTTTTTTTAATTCTATGGAATGGCAGGGGTGAATCACCTATAATTAATTTTTTTCCCCTAGATATCAACATAGAGTATATAAAACAACTACTTGCCCCCTCTAGACTTTTGTGGTTCTGCACAAAGTATATAAATCAAATCAATTTGTTTATGGCAACAGGGAATATTCTCTGAGCCACGAACTGTTGCCTTGATCTCACTGTCTAGACTCGTGGTTGAAGAATTTTTCTATTTTTTTACCTCTGTACCTTTTGGCTCGTTGCATGAAAGAAGCTTGTGCTGCATTTGGTAGAAATAAATTAGATGGAATTGGGATGGGAAATGGAATCAAATGGACCGAGGATACCAATCTGTGTTTAAGGGCTTTTTCTTCAATTCCGTGATTGTTTGCACCTGAGATCATCAGAGGAAAAACTTTTAATGGTAATCAATGAATGACAAAATATCAATAGATACAACAAATTGATTGTGCAAAACAACGCCATAAAAGAAAGAAACCCTTTTGTTTTATGTCATATGATTGAATGAAAAGAATATATTTATATTATAGCACGATATAGCTGTACTCAAATTATAATAAAATTTACTTCATATTTATGTAAAAAAAAAAAGTCATGATTAATCAATCAACAATGGTTAAAAAACTTGGAATTTATCAGTTATATTATATCACTACTTTACTTTTTCAATTACAGTAATTATCATTAAAAAATAGATAAAGGTGGGTGTAATAATTAGTCGTTATAATGACAGCCAATGACAATCACGAAAGCAGACTTTGAAAGCGAAAGTGCAGATGAACATCACGTCCCGACCAGCTCAACCGGATCTCCTTCAGCAACGAACCAATAAGAAGAAAACAAAGCGCCACTTAAAATATGTGATGAGGTGCGAAAGCACTCAAAAACGCACGCACGACGCCACTACCTCACGGCACTGAGATCTGGTTTAGAACATTAGCGACCACATTAGTTGATTTACAAGGACATTGGACTGGTTGGTCGCACACCACTGTTCATCATCGGATCGTGTCCGTGCAATTAAGGTCATTCATGCCTTGATCATATAAAAAGGCCCCATGTTCTGTGCACAAGATAAAAGTAACACTACCTTTCAAATGTCTTTAGTAAAGGATGAAATTTGAGTTTCGATTGAATTACAATCAAAAGAGAAAAAAGAATCGAATAATATCTTTGGACTTGTTTAGATCAAGGAAAAGTTATCACTATTTTATCTCTTAAGCTCCATTTTTTTTTTTTTGGTTAGTTCTTAAGCTCCAATTATTTTGCCGAAAATAAATGAATTAAAAAACATTTTAGTAAAAATGATTGCTAGTCAATGAAAGTTGCTTTCATTATCAACTACCAACAACAATTTGTGTCTAAATATTTGCATAGATAGTGCAAATATTTTCCGTTCATTAATTTTTTAAATGATATAAGTAATTATTTTTTTCAAAAAAATATTTTCCAAATCACTCTTTTTGCGAAGCAAACAAAACTTAAGTCAAAGACAAATATAATGAGTTAAATAATAATAATAATAATAATAATAATAATAATAATAAAATAATAATAATAATAATAATAATAATAATAATAATAAAGAAAAGAACCAAATTTGCTATAAATTCTCCTATCATTTACTGCACCCTGATAATGATTTCACAAATTTCTCCTAATCAACTTTTTGCAATTCGCCCCCTCAAATAATAAAAAGTTATGGCTTCAATCAATTTCAAAGTCCTACATAAGTAACATATTATTAACACTGAAACAGGAGATTTTTTGGTTCCATATTTAGTCATACATTGTTAATGAGTCGACATTTAAGATATGATCCACGTAGTTATATAATAGCTCAAAACTTCTTCAGAATGGCCAATCGCATGCGCTTTACTACGAGTAAGAGTTTCATATAAAAAACCATTACGAGTAAATTCAATTGAGCAGTCCAACCTATCGATTCGGCAAAAATGACAGGCTATAGAAATGCCACCGCCCAATAAAATACAGAGAAACTAGAATTTGCAAGTGTTCTTTTAAGTGGATTTTTTCTATGAGTGTCATTCCATATGATAATCATGCAGAGAATGCAGGAAAAAACAGAACGACCCAGTCTCTATTATATGGTACATAAATGCATTCTTTCCTGGCCCAACATCATCCGTGCAAGGTTCAGTACAAGAAGGCCCTGCACCAGTGAGACAAAGCACCAGAAAAAGACAAACTTTCTTAGCCTGCAAAGGCAGTGAACGAGAGAACAAAAGGGTATGTCC
Organism: Eucalyptus sideroxylon; assembly: GCA_014182405.2. Classification (NCBI taxonomy): domain Eukaryota; kingdom Viridiplantae; phylum Streptophyta; class Magnoliopsida; order Myrtales; family Myrtaceae; genus Eucalyptus; species Eucalyptus sideroxylon. The sequence goes on along the minus strand of CM024555.2, from coordinate 32,773,568 downwards.
CTTCTCCATCTTGAGATGTTATAATGGGCTTTCAACATGTAAAAAGCTCATGGGGCAACAACATCCAGGTATCTCTGTTAAGTATAAACAATCAACACCTACACCCACCATCTACCGAATTCAACAGGTTACCCAAGTTAGAATGAGGCAAGGCTTGCATAATGTCTCTAGTAACCCTCCCCGCATCCCCTCCCGAAAAAAAAAAAAAGGAAAATGAACTCGAGATGTATTTGCATAGGACCATTGATTTAGGCATATTCTAGACAATGATGGGAACAATGAACCAGGTGCAGAACACCAGCTCTCAGAGCAAGTGACGATAGAGGGAAGGCGCTCAATTTGCTATCAAACCATGTCATTGTCTGCGTCAACCTGATTCCTGAATACCTCAAGCATGACAATTTATTACTCTGCTTTGTTCATGGACCATATATGAAACTCGATGCATAAGTATGATATAGCCATCAGTGTCCCACAGATAGCAACAGAAAATTTCGACCTAGGCACCATGACACTCCTGCCATCTGAAAGTTCCAATTCATTGGCAGCATCAGGTAACTACTTTTGAATGGTTTTGCAGGACCTAGAGGTAGTTAACATACACAGTAAATAGAATGTTTACAGATTCTCAAAAGCACAAGGCGCATCCGTAACGACACTTCAGACGCACATGAGAGAAGCAAAGCCTTGGGAGAGCTCTTAAGTGGTCAATCCACCTGCGAAGGACGAACGAGTTATGGTCGCAAGATTCCATGGGGTTCAATCTACCTCGACCAGAACCTCAGAAACTTCGTCGTCACGCAAAGAGTATAGATGCAGATTTCCAAGTCAAGTCAACCATCAACACAAAGTCTAGCGAAGAAAAAGTGGGTCTCATGTGGAAATGGCAGCCCTTGCAGTCAAGGTGACAAGACACGGTGTTGGAATTATTTATGCATAGCTCGTTGATTATTTATTTTTATTTTTTTTATTGGAACTTTCACGTTGATTAAAAAAGAAACTTCTCTGCAGTTTTCAGATTGACTTTTCTTAGTACCATAAAAAAAAATGATTTTAAACCCAAAAAAAAAAAAAAAAATCGATTTGTATGTTGTCCTCTAGAATGAAACAAAATCCTTTCGAGCGAGGCAATGGCTATCTATTTTCTTTTCAAGGTTAATATTACATAAGTGTCGCTTCGTTAAATTGTGAAAATGAAAAGAAAAATGATGTTGTATTTCATTGTCTAAGCTTTTTCATTTTTAAAAGAATTGATTTTAAACAAAAAAAAAAATCGATTTGTATGTTGTCCCCTAGAATGAAACAAAATCCTTTCGAGCGAGGCAATGGCTATCTATTTTCTTTTCAAGGTTAATATTACATAAGCATCACTTCATTAAATTGTGAAAATGAAAAGAAAAATGATGTCATATTTCATCATCTAAGCTTTTTCATTTTTAACAAAAAAAAAATGGTAACAAAAATAGACTATTGATGGGAATAAACTCGTATAATGTCACTTTTGGCAAAAGTAAAAGGAAAATAAGGAATAAGTGTTTCTTGGATGGCACAACATGTTATGAAAGAAAGAAAGCAATATGATAATTCTATCGATGGACCGATGGACCGATGCGCCTTGACTAGAACCTCACTAACTTCTTCGTCACGCAAAGACTATAGATGCAATATTTGACTTCAGAAAAATAAAGCGGTGTTTACTTATTTACTATCAACTTCAATATTTAAATCACTCTCTCACAATTGTGCTAGATCTATGAACAATACTATCATCTCTTTCCCATAATAGAACCACTTAATGAATGAAGTGATCAATTACAACAATATTGTCGTTTTATCAAATGAAACAAATGTTGTTGCCTGCTTCATAATCATCTTCCATATCTGAATGTGTGGAATTGAAGGTGTCATGTAAGCTCAAATGAGACTATTAGTCAATTTACCACTGTGAACATAACACCGGAGAGTTTCACATAAAAAAAATTTCCAGCAAAATAGACACACCTTCAAATAGTTGTAATTAGCACTTACCATATATTTTCTCAAGCTAATGGGTACCCTTAAGTATAATTGAAGAGACTGAAATGGATTTTCCATATTATTCAACAAAGTTTATTTTAACTGACGCATCCAATGACGTTTTGACTGCACATGTTCAATTTTTTGTAGTAATATTATTACTGATTATGTTTTTCTTTTTCTTTTAGTTACATATTCCCCTTTCTGGAAATTGGTTTGTTTTGCGAGCATCTCCACACGCGACGATACCTTAGTTGCTTTCTATATCGTCATTAATTATTCAGCAATGACTAGTCAAATTTTCAAGCAGAAAATCTCTTGGTCAAAGTATTCTATATCATCTCTTGCACGTACACCAAAAGATTTGGACATACATTATGAAAATTGATGCATCGACTATCGATTCGTTCAGCGCCATATTTTACTATAAAAAAATAATACTGTATTTCACAATTAAGATTTTTCATTGTTGACAAAAATGAAGTTTGTAACTGAAAAGATTAATAACAACACTAAAGACTATCGTTGCACATTACGAGAAAAGAATAAAGGCCATTAAATAAATAAAAAAAAAAGATGGATGCGATCCTCGATTTGAAAGTCACTTGCTTTGTCATTTCCTGACGCACACAAAGACTATAGGTGTAATGTTCGCATTCACAAAAATAAAGCAATACGTGTTTTTTCACTGGCAATTGAAATATTATTCTCGTAGATCAATCAATCACTCTCCTATAAAATAACCCTATCTCTTTCCTGCAATAAAACCACTCTATGAATGAACTGATAGATCTCAACAATAACATCGTTTTATGAAGGATGCTATTGCTTGCTTCATAATCATTTTCCATCTTCGAATGTGTGGTATTGCGAGTGTCATGTAAGCTCAAATGGGACTACATGGAAGAGTGCAAGCATTTTTCATTCTTTGTTGATAGCTGCTTGAATCTGCTCAAGACTCCTCCCTTTCATTTTAGGGACCACTGTGATCACGAACACCATCCCTACGGCGTTAATCACCGCATAAAGAAGGAAGGTACCTGTGAAGCAAGCCGGCAGAGTTATTTGCTTTCGACAGGTTTTGCGGAAGCATATTCTGACATTTTTCTCATGGGAAAAATGTTTTGATATATATTACCTATCTATTAATCATTCTGCAGAAAGACTCAATTCACTTATTTTCTTTTTTAAATGACATGTCGGCTCAATTTTCGTGATATTCGAATCTAGGCAGAAATTGCTATAAATGCGTTGATTGAAATAAATGGTCTGAATATGCATTCGAGAGCATGAAGAACGGAGTGACAGACACCTCCAGTTCCAAATAGGATTGAAATGTTCAGGAAAAGCTAAGTCTCAGGTCTGTAGTTTAGTTGAATTCGTGCAACAACTCATGTTCCAATGTGAAAAATGTTTATCGAGCTCCTGCCAGAGTAACAGTTCAAAGAGTGTTTTCAGCAGAGTCGTACCGTAGGAGCTCCAGCTCATTAAGTAGTTGAAAGTGTAGGAAACTGCCCAAGCGCCGAACCAGTTCGCTAGTGTTGCGAAACCTCCAGCTACTCCTTTGATATTAATGGGGAAAATCTGAACACCAGCAACACATTGCATGATTGGCAAAGTTTTTTGAAACTCTTGTACTAATAACACCAGTTACGAAAACGACCCTTTAATTTGATAAGCACGAAACTTCGGGGGATGTTTAGGATTACCTCGGACATCACGACCCAAGGAACCGCGCCCATTCCAGCCGAAAATGCTACTATGTATAGCTAAGCATTGGAAAAAACAGAACAGAAAAATTTATAGTGGGGAGTTGTTGCGGGGGCCAACCGGATAGAGCCAGAAAGAGATCAAGGCAGGTGAGATTATTACCAGAATGCCGGAGACGGCAAGTATCGGGACAGCATCAGCCACCAGATCATGAACCTGGCTCAGAAGATTCTCAAAAAATTACTGGTTGACAAGCATTGCAAAGCAGAAGGAAGACACCAGGACTGATAGTATTTACCTTTAGAAAGAATGAAAGGGCAGTTACTATGCATCCCAGGACCAATCCTGTCCCCGAGATCTGCGATTGAAAGAGAGAGAGAGACACGGTTATGGTTCAAGTTGCAGAACTCGCGAAAGGGGCAGAAACAGAAAAGCTTTGTTACTATAGACATGATTTCTCAGCGACTTTCATCGATTTTACCAAGAGAAGCGGCTTTCTTCCAGCTCTATCGACCAGCGCAGCACCAATAGCCGTGACAATGACCTGCAAAAATTTACTCTTAAGCGTGATGAGTATAAAAATAGATTCCCAGCAAAGAGGAAAGGGCGAGAATTACAGACCTGGAGGATTGCATAAGTTATGGTTCCAACGCTGGAGGAGAAACCTGAGGAGATTGTACAAAAGCGATTGACAAGGTGAGAATAATAAATTGCTTTTGAGATTCAGCACTAAATTATGTGAACAGCTCATTCAGTGATAATTAAGTAGATCAAAAGCATTCGACATTGCGAATTTTACTAACTCATTTGACTATTAACTGGATTATATAAATCGGAACCCCTGCTTTGGCTTTTCATTTAGTTATCCATTCTGGAATCATAAAATGCAATGCAGAGTTTCATTTTTGTGGTGTCCAAGAGCTTCTTGATATGACCTTCATACCTGCTTCCTCGAAAATATTGCTTAAATAGAAACAGACGCCATTTATCCCTCCGAACTGCTGGACAACCATCAATCCAACACCAATCTGGCCAAAATTTAACAAATTTGTCAGCAAGAAAAAAACAACAATGGGAAATATCACCAAAAGTACAACTACTGCATATTCCCGATCCACAGGGCATTCCAAAAAAGCAAGGAAGGAGGGAATTTACTGGATACGTAGCAATAAATACAGAAAGAAGATTACGATGACGGAGCTCAGATATCTTCTCTGAAATAAATCAAGCACGCTGGCTTTTGGGAGCCGTTGGAGAGTTTCAATATACTCCTGTCAAGAAAAACAAATTCAATCATTCCGTCAGCTATTCGTACTTATAAAGTTGAGGCTTTAAGATGGAACAGGTATAGACTTAAAGCCTTTTACTTGTATTTCAGCAGCCTCTTCAGAAATATCTGCATCCTTTCCACGGAGTTTCTGCAGCACGGCTATAAACTCCTTTTCGCGGCCCCTTTTTGCCTGCATTTGGCAGAATCCTAAAATTCATTCCAACACTACGGATCCCTCTCTCCAAAAATTCAGAGAAGAAGAGTCTAGTGTTCATCTTGATTTGTTACCAGCCATCTAGGAGACTCTGGAATGAAAAACAGGCCGAACAGTAAGACTGCACATGGGATTAGACCTGCATAAATCCGCAGATGTTCAAGGTGGTTTCAGACTTGGACTTTTCTATATAACATTGGCACTAAACTCGAATTATGCTACTTTTTCGATTTTACCAATAAATGCCAAAACCCTCCAAGTTAATATTATCCCAATTATGAACGAAACGGACCCTCCGGCACAGATCATAAGCTGTGGAGAGAAGAGAACATGTTAGGCCCAGTGGGTTCTGCAGGATGTACATATGTATACCATCTTGCACTTGCAAAAGGGCAACAACAAGCTAAGGCCTTTTGCCAATAGCTCTATGCTTGCCATTTCAATCAAGAATGTTCATACAAAAACTTTGCCTGATTAACAGCGGTCAAAGCTCCACGGAGATTTTTGGGTGTAATTTCAGCTATAAATATCGGTACCTGGACATAAATTAGAAAAAGATTAACATTTTTTAACCGAACAGAGAGTCTCATGTTTTCAGTGTGAATCAAGTCCAACATGTTGTCGTACGACAACTCGCTACATTGAATTCGTGTGGTAAGAAGTGAGGATTTACCACATAGGAAAAGACTCCCATTGCATATCCCGTGGCCAACCTTCCGATATCCAGAGCAAGTGCTCCCTAATTTACTCGAAATTAAACAGAACAGGGTTAATGAGACTTGAAGTTCTTATGCAACTAATTGGTCTTCATCTTAAAAAAGGCTTGAAAATAGGGTATGGACACACCTCAGCAAAGTAAATAGCAAGCCATCCTGCTACACAACAAGCGCTCGCCATTCTCATTTTCTGCATTTTGAGTTCAATGTTTATGCTGTCACGTCCTCCGTGCATGATGACTAAATCCCGAAGCTAAAACTCGCAAGAGTCCTGAACAACACCGTTCTGTTTTACATTGTAGAAGACTCACTCATGTGCTGCTTACCCATTTACGGCCGACAAAATCAGCAATTGGTCCTCCAGTAATTGCACCAATCATTGCACCAAATGTCAGTATGGATCCGAAGACTGAATACTGTTGAAAGACACATGAAGAGTAACTGCAAATCAGCTTGAGTTCAATGAGAGCAGGAACTTCAGTTACCATCTAGCTAACAACGCTATAAGTCACCGAATGTCTGAGAATCTCAGTGGAAAGCTTTCTGAAGAAACCAATCGCTTCAATCAGTAATCCGAATGATATGCAGTGGCGATATTCAGCTGAAGAGATACGATTTACATCCACCCATTTTTTGGTGTTCTTGTACTGAGGCGTCCAACAATGGAACTCATGCAAAAATTTGGTATACATTTCACTCATCACGACGCAGAAAGAATAAGATGTCTATAGAAAAAGGTATCTCTACCTCAAAGCCGACCTCAATATTTTTTATAGAATCTTGCTTATAAAGTTTTTGATCATATAACTCATGCATATTATGGACCTGGAATAAGAGCAGATCGTTGCTTGGACTTTCTTGTATATGGGCGCGCTCAGTGACTAGTCCAATATTGAAGCGAAGCAACGGACAGGTGTAATTTTGACATGTATTTCTCAACACTCGCAGGTAAATTCGACATACCTCAGCTGCGGATAGACTAAGTTCCTCCACTATAGCATCCTGAGTTGGTGATGAATAACCTGCCTGAAAATCCAATGAAACAATTTTTCATTAGATTCAACTAATCATATCCTTTTCACTTTAACCATTACCATTCGACCCGGACTTTTCAAAAAGAAATTGCGTTTCCTACTTACACAGGTCCCGAATTCATATGAACCGCAAACCGCAACAAACGTGCTGAAATAGACCATCCACGGATGACCCTTATCGGTTCCTTCATCTTGGCCAGCTTGGTCCTTCTCTTGCGGCACAAGGAGCTGCTCTCGTACTCCTCTCTCCCTAGTGTCTCAATTTTCGATGTCCTCGTTGATCGCCATGCTTGCTCGCTCGCTCTGCAAAATTGCTCGTCCGTTCTCTATCTGACTACTTACAAGGAACTAGTAAATTTATAAGCTCCAAAAAGATAAGTTCTCGTTCCAACGTGGCTATTCTCCTTTCTCTATATGGATGACTCGAAATGAGAAACCCCAGGTTCTAATACGGAAACCCCTTCTCCTATCGGTTTATGCTCGCGGTTTCTAGGAATTCGTCGTGGACCTCAGTCTTGCAAACTGGCAAGCAATTCTTTGCTTTTCTGACTCGCTCCCGTTAATGGTATTGCAATTACTAATGGAACGGAGTTTCCGAATACAGCAGCATTACAGATGTGAAGGGCTGCGTCGCTCTTTATGTGCAGGTAGTAATTGAAAACATGGAACTGGACTTTCTTAGTGACACGGCTATGGATAAAGACAAAACGGTAAACCACGGACAAAGTTCTATCTTTTTCAGCCAACCACCGGCTAGGAAAACTGGAGTGTTTTTCTAGCCTGAAAAGTAATTATGTTCTGTCCATATTTCCATGGAGGCATTGTTATCTTCAGCGTTAACCCACGTTTACCGTGTCAGAAAGATACGATCTCAATTAATAGTTTCTTATCTCTTTGGTGCAATAAGAAGCTATCAAGAAAAAGAACTGCTCTGCTAGAACATTACTTTTCTTTTGGGAATTTTCTTGACCGAAACCCTCTTTTTTTTCCCACTAGACGATGAGCGCAAGAGAATTTCGGCCGGATCTAATTCTGGGGACATATTATCTTCCTTTTTTACCTTTAAGAAAACTACTGCATGCGAACAAAAAGCATGCATATAGCCTCCTTTGTGGTCAGTGACGCTTTTGACGTCTTCTCAAATGGTAGGACTAGATCGCTGGAGTTTCAAAAAGGGATGTTTTTCATCTTTCCATAGTGGCCAATTTTGCGGAAAATGGCAATTTATAGCGGCAAGAGGTGGACAGAATTACTTTCTACCAAGGACGTCATGTACTGCCGAGGCCCAAGAATCTAAAGAATTCACCCAACATGAAGCCAGCCGACGGGAAAGAGGTCACCAGGCACAACGGAATGGACCATAAAGTTGCAGAGCACATTGGCCAAAAATATCCAACCACCATTCTCCAACTACTTTATTGGTCCGCATTTGCTGCATCTCCGTCTTCTTTCACTTTACGATTCAGAATAGGGCAACAAAATCAAACAAGAATATATAGCTGCGGCCTGCTCGAGAAAGGGAAAATATCAAAAATATATCTTACTCTTGATCTAAGAGCCACTCACATATTTTCATTTTGATAAATATCATTCACATACTTCCAAGAAAAACCCCACATTGAGAACATTAATTTGCCCCTCCATGTAAACTCATTTTAACATTTCCTTACGGCTTGAGTAGACTGAAAAAGTGATTTTTGAATAGTAGAATTCGTGTAGATATTTGTTATTTTCTAAAGAAGAGGTAAGTGGTCATGAGGTGAGAAATAAGGTGTATTTTGTTATATTTTTCTCAAAAAACTTAGACAAAACATTTATGTTAATCTTATAAGCACATAGTGAGATTTGAATTTCTAATGTATTAGAAGAAAAAAGACACTACAAATGTCATAACTTTTGTACAATGACCACTTAAATACCATAACTTTTTATTCAATCACTTAAATGTCATCATCAATCACTTGAGCGCTGTAATTTTTTATTACTAAGGAAATCCGACATGACATGGCATTTATGGTGAACGTTCTTTAAACACTCAAATTATCAATTAAAAGTTATAGCATTCAAGTAAAAATTAAAAAAAAAAAAAAAAAGCCATGACACTCGAGTAATGAAAAACAATGTTATGGCACTTAGGTGAGCATCGCATGAAAATTATGACACTTGTGACACTTATGGTGTCCTTATCTCAATATCTTAATATCCTTCTTCCATTCATGACACAAAATCCCATAAAATATAATAAAAAGCACACAAAAAAAAATTACTTTAGCTAATGTTATGTTATTCCAAACATCTAATTAAGTAGAGATCAATCAAGCTAATTCAGATTTTAGAGTTTCCCAGTCATTTTTGCTTAACCCCTACAATAGTGGGGAATTTTCCGCAATGGGCGAAAGCCTAACGGAGCAATGCCGCGTGAAGGTAGAAGGCCGACTAAACAAAGTTACGAACAACAAGCGATTGTTTTAAGCTAGTGGCTCCGTTTAAGCATCCAATAAAAATCAGCAACATTATTTAGCACAACCCTTTTAATATAAGAAGTTTTAGGAACTCTTATCATCACCTTGAAGAAGGGTAGCTGGGCAAGCGTGATTAAAACACCTAGGACAAAGACAAAGCAGCCTTCCCTAATTTAGAGGGGAAATAGGTGGACGCGATACAACTTGCCTCACCTCATTTATATATATAACCCCAAAGGCATGGACTAAAATAAGTCATTTGCGGGTCCCTCTTCTGATAAGGTCAATCCACTTGTTGGAATGGAGTGAATTTGATTGATAGAGAAGGTCCGGATTGCCTAAGGAAGCGGATATATCCTAATTGCAGAAATAATATAGTAAATGTAATAGAGGATATGCCACTTTCATTTTGCATGATTGCATCTAATCTCAGAGATCCGGACTCCTTTCTTTCTTTTTCTTTTTTCTTTTTATTTCCCCTCCAATCTTCCAATTTGTGTAGAAAAATATGATCTTATCAGCAAGTTCAGCAAGAGGAACTTGAAAAATCATTCTGCTGGCCTCACACTGACAAAACAAAAATAATAAAGAGTGAAAAGTGATAGATTATTACCAAAATGAAATTGACAAAAAGCTGAGAGGTTAGGTGAGGTGAGCTGTGAAAGAAATTTATGTATGAACCAGATTGTAAAATACCTTAGTCTAAATTCTCAATATTTCTTTCCCTATACATAAAGAAATGAAAAATCTCTATTTGGACAAGAAATTTTTCTTTTTTTGATGACTGTGGATTATAATTATACAATTATGCATTACTCTAAGTTTTCACCAACCTGTTCAATGAACATGGCTTCATCCATAAGGATACATCCAAGGATAAAATAAAAAATAAAAAATAAAAAAAGTAGTCATCTTGATTGCGTTGACAATCTTATCCAGCAGGATATGTAATTCCCTATTTTCAGGAGTACGATGCCGAAGGAAACAAAAATTCGGTACTCTTCTTTCATCCCACTCTTACATTTTACCTAAACAAGATAGATTGCCATACGTATAAAGATGTATAATTAGATAAGATCCAAGAGAATATACTATTAAAGGACCAACTTACCAAGACACGACAAATGCAACTTGAGTTCATTATTTGCTCTGCACCTTTTACATAAAATACAAATATTTTTTCGTTACTTATAAATTCCTATGTAGGCTTGATATGAAAAAAAAAATTGTCCTAGCCATTACTATTTTAATACCATTGAAACTAGAAAAAAGAAAAATCACGTGCAAACAAACACTTTTTATGTGCAACAAAAGAAACAAAGAAAACATTTGCATATATTTCAAGGAAGAAAATCTAGAGATTTTGATTCTGCCTATATGGATGAAACAATATCTTTCATTTAATTTGAGATATTTTGTTCTTATATTATTAATCAACATCTTTGCTAGTGAATATAGCGTACTATTACAATTTTAATTTTTCTTGGGAAGAAAAAAGAGCTGGGGCTCGAAACTAAAGATGATATTACTATGTGTCTTATAGAGATTATCAATTTTTTTATTTTATGGAATGGCAAGGTTGAATCGCCTATAATCAATTTTTTTCCCCTAGATATCAACATAGAGTATATAAAACAACTACTTGCCCCCTCTAGACTTTTGTGGTTCTGCATAGAGTATATAAATCAAATCAATTTGTTTATGGCAACAGGGAATATTCTCTGAGCCACGAACTGTTGCCTTGATCTCACTGTCTAGACTCTTGTGGTTGAAGAGCTTGTGCTGCATTTGGTAGAAATAAATTAGATGGAATTGGGATGGGAAATGGAATTAAATGGACCGAGGATATCAATCTCTGTGTTTAAGGGCTTTTTCTTCAATTCCGTGATGGTTTACACCTGAGATCATCGGAGGAAAAACTTTTAATGATAATCAATGAATGACAAAATACCAATAGATACAACAAATTGATTGTGCAGAACAACGCCATAAAAAAAAAAAATTGTAACGAACACGAAAGTGCAGATAAAGGTGGGTGTAATGATTAGTTAAAAAACTTGGAATTTATCAGTTATATTATATCACTACTTTACTTTTTACAATTACAGTAATTATCATTAAAAAATAGATAAAGGTGGGTGTAACGACAGCCGATGACAATCACGAAAGCAGACTTTGAAAGCGAAAGTGCAGATGAACATCATGTCCCGACCAGCTCAACCGGATCTCCTTCAGCAACGAACCAACAAGAAGAAAACGAAGCGCAACTTAAAATATGTGATTAGGTGCGAAAGCACTCAAAAACGCACGCACGACGCCACTACCTCACGACACTGTGAGATCTGGTTTAGAACGTTAGCGACCACATTAGTTGATTTACAAGGACATTGGACTGGTTGATCGCACACCACTGTTCATCGTCGGATCATGTCCGTGCAATTAAGGTCATTCATGCCTTTATCATATTAAAAAGGCCCCGTGTTTTGTGCACGAGATAAAAGTAACACTAGCTTTCCAAATGTCTTGAGTAAAGGACGAAATTTGATGAGTTTTGATTGAATTATGATTAAAAAACATAAAAAGAATCGAATAATATCTTTGACTTGTTTAGATGGAGGAAAAGTTATCACTATTTTATCTCTGCTCCATTTTTTTTTTTTTTTTTGGTTAGTTCTTAAGCTCCAATTATTTTGCTGAAAATAAATGAATTAAAAAACATTTTACTAAAAATGATTGCTAGTCAATGAAAATTGCTTTCATTAACAACTACCGACAACAAATTATGTCTAGATATTTGTGTAGATAGTGCAAATATTTTCCACTCATTAATTTTTTAAATGATATAAGCGATCATTTATTGAAAAAATATTTTCCAAATCACTCTTTTTGCGAAGCAAACAGAACTTAAGTCAAAGACAAATATAATGAGTTAAATTAACATATAATAATAATAATAATAATAATAATAATAATAATAATAAAATAATAATAATAATAATAATAATAATAATAATAATAATAATAATAATAATAATAATAATAATAATAATAAGAAGAAAAGAACCAAATTTGCTATAAATTCTCCTATCATTTGCTGCACCTTGATAATGATTTTAAAAATTTCTCCTTATCAACTTTTTGCAATTCGCCCCCTCAAATAAGAAAAAGGTATGGCTTCAATCAAATTCAAAGTCCTACATAAGTAACATATTATTAACACTGAAACATGAGACTTTTTGGTTCCATATTTAGTCATACGTTGTTAATGAGTCGACATTTAAGATATGATCCACGTAGTTATATAATAGCTCAAAACTTCTTTAGAATGGCCAACCGCATGCGCTTTACTACGAGTAAGAGTTTCATATAAAAAAACATTACGAGTAAATTCAATTGAGCAGTCCAACCTATCGATTCGGCAAAAATGACAGGCTATAGAAATGCCACCGCCCAATAAAATACAGAGAAACTAGAATTTGCAAGTGTTTTTTTAAGTGGATTTTTTCTATGAGTGTCATTTCATATGATAATCATGCAGAAAATGCAGGAAAAAACAAAACGACCCAGTCTCTATATGGTACATAAATGCATTCTTTCCTGGCCCAACATCATCCATGCAAGGTTCAGTACAAGAAGGCCTTGCACCAGTAAGACAAAGCACCAGAAAAAGACAAACTTTCTTAGCCTGCAAAGGCAGTGAACGAGAGAACAAAGGGTATGTCCCTTCTACATCTTGAGATGTTCTAATGGGCTTTCAACGTGTAAAAAGCTCATGGGGCAACAACATCCAGGTACCTCTGAAGTATAAACAATCAACACCTACACCCACCATCTACCGAGTTCAATTTCCGAAAGACAAGTTACCCAAGTTACAATGAGGCAAGGCTTGCATAATGTCTCTAGTAACCCTCCCCGCATGCCCTCCCATAAAAAAAAAAAAAAGGAAAGGAAAAAGAACTCGGGATGGATTTGCATAGGACCATTGATTTAAGCACATTCTAGACGATGATGGAAACAATGAACCAGGTGCAGAACACCAGCTCTCAGAGCAAGTGACCATAGAGGGAAGGCGCTCAATTTGCTATCAAACTATGTCATTGTCTGCGTCAACCTGATTCCTGAATACCTCAAGCATGACATTTTATTACTCTGCTTTGTTCGTGGACCATATACGAAACTCAATGCATAAGTACGATATAGCCATCAGTGTCCCACAGATAGCAAAAGAAAATTTCGACCTAGGCACCATGACACTCCTGCTATCTGAAAGTTCCAATTCATTGGCAGCATCATCAGGTAACTACTTTTGAATGGTTTTGCAGGACCTAGAGGTAGTTAACATACACAGTAAATAGAATGTTTACAGATTCTCAAAAGCACAAGGCGCATCCGTAACAACACTTCAGAAGCACATGAGAGAAGCAAAGCCTTGGGAGAGCTCTTAAGTGGTCAATCCACCTGCGAAGGGTGAACGGACATAGATCCAAGATGTGTAGCCATGCAGAAGTGAATATGGTACAAACGTAGAGTGTCATGGCCCATAAACACAATCTAGCGCAGACAAGGCTCCCAATAGCTATGACCGCAACATGCACTGAAAGATCTGAAAATAAAGTGTTCTGGATCAAAGCTTCTATCGAGAAAGCGCATACCCATATTTTGTAGCAGCAGGATCAGCAGTCAACACCAAGCAAACAGGTAATGGCTTTCACTTTCTATTTTAAATGAATATTCGATTCTGGAGATAGCTGAAACCACAATTAAGCCCAGAAGAGAGTATTAGTCGAAAGCTAACTCCATCTGGACATACTGAAGAAGGATTTATGCTCCATCTCAATGGAAGCCTAGCACCTTGACAGAAATTTGAGCGTAGTCAATTCTTGTATTAGATGGTCTTAATATTAACATCAAATTTCACGGGATCATTCTGTGGCATCCAGTAAAGAATCCAAAAGTAACAGCATCCCACCTGCAATAGCATTTGCTTATCCATGTTCCAGAAAACCAAAGTCTGGTGGCGTGAGTTAGGACCATTTGGCATATGAATGAATCAGAACTTTTTATTTAAACTTGGACAAAGAAGTATAGTACAATTGTGTCATCAGCTGGTTCTCTAGATACTAAATCAAACATCAGTGCTTCCCATTGGAAAACGACTTCACAGAACCATGAATACCAGCTGCCTTGAATCTTAAATCTGGATTTCTTAACCAAAAAACGATGGACAGGAATAGAATGTACAAGGTACTAAAATTTCAAATGAAGTGTGGAACAAACTAAAGAAAGAAGAAAGAATAATAATTATTCTCTATTTTTCTCACAAAAAGAGAGTGTGGAACTGCCTAAGACATTCATCTACTTATCTCTACATGTGGGAACCAATCCAACTCACAGAGAGGTCAGTAAGAGCTCATGAATTTAGCGGAGCATCATCTCTATGCAAGGCTCAATCATCCTCCAGTGTGGAAAGATATATAGACTCTGGCACTCATTTACTGGACCCTTTCCTTCTTCCTTACGGTTAGAGGATCATTCAATTTCAAATCGAGATTTAGACCGTGGCATTCATTTACTGGTGCTTGAACTTGTTCCTTCTTCCTTATGGTCTGGAGTGCATGCAGTTTTGAAGGCAGGTATGGACTGGCACTTATTTACCAGTACTTGAACTTGTTCCTATATTGTCAGAAGCGGACTCACTTTCCATTGTATACGACTGGAAGCCCCGGGGAGTAGATAACTGACCCGAGCCCATACTGCTGAATGATCTCTCAATGTCATCCATATCTGCCACTATAGGAATTGGTCGTTCCGGAATAGAAGGAACTGATAACTCTGTTTCCAACATCTTCACAACCTGATCCATTGTCGGCCTAGCATATAGTTGAGGATGAGAACAAAGCACTGCAACCAATACATACTGTTCCATAAGCTCTGGTGACCCTAACTCCGGCATATTATCTTCAATAACATCTAAAGCTCTCCCTTCCCTCACTAAGGACCAAGCCCAGTCGGCGATGAGAGAAGGCTGACTATCATTATTACCGGAGAGTGCTTTTTTCCCACTCAAAAGCTCAAGAAGCACGACACCGAAGCTATAAACATCACTTCTCTCCGTCAACTGCCCATACAATGCATACTCGGGTGCTACATACCCCATTGTGCCAGCAACCCTAGTGCTCATATGTGTCATACCCTCTTCTGTAAACTTTGCAAGACCAAAATCAGCCACCTTGGCCTCAAACTTCTCATCCAAAAGTATATTACTCGCCTTAATATCCCTATGTATGATTCCAGGTTGTGCCCCGTAATGCAAATAAGCTAACCCCCTGGCCGTTCCGAGCGCAACCCTTTGACGAGTAGGCCAACTGAGCTTTATCTCGGTCGACCCAAACAAATGGTCATGCAAACTTCCATTTGTCATCAGATCACACACAATGATCCTCTGGTGACCCTCGTACTGTGTCGTGGCAATACAATACCCTCGAAGAGCGACCAGATTCACGTGCCTTACACTGGCGATGACCTCGACTTCATGAGCGAAGTTCGCGTCCCCAGCAGCAGAGCAATTCTTGAACCTCTTCAACGCGACTTCAGTGCCATCCTGCAACAAACCCCGGTAAACATTTCCATATCCACCTCGTCCTATGATGTAATCCCTAGAGAAGTTCCTAGTAGCCTTCTTGATGTCCTCAAATGAGAACCTGACCACTGTGGTACTCTCCTCAAAACTCCGCAACCCCAACCCTCTCTCGCCCCTGTCCATCTCTCTTCTCCTCCTCTTCAACCTCCCACGCTTCCTCCTGAAAAACCAGAACCCAACCGAAACCGCAACCACCCCCAACCCACAACCAATCAAGACCACCAGTATCACCACCACCTTCCTCCTATTCTTGCCCCCCGAATTCGTGAAATCGAGGGAGAACAGGCACTTGGCAGTACCTATATCCGTGGGCCCGAGGTCATTCGCGACCGCCGCCGCATAGATCGTCGGGTAGACGGAGCAGTCCGAGACATTCCAACGACCGAGGAGCCGTTCAAGTAGGACGCGATTTTCGACAAGCTCACCGTGCAGACGGCGCAGGGGGAGCTGTTCTCGAGCGACTGGTTGCAGCTGGTGGCGACGCCGCTCCGCGCGGAGCTGGGGACGAGGGCATCGAACTGGGACAGGGTGGTGATGTTCATGCACCCCTCAGAGATCCAGGAGGTCTGGAAGCCGCAGGAGCCGCGGATGTCGAAGCCCGGGATGAACGAGTCGATGAGGGCCTGGTACTTCTCCCAGCAGGACTCGGAGGAGTTGAGCGGGGGGAGGAAGTTGCCGGTGAGCTGGAGGAAGCTGGACTGGACGAGGCGGAGCCCCTGTTGGATGTAGCCGCACTCGGTGGAGAGCCGCTCGGGCTGTTGGAGGACTGGGTGATGAGGTCGCTGAGGACGGTGAAGTTGAGGGGGCAGGCGGCGCCGGTGGTGGCGGCCGCCGTGGTGTTGTTCTGGGCCCGCGACGGCGGGAGGCAGAGGAGGAGGGCGAGGAGGAGGAAGAGGGCGGCGAGCGCGGCGGGGGCGCGGCGGAGTTTCGGCGGCGACATCGGGGGAGCCTTGGTTTCAGGGGTCCGGGTGGGAGCGGAGGAGGAGGAGGAGGAGGAGCTGGAGCTGGAGCTCCATTTTTATTTTATTTTTTTTGGGTTGGTTCTGGGGAAAGGTGGTGGAGCTGTTCGAGGAAAACGAGGAGGAGGAGGAAGAAGACTGATGCGAGTTCTGGAGAAGGTGGGGGACGGGGGAGTGGTTGCGGGAAGTGCGGGTGGGTGTGGGCTGTCAACGGTCGCCGGCGGCGGCGGCTTCTTCTTCTTCTTCTTCCTCTTTTTTCCCCCTTTTCAACTCTTCTTTCTTTTTCTTTTTCTTTTTTTCGATTTTGCTTTCGACGCGTTTCGTAATGCGTTCCAGGGGGAAAATGGATTTCGCTGACGTGTGATCGGGAAAGCAAGGGAATTTGGACGTTCTTCTTTTCTTTTCTTTTTTTTTTTTTTTTTTTTAATTTTTTTGATTTTTTTTAGATTAAGATAATGACATAAATAATTTATAAAGTTTGACTTAATGTACAATTTGGTTCCTAAGCTTTTAATTATTCATTATGATCCCTCAACTTTTAATTTGTTATATATTCAATATAATCCTTGAACCGTATGAAAATAGTCAATATATTCATTCCATTAATTCAATACCGAGAACTACATTAAATACAGTTCAGGGATTATATCGAACACACCAAAAGCTCAGGAATTACATGAAATCAATTTAAAATTTAGAGATTATATTGTATATTGATCTAAATTTTATGAATTATATTAAACAAATTAAAGTTCATAAAACAAATTACACATTAGGTCAAATTGAAAATCATGTATTTCATTTTTTCTTTTCAGTTTGGTGGGAGTTAGACATTTTAGGATGGTCTAGATGCTGCCAATGATGTTTTTTTGTACAAGAGTTCTTTTCTTTTAATTTTAATATCAGGTCTTTTAATTTATCCACGTCACTTTTAATTTCTCAATGGTAGTAGGTACGCACCCGAGTGTGAATGTAATATTCAAAGATCGTGAGATTTTAGAGATGTAATTCTTTTAGACATTTATAAAATTGGTTGACAAATTTAATGACTATAATTTATTCCTCTTTCCATTGTTGTTATGCTTGCTAATATAAGAATACACCTCTACAAAGGGCATGAGCAGCGAGGCTTTCGTGGGTTTTTTTTTTTTTTTTTTGTAAAGTGTCACATAAGGAGATGGCGTGGGCCCTACTTGGTTTCATTGTCATAATTAGAGATAAGTATGGTTTAATTCGGTTTGGTTTAAATGAAACCAAATCGAATTGAAAGTACACGGTTTGGAAACTAAAAAACTGACTCAAACTATGTAAGAACTTGGAATTGAATCAATCTAATAGATTTCAAGCAATATCAAATTTAACTCCGAATGGATGACTATTTTAACTAGCTCATGCTTGACTCAAATGAAAAGTCTTTTTCCTTCCTCTTTTTTTTTTTAGCGGGCAGGGAAGCTGTGATTCTAAAATTGGACTACTGATTATTGCACTACCTTACTTACACATAAAGAGCAATAGAAAACCCGATCCCATGCGCATGGTTCATAACTAGACACGTACGAAATGTTGGCCAAGTGATTAGGTGCTTTATTTCAAAATGCAATAAGCTTTCGTAATCAAATTCACTGCATCCTCACTTAATCGAATTAGCCTCAAAAGTCCACCCTCATAATCTATAAACAGAATCTTACGTGGATGGAAATTTTATATATATAATTCTGAAGATTAGTCCGGCTGAAGCTTTTGACGGGTTGTGTTATTAAAAAAAAAAGGCGGAATAATGGCAAAAAGTAATTATAATTATTAGAAAAGGGACAGGGGAATGGTCAACCAATCAAAGGTGCTTTTAGCCAGCACGATCATACGCACAATGTGAACTAATCACACCCGTCCCAGACAAAAAGATGCTCCGGATCCTATCTTTGACAGACAGATGACAGACATCGACACGTCGGATTCTAGATCGCTAGCAACGGGGACTGTCTCGAATCTCCCATCTCCGAACCAATCGTAATCGCGTAATGGTAATGGAAGACTTGAATAGCCCCTGGAGATTCGTGCGGTCAGCTGCTTTCTCCCCAGCAATTGAAAAAGGAACCCGTTTTTTAAGAATATCCACGAGGCGTCGGGAGCTTTTTAAGCACTCGATTAATTTCACATCGAGGTCCCACACACGTCGGACAATCACGATAGATATATAATGTTATCCATGAAATTTATTTAATGTATAATAGTCTCTAAATTTCAAATTTGTTCAATAATATCTCTTGATTTTTTGTAAATATTTAATCTAATCCAATCCAATTTCGAATTCAAAAATAACATTAAACATTTTCATAAAATATATGAATTAAATTAAACATGTACCAAAAATTCATGAATCATATTAGAAGAATTAAAAGTTTAGAAACAATATTACCCATTTAATTAAGATTCGGGTATAACATTAAACAAATTGAAAACTCATGAATCATATTACATATTAAATCAAAATTCATAGGCCATTTATATTATTTTTATTATTATTTACTCACTTCATTGGAATGATTTCTACCGACCGTTTTTCAGTCAAAGGTCAGATTCAAGACTGTAGCTTCATTATAAGCTCACATCTCACTCAAATATTGTCAAGGTCACCCTTTCGAAAGCGCCCCATAAGGACAGCGGCTCTAGAATTATATATTATATAACAACCATGCATTTTCTCCATTCTTGCTAACACTTTGATTGGTGAATTATAAATATAGACATTTTCCATCTCAATTCGAGCTGAATCGTATGTAAGTTGATGTCCATATGCAAAATACAACACACGTGCAGACACTATCAACCACGTTGAGTTCGGCGCAACAGAGCAGGACGCCGTATATGGCGTACACCTAGAAAACTCAGGTAGTATTCGGACATTGAACTTGGATGGCGCTTGCGTTGGGTCAATTTTGGCATGCCCAAAAATTGCGCCTTTCTCATTGCTATATTAGACACGTTCTACTCATGTCAATACACCTCAAATCCGCTTGTTCTGTTTGGACACTTGTGCGTGTATACAGTAAAGGCCTCTTTTATAAGTTACTCCCCGAAAATGACCCTCGAATTGCATCATGGATCATTAGTCAATCGCCAAACCTAATAATAAACCTTAGAAAAATGGTGCCCCATTTGAAAAATGCAAGTTGCAATTGGACTCGCCACTCGTTCCAAAGCACAGGAAGACAAAGTGACCTCTGTCACTTGCTGCGTCACGTAATTTTGTCATTGCCTCTTTGCACTTTTCCCTTACCTATAACGAAATAAAACGAGTCATCTAATATCTACCTTTGTCTATACCGCTTGTATAATATTTGTGTGTATCTGCACCTCACTTTCCTGAAGATATGGCTAGTGATTGGTGATTGGCAAAAAAGAAGCAAAACCATAATATTTAACTGGATAATATCTTTATTTTAAGAACATTGCAATGGGGTTGCCCTTGTTCTTAAATGATGGGGCTAGTGGGCACGTTAATTATATTCAAATAATTAATCACAAAAAAGAAGCAAAATCATAATATTTAAATGGATAATATCTTTACTTTACTATGAGATGTTACTATATACGAGTCTCTGAACCAGTGCAATGACAATCTTTTTATCCTACCACAATTGGGGAAGAGTGTGTTATCTACATCTTCAGTGCTGTTGTGACTATGGAAAATTAAACATACAATTTGCAAAAGCTAAAGTAACTTTTACTACAACAGTAGCGGGACGGGACTTCTTTTCAAGAAAAGTTGCATCCCTTATGACTCAAATCATAGCCATGCTTCTCGAAACACAATTTGTCAATTACAATTTACAAACAATCAATTCCTCCGTTTAATACTACTTACAAGTCGATCCCATCACATCTAGATGACTTTTAAGGAGGACACTTGGGCCACGGTGATCCTCCGACTTTGTGAGCGGTTCAGCTTGCGAAGGGGTCACGTCGACAAGTCGTCCTTCTGGTAGTAGCTATCAACTCAAATCAAACATTTTCTCGGATTGCTCGAAACTTCCACGATGACGTCCGGTAGTGGTTGCAACACTTTTCGCCCCTCTCCATCCTTTTTTCCTAATAAGAACAAACCCGGGGAAGAAGTGGTATCCGATGTGGCGACGACCAACGAGGCCCAATTTTTTGTGACCACCAATGAACAAGGTAAGGAAGGAGTTTCCTTCCCAGCCCACCGAGTGGGACTGAGAAATGGAGAGATTCAACTCCTGGTCCAACTGGTCCAACTGGTCCAACCGGTCCAACCGGTCCAAAAGACAATCTTGGACTTGACTTCTCGAGTCTCAGATTCATGCCCCTTCCTGGCGTGTCGTGGAGTTGCCGTCATTCTTGGACAAGTTGATGAGGGCTGCACCCGATTTTTGAAACCGATCACAAGAAATGTCGTCTCGCCATGTCCTGACGAGCAGAAAACACCAGCAGAGAAGCACACGGATTACAGAAATCCAATTATGGAGAAGCTGTCAACCCCATCGAATTCGGCATGACAAACCACGGAAACGTACATATTTCTACGCGATAGTTTTAGACCAAAATCCAGCCCTCTTCACCTACTCATGATGTATTCGGACGTGCTAACAACCGAAGTGAAGTGAAATTTCCTAGGATGAGGGGGTGAAAGCGGAGGAGTTTGGATCAGTGTCCATGTCCATTGAACTTGAGGGCGCTCGCGTTGCTTGGGTCAATCTTGTCGTGCCCAAACTGGCATCGTTCTCGATGCATTTTAGAGACGTGTGGTTTGTGCTAAGACACCTCGGGATTCACTTGTTTATTACCCTCCTGCAAACATTTGGGTGACTTTATTGACCAAAAATCAATTTCTAACTGTGCTGTGGTAATCAGTCGTCAAATCTATAAATGAACCTTCAAAAACACGCTGCCCCCATTCAATTAATGCACGTTGAAATCGGACTCGCCACTCATTCACGAGGAGACGATGTGACTTCGTCTCTTTGTACTTTTTCCCTAACCTGTAACAAATTGAAACGAGCGATCTAATATTCACTTATGTTTATATCGCTTACATCATTTTTGCTTATCCGTACCTCACTATGATTGAGATATAACAAATATTTGGTTGGCTCTATTTGAAAACATTGCAATGGGGTTCCCATCCTCGTTACTTGTATCAATCAATCACTAGAGGAAGCAAAATCATACCATCAAACTAGAAACTAACTTTGTCAAATTATTAATTTCGTGAAGAGCCATTATATACGAATCTATTAACCGCACCACAGTCTTTTCATACTACCACAGTTTGGGTAAGAGTGCATATCTTTTATAGCTAGAGCATCTTGAATTTTGAGTAGTGTAACTTCCGTGGTGTCATCAAGACTATGAAGAAATTTACCGCACACTTTCCAAATGCCATCCATGTGATTAGTGTGGGTAAGATATACTTTTAAGAAAAGTTGCTATCCCTGGAACTCAAATTATAGCAATGCTTCTTGAGACACAATCTGTCATTAACAAATACCAATCCCTCCGTCTAATCCTAATTGCTCGTTGATCCAGGATCCATAATACTTTATGGATGACACATGGGCCATGGTGAGCCTTCGGCTTCGTACATTGTCTGCAGAGGGGTTACATTGGCAAGTTTGTCCTTACAGTAATGGCTATTGACTCAAATCAAACATTTGACAGAGCTCATGAAACTTCCACAATAATGTCCGAATAGTGGTTGCCGACACTTATCACCTCTTTCCATCCATTTTCCTTGTAAGAACCAATCTAGGGAAGGGGTAATATCACATCTGGTGTCGTGGCTTGCAAGACCAATGAGGCCCAATTTTTTTGTGACAACCAATGAACAAGGTTAAGAAAGAAAGAGTTTTCTTTCGAGCCCACCGAGTGGGACAGAGAAATGGGGAGATTCAACTCCTGGTCTAACCGGTCTAAAAGACATTCTTGGACTCGACTGCCAGCGTCTCAGATTCTTGCCCCTTCCTTGCAGGTCGTGGAGTTGCCGTCATTCTTGGACAAGTCGACGGGGCTGCCACCTATAGCTGAAACGGATCACAAGAAACGCCAGTCCCACGGACAGAAATTCGGGCCTTGCTCGGACCAGAAGCACAAGGATTACAGCGAACCAATTACCGAGAGCTCCGCAACGCATTAACAATTCGTACGTTGTCGAGCATTGGAGGGGTTCCGATCACGAGTTTTGTCTTTCTAGCGGCGTCTATTGACTCAGATCAACGTTCTGTACAGCGTGTGAAACTTCTATGATGTCGCACCATCCTTCCACCATCTTACTAATAGAAAAAAAAAACCAGAGAAAGATGGTGTTAGATTAGGTATCATGGCTTGTAATGACCAAATCAATGAATTTGGGAGGGCAAAACTTCTAGAGCACCTGTATCATTGGCCAGATAATTTTCTTGGGCGATCTTTTTGAAAATACTCAACCATTCGAGAGAAATCTAATTAAAAATATAAAATTACTAAAAAATCTGAGGAATTGAGGTGTTAGAGCACGTCTCCTCTTGCTTCTCCGATCGAAACAAGTTTGTGAGGTCCGAATTTTTCTTACCATCATCACAAGAAAGAAAGAATCTTCAAGCCCACCAACTTGGACAAGAACAAGGAGATTCAATTCCTAGTACAGAGAGTCCAAAGACATTCTTGGAGTTGACTTCCAGAGCCTCGGATTCATGCTCTTTCCTTGGGGGTCATGGAGTAGTCATCACGCTATGGGAATCCTCTTTTTAGTGCTTTGAAAATAGGCAAACGCAGTGTATGAAGTTATGAACCAATGACTAATCACGCTGATAAGTTAGAATTTTTTGCATGGCCCTTATAATTATCTGCTTAAAATAAATAAATCGCTCACAAAAATCCTTTTGGTATTAGATCGAGAACAACTTTACAATAAAATAGAGGTTATAATAGATGCTTTCTATGTAGAAAAGACACGGCAAGTATTGAATTATTAAGCTTCATTTCGACTTTAAAATTTCCCTAATCGATCTACAGTTCGATTTTAAATATTTATGTAATACAATTGAGTTCGAATGATAATCTCAAGACCCAAATAAGGCGGAATGATAAAGTCTTATGCCCCCGAAAATCTCCACTACATAGATAATAAAACTAGAGATGAATTACAGCCTTTGCCAAGAACTTTTTGTACAAGCCTTCGCAAGCTTCTAAAATGCATCTTCCTCGTTCATTATTAAGCTCCAAACGATACTATGATTTCAATAAGTACGAGGCGATTACTTGAGTCTCTCGTACTTTCTTAAATTTTATTTATATTTTCATATTTCACAAGATATTAAAAATTATCTTTCCAAGCTATATGGAATCTTAGGGAAAAAGTATTTCTTTCTATATATATATTCTCTTTCTTCGGTGGATATGACAAAGTCTGATTTTTTGAAAAACTTCAACTTTGATTGCTTGTGTATATATATATATATTTTGGCAATTCCAGTGCTTCTATTTTTTTTTGGTCAAACAGTTCGGATGCTTCTTTTCTAGCATATAAATATATGATAACCCGAGAATTGAGAATATATTATTATGAGCCCTTTAGTGGAATGGATGTTCCCTTTTCTGATGAGGTTAGAGAAACTCTCCTAGCTAAGTCGAGCGAGATTTTTATAATCTACGAAGAATAGCACCAAATAATAGGGACGCCATTTATTTGAAGTTCATATATACGTTAAACAGGCAATCCCAAGAGCTGATGGAATAAAGAGATGATTAGATCACTGCTTCAAGAAGCGTGAGATTTCAGGTTCGTTTTTTATTCAAGCCAATCGCTTCGGACGGACTGCAAAGGAAGTAATCCTAACGAATTCTCTAGTGATATGATATCGTGGATGACTGATCTTTAACCAATGGGAATGTTTAGACGCATAAGCCGGCCCAGGATAAACCCAATCTTGCTAGGACAAAAAGTGCATATGGGCTTTCAACATACTCCATGGTCTCTTTAGGCCTTCGTCACATTCATTTGCATTAAAAATCTGCTCCGCATGATCTGCCTTCCCCCTTCATGATTGTGGCCTTATTTTTCTGTCGTTTTCAGAATCAATTTCTCTTCGTTGGTGCAGGTCTTTATGACTTTTGGATTATAATACATACTTTGCAATACCTAGGTTGCCAACCAAATCAGCCGTGTGGCGTCAGATTGAAACAAGCCCCAACAACCAACATCAAGATCGAAAGACAACGTTGACACTTCAATATTCCATCTCAATAACAAACACATCCAAGAATGACTACGCTAGCAATAATTGTACATCATGTATTGTTCCAGGAGTCGGGAAATGGCAATAGGCGTAACAAGCAAGCCATGTCCATTTTATAATATATACATCTACATATATATATATGAGAGAGAGAGAGAGAGAGAGAGAGAGAGAGAGAGGATCTTTGATTGGTACAGATATAAAAGTATAATGATTGAGGACGCTTCGAGTTTGGCTGAGCTTCGAAACCATCCCTTGATTTGCAGTTGAAGAATGTCTCCGACGCAATCATTTCACACAAGTAAAGCTGGGCGGGTTTCCTTGCAGATGGGTTTTGGGTTTAGTGCCAATTACAGTCGAAATGATTACGAGGATTTTTTTCTTTTTTTAAAAATAATGTATTGTGAGCTCTCGTCATCAACATTCTTCACATTCTCAAGGCACCAGCAATTAATCCACATTTTTTTTTTCATGATAAGGGATGGGGTCGCTTGCCCCACCCCACCAGTGGTGGTGCTCCGACCAGATTTGGGCGAGGCCCGACAATCCTCGCACGATGTGGAAGGAGGCAGCAACCCTCGTTCACGAGAGTTGATATGCCCTCACTTATAGTCGGCTAGAGTCGTGGATCAATGAGTAGGGCCAGGCAATCCCAATCGTCCCTCGTCCCGCAATCGCTGTGGTGTTATAGGTCCTCGTGGGTTTTGCCCTTTTTCCTCCTTTTTTTAATTGTCTAATTTATATAAAGTTTATATTAAAAATAATTAGATTTGGAAGACAACATCATTTTAGTGTTGTCCTTCTTGTTTTAGCCATGTCAATACCATGTTGAAGAGAGAAAATAATAATGAAAAATTCATATCAACGTTTTCCGTTAGTCTAATTAGATATAATTAACTGAATGACTTAATTGCACAAATTTGATAAATTTTACGACTTAATTGCATTTGTCTAGAGTTTTAAGAGTCAATTGTACTTTGTGATAAGTTATAGAACTTCTAGTGTACTTATCATTTATATAAGAGGCGGACTTTGAGTAGATAAGACATAAGAGGAATGTTGGGAGTTTACTCTCTGAGTATTTTTTTGGTTGAAACTCTCCACAAGTTTTCTTGGTGGGTCCTTTTATGAAAAATTGTAAAATAACACTTGTATTTGCTTTAGGTGTAGTTAGAGCTGTGCAACACTTAGAGCATTATGCAATTACAACTCTCAAATTCTTTGGATTCATGGTAGGTCTCTTTATAGTTGCCTCTCTATATGAAGCGCTATCAATTTTTGAATCGAATCACATAAATATCTAATGTTCTCTTATTGTTTCTCATTGGCTTTTTTGATAATTTCTTTATCTCACATTAGACTTGAGTTACAATTCCATGAAGTTCCATGGTATTTTCTCATCAATTTCAATTTGACACATGTCTTAACAATGATGCATCAATTTTAAATTAATGATAGGCGTGTCATATCAATACATCGTTCTCAATTTACTTTTCTTTCATAATCGCTCAATAATTAATGTACCTTTTGTTTCATAGAAAATAAGTAATTTGAACAAACATTATCTTAAAAATAATCGCATATTTGCCATTCATGAAAATATTCAAATTTATTGATAATTGAAACATTTTCCATCAATGAATTATTTCAATTAATACAAGCTATCATTTTGAGGAATATAATTTTCAAATAATTCATTTCTCGTGAAACAAATAAAGTCCAAATTGTGATCCCATATGATGTCGGCAACCGATCGTGGAGCGGGCCACCGACCTTGGCAGCTCCTTCAATGCACTCTCAAACCTTGATTTAACTCGAACCTACCGAGGCACTCCCCTCGCCCTTACATGTCGAGGACCGCTTTGACCGACAACATCCCATCAACGCAAGGTGCCGACCCCTGGCGGCCGCCCCCACCAGCGCACGTGCCGTCCCCCCGCACCGCAACCGAAACGAGAGACCGAGGCTGCGAGTCGCGAGTCGCGAGTGCGAGCGTAACAGAAGTTTAGAAGCCGTCTCTGACTGGCCAAGCTTCCTCTCCCGGCATTGATCATGATGATGATGATGATGGGCTTCGGACAGCGACGAAATCCTCTGCAAGGCCACCACTCCTTCTTTAATCATTATCGAAGCACAGGACTCGGGAGGCTTGTTCGCTCCTTTCTTAGTCCGCAAGCCTATATCAACGTCTCACCTCACTCCTCCACAACCGTTGTCTCTCTCCTCCTCATCCTCCTCCTCCTCCTTCCCCCTCCCCTGTTTTCTGGTGGGAAAAAAGGAAACAGAGAGAGAGAAAAGGAAAAAAAGCCTGCATTTTTACACCCTCCCCTGTTTTCGTTATCCACTGTTCATGGTCCTCTCTTAGTCTTGCGCCGTACGTCCTCTCCCTTCTTCTCTTCTTCTGGGTGTTCTTCTTTTGGACTTTTCTTGGCCGGAACTCGTTCTTTCTGATTCGGGATGATTAGTTTATTCGTGTTGGAACTCCTGCCTTTAGCATAACGGTGTGTTTGACCGTGAGATGTTTATTACCGGTTTCTTCGTGGCTTGCCCCTGGACTTTCTTGCCTCTTTGTCTGGGCGATGTGCGAGAGGGGTTCAGCTCGTCCGTTTGAGTTTCTGTTGGACATGTCACGCAATTTTTGCATGCTGTAAAGAAATGTTGAAGGCTGTTTCGTTTAGATTGGAACTGAGGTGGAAATAGTCAATCGAGCTCGAATCAGCTGTGCTGGCGTGATTCCTCTGTTAGTTTTCGTTTGATTATTGGTTCTCTTATTGAGGGTTTGCTTTTGTGTTTCCTTGCTTTCTTTTTTGCAGGCATTCGTTCGGTTTCCATATCTGCCGGAATCTGGCAATAATTTGCAGTGAGAAACGAGAAACAGAATCGTCAGGTAAACAAGCAATCTCCTCCAGACTAATAAATGAATTCGGTGCTTCTGTTCTGTGCTTGCTATTGCAATTAGCAACTCTCAAAGTCTTATGTTTTTCCGAACAGAATATTTGGCGAATTTGTCGAATCCGGGGATGTATATTGAGATTTTTCTGGGTTACCCTTCGGGATAATATTCGACGGCAATCTGGTTAAAGGAGAAACATAAGATGGACAATAGCTCCCCTGTTGGAGTTCTGGAGGACTTTCTGAGGAGCAGCGAGTCAGACACTAATTCGACCACCTCAGATTCTGAAGCCCGGAATGATGGGAGACCCTGTTCCCGCTGGCGCAGGCTCATCCGCTTGTTGAGGACAAGGTCAAGGAAACAATCGCCCCCGATGCATCCATTCGACAGCCTAAAGCCCCCATTCAGAAGAAGCAGCAGCATGAGGGAGATGATCGCCTTTGCGCCGTGTTTCCTGTCGAGAGCCGATGAACTTAGCAAAGCCCCTTGGAAATATTTCACCCTCCCCGAGCTCCAAGCCGCGACTAACAATTTCAGCCCCGGTTAGTGGAATCTGAGCAAAACACTTGGACCTTCCGGTTCTGTTCTGTTCTGTTCAAACTTGCCGTGGTATGACTTGGGGACTTCTCTTTTTCATTGTTTCTTCAGAACGCCAAATTGGGAAGGGTGGATATGCTGAGGTTTACAAGGGGCAGCTGAGGAACGGGCAACTCGTGGCAATTAAACGTCTCATGCGAGGGACACCAGACGAGATCATTGGTGATTTCCTTTCCGAGCTTGGGATCATGGCCCATGTCAATCACCGGAACACTGCCAAGTTGGTTGGTTATGGGGTCGAAGGCGGAATGCATCTGGTCCTTGAGTTGTCGCCTCATGGAAGCCTGGCTTCTGTGCTATATGGTTAGTTCGCATATCTGAGCAAACAATTGTTTGATCAATTATTATTTCATTACAAGCCTATTGAGATCTCACCCTGAATGTATGCAGGTGCAAAAGAAACACTGGAGTGGCAGCTGCGATATAAGATTGCCTTAGGAACTGCCGAGGGTTTATTGTATCTTCACGAAGGTTGTCAGAGGCGAATCATCCATAGAGACATAAAGGCTGCGAATATTTTGCTTACTGAAGACTTTGAGCCTCAGGTGCTATGCTGTTTAATGTTTGAAATAGAGATTTGACAAATCCATTTGATGCAGCACATCAAATGTGTTTTTATGGCGCAAAACCTGATGAAATCTTACCAAGTTTGTACACCAAAACCACACCAGAAGAAGAGGTTTGGTTTTGCGTGTTTCTTCGGCGTCCTTACATCGGTAGATTTTGGTGCAGATCTGTGACTTTGGACTTGCCAAATGGCTTCCGGAGAAATGGACCCACCACACGGTGTCGAAATTCGAAGGCACATTCGGGTTTGTTCTTCCTGCTTCGAACTCTACTTACTTTTAAAGCCATGGTTACAGTCATCTGTGCAACTTCAAGTTTCCCAAATGCCGTTGGTCACAGCTATCTTGCTCCGGAGTACTTGATGCACGGCATTGTGGATGAGAAGACCGACGTGTTTGCATTTGGTGTGCTTCTGTTGGAACTAGTCACTGGCCGCCGAGCACTGGATTATGCGCAGCAAAGCCTTGTCCTTTGGGTACGAAACTGATAATTTTTTTTTCCTGTCACTTCGTTTTAATGTGGGATATATGCAAAGCACATTTACGAAACTAAACTACTTAGAGTTGAACAGCTGAGGAATACGGATTGAGAATTTGTGCAATTTTTTCAGGCAAAACCTTTGCTCAGGAAGAATAACGTCAGAGAGCTCTTGGATCCTGCTCTGGGCAGCAACTATGACGCCAAGCAGATCAATCTGGTGCTCTTGGCTGCATCGATTTGTGTACATCAGTCTTCAATTCGACGGCCCAGCATAAGCCAGGCAAGTCCTTGAAAAACTGCTACATACTGATTCACCATATGTCAGGAAATGCTACTGATATCCGAAGTAGAACAGCTACTGCCAGTTCGCTTGAATTTATACCACATTTAGTCCTCATTGGCGAATCACAATGTCCATCTTGAACAACATCTTTGCAGGTAGCGCAAATTCTGAATGGTGACCTTAGCTGTCTGAAGTCCATGAGGAAGATCCGGACGCCATTCTTCCGCAAAGCTTTCGTGGAAGAATGCTACAGCCCGATCAAAGATCGCGACAGTCCCAGGCATGCCTTGGCTTGAAGACAAGCTTCGCAAAGTATGTCTTTGTCTCCTGCGAAACAAGCGAGGCGAATAAAAGCTATTGAAAGATTGGTTTGTATAAAGCTGCTGTCTCACCTTATCTAGTATCAAAAGTTGTTTTTTGATGTGAACATCACAGGCGAGCAGGATTTTGCAGTAGGAGGGAAGAAGGTAATGGCCCTCTAAAGCTATGTACATAGAATAGTATGGAATAGGAAAAAGGAAGAATCCTAGGAAATAGGGAATAGGGCGTTTTTGGGGGATCTATTCTACATAAGGAGTAGGAGGGCAAAGTAAAGTTAGCTTTGCCTCATTAAAGCACCATCTTTTGCAGTATTTTAGGTGCCTTTGTTCATTCTTTTTGTTCTTTTCATCATATCATATGGCATATGTCTTTACACAGTTGAAGCTGTCCTGTTCCAAATTAAAGTTATATTTTGGTGAAAATGACGCCATTGGTCCCTGAACTTTTATTGATCGTTCATCGTCAAATCACGACAAATTAGATTTGATTTTCTTACTCGAGATTTCTTGTCATCCATCTCTTTAGGACCCGAGATTGAGCTTACATAGCCATACATATGATGCACAAGAAATGCAATCATCCCCAAATTTCCAATTCATTAAGAGTTAAGTAGTAATCATCATAGCATGCCTAATCCGTCTTTAAGGAATTCCCAAAGTATTTCTCTATATCATTGATTTCATTAATTTTCTTGCTACAAAACAAGTCCTTGAAGCAACTGCAGACGAGAGAGATAGTCATTGTAAGTGATTTTCTTTTGAAGGGTTGTTTGATATTCTTGCATTTCGCAATGCCATTTTCCTTTCCACATTAAGTTGCTATGTACTTCCAGTCATTATTCTTTCTCTTTACTGAATTGAAACCTATTCAACCTTGTGGTCAAATGATCACGTGGCTTCTCCGAGGTTCAATCTCGGGTAGCACCTGATAAACGGGTATACGGCACTAGGAAGCCCGCATAATCTTCGAGTGTTGCTCGATTGATCGGAGTATATGGCACCGCTAGGTAACGTATACATGGATTACGTACTCCAATGGTACTTATTTCAAAGCTTCAAATGACATGATCTCCGTCGGGGACTTCAAACGACTTCAAACGACTTCAATTATCGTATTAGTCTCGGCTCTTTTGAAGCTCTCTGTCAACCTTTTAAAATCTAAGTAAAATGAACAACTCTAGATCCAGTCTATTTAGGTCTAGGAAATTATAAAAGATGAACTATGAGAGGGAGGATTATGTTGACTCTCCAGAGAGAATAGATAAGAGTTCCATCTCATTTGGGAGTAAGAGAAGGTAAAGGGATGATTTCAATCTCGTCGATAAAAACGTGGGCGACCAAGCCAGTTTTCCAGACGACTCATTTGACCCGGAACGAGATTCTTTTCCCAACAAGTAAAAGCCAGGTGCCTCCGTATTGACCAAATTTCCCATCAACGTTTTTGTAAACCAATAAGAAAAAATCCCAGAAATAACATGTCAAGGGTGGCCCAAAGAAAAAGAAAAGAATGTTTCCTCGTAGACAAGAAGTTTTGGCCTGTTTCAGCTTAAATTCAAGCAAAATATATACATACATTTTTTATATATTTTGCTTTTCCACTAAATTTTAATTGGTACTTAAAATTTCAAAATATTAATAAAGTAGTATATGTGAAGCTAAGTGTTAGTATTTGCATTTCACGGACATTTAAAATGTTTCGAATTTCGCGAAAGGTGAAGTTCATGGGCTGCAAAAATTTGACCGAGCTAAAGATTAGGAATAAGTAAAGTCAATTTAAACGGACCAAAAGGTTCATGAGAGATAAACTTTATCTATCTTCTTATAGCTATGGAGAGTTGTATTTTTATTCAATAAATGGGCTAAAACCACAAGGGAAGAAAAACCTAATTAATATGGGAAGAAAAACCTAATTAGCGCGTAAGTACTGCATTTTTAAGGGTGGGTATACATTGACAGAAGTCTGTTAAGTAGTTCCTAGATGCCCTTCTTAAGCAATCAGTTAAGGAAATTTTACAGTTTTCAATACGGCGATTGCTTTGATGTTGTCATAATTCCTGTCTTGAAATTGAATTATGCTCAATCAATTATATTTAGCAAGTGCCTGGAGGCACCCATTAATGATGTGCCCATATGTAGTTTAGAAAGGTTCACACCAAAAGTTGGAACAAGAAAAATTTTGTTTTTGTCGCCACACTTGATAATCCGGGCCAGCTTTCAAATTCGTGATTGGATCCACCTCCAGATCCAGTGAAACATCGTAGAGATTGTAATTAATAGACAAAGCTTCAATCACAGTTCGCAAGGAAAAATTATAAGATATAAATTCAAAACCTATTGTATGAACGTCAGTTTAGTTATGAATTTTTAACTTTTTATCAATTTTGCTTTGACGATTTGCTAACTAAGTTCTCTTGATTAATTTTCCCTAGAAATCATTAATGTAAACATTTGCCGTCTTATGTGGCACGACTAGTGCTAACGTAGATAATTTTTTAATCTCTATAATTTTCCTTTAAGAAAAAGAAAAAGAAAAAATCAGAAAAATGAAAAAAAAAATTGTCACATAGGACATTTGACATATACATCAGCAATTTCTGACAAAAAATGGTTTGAAGGACTACATTTGCAAATTGACAAAAAGTTTAGGATTAAATTGACAAACTAAGAAAATTAAGACTGATTTAATATTCATACAAAAAGACATTTTGATAGTTATCCCTGGTTTGCCATCCATCCACACAAAAATTTCAAAACTATAACATAGTTGATGCCATTGACTTGATGGTTGCAAACAAATCTTTAGTTGGAGTTCAATCGGCTACTTAAGACATGTTTGGTAATACTCCCGGGAACAATTGATTTTGTTCTTTTGTTCCCGAGAGTAAAAAAAGATCAAAATTTTGTTTGGAAAATTTTTTGTTTTTGGAAACAAAAATCAATTTTTATGTTCTTAGGAATAAATTTGGAATAAAATCAAGAAGTAGGAAAAAATTACTTCTTATTCTTGGGAACAATTTCTAAAAACAACTATAATTTTTCTTTTCTTCTTCTTCTTTTTCCTTTTCTTCTTCTTCTTCTTCTGAGGCCAGCGACCTCACTAGAGCATTGCCAGCCTGCTACAACACTAAGCCATGGCGAGGCTCATTGGCCTAAGTCTCACCGTGGCTAGGTGAGGTCAACCTCGCCCGATTTGGTGAGGGAGCCTCGTCGATGGCTAGGGGAGCTTGGCCTCACCAAATTTGGGTGAGGTCGACCTCACTTGGCCAAGGGGAGGCCAAGCCTCACACAACCACAACAAGGCTCGGCTTTCACCAATCGTTGGCGCAAGACTTGGCCTCGCTAGGCTAGGGCGAGGCTGACCTCTCAATTGCCTGAGTGAGGTCAAGCCTCGCCAATGGCCACCAACGAGCTCGCCAGACCTTGCTTCATTGCGGACAACTAGCCGCCAAGAAGGAGGAAGAAGAAGAGAAAAGAAAAATAAAAAAGTAAAAAAAATAATAAATGTAAAAATTAAAAGAAACAAAAAATTTAAGAATCCTACTAAACACATTTCTACCTCGTAAACAGAAATTCTAAACAGTTACCAAGCACGTTCTTTTTCTTATAAATTGTTTTGAAAATAGAATCATAAAAAATTTATTTCTAATCAAAAATTGTTCCCAAGAATAGAATTGTTACCAATCACGCCCTTAGTTACACAAACTCAATTCAATTCTTCCTAGAATAGAGCTTGAGCTCAAGCTTCATTATACTCGTTTGATGCAACTCATGTGCCTAATCCAGAATACTTTTGTTGTGTGATGAGGCTATGAATTCAAAATGTGGATTGAAATTAAAGTAGAAAACAAAGATGATCAAATCGGAAGAAGAAATAGGAGAAATTTGGATTGAGACAATGTGCTCTCAGGAATCTTTTTCAAGATAATTATTTTCTTGCTATGGTGCAAACGACTTCAAGGAAAATACTAATTCAAGGATATAATACGTCCGTAAAAAATGCAATATTGATGCACTTCAAGTCTATTGTTACTTGAATGAAATCTCTCATTATGACAAAAAAAAAAGGTGTTCTCCGACTAAAAAGAAAGTGTTCTTTCAATCATAATTTGAAATCCATAAATTTCAAAAGAAATATAAAATGATGATGATGAAGGAGGAGGAACTATGCTAAAATTACTAATGATTTTGGCATGCCGTATTTGATAAGTACGCTCATTAGAATTATTTTAGTGGGAACACGTTTGCAATGAATTATGTAAGGTCCTAGGGTATCTATGATAACACGCAAGGGTTTTTATGGAATTTCCCTGTGAAAGATTGAGGTTGAAATGGGTACAAGCTTGCTCAATCAACAACATAGCTTATGAATTGAATCCAACATTTTTTTATCCAATTAAAGACAAGTCATTCATGTTGAGACAGAAAAATTGACAAAGATAGTAATCGTTTGACTTAAAGAGATCATGGTAGATAATTGAAGATCTCATTTAATCAAGATGTGAAATTACAGTTGGTTTATGCAAGATCTATATGCTAAATAAGATTAAACAATCCGAAAGTAAAATTGAATCGGGCTTTTAACGACAAAGCCCTCTTTAGCACGTCCCAGTCACGGCCTAAGGCTTCACCATTAGCAAGAACCTAAACGTCCTCAATAATCCACAGCCGTACGCCCATTCTTAAAGAAAATCAAATGCACGAGCGACAGAAAAATTTAATTCTAAAGGGGCCCAGATAGAAAATCGTCATGTCCCCAAGGGCAGAATTGGGATTTAGTAAAAGAAAAAAAACCAGGGAGATTAATGGGAAATGGATGGTTACATCAGTGAGAGGAAATCAATAATTTAAAACTTAGCACCGAGGGATCGCATTAAGATATTCTCTCCACGGCTCCCCCAAAAAGAAAAAGAAAAAAAATTCAATTTCGAAATTTAATTTCAATTTGCGCATTGTTTATAAAAAGTCCAAATCATCCAGTAGCCCGCGGCCCACAGCGGATCCGCTGCTCCCTCACCGGAAGATAAACACACGCCCACCATTATCATTATTATTATTTCATTTTTCTAAATAAACCATTCATCGAGTTAAAATATATTTTTCAAATGGCGAGAGCAGCAGAGCCCAACTTAAAAATAGAAATAATAATAATAATAACAAACAACAGCAACAATAATAACAATAATGAAAAAAAGCAGCAAAAAATAAAAAATAAAATATGTTCAGCAGAGAGAGAGAGGCCTTGAAAGAGAGGGAGAGCGACAGATAGCGAGCGAGCGAGAGAGAGAGAGAGAGAGAGAGAGAGAGAGATGATGATGGAGTTGATGATGGAGGTGGGAGAGAGGGAGTAGAGGGTGGAGAAGAAGAGGAGAAGAAAGGGTAGCTTTTGGGGCCTTGTCGCGACGGCCTTCGGGAGTCAAAGCTCGAGCACGAGCGCGAGCACGAGCACGAGCACGAGCACGAGCTTGTTGCTGAAGCTCTTCTGTGTGGAGGATTGAAGTGGGTGTCGTTGTTTGTTGCTTAGCTCGGGGCGATCGCGCAATCGGATGATATTTCCGATCGGCGGTGATCGGAGATGTTCCTCGGGCGCGGAGGCGGTCGCGGTGCCGGCGGCGCCGGCGAGGGGAGGCGGTGGAGGGAATCGCTTCGGTGGTGAGGTCGGCGGCGGCGGTGGAGGCGGAGATTGAGTGGGAGGGAGGGGAGGGAGGGGAGGAATGAAGAAGAGCAAGGGGAGGAACAATGGGTTGCTGCCGAATTCTCTCAGGATCATCTCTTCCTGTCTCAAGACCGTGTCCTCCAACGCCAGCACCGTCGCGACCACCGTCCGCTCCGCCGGCGCGTCGGTCGCGGCCTCGATCTCCGCTTCGTCCGAGGAGCACAAGGATCAGGTTTTTCTCTCTCTCTTCGGGCGCGCGCGTACTGTTTTCCGGCTTTGTAAAAGCTGGCGTCTGCGGATTGGTTGGTTTTTGTCGAGTCGGCGATCTTTTTCGTTTGGGGAAGCTTTCTAAGATGTGAAATTTTGGATTTTGGAAGGCGCGCTAAGAGTTTTCCTTATATTTTAGGAGGTGTATTTCTGTGGGTTCGTGACCGGAGGCTGTTTTGATTATACTTCCGTGGCCGTGTCTGCTTTGCTGTCCCTATTATTTAGATGGCCAAGTTGCTCTAGTGATTTCTGACGCAATACAAGTGTATCTCCCGTAGTTCATGGACATTGCTCTAATGAAGTAGCTTCTAGTTTTGCTGTGTGGGGTGAAGTAGTGAACTTGATTGTACTTCCACCAGCATCATCGCAGTAACTTTGCTTCAAGTTGCTAGTTGTGTTCAGAGCTCTCTAGATTTTGTTTCATGACCGTGTCTCTCATTTGCATAGTAGAATGAGTGCTGTAAAAATAGGTTGAATGCCGTGCGAAGTTCCTTTTTTTTTTCCTTGGCACTCCTGGGTATATGGAATATCGGACATCTGCAAGTCTCGCTTAATTTTTCCAGATTGGTTGTTGTGATGTGAGTTTTAAAACTTTCTAAAAACGTGAATTTCTTTGAATTCGTAATTTATATGGGCATGTTTTTTACAAACCAAAGCAGGTCATTATGCTAAAAACTTTTTCAAGTTTGACATCTATTTTCATTTGATTTGGAGAATTTTATGCAAATAAATATTGTTATTTGATTAATCACTAGACTTACCTGAGAGAGCATCATTTTTCATGGGACTTTTGTGCTACATTGCCATATATCAACTCATACTATATGTTACTTAGAATGTCACATTAAAGATCAAAACTTGGTTAGAGGGTCTTAATTGGCTTCTAGGCTTAATCCAATGAGGAGTCAGAACATCTTATTTGAAAAAGAAAGTATGGTTTTTTATAGTATTTGGTAACATGGGAGTATATGCAGTGGACGGTGGAGAATTTTTTCAACAATTTTTTGTGACATTGGATTTATTTGGCCAGGGCAAATCTTGATTAGTATCATTTTGCTTTAAAGCCTCTGTATCATGCTCCATGAAGTGTTGCTTACCTCTTCTAGTTGGAATAGACCCTATTTCTATCCTGTCTTATTGCTTTTGTTGCTCTTTCATCAAAGGTACTTGCTGTAAGTTGCTTTTTTGTTAATCATCATCGATGAAGTATTGAAGTTGGGTTAACTTTTTGAAGTATATGCTGGCCTTGTTTGGTTGTGTTATTGTTTGTCTTTTTATCTCTCATCACCTGCATCCACCAATAAATATACATTGCATTAGCACCCTGATTTTTGCCACTTCTTGACGAACCCTTCTTTCTATCCATTTTTTGTTGCTCTTCTATCATTTGTACTTGCAATATTGTCTTCTGTCAATCATCACCAATGAAGTTATCTAAGTTGCTGGCTGAACTCTGAAGTATGTGCTTCCTGTTGCTGTTTACACTTTGTTGGGTTGTATTGTATATTGTCTTTATATGTCCCGTCCACTGCATCTGCCAATATACATATGTTGCTTTTGTACTTTAATGCGCTTCATACAGTGGCTCTTCCCTTCCTTAGCTTGAAGCCTACCATGGAACTTCTTGTTGGTTTCTAGATATTGTAAATGTCAATTGCATAGGCACATATCTAAGTTCCGGTTGTCTGTAGGTTACCTGGGCTGGATTTGACAGACTTGAGCTTGGTCCATCCATCTTCAAGCATGTTCTCTTACTTGGCTATCAGAATGGTTTTCAAGTTCTTGACGTGGAGGATGCTTCTAACTTTACTGAGCTAGTCTCAAAGCGTGACGGTCCAGTTACATTCTTGCAAATGCAGCCGTTTCCAATAGAGTGTAATGGTCCTCAAGGATTCAGGGCATCACACCCTCTGCTGCTGGTTGTTTCTGGGGAAAATGCCAAAAGCCCAAACCCTGTACACAGTCAAGATGGTCATATGGAGTCTGATT
The DNA here is from genome assembly GCA_014182405.2 of Eucalyptus sideroxylon. NCBI lineage: Eukaryota > Viridiplantae > Streptophyta > Magnoliopsida > Myrtales > Myrtaceae > Eucalyptus > Eucalyptus sideroxylon. Next base: position 32,735,264 of record CM024555.2, on the reverse strand, counting down.
CTGGGCAATTTGTGCACTCTCCAACAGCTGTTCAGTTTTATTCGCTAAAGACTCACTGTTATGTACATGTTTTGCGGTTTAGATCGGCAGTCTGTATGGTTAGATGCAGTCCTCGGGTTGTAGCTGTGGGTCTTGCTGCTCAAGTAAGCACTAGCTAATTCTTTAGCAATTGCATGACTTTATGAGCAGGCAGTTAGATGATATTAAGATGGAGTGTTTTTAACATTGAAGATGTGCATGTGGAGTGTGGAAAGCCGTGCCATTTCAACTTGAGATTGATTTCATGCAGAGTGGCTGGTTGACTATGCTTTCTCTTACAGTTTTTGTTTTACCTTGCAAGAAAGTTTTCAGTTTAACTGATTTAAATAGTAGGAACTCTTAATCATTTTATTCCCTCTAGTGTTTTGACTAAAAGTTGGTGATTTGACTTGTTGCATGATTTGGTTATCAAGTGGTAACACGTTTTACTGGGGACTAGACTGACACCAACAATGTAATGGCAGATCTACTGCTTTGATGCGGTCACACTTGAAATCAAGTTCAGCGTTCTCACATATCCTGTTCCTCAGCTGGTAGGGCAAGGGCCAATTGGGGTTAACTTTGGTTATGGCCCAATGGCTGTTGGGCCAAGGTGGTTGGCATATGCTTCCAATAGTCCGCTAATGTCAAACACAGGCCGTTTAAGCCCTCAAAATCTCAGTTCTCCTGGTGTTAGTCCATCTACTTCTCCAGGCAGCAGCAGTTTGATGGCACGCTATGCAATGGAATCTAGTAGACATTTGGCTGCCGGTATCATGAATTTGGGTGACATGGGATACAAAACCTTGTCAAAATACTGTCAGGAGCTGCTTCCAGATGGATCCAACTCTCCTGTATCTTCAAATTCAGGTTGGAAGGTTGGTAGGGCCACGGGATCAGAATCAGATAATGCTGGGATGGTTAGTATTGTATTAAACCTCAAAAATGGTTGTCAAAAACATTGCTGCAGAAATCCTGCGATTGCATTGGCATTCACTGAAAGTTACGGGATTTTTCATTTTTGTTTATAAAATTCTACTTTTGTGGTTCGGCAAATATGTGGTTTATTTATTACCTAATTTAGATCTTTCTAAGTGATTGACCTCGTATTGTCAATATGGTCCCCAGCTGCGAACTTCGTTTCTTCACGTGTTCAGGATGGAGCAGTGAAGGTCTTATCTATAGTGTACTATTACATATAGGTATTTTTTTTTGGTAAAAACTATTACATATAGGTATTGAGAGTTATAAATTTTATTTGTTACCTAATTTAGATCTTTCTAAGTGATTGATCTCGTATCGGCAATATTGTCCCCAGTGACAAACTTCTGTTCTTCACATGTTCATGATGAAGTTGTGAAGGAGGGTCTTATCTTTCATGTACTATCACATGTAAGTGTTGATAGTTATGAATTCAAGATGATGTCCTAGTGAAATGGGTAGAAGTCTGAAGGAATTGCATCTTTTGAGTTGACTAATAACTAGTTTGTCCTATCATTAAACAGTTACAAATCACTTCTTCCTAGACATTTGGTGATCATCACAAATGTAGAATTTGAAATTCCTTGACGCCAAAAAACTATTGGTAATTTCAGGTTGTAATCAAGGATTTTGTTTCTCGAGTTGTTATATCGCAATTCAAAGCCCACACAAGTCCAATCTCTGCGTTATGTTTTGATCCTAGTGGAACTCTTCTGGTCACTGCCTCAGTCTATGGCAACACAATCAATGTATTTCGTATCATGCCATCTTGCACACGAGGTGGATCAGATAGTCAAGCTTATAGTTGGAGTTCTGCCCATGTGCATCTTTACAGGCTGCATCGCGGAATAACCTCAGCAGTGAGTATTATTTTGTTTTCTCAGACTTCTTGTCAATTTTGTGTATGAATTTGATGTTCATCCATTTCTCTTATGGCTGCTCCTTCTGTGTGCATTTTTGGCAGATTATCCAAGACATATGCTTTAGTCCTTATAGTCAATGGGTTGGTATTGTCTCATCCAAGGGAACTTGCCATGTTTTTGTTCTATCCCCTTTCGGTGGGGACCCAGGATTCCAGAATCACAGTTCTCAGAGTCAAGAAGCTTCTGTTTTTTCAGTTCATTCTATCCCTTGGTGGAGTAATCCATCATCTTTGAGTAACCAACAATGTTTCCCACCGCCTCCGCCTGTTACTCTTTCGGTGGTAAGCAGGATAAAATACAATGATTCTGGATGGCTTACTACTGTTAGCAATGCTGCTGCTTCTGCTACAGGGAAGGTCTTTGTGCCATCTGGAGCTGTCGCTGCTGTTTTTCACAATTCAATGTCTCACAGTCTTCAGCGTGCGAATTCTAGGATCAATCCACTTGAACATTTGTTAGTCTACACTCCATCAGGGCATGTAATCCAGCACAAACTTCTCCCTTCACTTGGAGTGGAAACTGGGGATGCTGGTTCTAAAGCTCGGCCTGGCTCCTTTTTGCAAATACAGGAGGATGAGCTTAGGGTAAAAGTTGAACCTGTTCAATGGTGGGACGTATGTAGGCGGTTAGATTGGCCAGAAAGAGATGAATGCAGCATCTCTATCAGTTCTGAAAAACAAGATGCTATAAAGTTGAGTGTTAACGTAGTAGATAATGAAAGTAATTGTGAAGTGGATTGTCCTGACATGATTAGAATCATTGGTGGTAAGAAGCCTTTGAAGGGTGGCATAACAAAGTCCCATGAGAGGTCTCATTGGTACATATCTAATGCAGAAGTGCAAGTAAGTTCTAGAAGGTTGCCAGTCTGGCACAAACCAGAGGTAAATTAATTCAAAATATGGATATGTTGGTTATCTATGACTCATCAGCTTGCTATTCATTTGTTCCTTTTCTTCTCTTGGTTAGATATGTCTCCATACAGTGGGTTCCCCATCGATCAGTGCTCGCTTGGCTGGAGAGCTTGAAATTGAGAAGTTGCCAATTCATGAAATTGAAATAAAGAGGAAGGAGTTATTGCCTGTTTTTGATCACTTTCATAGCACCAAATCCAGCTGGAATGATAGGTGATAACACTTCTTCTGATGCTATGATTTTTGTTCTTCAAATTCCCGTTAGGTTAAGATTTTTCTTGAATTGTATTACTTCAGATGTAAATGCAAGTCTTCTCATATTTATTTAAAGTTTGTACTTAATCAATCCCTAATCTGTTCTGATGTGGTGAGTAGCTTACTCAGTTGCTACTGCTATTGATGTCATTTTATCTGGTGTTCTTCTGCTTTATGTTTTTCCATGTTGCCATAAAATTTGGTTAGTTTCAACACAATGTGTTCATGGCTGCATGCAAATGAGTGTTATATTTGGTCTTTGAATTAAGTGGTAAACTTTACTTTATCAACTTGAGCCTTGAATATTATTGTTTCTAGTTGAGATATCACCTCTTTTGATTGATTTCTTTTTGAAAGCCATTGTGATTACCTCACCATATACTTTCTCATACAACCCACAGGTTTTATGATTTGGCTTGAAATAGAGCCACTGATTTTAAATGCCCCATTGTAGATCATTTCATTGTCTAGATGCAACATAGTGGTTTTTTATTGAGACTCTTTCTCTCTCTCTCTCTCTCTCTCTCTCTCTCACGCGCGCATCTGTGAAGGAACTTATTTTATTTATTGGATATGTTATTTCTGCTCATTTGTTTTACTGTTTTCTGCAGAGCTTCAACTATGGGAAGATATTCTAGTTTTGCATCTTCAGATCTGCACCAAGTCAAACTCAAGCCTGCTGAAGAGACTGTTATATGCCACTCAAAACCGTCATCTCTTAGTTCTACAGAAAGCTCAGATGGTGGTAAGAATTTGCAAGTGTTATAGATCTTGATTCTTTTTGCAGTTAAAAAACAATGTCATGGTACTATTGTCTGCATGTGTCTCTTGTAGATCCAGCAGTCTCTCATGTGCTTTTCATTCCATTACAACATCTGGAGAGCTTCTGTACTGATTGAACTTACCCGGTCTCTTTCAATTATTCTCAGGTTCATCAAGGAGGATTGAAAATTTACCTGATTTGGATCAAGTGAATACTGAGAAGCATTATTTAACAACCTGTCGGTCTATGGATGAGTTTTACCCAGAAAGAAGGGAAAACTGCTTTGTTGAGCCCTCCATGCTGAAAGAGTCTGCTGTACTTCTTGCAGCTGAAAATGTAAAAAGATCCAGGGAACACATGAATGAGTATGGTGCACACCTTGAGCCCTTTTTAAAGAATAATATTCCTTCAATGGAGAAAACATCAGATGGTCCAGCCTCTTCAAGTTCAAACACTGTAATTGTAAGCGAGGTTTCTGCAACTAGCTCTGCTAGTTTGGGTTCAGCTAATGACATCCTTAAGGAGGCAGTTGTACCTGCATCCACAAATGATCACGTAGAGCTTGGGCAGTTATTTGAAGAGGGATATTGTGAGGCTTTAGAGCTTGATGGATGCCACGGGTTAACTGAAGTTGTATCTGATGATGTTGACAGCAGCAGCCACCATGAGAAGGACAAACTTGCAGATGGAGAAGAGGATGAAATGCTTGGTGGTGTATTTGCCTTTTCTGAAGATGGTAAGTTCATTGTCTTTGTGGAAGTCTCTACATGACTCGATTCTTTTAATTTGCTTTAGCCTAATCAGCAATCAATCCTTTGGTTCTGCAGGTTGACTTCGCTTTCCCATGATTCCACATGAATTCAGTGAGTCAGGGAGTAGTGGATTATCTCGTTAAGGACTTGCTTTAGATCAAGCAGTATGTATTCTGATCCGAATGCTCATGGCTAGAGTCCACCTTGGTGGCTTAAGCATTCTGCCACAGTATGTCTCTTGCTCTACGACCCCAACAGATAAAAGTGAAGGAAAAAAAGACGAGATAATTGGTTTGAAGTGATAGTGAAATCTTTGTTATGTACATTTTGTGCAGATGAAATTCTTAAATTTATGAGGGGTGGTTGCTTTGGGGCAAGGGATGAGTTAAAAAAGCTCTCGCGAGGAGTAGTTGGGTCTGCTTTCCCTGCGTGTAGCTTTGTACAAAGGCTCCCTGTACAGATAATTGGGTTTGAACAAGTGTTCTTTTGCAAGCTGTATAATTATGTATTGTCTTCTTGCAACGATGGAAAGGAATGACATCTAAGTGGAAAAAAAATATTGTGATCAATTATGTTTTCTCGTCTTTTGATTTGATGCTGAGAATAACAATTAGCAATACCTGAGAGTTCAGATACCCTTTGTTAAAAACGAAATGTATCTAGTGGTGGCCTAAACTTAGCGCAGAATGTTTCCTCCAGCCTTTACATTTCAGGCATGCTTGTTAAGCTCTTTACTTAGTATAGTTTCTGATACCTTTTGGCATTTGAAATCCGATGATCGGGGGCTTGTCCCACCACATAGCACAGTCCCAGTCCTATATTCTCCTTCCTCCCTTGCATTTCCGTGAAAGAGTCCTAAGAGAAGTCCATGAGTATATTGGTCCGCCATGGATTGACACATATCTTAATGTAAGGATGATGGTACTAATTCTAAGCAGCATCACTCCTTGCCCAGTATATCGTTGCCGTCCCGGCGATTCATGCATCCTCAATAGAGAGACAGTGGACCTTCTTTTTCCCTAAGATCATGAGTGAGTGTTTGGCTAGAGAGGAGCATGAAGTTATATATTAAATATATAAATACATAAATAAATAATAATAAAATAGCCTAGAATTAATTTACATGAAAAATATTAAATAATATCATTCATTATTTTAATTTGTTACAATAATACATAAAACTTAGAGGAAAAAAACATTGTTTAAAGAAAAATGATGAAATGATATTTTTATATTTATTTATTTATCATATAAAGCATTTTTTTTATTACTTCTTTCATAGTAAAAGACTTTTAAAAAAACTAAACAATTATAAAAAAACAAAACTGAAAAAAAAAAATTAACCCTATGCGTGTATATTTATAGAAAATTTATTACTTATTTTATTACTTATTTTTGTATATTTATATTTTGAACAAGAGTGATTAAAATTTTTTTGCATGTGAGATAGCCCGCCTACTTGTCCTAACACGTCGTCCGAGGCTAGATTATTTTCCTAGTGCTTTCTTTCTCTAAACTTTACCACATTAAAAAAGAATCAATAACGGGAAAAATTAATGAAACCAATATTCATTCTAGACATTGGTGAGTCTAAAAATATTTTGAATTACTAAAATCATCGATGAAAGATATCAAAATCAGAAAAATCTCAATTCAATAAATTTGAAACTTGAGTATCGTGAAACATGAAATTCAGAGCATATTAATCCAACTAATATTACTATCTGAAATGGGGTAATATGTGGATGGTGAGTTTGAGGTTTTAGGGGTATAAGGTAGCTTTCGAGATTTGATAATAAGTTACGCAATCATTTACAGCGAACATCTACATGCCAAACAGCCATTGCATTCACAAATCACGGACGCCACTCACCCTCAAAACGCCTCAATATCCTACAGCTACATGCCAAACAGCCATTTGGAAATATGGAATTGTGTTTTATTAATAGAGAAAACTAGAAAAAAAGCTGAAAAAGAAAAGCTGGAAGAACGGTTTTGTTATTAATAAACTAGGAAAGGAATCGATTAGTTATTCATGAAAGTTTCATTTGCCTCTCAGTCTCAATCAAGAAGATGACGAGCAAAAGCATTTTTCATCATGCTCTTGTTCTCTTATATGTATATAAAGATTGCATTTATTTGAAAATTAACGGTCTATATTTCTATCATTTAGTAATATCCCCCTTTTCACAATAAATCTGATAGTTAGGTCCTAACTAACTATTTATATATTTTTTTTATTATATTATATTTTTTTTTTTTTTTCTTTATATATATATATATATATATATATATATATATATATCGGGCGAGATTTATATATATATATTTATATGGCCGGCCAAAGAAGAGGAAGAAGAAAAAGAAAAAAGAAAAGAGAAAAGAGAAAAAGAAAATAAAAATATAAAATTTATATATTTATATTTTTTTAAATTTATATATTTATATAAAATATTTATATATAATTTATAGAGAATCGAACTAGCTTAAATTGAGTATAATATATTAATGCACATTATTCTACATATCATATGGCATAGGTAAATGAGATTGATTTTAAAGCATATAGATTAAATTACAAATATAAATTGATTATCAATTTCTCAATTGATTTTGGCACCAAAACAGCCGTGGACCCAATCTTAGAAAAAGTACAAAAAATATCATAAATCTATTGTATTAGTACTAATTAAGTTCTAAACGTTTCAATTGAAGCAATTTGAACTTAAATATTTTTACATTGGTATTAATTCAGTCAATTCATCTAATTTTGGCCAGTTAGCGTTGATGTAAACACTAGTTGGTGTCGGCTATCCGGCCAACACAAATGTGTCAAAAGAAGTGACTATTAAGATCCACTATGGGGTCCTCAAACCACCACATCAAAGTTAGAGGCCACCTTGGGGCCCTTGAACTATGTCGGAAGAAATGACTGTCCTAAGCACCACCACATCAAATCAACATACTTTTGGTTTTTTACATAAATACAATTGAAATAAATCCGAATCTGCTAATTTTGTGTTGAGAGAAAATCGTCTTCATGATGTGATGCCAAATATTGTAGAAGTGCATAAATCCTACGCTTAATTGGGTTAAAAAAGAAAAATTAAACATTTGTCGAGTTATGTATTGACAAGCCTAAATTTGAATTGAGAAGATATCTGAGTAATTGGAACTTGAATTCGGCTAGAAAGTCAAAATGAATATTAACTCAAATGATTATCGATACTTCACCCAATTTCATCACTGTTTCCCAACACAAAATGAATATCCGTAGAATTGTCATGTCCGCTTCATTTGCTCGAGGATTAATACACCTTTTTTTCCTGAAAAAAAAAAAAAAAAGGTGTTAAATTTTAGGATATATATATAAACGAGTTTATAATTTATAATTCACTGGTTTAAAATGCAGACCAAGGATAATTTGATTGGAAGAAAATATCACCATTTGACTATTTTATCATGCTCTTCTTGGACATCAAAATAAAAATCCAAATTTTCTTTCTGGCCATTTTCCCACCCAACTGCGATCCGTCCGACTAGCTGCTACTTCTGCTCGCCAGACTCTACTGAGACTCTCGCCGGCGATCCACTATCTCACTGCCCCCATGACGAAGATGCCGCCGCCTCCCATCTCCATCCTTCTGTGGCTTGTAGAGCCGTTGCGACCTCCCTCGCAGCACCGACTTCGTTGACAACCCGCCACTGGCTCGCCCTCACCCACCTATGGCTCCGACTCCGACTCCGTCGTCCTCTTGCAGAGAATCACCGTGACGGGCGCCAATTCGTGCCTTTTTTACGCGGTGCACTGCCTGACGAGGAAATGAGAACCCCGATAAGGGGAGACTGATCTGGTTCTTGGTGATCTGGTCGCCGATGCTGCTGATCAAGGAGTGGACCACGTTGCATTTTCAGTATAATGGCTTCTTGCCGGGGATTTTGCTGCCCTCGATTTCGTACTCGAGTGAAGGGAAGGACTTGGCGGGCTGGTGTTTGTTCGTGATCTTGATCTTGTTGTGCTATAAGCACCTGTTTGCTGTAGCTACGCCGGTTTTTCTTGAGGCGGCATAGCATTTTCAATTATTGATCTGGCTGAGTCGCAAGCTATATTATAGTACCATTAGCCATGAGAGCGGGTTGTTGATTTCCTCGTATACCTTCATGCATCATGGTCCAGAGCATCCAGTTTTAACCTTTTAACACCTTCTTATACACAAATAAGTGCTGTTTGGCATAGCCGAAGTGTTAAACCTGCTTATTTGAAGCTGATCCCAATCTGGTGCTGAATTGTCTACACGCGCTGATTTATATCATACTTAATCCTGAAATGACTGAGCATGATACATCCCTTAGTCTAACAGCACTGCAGAAGACCATGGCCTGTGAAGTTCGTGCATTTTAGTGCCTTTTTTTGTAGCACCGCAAGGTGTTTGCCGATTATTTAGGTTATGGAAAGTCTGCTTTGAGAAACGCTCGCCTCCTATCAGTGGGTATCTCGTTTAATCTTCATTACTGTGTAGTAACTGGTAGATCACACCACGTGTTTTCCAGATTTTATTTTGCAGCTGGCATGACAAAGGCACGATGTTCGAGCACTGTCACTGGAAGAAAGCCAAGGCTAAGAGTCAGCCATGTAAGTTCAAGGTACCCGTTTTTGTGATTTCGAGCAGGCGTGTTAATCTAACTTTTCCTTTTTTTTTTTTTTTTTATTTCCCATAGGATTATGTCAATTTATGCGGTTGCCATTGGGTGCTGACCTTACTCAAATAACTTGTGTTTGTACAAGAGTTTGATTTTATTTCTCATGGCTCTCTTCCTTTTACCTTGTCTAATCCTGGTTCGAATGTTTTGTTAGCAGTAAAAAGACAGGCAAGTCATTGTCGTTTTGTCTAATCCCGTTGTAGAGTCTTCTTATTCCTTGGCAAACGCTTAGACGAGTACTAGTATTGGGCATTTCATTTGGTTCGTGGAGCACTTGTCCTTTTTGTATTACTTACTAAAAAATATGAGCATCTGCGTGCAATTTAAATTGCTCACTAGGGGCGGTATAGTCTCGGCTTTTCCTTGCTAAATAGGGGCCACATTGCTCGATCCTCCTGGATGACGATGGAGTCTGAATGTTATCGCATGTATATTTTTCGTTCTCTTCGCATCAATAATTGGCCCGAGACTTCTTTTCTTGCTCGATGTTAAAACAACAATGTTTGGCCCGTGAATTTTTTTTTCTTTTTTTCTTTAGTTTTTCTTTCTAAACTATCCCAAGTACTCTTTATTTGGTGCAACACGGAGCACGTGAAGTAAGCGTGCTTCCAATTCCGATGTGATTTAGAATAATTCCAAACGATTTCTTCCGAGCAAACGATTTCGTGGAGTCTACATCCTCCACCGTCTTTAACCCAAAGATAAGAAGTTCGGATTCTCAAAAGTTTTTAGTTTAACTAATTTAAAAAGTATGAACTCTTAATCATTTTATTCCCTCTAGTGTTTTGACTGAAACTTTATAATTTGACTTGTTGCGTGATTTGGTTTTCGAGAGGTAACACATTCACTGAGGAACTGGGTTGGACCAGTTTAGCACCTAACCTAGGAACAAACTTGCCTAGTGTTGGTCTCCAATTTTTCAGGACCGAGGATCAAACCCACCCTATGGATTTGGTCCAATTCTAGAGACAACTCAAGATTAATCAATATATTTTTTTTATTTCATTTTTGTATTCTTAAAAAGACAAACCTATTATTTCAAGATACATATGCATTAACGGGGGCAAGCCGTGAGATGAGGGCAAGTCGTGAGGCAAGCGAACAAAGGCAAGCCATGAGCAAGCGGCAAATGGCGAACAGCAAATGGTGAGCATTGCTCACAAGCAAAGAGGATTTCTTATTAGGGCTTTATTTCCTTCTGATTTACTCGGCGATGAGTGAGGCTAGCTAAGAGAGATGAGTGGCAAGCAGCGCGGGTATTGAGCAGCGAGTGGGGTGAACATTGAGCAGCCAATGGCTAGTGGCACGAGCATTGAGCAACAAGCACCAAGTGAGGCAAGAGTGCGCGGCGAGTAAGGCGAGGTTGAAGAGGATAAAGAAGAAAGAAGAGGATAGAAAAGAAAGGAGAACAAGAGTACTGGAGGAGGAGAACACCTTTTGATGCCGTTTAAATTAGGATTTGTTCTTTAGAATAGATATAAAAATATTACATATAATACATATAGTCAAGATTAGTCTAAGTTGAACTAACTCTAAACTCTCAAGACCGAAGACTAACTCGCACGGTATTGGTCCAGAAATCTCAGGATCAAGGACCAACCCAGTTCTCTTGGGAAGCGAAAAGATCGATAGGGTCGGGCCGATCCGGGGTCATTCCAGGATTGACCCTAGAGTCCGCTAATGTCAAGCACAGGCCGTTTAAGCCCTCAAAATCTCACTTCTCCTGGTGTTAGTCCATCTACTTCTCCAGGCAGCAGGAGTTTGATGGCCCGCTATGCAATGGAATATAGTAGGCATTTGGCTGCCGATATTATGAATTTGGGTGACATGGGATACCGCCTGTTTTTGATCGAAATAAAGAGGAAGGAGTTATTGCCTGTTTTTGATCACTTTCATAGCATCAAATCCAGCTGGAACGATGGGTGATAACACTTCTTCCAATGCTATGATTTTCATTCTTCAAGTAATTACTCAAATTCTGCTGTTCATTCCAGGAACTACATGCTTACTTTGCTTGGTGATGTAAAAGCATGTTATTGAGCTGCAACTCATTCTACTCTCATAAACTCTGAAGAAGCCAAGACACAGTTTCACCTCTTAAACATCAAAATAAAAATATAGGGTAACATTACTAATGATTGAAAAGGAGGTCGGAAATATGCACTAATGACCAACATCTATATGAGCAGTAGATGAAGATCGTACACTACAAGTCACTATGGATTGGAATCTCGGTAATAAGCATACACGGCAAAGAAAGTCTGAATTGCCGCAAGAGCAAGAAGTATGAACGATGTTACAGCTGATGTGATAGACCGCCATTTGCTGAAATAGGTGTTCTTGATGTTGGCCCAATGCACTCGCCTGTCCTCGCTATACGTGTTCACATCCCAGAACACCTTGTTTAGACGGTTTCTGTGGAAGTCGAACATGACATCTTGCCCAATGCTGCTGACGAAATGGACAATTTTCCCATCCGTCCCAAGGTATTTTTATATGATGTTGCAATCGCACAGGAACTTAGCATCTACCGGTGCGTTAAGGAGGCAAGTCATGAAAGTGGCATAAGCTGTGGCGTGCTTGGAGAAGCCCCTGTGGCATTGCTCAAATGCAACGAAATTGAGGAACAAAGAACCCAAGAATTGATTGTATCTTATCACCGGAATTTCCATGACCCTGTTGCTGAATTTGATGTCCATGAAGCTTTCACAAGGAGTCAGCTTGAAGTAAATGCCTGCTTGGTAAAGCTTAGTTGCGGACCGGATCAGGGGATGGGATTTATTTTGTCTTTGTTCTGTTTCTGGAGAATCAGGTATCTTAAGTCATACGGAGGAAATTGAGATGCTTCCCTTCCCAATCCGAATACTTCCTCAAGACATTGTCTGGTCTTTGAAGCGTGTAGTTGAAGAAACTCAAAGCGAGACTGGATAGAGAAGGATGGCTCTCATTCTAGCAACCCAGCATCATATCAAACAGAAACTTAAGAACGAACCAAGGAATCTGGTTTTCGAGTTTGGTGAGATCCTGCAGGAGTGAAGGGAACACCCAAGGCTCGCTCAAAAGGGGTCATGCCCTGGATCAGTGCGACCTGCCAATCCCCGGTGGTACTTGCAGAACAGCTTGATGATGAAGCAACCATCGACTACCATCATCTCGATGAGCTCATCGCTATGGAAAACTAAGGCTTCGGAATAACACCTTCTTATCTTCTCCTCCATTGGTTTTAAAGCCTCGGCAAAGTGCCTTAGCTTGTCCCTTCTTTGGTTTGTTCGACTGAGCAGATCGATTGAAAATCGCCCCTTAGGCTCTTGAATTTTTTGAAACCGTGGCTTTCGATGGTGGTAGGAGCTGGTGGGGACCGTGTCGGGCTGGTGCGCCATCTGATTGCTCTGACAGGGATCGAGGCGTTCTAAAGATGCTGATGTTTATCTCATCGGCTGATCCTGCGCCGCCATTCTCCATCCTTTCAACATTAATCACGTGATTGGAAGAACTACCGCTCCCGGTTTGGCTGTAATTAGAAACCGACATTTGTGTTTTTCCGTCGATTGTGCCTCCGTAATTGCTCCTCCTTGTCACTGAAGCTCTGCTCTGTTCTGTTCTGCTCCCCTGCTCTTCAACACCACAAACGAATAAAATACAATCCAAAAGAATTACACTAGCATGGAAACTCAACTGGCGTGAACATAGCATAAAATAGCACATGTAAGTACCTCATACCCCTAAAACCTCAAACTCACTATCTGTATGTTACCCTGTTTTAGACATACATTATACACGTTGACTATGAATTAATTTAGTTAATTTATAAAAATATAAAAATAAAAAGTATATTTTGCGAACATTCCTGTTGAATGCAATATTCAGATATTGTTTTTTCTAGGTAGATAAAGGGATTTTATTCATAGTCCGAACAAAGTATAGTGTCATCAAAGCATAAACAATCTTAGTGTCACTATTGCATGATATTCTCTCTACCCTTTTATCTCTTCCCTTATTTTTCATGTCATTTCTCTACAAGAATCTGACATTTGCGTGTGTTTTCTTTTTCTGTTTAATTTGCTGAAAATGTTTCGGTAATTTGCGCCTATAGCAAATGGTCTTAAATGAACTTTACTCCTCAGGTAGCAATATAAATAGACTTTCTTATTTTTCATTTGCGACTATTGTACCACAAACGAATAATATAAAAGAAAAAAGAATTGCACTAGCATGGAACTCAATTGACGTGAACACAGCATAGATGGGACATGTAAGTACCTTGTACCCCCTATAACCTCAAACTCACTATACACATCTTATTCCATTTTAGATAATGATGGTACCGATAATTCATCAATGATAGCTCAATATGCAATGTGGTCGCTGAATTTTTAATTTGTTCAATGTAGTCCTGAATTTATGTTATATGTTCAGTTTAGTTTCTAAACTATATAAAAATGTTCAACGTTATTCTTGATATTGAATTAGTGGAATAACTACATATAGTTTAATATACTAAAAGTTTATGGATCACATTGAACAAATTAAAATTTCATGGAACATTTGTGTTATTATCTCTACATTATACAAGTTGATGCATCAACTATCAATCGATTTAGTTAATCTTTGAAAAGGAGAGAGTATATTTTGTGAACATTTATATTGAATGCGATATTCACGTATCTTTTCTGCTAGGTAGATAAAAAGAATATATTCATAATCAGAATGTAATATGATGTCATCAAATAATAAACAATACGAATGCCACTGTCGCATGAAATCCTATCTACCCATTCAACTCTTCCCCAAGCTACAAGATTTACCCCCAAGAAGCTTGGATTAGTTAACGGCTAAATAATGGAAAAACTGAGCCCCCTCCCTATCATCCATCACGAAAGGTGTGAGACATGAGTGTCGTGTTGATAGGGTTAGCTACACAATCGTGGGCCAAATGGCTAAAAAGCATTGGCATGAAAAACTAGGTTGAAAGAATGTACCGCTCACTCGGATCATATAGAGAAGGTATTAAAAGAGAACAACTTTAGAAAATATCTTTTCCATTGCTCAAATGGTTGAATATATACAAATGAGGGAGAGAGTTCCCCTAGTTATATAAGAAGTTGATTTATTAAAACTGTTGATCAACTCTAAATTTAATGGTAGAGATTGCCTCTCTTCATCTACCAACTACTAGTATTTATGTCCAAAATGCTCTAGAACATGACTATATTATCAAGTTCTTCTTGGACATCAAAGTCCAAATCCAAAATTTTCTTTTTTGCCATTTTCCCACCCAACTACCATCCGTCCCACACGCTGCTTCCTTCTTCTCGCCCGACTCGACCGATACTCTCGCCGGCAATCCACAAGCTGACCACCCCCATAACGAAGCCGCCGCCACAGCTGCCCATCTCCATCCTCGAGAGGCACGTAGCCTTCGCCACCTGCCTCAAGCTCCTCCTCTCCTAGGCCACCGCGCCATCAACCCCGTCATCATCCACCTCCATCGCGGCCTCAACTATGGTTCCGACTCCGTCGTCCTCTTCAAGAGAATCGCCGTGAACACCGCCGTGGACCACGTGCATTTTGAGTATAATGGGTGCTTGGTGCTGTCGCTTTCGTACTTGGGTGAAGGGAAGGACTTGGCGGGCGGCTGTTTGTTCGTGATCTCGTTCTTGTTGTTCTTTGAGCACTTGTTTGCTAAGGCTGCGCCAGTTTACTGAGTGTACCAGTTGATGCGTTGCTTCGGAGACAGGTTCGCGAGAGGTTTAGGTCTGGCTTTGGCTCTTGGGGCTGTGGTCATCGAGCTTTTTGCGGCGGCATAGGGTCCGTTCGTTTATGATAGCCGGACTAGTCCCTGCTCTCTGTTGCAGGCTGTTGAAGTTGTGGGGCGATTCTGCTTTATTTCTGGTTTTTATTTAGGGGCAAATTCTTGCGCAAGGTGGAATCACAGAGATCGCTAGCTAATTATCTCAACCTTTAGGTGGTTTCCTCATTTAATAGCATGGTAAAACTGGTGTAGAATTATTATTTAGCGGGGATGGGTTGTGGTGATGTGTGGGAAGGACAGGTTCATCGAGGAATTTTTTTTTTCAGTGTCTATTGGTTTTTACTTGGATTTCAGGCCATGAAAGTGCATAACTTTGACTTTTCTTGATGGTGGAACATGGATTTTTGTCGAGTATGCCCGTGCATATTGATTTAGGAAAATGGACAACTTATCTCCAAACTCACCACTAGACCAATCAAAAAGGTGGGTTGGGTTTGACTCAAATCAACCTATTTAAATAAATGGTTCAAAATTCTCAATCCATACTTGATTCGAACCATTCTCAATCCATACCCAACCCATTTAATTAAACCTAGAAAGGCTTAATTTATATGATTTTTTGAATGGTATTGCTAAAATACTTTCACGAATCTAGTGGACAATTTTTATAATTTTTTTAATAAGATTTATTTTTTTTCTTGAATAAGTAATTTTGAAGGAGAATTACAATACTTTTTTGGGAAAATGTCACAAATGGTCCCTATACTTTTGCTTAATGTGGAATTTCGTCCCTGAACTTTCGATCGGCTCAATTTGGTCCATGAACTATTGATAAATGTCCAATCTAGTCCCTGAACTTTTGATCGGCTCAATTTGGTCCTTGAACTATTCATAAATATCCGATCTAGTCCTTCGTTACTGTTTTTCCTTCTTCTTTTTTAAAGTTTTTTTAATTTTTTAAAATTTTAAAAAATTTTAATTTTAATTTTTTTTGCTTTTCCTCTCTTCTCTCCACCGGAGCCGGCGGAGGGAAGTCGGCGTTCGGGCGAGGGTCGCCCTCGCCGGCGTCGGTCGAGGGCACCCCAAAGATCGGGTGAGGGGCTCCCTCGCAAATTTGGCGAGGAGCACCCGGTGTCGAGCAGGGGGCCCTCGTCGGCGTCGGCGAGGGCTCGCCGGGGTGCTCCCTCGCCGGATCTGCGAGGGAGCCCGTCGCCCGATGCCGGTGAGGGAGCCCCTCGCTCGACGCCGACGAGGGAGCACCCCGGCGTCGGGCGACCCTCGCTGGACGGTTGGCTTCCCTCCCGCCGGAGCCGGCGGAGGGAAGAGAGGAAAAGCAAAAAAATTTTAAAAAATTTAAAAATTTAAAAATTTTTAAAAAAATTTATAAAAAATTTATAAAAAATTTAAAAAATGAAAAACAGTAACGAATGACTAGATCGGACATTTATGAATAGTTCAAGGACCAAATTGAGCCAATCAAAAGTTCAGGGACTAGATTGACATTTATCAATAGTGCATGGACCAAATTGAGCCGATCGAAAGTTCATGGACGATTGCACATTAGGCAAAAGTATAGGGACCGTTTGTGACATTTTCCCTACTTTTTTTGCTTGAAATTTGAAAATAAATTAGAAAATATTTTCTGTGGTTTAGTATTAAAAATATGATTAATTTTTCCTCCTTGACTCCTTTTAATTTTTTCTTCTTCTTCCTTTTTTAAAAAATCAAATTTATAATTATTTTTTATTTTTAAAAATCGAATATTCATTATTTTATTTTTATTTTTATTTTTTTAAAATATAAGTTTTTAATTTTTTTTCTCTTTTCTCATTTCTTTTGTTTTTTTTTCTTTTTGCTTATTCCTTGGCTGATTGTCGACCACAACAGTTATCGACGGCTAGCCACAAGTGAGCTTGAGGCTCGCCAAACATCGGCAAGGCCTCCACCTTACTAGATTGGCAATCTCGAGCACGGCTGATGTCGGCGATTTTGAGTCTCGCCAATTGTCAACGAGCTCAAGCCTTGCCTAGTCGATCATCAGCTGTCATCATGCCAACCATTGGCTAAGGAAGATGGAGGAGGAAAGAAAAATAAAAAAAGAAAAAGTAAACATAAACAATAATTATAATTTCAATTATTATTTTAAAAAATATATTTTTATAAGGCCAAATAGGGAAAGAAAAATGTGAGCCTTAGATTGAAAATGGGTTTTAAGTCTAACTCATTTAAAATTCATTTATTTCATTTATTTTATGCTTTCAATTTTTAAACCCATTTAAATAGTCTTTTCAAAATGTAAGTAATTCGGTCATATATGGGTTTAAGACCTATTTTGATAGGTCTATTCACCACTTTGTTTCATAGCATCTTTGTAGTTTTATCTAGAAAACTCAAAGGGAATATAGGAATGCCAATCTTTGGTTCTCGGGGTCAATTGAGCCTCGATTGTAGAGCACCTATCGCTGTTTTCTAGACCTTTAAGTTTTAACATGATTGTGGGCCTGGAGTTAGGTACTTATTGTGCCCTTCTACGTCACTTCCTTGATCTCATGGTGACAATGTCTGGTTGGGGCTTGGGATATGTAGTACTCGGCATTTTGCTCCCCCTTCCATATAGGGGTACGGCGATATCTGGCTGTCGGTTGACCTGCATCTCCCAGTCCCTGATGTTACAAGTGTAGTTGCTCCGAAGATTCCATATGGAAAGCTATGAATATTACTTACGCAAAGCTTGCTTAGGGTTTAGATTATAATATATTACATTGTGGAGACTGTGCTAACCGAAGCTTGCTTGTGCAGACTCAAAGCGTGCTTTTGTGTCTGGTGAAGATGTTCTTAGAACAATCAATTTAAAATCATTCATCTAATCTATGTAGGAGCCTCCTCTTCTGCATTAACTTTAACTCCATGGATGATCTCATGAACAGACTCTATCTACATGCTTGTCGCCTGCTTAATCTGCTTTTACAAACTAATTAAGACAAGCCTTATGTCACGTCTTACTAAAGCTTATTTGATATTGATAAATTCAACCCTTCCTGAAGACTCTAGATAGCTTTTACCAAATTGATGTGCGTTTGACCTGCCGACTACATGGGTGCCTTACGTAATTGACAATTGATGTTGTGCTTTTGTTTGTTAATGCAATTTATCAGTGCATGAGTATTGAACTCTATCTTGCAGATGCAACTAGTCATTCGCAGAATATTTGCATTTGGCAGGGGGCTTTGTCATTGTTGCGACCTCTTTCTTTCAGCGCTCGATTGGGGCGAGCGCCTACGGAGGCTAATGATTCAGCTAGATTTATTAGGCTTAACCTGGACTCTCCCAAGTTCACCAATACGACTTTATCAAATTTAAAACGAAGTCGCCACTAATTAATTTAAGTTAAGTTGATTAAAAACCCAAGTGAAGTATCGGAAAAAATACTCGCTCTTGTGTAACCAGAGAGAACTAGGTTTAGAGACTTGATTACACTAATTAATCATTAATGCTCTTCCCGTGCCTAATCTTGTTTAAACCCTAAGGCTTTTTAGATTTTTGAGGAGTTTTCCATGGATTTATGGAGGAAAAACATAAGCATTTTTTTGGACATTTTTCTATTTTTTAATTTTATAATTTAATTGAATATTTTTTTTTACTAAAGTGCGCCAAAAAAGGGTATTTTTTTTTTTTTATGACCAAACGTAGCCTAAGGTATTTTTTTACATAAAATGGTATTTTTGGAAAATATAAATATTTTTTTGCTTTTTCTGACTTTTTTGGCCTTTTTAGGAAAATATGAGATATTTTTTATTTTTTGATTTTCTAGAAAATAAATTATTTTCTAGTTTCTATTTTATTTATTAAAATATTATTTTATATTATAATAACATTAAAACTAACCGGGTCGGATCCCCGGGTTGGGTCCGACCTAAGTCGCCGATCTGCGGCCCAAATGGTCTACTGCCTAGATGGGATTGAGGTGTGGGCTAGGCCTAGCATTTCCTTTCTCTCTTAATCACGGCCCACACGCGAAGCAACTGGCCCGCTTTTTCAAAACCTTACCTAGAAATAGGGAAACCGGGTCGGATAGACTCGCGATTGACCCGGTTCTCGGCCTCCTCTCCCCCTTGCTCCTTCGCGCGCTAGTGAGGGAGACCGAGACGTCACAAGGCGACGGCGATGGCGGCGGTGACGACGGGCTCGATAGCGATGACGGTGGTGACGGCGGTGATGGCGATGACGAGTCGGTCAGCAGTCTGTTACCTATCCGCGGCGAGGGTACAGCACGGCAGCGTTGCTGGTCAGTGAGATGGCAGGCCTACAACAACGGCGTCGGGGCGGGGAACGGTAGCAGGGAGCGGTGGTCGGGATGGGGCAGCGGCGGTGAGTCTTCGGCTTCCCAGATCTGGTCCTCCGGAACCTCCTCTCTTCGGCTCCGACCTTCTATTGCCTCAGCTTCTTCCACTCTAGCTAGATCTGAGCCTCCACCGGTCGGATCTGACCCACTCTCTCTCTGGCCTCAACTCAGATCTCCGGTTGGCCGGCTCTCGGGCCTCCCCTGAAGTCTCTCAGTGGGAGGTTCAAAGCTTGCAACCCTCGATCCTTTGTGGCCTTCGTGTCTTCTCCGGCTGCCCTTCCTTTGGCCAGATTTGAGATTTCCGGTGGCTCACGCTCGGGCCTCCCCCGAAGTCTCTTAGGGAAGGCTTTGAAGCTCGCTACCGGTGATCTCTCTCTTTGATGTCGTGTCCTTCACCTTCCCCTCTGACGCTCTATTTATAGGCGTGGAGGCCGGTCGACAGAGGTGCTTGGACGGCCGGTCCTTTGCGCTCCGAGCTGCCTTCGTCGGCTGAACGGGCGTCCCCTTGAAGGCTCTAGCTAGGCTGCCTATCGCATTAAAGAGGCGTCTTCTCCACTTGTCGCGCCATACGTCACCGTCCATCCCTCCGTCTAGCATCGCGCGCGTCAGAGCTCCCTGCATGTGCTGCTCATCCATGGAGGAAGAAGACAAAGGGAGAGAAGAGGGGGCCGGGCCGGGTCACGCTGGCTGGGCCGTGGAGGGCCCGCGCGAGAAAAAGGAGGGGCTGGGCTCGAAGGCCCAGCCCAACCCAGCTCGACGGGCTGTTTTTTTTTTTTTTCATTTTCTGTTGTTTTTTTTAGGGAAAAGTCATGAAAAACCCTAAACTTTGCTCAAAGTGACACATTTATCCCAAACATTTTTTTGTGATGTGAAAAATCATGAACTTTGCCAACCGTGACACATTTACCCCATCAAGGGCATTTTTTTCTTTTTATTATGTTTTTCCTTTTTCTTTTTTTTTTCTTTCTTTTTTCTTCTTCTTCCCTCTGCCGACCACGGCAGAGCCGGCGGAGGGAAGCCAGCGTCCGGCGAGGGCAGGGACACCCTTTCCCAACGCAAGTGAGGGCAGGGACATCCTCGCCCAATGCAGGTGAGGGCGGCCTTCACCAAACGCCGACTTCCCTCCGCCGGCCAAAAAGAAAAAAAATTTTAAAAATGAAAACACCAAAATGCCCTATAATTTTGAGGTAAATGTGTCACATAACAAAAGTTCAGGGTTTTTTGTGTTACAAAAAAAAGTTTGGGATAAATGTGTCACGGTTGGTAAAGTTCAAGATTTTTCACGTCATAAAAAAAAGTTTAGGATAAGTATGTCACTTTGGGCAAAGTTCAAGGTTTTTCATGGTTTTTTCCCTTTTTTTTTATTATCTATTATTTATTATCCGAAAAAAGGGAAAAACAAAGATTAAAAGAGACTAAGGTCTAATTTAAAAAACCTAATCAAAATTTAGGTGTCAATAGTCATGTGTCGTGGCTCGAAAGAAAGCCGATCCAAGAGGGTTGTTGACACCTAATTTTGGAAAAATAAAATTGCATTTTGAACAAATAAAAAGAAAAAAAATGAAAATGGGGGAAATTGATTTGATTGAATTGTGCAAGGAAATATAGAATTCTGATGAATGTCCGGATTTTATTAAATGCAGCAACAATTTTGAAATCAAATGAAAAATGAGCAAGAATTGAGCTGATTGCCAAATCATTCAAATTTGATTTAAAGTGACAAGAAATGGTAATTCGAGAAATGTCATGAAAAGAGATCGTTTCAAATCACTATAAAAGAGAGGCTTATTTTTTATGACTAGGGAGCGTGGACGATCTCAAGAATTCTCTTATTGGTCTATTGGATGGTGCAGTCCTCTTGACGACATCCCACATTCATCATGCGTCATGGATATTGACGACAAGCATAAAGGTAAGTTGAGCTTCCTTTTTTAAGTTTGATTGTGTGCGATTCCAATTTGCTATTCGAACTAAAGTGATTTTATTTTTGTTTCTTGCCTAGATTAAACTCCTACATCTCCAACGATAATTCCAGCAATGAGACATCGAAGTGGCCAGTGTACCCAAGCACTGATTGCCATCCAGTGATTTCATTGTGATAAAACCGGGTTGTTTCTCTCCCTATTAAAGTTGTTCATTCCATATTTTCAGTAATTACTTTGTTTTGTTCTGATGTTGTGGTCGCAGGCAATTCAATGCCGAACAAAGGGCCACACATATTGAATACACGGCCACATTGAGAGACGAGATCTGCTCTTTCGGTCCTAACTCTGGGATTGCTCTATCACCGCCTCCCAAGATCCATTAGTCACCATTGTTGCTGCCATACTTCCACTTCTACGTTGCTCCTGCAATTACCGGTGCCCAACAATTTCTGGCCTACTGTTCCAGCTTTCAGTTCTTCATCCACCAACGCACCGCCGTGCTCCGCCAGCATCACTCCAAACTTGACGACGAAGCTGCTGTCCAAACGTGTCATGAGCCCGATGCTCAGCAATTCCAGGCGAGTTCTTAGTCCAGTGAGCAATCCTCAGCAAAGTTCAATCACCGACGCAGTGAGATCAAAATTTCGTGGCTGGTCTGGGTCGACTTCATCGGAAGATTCACGATTGGCACGTAATCACTTCTTAAGAGACGATCCAGAGAGGAAAAGAGAACAACCAAAAGCATAGAAAAAAGAGAAGCCTTTGAAGCGGTGCTCTTTGTCTGGAGTGGTCCAAGGCGAGAGAGACAGAGGAAGCTTTTTGCAAAAAAGACAAGAAAGGGGAAGCCGATCCTTCATCAATATCAAATATTTGCATTCCACTAATATTCTTTTCTTAATTCTTTTTTTCAGGTTCTGCCCACATCCTCGTCATTGTGGAAAACGCCAAGGAGAGACCCCACATTTGAGTATTAACAAATCCTAAGAGGCTTCACGGAGAGTGATCAGGGAACAAATATCAAATCTCATTGATTCAAATTCATTGCCAAGTTTCCAGTGATGTCCTCATCAGTTGCCATGCTGATCCTTCGCCATATTGTCGCACCAAGCGAGTTCCCCCAAGCCCCGCCATCCTTGCCATGGCGTGCGCCGACCCGAGACCCATCTGATGTGCCGAGCCTCACCCACAAGCTATTCCCGGTCATCTGTCAAGCCGATTCTGTCGAGCTCGAATGTGGCAATAATTCTTGCAATATTAGGTAATTATTTTATCCAAATTTGTTTTTGGTATTTTATTGCCTAATATATGTCTATTAATTTCTAGTGTTCATATTCATGGGTGATAAACATAACTTTCAATTATGATTTATTTCCTAATTCGTAATTGCATATAATCTTTGATTCCACCTATAAGGCTTTAGATGGAATTATTAATCATGTGGGAATAAAATTGATATCTTGATCTTTAAGGCTTAAGATCAATTTATCGATTTTTATTAGCGAAATAGTCAAGTTTGATTAGATATCCTTTCCAAATTCGGACGATGGATAATATATTTGCTGATCGTGAATGATTTGGTGCTTATCTTTTAATCGCTTTATTTATCCCAAAAATAAAAAAAAATTGCATTTGCATATCATGTAGATTAGATTTGATTTTCTATATAGAATTGCATGATAGAATAGTTAGATACCTTTTAATTATATTAGAATGCATGTTTAGATGAAATCTAGGTTAGATAATATCTTGGAATTAAATTGCATGTCG
Source organism: Eucalyptus sideroxylon (assembly GCA_014182405.2). NCBI lineage: Eukaryota > Viridiplantae > Streptophyta > Magnoliopsida > Myrtales > Myrtaceae > Eucalyptus > Eucalyptus sideroxylon. Next base: position 32,712,174 of record CM024555.2, on the reverse strand, counting down.
AGATAAATTTCTAAGTTAAGATACGATTCATATTAGTTTATTTCCTAACTTCAAATAGATAATATCTCACCTTAGTTAGATTTTTATTGTTAGTAATTTTAATTACGAATTTTTATAAAAAAAATACAAAAATATCATGCGCATGTCACATAGAATTAGGTTCATGAAATGCATGTCATTTAGCGATTGTTGCTAAGTCCATTTAACTAAAAATTGCATGTCATTAGAATTAGGTCATTTAGTTAATATTGCATTGCATATTGCATGATTTTCATTAATTAAGTGAAAACAAATAAAAAAATTGCGTGTTAATTAAAAACCATATCTAGGGTTAATGATGTGAATTTTTAATCTAACTATGTAGATGCTTTCGTTGCTACAAGGTAAGTCCCGCATTTTTTTTTCATTGCTTTCTTGGGTGTTAAATTGGTGGTTTGTGCACCTGCATGATCACCTCACATGTTAGGAAATAAATTTAAAATCAATCTGAACTACCTGCAAAAACATTTTTGAAAATTAAAAAAAAAGTGGTACCGAAAGGGCATTAGAGAAATCTAGTGTAACCAAGTTCCCGTATCTTTAGACTCTGATTCGTAGGAGTAAAGTGAAACTCCCGTTACTTTACTTGGGTTTCTAATCGACCCATCAAAAAATAGATTAGTGGCGACTCCTAATTAAAAAATTAATTGCATGTTAAGAACTTGAACTTAAGTCGCGAATTGGTATGGGCTTGGGAGAGCCCGAGTTAAGTCTAGGCTTAATAATCCATTAGCCAAACCCTAGGTGATCGACACCCAAAATTTAGGTCGCGACAAGGGTTCTAAGGGATGGCCGTGACACATCCGTGGATTAAGCGACCTTCGACTTATATCCCTCTATGGTTTTCTCGAGTCTTCTAGAATACTCCCGAGGGTGGGCGATATAATAATTGTATTCCTATGTAATAAATACGGGTAGTTAGTAGTTAGGAAGATGTGATCTCCACCGTTAGATTGAGGAGAGATCTACGGATATGGTTTGCTTTGTATTTATATATATAGGGATCTCATCCTCTCATTATACTCATTTCATTTACAAGTCATAGCTTCTCTCTCTAAAGATCCATAATAGATAGTAATACAATCCAGATCTTCTTTCTAGTTTTTCTCTCTCTAAAGGCTGTTTGGGAGAAATCCTAAGATCACACAGGCAAGGGAACCCTCCCTTGCCCGTGACACATGCTTACTAGACACCAAATTTTTGATAAGATGCTGTCTTTTGTGCTGAGAACATTGGGCTTGACATTCAAATGCGTGCAGCAATGTTCAATGGTGGGCTCGTGGGAAATTTATCACTTTTTGCAAGTAATTTCTTGAAATTTGCAATTTTTTGGTACGTATAAGCTTTGTCAATCTAAAACCTCTTGTGTTGTATGAGTAGTAAGTTAATTTACTTTGTTGATTTGTAATTTCCCAGCGATGTGCTTAGTAGTTTGACTGATTTCTTAATTTCTATATATAATCGCATTCTAGTAGAGACATTCTTTGTTTCTTGTCTCCCACACTTTTACGGTTGGAAATGCAATCTTAGACAAAAATATGATGCATTTAGCACTCATTGTGGGACTGTGGGGACTGTGGGGACTAGGGTCATTGACCTTTTGAGTTTTGAGATGTCCTATAATTTTCCCAGTAGCATTGCCGTCTTATGTCATGGTCCCGCGAGCCTTATCGAGCCTTATCTCCTTGTCTTATCAAGGCCTGAAGAAAGCTACATCTTAAGCTTATTGTAGTTCTCGTCTTGTAGGCTAGTAAGCTTTGTGAGTTGCATCTACACATCATGGGCGTTAAGCTTTATGCCACAAAGATGGCATAAGTGCTCAACCCAAAAGAGGTGCTACTTCCGGGTAGAGTCAAGTCGGAGGGTGATTATAGCGATCTCTTTGACAGTGATGACAGGTGTCCCGAGAGTAACGTTTTGGAAGGAGTTTTGGGAATGGAATCATCTGTAGTCACCATAGACTAATCCATAAGAGAATGGCCACATGCCATACTAAATCTGATAGTTGTCAAGCATACTGAAATTTGAAGGGATGCATAAATTTCATGACAATCCATGTCTGATTGTAGTGCTGTACATGTTAACTTATGCAATTCTTACGATTAACTCCTGATTATGGTGTTTTTACTTGTTGCAGATATACCTATTTTCCCTGTAGCATATGACAGTTCGGGCTTTTTGGGTCCTCTTCTTCTTGAGATTGACCATGATGAGAGACCTGAAAATGGGAGATTAGAAATAGAAATCGTGATCTTTTATGGCTCGGTTTATTGAGCGAATACATCAGGAGCTTTTCGCCTGTCAATCTTTAGATGATGTGGATGTTAGAAATATTGTAGCCGCTCAGCAACAGAAGATTGCGGCCGGCTGTCATGAGAGCACATGGCCTGAAAGGCCCACAAATATGCACAAAAGTACATGGCCCGAAAGGCCCACAAATATGCAAACGATCAAAATGGAATAGAAATCATATTTTGATCTGCGACTTTGTGTGTACTGGACATATTAAGATCATATCTTTTCTTAAAGATTGAGCATAAATGAAATTCGATTACCCATTCAACTTCAAATTCGATTAACCATGACTTTGAGGATTATTTATTCATTTTTTCCCCACACTTGAAATTAATTCGTCCACATCCTAACCCTTGAAAAAGTGGAGATTTTAACCCTTCACTTCCCCTATTATGTTAGAAGAATGGTCACGGGGCAAACTCCAGTCAACTAAATGATTTCCTAGGATGAAGATACGAGACCCAAGCAAGGCAAATTCATTGACTTGATGAGTCAATCTAAATGTGTAAAGAGGCACAAATATTAATTAACTTTTCCATCAAATTTTTAGATAAGACTTATCGGTTAGGAGAAAAACTAATCAATCTAATTTTTTCATAGCAAAATCAAATTTACTTTTTCTCATGTCATGAATTTTGATTTAGCCATGGTTCTTCCCACATCTATCTTTAAATATAACCTTCACAGTTAGACAGAGTAATGTAGTGACACAGTTATAATATTATCTAAAGCTTAGTTCCATGCTCTGAAAATGAATAATAGCGAGTAAAAAGATTGTGACGATAAGTGAAGGGACTTCCTACTCGTTGGCTGTATATGAGCCAAATAGACTCGTCCAACTCGGTTGTCACTTTCTTTAATTTTTAAATTTTCACAATGACCTTTTGTGACTTTAGTTATGTCTAATGTTCACCTGATCCGGTGAGGGCCGCCTTGCTAACCCAAGCCTGAGTGTCCCTCGCTCGAGGTCAGCAAAGGCAACCCTCACTTGAGGCCGGCAGCCTTCACCAGCAATCGATGAGGCCCAATTAAAAAAAGAATAGAAAAGAAAAGAATTTAAAAAAAAAAAACCAATTAAAATTTTGAAAAATATTAAAATATTATTAAAAAAATTCATGCTAACATTGGTCGTGCCACGTGGACGGCCCTCGTCCAATCAATGATTTCGGATGAAAATTGACTGGATGAACTCAATTAGCAAAATATGAAAAGATTTAGAACTTATTTAGCAAAATTAAAAAGTTTAGAATTAATTGATATAAGGATAATAGATTTAAGACTTTTTGGACAATTTTCCTTTACAAATGACCAACCCAAAGGAGAGGAACGTTGAAAATGTATTTTTCCTTTCTTATGGGCAGCCAAAGAGATATTACCCTCCGTGGGGCGACGCCCTCCGGTGGGGATCCACCCACTACATCCCGGCGCTGTTCCGGCGGAAAGCTCCCACCGGCCTCCTCGACTTCCCAACTCACGCGCCAACTTCAACACACGCCTCTTCACCGCCCTTGCATCGGCCGCACTGCCGCCGCCATCCACTTCAACTTGCAGAAAGAGCCTGCAAACCGCTGCCGATGACATCCCAGTCGAGTGCAAGCCGGCGAGGGAAAGTTTAAAGGCGCGGATGGCTATGGCTATAGTCTTAGTTAAGCTTTGAACCTTTTAATGGATGCGGCGTTTGGCTGCAAGTTATTGGTATATATGTGAAGTCGTCCTTCTTACTATAATTCTTTGAAGAAGAAAATTCAGATCTATTACTAGTGTCGAGGCGTCCCAACCAATTTTTCAGGGGTTCCATATGCTCTTTATTAGATGTGGTCCCCTAGACCTCCAAGTTTAAGCTTTTAGGTGGGACTATCAGAGTTAGATTCCATCTCAATTTATTTTGCCTGTGCGATATCTTGTTTCTTGGATTTTACACGTCATTCATAATTTGACTTGCATGCAATAAAAGGTGCCAAAGTATCTCACATCGCTTGTCATAGGATTTATAAGCTCTTTATATATATTTGGTGGGACTATTTTTAATATAGTATCAGAGTTAGATTCCATTTCAGTTTATTTCACATGTGTGATATCTTGTTTCTTGGATTTTACGTGTCATTCATAATTTGACTTGCATGCGATAAAAAGTGCCAAAGTATCTCACATCGCTCATCATAGGATTTATAAGCTCTTTACATATATTCTCTCTCTCTCTGCCAATAATCTCAACCTTTTGGTCAGATATTCCGACAATCATCAAGCTCTAGGACAAGTACACATGCCATTTAGATGCCGCAGATCTCATGATTTCCTAGTGATGAATCTGTGATGCAGTAGAGAGAGTAATCCTATGAGTTCTAGGATCGGTTTGTACAACTAGTTCATCAAGCCGGGTTGCTAGATTGCGATGAGGGATTGACACAGGCGATCTACATTTAACACCTTCCCTCTAAATCTGAACTTTGAAATTTCAGACTTAAGCACGATTTATGGGTAATTTCACAATTGCTACGTCTGATTCTTGCACTTCGATGGCTTTGCTCAACAAAAGAAATCGAAAAATTGCAGTGAGGGTTTGCTCCTCCGACACGCGTTCGGGCTATGAATTGAAATTCTTGTGGCGTGCGTATATGTCTTACCGACGGGAGCGCGTCGAAGCACCAGCGAATCCACTCTTGCGTGCTCGGCTCACCAGGACTTGGTGCATCCGATCTGTCCTCCCCTGTGCAGAAAGTAGAAGGAAAATGAAGATGACTCTTGAATGATTTAGCTTCAAAGCTGATATTTTTCCCCATCGCTGTTTCTCTCTCTCTCCAAACCCTCTGTCAAACCATTACATACCAACAGGCGATCAACTGCCCCCTCCAGAATGAGAATTCGTTATTGCATGGACCTGATTCATGCATTCTCATCACAATTTCTTAGTTTGGCTCGAATGCATGCACCAGGTCCATGTAATAACCCATCCTCCGGAGTGCGCCGTCCGTACCGAGGTGTAGGGCTCGATGTCGCAGCTGTCAGCGACATGCTTCGAGCCGTAGCTCAGGGAAGGGCCCACGCTCGGTGCGAACATGTCCCACCAAGTCGCTGGTCACAAGACCCGCTGGAGGAAGCCATTTCAACTATCCGCGGAAATGCATTTTGAGATGATCAGGCCACGCCGACGCACAAGGTTTTGCAGTCAAGGAACCTCCAAGAACGCACACGGTCACAACGCTCTGGAGGCCTTAATGGATAGACTCGGTAACAAAGGGCTAAAGATACACGCATAGATAGCGAGGGACTGTAAATGTGAGCGAGGCTCCTGGAATTGTGTCTGGAAGCAATGCATAGTGCATCGAAAGGCATAAAGGGGCAAAAGTGAGCTCCCTAGAGAGAGAAAAACAGCATCCCTTTCCGCCCTCCTTTTGAAAGATGATCCTGGACCCTCTCACGGTCGGGGGAGAGAGAGAGAGAGAGAGATCAGGTGGTCCGTTTGACGGTATTTTCGCGACCCTGGAGATGAGCACGAGCACGAGCGCCCCACAGAGACCCCGGTGCATGGACCTTGGTCCTTTAGGCCTCCCCCATAGAGCCCAACTCTCGGACCCTAGTCTCCAACGCCCAAACAAGCACCACCGTGGGACGAACACAAGACAATGGTGTCTAGAGGCCAGATTGGAGCTTTCAGCTCTCCACTTAGGACCTTGGCTCGGCTAGTGACCCCGGTGACCGACCCTAACACCTCAACCCCGGACTTGGGTTAAGCCATAGGGTTCTCGACGCTCAAATTCAAGACCCCGGCCTCGGACTCAGGTCTAGCCTACTGAGATTAGCTGGACATTTGATTAATTAACATCCTTTGTTTAATTTGACCTTCTCTCTTATTTATGGGAAAAAAGCCACCAAAAACCCAAACTTTGCCTACTATAACACATTTACCCCAATTTTTTTTTTTTTACACTAAAAACCCTAAACTTGTACTCATGTGACGTATTTACGCAAATTTTTTTATGACACCAAAAACCTCAAACTTATAATTGTGTGACACATTTACCACTTTTTTTTTTATTATTATTATTATGACACATAAAAACCCAAAGCCTTTTCTAAGACACTAAATTTTTAGGGTAAATATGTTATACCAATACAAGTCTAGGATTTTTGGTGTCGCAAAAAATAAATTTTGAATAGATATATCGCACTGTACAATTTTGGGATAAATATATCACATAAATTCAAATTTGAGATTTTGGTGTCACAAAAAAAGGTTTGGGGTAAATGTGTCATAGTCAACAAAGTTTAGATTTTGGGTTTTTGTTGACTTTTTCCCTTTCTTTATTCCAAAAGAGTTCAAATTAAGATTACTGTTCATTTTTTAAAAGTTTAATTTTCAAACTAATATAATCACAACTGGAATCACATTCCAAAAGATTTGAATCTGCAATATCGGGTTTGGAGACCCACGTTCTACCAAATTGAATAAAGAGTGCTTTTTCATCTTCTTATCGCACTAGCCAAAACTAAAAAATAAATAAATAAATAAGAAAGAGGGTTTTTCTAGTAACTTAAATACATCTTGTGTAGAATCTGGAACGCACGTGAGTACTTGTTAGGAATTTCGCTTAGAGCCCTTTTGTGTCCCAAACATCCATTTGAAGAAGCTTTGGATCTCAAGAAACTGATGTTTCCCTTCTCTTGAGCCACCTCTAAATATGCATTACAGATTTACAGCGCAACCATTTAGTTTGTTTGCTCCTAGTTTTTTGTTTTTTTTCTTTTAATTATTACTACGTATTCTCTGCTATAACCGGTTTGATATTATTAATTCTAGAGTTACACATAGCTAGGCATATTTCATTTCTATTATCAAACCGTTCATTGAGGGAAAAATTAACAAAATAGTCCTAAACCTATTATAATTTTTCTAATTCAGTCCAAAACCTTTTTTTTTTTTTGGTCAATTTAGTCTTAAACATTTTTGTAATTTCATCTAATCAATTTTGGCCGATTAGCGCTAACATGAACATTGGCCATTTGACCAACGTTGACGTGGATAATTTTTTAATAATAATTTTTTTTCTCCTTCTTCCTCCTCCCTCCTTCCTCTAGCCAATTGGCCAGAGGCAAGTGTTGGCCAGGCCAGCCTCGCCAACCAATGGCGAGGCTTGGCCCCGCCAACCACTAGCAAGGGTGAGCCTCACCCAACGACGATGATATTACCCTCACCATGGTTGGGCAAAAGCCTCGCCTGCCTCTAGCTTGGGCGAGCCTCGCTGACCATGGGTAGGTTGTGACCTCGCCATGGCTAGGCGAGGCCGAGCCTTGTTGGATTTGGCAAGGTCGGTTTTCGCCATGGTCGGTGAGGCTCAACCCCCACATGATCCGACAAGGGTGAGCTTTGCCCAACCACTAGCAACCCTCACCAAAGGCCGTGCGAGGTTGCAGCCTTTGACCTTACAACCTCTGGCAAGTCGGGCCTTACCTATGGTCAGTGAAGCTCAACCCTCGCTAGATTCGGCGAGGACGAGCCTCACTAGCCTAGCTAGCGACCTAGGCGAGGTCACCTAGCCATGGCCAGGCTTCCTTGTCGGCCTTGCCTTTGGCCTATCGCCAATGACAATTGACTGGAAAAAGGAGAAGGAAGTGAGGAAAAATAAATATAAATAAATAAATATTCAAAAAAATAAAATGAAGAATTATTAAGAAATTGTCCGCGATAGCATTGGCCAATTGGGCAACTAACATTCACTTCAACGCCAGCTAGCCAAAAATGGCTGGATTAACTAAATTAGCACAATTACAAAAGATTAAAGAATGAATTGGCAAAAAAAAAAAAAAAGACTAGATTAGAAAAGTCACAATAGATTTAGGACTATTTCGGTAATTTTCCTAGTACTTTGACAACAAGTTGATTTTTTTTTTTTTTCATATTAGTCAGGTGATTCCATTGTGAAATTATTCGACCATGAAAGCAACATGAAACTCTAAGCCTATCTAATATAGGAACATGAAATGATGTCGTTCTACTGTTTTGCAAGACACAATGCCCATGAAAGGAATTTGCCCATTTGTGTCGGCAACTTTATATTATTCCTTCTGGCCTTTCGTTCCGCGAAGGAGTAGAATCTCTTTTACGTTCGGAAGGACAAGTCTTTTTCAATCTTAGAATCTCTTTGCATTGCGGCATGTGTCCATCTCTCCAAGTTTCCCGGTTGCCCCCGTTCATGCAAACTACGATCAGAAATGCCTGGTTCATTTCTGTACAGTCTAAGCCCTTTGCCTTTATTCCAAAAGAGGAACACCATGAAACCAAAAGATGCTTGTCCAATGCCCCAACCCAAAAGGCAAAAGAATTGGAGAGAGAATGTGCTGCAGTGCTCCAAACCTTATGGAATTGCGTGGCACTGTTAGGGTACCTAATATTTTCTCCTCGCCGTGGGCAAAGAATCTTGGCCGTTTCCAAACGGAGGAGTAGATATGCTGGCCACCTCTGTTATGTTTGTACCGCTCGATCATATCCCTACCCTTCCATATGAGTTCTTCGAGTGTTAAAAATGCACCCGTTTATAGTATCGACATCATCATCCTTGTTGGGCCATCCAACGTAGAACCACCTCCGGCTAGTAGGATGCATCAAACAGTTTCTACCGGTTTCATTGCTTTTCACCATTCGTAATGATTCGACTCGATACACGTGGGCGGCCAAACTTCTTCAATCTATGCCTCTAAACTTGGATGCCATGAGGTGGGCCTTGAAAAGTTTTCGTATGAAAAAGGATGGATTCGGAGATTCTCAGGCGTAGAGCGTGTAGGACTTTGAACCAAATACATTACCATAATGGATGTAAACATGTTAGTAATTGAGCCTCGTTAAAAGGTCTAACAGGTCAACTTTGTAACATATATAATGATTTTCTATTTTAGCAACAGTCTTGAAGTGGTAGTATTTTTTTTTTTTTTTTTTTTTTTTTTTTTTTTTTTTATAACAATCGAGGTTGGTAAGCCAATCAATCCACATAATTCTTCATGTACCAGTAGAAGATTCAGTAGTTACCACAGCACTACTTCCTCAAGTAAAACTTTGGGTTGAGGAGTTACCCAAAATGCTATCAAGATATTAATAACTTTGGTTTCATAGTCATGAGCATAATAAATCAGTTCATAATCTATTACATCAACTTCTAATCCAACTCTTACTTTAGGTTCTGTTTGCATCAACATAAATCACTCAGTGATCCTCATGAATTGAGAACTCTCACGACAACAAGGTCGATCCCATAGAGTTTTGGAGTTTAATGAAAGTTCTTGCAGTAATCTTTCACAAAATCATAATAAGTATTATCAACTAATCATAATGGTTATTAATTATGTCATGATATACATCGTTGTTATGTACTTTTTCCTATGTGTGTGCATTCCAACTCTTGTTTTTTGAAATTTGGAATCTTTCTTTATCCCTGAAAAAAGAAAGGGTATCGGTATAAAGAAAAGCATAGACCAGGCATAAAAGGCCCTGCTGGAAAAAACAGGAAAAAAAAAAAGATCAATGAGATACGAACACAAAAGCGTTAAAATGGTTGTGGCAGATGGCATATGATACGAAGTTGATGGAGACAGATTCTATGGCACGGATAATATTCCTTACTGAGGAAGAGAAGAGACTCCCTTCGAAAACAATAGTATCCTAAGACAGTTGATATTTTTTATTGTGATAGTAATGTTTTATATATATATATGACAATTTAGTGTCAGTAGCTTTTATGACCGAGATAATAAACGTTTAGAGGGAATGGAGCAACCGGCACTAGAGATATAACATATTATGTTGTGCTTGTTGTTTTGGTTTGGGATAGAAGGGCTTTGGTGAAAGAATTTGGGGCGGGATCTACGGGCAATGTGTGCAATCATAGGACAAACAATACCATAGTTCAGGCTGATCAAAAATGATATCGGACTTTAGGTTAAGGTGATTGATACAACTATAGGATCTCCATTTCTGGTGGGAGTATCATTGTCATTCATTAAACAAACATCTATTTTTCAATGACTTATATGGGTCACGTGTTGATGCGCACGTCTTGCCTCTTTTTACATTTTCAATAAATATTGTTATTTTAGATTATAATAAATGCTTTTCGGCACTTGTCAACAAGGCCTCTTTCATGTAAAATTCCTTTTATCAGGAAAAATGGACTAAGTAGTCTAATGCTTAGCTTGCATGAGTTTGAATATGACTTAAGCTTTTAGGTTGGAATTATTAACAATTATTCCAACCCTTCAGCTGTAAGTAAGTTTTTATATCTTTGATGCGGATGGAGTATTCTGATGCATTTATGGAGAAAGTCGGAATTTCAGACATGAATCAAATAAAGAAAAAGTGCCTCTTGACATGTCGTATAAGGAGCATAAAAAGGTTTTTGCTTTCTCTCTTGACAGTGCAAGAAGCAAAATAAGTTTAATGTAGACTCCTAACTATTAGTGATTGAGTGAATAGTGGCGAGTGTCCTTAATTGATCAATGCGAGTCAACTGTGCTTCGACTCTCCATGAAACCTCAGATATTTGTGAGAGGAGCTGATGAATGAATAGGCTTCCCCTTTCAATTCTCAAAATATAATCTAGGATATGATGAGACTGCTACTGATAAGAGGCTCAATATAATTGACCTCGCTAGTCTTGAATGATCCTTCCATCTACAAAAATGAATCTCGATCAGAGTTCTAGTAGGATGTACCATCAGAGGTTGTGTCTCTCATGAACATATGTCATGTACTTTCAAACCAATATAGAAGTTATTCTTGAAAGAGATATGTATGGATAAAGAGGCTAGGGGTGAGCAAGACGGATCGATCGAACCGAAAACCACCCAGATTGATTCAAACCAGCCGTTTGGGTCCGGTTCCAAGAGTAGCCAATCCTAATTCCTAAAAGTGGAATTGGTATCTGGGCAATCTGGTTCCCGATTCTAAGGAAGAACCGGATCAATTATTTTTTTTTTATATGCAAACCTACTAATCTAAAATCCCTCATTTTATTTTTTATCTATAAAAATGCACAGCAAATGTAAGCCCATGCGAGTAATTGGTCTTTTTATCACCCCCATTCTCTCTCCACCTTCGGCGTTTCCCATTCCCTCTCCATCACGTCTTTCGCTCTCGACCCTCGGTCCCATTGGCACCATGGATTCTTGCGACAACTCTTCCACTGACAAGAAATTAGGTGACTGATTCTTTGGTCTTTGCCTTTTTTTCCCCTTTTCTGATGTCTGTTGTTGGTAAGGTTCTGAACTTATCTTCTCTTTTTTTTTTCGGGGGTGTAGATGCTTCGGAGAATGGAAATGCAAGTGATTCCAAAGTTCATGTGCTCTCCCCATCGTCCATTGAATCGAAAATTGATCACCCTTGAAAAAGACATAAGAGGTGAGATTGGAGAATGCATTGATGAACTTGAAATTCAGAGAAGAAATATTCACCAAGGTTTGACTAAATAATGGCTTTGATGGTATTGCCACCCCATTGTCGCTTGATCGTTGATGCGATTAGGCTTTTAAAATAAACTAATGAGGAAATCCAGCTTGATCCATATCAAATTAACCTTCTCTCTCTCTCTCTCTCTCTCTCTCTCAATTTCCAGGAAGTTTGATAAAGCTGATGGGATCCAAATTTCAACTTTTTTTTGATGGGATCCAAATTTCAACTTTTTTTTTTTGGGTGATAAATTACCAATTTTTTTCTTCACCGGGGAGATCCTCTATCCCCATATCTTTTTATCCTTATGGCTAACCTATTATTCACAATGGAGTGGATATGGGTGCTCTTAAGGGTATCAAACTCAACAGATGGTGTCCGACTTGATCACATCTATTCTTTGTAGATGACGCTATATTCTTTCTTGATGGAACAATTCATGAATGTTAGAATTTATCGAATGTTTTGAATCAGTAGTGCTTAGCAACGGGCCAAGAGGTTAATCGCAACGAATTTGGAATTTATTTTAGCAAAAATTGCCCTACTACTTTATAGGAGAATATGGCTAGGGCGCTTAGAGTACCGGTATTGCAAAGATATGGTAAATATTTAGGAATACCATCTGATTAGGGCTCAAAAAAGGATATGTTCTCATGGATCCTGGCTAGAATTCATGCAAAACTGGAAGGTTGGAAGGAAAATCTCTTCTCAAAGGCTGAGAAAGAGATTCTTCTCAAGACGGTGGTACAAGCCATACCACTAGTATACCATGTCTATATTTAAATTACCTATCTCTCTTTGCAAATCTATCGAACAGCGAATTGCACGATTCTAGTGGCAGACTGACATAAACAAAGTAGGAATCCATTGGCAAAATTGGGAAGTACTGAAGCAAAGAAAGGAAGTTGGTGATTTAGGGTTTCGGGATCTTATCAGTTTTAATATGGCCATGCTTGGTAAACAAGCATGGCGTCTTCTTCATCAGCCTTCATCTTTATGGGGTAAAGTTTTTAAAGGATTATACTTTCATTCGTCGAATTTCAATACTGCAGAAAAAGGCTCTCACCCATCCTAGGGCTGGCAAAGTATTTTGAGTGGAAGGGATGCAATTTTACCCTCTGTTTGTTGGTCAGTAGGAGATGGGCGATCGATTAGAATAAGGGAAGATTGGTGGCTACCTATTGGAAGACTAGGTGGACCTCCTCCCCAAGAAGAACCACAATTGGTGGCTGACCTTATAGATCACACCACCGACACTTGGAAGTACAATCTGCTTCACAGATTTTTTGACTCACAGGTTTTTAACCAGATTGCAAATATTTCGGTAAGACCTAATTTTTTCAAGGATAAACTAATATGGATTGCTACCAATCATGGAGATTATACGGTTAAAACGGCATATCATGCAATCAGACAAACAACAAGTAATCACATCAACAGAGCAGCTTCAACCTCTTATCAGCACCCAACCTAGTTATGGCAAAAATTATGGAAAATGCAAACTGCCCCTAAGGTTCGTAATTTCCTGTGGTTATTTTGTCATAATGCTTTAGCAACAAGAGCAAATTTGCACAATCGACATATCATTAACAATCCATGATGTACATTATGCAATCAGAAGACCCCAGAAACCCTAGAACATTTGTTCCTATTCTGTCCATGGACTAAGCATGTGTGGCTTCATCCCCAAATCGATATTCATATTTCACATCAGGGCATTCAACGTATTGACGACTGGATCATGGAGAAAGTCAGCAAACAGGACCCTCTTACCTGGTCTGGCAACTATCGCCAATATTCTTTGGTAGATCTAGCGTGCTCAAAATGCCTTCATTTTTAGCCGTAAGACTCCCGATCTAACTCACGTGGCCGAGGAAGCGCTTGCTCAATCCCACGTAGCTCGGGCCTCTGCTCGATCTTTGACCTGCAAGAGCAAATCGCTTCAAAACAGGGGATCTCTATGGCGACCACCATATATGGGGGTCTTAAAGGTAAATATTGATGGTTCTCATCAACCAAGAAGTAATGAAGGGGCCATGGCTTGCGTTTGTCGAGATCATCAGGGAAGACTGACCGGTGGTTTTTCCAAAAGCTTTGCTGCAACCTCCGCACTGCAGACGGAGATCCAGGTGTTTTCGCTTGCTCTCCGGCATTTGCTTGGTCAAGGCTTCTCTCACGCCACTATGCTCGTTGAATCGAATAGTATGCTCCTTGTCGAGACATTGAGGGTGCGCATGATAAAATTTCTGTTTCTCGATTTCTCTGTTTCTCTGTTCCCAGGAACAGGTTTGGAGCAATCCGTTTGGTAACGCAATCTGATTTCTCTATTTCTGAAACAGATTTCTATTCCGAAAAGAGAAATCGAAGAAATCGAAGCTGAAATTTTTAGCTTCTCGTTTCGAAAAGAAATAGAAATTTTTTTTTCTCAACTTTTCAATTTAGTCCAAAATATTTTAGATCACTAATATTGAAATAGAAATAGAATAGAAATAGTTAATTTAGTCCAAAATATTTTAATAATTTTTTAATATAATCATTTCAATCAATATTGATTGAAAATCTTAACCATTGGGCCAAATGGTGGGAATTGAATGGACAAGGCTTCATTTGTTGCACGCAAGAGATTTCACGCATGGTAATAGTCAACTTGCCACATTCATATCTAACGAGTCTTTCTTCACCTACTCTTCCGTAGTACGCCAGACAATGGCTCTATCTAGCTAACTATTTTTTTATTCATAAACTTCAAATTAAGACGGTAAAAATGGGTCAAATCATTAGGGTTTCATCCGATTTTTCTTTTATAAGGAAAAGAGATCTAATAAGGAATCATGGCTATCATTAGACTTATTTGATTAATGTGAAATCAATTTCGGCAAAAACATAACGACATATTCACTACAATTGAATTTCAATTGATTTTTTTTTTGCCACGTCGTTTATTTTTCGAAAGAAAATATTACGTAATACGAAACGTAAACACATGTAATAGGAAATTCCATGAAATTGTATTTTCAACTTTTGTAATGTATTAGTATTATTTCGACTATTATTTTGTATTTGAGGATTTCCTATGTTGTCATCTAATCAATTTCTATTCCTAGAAATTAAAATTTTATTCGTTATCAAACGGATTTTTGTTAGAAATAGAAATTTTGAGTCATTATCAAACAGTTTCTTTGCTCAAAAACTTGTCCAGGGAATAGAAATCAAGAAATCAATTTTGGCCAGAAATCAATTTCTGGAATAGAAATTTTGTCATGCGCGCCCATTGAATCGACAACAACAGCCACCATGGGAGGAGAGGAGTCTGTTCTCCGAAGCTGCCTTTTTTTGCTTTCTCTTTTCCCTAATCTCACCCTAGGCTTATGTCGTCGTGAAGCAAATGTGGTCACTGATTGGGCTGCAAAGGCCCACGGACGGGCTTTGCCGAACCAAAACTGGGCCTTTTTCCACCTTCTTAGCTTCTTGATCTTGTTTGTGCTGATGCCATTGCTGCGGGTTGTACTCACTTTAGTTCCTCATTATAGTTTATGTTTTTCCGACCAAAAAAAAAAAACAATTACCAATTTTTTTCGACCCAAAAAATTACCAATTTTTAGGAATGTCGACCTCCTAGACCCACGTCCTAAACCTTTATGATTGCTGACTTCACAAGGACTCATGCCTGAGGCAGTGTATCTAAATACAGTAATCTGAAGCTCTTCAACCTCTTCATTGGAGCTTGCCTATATGTACTTGCAAGTTAGGAGCAACTACCACATTCGGCCGATGAGAATTTGCCAAAATTTTAAAATAAGAGGGGATTTAGTTGCAAAAGGGAATTTATAATTACTGCAATAAAATATCAAATCCAAATCGAATGCGTATGAAAAGTCTTTAATATTATATATTTTAATCCTGAAAAACAAACATTGAATTGCTCAATCGAACAAAAAAACAAGTTGAAAATATAAATACTGAATTTTCAATGTTGAAAATCATAAGCATTGAAAATAGAAATATCAACTAAAATTCACATCCCACAATGATATTTTCATCTCACATTAAACACAGCACTCTTGCTAAGCCTCTTAAATCACAAGTAAATGGATATTGGAATCCTGATCTCTTTTGTTTGATTGAACATGTACTCTCTTTGATGCTCGGTCTCCATTAGAAAAAGAACATCGGGCCTAAATTGGATCGGACAGTTTTTCAGTTCGAAAACTGTAGAGGGGCTGCCCAGCCCTAAAAAATTCTGACTCCTTAGAGGCATGGCTCCATCGGTAGCCATTTAAAGCTAGCCACCTCGGCCCATTCTTTGAATTGCGAGTCTAGAGAAATAGGAGGAGCATCAGTAAGATTTGCTTCTAGGTTTCTACCCCCATAAAGGTTCAAAGCTCTCCTGTTTTCTCTCGTGACTCCTTCTTCTTAGGCCCAACCTGCCCTCCCCCATGCATAACTTGAGCCTGGTTAGATATTTGAGGCCCAGCTCATGTGACGCAATTTGGAGGGCTATGCCCATCACTTCTCTTTCGGCCCATGACCTTTTCTGGCACACGGAGAGGCCCCATTAATGGAAAACGTAATTAAACGTAATTACTGACAATTTATCACTTGCAATTACTAATTAAAACAGAAGCATCAAATTTAATACGATATTCTTAATATGATCAAAAGATCTGTAGACAGGCCATGAAAAAGTAAATGATTCTTTTAATTTAATCCCTCTAGGGGGCCGGGCCATTCCTCACTTAATTGGTAAATAAATTAAGGTTGCTTTAAAAAGCACCCGTAGGATGCTTTTAGTCAATCAGAAGGAACTTTACAACTTTGGGTACACTAATTTTTGTTTTATTATATTTAATTAATAAATAAAAAACCGAAATAATCTTTTGTTTGTATATGCTTAATAATCGAGCGTAATTTTTCTGGACAAAAGCCAGAAATTTATTTTCTCTTCGGGCCTTAAATTAATTCCCCACCCCCCCAAAAAAAGTCAATCCAAAAAAAAAAAAAAAAAAAAAAGGTCAAGAAAAATACTGGGCTGCACAAAAATTTGGTTTTTCTTGGCTTTTCCCCAAATCTCGCAACGTTCCAATATCTCTGGCTTCACACCACCTTTTTCCGAATTCGCTTGCTTTTCCCCCATCGAAATCTTTGCAGACCGAGAGAGGGACGCGCTTCGTTCTGGGTTGGGTGCTGACCATGCCGAGATTTCACGGGCAGAGCAACCACGCGCCTGTGGACATCGTGAACCAGCTTCAGAAGCAGTACGTCGATTACTTGACTTCTCTTTTCCAGGAGGTCAGTGTCTCCTTCCTCTGAATTTTCCCACCGCTTTTGAGATGGAATCGTGCTTATCTGCTTGTGATTCGTGATGGGTCGATGTGAATATGGTTAGTTGGCGATTTGTGATGAAAAAGTTCTCTTTTTTTGTGGGGTCTCTTTGCTGGGTACCGTTTGACTTTAGCGTCTCGAAAGATGGTTTTTTTGAAGAAAAGATGACTATTTTGGTGGTGTTTGGCGAGTTTTGGTTGATGGGTTTTCATTTTTCTGGCGGATTTTCTAGGGAGTTTTGGACGACCAGTTCACGCAGCTGCAGAAGCTGCAGGATGAGAGCAACCCAGATTTCACTGTTGAAGTGGCGACTCTCTTCTTCGTGGATTCGGACAAACTAATAAACAATATGGCCGCGGCTCTGTGAGTAGATCAGTTCGCTCATCGTATAATGTTCGCAATTTTAGAATTCGAATATGAGCAAAGAAAGGTGTGAATTTTGTTTTAACTGGGTTTTTGTCGATCTCTTGGGCAGAGAAAGATCACCTGTTGATTTTAAACAAGTAGATGCTGATGTTCACCAGCTTAAGGGCAGTAGTTCCAGGTATATCTTTTCAATTACCTTTTATCTTTCTTGTCTGCACTAGTTGGGTGCTTTCTGTAAACTTTGAATTTTGTGTATTTTGACAAGAACGCACGAATTGTTTGGGGAATATACTGTTTAGTCACAAATTCGAGGAATGCACTACATTGTCGGGGTTTTCGTTTGGTGATGCCTGTACTTTCAAATTGGTCGTGTCAGTCCATGTCTTTTGGTGCATTAGTGGAAATAGTTCCCCCTCAAATTTCCATTAGGGTTTCCCATTGAGTTGGGTGACGTGAAATCCTCGAGGCTGCCATGTAGATGGTTCCTATGAAAATCCTATTAAACTTGGATAGGAGGATGTATTCACCGATACACAAAATAAAAGGTTATTTCACTAATTTAAAAGTGCAAGAGGTTACTGCGTAGAACACCAGAAGTACAGTGGTTGTCTAGACATTTTGCTTGCTAAAGAAGTCCACCCTTGTGAAAAGAACTCTTTTTGTTTTTGATGATGTACTTCATAGCTTGTCTTATTGTCTTTTCCTCAATAAGCAAAGTAAGTATTCTTTTGCAAATCTTTTCAGCATAGGTGCGACGAGGGTGAAAAATTTATGCATTACCTTCAGAAGTTTCTGTGAGACGCAGAGTTATGAAGGGTGAGTACTGATTCTTGTTTTAACAGAACTTGTTCATTATTTGAGGCCTTTTTACAGATGAACCATTTTGAAGTGTCTATCTTAAACATGCTTAGGCTGCTTTGTGCTTCACACTTGTTCCTACTTATGCATAGAAATTACTCGTAAATGTTAGCCTCTGGCAGTGGGTGAATCTGGGACAGACATTCTGGGTGGAGAGTATGTGGTATGGTTGAACATGCATAGGGGTAGATGTATGCAACTACATGTTTCCATGAATATGGGACAGAAAAATATTGCAAGGTTATATGTTTTACACATTTGACAGCATCGGTTGTCCTGTCCAAAAAATAGACTAATTTAGAATTTGACTTTTGACATAATTTGATTATACCATAAACAATTGCATCTTATCAGGACGCAAGATAGGACTGCAGTTAGTATGTATAACAACTTTCTGTTAAGTGTTTCTATAAGAAGCAATTCCTTTGGAACCAATTATATGAAGTGCTTATACATGCCCCTTAATAAACTTAAGCCCTTTTAGTGGCCTACCCAAGGAGAAACTTTCAGGCAGCATGCAACCTCCCTGTTCGCCCAAATTAACAGCCTCGTGCTAAGTTTTATGGATAATACTTGGCACATTATAATTGGCTTGGATGACAGGGACATCATGCTTGAGGTGCACCTAAGGATTTCTCATGAGGAGCATCCAAGAATCTCTCAGCTTAGTTAATAATTGAACCATTTCTCAAAACAGATTAGTTTGGCTTTTGAGTTCTACCAAAGGAGCACTGCTGTAGATGATAGGGTGATGTCAAATTGAGTTTCCAGTTCTACCAAACTGAGAGTATTATGTGAGTTTGTTATTCAATGCATGATGTTAAGTCTTGTGCTGATCCTTCTAGACTATCACCCCTACTCTCACACTTGGATATTCTTTTTATACATATCTGAATATATGAGTTCAAATGCCATTTTCCTTTACCTGTAGGGCCTTAAGGAATAAAGACATTCATGCTGATCCTTCTAGACTATCACTTTTGAAGATTCTCTTTTCCTGCAGTTTTTGTGGGGGTGTAAAATAAAGACATTTTGTATTGAATAAGTTAAATTCAAATAGGACACAGTTTCTGTAGTGCTTATACTCTCTATTTCCTTAGCTAAGAGTCGGTATCTGCATGCCATTGTAAATGTAGGCATGCTACCATTGATGAAGTAACTTACCTATCTATCCTGATGTGGCATTTCACTTTAAGTGATCATATCTAGTCAGGAGTTAGAAGTATTGTCTCACCAAATTGTCATTTAGAGTAGCATTGTACATCTGCATCTTCATTCCACATGTAAGATACTCATGTCAGTAGGGACCTTTCTGTGATCGCATAGAATTGCTGGTGTACCTGTGAGTGTCATCTATTCGAAACGGTTGAAATCACAAGGCAAATGCCTTAGCTTTGTGCCTTTTCTTATGATTTTCGCAGTTATAGTGCTTGTCTGGCAATGTAGAAACTTCAGCTTTGCTTGTTCTCTTTTTCTTTTTAAATTAACTTGTTTCCTTTTTGTTTGCTCAATTTGCCACTGTGGAAGTTGCTTTTTGCATTTGACCCAAAAAAAAAAAAAAAAAAAGTTGCTATTTGCTCCTTCTGCGGAAAGCTAATTTATACAGAATCAGTATTGCCTTACCAGTCATCACAGAAATCCAGGTTTCCATTCCTAAATGTTTATACCGTCACATGATAACTAGGTAACCAAATCCAGGAACATCTATAGGGGCAATGATAGTAAGAGTTGGTGTTCATGTGGAATAATATAAGATACATTTTCCCTCTCTTCTCTTTTTCAGCAAGTGTTCCCGTGCCTGTTCATGTTGTCTGAAATGACATCATAGCCATTCTTGGTGGAGATAACTCAACAATCCAAACTATATTGTGACATTTTGTTGGCAAAAAGGACTGTAGGGATACAAATCAGCCATCATTGACTTCTATCTGTGTCATTATGAGTGTGACATGCTGTTAGATTTCTGTTTAACATTATTCTTTTGGCAGGTGCTTGATATGTCTTCAGCAGGTGAAAAATGAATGTGCTGTGTTGAAGGACAAGCTTCAAAATCTATTCAGGGTATGTGTCAAAACCTCCTTTAAAGGAATGTGACCGTTCATGAATGTTCTGGCCTAAATGTTACTGTGCAATCCGAACTCCATCTAGTCTTTATTCATGCCATGGTCAGAATCCTTGTCTATCCTGACCCTGCCTTGAAGAGAGCTTAAAAGATTGCTCTTTTGCTGTTTTATTGCATTTGAAGTGAAATTCAGAAGTATTTAGCAGCTACCTCGACATTATTTAGTCTAATATTATATTTTAGCCTCCTATTAATTTTTATTTTTTTAAAAAAATCCTTAACACCTTTTCTTTGATTCTCCATTTTCTCACTGTAGATGGAGCAGCAGATTGTGGGAGCTGGTGGTTCGGTTCCTCTGATGGATTGACCTATTGCCAGGTTCTTTCTTGAAGGAAAAAAAGAGAAAGGGGGAGAGAGAAGGGGGGGAGGGAATGGAGATTGGAGGGTTCAATTGAGGCTGATGATGGGTAGTTCTCTTTGTAGTTCATAAGTGGGCTCATTTCATGGTATGAACCATTTCTTTGGGTGTGCTTATTGATGTTGCTGGAGGCATAGGTGTTGCAGGTATTGCTAATAAGTATCTATAACATTTCTGCTGGTGTCATGTTGTTTCTATGTCACTTCTTACATCTTCTCTTTGGTGTGAAACGTGCACAGTATTCTTGTGCACAACCAATTATCTCCTGATTGTTACTGCACATCTTAGTGCACATTTTGCCATATATATGACAGACAGTTACTGATTGTTACTGGACATATGAAGTTCTTTCATGTTCGAACTCTTAATGAGCTAAATTTTTCTGATTTGCTTATGTCGCATTGATAAGCTTCTAAGCACACATTTGATGATCTGAAGCAAATGACATGCGCTCTGTGTCATGCATACAAGTCTGTGATATTTGCTTCCCCGAGTACCTTTGGCTCCGTGAGCTGATTCAGAAGTCATTACCTTGAGTGGGTTTGTTGCATGTCGTCATCTAGTAATGCTGAACCCCTTAGTTATTTCGATCGAATCTTGTGGTCCAATAAACGATCAGACCAAGAGAATGAATGTGATTGTTCAGTCTTTTATCGTATAAAGAATGACCAGTATCTCTTTTTTGAGTCTCCTTTAAGCAGCTTTTTCCATGCATGGCTTGGGTTTGAGAGAGAAGTCGTAGCCTCGAATTCCCTCGTCCAAAGCTTTGCACTTTTTCTTCTCTTCTTTTCATGTCTACCACAATCGGTGAAAAAGGCGAACCCGTGTAGACTTTTACTTTTTTCTTTTTCTTTTTTGCTATCGTAGATTCGTAGCTACTGCCTTTTGACTTATTTATTAAAAAAATTGAATTTCCTGAATTATTTGCAAGAGTTGAATGTAGGGTATGTTGATGCACATATAATTTTGTTCATAAGTTTTGGAAATTATAATAATATTTTAAATTTTGACAGGAGAAGAATAATATATATATATATATATATATATATATATATATATATATATATATATATATATTGGCTTATTTTTAAGTGTAACAAATTGAGACAATTACATGTAAATATGTCAACTGCTTGACATTTCCTGAATTAAAGACGGTCTTAAAACAAATTGGACAATTTGCATTATGTAGAAGAAGACAATCAAGAGTATAGCAGCAATCAATTAGTTAAGCTCTAATCTGTTGATTTGTCATCGGTTGCCAAAATTCCTTGTCTGATGTTTAACTCGAAAGAATGAATATAAAGCCAAAAAGAAAATCCTTGAATATGGTTGTTTAAAGAACGACTTTTTACAGTAATATCAAGAAGATTAATTCAAACTTAAAAGTGAAAGAAACATAAAAAAATAATAAAATAAAAAAAAAAAACTAATAAAATATCTCGTTTATAAATAAATTAGCCACAACTTCAATCATAACTAATTTGATTATTTATACAAATTCACTTAAGATTGTGTATCATAGTTGAATAACTCATAAAAATGTGAAAAAAAAAATGTATTTTTGTCAAAATGAAATATGGGGCCTAAAAATAAAATTTATGTCGTGAGATTTCGATGTGTTTTGAAAATCAAACTAGATCGACCTCCATTGAAGACCGGTGGGATCACCGTTAATTAGTCTAAAAGCCTAAAGCCGCTGGATAAATGTATGATTTAATAATTAATTTTTGCAAAACTGTTGCATGGGGAAATTGTTCCAAATAGTCCTTAAATTGTGTAGCATAATAGCATTAACTCGATCTTTAGTATACATTGAATAACGTACACGACTGGTTTACTTCATGAATCGGTTTGTGGTACGACCGCATTAATTTCTTTATGAACATTGTCAAAGCTTTCACTTGACACGGGCCCTAACCGGCACGTGTTCACATCCGTTTTCGATGGATGCAAGTATGATCGCCCGGCACGGTTCGCTGACCGGACCGGGTTCTTTCCTTCCGGCCACCACAAAGTGTGAGCTTGGACAAACGCTTCGGCAAAACGAACAAACCCGAGTAGGCGAAATTGAATTCCGACAGATCTTATTCGTTTTGACGGCATTGATCCTCAGAGTTGCAACTATAACACGTCGATTTTTTTAGTTTGTAGTGCAGCATACACTTGAACATGAAAATGCTTCCTCTCTAAACCAAAGCTCAAACACAAGTGAATATCGGATGCTATAAGATTTTGTGGATCACCGTCAATAGTACAAAAAGTTTATGCTACTGGATGATAGTGCGATTTGATAATTAGATATTCTATTACTCATTTTCACGCTTAATTTGAAATTTTTTTTTTTTTTATAAGGGAAGCAACAAGGAGTTTGGAAAAATCTGAACTCATGACCCATGTTTTAATGATCATGTATCAAAAGAGATAGAAGAATAGAGGAACTCTCAATGGTTAATGTGATGACTAAGAGAATAATCCCTTGGAAGCTCACATTTTTAGAGATGAATCCCCAATTCATCTTGTTACCTTCGGGGAGGACTCATCATCCTTCGATAGAGAGCAATACAAGGGGTTACAGTCATTAATTTGGAAATTACAGCTATGGCATAATCTAGCCAGATCTCATGCTATGTTAAGATTAGCATGATCTTGTTATCAACAGGAAAAATGCACTATCCTTTAATACAGAGCAATGCAATAGGATACGATCATTTAACTATCCTTGTTGCACAACCTCAATAACATTCTTATCATTCCGATAAATGCGTCATTTCGTGTAAACTCGGATCGCATCCACCGTTAGATCATATGAATCTCAAGTAACTCTCGAATCCGATGGTGCAAGTGAGATCCTTGCCTCATGCACGAAGTCTTTGGTGAGAAAGCATTACACGGTCGCTTCCTTCGTATAAAAGCTCGCACTCACTGTCCCTTCGTCAACCTCTTTGCCAACTTCACGGAAGAGTTTTTCCTCTCCCGTCACATGGCGAACCCGCCGACCACACTCTCGTCCTCCCTCATCTTCCTCGTCCTCCTCGCACATGCCGCGCTCCTCGCCGCCTCCCTGCTGCACCCCGCCGACTTCCTCTCCCTCCAAGCCATCAGCAAGTCCCTCCACGACACCCCCGGCTCCACCTTCCTTGCCTCCTGGAACTTCACCCTCGACCCCTGCGGCTACCCTGGCTTCCCTGGCGTCTTCTGCGACTCCTCCTCCCCATACCACCGCGTCCACGTCCTCTTCCTCGGCGACTCCCGAGCCTCTGCCCCCGGCCTCACCGGCCGCCTCGACCCAGCCATCGGCAACCTCTCCTCTCTCACTGAGCTCACCATCCACCCGGGCCGCGTGTTCGGACGGATCCCTCAATCCCTCTCCCGGCTCAAGAACCTCCGCTATCTCGTTGCTGCCCGAAACTTCCTCTCCGGTGGGATCCCCGCTGACCTCGGGCTGCTTCGGAAACTTCACACCCTCGATCTGAGCTACAACCGGCTCACCGGCCCGCTACCGAGGGCGATCGGCTCGTTGCCGTCGCTCTCCAACCTCGTCCTCTGCCACAACCAGCTCTCCGGCCAGGTCCCTCCGTTCCTGTCCCAGACCTTGACCCGGATCGACCTGAAGCACAACGAGCTTTCCGGTCCGATACCGCCGGCCAACCTCCCTCCTTCCCTGCAGTACCTCTGGCTCTCCTCGAACCGGCTCAGTGGCCCCGTGGACCGCCTCCTCAGCCGGCTCACCAACCTCAGCCAACTGGACCTCAGCATGAACCAGTTCACCGGCCCAATCCCCGGACAGGTCTTCAACTACCCCATCACAACCCTGCATCTTCAGAGGAACGCGTTCTCCGGGCCAGTTCGACCAGCCGATCCGGTCGCCATCACGACCGTGGACCTGAGCTACAACCGGCTATCGGGGGAGATGTCGCCGGAGCTCTCGACCGTGGAGAGCCTCTACCTGAACAACAACCGGTTCACAGGTCAGGTGCCGAGGAGCTTCGTGGACCAGTTGCTCGACTCGAGCATACGGGTCTTGTATCTGCAGCACAATTACCTGACGGGGATCGAGATCGATGCGACGGAGGAGATTCCGGTGAGGAGCTCGCTGTGTCTGCAGTATAACTGTATGGTCCCTCCCGCACAGAGTCATTGCCCGTTGAGGGCCGGGAGATGGAAGAGCCGGCCGGCCGGGCAATGCCCCGCCCGCGGAGGAGGAGGGGCAAAAATGTACAAAGGGAAGAAAAAAGGTGACAGAAATTAATTACAAGAATAAACCAAATAACAACCAAAATCATTTAAAGGTCAGTTTTCCTAGAGGGTTTGGGATTTATTAGTTGATCCATTTTAATTGAATATTTAATATCGATGTCCATTTAATTAGTATTCTTTCGTGACGTTAAGAAGCTTGCATGTGCACCACGAATTTGGAGCAAGACGAATAAGGAGTACACGAATTTATTGAATTTGAGGAGTTCCAACCCTACGATTTCACTACGATACGCGCTTGAAACATGTATTCGACTTCGATCCATATTTTCCACTGTGAAATTCCGATACTTTTGTCGTATATCATTGTATCTGAAATGCAAATCAAGTCCCGGACTGGCTGCCAAAACCCAAAAATGAAATCTGCTTCTTTTAAATTGGGTTTCCCACTCTGTCAGTCTCTTTGGTCTCTTTTATGTTACAATGTTTCTATGGTATATGCACAATCTTAAGAATTGTATTTACCGCCAAAAGAACAAAAGGACTGATCCTTTGCTTTCCCTATGCCCTGTATACTTAGAAAACTTTCAAAGAAACCCAAATTAGTACTAAAGACACATATGTCTCATATAACCTGAAACTTGCGGTAGTAACATACGATGTCATCCTTAAAACATAGACACCCATTCTTGAATCCTTGCAAGATTTATTACACACGAAGCCCACGAATTCGCCAAAAAGGATAGAGAGAATTCTAAGACTCCGTTTATTTTGTAGAAAATAACTTCCGGGAAACGTTTTTTTCGCATTTTCGAGCGTTCATTTAATAGATAATGAACTTGTGAGGTGAAATATTTTCTACCAACGAAAAAAAGTCATATAAAATAGGGAAAAATGTTTTCCACTTTGAAGATGAGAAAAATATTTTCCTCACTTTCTCTTATCTCAAACCCATGTTAAACTTTCAATCTTTCTTTTTTTCCTTTTTTTCTTGTTAAAAAAATCAATTTTTAATTATTTTTCCTTTTCTTTCTTTCTTTCTTTCTTTCTTTTTTACCTCTATCTTGGCTAGTCGCCAGCCACAATGATGGCCAACAATCGGCCATAGGCAAGCCACAACCTCAAGGCTCACCAACCTCTGGTGATCTCGCTACTTGCCAAATCGACAAGCTTGAAGCTCACAAGATCGATGGCTAGCTAAAAGAGCTACAAGCTCTAGCTCATCAAAATCTAGCAAGCCTTGAGCTCATCGGCATCGGGGGAGCTTGAGCTCACCTTCAACCGATCGCTGGCCAAAGAAGAAGATAAAAAGAAAGAAAGGAAAAATAATTTTAAAATAATTTTTAAATCGATTTTTAAAATATAAAAATTATTAAAATCAATTTTAAAAAATAAAATAATAAAAAATTTATTGAAAAAGAGTACATGAAGGAAAATATTTTCCTTACCAAACAGCAAAAAATGTTTTCCATTCTATTTCATTTCCAGAAATACTACATTTTCCATGAAATGAACGGAGTCTAAAAGAAAAATAACAAGAGACAATTCCCTAGAATGAAATTTTATTTACTCGTTTATGTTCAACAATCAAGAATTCTACTTCATTTACAAGTAGATGGTTAGAATCCCTTTCTGTATCTTCTAGGTAACAATTAGATAACTTATCTTTATGTAAGCTTCAAAAAAAAAAATCACAATAATGCAAATACCTGTCGAGATGAAATTACCTAATTTAATGCAACACACAACTAGTGCATCAAGAAAATATCTTAATCGGCTAAGTTAAAGAACTAAAATGACATGATTCTAGTAATTTTACGTTGCTAGAATACTAAACCAATCGGAGAGAAAATCTCCCTTAGATTTTGACGCTATGCTGACCGTCTCCCGCGTCATATTGGATAACTCTTACGTGTTATTAGTCATTGTGATGCTATTTGCTAGTTTTTCCGGGGTGACTCGTTTTTCAATACTTCTAGCAAGTATGAGTATTATCAGCCATGGAAATAAGGGCAATCAGGGGCTCTTGCCCCCTAAAAATTGCTATTGGTAGTAGGGTTTTATGGCTTGTTAATAATGGTTAAAGACTGAGCCTAACATCCCCGGCTCCCCCCATAAACTTAAAGAAAAATGACATAAATAGTCCCAAAGTTTTGATCCAATATGCAGTGTCGTCCCTAAACTTTTACTTTATTTATGATCCCTAAACCATTGTTAAATATCTAATGTAGTCCTTTTGTTTTCTTAAACAATAAATTAGACATTATATGATGATTTTGGATTATTATATGCAAAATTGGACTTTTAAAAATGATGAGTCAACACCTCCATCTTTTTATCTATCTGCTTTAGAAAAAAAAAAAAAAAATTAGAGCGTTAAAATGTCGATCATTAACGTGAATTATTATGTCCTTATTTAAAATGAATAACTTACATAGATAATTCATGTGTAACTTTTTTTTGTTATCCACTATTCGAACTTAACGAATTGAAGCCTTATCAACAGGTTTTGTTAACTTGAATTACCAAAAGGACAATGTTGAACATGTTAATATAGTTTAGAATTAAATTGAATATTCACTAATAATTTAGGGACCACATGAATAAATTAAAACTCTAGGGAAAATATTGCACATTAGACTCAAGTTTATGAAACATTTTTGTCATATTTTCAAAATTAAAAGAGTCTGAGTATCCTCTATAGGAAACATTGCTTAACTAAATTATTTTGTAAGACAAGACAAAGTGAATCTGAGGTATGATATACAGCATTTTTAACTTAATATTCAATACATTAATGTTGTTAGAAAAGTTCGATATTATGTTTTTTTTTTGTCTAAACTTCATCTTTTCCTTTAAAAACTTGTAGAAACCGAGCCCACTAGCAGGGTATCAAAATGGAACAGATAGCAAAGGGCTTGCGGAGGGCTTGTCAACCAGTTCTAGGGGAGGGCTTTTTTCCTACGAGATTCCGCTACCCAATTAACTACACTATTAGAGGGCCTATTAAAATGGACAATCTTTAAATTAGAGAAAAGATGCAGTCGCCCATGGGCTCGCTGATAAGTGCACGGTCTTCCCAAAGCAAGTGAGATGTAGACTTCAAGCTGTTCACTAAGTTGAGGCAGTTTGACTCCAAAGTGAATCGTTGTATGGCATAAAAGAGGGAAACTTCAGAGTCTCCACCAAGGTGGCGTTGCACACAACCGGGGTACAAGGTTAGCCTACGGTTGCAAGCATGCCATTAGGCGTGCTAACCCTATAGTGAGTATTTCACCCACTCTCACTCACTCCAAGAGTGAGTGGCTACTATACCAGCATGTTCAGTGGTAGCCAGGACATGCATGTATACTTCGACGTGAAGTCTACCTTCCCCACCGTAGAGCCTACCTTTCTCATCATGAAACCCCCAAATTCTCTGTCTATTTTTATCTTCTCGACAGAGAAGGAATACGGAAGATAACATGGAATCTCCCACCTCAGGGTGGATCTCCTGCATGTTTCCTCTTTGAGCCTTTTAAGGATCTACTCAAGTCCAAGGGCCTATTAAAATGGACAGTATTTAAATTAGAGAAAAGAAGCAGTCACCCATGGGCCTCGCTGATAAGTGCATGGTCTTCCCAGAGTGAGTGAGATGTAGTGAGATGTAGACTTCAAGCCGTTCACTAAGTTGAAGCAGTCTGACTCCAAAGTGAATCGTTGTACCACACAAGAGAGGGAAGCTTCAAAGTCTCCACCATGGCGAGGGTTTCAGCTTGCTCGGCCAAGGAGGTGAGTGCGTTTTTTGCTAAGCCATCAATCAAAATCCTAGTAGAACTCCGACACACACAGGCAATTGATCCTTCATTTGAGCCAGGGAAGTGCGTTGCATCGATGTTTATTTTCAACTCCCCTTTTTTCTGGTATTTCCCATCTATCCTCCTTCTCTATTCTCACAGCAGCTGCCTTTCTGTTCAAGTTGCCCCATTAAGTGAAATTTCCGAGCATTTGTAAACCCTAAATCCACCGGGGGGCTTTGGATCTGGAGGTCGCCCTTTGAAGACAAGGTTGCTTCTCGATTTCCATATATTTAAAAGCATAGTTGAGATTAATTCAAAGTCTGGTGAATTATGTTCCTTCTGTATTGAAATTTAGTGAAGGATTGTCCCACACCGACCTCGACCACTTGCATAAAAGGAATAGGTACTCCAGGATTTTGACATACGCTTGGCACATTGGACACATGGGAGTTCATATATAATCTTTCTTTTCTACAAATTTTCCTTAGTTGAGAGAGCATCATATGAAGTTTCGAAAGCGAGAAAAGGTATCATGTTGAGTTGGAGCATTTTTAACTTGTAGTTTGATTTGTCTTTGAAGCCATCTTTATGGTCGATAAATTCATGGGCATAGTAGTTAATCTATTATCATGCCGGGGCTGTGTAATGTTCTTTATATGAGCTACTAATAACTTACAGGTTGATGTCGGTTGAATTGAGCTAGTTTGGATTGTACTTTTCCTTCAATCAAATGCCACCTGCAACTCTTGCGGTCTTATATTTTGACAATTTTTTTATCGTGAAATATTTAAAAATCTATCCTAATATATGAGTTTTAATACATGGAGTCTACTTTAACCATTTTCAAATTTCGGAGGGAAATGTTATAGGTAAAAGTGACTAGGCCCAAACCCTAACAGAGGACTCTGCATTTAGACCAGCCCAGCCCACCGCGACAAAAACCTCGAACCTCGCGACCACTGTCCGACGACCGCGAGCTGCTTCTTCTTGTTCATCATCTTCTTCAGTTCTTCGTTGGCATCGCCATTGTCGGCCGGTGCAGAGTCAGGCGCTCCACCAACAATTGGACTCAAGGAGCTCCATATCGACCCCACTTTTCTCCTACGGATTCTCTCTTGCAAAAACCCTAGTCATAAGATTTAAATGTGCTTTGAAAATCCAACCAAATTGAGCATATATTCAAGATTTATGAGATCACTGTTAATTAATGTAGAAATGTAAAGCTGTTAAATAAATGTGTGTTTTAATATTCAAATTTCCTGACTTGAAACCGCTGCTAGAAGAAACGTACCAAATAGCCCTTCAATTGCGAAGCATTAACTTGATCATTAGTATAAATTTAGTAACATCCAATTGATTTGGTTCATAAATTGGTTGTGGTATGAGATCTTTAAGGCTAAGTTAGGTCATCCGAATTCCGATTAGTATCAGATAAGATGGGATTTGAAATCCCCCAAATATCTTATGAAAGTAAAAAATTCCATCATAAGTTTGGTATAATTTAGGATATGATTGAAAATCTTAGAAAACGCTGTAAGAAAACCGTTTCCTCCATTGATGAGGATGGACAAATCAAGCAAATGGAGTTGACCCAAATCGGCTGCAATTGTTTTTTTTTTTTTTCTCGGAGTCTGAGTTGTAGCTTATTCAACATCTGAAAACCAATTTGAGGAGGTTCTGCATTTGTATGAGGGTGGGTGCAAAAGAGAAAGATGCTGAAGAGGATGACACACATGTACTAGAGCAAAGACCCCGCTCTTAATGGTCCCGATTGCGATCTCTTTGTTTACTACTACAAGCACTGCGGCTCTCACCTCCTCATCACTGCTTTTTTCTGTGCCTTTTGAGTTACGTTCATTTGAAAGATAGCTACTCGCAGAAAACACCAAAGAAGATGGTACAAAGAGTAAATAGGCCTGGAAATAAACGAGAGCAGATAATTGGATGCCATGAGGCCGAAGCCGACAGGGAAAAGGATGCCATGAGGCCGAAGCCAGCAGGGACAATGAGAAAATTGAGGTGAAGAAGGAGAGGTTGGAAGAGACGATCTTGATGGGCTCGAGGGCGTCCTTGGAGGAGGAGTGAGTGATAGAGACCGTGCTGGTGGGGGGTTGCGCATGATGTTGATGGAGCCGTGGTCATTAAGTTATTTTTAATTTTTATCCGACATTTTATTCAAATTTATCCCGTCCAAAAGACGTCACCAAATACTTAATAGGATAATCTGTTTTCATATAATTTATTGATGAAACAAAGAACGCAAATGTAATACATCGATATTTTTCTAATCTTAATGGTGAAAATGAGTTTTTTCTCTAAGATCAAATCTCGAGTACAAGCAAGCATCGGATCGCACCCGCCTTGGGATAAGATGAATGTCACGTGACGTGAGTATTCGAGACGGTGCAACTGAGATCTTCACCTTGTGCACGTCGTGGTCTTCGGTGGAAAAGGTTAATGGCTTCCTCCATCCTCCGCCACATAAAAGCTCTCACGTTCACTTTTCCCCACGGGAAACCCCCTTCGCCAGCCTCTCTGGCCACCTTCACGGAAAAGCATTCCTCCCTACTTCTCTCTACAAATTCAACAACGCCTTTCCGTCCCATCCGTCTCGATTCACATGGCGAGCTCTACGACCACGCTCTCCTCCTCCCTCATCTTCCTCGTCCTCCTCGCGCGCGCCGCATCCCCGGCCACCGCCATGCTCGACCCCGTCGACTTCCTCTCCCTCCAGGCCATCGGCAAGTCCCTCCACGACACCCCCGGCTCCAACTTCTTCGCCTCCTGGGACTTCACAGCCGACCCCTGCGGCTTCCCTGGCGTCCTCTGCGACTCCTCCTCCCCGAACCGCGTCGTCTCCCTCTCCCTCGGCGACCCCCGCGCCTCCGCCCCTGGCCTCACCGGCCGCCTCCACCCAGCCCTCGGCAACCTCTCATCCCTCACCGAGCTCACCCTCGTCCCCGGCCGCGTCTTCGGGCGGATCCCTCAGTCCCTCTACGGGCTCAGGAAGCTCCGCTTCCTCGGCCTGGGCAGAAACTTCCTGTCAGGCGGGATCCCCCCCGACCTCGGGCTGCTCCGGAACCTCCAGACCCTCGACCTGAGCTACAACCGGCTCACCGGCCCAGTTCCAAGGGCGGTCGGGTCATTGCCGTCGCTCTCCAACCTCGTCCTCTGCCACAACCAGCTCTCGGGCCTGGTCCCTCCGTTCCTGTCCTGGACCTTGACCCGGATCGACCTGAAGCACAACCAGCTCTCTGGTCCGATCCCGCCGACCTATCTCCCTCCTTCCCTGCAGTACCTCTCGCTCTCCTGGAACCGGCTCAGCGGCCCCGTGGACCGCCTCCTGAACCGGCTCGGCCGGCTCAACTACCTGGACCTCAGCATGAACCGGTTCACCGGCCCGATCCCCGGACGGGTCTTTAGCTACCCGATCACATCCCTACAGCTCCAGAGGAACGCGTTCTCGGGCCTGCTTCGACCAGCAGGGCGAGTTGCGATCCCGACTGTGGACCTGAGCTACAACAGGCTATCGGGGGAGATACCGCCGGAGTTCGCGACCGTCCAGAGCCTCTACCTGAACAGCAACCGGTTCACGGGCCAGGTGCCGGGGAACTTCGTGGACCGGTTGCTCGGGTCAAGCATACGGGTCTTGTATCTGCAGCACAACTTCCTGACGGGGATCGAGATCAATCCGGCGGAGGAGATTCCGGTGACCGCCTCGCTGTGTCTGCAGTACAACTGCATGGTCCCTCCCGTACAGAGTCCCTGCCCGTCGAAGGCCGGGACGCAGAAGGCCCGGCCGACATGGCAGTGCCACGAATGGAGGAGGAGGAAGGGGTAAATATGGAAAAGGGGGAGTAAAAAAGGCGGCCGAAATTACACGAAATAAACCAAATAATAACCATAGTCATTTAAACGTCAGTTTCGTGGAGGGTTTGGGATTTATTGGTTGTTCCATTTTTAATTAAATGAATCTTATCGATGTCCATATTATTATTATTCTTTGGTGACGCTTAGAAGCTTCTATGGACACCATGAATTTGGAGCAAGATGAATAAGGAGCGCGCGAGTACACTGAATCTGAGGAGTTTGACCAGACAATTTCATCGTGATAGTCGCTTGAAACTTGTATTTGTCTTCGATCCAAATTTTTCACAGCAAAATTCAATTGAGCGATACTACTGTCACATACCATTATACTCAGAGATGTAAATCAAGTCGTGGATTGGGCTATCAGAGCCCAAATACAAAGTGCCCTTTTCATTAAATTGGATTTCCTACCTCCACCCTAAATCTTTTAGGCTCTTTTATATTTAGCTGCGTTCATCGTGTTTTCAATTAAGGGTGATTTGGAATCGATCATCGAACTTAATTGTGGTTTTTTTTTTATCTAGTTGCAAGGTCTACTCAAGAACTTGTTTTTCTTTTGTTCTTTTTTTCTTTGTTTCGTTTTTTACAGCAAAATAATATGAGTAACAAAGCGATTCAAAATAAAAGATAAACGAGGATAAGCAAGCAAAGGCAAGTCAAGAACAAGCAAGGATTGTGAGGCTCGAACGAGCAAGGGAGAGCCACGAGCAAGTGAGAGGAGGTTGAATCGCAAGTGAGAAAGAGTCGGAAAAGTGTTCAAGTGAGGTTAGAGAAAACAGCGAAAAAAATGCCTAGAGAAAAATTAGGGTTAACCGATTCCAAATTCAATCCGTTTCTTTAGTGGTTCTTCACTCAAAATTGGGAATCATATCAATTTTCAGGGTCATTTAGCCCAGTTTTGAGGTAGAATTGGCCTAATTGTGCAACCTAGGAGTGTGCAACTGGATCGAGTCAACCCAGTTCCCGAATCAGCCCACTCGGAAAATAGGATCAGGAATCGGTTCCCAAAACTCAGACCCTGTTTGAACCAGTCCGGGAACCGGTTTCGAGGGATTACCCACCTGGGAACCGGATCGACTTGACCGGTTTGGGAACTAGTTGGAAAACCGGTTTGTAAGCCACCCCCAAAAAGACCAAAACGCAAAACCCTAATATGTTTATACTTTCTATCTTTACCTCTCACTCTCAGGGTTAGGCACGGCAGACTTCCCCAAGCTCGCCACCTTCGCCCGTCCACCAATCCTGGTTCCGCTCGCCCACCGTCGCCTTCCTCCCGTGACACTCGTAGCCTATGGGATCCCGACATCGCCCCCGAAATCGCAACGCCGCCTCTGTCAACCTAGTTCCTAGTTGCTTGCCAGCCTTGCTCTGAGCTCCCCTCTTGAAATCGCGAAGTCGACGCCGCCTCTGCCACTCTTGTCGTACCCCTCACGCTCGCACCACCGTCGCCGTTCCGCCGGTCATCTGAAGCTCCGCTCCACTGGTTCTACCCACGAAGCCGCTAACCCCTGCCGAGCTCACACTCGAGCGCCGACACCGCCTCCGTTCAATCTCGCCATTCCACCTACTACTATTGCCTCGCTGACGCCCCTGACTCACAAATCTCACGTCCGGAAGCGCACCTTGTCGCATCTTCAAGCAACCCACAGTAGCCCTCCACTGATCCTGTTTTCACCACGCGTTGTTTCCCAAGCTCCCCTGCTGCTGATCTACCATCGCTCGAACGACACCCCCTGCTCTACTCACGATCTGGCCTAGCCCCCTCGCTGACGCCCGCTGAAGCCGCGTTGATTCTTGCCGCCCTCACTAGCCGCGATACCAGTAGCCCGTCGAATATGCTGATCCGCGACAACCCGACATCGCTGCTTCCCGCTAAGCCCCCTGCTGTAGCCCCTCGCCTGCACTGCCCTCCCCTGCGAAGCCGTTGCTGCCCCTGCTGCTGGGTCCTCTACTCGACGCCCAACAAATCTACTTCGATGCCCAACAGATATACTCCGAGCCTACTCCCGAGCGACGCCCTTGCCGCCGACAACCCAGCTCCGCCGTTGTCCCTGTCCTTACCGCGCGACAACCCTAACGCTACTTCTGGTCCGCTTGCTGCCGGTCAGTGATGTTTGGTAATTAGAAATTAGTAGCTTCACTGATTAGTTATACGAATGAGCGATAATAGTCGCTCTCTCATTTTTAAATATTTTACTTTTCTGGTTTCACCAATGGATTCCAGTTTTAAAATGGTTGTGTTGCCTTTCACATTTCACCGATTGATTTTGTATTGATTATGAAACAGTTATGGTGTGTAAATCATTTGCCTTTCGAGTTTCATTGATAGATTATACAACAATTATTAAGCTGGTTTTGCTAACTTGTTGTTGTCATAGTATTCATTAATCCTACCTGATAAGGAAGGAATTTCATTTTCAACTTCCTGGTCATGCACAACACAAGGAAAACAATACTTATGCAAGTGGGTGTGGGTGTGGGTGTGTGTGAGAGAGAGAGGCAAGAGAGCAAAGGCTGTTCTACTGGTTTTCTTCTTCAATATACTCTTATAAACCCAAACTCGCCTCTTCCTTTTAATATTCAAGCAAAATTATATCTTAAAATGATCACTTGTCTCGACTATTAAACGTACATCTTCGGCGAGTGACTTCTTGGGATGAATGAATTACTTTTTGTCTCCAAAGTTATGTTGAGAGATTTGATTTATTATGAAAACTAATCTGTTTTTGTAGAATCCTAATGTTATATAATTTTATTTTATTTTTAGTTTCCATTCAATGGATCAAGACAAAGACATATCAATGGAAGTGGAGGGACATAATGAAATGAATCCACTCATGGAATTGTCATTCCATGGAGCTGATGAAGTAGAATTTGCGACCATGGGCGCGACAAACAAGGTGAGGGTACCTAACTCTCGTCCTCCTTCGGGTAAAATGCGAGATAATCAATCAGATTGTTAGGATCATTTTTCAAGAATTATAGATGAGAAAACATAGAAAAAAGTTAAGGTGAAATACATTCATTGCAGAATAGATTATGTGTATAATGCTGATCATGAAACCTCTACTATGTGAAAGCACTTAAGAAAGTGCAAAAAGTATCCTCATACAGATAAAAAGCAAATATTGTTTGCATCATATGACAAAGATGCGGTTGGCGAGGTAGGAGAAAATGCTACTAGTAGTGGTAGTGTCTTAACGACATGGAAGTTTGATCAAGAACGTTGTAGACATATGCTTGCTCGAATGATTATTATTGATGAACATCCATTTTCCATGGTTGAGTGTATTGATTTTTGCGATTTTGTTACTAAATTGCAACTTCTTTTCCATCATCTTTCACGATTTACAATGGCAAGAGATTTTATGAAGTTATATTTAAGTGAAATGACTTGTTAGAAAGCTTACTTGTAAGCTTAAATCTAGGATTGCACTGACAATGGATATGTGAAGTTCCATTCAAAACTTGAACTATTTTTGTCTTACTACACATTATATTGATGAAAATTGGTAGTTGCAAAAAAGAATAATCAATTTTGTGATAATGCATAATCACAAGGGTAAAAAGATTGGGAAAATGTTGGAGAATTACATTTATGATTAGGGAATGCAAGTTCAAATGATGTGACCGTTAGTTATTTGAAAGAAAAATTTTCAGAAAGATGATTTTTGATTTTGAATGGCGATGATTTACATATAAGATGCACTGCTCATATACTTAACTTGATAGTAAGAAACGGATTGAATGAAATGCATGATTTTATTGCACGCATCCGAAACATAGTTAGGTATGTGAGGAGTTCTCCGGCGAGAATTAAGACATTCAAAGCTTGCATTGAGAGTGAGAAGATTGTATACAAAGGTTCAGTCTGACTTGATGTTGCCACTAGATGAACTCCACTTATATGATGTTTGACACCACCATAAAGTTCAAGAAAGCTTTTAAAAGAATGGAAGATGAAGATTTATTTTTCTGAAGGGAAATTGACGATGATCCTTTTGAAGATGAAGATTAGGAAAATGTCATCATTCTTTCTAAATTGCTGAGACGGTTTTATGATACAACCAAAAGGATGTCGGATAGTTTATATATTACTTCCAATTATTATTTTGAGGGGATAGCTATGTTGTATAAGTATTTGAATAATGCGGCGAATTTTTTAAACCCAAAACTTCAAGTTATGGGTTTAAAAATGAAAGAGAAGTTTGACAAGTATGATGAGAGTTTAGATAAAGTTAATATGATAGCATTGATTGTGTTTGTTTTGGATCGTACAAAGAAGTTGAATTATGTGAAGTTCTATTTTGAACAAATCTATGATAATGAAGCAAAAATTGATGAGATGCATGATAAAGTGAATGTCTCTTTGGTGAATTTGTATAAATCTTATGAACGATTTTTTATTGGCTCTTCTAGTAAAGAAAAATTTGGTGATTCAAGTGTGAGTAATAATAGTAGTGCTTCCAATGTTGATAGTGATGACAATGATTGTGAAATCGATGCTTGGTACAAAAGTTTTCTCCACGCGAAGAAAAGTGTGTTGGATGAAAACAAATCTGAGCTTGATCGGTATCTTGAAGCTAAAAGTGAAGATATCCTTAATTGGTGGAAAAGTACTGGGTCAAAATATAAAATCTTATCTTTGATGGCTTGAGATGTTTTGTCCATTCCTGTGACTACCG
The DNA here is from genome assembly GCA_014182405.2 of Eucalyptus sideroxylon. Taxonomy (NCBI): domain Eukaryota; kingdom Viridiplantae; phylum Streptophyta; class Magnoliopsida; order Myrtales; family Myrtaceae; genus Eucalyptus; species Eucalyptus sideroxylon. Next base: position 32,674,850 of record CM024555.2, on the reverse strand, counting down.
TTGCTTCAAAGTCGGCTTTTAATATATCGGGACGTGTACTTAATGGCTTTCGAAGTTCTTTGACTCCTAGAGTGCTGGAAGGTTTAATTTGTATTCAAGATTGGTTGAGAGTTGTTCGCATGCCAATTAATGTTGAAGAATGCATCGAGAATGCAGAAAATTTTGAGGCAGATAAGTTAAACATCTTTTTATCTTGTAATTCATTCGCATAACTATCTATTAAGTGAATGCCTTATTTAATCTTTTTTTTTAATATATTTGGATCGTCTTACCAAGGACAATATCATTAGAAAATAAAATTTATTTTGTGGAAACTCCGATTTTATGGTAAGTAAATAGACTTTATGCTGATGTTTGATAGATTATGTACTCGAATCTTGTTGCTTGGAGCAATGTTGTTATCTAAAATTTAGATTTTCTGTTTGAGTTATTGGTGAGGTATTTCAATTGTAGAATCCATTTATGAGACTCAGAGAGATATATAGTTCTCTTGATAGTTGTTGATGAATTCCATGAAGTCTCGAGTCTTGCTGCTAATTGATGGATCTTCTAATTGAATCTCTTTGTGGTTTTGAAATAGAACAGTGCTCGCATAGTTGATGGAGAGTCTAGAATTTGCTTTTAACTTATAGATTTTGAGATATATTATTTGCTTAAGATTTGAATTTTTCCATTGGATCATTTGGCTTGAAGATCCCGACAGTGAAGAAACAAAGGAGTTCATGCAAAATCAGGTGGAATTGACGTAGACCGTTTTGAAGACGTGTGACGCAAGGGATAAACTGAATGAAAAGATAACGCGCTATTTGATCATCCTTAGTATGAAGCACCGTTCAAGCGAGGGAACAAATACTTTTATTTTCACAATATAGGGCTCCAAGCGCAAAGCGTCCTCTATGTGTAGGTTCGTTTGTTGCAATATGGAATTGAATTGAAAGAGAATTTTGTTTATGCATCTTTCCTGGCCCTCGAATTAAGAGTCTCATCACATATACATGTTTGGTGTTGGACCTCTTTTCGTTTCTTGCAAGAAGATTGTTGAAAAAGCATATTTTGTAGCTTAGTGTGAGTTGGAAGAGTTCAGTTTGATCCTGAGCGTCATTCTAATTTTACTTTGCTATTAGACACTATTTAGTGCAACTGGAGTAGTTACATAGTTGTGTCGTGATTATATTGTGTCGTGTTGTATCAAAAAACGTGTTTCGCGACACATCTTTTATAGATATTGTGGCTACAAACAACTAATGCACTTGGCAAAATTTGTGGGGCAATTTATGCGATTATCTAAATGACGATTGGCTAAAATTGGGGACTGTTTATCAGTGCAGATGTGCTTATGCTGATTGAGATTGTAAACACTTTATCTTACATATGAGTTCTGTACAGTAATTCTTATGCAAAATAGGTTCCAATATAAACAGGGTTAATCCTATTCCCAGACCGGAAAAATAAGGTGGGTCGGGAACAAGATCCAATGCAAACAAGGTAGGGTACAGGGTCCAAAAAAAGAGAACTGGTTATAATAAAGTCGGGTACAAGGTCTAAGTCTAGACCCTACCCATCTTAGACCCGATCACCCCTAGTGCAACCCCACTTTCAATGAGAATTTTATTCATGACAAAAAAAAAATGGTCCTTTGCTTTATTTATACCCTGTATATTTCGGAAAAAAAGAAAAAGAAAAAAGCCAAAGGGACACAAATTTGCACTAAAGACACATATCTCTCATATAACCTGAAACTTGCAGTAGTATTATACGATGTCATATTAAGACATCCTTTTGACATTACCATTTGTACTCAACTAGACACCCATTCTTGAGTTTTTACAGGTTTTAGGGAAAAGTGCACTATCAATGACATAAATTATGTACGACGCTCACTTTAGTGCCAAAAGTTTCCGTCAGATTACTTAAGTGCCAAAAATTTTGAAAAACGATCATTTCAGTGCCAACGCCAATCTAGTTGGTCGGAAATCTAACATGACAGTTTTTTTATTAATTTTTGACACTAATGTGGCTTGCCGGAGAGTACAGTCAGCATGTAAACCACCAAACGACGTCATATGGCGTCTTAAACCCCAAGTCAAAACCATAAATCCCCAAATCAGAGAGAGAGAGAGAGAGAGAGAGAGAGAGAAGCCATGGCGATGGTGTCGTCTTCTTCCCCGAAGAACAACACCAGCACTAGCCACTCTCTGAGTAGAGCCTAGTCCACCATCTCCTTATGCGCCCTTCTTATTTCCCTCGCACTCCTCATTCTCTCTCTCTCTGTGCACTTTCAACCCCACTTCTTCCTCCTCCTCCTCCAACGGTGGCCTCCTATTTTCCCATCACTTCTTGGCTGAGCGATGGTGGCCGAGCACGGTGGCCGAGCACGGTGGCCGAGCAAGCTAGGTCAGCGAGGATGAACAAAAAAAAAAAAAACCCTAATTTCAAAGGGTTTATGGATTTGTTTTTTAAAATAGGACGGAAAACGACAAGATTTAAAGGGTTTATCGATTTTTTTTAAATATAAAAGCCACATATGTGACAGTCTGATTTTCCGCTTCTGTTTTCAATTAAATAAATCGGGCTTTTCATCGACGTGCTTATAGCGCTATTCTCTGAGCTGATCACTCATGAGATAACTTGAGTAATCGGGAAAGTTATTAAAGGATTTTGATGCAACAGACTTGAGAATTCAACCAGGAATCGACTGCTCGACCGTATTAATCTACAAGGATCATTTCGGCACAGTCGAAAATTTATCAGAAATCGGAAATAGGTCGATTTGATAGAGATAAAATTAGGCTTGGGTGATTCCAACTAATTACAAATTTCTCGTCGATCGGCACTAAACCAAATTTTTGTTGTTTTGGTACCTGTGCTCGGAATTGAAACCTCAAGATTTTTCACGACAATCGAGAGTCGTCAATGCGTCGAAGATGTACACTGTGGCTCGGGAATAATCGACCACGGGTCAGTGCACCAAAAGTTCCCAAAAACTAACCGATAGTTTAAGTTGCGCTAAAATCACATTTTGACTGAAATTAACCGAAAAAAGGATGTCGATTACAGAAATTAAGAATTGTCACGTGTCACAATTCATCCCAAGGACATTGTTGTGTCTTCTCAAAATTTATTGATGATGGGAATTGTTCACGAAATGTGCAAGATCAGCAAATTAAAAGAGCAAGGGAATTGCCACATTTTAAGTAGGATTTTAAGACCTTTAATGTGAAACAATTTAAGGGGTATTATAAGTTGTTACTAAGGGACTTGACTCTATTGAATTAGATGTTAGATTGGTAATTAAATAAAGAAGAGAAGTCTACTCAAAAAGAAAATTCATAGGAATCCCTCTCTCCTACAACTTCACCTCAATTTCCTTAGTATTTAATGAAGATTGACTTGGAAAAGATAGGGGGGCCACTTGATAGGGAAAGGACTCAATCTCCATGGGAAAAAGCTACGAGAATCCACTTCAAAATTCGGATTCAGCAGTTCAAATGGACTTCAACCTTTTCTTTCATCCCATTTAGAAGAGACAACGTTGGAAACTTTGTGGGGCCTATGAGGGTGATAGGTGGCCAAAGTTTCCATGGAAAATTAGGCCAAAGGCTGAAGGAAACTTCAATGAAACTTCCAAGCAATTTCCACTCTCTTTCCCCACCCTTTTTCTCACGCATAGAAGTCTGTCTGCTGTAAGTTTGTCTGCTGTATTTTACACGGCAACTTCCTTCTTTTCCTTTCTTCCTCTTATTTTATTCTTCTCCCTTGTCTCTTTCAACGTACAAGCCGTTGCTTTCTTTTCCCTTGAACGTGCTACTTCCATTTCTGCTTCTCCTTGAACGACAAAGCAGCGACCGAACAGCAAGGTCTCAAGCGTTCCTCCCTCCTCAAGAAAATCCGAGACTTTGTGTGCTGCTGTGGTGGTCGCTCAACGACACCTCCAGCCGTTATGCCGGGTCCAAATCATCGTCAAAAACTTCCAGGGCTGTCCTTGTGTTGCCGTCCGGCCACAAGTGAGGATCGCCATTAGTTTCGGTGGTGAGTTGTCTTCTAAATCTGGACTAGGGTTGAGTACCTCTATTAGGAATTCGTACAAGTTAGAAAGATGTAGATGACGTTATATATGGATAGATGTTGGTTAGGGATGTTAGGATAGACATAGAAAAGCTTAGATAGGGTTTAGAGAGCAAGACAAACGTCGTGGAGGAAGATTCGGACTAGAACAGTAGCTGATTTCTGAAACAGTTTCCAGGACGTGTGTTTTACTAATTTCGTAGACAACTGTGTGTTGCGATTTTGAAGAAATTTTGTTCTAAAGAAACGTTTTGTACATCTTAAATAGTGACATATATTTTTCTCTTAATTTATAGAAATTAAAAAGATGACGATTTTAATGACGTCATCAGTAATTCGGACAGTTTTATAACCTGCGACCTGTTATAATTCCGAGGGCTATTAATGACCTTTAGCAATCGAATTTTCAATCGGTTCCTTCATGAAAGTTGTTCTTTATAACTTTTAGTTTAACATACTTAAATTTCAAGTCAAACGGACCAGATTTCGACCCAAAAACGAACTGATCTCGATAAGTTAGGCTCTTTGAATCTGGACCCGATTTTAGTGCTGGATAGAAACAATTTCTAGGCCGAATCCAGAGGGATCTGGATCTCGGTGTCTTCATGAAAAATGTTTTTTTATATGTTGTCTAGTACGTGTCCGAATTTGAGAATTTTTCAAGATTTTATGGATGACTTTCTGACTTCGAAATTGGGAGAGCGTTATTGGGCAGTTCTCTGTCAATTTGGATGAATAAGAATATATGCTTGTTTTGAAGAATTCTTGCTATGAAAGTGCTCAATTGATGCTGTGGATGCTGTATATAATTGATTATTGAAATGTGACATCGATCATATGCATTCACGACATGATTCCGTCACGTGCCTTTGGGGCCGGACGATGCTCCTTCAGGAATGCCCCACATCAACGGATGCCGGTCGCAATGGAGGCTGGACCGATGCTCTTATATGGAATGCCGTCTAGATGTAGACGATGCCGCGCTCGACAGTGCGAGGCAATGCCCGGTTATGCCGGAAGATTGTTATCTGAGCATTGACATCATTTGTGACACATGAAATGCCCGGTTATGCCGGAAGACTGTTATCTGAGCATTGACATCATTTGTGACACATGAAATGCCCGGTTATGCCGGAAGACTGTTATCTGAGCATTGACATCATTTGTGACATATGAGATGCCCGATTTTGCCGGAAGACTGTTATCTGTTGCATTGACTGTGGCCTGTATGCTTACATGGATATTCACACCTTGCATATGCTTATGTCAAAATCTTCCTGTGATGTGTGAACTTGATACTGTTAGGAATATTTTATTTGATGCTAATATACAGGAACTTGCTGGTATTAAAAGAGTGGTAAGAATTGTGATTAGATTGCATGCAAGATGTACCCTTATTCTAATATGGAATTAGGGGATTTACTCGCTGAGATGTGATCCCACCCCTTAGAGGGCTAACATTTTTCAAGTCCCTAAATGGAGGAAGGCCAGGTTGTGTGCAGTCGGTCGCAGTAAATGAGGAATAGGACTCTCGCTATCTCCTTCCAAGTGATGATGGGTTTTCCGTCAAGACTGGATGTAGGGTGACAGCTCACCCCCGAGATATTGAGAAATATGGTATTGTAGTAGTAAACCCCAATCTTATAGATAGAAGCTTAGTTAGTGGGTAATCGAACAGTTTCACTTTTGTATCAGACATTGGGGTGTTAAACTGGTCTATTTACATAAGTACTTTAATGTAGTAGGTTTGGCTTGTGAAAATTATTATCTTACATTTCTATCACATTGCTTTGTTGTATGGAGATTGTTTTACGTTTCCGCATGTGCAAAATAATGAATGGGTCGGCAACAGTTCCTGGGATATTGCAAATTTTAAAATCGACCATTGAGGGATGTGCATGTGCTCGGGGTTCGGGTCGTGACAACATAATCATTTTAACCAAAATTTTTCGCCAGTGACACCAAAGTAATCGTTTTTCCTCCGATTTGGCACTTAAGTGATCCGACGGAAACTTTTGGTACAAAAGTGAGCGCTGTACACAACTTATGGCACTGATAGTGTACTTCTCCCCAGGTTTTATTACCCTCACGAACTCTAGGAATTAAGGAAAAAGGATAGAGAGAAAACAAAGAGAAAGAAAACAAGAGCCAATTCGCAAGGATGAAACTTGATTTATTACTCAATTGTGTTCTACGATCAAGAATTCAACTATTTTTACGAGTACATAATTAGAATCCCTTTCTATATCTTCTAGGTAACAATTAGATAACTCATCTTTACATAAACTTTGAAAAAGTCGCGATATAATGCAAATACCTTTCGAGATGAAATTACCTAATTAAATACAACACACAAGCAGTGCATCAGGAAAATAACTTAATCTGCTAAATTAAAGAATTAAAGTGACACGATTCTACTAATTTCATGTTTCTAGAATATTAAACCAATCAGAGAGTAAATCTTCCTTAGATTTCGACGCTATCCTGATCGTCTCCGGCGTCATTTTGGTTAACTCTTATGTGTTATGAGTTACTGTGATGCTATTTGCTAGTTTTTTCGATGGGTGACTAGTTTTTTCAAAATTGCTAATGGTAGGACTTTATGGCTAGTCAGTAAAGGTTAAAGACCAATCTTAGTAGCCCCGGCTCTCCAAAAATTAGGAGGAAAATGACGTAAATAATCTCTAAACTTTAGTTTAATGCATAATGTCGTCTATAATGTCGTCTATAAACTTTTTATTGATTCAATATTGACTCTTGAACTATTGCAAAACATTTAATGCAGTTTTTCCTTTTTCTTAAACAACAAATCAAACGTCATTTGATGATTGTGGATTGTTATATTTCAAATTGGATTTTTAAAGATGATGAGCCAACATGTTGTTCTTTTTATCTATATGCTTTAGAAAATGGAAAAAAAAAAATTATGAGCGTTAATATGTCAATCATTACTCGACTGCTTGGATTATTATATCTTTTATTTGAGATGAATACCTTACTTAGACAACTCATGTGTAACTTTTTTTTTTTTTGGGTTCATTATTCAAACTTAACATATTAGAAGCCATATCAACAAATTTTAAATTAATAAAAGGACGGTATTGAACATGTTTATATAGTTTAGAAATTACATTGAATATCTACTAATAGTTTATCGATCATATTGAACAAACTAAAAGTCCAATGATGACACTACACATTAAGTAAAAGTTTAATAACCATATGTATGTTTTCCCTAAAACTAAAAGGGTTTGAGCATCCTCAGAAGGCAAAGTTGGTCGTCAAAGTGAATTTGAGGCATGAACTATAGCAATATCAACTTAATAGTCAATATCTTTTTTTTCAAAAAATTTCTATATAATATTGAGTCGGAGCATTTTTAACCTGATAGTTTGATCTGCCATCTTTATGGTCAGTAAATGCACGAACGTATTATTTAATCTACTATTGTGCCGCGTAGTGTAGTATTCTTTATACAAGCTAATAAGTTTTTCCTTTAAATTACAAGTGAGAATAGCCTACGGGTCGATGTCAGTCGGATTAAGCTAGTTTTGGATGTACTTTTCTTCCGATTAATCATCATTCGTAACTCTTGTCGCAGTATACTTTGAAAAAAAAAATTAACGCGAATTATTTTAAAGTCTACCTTAGATTCTTAATATATAAATTTTGATATGTGAAATCGTATATAATTTTTCTTTTCCATAATTTTGAGAAAGACACGCTTTTACCATCTTGAAATTTTGGGGGGAATGTTATAGGTAAAAAAGGACACTCGGATCCCTAGAGTGCCGAAAGTTGGCACAAATAAACATTTAAGTGCCAAAAGTTACGAAAGTGACACTTAAGTGCCAAAATCGAAGCAAAATTGATCACTCCAAAATACGGATGTGCGCAATTTTTGGGGAAGTAAGTGCAAAACATCATCATTTTGCATGTTGATGTGGCTAAACAATGTCAAAACAACGTTTTTTTTTTTTTTTTTCTGGTGACGTGGTAAATAATTAATTAAATTAAATTTAAAACTACATTTATTTAAAACATTTCAAAATACAAATACAAATATTTATAAATAAATAAACAAGGGAGGCGGCTAAGGGCTGAGCCCTCGTTGCCGCCACCTACCCACTGTCAGGAAGGGCCAGCAACAAAGTGGGGAGGGTTCGGGCCCCCAACCCTCGCCGGATCTGAATTAGGGCTACAACCCTTGCCAAATTTGTCAAATTTGGGCAAGGGCCACAACCCTCGCCCAAATTGAGGATGTGGGGATGAGGGCTCGTGGCCCTCGCTCAACCGAGTAAGGGCCGCTGGTCGACTGGGGTCGGTAGCCCCTAGTTAGGGCTCAGTGGCCCCGGCCAACCCTCCCCCACCTTTCGATGGCGGTGGCAAAGGCTGAGCCCTCAGTCGCCAACTGCCTTTCTCCTCCTCCACTTCCCTTTTTTTTAATTATTATTATTATTTTGTTTTAAATTTAATTAAATTAATTTATATATTTAAATTCAAATTATACCAAAATGACGTCATTTTTGTGTGTGTTTTTTTGAGTCAGCTTGCTAGCAAGTCACGTAAGCGAAAAAACTAATTAAAAAAAAATGTCACGTAAGATTTTCGGCAAAGTTCGCCCACTCAAGTATCCCATTTTTCATAAAATAAAATGACACTTAAATGTCATTTTCATAAATAATGATACTTAAATATTCATGTGTGCCAACTTTTGGCACTTGAAACGTTTTTTTGTCAGGTAAAAAGCGACTAAAACAACTGGACAAAAGTAGTGACTAGGTCTTGACCAAAAAAAAAAAAGCAGTGACTAGGCCCAAGCCCAAACAAAGAAAACTATGGATTTGGACCGGCCCAGCCCACCACGACAGAAACCTCGAACCTCGGGACCACCATCCGACGACCGCGAGCTGCTGCTTCTTCTTCATATTCCGCTTCTTCTTCAGCTCTTCTTCGCCGGCATCGCCGTCGTCGTCCGGTGCAGAGTCAGGCGCTCCCTCCGTCCCTCGCCGACGAACGGCTGGACCCGACGGAGCTCCATCTCGACCCGGGATTTCTTCCGATTCGAATCCGATCTCTCTCCCTCTCGCGAAAACCCTAGCCAAAGATGCCGCCTTTCTCAGTCGCCCCTCGCCGCTCGCAATGAAGAGAGCCTGGAAGATCTCCGCCTCCGCCCACCCCGACCTGCTATCCCTCCGGCGACCCCCTCGCAGCCCCACGACCCCGAGGCCGCCCCGCCTCCTCGCCCGCCCGAGGTCGCCGGCCCGCGGGTCCTCCCGCGGAATCTGCGGCACGGCCGGCCCGAGCCCGGCCGTGATGAGGGACATCATGGAGCTCTTCGTCGACAAGTTCGCGCGGGCGGAGGAGAGCAGGGCGGCGCTCGGCGAAGGCGTCCGGGCCAGGGTTGTGGAGCTGAGGGACGAGCTGGCGCGGCTCGACGAGCCGGACGAGATCGTTAGGGTTTTGGACGAGAAAGCCGAACCCTTGCTCCACTCCGTCGATGGGTTGGCGTTTGTTGAGTTCCTGAAGCAGCTCGACTCCTGGCCTCATCAAGCTCTAGAGGTGCTGATACATTCCGCTTGCTCGTTTTCCTTTCCATTTGCGTCCCGTTGTCAGTGAGTTGCTGTAGGGGTTGTAGGCCTTAGTTGATTGGATTCGATTTAGCCCATCCTGCATTGGTATCGTTAAGATGTATGGAAAGCCATAGAAGCATTTGTAACTTTACTAATCGTGAGCTGAACCTCTGCATAATGCCTTCTCCTTTTCTTTTCCTTTTTTGTCTCAATGAAAGTAGGTCTTTTTTTGGAAGAGGAAACTTCAGGAGCGCGGTATTCCGATGACATCAGAGGAGTATGTCAAAGGCATTACGGTTGCTGGTAGAATTAAGGATGTTGATCTAGCTACGGAACTATTTACGGAAGCTACTAGTAAGAGATTGAAGGCGGCCTCTACTTATAATGCGTTGATGGGTGCGTATATGTACAATGGCTTGGCGGGAAAGTGCCAGAAGCTTTTCCAGGAGTTGAAAAAGGATGCAGACTGTAGTCCTTCGATAGTTACGTATAATATTCTTATCTCTGTTTTCGGACGCTTAATGCTGATAGATCATATGGAGGCGGCTTTTCAGGAGGTAGAGTGTTTGAAACTTGCCCCCAATATTGTCACGTATAACAATCTAATTTCTGGGTATTTGACTGCTTGGATGTGGGACAATATGGAAAGAACTTTTCAGACTATGAAGGCAAGTCCTGTTAAGCCTAATACAAGTACATACTTGCTGATGCTTCGTGGTTATGCACACTCGGGTAATTTGGAAAAGATGGAAGAGACATACGAGTTGGTAAAAGACCATGTCAATAAGAATGATGTGGCTTTGATTAGAGCCATGATATGTGCATACTGTAGGAGCTCTATCATGGACAGAGTTAGGAAAATTGAGACGCTACTAGGGCTCATTCCAGAAAATGGGTATAGACCTTGGTTAAATGTGTTGCTGATCAAGGTTTATGCACAGGAGGATTGGTTGGACAAGATGGAAAACTCAATCAATGAGGCCTTTGAGCAGAAAACCTCTGTAAATACAGGAAGTGTGATGCGGGCTATAGTGGGCAGTTATTTCCGACGTAATGCGTTAGATAAGCTTGTGAACTTCGTGAAGCGTGCAGAATGTGCTGGGTGGAGAATCTGCCGTTCTCTTTATCATTGTAAAATGGTAATGTATGGATCACAGCAGCGGTTGGCGGAAATGGAGAGTGTGCTTGATGAGATGGACAGTTTTAATTTCGATCGAACAAAGAAAACATTCATCATCATGTACTATGCCTACATATCCAGTGGTAAAAAAGATAAGGCGGAGCAGATAAAAGGACTGATGTGCAAGTATGGTTATGGGGTACCTCATGATGCCGTCTCTTCATAATAAAACCCCTCCTTCCATCTTCTTGTATTGGGTGGTTACATGTGAATGTTTAAGTGATTATTATCAATAACTGCTTGCACAAGGCCATTCAGCTGATCATTCTGAATGAGGTATGCATCTCATTTCCGCAGGTGCTTCATAGACTGACTGTCAACTAAGCAATGCAGCCAATGATTCAGTTGACATACTAGTGACTGTCTGATTAAAAAGCAGGTTTCACAAGTTTTAGTTAATCCTGACTTTGTCATATAATTTTCTTTGTAAATACCTAAAATTGTATCAAGGAGGAGGGAAGTGTGATGCACAAATAAAAACTAATTTACAGGAAAATATATTGAAAAGATAAAGAATGTACTGTTCACAGAAGGTGCTGTCACTGATAAAGTGGATATCTCGTCTTTTATTTGAGATCAAAAGCTCTTCATGTTCAAAAGCTCTTCTACTTCTCTTCTTTCAAATGACCCAATGAAGTGGAAGATGGAATTGGAGGCAACAAATCTTTTCTGTTTGCGAGCTGATAAACCTGATAAATGCTTCACCGTATTTGAGATCAAACCCCACTACCCAATTTGAGCCACAGGTCATTTTAGTTTGCAGAAATTTCAGATTTTGTCTGTTCTAATGTCATGGAATAAAAGCAATCTAGAAAATGCTTTTAGGAAAAGTTTTACAACGATTACATCAACAAAAATGAGGAAATTTATTTTCAAAAAGGATTAAATTATTAATTGAAAAGAAGGTTCTTACTTTTTTCATTGTTTTTATTGAGAACTTGAGTTTGGAAAACCAAGAGAAAAGCTTCTCTTACTATTCTGGTGGAATACAATTATGCATTTTACAGTGTTTATATCTAGAAAATTCTTTTCACTCCTAAACATGCTTCCAAGAAGCCTGAAAGTTATTGCCATTATCATTCTCCATAAATAAGAACAATGACAACTTTTCTGAAACAGAATGTTCTCATAGTGCTAGAGTTATGCTAGAGTTCCCCAGATTCTGAAAGTGAAAAAAGAATTGTTTGACGTCTCAATGTCCCTTTCACTATGAAACACTTGCTATCTGCACTGAATACCTTCTTTGAATATAGGAAATAGTCAGAACTCTCTACAGAACACATTGTGAAAATCAATGACGTAGCATTTTCTGGTAGATCTTCTGAGGAAGTGACAGCACTGCTAATCAGTGCTAATTTGTATAGCTGCATCTATAAGCTGATTTCACACAAAATAATGCCATGAAGCTACCCACTGAATCTGATATGCCTAGTATAGTACCACGTGTCAAGGTGCATGTATGCATCTTATCCACTGAATATGATCTGCGTTTTTCACTAGATCTGCTTAACCAATCTCGCCTTATTTATTCCTTATGGTTTTTATCATTGTTCATGATAGGGAGTGGCCTTCTCTTCTAGCTCATTGTGAAAGGAGAATTCTGTATTCTTTTGCAGTTACTTGCATTTTCTCTATATGACATGTCATACGTTCTCAAGTCACACGAGTAGCTTTAAGTGCCTGGTTTCCTTTTTCATGCATTTAGTTGATTCATTAGCTGCTTTGATTGTGCAGGAATTGCTGCTGTTCATGCATGTCCCTGGATAAGGAAGTGTTATTTACTTGTAGAAGATGAACATGATTAGCAATGCAAATGTGCCGTTTGCATAATTCCATCCAACCTGGTACTTCAAGCAATATTCTTTCTCACCAATTTCATGATTCGATCTGTCTGGAGTGTGTTGAGTTTTGGATTTTGGACTCTGGCTACTCCTTTTGGAGCTCTGAGCTTACTGGCAACGCTTGGGAATGGGATGCATGATAAGCTCTGCGACTTTGGGCATGGTATATTGAATCTGTGCACTTCATTTACCGTGAGCACTTTGGTGAATGATTCATCTGCTACGAAGTTGGCCAGATTAATCAGTAGGCCATAGCGAACTGATTTTTGGATTTTACCCAAGGGTGGGGCCAACCCCCAGAAAATAAGAATTTCAATTTTTAGAGTTATTGTACCATTTGTGTTTTAAGATCTCTTATTCTTTTCTGCGGATTTTGGATTTTACCCAATGTTTGGGCCAACCCCAGAAATAAGAGTTCCAATTTTGACGTTCATTGTACCATTTGTGTTTTAAGATCTTTTGTACAATATGGGACATGAATCTTCTGAAATGACCTTGGGGATGAATTGGGGTACTCTTATTGGTGCTGTGACTGCTCAAAAGAAAGAAGTGGTACACAGGATTTCTTGCAATTGCCCAGGTTTCGTGCTTGCGATGTACTGCCAGTACATCTGTCCGCATATGTAGAGCTTGTGTATGACATTTCGAGAGGAGAAAATAACACCCGGTGGATGGCTGAATACTCATTTATCTAGTTTGGGCATAAATATTGAAGCATATGCAGTATCTCTTCCCCTGCCTTCTGGTAGTATAGAAGCGTCAACATGCTCTCTTTATGTCCTGTGAGTTGTTTTCGGCCCTAATTTTAATCGACTGTAGTCTTGACATCTCGCCAATGCAGATCATCAAAGATCTACTAAGTTCATGTTCTGTCATTGTATTGAGTGCTAATCATCGATCTTTCCTTGGAATTACTGAGATGGATGAATGCAGCTGCTTCCAGTCGGGAGAGACCGAGCCAAGCTGCCGGGCACATGTATCGGGTTGCTAGAATCTGAGTTGATCTGTGGTTCAGCGTGTCCCTTGTGATGCTGATCAGATGAGGAAGGTTGTTTTACTTTAGGGTGTTTCTCCAGCAAGCAAATCAGTGACTTTTCATTTGTCTGCCATGTTCCGCATCAAGCTTACCATTCACCTTCAGTTGGGATATTTCTTCGACAATCAAGAACAAAGAAAGCTTCCCCCAGTGGTTTATCTCCGACCGCTGGCCGTGGAGGGTTCCCTGGGTCACCTAAAAAAAAAAAAAAGCTCAGGGTGTCATATCGCCCTTCAAATCGGTTCCACGTATATCTCCATCCTAGGACTTACTCAGCGCATGATGTGATCCGCCCGACTTGCATGAAGTGTTCGAGCGATGCGGTCGATAGGAAATGGGAAACTCATGATTCCATGCATTGGGCGAGGATATAGTCTTTTTGTTACTCTTTCCTGAGCATGTGGCTCAGGTATGTTTCGATTTGCATGACTTCCATAGCTCAAGTCCACTGCGCAGTTCTCGGAAGATCAGTTTTGCTCAAAAAAGACAGGGCCAGGGTTCCTTTCTTCTGTTCATATTTTAAGCGATCCACTGTTGTCGGATACACAAAGTTAAATGTTTCTTCGGTTATCGAATGAAATTATAGCCAGTACCCTGATCCTATCAGTTTAACCTACGTAAATAATAAAAGTTAGATACTATTTGATAATTATCAAAATCATGTGAAAAATATTGGAATAGAATTCCAAGAAAAGATTTAGTAGGAAACTTGAAAGCGATTGCATGACTTGAAAGCAATTGCAACGTGGAGCCTATCGGTCGTGGTTTGGGGAGACGACAAGGAATTACACATCAAAAACATGATTTTGTTTTGTCCCATTCTCTTCTTTCCTCACGTCATCGATGTCCCGATATCATCGGACATCTAAGAAAATATAGAAAATTACCCAACTACAGGAATTGGGTAAGAAAAATTTTTGGCCTCTCGATAAGAAAAGTAATTCTCGTGAATCTCTCAATCTCGACATGGATGATTTTTTTCACATGATAAATTTGATTGACGAGGGTGGATTAACCTGTATAGAAAATCAATTTCGAATTTCACTCTAAATCGCCGGAAGCAACAAGGGGGGGAAAAAGCCAAAAAACATGACTTTAATCAAATGGAGGAATCTAGACGGGGTTTATGGCTTTGCTTTTTAGGTTAACTTGTTACCCCTCTCCTCCTTTGAATAGACTAATGATAAGCGTGACTTTGTGATTGTGAGTGCGGTGCTGCCCCCATTTTAATAAAAGCGTTTTTGTCCTAAGCAGCCACATTAGACAATGACCCCTATTTAAGATTCAAAGCACATCATTTTGTCGTATCCCAGTCGAATAAGTCCAAAGACCACGACCTCTCTAAAAAATTTAGAGTTTTTTCTTAAGGAGGAAACCGAATCACTAAGGTGCACAATTCAACGAAAACAACCTCAACAATTTTGAACAGAAAAAAAAATCACAAATTAAAATTTGCCGTCTAAAAAATATTTATTTTAATAACGATCTTTTATATCATTTTTAAAAATATAGTTTTTAGATTATCAATTTTTTTGGGAAATGAAGGGAGCTTTTATGTTTCCATCCAACATGCTTAGCTGTTCCTGCGACTTATGATGCCCCCACGAAACAACGTTAAGACGATAACCCACGTTGGGGAAAGAAAAGAGAAAACAAAAGGGCCAATGGAATTTTCATCCTTTTTTTTTTTTGGCTCTCTCTCTCTATGCCCTTGATTTCAAAGTGGTCCCCTCCATCTATAATAAAAACAAAGTCGCCAACCACTCGCTAAAGGGAAGTTTCCCCATCACCCAAAACGAAAGGAGCCAAAGAGCCCCCCAAGTTCCTTCTCTCCCCTTCTTTCTTTCCCTGCCTTTTTCAATTCATTTTTTGGCAATTACCCATAAAAAAAAAAAAAAAAACCAAACCAAACCAAACCCCCCCACCACCCCGGGTGGTCACTCCAGGACGCAATCGATAAGGAAACTGACAAAGGATTCATCAAATCAATCACCTCCCCTCCTCTTCCCCCAGCACAGAGATTGTGATGTATCCCATGATTAGGACCCGTGGCCAATCATTCCCTCCCTTCCCGGTTCCTTTCGCCCCTGAAATTCTTGAATTTTTCTTCTCTTTCTTTTGCCCCTCTCTCCCTCCCTCTCTGCTTTGCAATGGGGGCATTGATTGGGACGGTCGGCCACGCCACGGGGCGTGAAAAGTCCCCTGGCGCCACCAATCTCTCTTCGACTGCTGACGACTCCGGCATTAAGTCTGCTCCCGTTTGGGTGGCCTCCTTACTTTGGAGCGAATGGTGGGAGGGCGATTATAATTTGAGTTCTCTTTGGGCCTTTGATGGGAAGCCAACATGAATTGGGATGTCTCTAGACGTGTCCCTTTCGGGAGGGATCGGATTTTGATTGATTATTGGAAAGGCCGGAAGGGTTCAAACTTTGCGCCAGTGCGCGTGGAGATAAGTGTTGGCGTCTCGCGCACGACATCTCCTTCGGATCCACGGCACTAGTGACGCCCACGTAGAGCCACTTTTGCTCGTGGGGGAAATCTTGTTTCTTTTTGGCTTTTTAACAAATTTGTCTTTGGCCCTGTTGCCTTCTGTCGTGCTCGTCCTGATCGAATCTTGAACCTCGGTTCTCTTCGTTCGTTCCTCCACAATCCCTCAGACAGCCAGAAATTCTCATCTTTCCAATTTGATTAACATGATTAGCCATCAGCTGCTCAGAATCTAAGGAGATCACAGGGGAAAAAACCGGGTGAAAAAAACAGAGCTTTTTTGTAGCTTTATCATTGTTGGCATCAATCCTTAACAGGAACAGTGTCGTGAGATGTCTGATAAATTCTTAAAAGTCTCATCTCAGCACACAAGAAAAAGGACCCACCGCAGTTTGTACTATCATAAAGAACCCAGCCCTCTTCCTATGCTTGCTTCCTATAGCCCAACACAAGTGTTTTGAGGTTTGAACCTTTAATTTGAGTAAAGGAAAAACAACACTACTATTTCCCTCCGTACGGTACCCTTTTCATGAAACAGTGAGATTTTGGCGATGCATCTGGAACGAGACGTTTCTCAAAATGGTAGCAAAAACTTGCAGTCCAAGAACTAACACAATCCCAGGACTGTTGAACCAGTATTGGAAAATCACAGTGAGAGAAATTTGAGAGGCAGAAGAAGACCAAAAAAAAAAAAGATATCTTTTCATTTCTAGGTCACAAGTATAACATACAACTCCACAGAAGGTGGAATCAAAGTAGTCTGAGATTGTTTTCTGGATCAGTGATTACAGTACACCAACATGCTCCTCTCACTCGGGAACAGAATCGTGACCAACCAAATGCTGTACCTCCAGCGATTCGACCAGCCAGTTGTGGCCCAAACCGAACCGGGCCAGGACGATCCGCACATTCGATGTCCAGAAACGATTCCCAAGCACTGAGTTCCGAAGTTTCCAAAGCGATCCATTTGAGCCACATCCCAGAATTGTATACATCAGTGTCAGCTTCTTGCGATAACGGAAACTGAGCGGAATCCTCAAACCGCCACGAGAAAATGGTGAAAAAGAAAGAGAAAAAAGAAAGAAGGGTAAGTAATATATTGCACAACCCCTATAACTCTACACACCTTTTCGCTGCGAAAGAATAACCAAAGTCTGAAATGTCAAAGCTGCTGTGATGTATTTTTTTTTTCGGCCGTATTAACAGTTAGAATGGACAAACTCGTTTATCTCCTCCATGAGCCGATAGAAATGGTCATTGTTCGGCAAGAAGTAGAAGCCGATCGTCGCCTCCTTCAGGTGCAGCAACTTCACCTGGTGGCCGTATTTGGCGAGCCCTTCTGCGTATGCCAATTGCCAGTCCTGGAGGAGATCCAGGCCCGCCACGACCACCAGGCTCTTCGGAAACTTGAGCCCCTCGAGGCTCCGGCCCCGCGGGCCGAAGGGGTTACACGCCGGGTGGTCCCTGTCTTCCCCTTCCGGGAGGAAAGCCCGCCAGTACCAATCGCGGTCGGGGACCCTGACGAAGTACTTCCCGTCCAATCTCATCTCCGATTCCGTTCTCTTTTGGCCACCGAACAATGGATGGAGGAGGATGTTTCCCAAGACCTCGACTCCGGCATCGGCCGCCTGCACAGCTACGTGGTGCACGATATTGCCACCCGAGCTATCTCCGGCCAAGTATACATAGACCTTCGAGTCCTTCCCGCTCTGGAGCCACGGCCTCGACTTGACCCACTTGAGGGCTGCCCACCCGTCGTCGTAGGCACACGGGTATCGATATTCGGGCGATCGCCGGTAATTTACAGAGACCACCGCGACCTTGCAGATGTTCACGAACCGCCGGCACAGTGTGTCGTAAATGGCGGTGCTCGCGGTGGAATGAGTGAAGCTTCCTCCATGGAAAAAGATGATGACCGGGACGACCTCGGTGGTGCTCAGGGGCTTCTCGAGGTCGATGATCCCCCAGCGGGCCTCGTTTTCGGGGGCGGCCAGATAGACCCGGTTGAGGAGCCCCGGTCGTCCGGTCGACGTGATCGAAGGAGAAGACCCCGTTGACCGGTATGGCGTTGGCGGGGACCTTCCGGTCGAGGAAATCGTCCAATTCGCGGTTGAAGGTCCCGTCGGGGCGGCGGAGGAGATTGTAGGCCAACTTGAAGTTGGAGATCAGGACGTAAGTGTTGAGGGGGACGACGCTCTGCGGATTTTCAGGAGAGATGGCAATTCAGATTCATGTAAATCGACCTCCAAAGATTACAAATTTTCTGCATATTTCTATCACATGAAACCAAGCACAGACAACAGAGATGTTTCGCAGTTAATCGCCATTTGTCAGCTACATAAACCCTGCTGAAATAGAAGACAGAGCTGAAAGTGGGGAGTGGGGAGTGGGGGAATGTGAAAAGGAGAGAAGTACAGAAAGGACAAGGAAGAAGAGGCCAGGCGCAAACACAACATCTCGTCACTTACCCTCCAATCAAAATCGAATTCTAACCCTGAAATTGCCCACACCCAAAAAAGGAAAGAAAACGGAAGAAAAAACAGACGCGCACAGCTTGAATCCACACCAAGAACTCAAATTTCGAAAACACCTACAACAGTTACTTCAAAAATTAACATCTAATTGATGAAATTAGCAGCACAGGAGCGAGCAAAAGTGAAAAGCTCCACTTCCGTTGCTGAGAGAGGAAGAAATTCATCAGATAGAACGAAGAACACAAGAGTACCACCGAATTGACCAATCGAGGGCCCAAAGAAGAAAAAGAATAAAAAAAAAAAAAAGAATTGAAGAGGAGGAGCAAACCTTAGATTCGTTGACGTTGACTTCATCACTGCCGGCCATGGCGAGCTTCCGGGCGATTCCCCCCCTACCCCAAAGGCAAAACAAGAAAGGCAGGACAAACTCGCGAGAGGCACGAATCCGAGAAATCTCAGAGCAGAGCGGCGAGAGCCTCCATGGCAATACGACCCTTTTCGCAGCGACACGCCCCTCGAATCAAGAAAAAGCCCAAGAACACACTCCACCGCCCCTCTCTCTCTCTCTCCCTCTCTCTCTCTGAAACTGCGGTGCTGTGGGCGAGCGGGCGAGCGAGAGTTATAAAGAGGCGTTGGGCGAGCACGTTTTCCTTCCCTCCTGGGGTTTTTCGGGAGGGGGGTTTGAGGAGGCGAGGGGCTCTAGACGGAGCGCTGCAGGGGGTGGCTGGCGGGTGGGTAAAATTCGTCGCGGAAAAGAGGGAAGCCGAGGAGGCAAGGAAAGGGGATGGCTTGGGGAGAGAGATCGAGAGAGAGAGAAGTTAATAACAGAGGGGAAGAAAGTACAGAGGAGAGAGAGAGAGAGAGAGAGAGAGAGAGGAGAGAGGACGGACGGAGACGAAAGAGACGACAAAGGGAGCGGCCGAATTAATCTGTTTTTCGTGGGCCCTACTTCTACCCCCCCCCCCCCAAATTTCCTTTTTTATATAATAAAAAAAAAAGCAATTTGGCCAGGTTTGATTTTATTATTATATTTTGTGAAATATTTTTGTTTTTCACCCTTTGGATGAATAGTGTAACATGACGTAAAGACCGGTTTACTGGGGACAATGATGAATTACTCATTTAAATCACTCCTATTTTATTAGATTTGCATTGTATCTTTTAAGAAGGAAAAAGATAAAAACACACATGCCGCCTTTATCACTTGAATGGTAGATATATTGGATTGAATTCTTTGGATTGAGTGAAGTGAATACATATACTAACCCCAGGTGAATTTGTACTGTACTTTTTACACGCTAAACTTCTACGGAGCCACTTCATATATTAGAATGGTAATTTGTCTTCCTACATGATAGATAGTATATATAAATTAGACGAAAACATGGCTCGAGTTTTTGTTCAATAAGCATGGAATCATGGTAGAAAGTCTTGCGAGATTTTATGCTAAATCAATCAAAAGGCGTACGGAGTTCATGCGAACATTTAAGAATTATTGAGTTATATTGAACCCATTCAATCATTTGTTATTTACTTTTTTATTTGGCAATTTCTTACATCATTTCTATTTGCCCCACCCTCATAAAAATAAAACTTATATAGCTTATTTAGTGACAAGCACACCTTACATGTAATATATATGTATATCTCGTGTATATGTAATAACAATTTTTTTTAAAATTTTCATGCTTTCGAAATCACAAGCTAGCATTCCACCATTTTTTTTTTAAACTCAAAGTACAATTTCAAGCACTGTATTCCACAGTAAATTTAAAATGAGTCCCCGTAAATACTCACAACACACCCTTTTTTGTGTCATTATTATTCATTCATGCTTTTTTCCTTTAACATTAACCTTATTTTTTTCTCTCTCTTTTTTTTTTTTTTTAACTTTGGTTTAACTTTTTATGATGTGAGTCGGTACCAACTAGAGCAACGTCTGTATGCTTCGAGCATAAGACAACAGCAACAGCTACAACGCAATGTGTTTCATGTTAAAAAGAGAGGAGGGAAAGACAACAACATCGTCTCTTGATCATTCTTTTTGACAATGTAACTTTGTTGCTTTGTGGATAAAATATTCCACACCCCTCCACGCGAAATTCGTACACTTGTTGTCTTTGCCCCATGACACGAACGAAAGTCAAGCACATTCGGTGCATTGTATCCATGCCCTCTCTACAAGAATTCACATTGATCATGCCAAGGTTTCTAGTTAGGTTTTTGGCATACCTTATGGCCTTACCGAGACCAGTAAACATCGAATCTCTCCATGCGTTTTTTTCTCTCGCTGTCTTTATATCTTAGTTGGCATGGTCACGAGGACATAGTAAACTTTGCGATGGCTATGCCAATGTTCTTAGTCCGTTTGGCTTATGTTGTGGCCTATTCGAGACGAGTGAAAAGAAATTTTCATGATGTTGGATAACTGTTTTTTTCTCGAGTCTTCACATGTGAGATGGATGGACAATCAACTAAATTTTCTGATGTATGTAGTAAGCCTCACATTGATTATGTCAATGCCCTAATTACATCGGTGTATACTATGGCTTCATTTGAGATTGGTGAGAGAAATCTGTCATCACATCAATCTCAAGTATATTTCCTCCTCTTGTACGCTCTCTAAATAAAGCAATTAATTTTACTATTTCATAGTACGTTTCAAAAGTGATTATGTTGAAGTTCTAGTCACTTTACCTACTTGAGGTATGGAGCAAATCTCCATCACATCGATCCCCGTTTGTTTTACTTTTACACTTTATCTAGACCAATCAACTAGCATTCCTTATACACGGTATATTTTCACATTGATCGTGTCAACATTCTAGTCATGTCGGCATAGAACATGACTTATGCTATGGGTATAGGGAAATTTGCATCACATCAATCGCTACGTTTTCTTACCTTTACATGCTAATCATAATAATTAACTCGTTTATACATCGTACATTTTCACATCAATCATGTCGGTATTCTAGTCATGTTGGTAGATATCATAACTTACGCAACATGGGAAATCTACATCACATTAGTTGCAATGTTGATCTTACCATTACACGCTAATTGGAACCATTAGCTCATATATACATAGTACATTCTTCATGTTGATCATGCCGATGTTCTAATCATGTTGGCACATATCATGACCTATGTAGGTACAAGGAAATCCACATCACATTAATCAAGATACTGTTCTTACCTTTACATGCTAATTAGAATGATCAACTCATTCATACACAGTACATTTTCACACCGATCATGCCAATATTCTAGTCATGTCAGAACATATCACAACCCATGCAACATGGTTATAGGGGAAATCTACATAACATCAATCACAATGTTATTCTTACCTTTACACGCTAATTAGAACGATCGGCTCGTTCATACATGGTGTATTTTCACATCAATCATGCCGGTGTTCTATCACGACCTATGCAACATAGGTAACAATTGCGATGCTATTCTTACTTTTACACGCTAATTATAATTATTGGCTCATTTTTGTGGTTATGATAATTTTTGTTATGCCTAAATTCTATTACGGTGGCTCTCAAGGACACCTATAATACAAACAAATTCACTTTACTATAATTATAATTTCCTCAAATTAATCACAAAAACAAAGGGAAAAAACACGTACTTATAAAAAAAATTCACATCCCTTTTCCAATTTTTTCATACGAGGATAAAAAAAAATCGGAACCGCCCTAGATAAAGCGCGAGGCAATTAAATGGGAGACTTTATTTATTTATTTATTTTCCTACCCCAGTCAAACGAAGGCCGGAAAAATCGAGAAGCTCATAAAAGTAAAAAAATAATAAAAATACAGATGATTATCCGAGTAAAAAAAAATGAGAAAGAAAAGAACAAATGATAAAGGTTTTGGGGGGGGGAGAGAGAGGAATTCAGTACGACCTTCCTGCGTGCGGCCGACGCCAAGGCACGTGGCGACGAGCGGCTCCGTCCTCGGCCTCCCCCGCATTCCCGGAAATGCCCTCGGCCCCCGCCCCGAATCACGACCGGGCCCCGCGGGAGGCGGCAGGCCGCGAGTTTTTGTCGTCTAGCGCCGCGCGCGTGACGGCGGCGCGTGTTCCTTCTTTTCTTTTCGGTGCTTTTTCCTTTTCTCCTTTTATTTTATTTTGATCTTTTCTCCTCTTTCGTGTTTTGCGCTCGCTTTGCTTGTGATTTTTGTCGTATCGAAGGGAGGAGGGTGCACCTCGGTGGGGGCCGCCGGGACACGTGGCGGCGCGAGGCTGCCCCGATCGGGGGGCTCCGCCGGGGGCCCGGCTGACGGGACGCTCGGCGATGATCGGAGAAAGTCTCGCTCGGCGGGGCCCAGCAGCCTGGTAGTGGCCCTTGGACGCGCCACGTGGACGACCGAGCTTCGCATTTATTGGCGTACTTTTTCCTCAAAAAACGTGGGATTTTTTTTCCGTCTTGTGGGACCCATTAACGATGGCTCCGCCGTTGGATTTTCTTTTTTTTTTTTTTTTTAATTTTTTTAACGTTTCCTAAAATCGAAACTGTGGACTTTAAGCTTTTTGGCAGGTAGTCTCGCCTCTTTCATGTCATCATTGTGTTATATTTGCAACGTTTTTTTTTTTTTTTTTTTTTGGCTTTGTTGGGGAGTGTTTGGCGAGGAAAAATGGAGATGGAAAAAATACATTGAAGTTAAAACTTTTGTCCCCTTCCTTCTCACCAAAATTTAATTTTTTTTCCCTTTTTATCTAAATTTTTCGTGCCCTTCTAATTTTCTCACTTTTCGAGCATACTATTTAAATTTGAGTATCCATCAATTATGTCACAACTTATGAAGACGAATGCATTACATTTAAATGTGATGAATTTTTAACCCACACATAATAGATTTGTTGTCTTTATGTAAATGAACGATCAATAAGTGTAAAAACAATAGTGAATTTTACTAAACACACTTGACACATCTCATAATTTTGTCTATATTATTCACAGTGAGCTTCCACTTCAAGTTAGTTCTTTTGAGTGAATAATAAATCTTGAAACATTTCATATATCTAATTTGGTTTCGACTATTCTCTGTGCCTGCTACAAGATTGTGCCCAAACAACCGATTGTTTTCCAACCAATCAAGTGTGATGCTAATTAGTATGTGGGGTGGTGATTTCCTCTTGGCATTAGCCTATCTTTTGAGATGGACTTGCATAAGCTACTAAGGATGATAACTAGGTTTGGTTCAACTCAAAAATAGACCGGACTAAATTGTATCAATCAATTCATGATCAGCTCTAGGGAGAACCAATTCCTTGAATGTAGGGCCTACATAACATCGATTGTTTCCAAGTTACAAGGCCAAAATCGCCTATTCCACTCGAAATTGGCTCAAGCAAGTTCTAGACTAGATTTTTCATTGGTTTTGATTTTTTCTTTAATTTATAATATTGCACATCAATCCAAAATCAAATTATAGTTATCGATACCAAGAAGCAACTACTTGAACCACTTAATCAACATATATTTCTATAATGAAATAGTATAATTTCAACACTACCTTATAAGAATCATTTTTTTTTATAGAAAACTAAGAGTACACAATTTCGAAACTAGCGGTTTTAGATTTGATTCATTTCAAATTTTTGGAACCTCGAGTCACGGACTAGGTCTCCAGTTTCGTGACGAAAGCCAATCCTTTTAGGGACCAATTACTCAAAAAAGTCATGCTGCCCTTAGCTTACTCAATCAACCTCCATTGATCAAGTCTAGGGAGACACATTTGAACAAAAGAATTCACGTGTGCACTCGGACAAGAGGCAGTCGACATCGACCCCATTTATCATGGGAAGATCAGATGGTTCCTCCCTCTCTCTCTTTTCCTCTCCTTGGGCTCGCCTCATCAATAATGCTTTTTTCGAGTTCCATTCTGGTCTCAAGTGTCAGAAAATAGCGTACCCAAAAGAGGCTGTCGAATCGAGAAAAAACAGAGGAGAGGACGGGGCAGGAAATTGATTGATGAGGTTTTTTTTTTTTTTTCGTTTTCCTGTAGAATGACGACGACGAGGCGCTTGTACTTCTGGGCTAATCAGGGCCGTTGATTTTGTACGACCCCCACATCGACGATGATGACGACGATGATGACGATGGTGATGGTGATCAAGGGCTTTTATCAAAGTGGTTGGCAGGCCCTTCTCCCAACTTTTCCATCCGCGAGTTTTGTTTGTATTATTTGGGACAAAAGAGTAACCATCATTCGGTCAAATAAACTTAACAAAAATAGAAAAATGAAAACGAGTCCGAGGGTACGGCACGTTTTGCTCTTCAACTTTCGACCGTCACACGCTACATGATCGATATCTAAATTCCGTAACCTGACATTTTGTTGCCGACATTTTTTCCCCATTTTTACTTAATTATGTTTTTTTCCCCAAGATACCTCATAGTTTTGTTAATACATTCATCAAATATAAAAAAAAATTATATATTTTTATGTTAACGTTTTAGCTAATTCATTTTCTCCATTTTCTTTGTGTTTTTCCATTTTTAAACAAACGAGTTTTTTTTTTTTTTTTGGGGTTTTGCTTCTCTTTTATATGTACACATATGTGCGGTGTGCGGTGTTCACGGGATTGAACCCAGTAGGTGGTACTTTAGTGCCCCACCGCATGCCTGTTGGCATAAATGAGCTTTCAATTGAACAAATATAATTTAATGGATGGAAAAAGGGGTGATTTCAAATCTAAATCGAGGGTAAAAGAGAGATATCTTATGGAGAAAATACACTTTTACCCCTTAAAAGCTACGTGCAGCGTAGTGCTAAAGTCAGAGTTTCGTTGAGTCAATTTTATTTATAACAGCGCCCCACATAATTTATCTTGACCGGAACAAAATATAAGAGAGAGAGAAAAATAGAGAGTAATGCATATATCAAAGAATTAAAAGAAAGGAAAAGTTGCATTGCTGGGCGATTATTGACCATATTCCTCCAACAACTTCCGCATACGAAATCATTAGTGTTTACCTAAGTTCAATTAATGACCACAACTGAACTTCACCTTTCCCAGATGATTTATTGATTTTGCAAAATTTATGAAGTTGTACGATTTTCTTCTTTTGGCCGCGTATGCAATTAAGATGGGCCACACGAAAAAAATAAAATCTGTATTTCTGGAAAAAAGAAACATTCAATGTGCTCATAAATGCCTAAAGAAACTGAACATTATAAAGACACGCCTTGTCCTACCAAAGAAAACAGAAGGAAAAAATTAGGGTTCGTTATTATTTAAGTATTGCCCTCAGTATACCCCCATTGAGGTCAATTTACTTTTTTCTTTCTTTCTATATTTTGGAAGGGGTATGATTATCTTTGCAATTAAGAATTGTGAAAATTTATATAAATGCGATTAGTAAGTAGCAATTAGCTGCAAAAAGATGAATCGTTAGTTTCCGATAACATGATCGAGATGTCTTGGCTTAGCTAGCATAGCATTATGGATTATCCCATTTTGTGTTAAATGAAAAACTTTGATTGAGAAAGTGAATTTTCCTATCTTTCCTAATTTCTGCCTGAACAAAAAAGTCAAAAAGTAGACAACCATATGATTCGTACTTTATAAGAGATAATCACCTTATTGGGAAAGGATTTAGAAAAGGAAAAATGTTCGTATTGCTCTTTTTGTCCATTCTCTTATTGTCGTGATTATCGTCGCATTTCAAACTTGATAATCTAATCAATCCTTTGCGTGCAAGCGAAATTTTCTAGATTCTTTTGATGGGGAATATAAATTGGGTGGCAATCACCCGAGTCCAAGGAAAAACCGATCACGCGTGGGCCATCCGGCATTTCGCAAGCCAATGTTACTTATGATTGAGAATATGTCACTTGGCATAATTTTATCTTGACTATAAAAGAACAAATGAGAAAAAGAATATGGGAGAGAAAGAGAGGAGAGAATTATGCAGGCATCAAAGAATTAAAAGAGAGGCAAAGTAGCCTTGTTGGGCGATTTTTGGCCATATTTCTCCAACAACTTCCACATACAAAATCATTATTGTTTAGTTCAGTTCAATGAATGAGCACAACCGAACTTCGCCTTTTCTAGATGGTTTAATAAATTATTACTTTTACGAAATTCATGATGCCATGTAATTTTCTTTTTTCGTTGCGTATATAATTAACGCGGGCTTCGAAAAACAAAAAATTTGAGTTTCAGGAAAGCAAATACATTGGTAGATGCTTAACGAGCCATGGAGTATTATCAAAGTATCCCTCGTTGTATTTTTCGGAAAGGTTAGGGTTATTTCTACAATTAAGATCGCGATATGCATGCGATTAGAAATTACTACATAACTCCAAAAAAGATGAGCGTAGTCTGATGCAATGGTCGAGGAGTCTTGGCTCAAGCAGCCTAGCGTTAGGGAAAAATCCTCTTTTGCTTTAACATGGAAATCTTTAATTGAGAGGCATTTTTAAGTCAAAGTCGTGGAGTCAATGGCAGTTGCGCACTCTCGCTTTGGAAGGTGGATATACTTTAGGAGTTCCATTTGCGATGGACTAAAAGATAAGCCATCTAGAATTATAAGCATCGTGCTTAGATTAAATATGTCTATCTAGTCAAAATGAGATGCCAACAAAACTCTCCCTACAATCTAGAATTATTTCGAAAGCATAGTGAGCTTGGAAGTTTTTCAATTGCCATGGCAACATCGTAGCCACTGGTTAACCTCAATAGAGACCTAATTTCTTAAGTATATTACGATGGGATCAAGTGGTTTTGAGATCGAATTGTAAAAATGAATTATAAACAAAACGACATATATTACATATGCTTTTTGTACTTATCTCTCTCTCTCTCTCTCTCTCTCTCTCTAAAGATTATAAGAGAATTGCAGCACTACCCTAAAATCATTTGTGTCGTAAATTCGTTATTGGCTCCTACCCTTTTAACATCCTCACCTAACTTATATTATTTATCATCATCACAATTAATTGGTCATGCTGATATTGAAAAATTTCGGTTACCAAGAAGCAAAACGACCGTGGAACCATTCGAGATCATCACGAGAGTTCGCGTGCAGAGAACGGGCAAACCCCGAGTAGTCGGACGGATCTCCAAGGCGTGGAAAATGATGGTGACAAGATGCTCGCCAAATTCCTCATCGATGACGACGACGACGATGCTGGCTTGACTCGGAACAGGGAGACGCTCCCTCCCCCCATTTCGACGCAAGGTTCCAAGAAAAATCAAACGGATAAACACTCGATTTGTCTTCTTCCACCAGTCGCCGTCACGGAGAGGTGACAAACAAGAAAAGGAAACGAGGAGGAAAAAGCCAAGGAGGGCGATGGCACGCTGGTGCGCTGCACATTTGGATGCATCTCTTTGTCTTATCCCGTAAGTGGCTAGGCATGTGCCACGCTTCGCACACCATGCACGGCGAAAGCAAGAAAGAAACCCTAGAAAACCCTCCCTCTCTCGGTGTCCCTACGCTCACTTCAGTGGCCATCCGTCCGTCCCCGTTATTCAACAGGTTTGCATCTTTCTAGGGTTTCTCTCTCCCTTTCTAGGTCATTCTTTTTGGAGTAAAATCTCGAACGAAACCAGAGGAACAACGTGCGGACCACAACGTGTTCCCCTTTGGCAGCATCTGCGTTAGGTCAACAATAGAGGAGAGGCCTTTGGCATGTTCTGCCCGGTCCGAGTCAAATCCCACCCATGGGTTTTTTCCTCTACATCTTCTTGTTTTGACCTTGGAGCTCGTTGTCAAAAACCCTAATCCCGGGTTCCCTTCCGGGTCATGGCTCTTTCTTGGAGCCTTGCGGCGTGCTGCGCATGTCGGCTTGGACTTTTGCTTGGAGGCGCGCCAAAAGAGGGTTCATTACGAGTATGACACGGGATGGGAACATGGCAACGACTAAGGTGGAGACTCCCTCCTCCGTTGTTTTGTTCTTAGGGGGGATGGGGGAATTAGAGCCCATGGTTTTTGGGTTTCCTAAAAAGGTGGTTCAGGCTCGAGGAATGATTCTATTCCATGATGATGCTACATACGGCATGTTATGTTACGTGACTTTTAAGATGAAAGAATGAAAAAGGAAAATTTGCAATTAGGGTTTATGACCCATCACATTTGATAACTATATAAACTCACAATCTTTCGCAAAGATATGAAGGAGCAGCTTCTATCCTTTATTTTATTTTCTTTTTTACGAGATTTATTCTTGTCGGTGAAAATTTTTGGCCTTTTATTCTCGAGAGAAAGGACTTAAGAACCACACTTAAGTAGAATTCATTTGATGCAAGATTAAGGAAAGTTACCCCCATACATATAAATGTGAATAATAGAAAAAAAAAATTAATCGAAGGGGAGAAATTGTGGTTTCAATTGTCTTCGAAAATGAACCTAAATTTTTTGGATTATCAGAAAATTTTAGTTTAAATTATGAATAAATGAGAGTATGATTATTGTGCAAACCTTTTAAATTGCTATTCTGTTCTTTATTTTATACTATATCGTTGTTATACATCTCATAATAGATACAAACGCTACTTGAAAGTTTTCCAATTGCATGGAAATTTGAAATCTAAAGATACATTAATCTCTTCTTCACGATATAGAGAGATATGGCTGGTTTTACAGGGCCCCGACCTCTAAACGCCTTGGCCATGCCCGTTCAGACCCGAACTTCCAGCCCCGGTTGACTGCCAATCTTGGCGAAGTAGGGGGACCGGGCCAACTCATGCGGGCAAGATGGAGTGTCTGTGGGCGTTTGTTGGTGAGAAATGAATCGGGCCGCGAATTGGGTTGCGAAGGCTTGCCGAAACGACTCCTTTGCAACAAATTGGTTGTCTAATCCTCCCCATCGTCTCTTATTTCTATTATGTTTGGACTTGGGAAAATGTTCTGGTACTGTTCCTACGAAGCAATGAAAGGAATATTTATTGGACCAAAAAAAAAAAAAAAAAAAAACTCATGCGGGCAAGATGCACGATCTTCTTCAAGAGTTTCTTTTTTAGCTAATATATGGAAAAAGGAATAGACAATGATTCTAGGATTCATAGTATTTTTATATTTATACTCTTGCACATATGCTATATATCACTTTCTAGTTACGTGTCAAGGTATAAAATTAACTTTAGTATTCTACAGGCATTTCATATACAGTTCCATGGACGGGCCGGCCTTGAAAAAATCAGCCGGGCGCGCCCATTGGGCCGAAAAAGTTCACCAAGCCCACCCATTTTCTTGAGCGACATTCCACTATACATGAAATTTATGCACTTTTGGTCAGCTGATGCGCCCCACTACAGAGTAAAAGAGAAGTCACCATGATCAGCTGAAGGAAATGGATACACCTGCCTATGTGGTTGGCACAGCAGTAAAACGGTCACCTGTCTTTGGCGGCTTATCCTTAGGCTGGGTCAAATGCTTTTGGGTGGGGGGGTAAGATCCTCATGGTAATGCCCGGAGATAGTTACTAGCGTTTTGATCGCTCGTTCCCGCCCCTTTTATCGATGAGAAAAAGGACGTGGATATGAGGACATGGACTTTAATCTTAGGATTGGTATTGTCGATATATAGAAGTTAGTGTTTGTCTGATATCAGATACTTAGGTTGAGAAACGCCCTGAAGAGCTCGCCGTGCCCTTTTCTCAGGCTTTCAGGCGCGTGGTTCGTGGAGGTTGGAACAGTAGTTTTCGACCAAAGCATGGTGTGATAAGACCATTTTTTGGTTTCATTAGAGAGTGTTTCTTGGAACCAATTACTGTCTACCGAGGAATCAAAGGTTATCGTTGGGTAGAACTATGAAAGATGGCCAGACTTGCCGGGTACTCGATGAGACATCAATTAGATTGACTCGGTCTGTTCCTTGCGTGCACTGAAGCCGACAGTCCAAGTAAGAACTCGTTCTGTGCTTGTCCTGGCCAGCTGCCGTTCCTCGTATGACTAGGTGATTTGAGCCAGCTTAGACAAGCAAGCTTTAGAAACTGATTGCAAAATAGCTGCTGCCGGAGCGAAAATATAACCAGTTCGTGCTTCGATGGAAATCAAACCAGCAATTGGACATTTGAATAATCAATTCGAAGCGATGCTGGAAATGTTAGAGAGCTAACATCTCATTAAGTTGAAGTTGCTTTCATCAAGTCCCACACACTGGACATGATTTCTATGGAGATTTCCCAGTTTTTTCCAGTGGAATCTGACCCATGAGCATTAGAAAAGAACAAGAATGAGACTGACATCAAAGTTGGAACTCCCTGTATCTTTCGCCTACTAGCAGACGCAGCTTCGCTGCATTTGTGATAGATTTGTTTAACCGATGGCTCTGCACAACCAGTTAGTACTGGCGTCCATTTGATCTATTCGATTCCTCCGACTAATTGCATTTGAAAAATGCAAAAAACCACCTGGTCAATACAACCGCGAATATCATTGCCTATATTTTAATAAGGCGAAAATCAGCTAGCTCATGACAATTGACAGGTACAATAATATTTTCTATCAGACAGTCACGACGGTATTTTAAAGCAAAAAAATCAGTTCAATAGCAATGGAGTTATGCTATTTAGAGTAATTCCCGACTGCAAATTAGAGAAGCAAATTAGATCACAGCAGGGCGAAAGATATGGAGGGGAAGAACGAGTTGCAATCACATATTCATGAAAGGACATATCGCACTGTCTTATGATGTTTTGTGAAAGGAATTGCTATAGACACCAGAAGAACGGGTAAACATCATGAACTATTAATGTTTAGGGAACGCGATTGACGATTAACAGAAGTTCTATTGCAGAAATAGTTTGCTGTCATTAAGGGGAAAGGAGATTGTCCAATTACTTGGTTCTAGCTGAATCATATCGATAAAGCAGACTGCCGGACAGTGGATGGCAGATGCTACCGGCTTGGTTTTGACCGTAAATGACTGCAAGATGCACGGTAGAATCTTTATATAACTCATTGCTCACAAATTAGCTTGCGGCATACATGCTTTCATAATACTTCACCCTTAGGAACTCTTGTTTATTGAGAGTGCTATCAGCTGATGCAACGAAAAAGTGCCGTTTTGTCCATAAGCTGATCTAAATTGACTTTCTAGAAATGATTCGAGGCGCGATGGGAAAATGTCGTGAAAGTTGGTGCTCTAAATTAAATTCTGCTTAATTTCTTTTAGGAGGCAGCAATTACGTTCAGTTCTCTTGCAATTGATTTATCAATATGCATCGCAGGATGTTGTTATCAGCGGCCCCATAAGCCCAATTAATTAAGCTGACCCGTCAACCAACATCATTGAAAATCAGAAAGAAGTTGGTTAGTGTAAACTAGAACAAGGCAATGTAAGATCCCTTGACTGGGTATGGATCAGCTGCCTGGATTAGACCAGTAATTTCATGATATCAAGTTCATATTTTTGGACATTGTGTTGGGAAAGCGCTACTTCTCATTTCCTAAATTGGATGAGGTCAACAAAGGTCGGAGCGGCACTAAACTTTCTATTTTTCTAGAATATTTTTCAGACATATAAATCTAGACATTGATTTAGAAGGGGAGAGACGCGTTATTAGCCCGATCATACACCAGATAGCAGATAACCTGCAGTAGCTATTAGTCACGTAACCTGCACTTCATGCTTCGACGGCAATCAAACCGGCAATTGGACATTTGAATGATCGATTCAAGGCGAGGCTGTAAATGTTAGAGAACTAACATCTCATTAATTTGAAGTTGCTTTCATTAAGTCTCACACACTGGACATGATTTCTATGGAGATTTTGTAGTTCTTTCAATGAAATCTGACCCCCTGAGCATTAAAAAAGAACAAGAATGAGAGTGACATCAAAGCTGAAACTGATGCTCTAAGTTAGAACTCTCTGCATCTTTCACTCACTGACAGACGAAACTTTGCTGCACTCGTAATAGATTTGTTTAATCGGTGGCACTACGGAACCAATGAGTACCGGTGTCCATTTGATCTATCCGATTCCTCCTACTATGTATATTTGAAAAATGTGAAAAACCACCTGGTCAATGCAACTGTGATATGGTCATAGTTTATCTTTTAATAAGGTAGCTCGTGACAATTGATAGGTACAGTTTTTGTTTTCCACCAGACAGTCACGACGGCATTTTAAAGATAAAAATCAGTTCAATAGCGACGGGGTTATGCTAGATAGAGTAATTCCTGATTGCAATGGCGCTTCAGCTCGTTTCCAGGAGTCATCAAAGAAGCAAATTAGATCACAAGAGGGTGAAAGACATGGAGGGGAAGAATGAGTTGCGATCGCATTTTATGAAAGGACATATCAAACAGTGTTATTTTGTTTCATGAAAGGACCTGAAGATTGAGCTGAGGTTAAACATCATGAACTGTTAATGTTAAGGAAATGATCGACGATAAACAGTTGTTCTATTGCAGAAATAGTTTGCTGTCATTAAGGGAAAAGGAGATTGTCCAATTGCTTAGTTCTAGCTGAATCATATCGACAAAGCAAACCACCAGACAGTGGATTCTGTCTACTCGCTTTATAACGTAAATGACTGCAAGATGCATAGCTGAATTTTATATAACTCATTGCTCACAAATGAGCTTGCAACATATTTGCTTTCACATTGCTTCATCCTCAGGATCTCTCGTTTGTTGAGGGTGCTGTCAGCTGAGGAGACGAAAATGTGCCATTTTGTCCATTAGCGGATCCAATGTGAATTTCTAGGAATGGTACGAGGCGTGATGGGAAAATGTCGCGAAACTCCAAATCAACTTCTGCTTAATTTCTTTTAAGTGGCAGCAATTATATTTAGCTCTCTTGCAATCGATTTATTAATATACGTCGCAGGACGTCGTTATCGGTGGGCCCGTAAGCAAAATTAATTAAGCTGACCCTCTAACTAACATCGTTGAAAATCAGAAAGAAGTTGGTCAGTGTGAACTAGAACAGTGCAATCTAAGATCCCTTGACAGGGAAGTGGGAATCGATCATCTGCCTTTGAACAGGCCAGTAATTTCATGATATCAAGCTCATATTTTCGGACATTATGTTGGGAAAAAGCTACTTCTCATTTTCTAAACTTTCTATTTTCATAGAATATTTCTCAGATGTATAAATTTAGACGTTGGGGAGAGGAAGGCATTATTAGCCTACTCATTCACCAGAGAGCAGATGCCCTGCAATAGCTATCAGTCATGTAACGGGAGAGAGAATACCATGATGGCCTTCAGGATCAACGGGGGTCTCAACTGCACGGTAAAAGAAGAGAGTACTCTATGCAAAGTGAGATTGAAATCGAAAGTGTTAGAATATTTAAATAATAAACTACGCCTTTATTTAACGGCTTAAATTTTTAGAAGAATTGATAATGGTTCCACTAAATTCATATGTTATCAGAGCAAAAAAACATATCAAATTATTCAACATCTCTACCCCAAATCAACACTTCCTTTTCTCCAATTGCTATCTCAACAATGTCCAATACATCTCTAAATTTTTCTTCTTCTTTACCATCTCTTTACCCCATCCTTTTATGTTAATCCCAGTTTCTCATCGACTCTCTATAATATTGCACCCACTTTCTCCTTTTCTTCCCTCTTCTCTATTTATCCGATCGTTGTTGCTACTCAAATTACGATTGAGCAGTCATCCTCATCGTCTCTCATTCTTCTCAACATCACAATTCTTGTCCCCATCAAACTCGATGCAGACAATTATCTTTTGTGGAAACTGCAATTAATTGCTCCATATCCGATAAGGACTTGGTGATTCAAGCCCTTTATGAGCTCTCGCTTGAGTATGATCGTTTCGTCACCATGCTCACAAACGGCCCTACAATTCTATCCTTTGGTGATTTGCGGTCATGCCTCCTCACCCAAGAAGAATGATTTCTTTGAAAATTGAGTGCATCACCTTCATATGATATTCATCACACTTTGATCGGTCGTGTTACTTCATCTAGTCCTCCATTTTGAGGATCTCGAGGTGGACGTAATTCTAGAGACCACAAATTTGGTTGGGGATAAGGTGGATGATTCTTGCGTGATCAATTGAGTTGGCAATCTTCCTATGCTCGGTTTAGTTTGCAATCATTATCAACGCCCTACACCTCCTCCAACTCCTCTAATTAGCCTCATGGTGGTTTAAAGCCCTAGGTTCTCCCATTCACACAGGGAGCTATTCTCACATCTATGTCTCATCTTACTTGTCAAATTTGTAATGGAGTTAGGCACACGGCACTACAATGTCACCAATGATTCAACCAAGCTTTTATCGTTGCCGACCTATCGGACTCCTTTTCAATTCTCTTGGTTGGTGAGACCTTTGATTCAAGTTGGTATCTTGATAGTGCGTTAGCACACGTGACTAGTGATATTGGTAACATCCTAAACTCTACACTTTTTTTTGTTTGACAAAAGTCTCAATTGGTGATGGTTGTTTATTGCTATCAAGCAAGTCAATAAAGCCTTCTTACAAACTGAGTCCGGATCTTTGCTATTTTCTCCAGTTTATCATGTTCTTAATCTTGCTTGCAATCTCCTCTCAATTGCTCAACTTTACCGAAAAATTCTTGTGCCATCGATTTTAAAGGTTAAGTCTTTTTCTTTGAAGGACAAATGAGCCGAGAAAGTTCTCCTCTAAGATGATTCTTCTCATGGTCGTTATCCGATTTCTAACTCAATGGCGTCATCTTACTTGCATCCTGTTGTTGGTTCCTTTGCTTCACTCACTCGCTAGTAGGCTTGTATTGGGCATCTAGATAAACAAGTTTTGAGTCGTGTTTGTAATTCTAATTCTAAGTCAGTATTATGTGAGTCGTGCCTTGTAGGCAAATCTCATTTATTGTCTTTTAAATCTAGTAGTAATCATGCATCTTTTCCTTTAGTTGTAATTCATTTTGATGTATGGACAAGTCCACTTTTTTTTAATAAAAGTTTGCTTGGGTCTTTCCCATGAAAAATAAATCTGAAGTGCATACAAACTTATTGCTTTTGTTGTTTTATTGAAATTTTGTGCAATACCAAAATTAAATTTTTACAAACTAATGGGGGAGGAGAATGTACTAGTATGCGTTCCGAACATCTTATGTGAAAATAGTAGTATTCAATGTTTCTCTAGTCTAGACACTCCATCTCAAAATGATGTATTAGAACAAAAAATAATACACTCAGTCAAAATGTCTCAAACCTCATTAATCCATGCTCATATGTCTCCTTCATATTGGTTTGATGCTTTTCTCTTTGCCGTTTGCACTATTAATCGACTTCCCACTCCTGTCATATATAATCTATCTTTTTTTCACTATTTATTTGAATTCAAGTTTGATTACTCATTCTTTTGGGTTTTTTTGGTGTGCTTGTTATCATTTTGTTCTATCTCGTGTCTCTCACAAGTCGACACCTAATTTTGTGCCATGTGTATATCTTAGGTATGCGTCAAATCACAAAGGGTATAGTTGTCTTGATCAATTGAGTGGTTGTGTTTTTATTAGTTGTTGTGTTTGGTTTGATGATGAGAATTTTCCTTTTCTTCAAAACCGTCAAATCTTAGTCTTGTAGCCCACTGTTCCAAATCACCTCATTCGCTTTTTGTTTCCTCCAGTCAATTTATTCTTCTTTCTACCTCCTTTGGTCCTCAAGCTCCTCATCCGCCTCTTTCTTCTTCTCTAACCTAACCTTTAAATTTGCCTTTATCCACCTCTCAACCTACCCAACTTGTTTCCAATTCTTTTTCGCCTCCATCTCCCCTCCCTTTGAACTCACTCACTATGTCCTAACCTCACTCCTCTCTCGACTAAATTCCTCCTCGACAAACTCACAAATCCTCTCTACATCTCTATTTAGCTCCTCTACTCCCGTCTCTTCTTTTTTGACTCATCCTATGCAAACTCGTGTCAAATCTGAAATTTGTAAACCTAGGATAATTTTTAATCTCTCTCATTCTTTTACGAAGAGACACCGACTTACTATTCTAAGACCATTCTTGACCCATGTTGGAAAGAGGTCATAGAAGATAAATTTGATGCCTTGGTCATTAATCACACGTGGGATCATGTATCACCTAGTCCTTCTAAGAATTTAGTTAGTTATAAATGGATTTTTGTAGTTAAGAGAAAACCGATGAAACTGTGGAACTTTTCAAAGCTTGTCTCATTGCATAGGGATTTAAGTAGTAAGCTGGACTGGACTATGACAAGACATTTAGCCCGATGATTAAATCCATTATAATTCTTACATGATATCAAAACTAGATGTTCCGAGTTCAAATTTTTCCAAGCCCCATTTGTCTCTCCAATCAAACTTCCACACCTTAGTACTAGGTAAAAACCAAACTAAGCATGAGGGAGAGTGTTAGAATATTTAATTAATAAATCATGTATTTATTTAACAGCTCAAGTTTTTAAAACAATTAGCAGTGATCCTACGAAATCTCACAGAAAGATCTATCTAGACTTTACAATGGAATGAAGCATCATTGAAAGTCCTAACTTACGATGGTCTCCCGAGATGCAGCAAGCTCGGCCTTGTTCTGACTCTGTCTATGAGGATTAACAACCTAGGCACGTTTTGTTTTTTTCTGGTAAGATAGGCACGTTTTGTTTTATTCTCGAAGATGTCGAGAGTTTGCACAGAAAGAATTTCCCTGGTAATTACCCAACGACACGGTGGTCGTGACTTGTCTAACAATGTTTAACTCACAACTACTCTTATAGAGTCATTGGAAAAGGAGTGACCGCAACAGAGATTAAAACATTGTCGCATAGAAATGCCGTGAATCTGAAAGTGATTACCAGAAGTTAGGAGTCTAGGGAAATCACTGGAGTTGCACTTAGGTCTTAAAGAGTCCGGTTTTTTCAATATAAATTAGATCACTGAGAAAACCTCGAAACGGTATCGGATAGACAAAGCCAAGCGATCTAATGCCAACACTGACGCACCGGGGCCGCGACTAAGAAGGTGACAAGAAAATAGTCTCCATTTGGTAGCAAGCTGATCATCACGGTGCATTCGTGAGAGCGACATCGTGTATCGCTGTCGAATGACGCAGTGCAGTGAGAATATGCCGAACTGGTGGGGTTTTCTTTCTCGGGTGCCTAGTGGTTGAATGACATCGAGATGGTTTGACTAAAGAAACTAAGAAAGGATCGTCCGTAGTAGATGGGAAAAGACACAGAAGGTGGCCAATGAAAATGACTACTTTCTGCACAAAAGGCTGAAGAATTCGACTTCAATTGGAGCATAAGACGTGCTACATTATCTTCGTACTAGTGGCATGTAAGCTCGCATAATATATTTTTCTTATCTTGGTTACGAGCCTAATCCGACAAAGACGGGAGGGTGCTTTGTATCGATTAAACTAATCTGGCTTATAAATTAATCGTGGGAGATAAACTCATCTTATGTTCCGGTTAATGGTTTGCTTAGCTCAGCATGAAAGCACGGTGATCATTACCAGATGAAGGGTTAGCAGAAGAGGCTCCATATCTTCTTGCTCTGTCATTCCCTTAAGCCTCTCGAATCATCAACTCCAGCTAATTGTGGTCCCCTAGGATTGTTTAGAATCATCGACTGACAACTGATTTTTTTCCCCTAGCCAATAGATTTCGCTCTAGTAGCAAACGTCGCTGTCGGACCCATTTGTTTTGTTTTGTTTTGTTTTGTTTTTTTTTTTTTTCCGCATGATAAGCGACCATCTGAGATCTCTTATCTAAGATCTGTAGTTTCGGGTTTCTAACGGACCGGATCAACTGCTTGATCTGTGAAGTATTACTTTGCCCTGCAAACTGGACATTCAACGCGCATGCTGGACCAGTCTGCAGATGGCCAAGGTCAACTCTGTAGAGCCCGAAACTCGGTCAATGATATGGCTCCCTCTAGGCATTCTTTAGCGAGCCCTTAATTATGATGGAGGAGATAGGACACCATGGGAACCGGACACATGAGGGCTCGGTGAAATGCGAACCGGATTGCCATCTTCCGATTTTTGCATTTACGCAGCAGCATCGGCGTCTCTGACATGAAATCATGTAATCGCATGAATTAAGGAAACCATAAACAGCACAGAGCACAGATCTAAGAAGCTTGTTGGTGAAATAGGCCCCAGAAATTCCCAGAACTTTCATGAGAACGAATGGCTGAGTCAATTAAAAATTGAAAGTGCCTCTCTGTCCTCCTCCCTCCTTCAATTAAATCAAGCAAGCAAAGCACCTTCAATGGTCAAAGCAGCCAATCGAGGACTTTTTCCCTTTCATTGTCGAAGTCACCATCTCTCCCATTTTTCAAACTCCCCCTAAACCAAAGCCCACTGCAAGTTAAACCCATAATTTAATCACCTGATTACAATAAAGAAACAAAAAACCAATCAAGCATTTCATTATTGCGTTCGACAAACCTCTCTCATCCTCATTCCTCACCCCTCGCTTTCTGCATTTCCCTTCACAAAAGGAAAGCACCGCCCAGGTCGCCCCCAAATTCCTCAAGGAAAACACAAAGGGTTGCTGCTTCTTGAAGCTCCTTTGGCCCCCAAGTATCGTCCTGCCATGGACAGGCTCGTGAAGCCGGACGTGACCGAGGTCGAGTTGACGTTCAGGAAGGGCCAGAAGTGCGCCAAGACGTTCCGGGTGACCAACCTCATGCACACCATGTCCGTGGCCGTCTCCCTGTCCACCGCCAACCCTTCCTTCTTCAGCTTCAGCCAGCCTTACTCCATCATCCCGCCCCTGTCCTCCACGTCCTACACGCTCGTCTTGGCCCCGTCCGACCGCCCGCCCCTCTCCTCGCCCCCCGATTTCGTCACCGTCCGATCTTCCATGCTCGTCACCGGGAGAGCCCACCAGGACGACCTCCGCCGCCTGTTCTCGCGGCCCGGCCCCCACGTCTTCAAGGATGCCACCATGCCCATTGCCTTCGTGGGCCTCCAGGTGATCGAATTCCTCATCAGACAGAACACCCAGATCAGAGAGACCGCTTCGTTGCTGAAGAAGGCGATTCCTGGGTGTGACAGGTCCCAGCTCACCAGGCTTTTGAATTATGCAATCTCGTGCGGGGACGTGGGAATAGTGGCGAGCCTGATCGACGGTGGCGCCGATGTTAACGACGTGAATCCAGATGGAACTTCCTTGATAAGCCTGGCAATTGAAGCTGGAAATCTCGAGATTCTGAAGATCCTGATAGCTTCAGGCTCATCAGTCGGCAAAAAGAACAAAGACGCGGATTGCATCCTCCACAAGGCGGCGGCGATGAACCGGGTTGACCTCATGGAAGTCCTCTTCAAGGCGTTCGGGGACGTCATTGACCCGAACGAGCCCGACCCCGATGGGCGGACCCCGCTGCACGTCGCGGCGGCCAACGGCTTCGTCGACGCGATCAGGTTCTGCGTCGCGGCTGGGGCGGACGCTGACGCGACGGACTCCGCCGGATTGACCCCTCTCCACCTCGCCGCCGCCGCGGGCAACGCCGAGGCCGTCGAGTACCTGGTCAACCACTCGACGTACGCGAGGCACGCGGTGGACGGGGACGGGAAGACGGCGTTCGTGCTCGCGGCGGAGAACGGGCACTCGCGGCTGCTCGACTCGCTGCGGCTGCGGGACGTCCTGCTGCGGGCGGCGAGGGTCGACGACGTCCTCGGGATGAAGAGCTGCCTCGAGGGGGGAGCCGACGTGGAGGCGCGGGACCAGAACGGGTGGACGCCGCTGCACCGGGCGGCGTTCAAGGGGCGGGTCGAGAGCGTGAAGGTGCTGCTGAGCCACGGGGCGAGCGTGAACGTCGTGGACGACGCCGGGTACACCCCGCTGCAGTGCGCGGTGGAGGCGGGGCACGCGCACCTCGCTCTGCTGCTGATCGCGCACGGAGCGAGGGCGAGCCCGAAGGCCGTGGCTCCTCTCGGCTCCGACGCGGCCAAGCATCGTCTCCACCGTCCGCGTTTCCTGAATCCTCTCCGCCGCGAGAAGGGGCGGGCTTGAACCGAGGCTCCGCACCACCTGTTCGACGAAATGCCGCAACGAAGAATGGAAGACAAAAACAGAGAGGCCACCACCTGTTTGACAATATTCGTGTTTATACTGAAATCTGTATATAGTTCCGTGATTTGTGATTCACCATGTAGTTGGATAGTGTCGGATGGTCGAATAGAGTGAGAGAGAGGATGCATTGCAGTGTTCATTTCCCTCTCCCAGCCCGTTCCAACCTTCAATTTTGGTTGCATCGGAGTCACACTGGTCTGGTGTATACTGGAAACTTTGAGTCTAGGAAATAAGAAAATCTGTAACTTCTTTAGCGGTTAGAACATTGGATTTTTCGGCTCTTGATTCCGGATTTCGTATTGCTTTTCTTGTCCACAAGTAGATTGCAGAAGCAAGGAAATCTTTTCTTCCCCTATCTGATTGGTTTGCTTCCATTGCAGACCGTTCTGTTGCGTTTAGTTATATGTGCTTCTTTACCAAAGAACAGGTTTCTATTCCCTTGACTCCGTTTGTATATGGTTTTGAGAGGCGTTCTTGTGTTGTTGTCTTGAGAGCGCGCCTTTGCTATTTTCTTACCCTGTGTGGGAGGAGCAAAGCGCGAATATGCCGAGCCAGATTAGCGTTACATATTCTGCAATACGAGCTGATTATTTGGGCATTCCTGACGGGATATATATGCTGCTTCGGCTGGCCATGGCTTGAGAAGGATGGATGCTTTTTCTCAAGTGTTATTCGGCTGCCTTGGCCAAGCATGACTAAGGTACGTGTTGGGGTGAACTCGGGTACAATAATTCACCACGAGCCAAATGCAATCTAAGATCAATCTCTCCTCCAAAATTAAATCAATTGAAATTTTCTTAATCCTCAACAACAACTAGCAATATATAACCTCACAATATGCAAATATAATGTCAAAATGATAAATAGATAAAGCAAATAACGATACCAATGATTTAATGAAAAATCCGATATGAGGAAAAATCACGGACCACACCACTCGCCGCGGTGGCTCCGTTGGATAAGGCTCTGCTGATCCTTTCCTCAAAGGTGAAGGTTCTAAACCCAGTGAAGGCGCTTGGCGCCTTAACCGTTGTCACGGGGTGGTGGTTCCCTCGTGTAGCCCCACGGTGGTTTTGTCCCACCGCACTGTTGGTGTACGGGGTTTCCCTGGGTCACAAAAAAAAAAAAATCATGGACCACCCAAAATATCTACTAATCACTAAGAATAGTATAATACACAAAGTATTATTCTCTAGTCACATACTAGAGGTACAACATCAATATTACAATTTCATTTTATAACCATATAGGTGGATAAATAAATTCGTAGTAGAAAACCTTAATCGTAATTGGAAAATTTGGAGATGGTTCTCGATGAATGAAAACCATCAGCTCATAGCTCTCGGTCTCACGAACAATATACTCAAATTTGAGCGATTCCGTCGACGTTTGGCCTTTGAATCTGGATCACAAAGATTCAGTCATCTCTTCTTCTTTGTGCACTTTCTCCCGGTGGGTCTCTATTTTTCTACTTTTTTTTTATTTTTTCTCTCCCTTCTAGTTTGCACAAAGCAACACCCATTTTCTTTTCTTTTTCTCTCTCCTCACTTTGGGCACATGCACAGATGAACGAAGGCACCACTTTCTTTTCAACTTCTCTCTCTTTCTTTTTATTTATTATTATTATTATTTTTTTTTTTTTATTAATGCTAGCTAGGCCCCACAATGAAGGTGGATCTAGCCAACAAATCTCCCCCTCTACCTCATATGGGAAGAGTACCAAGCAATAAGCATGTTTGCAATTCATCACCAAGATCAATCTCAAGATTTTTCAATTGATTTACACTTTGAAATTCACTCAAATGTTTCGCCATATTACTCCCCTCATTGTATTTCAAATTTACAAGTTACTTAACTAGAAGAGCTTTATTTTGTGGAGTTTTTCTTTCATAGAGATTTTGTAATTTCTTCCACAAAGTGTCCACCTTCGTTTATTAAGCAACATGATGAAACACACTATCATCAATTCATTATCGGATAAACCCAACCGCCTTATCTCATTTGGCTTCATCACCCTAAATATGATTAAATAAGTCTTTACAATATAATATGTCTTCCATTCGAGGCTGCCAAATAGAATAATTTGAGGCATTTAAATTGAACATAGTTCTCCATTTAACACTAGAATTTCAATCTGGCTCTAATACCACTTTGTTGGGGAGAAATCGAGTACAATAATTCACCACAAACCAAACGCAATCCAAGATCAATCTCTCTCCCAAAGCTAAATCAACTGAAATTCTCTTAACCCCCAGCAACGACCAACAATATATAACCTCACAATATGCAAATATAATACCGAAATGATAAGTAGACAAAGCAAATAACGACACTAATGATTTAATGTGGAAAATCCGACGTGGGAAAAACCACGGACTACCCAAAACATTAACTTATCACAAAGAATAGCAGGATACACAAAGTATTTTTCTCTAGTCACATATTAGATGTTCATCATCAATATTACAATCTCATTTCATCACCACATAGGTGGATAAATAAATTTAACAAGAAAACTCTAATCGTAATTAGAGAATTTAGACGTGGTTCTCGACGGATGAAAACCATCAACTCGTAGCTCTCAGTCTCACGAACAATATACTCAAATTTGAGCCGATTCCGTCAACATTTGACCTTCGAATCTGGATTACAAAGATTCGGTCCTCTCTTCTCCTTTGTGTACTTTCTCCTCGTGGGTCTCTATCTTTTACTTTTTTTCTGCCTTCTAGTATGCACAAAGCATTACCCCTTTTCTTTTGTCTTTCTCTCTCCTCACTTTGGGCACTCGCACAAACGCACAAAGGCACCACTTTCTTTTCAACTCTCTCTCTCTCTCTCTCTCTCTTTTTAAATGCTAACTGGGCCTCACATAAAGGTGGATCCAGCCAATAGTACGCTATCGGGGTTGCGTAATGAGCCAGCATGCCGAGAAGCAACGGATACACACAAGTCATGGCCATCGCATCGACTTGATATTTCCTGGAGTATGGCAATGCTCACACAAGTAGGCAGCGAGCAAGCTAAGTACCACCATATGAAATGTGCTCGGATGCTTAGACTTATCATGAAACTATGGGCGACGGTGTATATTGATAATGATGAGAGCATTGCGTGCGTAGTGAGTTCTCGTTGGACCACAATATCGAGTAGCATAAAGTGGACCTGAATTCAGAAGTGTGAATCTTGGGGAGTCAAACGAGCAAGAAGGGTTGGACCATAAACAAGGGAGTCTCCATATTCGGTTCAATGCTTCTCTAGATTCCCGAGCAGCACGCCGACCTTTTTTTATCTGGAGAATATTCAATGACAGCGTATGCGAACGCCGAAC
This sequence comes from Eucalyptus sideroxylon, assembly GCA_014182405.2. NCBI lineage: Eukaryota > Viridiplantae > Streptophyta > Magnoliopsida > Myrtales > Myrtaceae > Eucalyptus > Eucalyptus sideroxylon. The sequence continues at coordinate 32,630,888 of CM024555.2, read as the reverse complement.
GGCCAATCGCCTCGTGATTTCAGAGATGACGCTTCTCGCGTAAGCACGAGCAATCAAATGAAATAAAGCGGCTACGAAAGACCCGGTTAAGAATTCGGAAAGGAAAATTTTATTTGTGCTTAAGGAACAGAAAACTATATTGATGAATCACCGAAAACATGTTATATTAAAAAAAGAAAAATGCCACACATTGTCCTTAAACTCTTACTCAATATGCAATGTGATCCATGAATTTTTAATTTATTCGATATGATCCATAAATTTTCACCAAATATGCAATGTGATTCTTGAACTTTTAATTTGTTTAATATAATCATTGGACTTTTGTCCCTTAACTTGAATTAATAAGAATAATGTCGAACATTATCATATAATTTAAAGACTAAATTGAATATTTATTAAAAGTTTAGGGATTATATTAAACAAATTAAAAGTTCAAGGACGGCATTGCACATTTAGTAAAAGTTCAAGAGTTATATTGAACAAATTAAAAATTCAGGGGTCACATCTTTGGATCAAAATTCAAGGATCATTTATACCATTATCCCTAAACAAAAAATGACATTCTTTGTTTTCTATACAAGCACCTGGAAAATTCCAAGCGGTTGAAGTTAAGTTGACAATTTTGACCAACAAAAGGAAAAGTCAAGTTGACATTGTGGATCCTCTCCTGATTTGATTAAGTTTAATAAGGTATGCCTCCTTGATTTCTGTATCTTATGTTTTGATTGGCAATATAGTTCATTAATAAAAGGCTAAGTTAATGCGGTTTTGTGATTGGTATCCATCACTTTGCACCCCCTCGCCCCAATTGCCACCACCAGGTTAAGTGGACCACATTTCACAATGTCATGTTTTCATTAGCTCTTCGTGGCCGTGTCACTCGACATCGCAATCATTTCTCGTATGCTTTTCGAGATGTATTTCTCAACGACAAAGTTATCACGAACGATCTTGGCGGTCGGGTCTGATCCACAAAATTTTAGCCTTGATTCTCCATAGTGACCGACGAGATATAATGTCAATCATTGAATACAATCACAGTGAACTTGTCGTTGATAAGGTCGTGACATGTTAGAAAAGCCTTCTCGTTCGAGTCCTAAGAAATGGTTTGATTTTGTTAGCATGCCTTGTTTCTAATGATATGTAGACCCGAATTCTTTGATTTGGATCTACAGGTTGGTTCTAATGTAATCCATCTTTTAAAAGGAATTGGCGTGGGACTTGGAAGGGCGAAAAATTATTTTGGGTTTGAGGTATGTTGTTTCAATGGTGGTTTAGTAAGATTTTATTTCAAGATGGATTTGTTTTTTTTTTGGAGGAATGATTGGATAACAATTTTTAATCTAATGTGAAAATAATAATATAATCTAACCACAAAAAAAAGTAATTATAATTTGTTATGGGGTTTGTTTATTTAAGAATTTGTACATCATAATAAATTGTTAGTCTCACAATAATTCAAGAATTGTTGTGCTAGCGAAACCTTTTTTATTTTATGTCATCAAATGATCAAGGGCGAGAGGTACTTTTCGAGCTTATGATGAATTTCAAAGTTATCGATTTTCCGGGGGGGCATTGATGTCTTTGCTAGGTTGGGACCCTTTCATGTTGGGATTGATTTAAAATTGGTACCGATGGACCTCTAAATGTAACTTGAGAAAATAGCGGGAGTAGGTCGAGGATGATGAAGAAGATCAAACCCGTGGCTTTTGCTATGCATTGGTGTCGATTCTCCCCTGCGAAGAAGAGTGTGGGTCGAGAATAGTGAGCTCTGGACGGACATCGATAATTTAATGATGCGCTTATTTCAGGAAAAATGAATGATTTGAATTCTGAAAAATAATCATTTGTATTGCTTATAAAAATGGATAAACGGAATATTTCTTCATTGCCCGTGAAATATTTAAACATAAATTATTGTTGCTAATAAAAATGTTTTTCATCGATTAATTATTTTAAATAATATAAATTTTTTTGAAAAATATTCTGGACAACCCCAAGTGATCATATCTTCGTCGTTGGTCCACTGAAGAGCAATTCTAAGAAACTCCACGTAATTGGATGAGTCAGATTGAGAGAGACACTTTTGAAAATGAGGTTTCTTTGACGAAATGTACTAAGATTATAAATTCTCTAGAAGCTGACCAATCATATATATTTTCTTTTTTCTCCATGATTTTCAATCTATTTCTCTGACAATGTCACCTGTTCGAATCCGATTGCGAGTTCCCGACACCCTAGAGATGAAACGGTCAGGTTCAAGAGGCGCAAGATATTTCGATTAGGCTCTTTTTCATATGAATTTTTCAATCGATAGAGAAATCTCGTGTGCGTCAAAATTGGAGGCCTTCGAGAGGAATCCAAAAGTGGGGATTAATTGAATTATAGAAGCAACCGTCATTTTCTTTCCAAACATGCGAACCAAAAAAACAGAAAAAAAGAAAAGAAAAGAAGGAAATCCAACGGCGTCCCTCTCCGTTGACCATTGACTCTCTTCCCCCCTCTCTCTCTCTCTCTCTCTAGAAATCCTTTCTTTCTTCCAATTTTTGTTTTTAAAATTTTATTTCTAATTCTTTTCTCCTTCTCCTCTTTTTCCCATTCATCGTCTCTGACTGCGACTCTCTCTCTCTCTCTCTCTACCCACTCGACGTTTGACTCGTTGCAGCACCACCCGGCGCGGCCCCGATTCCTCCACCCTCTCTCCCGAATTCCCACATCCCATCGCCGCCGCCGCCGCCGCCGCCGCCATTGATTCCCTCCCCAAATCGAGAAGCTTCGGCCGCCGGGATCGGCGACCGACTCGCCGGGTGTCCCTCGGAGCCTCACCGAGCCCTCCGCGATCTCGCTTCCGCTCGGGGGTTCGGGTTCGGGTTCGGGGCTCGGGTTTGATCCTTTTTCGGATCGGCTGAATTTCGAGGTCGGGCCTTCGGGTGGGGGAAGGGGGAAGCTCCCGTGCTGCGCTCTCTCCCGGCTTCCATGGGGTCGAAGCCGTGGCTGCACCCGGCGCCGACGTATCGGAACCTGGAGACCTACTGGGACGCCGACGAGGACGCCCCACTCCCCGCGTCGGCCACACCCTCACCGCCGTGGCCGCCACCAAGTCCCACGGCCCCCGCCTGATCCTCTTCGGCGGCGCCACCGCCATCGAGGGCGGCGCCGCCTCCTCCGCCCCCGGCATCAGTGAGTACCCGTCGTGTTGCTTCGAGTGTGTTTCCGCGATTTTTGTTCGCTCTTAATGACTCTGCTAAATTTCTCGATTAGTCCGTTTTGGATTAGTCGGCTGTTTTCACCTTTTCAATTCTCTCTCTCTCTCCCGCTCTCTGAAATGCTGGTTGCTGTTGTGCTAGGATTAGCCGGAGTCACGAATTCAGTGCATTCTTACGATATTCTCACCAAGAAATGGACAAGGCAACTGCTTTCCCTCATTTCCTTTCCTCTTTTTCCCGTTTTGAGTAGTAGTATCGGATCTAGATTAGTAACTGCTGTTTGTTTACCTCTGTATGATTGATGAATTCAGGATGAAACCTGCGGGTGACCCGCCATCTCCTAGGGCTGCACACGCAGCGGCTGCGGTGGGCACTATGGTCGTGTTTCAGGTAATTGTGGTGTGGAAATATGTGGCCATGAATGGCTAGTGGTGTCTTTGTTGGTTTAAATTTACGTGTGAAGTGTCTCCATTGATAGGGTGGCATAGGCCCTGCTGGGCATTCCACGGATGATCTTTACGTGCTAGACTTGACTAACGACAAGTTCAAGTGGCACAGGTGAACTTCTGCTGCCAAATCATGAGAAGTAATTTCTGCACAGAGAAGGATTTCTGATAAATATTAGTATTCGGTCTCAATATGTAGGGTGTTGGTGCAAGGGCAGGGTCCTGGGCCTCGATATGGTCATGTAATGGACTTGGTTGCTCAGAGATATCTTGTCTCTGTCAGTGGTAATGACGGTAAGTGTTTTCAATTGTTTTTGGTTTTTCTTGAAGATATGCTACTAGAAGTGATCAACTTGTCATTCATACTGGTAACCGCTGCAAATTTAGGGGAGATGCTTTATGATCATTGCTCTTTGCTCATACCTTCTCTTTGATTAGATGAGATGGCTATAAGACATGCTTTGTGCCGAATCTATTTGCTTCTCTAGTTTTGTTTGGAAAAGATTTCTAACTTTAAAGTAGATGTGTATATATACTGTGAGCAAAATGCTGCAGCTAGTTTCAAATGTGTTGGGCTTGAACCATTATGGTGTTATTCATCCTCAGCAACTCGTTTGAATGGTTATTGCGATGCTATTTTGATGATGCATCAAAATGTTCTTTTTTATTTCCTTTTTAGAGTATGTTCATGATGATATTATACAAGTATCCTACATGGCTTGTCTTTAAAATTTTTTGGGGACCTCATATACTTGTAGTCTCCATCAACATAATGGCTTAAGCATTAGGAGTGAACTTTCTAACATGGTATCATAGCCTAATTTCGCATTCTTCACTGAACTAATAGGTCATTTCCCATGTGGTTCTTGTTTATGTTGTCATGTGCTTCGTACAGTTTCTTTCCTAAATTGCACTTGAGAGGAGGTGTGAAGTGATTTGTATTGTTTGTTTAGGGATTTATTTGGATTATATATGCATGGAGTCTCCATCACCATTATAGCTTTGGATCAAACTTTCTAAAAGATATTATCTGGCAAAGTATCCTTTTCAATTGTGGACACGTGGTGTTTGCTCATTTATTATGACACCTTATATTGCCTTTGCAATACAATGCAATGATTTTTGTTTTCTTCATTTTATTTCTAGAATTGATGGTTGGTCAAGCCATTATTCTTGCTTTCAGGTCTTTTTGTATTTTTGATGAAGGCATTGTTGGAAGGCTAATGATAACGTGACCATGGGAAATATTCTTTTATAGGAAAAAGAGTTCTTTCGGATGCTTGGGTACTAGATACTGCCCAGAAACCTTATGTTTGGCGCAGGCTCAACCCAGAAGGTGATAGACCTTCTGCAAGAATGTAAGTATATGTTACACAGTTGGGAAAGTCAGTTGCCTCTAATTGCATATTGTTAATGATGGTGATTAGTAACTGCAAATGATTTCCGGTGCATTACCACTTTGTCAATGATTGTACCTAAGCTCTTTTACGTTGGAAAAGCAGATGCTATGTATTCATTCTCTCCACATATGAAATACCAAATCATACATAACTCTACAAAACTTTTGCAGGTATGCAACAGCTTGTGCACGATCAGATGGCATGTTTTTACTTTGCGGTGGAAGAGACTCCTCAGGAGCTGTAAGATCTATTTTCACTAAAGAACTACTTTCAATAGTATTGCTGACATGTAATTTGGATGGTTTCCCTTCCACTTGGCTTTGGTTATTGAGCTTTGTTCTTCCTAAGTTAGTTTCTACTTGATTAGTATGTGGATGAAGATATTGAATCATGTGAATTTAGTTTCTCCCTAATCAAAGGAGTGACCTTTGCATCTAGGCAGCCCTATATAAGGCACTTGGAAAAGCCTTGTGCTTCCCCTTTAAAATTTAGGATTTTGTGTTGGCATTTACAAATTGATACATCCAATACACCCTCTTGTGATGGATTACTGGTTCTCTTCGGGGGCAGTAAGATCTATTTTCACTGAAGAACTACTTTTGATGGTACTTCTAGCGTGAAATTTGGATGGTTTGTCCTTCCACCTGGCTTTGGTTCTTCAGCTTTTTCCTTCCTATGATTATTTCCACTTGATTAGTATGTGGATGAAGATGTTGAATCATGCGTGAGTTTAGTTTTTATCTGATCGAAGGAATGACCAATGTGTTTCGGCAGTTCTTTATGAGGCACTCAAAAAATGCTTCATGCTTGCACTTCAAAATTATGAGATATTATGTTGGCATTTTCAAATTGATACATCCATTGTACCCTCTGATGTTTTGTTGGACCACATACATTGGGTCTCTTCAGTGCAGTAAGATCTGTACCTTCAATGGTATTACTGGCATGCCATTTAGATGTTTAGCTCTTCCACTTGGCTTTGGTTCTTGAGCTTTTTCCTTCCTAAGTTTCTTTCCACTTGATTAGTATGTGGATGAAGATGTTGAATCTTGTGTGAGTTTAGTTTTTCTGATCGAAAGAATGATCTTCGCATTTTGGCAGTAATTTATAAGGCACTTAGTAAAGCCTCATGCTTCCCTTGAAAATTTTGAGATATTGTGTTGCCATTCCAAATTGATACATCCAATGTAACATCTGTGATGGTTTGTTGGACCACATATGTTGGACCTTAATTTACAGCTGTTCCTCCTTCAGCCTCGAGAACATTAAAATTCAACTGTCAGAATCTGTGGGACTAGGTTGAACTTGTGATTTTCGTTACACAAATGCTCTCAATATCCTACAGTTGAAATGTTTCATGATGGATCTTTTTGTGTTAATTTCAATAAGGAGGAAAAGACAAAGCTGGCAAACCCCTTAGTACTACAGCAAGAGGGTAGTAATACTACAGTATCCAGTTGGATGTTGAGGATGGAGAGTTTTCAAGCATAGACCTCTTATTTAGAAGCTTCACTCTCACCTGCACGTGGAGGTGTGCGGCCCAGAAAGAAAGAAAAAAAAATAAAAAAAAATAAAAGAAATCAAATTACCAAGATCTCCCGTATCTGATAATATACGTTTTTGGTCTTTTTGTACTATATCTCTTAAACTATTAATCTGCCTGGCATTCACAGCCACTGGCCGATGCTTATGGCCTGCTTATGCATAGGAATGGTCAATGGGAGTGGACTCTTGCTCCTGGGGTATCTCCTTCGCCAAGGTACCAACATGCTGCGGTAAGTATATGCTTTTTCTTGTTCCCACTTTGCTTAATGAACTTGAAGAGCAGTCGTGCAGTCTTTCAGAGGACTGGGTTTGGATATGCATATTACGGCTTATTACCCGATGAACCAAAATGTTTGTGTGATTGTAGGTCTTTGTTGGTGCTCGGTTGCATGTCACAGGAGGTGTCCTCAAAGGAGGACGTGCTGTTGAAGGTGAAGCAGCTATAGCAGGTAATCTCTTTTATCTATGATGTATATGCAAACTACTTTTGCATAATCTTAATCATCTTATTTTCCAATATCATCATTATACTATGCAAATATCTGTTTTTACAACCTTTGTTATGTTTTGATAGTTTTGGACACTGCTGCTGGAGTCTGGCTGGATAGAAATGGACTTGTGACTTCATCTCGCACTAGCAAGGATCACTCTCAGTATGATCCCACATTGGAGCTTATGCGCCGTTGCCGCCATGCAGCTGCTGCTGTTGGTGTTCGCATATATGTCTACGGTGGTCTTAGAGGAGGTAAAGAAATTAATTTTGAAAGGATCTAGCAAAGGATCTTATATTTACCTAGTAGTTTCAATGACATAGTAATCAGATCATTAATGGTTTTTAGTACATTGACATGAACAATAAGAAAAGCAATAATAAAATGGGTCCAAATGTAGCATGATTTGAATTGTAAACTTTGAACTTGTGGTTTGTCCTTTTGAAAATTTTGGAGATGTAAAAGAAAATCATGAAGAGCACTATTTTTGGGACTCTGGTTATCTAATGGAATAGACAAAGTAAAGTGTATGACCTATGTACCTTTCTTCACCTGCTTATTGGATTTCATCAGAATTATTTTACCAACAAGATATGAACTGTACATTCTCTATTAAAGAATGGTTACAGATTATGAGCAATTGGCGATAAAGTTAGGCACAATTAATTAGGCGTCTGCAGGAGAACTTGTGCAGCTTGCAGACTTTAGGGAACTATCATAGTCGGGAAGGTTCCAGGGTGGGTATTAGAGCTTGTAATGTAGGTTCTCAAGTTCTGAAAAATTGGGATTGGTGAGTACAAGGTAGGTTCTAGGGTTTGGGTTATACATTCCTGTTTCCACCTTGGATTCCTCTGCCTTGTACCCTGTAGATTATTGCTTAATTAATTATGTTTGCTTTTAAATACTTATGACTTTCTTAGTGTCAGTATGAAATCTTCACATTTCAATGGATGAAGGCCCTAACTGATTAACTATCTGCAATCCAATTTTGCCCCACTTGTGATGAGCTTGGTTATGTCTACGACTTTTTATCTTAGTTCATGCTTTTAGTAGAGTGGGATATATTTTATATAAATTCATAGATTTAAAAGATAGGTGGAACCTGATTTATTTGTTTATTTTTTCTGATGTTACTGTTATTTTAGAATTATGTTACAGTTAGACATGAACATTTTTATGCCAAATGATCAACTGTATAACTATAAATGTGACAATTTTTTATTCAAAAAAATTTATCTTAGAAAAATATGGGGTAGTACAGGGTACACTGGAACCTCTGTAACTGACAGGTTCGGGTTTAGGGTGGTTCCAAGAGACTACAGGGTACATTCTAAGTTCCAAAAATTTGGAACTGGTACCTTCTGGTTAGTTCTAGAGTAGGGTAAATACTATACTTACCTTGGAACCTGCACATCAATTTGAAAATTTATGTGTAGATACTCTTTGTGGATCAACGAGTTACCAAGTCCTGCTATTTTGTCTTCCAAAAACAGTTTATTTATTTAGAAAACACACAAAAGGATTCCTGATCAATCTAATCTGAAAATGAGGATATAAGTCATTTTTGCATGAGTTAGATAGATCTCTCCAATCAAATGGATACTTAACTTATATATAGCACCTACATATAAAGACAATCCATAATTTTAATGGTGCGCTTACTTTTGCATAGTGAAACTATAGAGGCTGAGGGTGAGCGCTTTTTTTTTTTTTTTTTGGGGGGGGGCGCTTGGGGGAATTTCATATCATTGATGTCAAAGCTATTGTGCTGTTAAATAAGTGTCGTACAATCTCAAACTAACTTGACACATCTTAAAGTCATGTGGGTGTGATGTGTAGATGAGCCGACTATAGCTCACAAATTATTCTAGTGGTGAACCTGATTTGGGTCGTACAGAGTGGATATGTTGGAAGTTGGATTATTTCCACATCATCCGTGTTTGAATAGATGTATTTTGACAAGTAATTTTTGCACATTTGTAAGCTAGCACGACTCATTTAAAAGTCATATGATTTTGGGTGAGCCATAAAGCAGGCGATACGGTCCTTGTGCTGGGCCTAGATGAGCGCAGATGCAGCTGCGTCATTGTTACATGCATGTTAATTTCATTTTGTGTAACTTATATCTATTGATTCACTGGTGCATGGCATGGTACTAGCCTAGTTGTATTTGCAAGTTCAATATCTACTCTCACCAAGTTTGCTATTTACAGCTTTATTAAGGAAGACAAACTGCTATTCTATCCACCATTATCATTTGTGTATTAAAAGGCATGTTATTCCTTGGAATCAATATTGATTTATTGTAGCACTTGGTGGATGGCAATTCTAGATTTAAAAAAGGCCGATTAAAGAAGAGATTGTTTATAGTAATCAGATATTTCTTCTTTTGGGTCATAATGCTTAAGTTGGAACTGTATCTGGAAACTGTATAGAAACCACAATCTTTAGCAATTGTTCTTGAAGAATCTTCTGTCCTGCTCAACTGTCTCTTATTAGACTTCTGTCATCAGAGACTTCTGGTTACGGTCCTTGGAGGAGACCTATTGCAGATCATGTTAATGTTAGGTCCAACAACCCTGGCACAGAGGCTGTTACTTTTTTGGTTGCATATATAATTTCTGATGGCTTCACACACAGCTCAGAGTGAAGTAGATGTTTTGCTTGCCTAAAATAATTGGGTATATTATGACAACGCCTGTACAAAGTGAAAGAATGTTTATTTTTTTTCAAATGAAAAAGTGATGCTTTATCAGGACTAGTTGGTAATATCTGGTATAACAGTATCTGAGTTGGTATAGCCTCTGAGACAGGGATGTCAGGTCTCTAACAGATGTTATCATGCAGGTTAAAGCTCTAACAAAAATAGCTATAGCTGAACAAAGAATGAACTTCCCAAAGTCTTAAGATTCCAAAATTTTGTCAAGTAAAAGCTTCATTTACATGTCATTTGATCATGTAGACCAAAATGTCAAAAACTATAATATTACAAAGTTTATATACATAAACTGACTTTTTTCAGTTTCAATTGTATTATCAACACTAATTTTTCCAGTGCAATAATGATCTTAGACAAGAATTAAAAATAAAATGGGAATCAGGGTCCACATGGAAATGGAATTCTTTTTTGTGGTTCTTGTCTTGTAATCTTCTCATTTTTAGTTTTCACTGGCTCGACTGTGGTTCATATGTGAGAGTGAGACTCATATAACATAATGGAAATGGCCATCCTTATCATTTGTCTCATGTTTTCCTTTCACTATGGGTTTAGTTGAATGTTATTCTGTTGAAAAGAGGAATGTTTTCAAATTTCCAATAAGCAGACATATTATGAGTTATTATATGGACAAAATGGTTAGATTAAGAGCTTTGTAATGTTCATTCATGCAGCATACTACACTGATTTATGATCTGGTCAGATATTTTGATGAAGTTTCATTTTTGTCCATCTAATTGTTTGTTTAGTTCAGAAGGCTTTTCCAGCGATTGCATGACATATGTTCTTCTCATTTGGTCATCTATTTGTTCCCTTAATATAATTTGAATTATTTGGTGCAGATATTCTGCTTGATGATCTTTTGGTCGCTGAAAATTCGCTGTTCCAGTCGGATAGTGATTCACCCATGTTAACATCGGAGAGAGCCTCACCTATCAGTAGTCCAAAATTAAATGCGCCTAGAGTTGTTTCTGCAACATCTCCAACTTCAGATAGTGCACTAGATAATTCATCTGGTGGCATGGGGTATTATACTTTCTTCCCCATTTCTCCTGGCCTTTCTTTTCTCAAGTACAAGTCTGGAATTTGTTGTGCCTGCAGTGACATACAATTGTTTCTTTTCGCCCCCAATCTTGTGTCCCCTCTCTGCCTCCCTCCATTTCTAGCCACTAGGCCGTGTGCCTACAGGCACATGTTGTGATGCAGACACGCCCAAGCATTTTAGTTAGCATCTTATCTGTGTGTTTCTTAATGATATGTATATAACAGTTCTAGCATGGACAAAAACTCGATGGAAAAACTCAGGGAGGCTTCAGCTGCTGAAGCTGAGGCGGCTAATGCTGTCTGGCAAGCTGTTCAAACTGCATCTTCTGTCCCTGCAGAAGAAACATCAGTATCAGAGGAAAACTCTCCAGCAGCTGAAACTGCTTCAGATGGTAGTGACACTGAGGGAGACGTTCGTCTTCATCCTAGAGCTGTAAGTCTGTGAATTTATGTCATGGTCTCACATCAAAGGGTGTTTTAGTCTCTGTTCTTCGTGCTTACATTGTTGTCCTACAGGTGGTAGTTGCTAAAGAGGCTGTAGGTAACCTTGGTGGAATGGTAAGACAGCTATCACTGGATCAATTTGAAAATGAGAGCAGACGGATGGTTCCAATGAATAATGAGCTGTCATATCCTACAAAAAAGTTCACCAGACAGAAATCTCCTCAAGGCTTGCATAAGAAGGTGAGTGATACAGAAGTCAATGCCATCATTCTCATTAGAACTTTTGCCAGGCTTAATTACCTCTTCTCTTTTCAGATTATAGCCACTTTGCTTCGGCCTCAAAATTGGAAAGCTCCTGCTAATAGGAGGTTTTTCATGGATTCTTACGAAGTTGGGGAGCTCTGTTATGCTGCAGAACAGCTTTTCATGCATGAGCCAACAGTTCTTCAGTTAAAAGCTCCAGTTAAAGTATTTGGTGACCTACATGGTCAATTTGGCGATCTCATGCGTTTGTTCGATGAATATGGTTTTCCTTCCACTGCAGGAGATATAACGTATGTTCAATATGGTTTTAATCATTTCTTCTAAGTTCTATACTTGTAGTAAATGTCCTATGCATGCTGGTCTTCGCTGAGAAACAGCATGACAACAGGAGAGAAGATCCAAGTGTCACACGTTTAAAAACAGTACCGAAATGATAACTGCAATAGGCACTGGGGCTGATGGTGGCTGCTTCATAGTCATAATATAATTTGTTTGAAGTTTCACAACATTAAGGTGATTATGTATAAGTTTTTGTTCAGAAATTCAATCACAAGTTTAAACTTTAGACTATTGTCATGATTTCGGTTTATTCAAAGGAAGGCTTGGAAATGTTGAATCTGGCATTCCCTACTATTGTGAGGTTCAGTTTATGGTGGTGACTTTTCTTCATGTTGCTTAAAGGGCCACACATTTTCTGAATCTCTGATAATAGTAAAATTTAGTGAATTGATTCTTCTGGGGAGGAAGTTTTCCCCATATTGGATATATATGTACTTTTTTTATGTTATGTGAAATTGAAACTTAAATGTCCATCTGATAATTTCTTTATGCATTGACACAGCTATATCGACTATTTGTTTTTGGGAGATTACGTTGATCGGGGACAGCACAGTTTGGAAACTATAACTTTGCTTCTTGCTCTTAAGGCACGTTTCTGCTTTTGAAAGAGATGGTTATATATACAAATGCAATGCAATGTTTATGTTGTTTTACCAACTTGGGCTGTGGTTACCTTTTTGTAGATTGAATACCCAGAAAATGTTCACTTGATACGAGGAAACCACGAGGCAGCTGACATAAATGCACTCTTCGGTTTTCGTCTTGAATGCATTGAGCGAATGGTGAGTGCAAGTGTTCAGTCATTTGTTCTCTTTTCCAGGGCATGTTATCTCAATTTGCTTTTGTATAGGGAGAGAATGATGGAATATGGGCATGGACACGGTTTAATCAACTTTTCAACTATCTTCCGCTTGCTGCTCTCATAGAGAAAAAGATAATCTGTATGCATGGTGGCATAGGAAGGTCAATACATTCTGTAGAACAAATTGAGAAGCTTGAAAGGCCAATAACAATGGATGCCGGATCCATTATATTGATGGACCTTTTGTGGTATGATAAATGTCTTCATTTTTTTCCATTTCAAAGTGGACCTTTTGTGCATTTTTATGTTGACAGTTTCTTGAACAGGTCTGATCCGACAGAAAATGACAGTGTAGAAGGTTTGAGGCCAAATGCTAGAGGGCCAGGCCTTGTCACATTTGGGGTATGCCATGCTAGTTTTTCTAATTGAGATATGCTTTTCTTTGTACTCTTTGCCTTTCAGTATATGTGCCCTCCCTTATCTCTGTTCTTATGTGGTACTCAATTGTCTCTACAAAGTTCTAAGCTGAGTACTTGTATGCTTTGAGGCCTAGCTAGTGGATAATCGATAGACCTTCAGGTAATCAGAATTTTCAGATATCAATCATTAGAGTTTTTTCTGGGGTTAAATTTTGAATGCAGAAAACCTATATGCAATAATCCCTCCAGTGGGAGGACACTAGAAAGGCTGCCTAATAGGCTGCTTTTGACAATGAAACTTGATCTTAATCCCTTTGAGTGTGAGCCTTAAGGGACTGTTATATCCACCTTGCTCAACAAAGCAAGAATGGTTGTTGGTAAAAATAAAATGCTGAGCCTAGCAAAAAATCTGCTTGACATTTTTAGTCGTATCGCATTATTTTCCTTATCTTCATCCTTTGTCTCATTATTTTACGTCTGTCCAAGAACCTCCCAGCCTCCACTCTCTGCAATAGAACCAGTTTGAAGCTGCTCCCAATCTCATTAGTTGTGCTATAGCCACTTCATTTCTCAAGATATTTTATTTTGACTGGACGCTAAAAAATTAGAGAGTACTTTGTAGCTGAGGTCTTTAAAAGCCACTGCAGTAATTTTATTCCAAAGAACAAGGTTGTTTTGGAATAAGCCTAATCATTGCTTTGTTGAGTATTGACTCTTGTTTACTTCAGCCTGACAGGGTCACAGACTTCTGCAAGAAAAACAAATTACAACTTATCATAAGGGCCCATGAATGTGTTATGGATGGGTTTGAGCGGTTTGCTCAGGGACAGTTGATTACCCTCTTTTCTGCAACTAACTATTGTGGTAAGCAAATGAAGTCCTGAGCTTTTGACTGATCCCTACATTGAGCATTTGCAATTCTAATTTTCTCTATGTTTTTAGGAACTGCAAACAATGCTGGAGCAATATTAGTTGTTGGAAGGGGTTTGGTCATCGTGCCCAAGTTGATACATCCACTGCCACCTCCCCTTCAATCACCGGAGACATCTCCGGAGCGTGTCATTGAGGACACCTGGATGCAGGCAAGCCCTGTTTGTCATTTCCTGATTTTTTTTTCCTTCTTGTCAAAGTCTTAAATCGTTATAAGCCACAAATTCTTCTAAATTTTCTGGTATAATGCAGGAGCTCAACATTCAAAGACCACCGACACCTACCAGGGGTCGCCCACAGCCTGACCTAGACCGTAGCTCCCTTGCATATATCTGAGTTCGACTAAATAGTGTGGAGATGCTGAATCTTTGTTCCTGGATTGGCGGGCTTAATTTATAGCTCGTCATGGTCACGCAGACCATTCGCCACCCGAGAGCACGCGGCGTAGTTGTCTACTGTGGAATATGATAGTTGGGCTTGTTTGTTGCATAGGTGTATACATAGTTTGAGAGGCAGAAAATTTTACCAGTTATTTGTGAGCATCTCTCTTTTCTTCCCCACCCTCTTTTTTCCCTCCCGCATTGAGATTGCTACATGTACATGTATATTAGGTCTTTGTAAGAGATAAGGAAGATAAAGTTGAATACAGGGTTAGTCGTGCCAGTGGTATTTACTAATGTAATGTAAATGTTTTTCTGATTTTTCATTATTTAATTCTAAAATCATATCTTTTGTGAAATTTAGTTTGGATCATTGGAAATTTCGAGTGGCACAGATTTGTCAGGTTCTTGCAAAGGGGCAACAACTCCCACAAAGCTCTTAAGGCTTTGTCTGTTTGTGTATCATTATTACTGTCGTTTGAGCTTGCGTCAGTTGGTAGTTGTTCTCCTTTTTCTTCTCGCCGTCTTGCTTCTCAATTGATGGTTATTCTGACAAATTTAAAGTAAGATTTTTTTTTTTTGAAGGGACAGAAAATTGTTAATATTTCTTGATTAGGAGCGAGGGAAATTATAAATTCGGTGTATTTTCCTTCCCAATTTTCTTCACCCTTGCTCCCAAACGTAGCCTTAGAGCTAAGTATCTTGAAATGATCCATGTGGTCTTTAAGAAAATATTTGGACGAAACAATCAATAGGATAGTTGAGGATACCATTACATACATTAATGGGATTGGCCTGTGGTCGAAGAAAATGTCCCTAATTTCACCTAAATATTGTAATGCACTTCAAATGGTCCTAAGGTTGGTTGCACCCATTAGTAGTAATTTGATTTCATAGGCATAATATGTTTGTAGCGGCAAGTCGATTGCACTTATAATTAGTAATCTGCAGTGATGGATGGTAATTTGACCACAGAATTTGTAATAAGAAAATGTTAACAGTTAGTAATTAATTAATGGAACAGTAAAATATATCAAATTATCGTAAGCGACGCCACTTATACCTAGTAATCGTCCTAAACAATATATATTTTGGAGAAAACAATGGGAGCAAAACTCATTCTTTTGGTCAACAAGCAGAACTCAATCATTGGAATTGAGAAGTATCGTTTCACAGATGACAATCGGAATCCAAACTTCAAAGTCTCCCACAAAGACATGACCAAATTATTGCAGCACTCTATGCAGCAGAAAGTTAGCACCCGCCAAATGTGCACTTACGATACCACCCTGCTGTCCCAGCCAGTTTGCTATGAAATGAAGCATGCAAGTTTGTGCCAATGAAATGGGCATAATCATCGGAATGCTTTTAACTCAATGAGCCTTTGAAATGCATTGCGAGGTTGGACTAGGCTACAATCAACGTTTAGGATTTTCTTTCCCTTGCAAGAGATAAGACAGATAATCCCAGCCGGCGTTACCTGTATTTCAATGCACCCATCACCTACTGTGCAACATATTTGACTCATGAAAAAGAAGGCAGATGAACAAGGTTATGCCTGGACGGAAGTCACCATTACAAACAAAAAGACACGTTTTTTTTCACAACTTGGCATTCTTAATAGTAGGATCCTTCAAATGCAAGGTTATAGAAGCAGTGATGAAAGGCTTCTCAACAGTCATGAAATCAATATAATGACCTTCACAAACTTGCAGGAACAAAACTCCAACGTAAATTGAGTGCTTTTCCGAAACAAAAACAAACCTAAAAGCAAGGCTTCTTTTGCTTTTGGTCAAGGAAAAAACTGTACACCCCACATATGCTTGTCTATTTGTTGCAACCAGTAACAGCAGCATACAAAACAAATTCACCATCAAAGCATCGGAGGGAAAATACGTGAGTAAGGAGATATAACAGCTTCCTGTACATACATTTTAGAATAGTTTGGATCGGGAACCCACTGCATCTCACTTATGTTGGGAGTCTCGACATAAGTCATGGTGAATTCGCCCGCCTTCTCGATGCTCCCTCTCTTCCCTGCTCTCAACAGAAGATGGTTCCTGTTGTAAGAGAAAATCCCATTGGTCAAACGGATAATATCCCCGGGCTTGAACAGGTCGCACTCCTCACCCCAGAACTGAAAATGCACGGCCGCAGTCTCATCTGCTACAAGTGCCAAGCATGTCTTGCTCTGTCCTTCTGTGGCAACCCTGCCTTTGTCCAATAGAATGAATTGTGTGGTTATGTTGTTCTGTGCTGCAGGTGATATGTCTTTGATAGAGAGCATACTGGTGTAACCTTAAAAAGAGAAGATACACAGTCACTGAAACTATATGACCAAGAAGTTAAAAGAAAACTACAATACGAAGGCAACCTTATAATACTCACTTTGGAATGAACTTGTCCTAAGCACAAACTAGGGAGTTCTATGCAATAGAGATGAGTTTTAGTTCTGGAAGAACAGAACAACAAACTATTTCTCGCTGCAGACAGGCTTCTTTCAGTCTCAACTCAACCTCAGATGACCAGAAACGTGGTCGGCCGTGCCTCCGAAACACCGCCTGGCCCCGAAGTGAACAGAGGAGCGGACGGCAGCATTTCCGACCTGAACAGAGGTGCGGCGGACGCCAGGCCCCGATCTGAACAGAGGTGAGGCGTCAGGGCCCGACCCGACCGGAGGTGTGGTCGACGACGACTCCGAATCACCAGCAGGCCCGGATCTAACCAGAAGACCAGTCGGCTACACGTCTCAAGCTCCACCAAGCCTCGGTCCGACCAGAGGGGTTGTCGGCTGCAGCTCCGGAACCCAGCTGCGAGCTTCTCCGACCCGCGGAGCTGTAGCTTGCATCTGCCGCGACTCCCTCGGCAGGATTACAGATGGGTTTGCCAAATCAATAGAGGCTCACTCAGCAGAACAAGCAGAGGCAGCAGCCTCGGTTGAAACCTATGGATTTTATTTCCTTAAAGCTTGCCCCGAACAAAACAAGAAGAGAGATGCAAGGTTGTCACTTCAGTTGGCTTAAGCTGGGAAGTACAGCCTTTGGTGGACCGGGCCAAGATTAAAATGAAAGAAATTCCAGGCCTTACATTAGCCCGTTGCAGTCGAGACACAAACAAAACAGCGGATTCAATAGCCAAAACCCAATGCATGAATTGTCTCTCTAGAAATTGGGTTACTAATCCTCTGTTTGCACTTTTAGATTTATTATGTACTGATGCTCTTGATGTATTTGCAAAGAATTTAATTTAGTAATGAATATTATCCGCATTTTAGATAAAAAAAAAGAAAAGAAAAACCTCATATGACCAGCTACCTTAGAGATATATAATTTCAAATAGAGGGATATCTTTTTTGTCGTCTATCATAGTAAAACCCAAATGGCCACATTCAATTTGCATCTTTGTCCCCAATCACAGTAACAGTCTCGTTTTGTCATTGTTAGATGCTTCATCATGATCACCATTAACTTGAACAAACATTTTAACAATTAAAAATAACAATAACGAAGGGCGTTTGTAACCAAGGTCCTTATCAGAATCTGTAATATATACTCTTCACAGTAAAGCCCTGCTATAGATACTATGTAGAAGAACAAAGGAACTGCCAAGCCACTTGTCATGATATAGACGGGCAACGTGCTCGTTCTTTCTTGAAAGCACAAGCCTTGAAAATTTATACACATGCTTAGAACTGATTACCGCAAGGAGGGCACGAGCCGAGGCTGCTCGGCTCGGCCTCGACCTTGACCTCATGTGCCTAGGCAAGTGCCCAAGCTGAAATTCAACCCGTCCCAAACAACCGTTACATTGCATAGCCACCCGTGGGGCTTGAAAGCACCTTACTAGGTGGCCCGCTCATTGATCAGGCCTAAAAGAATTGGCATAGGCTAAACAAGCGAGCTCACAAAAAGTAGCCAAGTCCATATTGGAGGAGTGGCCAGCTACCCATTGATTACCTCTAAATAAAAATAGCATAACTCCATATAAGAGTATGGACATTCTTAAAATTTTTTAGGAAAGTGTAATTGAACTCTAAAAATTTTAAAAAGTATAATTAAGCTCTAAAACTCTAGTGCAATCAAGTCCATTTAGTAACTGCATCTGATTTAGCTAATCGAAAAATGTTAAGGTGACATCATTTTAAAATGTTTTTACAAAGACGCGTATTGGTGCCCATAGCATAAAAGAGGATTAGATTTTAAAAGAACGGATATAGATAGAGATGCAAAAAGAGGATAAAAGAATTTTGAGAAAGGGATAAAAGACTAAAGAAAACGGAAGAACATATGAAAAGTAATCACTAATTAGTGGAATACTAGGCAATCCGAAACTTTATTTGAATCACTAAAAGACTTGATTCAAATGCTTGTTTTAAAAATGAGTGATTGCCCTCCTCTGGCCTTAGTTGGTGATCCGTGTTGTTTCCCTCTCGATGATGAAGCTTGACTGTTTAACAAAAACATAGGTCTCAGCAAAGTCAGAAGACCATGTATGGGGGTTGAAACAAAAATTGAAACAAAGAAGAAAAAAGAGAGAAGCTGTGCTGAGTTTACAATTTAAACCACTCTCCTTCCACGCATTGTCTATGTGGAAAAAATATCTAATAGTTCCTTAACAAAAGATAAATATATCACATATAATTACAAATTTAAAGTTTTTTTATGTCACAATAAAAAAAATCAAGGTAAATGTGGCACAGTAGATATAGTTTGAGATTTTTAATGTGACAAAAAAAGTTTAGGGTAAATGCGTCGCAGTGGACATTATTTGATTTTCTTTTAATAACTTTTCCCTTTTTAAAAAATTTATGGATCCACTTATTTCATCAAAAACTTATTGTAGCTGGAAGGTACTTATCGGAAGTTAAAATTTAGAGAAAATAAATCAATTTGTGATTTTTTTTTTTATGCTGAAAACAAGTTGAAAAAAATTAATTTTATGATATTTGATAAGCAGTTTGTATCGTTAAAAGTGGCATATAACCATAAAAATAACCATAATTACAAAATAACCATAATTACAAAGAAATTCAGATGTAATTATGAAAACATATTTGTAGAGCATTATATATGATAGTGTTTTTTGGATATGCAAAAGAATATGAGCATTAATGAAACATATTCAGAAAATTATAGACAAGATTTACGAAAAAATAGACGAGATAAAAATATTAATGAGAGATAGAAAAGAGATATCGAAGTATCTATTCTTCTCATTGGGACACACATCAAGAAATCAATCAAATAATTTCCTTTTTATTAGAAGGGGAAATTGTTTTCCCTAATCTAAACTTGTTTTTTCCAATTCAAGGAGAACACTTTCTGTTGATCAACTAGTTTCTTGTCATCAAAATGCTGGAAAGTTGAAAAATAGTTTTCCGAAAATAGATTTTCATCAAACAAACCGACCCTATAATTCAATTACACTTTTATGACAAGTTTAAAAACTTATAATACATTTTTTTCGCAATTTATTCAATCGATCACTTCAATACCATTATTGTGTGGCATGGTGCTCGTGATGAATGTTTTTCAAAAGTTATATCACTCCCACAATAAATTGAAAATTTATGAAAATCAAGTGAAATTCTTTTAAAGTCATGAACTTAAGTGATCGATTGAAAAGTTAGAACCCTCATGTAAATACTGTACGGAAATTATGATACTTAAAATGTCCTTATTTTCATAAATAAATCAAATTAATTTCGACCATGAAATTCTAGGACCTCTTTGCCTCAAAGTATTTCAAGCACCCCGAACTATCGATTTTGCATAGAGCCATAATACATGTGTAACACGATTGTGGTCAGAAGTTGTATACACACTAATCCCAAAATCAAGTGAAATTATTTTAAAGTCACGACACTTAAGTGATTAATGGAAAATTTAGAGCGCTCATTTAAATACCGTATGAAATTTATGATACTTATAATATTCTTATTTCCATGACTAGATCAAATTAGTTTGGACCATGAAATTCTAGGACCTCTCTGCCTCAAAGCATTTCAAGCACTATCGATTTCGCATAGAGCCATAATACATGTGTAACTCGATTATGGTCAGAAGTTGTATACACATTAATCCCAAAATCAAGTGAAATTATTTTAAAGTCATGACACTTAAGCGATTAATGGAAAATTTAGAGTGTTCATTTAAATACCATATGAAATTTATGATACTTATAATATTCTTATTTCCATGACTAGATCAAATTTGTTTGGACCATGAAATTCTAGGACCTCTCTGTCTTAAAGCATTTCACGTCATCCGAACTGTTGATTTTGCATAAGGCCATAATACTCGAGTAACTCGATCCGGGTCAGAAGTTGCATAAAGTTTAATCCCACAAATAGCAGTTTCAGTATCCATTAATACACCTCATCTTGCAGGAGACCAATGCGGAGAAGAATCCTGAATATCGTTGGCTTGTTGCAAAATTTCGAGAATGGCAAACTGGAAATGGAAGAGTTGAGAATGGCCGAGGCGTGTAATGGCCATCCTCAAAAGTAAATTCCACCTTTCACAAAGTACAGAAGGTGTGTCGCGGCTATCTTTGGGAATTGACAGACCTTGTAAGTTGTGAATCCCACACCATTTAGGTAAAGAAGGAATAACATGAAATGCATAACCATCGGAGAGCAAAAGAAACAAGTATTTCGTGTGTGAAAATTTTCAGGTGCATAGATTTGGGTATATCAAATGACGAACAAAGCGGTTGGTATTTGTAGAAGAAAGACGGGAGTATATAGGCATCGGCTAGTTTGACTAAGAATAAATGTCACCACGGCTTGGGAAATAACTAAGCAATGGTAGCACATCAAATTAGCATAGGCCAGTAGAAGGTCGGCAATGGTCGAAGGTCACATCTATGGGTATTAGATTTAGTGCAAATAGACATTTTGAAATACACTTCACATAACAATCTCCCACATACTTCAAAAGTTATCCTGAAAAGGTATCCTGAAGAAGAGAAAGAACAAATGCTGGTTTCATAGTGGAGTGCAATACAATCTGGTTCTTTTGGTCTATGAACCAGACTTAGAAATAATGCGACATACCTTACAGAACCAATGATGAAGCTTATGCCTTCTAGGAACCAAGGTTGTAGGTTAAAGTCCTCACTCATCACTCTACACCCTCACAATATTTGCCGTCCAACTTGAGTATGTGCTAATAGGCCATTCGCACAGCTGGTCACTCATGAGTGCTGTAAAGATTTGGCAATAAATCCCATAAAAGTGAACCCATTCCACACTCATATAGGTGTTCCCGTCAAGTGCATAATTCAATAAATACACTACCCATAACATTTTGGAATTCATTAAGAGCTTAACCCATTCTCACTTATTATGCAATTTAGCACCAATCACATACATCATAGGAAGGAGGGACTTTGAAACATTTTTGGTGCTATAAGACCAACAAAAAGGCTTGTTATAAGCCATATGAATCTACTTCAAGGGATCTCCACTACATTACCCATATATTAGTTGGGTTATCACCGTCATAGATATCTCAAATTGGCATGAATCTCATTCCTCTCGATATTTCAATTATTTGTTTTCTTCTAGAAATTTGTCAGAAAATTTGCCAAATCTCCTTTCGACTTCAACTAATCGATCAATCTAAATCCATGCTAAAGCAACTGCTTCAAGAAATAATGTTTCAATGGAATGTGTTTTCTCTTGTCATTGTGTGCCTTATCTTTAGCAACGGCTATTGTAGTTTGGCAATTAGAGCGCATGGACACATACGTTGTTGGTTTCACGTTCCTTTTCTCGCGCTGTCTCTCTAAGTTATGCACATTGTGCACAAAAAGTTCTGCTAGGAAATCCCTCAACCACTCGTTCTCACTACTTCCACTCGAGCTTTAAACTCCAAGTCAAAAGTGGATTTTGAAAGATTAGATTGTTCAGCTGATTTCCAAGACACTACACCACCACCAAGGGTGAATCTAACCGCTAATAGCTTCATCTCATTTGAACTTGAGAGCGAAATAGCATCACTGTATCCTTCTAACTTAACACAAAGCCCCTTATTATACCAAGTACGATAACTATATCATGAATGTGTGAAAACTGGCTAGTGACTCATCCCCAATTATATACCAAGTACGATAACTATATGATTTTGGAGGCATGACTACATGCTATATGTTCCCCGCTCTATAGGATGCGTCATGACATAGTTTTCACATGCCTCCAATCACAATCATAACTATAATTTTATCTTGATAAATGAGGAATCCCTAATTATATGGCTAAAGCCCATATCATATGCAAACATGCATTATGTCACAACGAGTCATATAATATACATTTACATCAGATCAAACATACATATATATCTAATTTCATATATAAATAAATATTTAATTAAATATATATGTTCATTTTACGTCGTAAAACAAACAAGCCCAATTGTTCTCGTAACAAATATGTCCAATTTAAGGAAGGTCGGTCTCATTGAAAGATAAGACGACATATTAAACAAACCAATTCATTCCCAAGTTGATGAAAGGTCATAAATTAGTTAATATTCATCACGAACAATACAATGCGGTATTGTTCCCCTCGTGCATCGCCAGCAAAGATTTATGTCTTGTTAACTATAACTCCAAATTGAGAACCATAACTTAATACAGAACACTAATAAAATCTAGATGAAATATCACAAAAATTGAAACAAGCCTATAGAGATGCCTGTAAATATGATTTTGCCCCTGATAAGTAAATACCTCAATTGCTTGACATTTCCACTTCAATTAGGTGGGGTAGTAGAGATTGAGAGACCCATGAAATTTCACTTGCTAATCTAGCATGCCCCGTATCAACTGAGTAAATCAAGTGATGATGTTTCTGTAGTTCATTTGTGTACCTCCTTTAGTGCTGGTTTTCCTGCGCCAAATCAACTATGGAAGTCATTTCCTTTGACTTCATTGCGTGTGGCTTCTTGCTGATGGCGTTTTCAAGATGATGTGTTATCTTCGAAGATGTTGGTGTCTTTTGATTACCAAACACTCAATTTTGAAGATATTCAGTAAAGCCTTTGTGTACGGCATGGTCGGGACGATAGGCACAGCAGTAGCAATAGATGACGATGGCACCACAGCATCAGTATTGGGTCATCAGCTCCAGTAAGAAGGGGGCATCAGTTCTAGCAGCAACATCTAAAGAGAGCGAATTTTATCCTCGAGAATGTTTTGAAATTTCAAAGAAGGCAAATTGGAAATGTGGAAATTGAAAATGTCTGAGGGGTGCAAGCACCATCCTCAAAGATAAGTTGTGCCCTTTGCAAAGTGTGTTGTGGCTCTCTTTCAAAATTCATTAGACCTTCTATCTAATGTGCACCTCACTATTCAGCAAGGGTGAAATTTGGTCTAGGGTCAACCCTGGACCGACCTTGGACCGGCCCAACCCTGTCGGTCCTGGTCCGGTTCCTAGGGAGACTAGGATCAGTCCTTGGTCCTAGAATTCTGGACCAGCATTGTGTGGGTCGGTCCTCGGTCTTGAGAGTTGCGGGTTGGTCCAACCTGGTAATATAATATTTTTATATAGAGAAAATCTTAAAATAAATAGCGTCAACAACATTAAACAACTCTTTAGTGAGGAGTTCAAATAATTTTACATTGTTTTTTAATAACTTAGGTTTTTAATATACTTTACAGCGTCAATAGTTATAATTTATGAAGGAGGCAAATGTTTTTGTGAGGAGTCCTTATGGCGTCCAAAAAGGCACTTTATGGCATTCTCCTCTAGTATTCGTTCTCTTTTGTCTTATTTGTCATCTTAGTCTTCATTTTTTTAAAATAGAAAAAAACAACTTCTCTGCTTGCCACTTGACATTTACCTTGCTCGCTTTGGGTCACTTGTGCCACTTGCCGCTTGCTGCTCGATGCTCGCTTGGCTTGTTGCTCTCGGCTCAACATTCGATGCTTATTCTGTTCGACACTTAGTCCACTTAACCCTCACCGCTTGCCTTTCTTAGCTGACCTTGCTCATCATCGAATTCATTCGATCGGTACAGTCCTCGATTGCCTTTTTAAGGAGTATAAAAAATTAAATAAAAAATTATTGATTAGTCCTGGGTTGACTTTGAAATCGGATCGAACCTATTGGGTCAGTCCGGTCCTTAATCACTTTTTTAAGGAGTATAAAAAATGAAAAAAAAATTATTAGTTGGTCCTGGGTTGACTCTATAACCGGACCAAACTCATTGGGTCGGTCTAGTCCTCAGTCCCAAACTCAATAGGGTCGGTCCTCGGTCCCAAAAATTAAGGATCGACACTATGTGGGTTAGTCCTAGGGTTAGGGGGTGGACCAGCCTAACCCGAATCATGCTCACCCCTACTATTCATATGTCATATGATCAACATGAATTGCGAAACATTTAGGGAGCAAAAGCAAAGGGTATTCACGCGAGCAAATGTTTGGGCGCATAAATTTGTCAAATCAAAGAAATAAGTGGTTGGTATTTATAGAGGAAAGAAGGTGTACATGGGTAACGGCAAGTTCGACTAAGGATAAATACTACAATGGCTAGTGAAGTAACTCAAGCAACGGCTAGCTGATTCAATAAGCAACGACCAGTAGAAAGTCAACAATGGTCAAAAGTCACTTGTATGTACATTTGATTTTATTGTATATAGACTTTTTGAAATGCATATGCAACATGACTACAGTTGAGTTATAAGAAAAATGGAGAAACATTATGTCATTATACTAGAGAATTTCTTTGACAAAAGGAGTGAATGGGATGCAAATGATCATGCCACAAAAAGGGAAATTTTTCATCGGCAATAAGATGGTTTATACATGAAGAGTCTAGCAATATTCTTCAAGTCTTGGATAAATTGAAAATGAAAGAAGCAATAGATGGAACAGATGGAGTCCAGGAGGATTTATCCTTCAAATTGTCGCAATTTAGCCATAAACCCCAAATAGAAACAGCTTGAGTATATGACATAAGCTTTATTCCATCATATAACCCTTCTAAGACCAAGTATTCGATTTGAAATCCCAGAAGAAAATAGCCTTGTTTGATTTGGTTAATCCTAAAACCAAATATAGCTTTGAAACTTGCTAAAAGTAGACGGAACTTATAAAGAATGTACATCACCATTCAGAAACATCACGAGGTCCTTAGCAAAAAGCATAAGTGCCTAAAGTGAATTTCACAACAACAGATTGAAACTTCAAACTCCCTCCAGTAGCAGTTGCTCTAACAACTCTAATAGAACCTTGATGGGTTTTACATTTGATGGGCCAAGTTAAGCCCGTCCACCCATATTGGGCCAAAACTTGGCCTGTAAGTGAAGGATCCATTAAATAGTACAGTTACTGTAATATATAAAATAAAAAGTAATAAAAGGGGATGCATCGAATGGTAGCATTTAAGAGAAATACGCTTATCCATATTTCCCCCTTTGAAGTAGTACACTCTCTCTCGATGAATGGAACTCTTGAGCTTCAAAGGATTCCTCTAAAACTATGACAATACTTAATTTGTGGCAATCAAGGTATGTCCTACTCCGTGATATGCATTTGATTGGTGTTACATGTTTTCTGAGCACGTTTCTGCTTTTGTTTTTTTGTTTTTTTCAATATTCGATCATTCGAGTATTGGTTCGATTCGATTTTTAGGAATCTATTTACTACATTGGTATCAGAGCAATGATGTTCATGTTTCCTGATCAATGTTGATGTTTATAAATTGTTTTTGGCCGAAATTTTGAAAACATTACAGTCGGATGCTCGGGGATGGAAATCCCAACACGCCCGCACTGTTCGCCCCCCTTTTTGATTTTCGGTGAATCAAAACTCATTTCTAATAGTGCAGGGTTGTAGTTCTCATCAAGATGAGAAAAATGATAGGTGGCTCTGTGCTGGGGGCCGTTGGACGTGCCGCCATGCGTAGCCAAAAGAAATGGCCCCATCGACGCGTGCAATGGTTTGTGCAGGCGTGTGCGAGCCACACGCTCGCAACCTGCAGGGCACGTGTTGGTGACATCATGGTTAGGTCAGTCCGTTTGACCCAACTTGACCTTACCCTACCCTTTTGACCCAACCCAGTCTTTGTTGACCGTTGACCATTGACCACATTGACAGTTTATTTCTTTGACCGTTGACAAAAGAAAAGAAAAGAAGAATGCGTTTCTTTTTCAATTAAGTTCCTATGGATTATAAGTAATCTCTTTTTTTGTTCTACATTTGTTGCATGAACAATGTTTCTCCTTCGTAAGCATACACCTATTCGCGCACAGTCAGAAACACAAAAGACGATGCTTGCAAGGATGATAGCTGAGTTGGTTGATTATCGATGGGAAAATGGTGATTTAATTGAACATGTTCTCGAGGTCAATAAGAAGATATAAGAAGATATAAGAAGTTATTTGG
The DNA here is from genome assembly GCA_014182405.2 of Eucalyptus sideroxylon. Classification (NCBI taxonomy): domain Eukaryota; kingdom Viridiplantae; phylum Streptophyta; class Magnoliopsida; order Myrtales; family Myrtaceae; genus Eucalyptus; species Eucalyptus sideroxylon. The sequence goes on along the minus strand of CM024555.2, from coordinate 32,604,065 downwards.
AAAGGTTATCCCATGCCAACTTTTGAGATGGTGCGATTTTTCATGAATACTCTTCCATCTAAATGACAACAAGTTTTGAATTGCCTATGGGAGGTCAACATGGTTTCTAAATATAAGAAGCTTGTAGTAGCTTTTTTGAATGAATATTATAGGATTGAAGTCACAAAGATTTCGACCTAAGGAATGAGTTCAATCCGATGGGGGATAAATGTGCAAAGGAGAAATCCTAAGGGATTTCGGTCTGTTTTGCCATGGTTGCCGAATGTGCCTATATAATTTACAAACGAAATTTCCAAGAAATTAAAAAGGATCTTTTTCAGTTCATAATTTGACTTGGCGTTAGTTTTTTTTTTTTAGTGGTGTTTATTTAGTATGTTTTATGGATATCTTATGTAGATAATTTCTACCACGTTGATGTCGTTGTAGCAATTGATTTATTGGTTACATTATGTGGAAATATTTTTATTCTAATGTTAATAGATATTTAATGTCAATTGCTTCTGTTATTATTAATTGTTGTGGGTGGTTCATAAAAGTTTCTGTAACTTCAACGAACTTATTTTGTATAGAAGATTATATTAATGATAATTTTAAATTAAGATTTTTAGATGATGATTGGAAACATAGTAATCACTTGATTCTGAAACCTTATTTGAAATTATTCATTAATATAATGAGTTTATGCAAAATTGATGCATAAATGATGGACGTTAATAATTCATGTATATGTGTTTGATATGTTCAGATCTAATTGCTTCAGCAACTAAGAGCATAATCATTGAATTGAACAAATGTGAGAAGCTAAACGACGATAATTATGAAATATGGCATATGAAAATCCAATATGTGTTGGAAGAACAAGAGGCATTAGAAGCTCTTAACTCGATTATGGAAGAACTTGAAGATGAGAACATTGCACAACATAAAAGAGATAATGATGCATTTGCTTCATAGAAGAGAAAGAACTCCCTTGCTCACATTACGTTGTTGCGTAGTATGGAAAATGATGTCATGCAAGAGTTAAGGTGTTTTGAGAATGCCAAGGAAATGTGAGAAGCATTGTTAGCAAGATTTTATCATACATGGATGACCAAACTGAGGCAGCTCATTATAAGGTTTGACTCTTACAAGAAGCCTCTTGGTCAGACCATGAAATAACACCTAAGAAAGATGTCAAACATGATTAATGAGCTAAATGATGCTAGTCATGTCCTGATTGATGAGTAGCAAGTGCAAGTAGTGATCTGTTTCTTGCCTTAAAGTTGGAAGCATATGAAGGTGCACTTGACACACAATAAGAATATTAGAACTTTTGAGGATGCAGTGCACCATCTTGAGCTAGAAGAGAACCGCCTCCTGGCAGCCAAGTTGGAAACTAACATTTATTATGCTAGTTCTAGCTCATAAAGGGTTTCGAGTTCCAAGCATAAATGTCTTGATTCGTTCAAAAGGTGGAAAGGCAAGCGAGCAAGTTTTTTAGGAAATAAACCAAAAGTTGACCAATATGAAAGAGGAAAGCTTCATCGAATGAAGAAATTGTCAAGGGTGAAGTGTTATAATTGTGACAAGAATGGTCACTATGCTCGCGACTATCGCGAACCAAAGAAGATAAATACCTCTTGTATTCTTACGAATTTTGTTTATGTATCAAGTTTTGAATTATTAACTGAATCTAATCTTTTGTGGAATATAAATTTGGGAGCAATAGACCGCATAGTGAATGATAGAGAATCCTTCATGGAATTCCGATGAGTACTGATTGAAATTAAATGGATCTATATATGAAACAACTCTAGAGCTGCAATAAAAGGGATTGACACATGTCAATTAAACATGCGTGGTGTACGCACTTTGTTCCTCATGATGTATTATATGATCCGGAGATTCGTCAGAATTTAGTGTTTGTTTTATTGTTGATAAAACTTGGTTTTAGTTTGAACTTCCATAATAATGATGTGGATTTGTATTAAAATACAAACTACTATAGTTGTAGTTATTTTCTAGATGGTTTTATTGTATTGAATGTTGACTATAGTGATGTCAATATTTGTTATTCACTCTTCACGTCTTCTAATTCATATAATAATGATGTGAATGTGTGGCATGTTAGACTTGATCATATTAGCCAATAACGTATGAATACGTTAACCAAAGATGGCTTGTTGGGTAATATTGAAAAAACCGATTTCTTCATATGTGAGCAATGCCTAACAGGGAAAACGACAAATAAACTATTTAGAAAATGTAAAAGAGTTGAATTTTCTTTGCAATTAATTTATTCTAACATTTGTGATCCAATGAATGTGAGAGAAATGCATAAAACTATTTATTTTATCACATTTATAGATGATTGTTCTCGATTCGGATATATCTATTTGGTTTCTTATAAATTTGAAGCGTTAAGTTGTTTCAAAAAGTTTATGAGTTTAGTAGAAAATCAATTAGATAAGAAAAATATTGAGATCTGATCGAGGTCGAGAATATTTATCTAATGAGTTCAAAAATTTATGTAATGAAAAATGAATAGAAAGACAGTTGTCTATTATCTATACTTCTCAACAAAATGGTGTTGCCGAAAGAAGAAACAGATCCTATTGAAAATGGTTAGGTCCATTATAGCGTATGCTAATTTACCTATCACCTTTTGGGGTGATGCTTTATTAACTACTGCCTATATACTTAATTGCGTGTCTTCCAAATCAGTCACTTCCACTCCATATGAGTTATGGATAGATAGAAAATCGGACTTAAGTTTTCTTAAATTGTGGAGTTGTGCTACCTATACTCATGAGCCCTCTCACAAGTATATGAAATTGGGTCCCAAAGGCAAGACTAATATTTTCATAAGATACTCATAAAATTTGAAATTGTATGTGTTTATAGGTAAGCAGGAAAGTAAGAGTAAAATTGAATTTGAATAACAAGATGTTACATTCTTAGAGAATGAATTTCGGTGAAATAGGTGAGTATTACTCTCTATTTGAAACTTTGGATCAAGATAATAAATTTAGTAGAATTCATTTAAATGAGAGTAACATAAGAAGTGATTAATTAAATTCGACTCATTTTCAATTGCAACAACCCGATAAGACGATATCGTCATTATCTAATTCAAGTGGGAGCATAATAGAGAATAATGTACAAAATGTACAATCTCCCATATAACGAACAAGTCACAAAAATATTCATTGTCAATGTTTTGATATTGAAGGGGAAACTTTTATGGTTGCTCCATAAAATGAAGATGAGCTAAAAAATGTAAATGGGGCTCTAAATTGCCCAAGCAATGGAAGAGAAAAATTGAGTTAATGGAGTCAAACCATATTTAGGAACTTGTTGATCTTCTAACAAAGGATGCAAAATCATTAGGAACAAGTGGGTTCTTAAAATAAAGCGTAAAGTCGATGGTTCAGTAGAAAGATATAAGGCTCGTCTTGTGGCAAATTGGTATAATCAATAGAAATAAATTGATTATGAGGAAACATTTTCTCCTGTAGTGAGATATATCTCGATCTGTACTATTCTTACAATAGTAGCTAGTATGGATTTTAAATTACATCAAATGGATGTAAAGACTGTTTTTGTTAATGGAGAATTAGAAGAAGAAATATATATATATAACAACCCACTGGTTTTATCTTGAAAGGAATGTATGTGAACTTTTGAGATTGATATATAACTTTAAGCAGTCGTCAAGACAATGATATATACGTGTTCATAATACCATAATGACACATGATTTTATAATAATTGATGAGAATTGTTGTGTATATATCAAAAGATTCAAACATCAATTTGTGATTATATCATTATATGTTGATGATATATTGATTGCAAGAAATAATATGGAGTTTGTTAATACTGTCAATAATTGGTTATCTTCCAACTTTGAGATGAAAGACATGGGTGAGGCTGCATATATTCTTGGAGTTAAAATTTTAAGGGATCATTTGAAGAGATTATTATCTCTTTTGTAATAAACATACATAAATAAGGTTTTTGAACGATTTTGTATGCAAGAATGTAAATCCATAAATACTCCTATTGCAAAAGGTGAATAATTGAGCAATAGAATGTGTCCAAAGACTCCACAAGAAAAGGAACAAATGCATCATGTTCCTTATGTTAATGCTGTTTGAAGCTTAATGTACGTTATGATGTGTACAAGACTTGATACATGTTTTGTAGTTCAAATGGTAAGTATATACCAATCTAATCCAGGTCAAGCACATTGGAAAGCCGTCAAAAGAATATTGAGGTATATGAAAGGAACTGTTGATTATATGATGAGTTATCAATGAAATGATTTGCGACTTGAAGGCTATTCAAATGCTGATTTGGAAGGAGATTTAGATGAAAGGAAATTTATCTATGGATTTGTTTTCTTACTGAATAATGGTGATATATCTTGGAGCAGTAAGAAACAAACATGTATAGCATTGTCCACGATGAAAGCTAAGTTTGTGGTATTATTAGCAGTAATACAAGAATGTGTTTAACTTAAAAGATTTTTGGATCATTTAGGTGTTATTAAAAATGATGCAAACTCATTGTTGGTTAACTGTGATAGCCAAACAGCAATAATATACACAAAAGATTCAAAATATCATGATAAGACCAAACATATAGATACCAAATAAAATTTTATCCAAGATATTGTTGCACGAAAAAATGTGAACTTACAGTGCATATCTATACATAAAATGGTAGTAGGTCCTATGACAAAGCCAATACCTAGAGATGTGTTCTATGGTCATGTAAAATCTCTAGAACTAGATAGAGGCTGATGTACTAAATATTGTAATTTTTCTTAAGTGTTCACATTTAATGAATTTATGTTTTCATTATTAATGCATATGAGTCTTTGTTTGACGTATATGCATCTTAATGCTTAGTGCATCATATACAATTAAGAAAGCATGTCGGACAAATAAGAGATTAACCTACTCACACGGGTAATCGCCTCTATTTACTATGTGATAAATAGAGATGAGACGATTTTTAAGCTTATTATCTATGTAATAATCGAGAGCTCAAGCTTAAAATATATATGTCATTTTAACTGAGCATTAAGATGATGACATAATATTTATTATGTCCGAAAGTAAAATAACTCACATATTATACTTTATCTATCTATGATACCAGATATGAGTTTTGATGAATTCAGTGAAATAGTAGATATGTGAACTCAAATTAGACATTATGTGTGTCTGAACTATCATTTGTGCAGTATTGAAGGTGTAGACACACGTTCCATGGGAAATTGGCTAATATTGTAATACGTATTTCATACTATGTAGCATAAGACGACCAACAAGAGTGACAAAAGTTTTGATTTCAACTTTTATGCCATGTGAGACTCTTAAGGAAAAGAGTTTCTCAATTAAATACCCTCATGACTTTTACTCATTCTCAAGATTTTTATTCGGTGTTTACTATATTAGAATATTGCTAATGATCATGAATTGATTCAATATAATGGGACATTTCTAGAAAAACAAGTTGAACTGAAATTGAGTGTTTCAAGGAAAGATGAAGATCGAGTTTGGAGAATCACATTCTAGTTTTGTATTCACTGGTCTACCAATTATGATTTTTTTTAGATAATCATAATTGTAAATAGAATATATCTTTGTTAAAAAGAGATCAAAATAGATATAAATGTGATTGATCGATTTAATGTACTACATACTATATCTACTAAAAAAATGTGATGCCAATTATGAGCTGCTATATATTCATAATAGATGTATGGTAATGAGCTCACATAGTATGCTGGTCACATTGATTATTAACTTGTATGAATATTGTAGAGAGGTAAAGAAAGAGTTCTATTCGACCCACCATGTGCGAGTGAGAGATGATGAGTTTTATATTTGATGGGCCAAGTTAAGCCCGTTAGTCTATGTTGGGCCAAAACTTGGCCCGTAAGTGAGGGGCCCATGAAAGAGTACAATTACTACAATATATAAAATAAAAAGTAAAAAAAAAAGGGGGATGCATCTGAATAGTAGTGTTTCAGAGAAATACGCTTCTCCATATTTCCCCCTTTGAAGTAGTACACTCCCTCTCGACAAGCGGAACTCTAAAGTTTCACAGGATTCCTCTGAAACTGTGATGGTACTTAATCTGTGACAATCAAGATATGTCCTACTCTGTGATATGCCTTCGATCGGTGTTACAAGTTTTCCAGGCACGTTTCTGCTTTCGTTTTTTCAGTATTCGATCGTTCGAGTATCGGTTCGATTCGATTTTTAGAAATCTGTTTCCTACAAACCCAAATAGCAATCATTGACAAAAAAGGCGAGAGAAGGTCATCTTGTCAAAGACTTCTTTTTTCTATAATCCAGGAGTATAGGTGTGAAGGCTTGGCTATCGGAAAGCCTATGAAACATCTTGTAGGCCTATAAGGGGTTAACTTAAGGTTTTTGATTTTTATGTAGATGGAATAGTTTTGACGCAATTGGTGGGATTTGAATGGATGATCTCTAGTTGTTGAGCTAGAAATCCTTTAATGCCACAAACAATTGCGGTATGCTAGCTTTTCTTTTTCAAGAAGAATTAGTGGCTAACTCATTATTTACACTGACTGAGAATACACACATTTTTCTTTTGAAGTTATGAATTGAGGGGGAGCTCCAATGGCATGAAAAATTATTAAGAATAAGCTATCGATTATTGAAGGCATTTGTACCTAACATGAAAGGACAACTAATAACTGCACACACATGACAATGTTGTGGTTCATTTTCACATAACTATAGTGTCACGCCCCGATCCTCCAAGCACGTGCCTATTCCTTTGCGGTCGATTAAAAAGCGACATCCCAGGTTGCATCGCCGACCCATTCATTTTAATACGTATGTAGAAGCAAATAAATAATCCCCAGACAAAAACAATATAGGATAGGAAAGTAGGGCCACAATTTTTCAAAACCAATATCACAATTATATATACATATCATGACTAGTTATATACAATACAAAATAATATATATATATAAGTTCTACACAACAAGGGGGGTTTCTTAAATTACGGATCCTCGTCCTCCTCTCCATCTTCATCCACACTCCAACTGAAGCCTTCAGCAGAATACACTGGGGGCTTTGGTTCTTCAAGATCCGGGTCTACCACCGAACCTCTAGAGGGATCTGCAGTACCCTTCCCAAAAGCCACCTCTAGTACATACAGAGGTATCTTAGACTCCAATATGGGACCCTCTCTCTGGCCATCCTTAGCCTTGCGATACCATGATTTGTATTAGTGAGGCACTTGTGGGCGAGACTCGCATCGATCCAGATTATGGACCTTATCTGCTCATAGATCCAGCCCCTAAGGCTCCCATGCAACGAAATGTAAGATGTCTATTATGTAACCTTCTTAGGTCGTCCAAAAAACTGAAGAGGAGCTGCCATCTATGGACTTGAAAATGTTATCCCACAACGGGGTGAGACGACGTCTCAGTGAGTTCTACCCTCTAAGACTTGACTATGAAGAAAATATGCCCTAAGGGCTGCCTAAGCACAAACATGAGTTGGAGGACTTACTTGGCCTTAGTCTCTTCTTGCAAGTTAAGGAAATTTGAATAATCCTCTAATCATTTTATTCAAACAATTCAATCAATCAGATCGAACTTTCGATCAATCGACTTAGTCGATTCCATGTCATTACGACTTTCTCTTGGTCGGCCAAATTAATACTATCTATGAGGTCCGATCATATCAGGACTGCTCCCTCTAAGCTGATAAATAGATAGTATAGTCTACACTAAGTTGATAAATAGTATACTGCTTTCTATCTAAGCTGACATATGAAACCCGTAGGCTGATATAGTATACTAATAATGCTCACTCTAAGCTGATAGTAGTATTGGTCACTCTAAGCTGATAAGGTGTATTGCTCTCTATCTAAGCTAACATATCAAAGCCTGTAGGTTGATATAGTATACCGGTATAATGCTCTCTATCTAAGCTGATATATTAGAGTTTGTAAGTTGATATAGTATACCATCTCGATTATTTGACAGATTCACTATTTCTATTACATTTGATAAAAATACTCGTGTGTGGGTATATGATAGGCTTTAGCCAAAATATAATATTTTCACTCTTGAACATCCCACTATTTCCAATAGTCCCAAAATAAATTTTTGGCGTTGTAGATCGATGCCTAGTAATTTTCTAATTAATTATCAAAATTAATAAATTTTGGGATAAATGTCACGCCCCGATCCTCAGGCATGCACACATCCGTCTCACTTGGTCGATTCTATAATGCGATATCCCAGGACAATGTATCGCCGACCCTTTCATTTTTTAGCACACGCGGAAGCAGTTAAAATCCCCAGACAATAAAACGATGGGATAGAAAAGCAGGGCCATATTTTTCATATTGAAATTTATAACCAAACTTTTGTACATGACATCAACTAGAGAACTTCATAACTATTCACATCAATTGGAGTTCACAAAAGAAGATGAAATCTCAATCCCTTCAGGTCATACTCAAAATCTCTCTCGGTATTATCTTCTTCTTCCAAAAGTCCTTCTACTCAGGTTTCACCTCCGAGTTCTCCTTCTCAGATTCCTCCTCAGCTCCTCAACGGGTCCTGAAATGTTTTTCCCCAAACTGAGATGAGACTACGTCTCAGCAAGTTCTACCCCACTAAGCCCAATTAGTAAACTATTATACTATAGGTTGCCTATACACACATAGGACAGAAGACGTATCTTGGCCTCATATCCCACCCGCAAGTCAGTACAATTCATAATAGGCACTCAAGCAATCATATCACCGATCGAAGCATCGATCAAATCGACCTAGTTGATTATATGTTGGAAGACCACTCACGATCATCTCCATTCAATCATTCAATTCACAACGTCCAACCAAGGCAATGAATCACATCAAGTCACACTCAGATCGAATCATCAATCAATCGACATAGTCGATTACAAGTCAATCAGACCATCTCATGGTCATTTCCAATCAATCGACCTAGTCGATTACATGCCATCACGACCCATGCTTGGTCGGCACATTCAATACTATCTATAAGTCCGACCATAGTCCAGGACTGCTCACTCTAAGCTGATATATAGATAGTATAGCTTGCACTAAGTTGACAGGGTTAAGGTATACTACTCTCGCTAAGCTGACATATCGCCCGTAGGCTGATATAGTATACCGGTATACTGCTCTCGCTAAGCTGACATATTGCCCGCATGCTAATATAGTATACCCCGATGCTCACACTAAGCTGATAAAGTGTACTGCTCGCGCTAAGCTGACATATCAGAGCCCATAGGATGATATAGTATACTATCCGACCATTCAATCCATTCCATCTTTTATCCTTCTCGATAAAATAGCCGTGTGTGGGGACACGGTCGGCCTTAGCCAAAATATAATATTTTCCTTTTCATAACTCCAACATTTTCCGTAGTCCGATCAAATATCTTTGGCATTATTAATCGATGCTCAGTTATTTTTCAATTAATAACCAATGATTATCCAATTAAAGAATAATTCCCTCTTTCCCAAATAATTCAACTCAGCATGAAATAGAGCTCAATTAAATAAACAGACTGTGCCACGACAATCAGCATGAAATTTCGGTCGCTGGCTATCTCAGCCTTAATTTCCAAAAAAAAAAAAAAAAAAATTAATTTCGAAAATTAATTATTAAATATTAAAAATTCCATTTAGCTCAAAATAAGGCCCAATTGAATAAACAAACTTCACCACAGTCATCAGCATAAATTTTCAGTCACAGGCCATCCCAGTTGAATTTTCGGAAAATAAATAATTATTTAATTAATTTCCAAAATTAATTAATATTAAAAATTCAATTTAGCTTAAAATAAAGTCCGATTAAATAAACGGACTTCGCCACGATCATCAGCATAATATTCCGGTCGCTAGCCATCCCAATTGAATTTTTTGTAAAATAAATAATTGATTTATTTATTTCCGAAAAATAATATTTAAATGTCAAAAATCTCACTTAGGCCCGAATCATTAAATTGAAGCTCAATTAGGGGTCCAAAAATTCCCGAGACACTCCCAATAAATAGTAGACCACGTCTACTTGTTAATTGCACAATCAATTTATCTAAATCGTATCACAATTGACTAATAATTGCTAATTACTTCTAATCTAACAACCTAAACATAATTAATTAAAACTAAACCAACCTAAAGCATAATTAGCCAACTAATCCGGGATTAGTAAGATTACTCACCAAATCGCGTGCAAATCGGATCAATCTGACGGCGGCGACGCGAGGAACGATTGTTCCCAAAGCACGGCTCGGGTTCGGGGCGGAAACGGCCCAAAATGGCCCACGAACAGCTGGATACCCACTCCATGGGTTTGCTGGTTCGGCCGCAAAACAGCAAGAAAGAGAGAGGGTTGGGGGCGGCAAGAGGTCGGGAGAGCGGGTGGTGGCTTGGCGAGGCCGAGCGGTGGCTCACGGTGGCCGGAGGTGGCCGGATCGTGGCCAGTGCTGGCCAAGATGGAGCTAAACAAAGGGCTGAGCGAGGGGGAGGCCGAGGCAGGCGGAGCACGGGATGGCGAACGGCGAGGCGATGTGGGTCGGGAACGGCGTGCGGCGGCGAGGCGGCGTGCGGCGCGATTGCAGCTCCTTCAAGCAACGCCGATCGCTACTTCTGCTTCTGCTGGTCGGTTCCGTTCGAACCAGAGGAAGGAGAGAGGGCGGAGATGCGCGGACGACCGTGGAGTAGCGGCGGCGACTCCGGCTTCGGTGGGCAACGACGGCGGCGAGAAGCGGCGACGACAGCTCGGTCTTTGGTGGTCTTCCGCTTGCTGGTTCCTCGTGCAGCAAGAAGAAATGGGGAAGAAGAAGCACCGACGGAAGAGAAAGAGAGGAAGAAGAGAAAACCAATTTCTCTTCCCCTCTTTGGTCTTCGAATGGGGCCCACCAAAAGGCTGTCATCCACCCACCTTTTCAAGCCCCAAAATACCCCTTCTAGAAGACTTTGGTTAATTTAAAATATTGGGTCTATGGGCATACGAATTTGCTAGGTTTTCTTTCCAATTGGGCCTTAATTCCTCTTGAATTAAATCAAATTGACCTCCATTAATTTCATTCAACACCTCGTCATTCCAATTGGTATTTTTCCTTCCCAATATAGCCCACTTGCATCCCAATTTCACAATCCCTCGCTTCAATTGAATGAAAACGGCCCTATTTATCCAATCAAAATTAAAACCCGAAAATGGGTGTCTCAATAAATACCCAAAATCACAAATCACACTCAAATTGCACCAAATAACGGTCAAATAAATAAACAAATCACACCATTGAAATCAGCATGAAAATCCGGTCATCGGCTATCATTGTCTAATTTTCGAAAAATAAATAATTAAATAATTACGAAAATTAATTATTAAATATCAAAAATAGCAACTTAGGCTGGAAAAGCCTAATTAAAAGCCGAGATGGGTTTGAAAAATTTCTGAACCACTCTAGATAAATACTAGAGATTGTCTAGGCTCTAATTACACTACTCTAACCACCTAACATGCAATAACGATTAATTAAATTGCTAATCTACTCTAACTATCAACCTAATCCATACTTAGTCTAAACTAATCAACTCTTAAACGTCATTAACTTACTAAACAAGGATTAGTGAGTTAAACTCACTTGTTAAGCGATCCGCTCGGATCAAAACGACGAGAACGCGGCAAGACTTGATAAACTCCAAAGTGGGACCGCCTTTCGAGGTTAGGAAAGCCTTGAAAAATGGCTCAACAGCAGCTTGGAGACCCACATGGTTTTCTGCTAGTTGGGGGCTCGAAGGATTTGCTCCGTTGCTGGCTTAGGCTGGAAATGAGTGGAGATGGGCGAAGGGGCAGCTACAGGGTCGGGTGGAGGCAAGCGGTGGCTTCGGTGACTTTGATAGTGACCCATGGAATCCTTGTGACCTGTTGGAAGTGAGGACGGGTGGAGACGACACGGCTGGGATGACGGTGGCGTGCGATGAGTAGACGAGTGCACGAGGGGCGCGACGGTGGCTTCTTGGCTCCGTCGGGTGGCTGTGATGGCGAGGAGGCTGCTGGTTCGACGGTTATGGATTTGTGAGAGTTCGAACAACAAGAGGAAGGGAGGAGATAGAGGCGTCGATGGCTTGAGGAGGGAAGGGAGACCAGTTGGGCTTGGAGGGGCCACCAATGACATCATCTTCATCTCTTTGTCCCCATGCTTAGCCCACCTCCATAGCTGGTGTGCACAGCTCAATTCCATACCAAAATACCCCCTTATAGAAGGTTTTGAGGTGGCCCAAGGGTTGGGTCCATGGGGCACACGAATTGTACACATTTCTCTCCCATTGGACTTCAATTCCTCCTTGATTCCACTTAATTTGGCTCCTAAAATTTCAACCGTCGAGTCCTCGATTAAATTGATATTCTTCCTCACTAATATAACCCACTTGCATCCCAATTTCACAATAAAAAACGATCCCTTGAATTTTTTGGACAAAACGGCTCTACATCGACTTTTTAAAAGTCTTGGTTTGCAGAAAAATTTTCAGAGACTGAGTTGACGTTCCTAAAATAACTTGTGACATAACAGAATTTTCAATTTCTGAAATCGGATTCAAATTCGCGGTTAATTTTAATCTGGCGCGATTTTAGCGTGACCTAGGCTACCAAGTGGCTTTTAAAATTTTTTAGTGCAAATGACCCATGGTTGATTTTCTTCGAGCCATAATGAACCTCTTCGACACATCGGTGACTCTTGGTGGTCGTGAAAATCTCAAGGATTCAAATACGGACACAGGGTACCAAACAACAGAAAAATCAGTTTAGTATCGATCGACGAGAATTTTGCAATTTGGTTGAATCACTCACGTTTAACTACATATCTCAGTTGAACCGACCTATCTATGATCCCTAAATGATTTTTAACTGTGTTGTAATAATCTCTGCAGGTGAGCACGGTCGAGTAGCCAATTCCTGGTCAAATTCTCAAGTCTATTGCATTAAAATCTCTTAATGACTTCCCCAGATCGTCTAGTTATCTTAAGAGTGATCAGCTCTAAAAATAACACTATAAGCATGTTAATGAAAAGCCCGATTTATTCAATTGAAAGTAGAATGAAATTTCATGATGTCACATATAGAGTTCCAGATAATCAATATATTACATCAACTATTGCTTGTCCAAACACGATATTTGAGAGCACGCTCCCTTAAGCTGGAAGGTAGGGGTGAATCTTGGGAAAATGATTTTTTGGAAATAGTCCTCCCGATCTATATAAATTAGATCAAAGTGGAAGACACTTTCCAAGGCCACTCCATTCTCTATGGCTGTGCCTTTTAAAACTTTTATATTCGTATCGTGGAACCTGGGTTGATTTAGAAAAGGAAAGAGAAAACAAAAATGAGATTTTGGTGACAACTAAAAATTTCATTTTGTATAGTCACTACTTTATTTATTTGCCATGATTTTATGTGAATTTATCAATTAGTTGATCACAAAACTAAGGCTTACATGCCCTTGAACTATGTGTAACGTGCCGATCGCATTGCGTTGTGGATATTCCTTTTTAGGTTGCAAGCTGTGGAAACCAATTTGGTCCTGCAAAATATGACAAAAAATGTTAACAAACTCATTTATATCGATAGGTATATGGTGCGAACATAAGATCTTTCACTGTGACTATGCCTTTGAATTTTTAAGCCGCGTCGCATTACAAAGATAAAATTACTATTATTATTATTATTATTATTATTTTGGCTGACAAATGTTCATAATCCACGCGTGATCCAACGACAGCGTGAAATATGGTGAGAGTAGGGGTGAGCATGGTCCGGGTTGGTCCATGCCACCCCCTAACCTTAGGACCAACCCATATAGTATCGGTTCTCAATTTTTAGGACCAAGGACCGACCCTATTGAGCCTAGGACCAAGGACCGAATCGACCCAATGGGTTCGGTCCGGTTCGTGGTCAACCCGGGACCGATCAATAATTTTTTCGTCTTATTTTTATACTCCATAAAAAAGCAAACCTACAAATTCAAATTACACATCCATCGATAATGCAGTATTGTGCAACTAAACTATAAATACCAATACATATTTAGCAAATTTAAGATGATGCAATAATAGAAATTCCGTACCTATTAATCGCGCATCGAGATATGGGGCAAGATGGAAAGTTTTTGTAATAATCTATCTTTAATATTCATAACACCATTTGCAAAAGCATTTTCCTGCATTTGATCATGTAGAGTCCATTCAACCAAAAAATGAGCTTCACACCACTTGACTAACAAATCACCATAGCAACTGTAGTACTACTTTACTCTTCAAAAACTTCTACCATTTGACACAAATTGAAAAGCAAAGTGCAACTGAAATTCATTAGTAAAATACAATTAAACCATAAAATGTTCAAAATACTTAATATAAACCATGAATATATAACTTCATATTTTGTTAATTCACTTAAACTTCTAAACACCTAAAAACAAAACAAACGACACGTAATTAATACTCAACAAAAGTTTTAAATTGAAATTACTATTAGTGTTATTGATAGAACATCTCAATATAATATAATATAACAAACATTTTACTTAGGTTTGAATATATAAAAGAATTATAAATAATATAATATACATGGTTGGTACAGGGTTGGACTGACCCAAAACTCTTAGGACCGAGGACCAACCCGCACAGTGTTGGTCCTGGAATTTCGGGGACCAAGGACCTACCCGGTCCCCTTGGGAACCGGACCAGGACCGGCGGGGTTGGGCCGGTCGGGGGTCGGTCCAGGGTCGACCCTAGACCGCTGCTCACCCCTAGGTGAGAGAAACAAACTTTAGAGATAAAAGCAACAAGTGTATGTACGTACAATGCATCGGCAATGCTATTTACTCATAAAGCTCGACATTTCTCTACACACACATATATATATATATATATATATATATATATATATATATATATATTATTATCATGGATAGACGTAGTTAATAAACTAGGGTTGACCTAATGAGTAATACGATTTTTTGACCGATAGATGACTACGTCATAAAGTCGCTATGATCAACTAAATTATTTGACTGAAACATAGATCGATTATTTGAGAACTGCAGTCCGACAACATTTCCTCAAGGAAAAGAGCAGTGAGACAATAGCACAGTGCAGTTGTGCACCTACTTTTTGCTATTTAAAATCCCACTAACCTTCTGACCAAAAGAAGAAAAAAAAATCCCATCAACCCTGTCACAGGTCCATATAATAGATACCAAACTAACAGCTAATGCAATTGATTGAAAAGCCAACTACCTCACTGAATAAATGGGGACGGTAGGAACAAACTAATTGATATGACATTAATAATATGGAGTTCCATCATCTTAATTGCATTGGTCATTTACCCAAAAGGAGGAAAAACTATCATCAATGTCAAAGCCTAAGAAACTAAGCATGAGTTACCCTATTCCTACAAAATGTTGAAAATGAGGAAGATTGCCTTGAAGGGACAATGACTTTTAAAATCATTATAGATGTCAATATGTGCAAATCGAATTGCATTTCTCTACATTTTTATTGGTCAAGAAACATAAAAGGGCACCAATGGAATGCAATCCCCAGTTGTGCAAGATGAAATTAAAGAAAGTTGGGTCAAGGGAGATAGCTGACCTGAAAAATTCCAAATTGAAAAGCTCTAAAGGTATTTGCTAATCAATTGGCGCCAATTACTTCTTTTAACAATAAAATTGTAATACCTCTAGTCTCAAATAAGATGAAAGATGGCATGTGATGTTATTGCCACTTTAAATGGTTTCCATCTCTCTGACTAAAAAAAAAAAAAATGGTTTCCATCTCTAGTGGTCACGTTCGGATACTTCTTTTGATGGGTCACGGTATTTTGTCGGACAGTATTAAAATACAATGTTTTTTCAGTATATATTTGATTCGATCTATTCGATGTGGGGTTCTAGGAAGGGCCTAATAGCAGCTGTGCATGAGTGTTTTGACAGCGACATTACATTGGTGTTCAGTTGGGTCCATATAATAGATATCAAACTAACAATCAATACAATCGCTTGAAATAACCAACTACTCACTGATAAAAATGGGGACAGATATCAAGAAACTAATTGATAATGACATAAAATGCGGAGTTCAATCATCTTGAAAATGCATTCACGAATCTTTTACCCAAAGTGATGACAAACTATAATCAAGGACCAAGCCTAGAAAAACTAGGCATGGGACAAGGATCTTTAAAATCATTATAGATGTCAACATGCACATGCGAATGCAATTGCAATTCACTTCCTTTTATTGGCTAAGAAACGTGAAGGGCGCCAAGAAAAGGCAATCCCAGTCTTGCAAGATGAAATTAATGAAAGTTGGGTATTTGGTAATCAATTAGGCTACAATTACTTCTCTCAACAATAAAAGTGTAATACTACTAGTCTCAAATAAGATGAAAGAGGGTTTTTGATGTTATTGCCAAATAGAACCCACTCCAAATGATTACCACCTTGAGCGGTCACATTGATTACTTCTTTTGAGTGGTCCACGTTAATTTGGTCAGGTCGTCACGAATTGAATCCGATTTGCACACTTTTCAGTGTGTGGTGCCAGGAAGGACCACGTCATAAATCAGAGTCTACAAAAGCAGAGAATAATCAACGGATGAGTATGTTTGTATGTTGTATCTTGTATATGTATTAACTATCAAGATTCAATCTCAAGTTAGGGTTGAATGTTGAGCATATCGCATTAGAAATAGACTCAAACATGATGTTCGATCAAACATATGACATATGTTTGTTTCCTCTATTAATAGTCCCGCTTTAGGCACTACCAAATTATATGATTTTTTTATTTGATCATGATCAACTAATATAAATGTTTTAGACAAAATATAGAAATTAATAATAATCGATTAAAAAAAGGGCCCGAATATACATGCTAAAGTATCATACATGATTTGTCTATGAGATTTGACTGAGCCTTATATACATAAAGTCTCTACAATTATTGTAATATGGTATTCGAGCCAATATTTTGTTCTACATTTATTTCACGTGTGAATTTCCTTGTGTGGTTATCAATAAAGTTTGCACATGAGAGTGAATGGAACTAATAAAAGTCAAATAGTGAATGTGTTGATAATTTTATTAATGGTGGACCCTAAGTAGCATTGACTCTGACACCTAATATGTGATATGACATGATACAACACAATACGCCGACACATCGATTCTAAAAAGAAAAGAAAAGAATTCAAACATGTTGGGACACATGGTATATTAAATGTATATAAAAATATATCAATGATAAATTATCATTTTTTATTATTTTAATGAAATTAATTTGATTCAAATTTGAGAACTAAATAAACACGAACATGACACGCCGACACGTCATTTCTCAATAGTAGAGAATTCCAACATGTTGGAACACATTGTATATTAAATGTATATAAAAATATATACATGATAAATTATCATTTTTGATTATTTCAATCAAATTAATTTGATTCAAATTTGACAAATAAATAAATAAATAAATAATAAAAAGCCTAGATTGGAGTGCAACCATAGATCGTTTCAACCATATATTGCTTTTGGATTGAGCATAACCATATACAGTTTCAAAACAAATCAACCGACATTTGCATTATTTTGGCCAAGGTGCATAAAAGTATAGCTTCACTTTACCCAAATATTAAACATTCCCAGTCATATGTTGTATTGGTTACTATACGTAGACTTCTTACCTTCATCCTTTTGAATTACTAGCTCTGTTTGTAATGCCGGGGGGGGGGGGGGCTGCCCATAAGTTGCTGTACTTCATATGCTCTATAATACTCATTTAAATAAAAAAAAAGAGAGCCTAGAATGAAATTTACATTAAAAAAATTAATCCTTGTTAATATTATTCATTATTTCAATTTAATAAATTCAATTCTATTCCAATAATCCATAAAATTTGAAGGGAAAACAAAATTTGAATTTGATAAATTCAACTCCATTTCAATTTGACAAGGTCATCGTTGCAGCTCCACCAACGCTGAAAGAAAAGGCATCTCTCTACATGAGCACAAGTAGCACTCCTCGTGAACCGTCGTCCTTAAGACAACTCCAGTCTTGCATGGACTGGAAGCGGCATCATTGAGCGAACTCAAGTGCTATCAACGGCGGTTGTCTAGTGTCTACCAAGGGACATCTATTGGGACTTGATCAATCGTGATAAATACGGACGATATTGTCGAGGCAGTTTGCCTAGGTGGAATTGCACCCTTGAACATCGTGAACACACGGGACGACATTATAGCCGTTAAATAATTTCATATGAAATCATGTGGTTGCTAGTTCTCTTTCCGCCGCGTATTGCAATGTCGATTTTGACGTATCAAAAAGTTACGGATAAGGTTGATAGGCATGGTCAAATGCAGCTACATATAGAGCCTTTGTGCCTCAGCGCTTAATTCACTCTTCAAGTTCCCCCTAACTCTTCTTCCAAGACTCTCCCGTCCATTTCGGTTCCAATATGGGGTTGGATATTGTCCAATTTCTTGAAAACAAGACCATCTTAGTCACGGGAGCCACTGGCTTTCTTGCAAAGAGTACTCTCTCTCTTCCTCTCTCTCTCTCTTCACGTATGAAGTATACTTAGTTGCCAATTGCCATCAATTGACCATCTTTTTGCTAACTATTATTTATTATGACGGGTTAGTTTT
Organism: Eucalyptus sideroxylon; assembly: GCA_014182405.2. NCBI lineage: Eukaryota > Viridiplantae > Streptophyta > Magnoliopsida > Myrtales > Myrtaceae > Eucalyptus > Eucalyptus sideroxylon. Next base: position 32,585,320 of record CM024555.2, on the reverse strand, counting down.
TGTGGAGAAGATCCTTCGAATTCAACCAAATGTCAAGAAAATATACGTTCTTATTAGAGCTATGGACAGACAAGCAGCGATACAGAGGTTGCATGAAGAGGTAGAGAATCAAACTCTAAATTATCCTGGGATGGTTAGATCCACTTTTTGTTCTAAATTGACTAGAAAGAAAAGGCACACATAGATGTGTGTTGAAAAAATAAATATAATAATTATTAAGGCTCCGTTTGTTTATTCGAAAAATGAATGATTTGGAAAATATTTTTCTACAATTGATTGCTTGTGTCGCTTATGAGAATGAATAAATGAAATATATTTTTATTTTCTATGAAAATAGAAGACATAAATTGTTATTGAAGATGAAAACTTTTGTTTTTCATTGACTAAAATATTTTTTAGCTATATAAATGATCATTTTTGGATAGTTATATTCCAAATTATTCGTTCTTCACTAAATAAATAGAGTCTATGGGAAGAAAATTAAGAGATTTGTGTTTTTTTAGGAAAATAACTTGAGTCGTTACAAGAGTAGCCGTATAATGGTCTATCCAATAGATGGTACAATCGCTTAGGCGTGTAATTTCGAATTAATTCTACTCTATTTAACATGGAAAATAAAGGCAAAGGAAGAAAAAGAATATGAAAACTAAGATAAAAGAAAAAATGTCCTTCATAACAACTCTCAATCTTTTCACGTCGCAAACAGCTCATAGAGAAGAAGTTATTCGACAAATTGAGGGAAGAGTGGGCAGAGAATTTCAACTCAATTGTGGAGAAATTGTCTCCGATTCCTGGTGACGTTTCTTGCGAGAATTTGGGAGTACATGAATTTGATATGAGGTTGGAGATGTGGAGAGAAATAGACATAATTGTTAGTTCGGCCGCGACTACCAAATTCGACGAAAGGTACGTGATTACAATCTTGCCCTCCCCGCCCAATTTAAAATTAGTTCAGAGAATTCGTGGCTTTTCCCTCATCCTATTTTGAGTTTATTGCCATCTTTCTCCCACAGATATGACATTGCACTAGCCGTCAATGTATTTGGAGCTAAGCATGTTGCTGAATTTGCTGTGAGATGTGTTAACGTAAAGATGCTACTTCACATATCAACTGGTTTGTGTTTTTTCGATTGTGGTTGCTCTTGATATTTTTGCTATGTAAATTAGCAGATGATAGGTTCTATTTCACCACCTGCTCATTTAAAAAGTAGTTTGCACTGACAGTGTATCTTATGGAACCTTTTATTTTCAGCATATGTATCTGGCAATATGACCGAAATTATACGAGAAAAGACATTTAGTATGGGTGAGACGCTCAACGGGTCAAGGAAGTTGGACGTGAATGAAGAGAAACTCTTGGTTGAAGAATTGATGAATGAACTTCGAGAAAAGAACGCTTCAGAAAGAGAAAGCACCATTGCTTTAAAGAATTTGGGCTTGCAAAGGTTTGCTTTTTATTGATTGAATCGTAAACAATGGAATTGATGATTAGTTGAAATTTCATCTTTAATTGTGGCTTTCAAACCTACGCACCAAGTTAGACCACTGCCTCAAGCTTAGCTTACTCAATCATCATTTGTAAAGTTGATGGTATCATATGGCAAAATTACCAAATTTTTTTCAAATTTATTATAATCGTGTCAATTTAGTTTTAAATCTTTTTTTTTTTGGCTAATTGAGTTGAGAACCTTTTATTTTGTGCCAATTTAGTCAATTAGATCAATTTTGGTTGAAAATTGCTAGCATTGATACTACCCTCCTATATGGTTTAGCCAAAGACCTTGAGACACTTTTAAATATTTTTATTTCTTTTTTTCTTTTATTTATTTTTCTTTTCTTCCCTTCTTCCTCTAGTTGTAGTTGGTTGTCCTTGCTAAGGCCAACCAGCCAGAAGAAGAAGGAAGGACCAAAAAAAAAAAAAAAAAAAAGAGGGAGAGAAAGAAAGAAAAGAAAAAATATTAAAAAGTGTGTCGCGTCGGTCTTTGGCTAAAATAGGAGGGTAGTATCAATGCTAAAAACCAAAAATAATGACTAAATTGGCACAAAATAAAAGGTTAGTTAAAAGTTACATCTTTAATTGTGGCTTTCAAAGCCAAGCATCAAGTTGGACTGTTACCTCAAGATCAGCTTACTCAATCATCATATCTAAAGTTTTTTTTTTTTGGTCGAAATTATATCAAAAGTTGATTGTATAATATTGATGTTCTTTTCATGAAAATTTGGGTCGTAAAAAATGTTTTTGGTTGGGCTTGAAGTTTTGGTGATAAACTCTTTACAAGGTGCTTGACCATAATATTCAAAACTAAAACATGAGTTAGGTAGTTAAAATATGTCTGACCAGTCAATTCATTTGTATATGGCCATACTATTATATTATAATCTTCAGCAGTTCTTATGATATTCATTATAATTGATGTGCAGGGCAAGGCTGCATGGTTGGCCAAACACATACACTTTAACGAAGGCAATGGGGGAAATGATGGTGCAGCACCATCTCAAACAAAATATACCTCTTGCTGTTATGAGACCCACAATCATAACAAGTACTTACCGAGAACCTTTTACTGGTTGGATTGAGGGTTTCCCTCCCAGGTTATCCTTCACAAAACTCTCTCTCTCTCTCTCTCTCTCTCTCTCTCTAAACGTGGTTTGGCATTGAACTCCTAATTTTAGCAATAACTTCCAAGTTTATAGTTCGCTCATAGTTAGTAGAATCTTACATAATCACTCATTTTAAATTTCTAGCGTCACCTATGACATTATTTTTTGGGAGTAATATCATATGTGGTCCCTGAATTGTTATTCGATATTCAACGCACCTCAGTTTTTGAATTGAATTAAAAAAAGTGGAGGAACTCTATTGAACTCCAAACCAAAGTGAAGGGACTACTCAAGTATTATTACCGGCTGGTTCTTCGCAAAATGCAAGTTGTTACTGAACAAGAAAATCAAGAAACATATCTACATCTGTTTTTTAGTCTAGTTGCTAAATAGCAATACAAGATCATAAAAAAATCAGATAGACTTGCGCGGGCGGGTCTACTAATGAACGGATAGAGGAGGGTAAACAATGAATAAATGATGTTTGCGATCCTTGATTTTCATAAAGGGCCATCAAAAATTCAAACTCCACAGGGAGGTTGACAGGAGAGTTTGAAAAGAAATTTTTGAATAGGTAAAAGATCAACGTCTCATAGACAGTTATATTCATCAAATGAACATAGCAAGTTATAGGTAAATGAACACACGCATGGGCATATCTTTTACTGGTTAAAAATGTTGGTTTTAATTGATTGATTATGTAGTGAGACCTTAGTCCTTGACATGTAATGGCGATAAGTATCTCATTAACTGGGTATTTTGTTGTTTAACATGCTAGTATTGTATAATTAACTTTTTTTTTTCTTTCTTTGGAAACATACATGGCACAGAACTATGGACAGTATCGCCATACTCTATGGTAGAGGAAGACTGAAATATTTCTTGGGCAATCCTAACACGATACTCGACATGGTAACATCTAATCATCTCGACAAGCGTTAACCACCATCCAAATGCTATGATTATAAGCATCCTAAATTTTGCATTTGCTTAATTGATTATGTACTCCTTTGTGAATTGGCCTGTGATAATTGATTTGGCAAAATATTCATAATTATAGATTCCAATCATCACTTTATTGTGCACATTTGAAAACACTTAAGGACATACATTTATTCATATACATGTGCATTTGATGCCTTTAAACCTAAATATGGAATTTCATCTTGAGTAGATACCAGCAGATATGGTGGTAAACGCTATGATTGTGGCCATGGCGGTGCATGCTAATCAGCCCAATTCAAACAAGATTTACCAAGTGGGTTCCTCAAAGAAACATCCTATGTCCTATTCAGATCTTCGACGCATCATTGTGAGTTACTTCAAGGACAGTCCTTGGATCAACGAGGATGGGAAGCCGGTCAAAGTTCGTAAGCCTAGAATTATGGGAAGCACGGCCAGCTTTCGCAAGCACATGAGACGTTACATTCTCTTGTCAAAGGTAAGTTCAAAATAACTTAAAAAGTGAAGATCAAATTTTCACTAAAAGTTAATTCAATAAGTTGAAATATGGAGAAAATTGAAGATCCCAAATATCTGAAAATCTTTATGTTATATGAATTTTAAGTAGTCAAGTCAACATATTTCTTTCTTTATTGATATAAGTGATGATAATCTAGAAATTAATAAACATATCTTCAAATAATTAGCTAATTTGTTTGAAGTGACAGTTTCTTTTAATATGTTTCAATATTTACCACTCTCATTTTTTGACTTCCGTTAAACGGGAAATGGCTGAAACCTTTAGAAATACGTAAATATAAACACATAAAACATTAACTATTATGAAAAATTAAAGTTTGAATAATACTTTACATTCCAGCAATAATGCCTAATTTTTTGCTTTATAAATTCAAAGCATCGGGGCCCTAACATAAGAAAAAAGAAAAAGAAAAAAGAGCTAGTGATGAAAGCCGAAAAGTCATGGTCAAAAGTCACAGCCACGAAAAAAGATGGAAAAATGTGCTTTGTTTAAACCCTAGGCTCGTGTTACATAAGAATCTAATGGGCACTTTATCTAATTAATTGACATGCATATTCCATGATATTAAGAAAATGGGAAAAGCATCCTTAATTTTTGTTTGACGCATGAAATTTGAGGATGTGTTATCGCTAAAAATAATTATTCCATGAATAATATTTTTGTTATCAACAGCAATTTATATCCAAATATTTTCATGGATAATGAAAATATTTTTATTCATTTATTTTTGTAAATGATATAAACTATTATTTTTAGAATTTTTTTATATTATTTATTCTTTCACAGCTAGTTCTGTATTATTTTGAATGAAGGCGTTGAAAGTTGCTAGCTCAGCGTTTGGCGGGTGTTTCCAAGGCTTGCATGCTGACTTGGACAAAAAGGTCAACACTGCCCTGCGATTGGCTGACCTCTACGAACCTTATATATTCTTCAATGGGGTGTAAGCTTCTAAGCTTCTATGCGTTGGCCAATATGCGTGCAGAGTGCATTAATTAATCACCTCCTTCCCCTTATATACAGATCTCTGTTCAAGTATTTAACTATTAAATCACTTTTTAAACTATAACTTTTGAAACAACCAATTGTGATCTTACAAATTTAATATAGAAGTCTTGGGTTTATACTTTTATAAGCTTAAATTTGCCTCTCCTATTATATATTTCCATGCCTTAAAGCTTACGCGTGAGAAGAGTATCATAATGATTAACTATTACCATGAATTCACCTCCTAGCTTAAATTTTTAAAATAGTCGATAGTTATCTACAAAATTATATAATTTCTGACTCTTATTTTTTTTTATTGACTTAGCTTTGACGATACAAATATGATGGCTTTGAGAGCCATGGCCTTTGACAATGGAGTAAACTTGGAAAGTGACTTCTGCTTTGATCCAGGGTGTATCAATTGGGAGGACTATTTCAAGAGAACTCATTTGCCCACAGTTGTCAAAACCTTCGAGCGCAAGTGAGAAATGATGCAATTAATAAATAGTTTGGGACATGCAATAGTTGGCATTATGAACTCCACCTGTTTCGACCCAAAAAATAAAATAAAATAGAGATAGAGAACTCCACATGTTCTATTGTATCATATGTGGAAATAAATAAGGTGTTGCAACACAAACATCTGTTGCTATTTTCGGTGTCATGTTAGTTTGAAGTGCCAATTATATTAGAATAATACATGTACGATCTGTATTCTACCTCATTTGTAACACCTCAAATATTGCAAATAGGAGGTTGCTAGATAAATAGCAATTTGGTTACTAGAATTTTCCCAAATTCTTGGTTCATGTGACACATAATATTTGATATGATAATGTCTTGACCTTCCCAAAGGTGAATCACCAAAGAGAAAGCTAATAGACTACTAAACAGGAGTGAAGGTTCCTCTCATGAGGTAATCATTCACGTATAGCATGCTCTTTCAGGCCCTACCAATTACAACTTGGTGTTTAATTTAACATGCAATTTTCTTACCTTTTGGAGCCATTGCTAATCAATTAGATTAGACACTCAAATAAGATGTGAAAGTACATTTACTTCTATGAACAAGAGATTTAATGGATTTGGGGACTTGATTATGCTTGATTAATGTAATGCCATTTCGATACCATTTTTCTTTATTTTCAAAAGAATATTTTGCAAGTAGTCTTAATTGATTTTAAGTAAAGCCACTAACACGCAAGAAGTGATCATGTGTGTTGACACCTAAATTTTGTTTAACCATTTGGAATTAATTGTATACAAAATTAAGGGCTAACCTTTAGTCCGTAAACAAAAATATTAAAATTAAATTGCATATCATAAAGTTTTAAAGAGCATATGTTAATTGCATTTAAATTGGACCAGCGGTGATGAATGGGCCTGAATTAGTCACGTGGATAGTGGCCCACAATAAGTGAAATTCGGCCTAGGCTAGGAGTGTTAGTGGCCGAAATTACAGGAGGAAAAGGAGGGGTCTTGAGCTTTAATTGAACTGGTTCAGCCCATTAAAATTAAAAGGCTTTGAGCTTAATTAGATAAAGGCCCTAGAGATGAAGCGTAATCCAATCAAATATTTGAGTGGTAATGCATGTTTCTTAAGATACCAAAAATACCCGTTAAATTAGGAAATTTTCCTCATTAAACCATGTGCATATGGACCGCAATTTGATCTCAACCACAGATATGATCCCATTTGCATGGAAAATCTTCTATTACCACTTGGATACGATCATCCATTTTATTCATTACCAAAATTGAATAAGAGTGGATGTGTTTTGGAATTTGGATGATTTGGTGACTCTTTCTTGCTCTCTCTCTCTCTCTCTCTCTCTCTCTCTTTTTTTTTTTTAAAATTTGTTTCCCTAATAAAGAAATACAAAAAAGACTAGGTGGAATTTGAATAGATTTTTATAGATCATGTTGTATGTTTAGAATAGATTCTGATTGCTTTTCCTTAAATAGATCAGGAAATTTTTGGATAGATAGCATTTATGTCAAATCTAGAAGATTATGGTAATTTTCTGATTTAAATTAGGGCTTAGAATAATTTATTTCCTAATTTAAATTAGATAGTATCCTAATCTTTATAGTTCATTTATGGTAATATTCAATTTCAAAGTTTTCTGAAAAAAACAAAAAAATATCATGTACGTGTCATATAGAATTATGGTCATCTAATTGCATGTCATGTGGATTAATTTAATTAGAATGCGTGTCATGTTAGAATAAAATGCTTAGTAATTTTGCTCGTCATTAGAGTTAGGTTATTTGACTAAAATTGCATGTTATGTAGTCCGCATGTTAGATTAATTTAAGTAAAGTCACATGCCACATTAACGTAGTCACAAATTAAATTTTCTCGTCATTAGAATTAAGCCACCTAGTTAAACATCATCATATTGCATCTAGAGTAAGCTGGTATTGCATACATTGTATAAAGCATAGTTTTCATTAAACAAAGTAAAACCCAACAAAGTAGTTAGTTGAAATTGTGTATTTAATTAGAAATCATATATAGGTTGGATATGCAATTTTTCTATTTACTTGCAATTTATTTACTATTTTTTTATTGGATGTTGCATTAATGTTTGGACATCCGTGTAATCACCTCACATGTTAAAAGATAATAAAATGAATCCAAGTTGTATGCTAAATATATTTTTGATAAAATGAGCTGTACCAAATGAGATAGCTAGTATAAGCACCTAGAGGGGGGTGAATAGGTGTAAAAACAATTTCTCGAGATACGAAAGCGATACTAGGCAGACGATAGAAAGGAAGATCTCCAAAACAGATTATGATCAAAGTAAAGCAGAGAGTAGTGAAGAGAAAATTAAACACAAGGTTTATAGTGGTTCGGCTTATTCCAAGCTTACGTCCACTCTTCCGCACTGATAGCCCACCGGCTGGATTTTACTATGAACAAAAGAGATGTTACAGCATAGCTTTCCCTTGATTCCACATTGTAGATATTCTACTACATTTCCTTAAGATTTCTCACGAATATAGACTCTCTTTTGCGTACAAGATTTTGCTCAAAATGAATTGACTAAGAACAAGGAGCTTCAGAATTTGGAATTCTTCTATCGTGCACACTCTCGAACAACTGGAACGTCTTCCTTATATACTCATTTATGTCATCATACCCGTTGGCACTTACCAAAGGAATTCCTCCAATCTACCCGTTAGACGGAATCAATTAGGAAGATCATTCGAGCCATTAAAGGAACATGTCGATAGCCCATCAACTGTTCGCCCATACAATCAGGATCTCGGTTTCTATAAGTAGAACCTTCCAAGTATACTTTGCCAATCATCGGATCCTTAATCTTCGAATAATCATGATCAAATAAAGGATTCTGTTATGTCATATCCAGCCAAGGGATCTTCTCCAGTCGATAAGGTTACATCCTTAATGAAACATCCAGTTCTGGATAGCCTTTCTTCAACGGATTAGAAACTGTCAATGAGGATAGACTTTGAGTCTTGAGCCTGGTTGTCCGGAGGTCTTCAAACTTTAAATAGCAGAGTTTGCAAATCTTCAGACTAGATTGATGGAAACGTTTTGTCAGCTTCAAAACACTTCACGAAGATTTCTCAAACAATCTCTCCTTTTTTGATGGTGACAAAACTTTCCTGCAGATTTGAATAACTTTGATCTGCAAAACATTACTCAAACAAATATGGATATCTTATAAAGATAAATGGCTTAATGAATGATAACACTAGAATCTGCAACCACATAAAATAGGTTAGTCTTGTATGTGATAAAACCATCCATAAGATATCAATAGTAGTTAATATAAGCAGTCAAATCCAAATCCCAAATTCAGTCCACATCCAAACACAAAAGTAAAGTCAACCATCAAAATAAAACAATCCAAAAGTTCAAAAGGTGTAAGGTTCAAAGTTTTCAAATCTCGCATCTTTCCCCCTTTTTGTTAGCATAAAAAAAAAGGTTGAGATGAAAATGGAGTAGAGTGAAGAATGCTTGGGAACACGAACAAGCTGGAAATCTCCCATTGATTGAACGATGCCTTCCAGCCTTTTCAAGTCTTCCTTCAGTTGTGCAACATCCTCACCTTAGCATTAGCCTGAATTTGAAGAGAAAGGGCTTGGATATGATCATTCAAGGAACCTGAAGAAGCTTGACCTGCATTCTGCAAATTCTGAACTTCGCATCCCATAGCGTATATTTGACCTCGCATTTCCAAGAGAACATCCAGAATTCTGCGAAAATCTGCTGAATTATCGATCTGCGTACTAGCTTATGCACGGTCAGATGGAGTAAAGGCAGATGATGGCAAATCAGCATAATCATGTAGATTTGGCGAAGAAACATCATGTCATTCCTTATGAAATTAAGAGGCATAAATGTCCTCTAGATCTATTGGAGAGCGACTGACTCCCTCACTGGTAGCAGGATATGAGGACATTCCTCTCCTCTCTTGGTCTCCCCCTGTTTCCATGCCTTCAGGTGGAGATGAGTGTTCCTCATGTTCTCCTTCCTCTTGATCTCTTTTCTCTTCTTCTTCTTTTTCAACTCTTTCCTTCTCAGCCTCTTTTTCTTCTTCTTCTCTCTCCTCTGTTTCTTTCTCCTCTGCTTCTTTCACTTCTCTTTCTCCAGTCCTCTGCTCTGAGTCTTTTTCTTGATGTTCCTTTGATTTTGGAACAGAACTATTGGGGAAATATTCTTGAAATGTTTTGAAGTTGACAAAACGTTTCCATCAATCTAGTCTGAAGGTTTGCAGACTCTACTGTTTAAAGTCTGAAGACCTCCGGATAGCCAGACTCAAGATTCAAAGTCTATCCTCATTGACAGTTCTAATCCGTTGAAGAAAGGCTATCCAAAACTGGATGTTTTATTAAGGATATAACCTTATCGACCGGAGAAGATCTCTTGGCTGGATATGACATAACGAAATCCTTTTTAATTGATCGAGATTGATTCGAAGATTAAGGATCCGTTGATTGGCGAAATATTCGTGGAAGGTTCTCCTTATGGAAATCGAGATCTTAATTGTATGGGCGAACATGATTGATGGGCTATCGTCATGTTCCTTTAATAGCTCAAATGATCTTCCTAATTGATTCCGTCCAATGGGTAGATTGGAGGAATTCCTTTGGTAAGTGCCAACGGGTATGATAGCGTAAAGGAGTATATAAGGAAGATGTTCTAAGTTGTTCGAGAAGTGCGCGATAGAAGAATTCCAAAGTATGAAGCTCCTTGTTATTTAGTCAATTCATTTGAGCGAAAACTTGTACGCAAAAGAGAGTTTATATTTGTGAGAAACCTTGAGGAAGTGTGGTAGAACATCTACACTGTGGAATCAAGGAAAAGCTGTGCCGTAACATCTCTTTTGTTCATAGTGGAATCAGTCGATAGGCTGTCAGTGCGGAAGAGTGGACGTAGGCTTGGGATAAGCCGAACCACTATAAACCTTGTGTTTAATATTCTCTTCCCTACTCCCTACTTTGCTTTGATCGTAATTCATTTTGGTTAAGCAAAAGAGTACTTCCTTTCTATTGGTTGCCTAGTATTACTTTCGTATATCGAGAAATTATTTTTACACCTATTCACCCCTCTCTAGGTGTTTATACTAGCTACATCAATTGGTATCAAAGCCCGTGTACTCACTTTGTTTGAAGTGTTTTACTTCAGAGTTAAAGATCCATGGCTAGTATGTTGGCTCCAGGGCTGGTAGAAAGGCAAAGCAGTACCAGACCACCTTACTTTGATGGAAATGATTACAACATATGGAAAAACAAGATGAAGGCGTTCCTAAGATCAAAGGATCCTCTGGAATGGGATGTTGTAGAAAATGGAATCATTCGTAAAGCTGCACCTGTCTCAGAAAGATGAAAAGATACCGTGGAGTCTAGTCAAATGACTCAGGAAGAGATAATCAAGAGATAAGCTCTTGATGCAAAAGCAATTTATTCTTTATACTGTGCTCTATCACCTACTGAATATAACAGAATATCTTCTTGTGTTACAACTAAAGAAGTCGGGGATAAATTACATATTACCTATGAAGGAACCAATCGAGTGAAAGAAACTAGAATCAACATTCTTCTCGGTCAATACGAAGCCTTCAGAATGAAATCGGGAGAATCTATAACTGACATGTTTAGTCGTTTTACAGATATTGTGAATGGTCTTGAAAATCAAGGTCAACCAATTTCTGATCCCATGAAGGTAAACAAGCTACTGCGTGGACTCTCCAAGGATTGGAATCACATAAAGACCTCAATCAGAGAGACCCAAAGAATCATGCCACTATCTGTTGATGAGTTGATTGGAACTCTTCAGTCTTTGAAGTGAAACGAATCAATGAAGACGAAGACCCTACAGGTAAGAAATCCATTGCATTAAAATCCAATGATAATTCTAATGTTGCAGATTCTGAAGACGATATGGACGATGAGGAGCTTGCTCTCATGATAAGAAGATTCAGAAAGTTGAACAAAAAAGGAAGAAGATTCAATCCAAGGAAACAAAGTTTTCAAAAAGCAAAGACTAAGTCTGTTGAAGATGATGAATCAAATAAAGATATACTCTGCTTTGAATGTAAGAAAAATGGACACATCAGACCCAATTGTCCTCTTTTGAGGAAGAAGAAAGGAAAAGCTGAAAAGTATGGAAAGGCTCTTAAAGCAGAAATCTGGAGTGATACAGAATGTGAAGAGAGTGATGATGATTATGTCAACATATGTTTGATGGAACAATCGGATTTAGATTCAAACTCTGAGACAGACTCAGATTTAGACAGTGAATTTGAGGTGAGTAACTTCAAAATCCTTATTAAAGTTTCTAAATACATTGATGAGTTGTGTTTTAGTCTTAAGACTTCTCTTAAAAGGATTTCCGAACTCAAAAAGGAAAATTATGCCTTAAAACAATAAGAAAATGTTTTGAAAGAAAAGGTGAAATATTTAGATATGAATGTTTTTTCTCTTAGAGAAAGTGAAGATAATCTTTCAAAAGACAATGCATTCTTGAAAAATGATATCTCATATATTTCCAAAAGATTTTCGATAGGATCTGAGAAACTAGAAAAAATACTTTATGTTCAAAGACCTTATTTCAATAAATCTGGTTTGGGAATGACTGCTGAAACCATTCCTTTAATTGATTTTCCTAAAGTGAAGGAAAGAATCAAACAAAGACTCTCAAGAGATGCTTACAAAAATCATTTTAAAAGGACCTTTGTAAAACCAGTAGGTCACAATGCTCTTAGATGTTCAAAATGCAATAGTGCGAGACCATTTTGAAAAAGAATGTCCTATGGTTTGGAAACCTGTCAATAAAGTATGGGCAAAAACCGCATATCATACTAACACGAATGGACCCAAGAAAAGATGGGTACCAAAGAAAGTTTGAGTTTCTTTTTTAAATGCAAGTTACTATCAAGAGAAAGGTAAAATGGTATTTGGATAGTGGATGCTCAAGACATATGACAGGAGATTCAAATTGCTTCATAAAACTTGTTCAAGTGAATGGTGGAAAAGTCTCATTTGGAGGAAACAGCAAAGGAAAAATTGTGGGATTTGGAACTGTGAAAATTGGAAACCTCACAATAAGCAATGTTTCTTTAGTTGAATGACTCAACTACAATCGCTCGGTGTCGATCGGCTATGTGATACCGGTTTCAAAATCTACTTTCAAGAGGGTATATGTTTAGGAACCAGTAAAGACTTTACTCAGTCATTTATGGGACGAAGACATGGAAATATCTACCTCTTGGATGTGAAACCAGATGAATCACAATGTTTAATTTCAATCCAAGACGAAGCAAGCTTATGGCACAGAAAGCTTGGGCACATCAATATGAAGTAGATAGCCAAAATTTCAACAAAGAAGCTTGTTCATGGCTTACCCAATTTATCATATCAAAAGTCTGACCTATGTACACCATGTATATTGGGAAAACAGGTAAGAAATTCCTTTAAACCAATAAATCAAGTTTCCACTAATCGTGTACTGCAGCTTCCGTATATGGATCTCTTTGGACCAACAGAACACGAGCATTGGAGGTAAGAAATATTGCCTAGTAATCGTGGATGATTACTCACGATTTACTTGGGTGTATTTCCTAGCAAGTAAGTTTGAAACTTTCTCTTACTTTGAAAAATTTGCTAAAAAGGTTCAAAACGAAAAAGGATATGTTATTACGAGTATAAGAATAGATCATGGAGGTGAATTTGAAAATCAATATTTTATAAAGTTTTGTGATGAATTTGGTTTTCAGCATTTGTTCTCCTCTCCATATACTCCAGAACAAAATGGAGTTGTGGAAAGAAAGAATAGATCGCTTCAAGAAATGGCCAGAACTCTTCTAATTGAAAGCAACGTCTCCTCACGTTTTTGGGCTGAAGCAGTTTTTACAGCATGTTATATTATCAATAGAGCTTTTCTAAGGCCTATTCTAGAAAAAAACCCCTATGAATTATTCAAAGAAAAGAAGCCTATTGTTTCATATTTTCATGTGTTTGGATGCAAATGTTTTATACTGGAAAATGCAAATGATCGAGTTGGTAAGTTTGAAGAAAAGTCGATGAAGGCATCTTCCTTGGATATTCAACCACAAACAAAGCGTACGAGTCTACAACAAAAAGACTCAAACTGTGGAAGAATCAATGAATGTCAAATTCCAGGATTCTATACAAAATGAATCTATTCAGACTCATCTTGAAGATCCTGAACCTGCTCTAGACTCTACAAAGTCTAAATCTCAAGAAGCAGCTCAGACTTTGAAGGACCAACAGCAAGTGACTGTTGAAGATTCAAGTGAAGAAAGTGATCATCATTCTGACAAATTAACCAGCAACTGGAAGCATAAGTCCAGTCATCCCAAAGATTTTACCATTGGCGACATTAATGAAGGAATTTGCACAAGATCCAAAAGGCGCGAAGAGTCTAGTGCTGTGGCTTTTATTTCTGAAATAGAACCCAAAAGCATAGATGAAGCTTTTTTTGATGAAAGCTAGATTGAAGCCATGCAAGAAGAGCTCAGGCAATTCAGTATCAATGATGTCTGGGAATTGACTCCTAAATCGAAAGGTAAATCAGTCATTGGAACTAAATGGGTCTTCAGCAACAAGATGGACGAGAAAGGAAAGGTTGTAAGAAACAAAGCAAGACTCGTGGCCAAGGGATACACGCAAGTAGAAGGGATAGACTATGATGAGACTTACGCACCAGTAGCAAGGTTAAAATCAATTTTTTTATTACTTGCATTTGCTTGTCATAAAAATTTCAGGTTATTCCAAATGGATGTCAAAAGTGCCTTCCTAAATGGATTCATCTATGAGGAAGTCTATGTGGAACAACCACCTGGGTTTGAAGACCCAAGGAAACCAGACTTAGTATTCAGACTCAAAAAGGCCTTATATGGCCTAAAACAAGCACCTTGAGCTTGGTACGACAGGCTGAGTAAGTTTTTAATTCAAAACGGTTTTGTGAAAGGTAAAGTAGACACTACTCTGTTTATCAAAAGATAAAGCAAAATTTTTGTGCTAGTTCAAATATATGTCGATGATATTATATTCGGATCTCCTAATGAAAGTCTGTGCAAGAAATTCTCTAAGACTATGCAGGATGAATTTGAAATGAGCATGATGGGTGAGTTAACCTTCTTTCTCGGGCTTCAAGTGAAACAATTGAAGGAAGGAACTTTTATTCATCAAGAAAAATATGCTAATGATCTCGTCAAAAAGTTTGGTCTGAACAATTGCAAGAAGGCTGAAATACCAATGTCAAGTTCCTTGAAGATAGACAAAGATGAAGAAGGAAAGAAAGTCGACCAGAAGCTATATAGGAGTATCATTAGCTCACTTCTTTATCTTACGCTTCTAGACTCGACATTTTGTTTAGTGTTTGCATTTGTGCAGATTTCAAGCGAGACCCTAAAGAATCTCATTTAAATGCTGCAAAGCGTATTATTAAATACATAGCTTCAACTTCAAGCATCGGCCTATAGTATCCTAAAAGAGGAGACTTTACTCTTCTTGGATACTTAGACGCAGATCTAGCCAGTTGCAGAGTTGATAGAAATAGCACATCGGGTACCTGTCAACTACTTGGAGGCAGGACAGTGTCTTGATTTTCAAGGAAGCAGAGTACAGTAGCTCTCTCTACAACAGAAGTAGAGTATGTAGCTCTCGGTAGTTGTTGTTCACAAATTCTGTGGATAAAACAACAGCTAAGAGACTTTGGAATTGAAGATTCATGTACGAAGATTAACTGCGACAGCACTAGTGCAATCAATCTTACCAAAAATCCAATTCTTCACTCAAGAGCAAAGCATATAGAGATTCGACATCACTTCATTAGAGATCATGTTCAAAATGGAGAAGTTTCAATTCAGTATGTTGATTCAAAGAACCAACTGGTGGATATATTTACAAAGCCTTTGGAGAAAAATCAATTTGAAATTATTCGCTCCAAACTCAACATTTTTGAGGTATGAGGAAATCAAAGTCTAGAGACTCTCAGACTTAGGTAAACAAGACCTTGATTGTAAGTTATTCTCTCTCTTGAATCTCATTTTGAAAAGGTACGATCGTCAACTGTGTTTGATTATTGCTATATTTAATTGACATGACTATTGCGACGTTTCGTTTTCGAAAAAGGAAGTTATTTTTTTTTGAAATGACTATTTTCGCGGAAATGGCAGTTATTTTGAAAAGGCATCTTTTTATTTTCCTTTGTGACGGTCCGTATGCCCCCTTTTTAACCGATTATGCACTGTTGCTTCTTCTTCGCTTTACTCTCCAAAAACCCTAAAAAGAACCGATCTTCCATTCCTATTTTCTTCTCTTACCTAAGCTTCGAAAAAGTTGTCATTTTTCTTGGGAAAGTCAAGCAAGGAATCTTTCAAAGAGTGAGAAAGATGTCGTCTTCAAGAAAGTCTTCGAGGATCACAAGCAGGGGACCACGGTGAATGAGTGAGGGGCCTACTCACTTCGATCTCATCGAGGAAGAAGAGGCTCCAAATCAGCAGCAGAGCCCACAACATTCTCAGCAGCGTCATTCTCCACCATCTAGTCCTCAAAATGTTAGTTATTAACAAGAGGAAGAAATCATTGAAGACGTATATCCTGTAAGAGTTCAAAGGCCCTCTTTTATTTATAAGCTTTATCGTGCCTTAAAAGGGACTCGTTGTGGCATCCCAAAATTCAGAGCCAAGCCATAAGGTGTGTTAAAGTCTCTAATTAGGTGATAAAATTTCCTATGGCTTATGCTTTAGCCATTAGTCTTTTTAATTAGATGATTTGTGCATATGATTGTGAGAATTTAAATTTGATAGAATATGATAATAATCTATGCTTGGCCATGTACTTATTAAATTAAATTTCAATAAACAAGATGTCCCAAGACTTTGGCCAAGATGAAAATTGAAAATTGAAAATATTTATAGAAAGGAATTTAAAAAAAAAAGGGGGAAAATGTCAATTTTTAGGATGGGCCTTAGGCCCATTGGCCTAAGCTTTTAATGGGCCAAGTTGGCCGGCCCAATAGAGGCCCAAGAGGGAGTGGTCGACCGGCCCAAAAAGCCCAAGCCCAAATTCAAAAGTCCATAAGACAAGTGGCACAAGATTCTCATGTATTGGCTTAGGGAAGAAGGCCATGCATTGGCCAATTGAAAGGCAAGTAATGATTATCAATGATGAGAGTTTGGGGGTATAAAAGGGAAGAGAGAGAGAAGGTGGCCGGTTTTACGTCATTCGTCCAAAGAGAGAGAGAGAGAGAGAGAGAGAGAGAGGGTTTGTGCGAGAGAGAGGGGGAGCGGCCGAGAGAGAGAGGAGGAGAAACCGCCGTCCATCCGCCGTGTGCCGCCATGTTCACCACCCTACGCCATCGACCGACCGGTCTAGAGGCAAGTGGGAGTCCTCTAGCTTCTCTTGCATGCTTGTATGTTGTTTGCATGTTAAATTTTTGGGTGTTTAAGTGAGAAAAACCGAGGTGTGGTTGGCTTATTCTTGAATCGCATGACTGTTCTTGCTCGGATCATGTGAGTCAGAAAGTTGTTTGAGCTTGCATGTGTGTTTAGAGTCCGATTTTGGCTTAAATTTCTTCATGAAAGTTATAGCTAACATCTTGTATTACAACATAATAAACTTCCGTGGAAAATGATGGAGATTTGAGGGGTTAAAGTCTCATCCTACGGAGATCTCAGATCTGGAGAGTTTTTACTGACCTCTTGCTGGATTCGTGACTGCATGTTGGTTTGTGATGAGAATCTCACTTTGATTTCTTCATGAAAGTTGTAGGGGATATCTTAGAATACAACATACTCAAATTTGA
Source organism: Eucalyptus sideroxylon (assembly GCA_014182405.2). Classification (NCBI taxonomy): domain Eukaryota; kingdom Viridiplantae; phylum Streptophyta; class Magnoliopsida; order Myrtales; family Myrtaceae; genus Eucalyptus; species Eucalyptus sideroxylon. Next base: position 32,567,939 of record CM024555.2, on the reverse strand, counting down.
AGTGAAATGAACAAGTATAGCCTAGTAAATCGGCTAGATCTTGAAGACGGTAATTCTGGAGGTGTATTTTGGGCCACCCGAGACTTCATGGACTTAAATGTGGACTATACTCTGGATATTTGACTTGGATCTCTCCATGAAACTTGTAACGGACATTTTTATGTATAACATATCTAAATTTCAGAGGAAACTAAAGAGAATAGGTAGGTGAAATCTCAATATTTCGGAGATGTGTACACTGGACGATGCGGTAATGGATCCAGAAGCTTCGTGAGATTGTATAAAATAATCTAGAAATAATTTGGCTTAGAAGTCTTCATGAAAGTTGTACGAAAATTTCTTGGCTATAACTCGGTGAAATTTCGTAAATTTTGGAGGCCGTATGGATATTTTAATCGAATTTCTTTGGAAACCGTGCATTCTGGTTTCATCCGAAAATTATATGATGTTTTGTGAAAATTGGGAAATTATGTGAAATGCTATTTGGCCATGTATTTTGTATGAAATTATCATCCTATTGGCTTGTTTAATATTTGCTGAAATTTTTATAATTTTGGGAATTTGTTGATATTAAATTTAATATTCATGGAAATGACAAAAGTTGGAATTTAAATAAATAAATAAATAAATAAAAAGGAAAGAAAAAAATAAAATAGATTATTTTATTGGCCATAAATTCCATTAAATTTATTAATAAATAATTTTATTTTGTTGCATGTATGATAATGTCTTGATGTATGCATGACATTGAATTGAAATGCATGTGTGAATTACATGCCAAGTATGACTTGTTTGATGTCACATCATATGCCATGCTAAAATTAAGACCGAAATGGGTAAATGTGGATAATGATAAGTGAGGAGGTGGTTGTGGTGGAGGATGATGCCGGAATGTATAGAGATGTATTGTCGGATTACCTTGGGAGATTCAGGATGCCTGGAATGTGGGGGGCCGGAAGCCCTGTCGGAGGTTTCTGCCCGAAGGGAATGCCTCACGATGTCAGGATTTGGGGTGCGGGATGCCCGGCCAGGGAGTGTAAATGCCGGAAGCCTTGTCTAAGGTTTCTGCCCGAAGGGAATGCCTCGTCATGCCAGTTGGGATGCGAGATGCTCGGAATGTGGGGGGCCGGATGCCCGGTGGCCTGGGAGGCTGAATGCCGGAAGCCTCGGAGGTCTTTGCTCGAGGGGATGATGAAATTTATGATTTGAGAAATGGGTGATGTGGTGATCAATTGAAAGCAAAAAGTGGAAATTAAACCATGGCATGATATGCATGATGATATGCATGATGATATGCATGATGATGATGGTGACTGATGTGAGATAATGATGATCACCCATGGCATGATATGCATGATGATATGCATGATGATGATAATGATGATGATATATGATATGGCATGATGACGTGTGTAATGTGATGATGTCATGATGATGATGACATGTATGATATAATGATGCCGTGATGATGATGACATGTGAGATGTGATGATGTCATGATGATGATGAAATATATGATATAATGATGACATGATGATGATGATGATGACATATATGATATGATGGTGCATGATAGTATGCGCATGGCTTCAAGGTAAGTAACGCCTACAATGCATGTATAATTTGTATGATGCATTGAGTTGTTATTGGATTCCTTATCTGCTGAGTGGTTGTACTCACCCCTTTTGGGGACCAACATTTCAGATTAGCAGTATGCCGCTTCCTACCATCGCGCGGGGTGCATTTTACGGGTTACCGTCCGACGTCGAGGTAGAGTGTTAGGAGTTCAGTTGTCCTTCTGTGCCTGGACTCACCTACATACGTGTGCGCTGTTTTGTTACATACGACATAGGCCTGGCTGGGGGTCCAGTCGTCCAGGAGTTTGTCTCCGTCCACGTTCGCCGTGATGGGGTGATGGGAGGGATGCTACCACCGCCGCCGCCTGACGCACCGGACTGGGTGTGAGACCTGTGTGCGACGAGTAGAGGCTGTGTTTTTTTTTTTTTGGGAGTTAGTCGACACATATGATGGGAGTTGAGCATATATGATGTAGAGGGTCGAGGATCCTTTTTAAGGTTTTAGGCTGGACATGGCAGAGTCCTAGCTTTTCCTTTTTGATGTACCGACCCAAAAGAAGTCCCATCTTGAAAATATATGTAAATAAAATGTCGTGGCTTGTCTATAAAAATTATGGTGATTAGTGTTGTGTATTGGTATCATGAATTAGTAGGAGGATAGATGGTGATACTTTATTTTGCTTCCGCTAATGAGTCGTGCTGGGATCGTTTTTTTTTATAAAAAAAATGCCTGTGAATAACGACGCTTCTTCTAAGTATAAGTACAATAGGGTATTAAGGTGTAACGTTGGTGCTTGTGGCGACCGCCGAAGGGTTCGGGGTGCTACGCTCGTACTCCATTGAACTATGTCGATGATTTTCTTAAAGGCAAAGGATATGGGAATGAATATACCTTTTTGCGAAAAATGGAAAGTTTGGGAATTGCTCGTAAAGGGGTGGCAGAAGAATCCCTTGCAAATATCCCAAGTGATCCTCGTGATTGGGGATTTAATCCGATAGATGAGAATGATGATGACAAATTGTACAGCCAATTTCAACTGAGGATGGGTATTGCGGCAAAAAATCGAGGAAAAATGGGAGAGTTGTTTAGATCGAAGGAACAAAAGGATTTATACTCAAAATTGCTGAAGCGTGGGGTGATAAACCCTAGGAGTGTGGATTTTGATTTTCTGGATGCTGTGAATGTTAACTTGAGGGAAAAGTTTAGTTTTCTTCAACTTGAGCAGTTCTGTTCTGACACCACAGAAGCTTACGCTGAATTAACTACTTATTTCTATTTGAATATGAGTTTCTTGGATGCAAATAGATTCTCTTTCAGTGTCAAAGATCAAGACTTTGTAGTGGATATGAATATGCTAGCAGATGTGTTAGGGGTTGAGAGAGGAAGATATCAACCGATCAAAGTTTCTATTGCTCGTGCTACATTGGAGCTTGTTAAGGACAGGAGAACAGAGGAAAAGATTTCCTACCTAAGGATGAGTGCGTTCAACATTCTGCTTCACAAGATTGTGATCAATTGCCTCAGACCGAAATCAATTTCCAAGATTGATGTTTCAAGTTCAGAGGCAAAGCTGATGTATGCCATTCTCACTGGGAAAAAGTTTTCTCTTCCTCACACTGTTATGTTCCACATGTATAGAGCAGTGGTGAAAGACAGAGGTCAACTTCCTTATCCAAGTCTTGTGACGAAGTTATTCAGATATCTGAACATTCAGCCTCCATAAATTCTTTGTGCTCGATCGTGTGATCATAGGTGGTAGGACTGAAAATGGTGACCAAGATGCGTCTGAAGGAGCTAAGGAAGGCGTTGGAGAAATTTAAGGAGAAGACTCCTGTAAAGTCTCATCAAATCTCTTCTGCATCAAAAAGAAAAGGAAAGGAGCCCATGGTTGCTCCATCCAAGAAAAAGAGAGCTCTCATCGTTGAAGATGAAGATGATGAGGAAGACATCACTATCTCTGCAATGGCGTTGAAACATCTGAGCCGTTCTACTCCAGTGAAAGACTCAGAACAGAGGACTCGAGAAAGAGAAGAGAAAGAAAGAGAGGAGAAAGAAGCAGAGGAAAGAGAAGCATAAGAAAAGGATGCTGAGGAGGCAAGGTATGAAAAAGAAGAAGAAGAAAGAGCACTTGGCGAAAAAGAAGTAGAAGAAGAAGAAGAAGAGAGAATGAATCAAGAGGAAGGAGAGCCTGAAAAACACTCTTCTCCACCTGAAGGCATAGAAACATGGGGAGATAATGAGAAAAGAGGGATGTCAGCTGCTATCAGTGAGGGAGTCAGCCGCTCTCCAACCGACCCAGAAGACATTCATACTTCTCATTTTCCTGAAGAAGAATATGATGCTTCATCGCCAACTCTGCGTGATTATTCTGATATACCATCATCTGCAGATCGTGCTAAAGCTAGTACGCGACCGATAGCTCAGCAGATTTTCGCAGAATTATGGATATTCTCTTGGAAATGCGCGGTCAAATTTATGCTCTAGCATGCGAGGTTCAAAGCTTGCAGAATGCAGGTCAAGTTTTTTCAGTTTCTTTGAAAGATCAGATCCAAGCCTTTTCTGTTCAGATTCAGGCTAATGCTAAAGGTGAGGAGGTTGCACAACTGAAGGAAGACTTGAAAAGGCTGGAAGGGATCGTTCAGTCCATGGGAGATTTCCAGCTTGTCCGCGTTCCCAAGCAATCTTGACTTTATTCAATTTTCTTCTCAACCTTTTTAATGCGACAAAAAGGGGAGAAAGATTTGAATCAAACTTTGAATTTTTAATCGTTTGGATTTGATTTGGATAGATGTTTGACTTTAATTTTGTGTCTGGATGTGAATTTGGATTTGACTGCTATTGACTGCTATTGATATCTTATGAATGACTTTATCATATTCAAGACTAACCTAGTTTCTGTGGTTGCAGATTCTAGTGTTATTCATTTAGCCATTTATCTTTATAAGATATGTATATTTGTTTGAGAAATGTTTTGCAGGTCAAAGTTATCCAAATCTGCAGGAAAGTTTTGTCACCATAAAAAATGGGGAGATTGTTGGAGAAATCTTCTTGAAATGTTTTGAAGCTGACAAAATGTTTCCATCAGTCTAGTCTGAAAGTTTGCAGACTCGTTGTTTAAAGTCGAAGATCTCCAGGACAGCCAGACTCAATATTCAAAGTCTATCCTCATTGACAGTTCTAATCCGTTGAAGAAAGGCTATCCAAAACTGGATGTTTTATTAAGGATATAATCTTATCGACTGGAGCAGATCTCTTGGCTGGATATGACATAACGAAATCCTTTTTAATTGATCGAGATTGATTCGAAGATTAATGATCCGTTGATTGACGAAATATTCGTGGAAGGTTCTACTTATGGAACCCGATATCCTGATTGTATGGGTGAACAAGATTGATGGGCTATCGTCATGTTCCTTTAATAGCTCGAATGATATTCTTAATTGATTCCGTCCAACGGGTAGATTGGAGGAATTCATTTGGTAAGTGCCAACGGGTATAATGGCGTAAATGAGTATATAAGGAAGACGTTCTAAGTTGTTCGAGAAGTGCGCGATAGAAGAATTCCATATGCTTTAGCTGTAGGAAGCTTAATGTATGCGATGGTATGTACATTCTCAGACTTGGCGCATGCAGTTGACGTTGTTAGTCGCTATTTGTCAAATCCAGGTAGAGAGCACTTGAATGCAGTGAAGTGGATTATGAGGTATCTTCGGGGAACTTCAAATTTGAAACTCAGTTTCGGGACAGGGAAACTTGAGTTAGTTGGATACACAGATTCCGACTTGGCAGGAGATATTGATACTCGTAAATCTATTTCTGGTTATTTGATTTCTTTTGCGGGTGGAGCTGTGTCATGGAAGTCAAGATTGTATAAGTGTGTTGCACTTTCTACAACCGAAGCTGAATTTATTGCAGTGACTAAAGCTAGTAAATAGATGCTATGGATGAAGAAGTTCTTAGAAGAACTTGGGTTCAAGCAAAAGAGGTATGTTCTATTTTGTGATAATCAAAGCACAATTCAACTTGGTAAGAATTCATCTTTTCATTCTAGATCGAAACATATTGATGTTAGATATCATTGGATAAGGGATGTTCTAGATGAAAAGTTGTTGGAACTTGAGAAAATTCATACGGATCATAATGGCTCCGATATGATGACGAAGACTCTACCAAGAGAGAAGCTTGAACATTGCCGTTTGATAGTAGGGATGGTGAATCTCTCCACATTGTCGTGAGGGGGAGATTTGTTAGCTGGGTTCACTTCTATGTGGAGGAAGCCCAATGAGTTGCAAGCTCAAAAAGGGCTTAAGCCCATATAATAAGTTATATGAAGAAATATAGTTTCTCACTATCTATATAAAGATGTAGCAGCAGAAAAGGAAATAGTAACAAGAGAAAAAGAGAAAGCAGAAAATCTGGGGTTTGGGACAATATCTGATTTACATCAAGTTGGCGTCGGAGGTCGATTTGTGGTCCGATTGAACTGAAATTTTGTCAGCATGTTCGTGGTGCAATTTAATCGAATCTGAACGGTTTGATTTTCGTTTGAAGCTCCATACATCAGGTTTTTCGTGAATTGATCAAAACCTGCGTTTTTGGTCAGATTTATCCTTGATCTCTTGTGAAGTTCATGTGTATTGCCAAGAATCATGTTCTTGAGGTGTTTACTGCTATGTACCTCTAGTATTTGCTAGAGAAGAACAATTTTATTGATAGTGAAGATTTTCAAGTGGAATTCGGTCCCGTGGTTTTTTATCTCCTCACATCGAGGAGGTTTTCCACGTAAAAAAATCGTCTTGTGTTCGCGTGCTTGATATTTATTTTACTCTACTATATCGATTCCTATTAGGTTTACACAAGAGGATAGATTATTTTATTCCGCTGCGTTGATTCGATATTGTTCGAATTATTACTGTTCTCCCATCATGCATGACATATGTTCTTCTCATTTGGTCTTCTCATTTGGTCATCTATTTGTTCCCTTAATATAATTCGAATTATTCAGTGTAGATATGCTGCTTGATGATCTTTTGGTCATCGAAAATTCGCTGTTCCAGTTGGATAACGATTCTCCCATGTTAACTTCGGAGAGAGCCTCACCTATCAGTGGTCCAAAATTAAATGCGTCTAGAGCTGTTCCTACAACATCTCCAACTTTAGATAGTGCACTAGATAATTCATCTGGTGGCATGGGGTATTATACTTTCTTCCCCATCTCTCCCGTCCTTCCTTTTCTCAAGTAAAAGTCTGGAATTTGTTGTGCCTGTAGTGACATACAATTGTTTCTTTTCGCCCCCAATCTCATGTCCCCCTCTGCTTTCCTCCTTTTCTGGCCACTAGGCTGCATGCCTACAGGCACTTGTTGGCACGCAGACACGCCCAAAAATTTTAGTTAGCATCTTGTTTGCATGTATCTTAATGATGTGTCTATAACAGTTCCAGCATGGACAAAAACTCGATGGAAAAACTTAGTGTTGGGAATTACTGATTCCCTAAAATGGATTCGACACTAAATTGAACCCTTAAAACGAATGCGGAAGACGAGCCCAAATACAAACATGTATCACCGATCAAAGACACACCATAGAATCGAGCGTACCTTATTATTCACAGATTAAACACCAATGTTGAAATTCGAGGAAGAATCCTGATCCCGTTCTACCGAGGAGCGTACTGTTACTATTAGGGGGAGAAAAACTCTATTTTAGGGAGCATAGCATCTTACACTTCTTGGAGGGAGAGAGACTGAAAAACAACGTTCGTACCCCAAAGGGTACGTTCCCTTTTTTCTTTTTTTTCTCTTACGTCTTCTCCAACAGATGTAACTTTTCAACGTAAAACGTTCCTTCAAAAGACATAACCCCTCGTATCTAAACAACATAGCCTTTCCATGGGCCCTTATCTTGCGGGCCGAGCTTTTAGGCCCAACATGATAGGATGGGTCCACTTAGGCCCATCGTCATATATACTAAACCCATCATCTCCCACTCGCATATAGTGGGCCGAATATGATTCTCTTTACCTCTCTACAATATTCATACCAGTGAATAATCCGTGCGACCAGCATACTTTGAGAGCTCGTTGCCATACATCTATTAGGAATATATAGTAGCTTATAATGGGCATCACACTTTGAGTAGATTTAGTATGCAGTACCCTAAATTGATCGATCACATTTATATCTCTTTCTTGATCTCTTTATAAATAGTGATATATTGTATTTACAATTATGATTATCCCAAAAACAATCATAATTAGTTGACTAGTGAGTACAAAACTAAAATGTGATTCTCCAAATTCGATCTTCCTCTTTTCTTCAAACTCCCAATTTCAGTTCAGCTTGCTTTTCTAGAAATGTCCCATTAGATCGAATCCATTCATGATCATTGGCAACATCTTAAGATAGTAAATACTAAATAGAAATCTTGAGAATAAGTAAGAGTTATGATGGCACTAAATTGAGGAACTTTTTTCCTTAAGAGTCTCACAAAGCATAAAAGTTGAGATCAAATTTTTGCCACTTTTATTGGTTGTCTCATGCATACGTAGTATGAAATACGTATTACGGTATTTAACTCCTTTCTCATGGAGTGTATGTCTACACTTTTAATACCGTACATATGATAGTTCAGACATACATAATGTCTAACTTGAGTTCACATATCTACTCATTCACAGAATTCATCAGAACTCACATCTGACATCATAGACAGATAAAGTAAAATATGTGGATTATTTTACTTTCGGACATAGTAAATATTATGTCCTCATCTTAACACTCAGTTAAGGTGATTTATGTATTTTAAGTTTGAGCTCTCGATTATCACCTAGATAATAAGCTTAAAAACCGTCTCATCTCTATTTATCACATAGTAAATAAAGACGATTACCCGTGTGAGTGTGCTAATATTTTATCTGTCCGACATACTTTCTCAACTTAATATAATGCACTGAGCATTAATATGCATAAACATCAAACAAAGATTCATACGTATCAATGATGAAAACACAAATTCATTAAATGTGAACATTTTAGGGAAATTACAATATTTAGTACATCAGCTTCTATGCCGTCCTAGAGATTTTACATAATTACAAAATATTGATTTTGTCATAGGATCTGTTACCATTCTATGCGTAGATATGTACTGTAAGTTCACATCTTTTCGTGCAACCATATCATTGACAAAATTATACTTGGTATCTATATGTTTGGTCTTGTCATGATATTTTGGATCTTTGGTATACACTATAGCTGCTTGGCTATCGCAATTAACCAATAATGGATTTGTAGCATATCCAATAACACATAAATGATTAAAAAATCTCTTAAGCCAAACACTTTCTTGTACTACTACTGATAATGCCATGAACTCAGCTTCTATCGTGGACAAGGCTATACATGTTTGCTTTTTACTGCTCTCAGATATGGCGCCATTATTTAGTAAGAAAACAAAACCAGAGGTAGATTTCCTTTCATCTAAATCTCCTTCCCAATCAGCATTCGAATAACCTTCAAGCCGTAGATCCTTTTTTTGGTAATTCATCTTGTAATCAGCAGTTCTTTTTAGATACCTTAGTATTCTTTTAACGGCCTTCGAATGTGCTTGACCTGGATTAGATTAGTATCTACTCAACATTCCAACTGCAAAACATATGTCAGGTCTTGTACACATCATAGCGTACATTAAGCATCCCATAGCATTAGCATAAGGAACATGTTTCATTTGTTCATTTTCTTGTGAAATCCTTGGACATAGTCTATGGCTCAACCCTTTACCTTTTGCAATAGGAGTATCTATGGGTTTACAATCTTGCATACGAAATCGTTCAAGAACCTTATTTATGTATGTTTCTTATGAAAGAAATAATGATCTCTTCGAACGATTTCTTGAAATCTTAACTCTAAGAATATATGCAGCCTCATCCATATCTTTCATCTCAAAGTTGGAAGATAACCAACTCTTCACAGTATTAACAAACTCCATATTGCTTCCAGCAATTAGTATATCATCAACATATAATGATATGATCACAAATTGATCTTTGAATCTTTTGGTATATACACAATGATCCTCATCTATCATTGTAAAATCATATGCCATTGTGGCATTAAGAAAACGTGTATACCATTGTCTCAACGACTACTTAAGGCCTATCTTGTTCTCAAAAGCCGACATACCTTTCCTTCTTGGCCTTCCATAATGAAACTAGCAGGTTGTTCCATATATATTTCTTCCTTTAATTTTCCATTGAGAAAAGCAGTTTTTACATCTATTTGATGCAACTCAAGATCCATACTAGCCACTATTGCCAAAATAATGCGAATCAAGGTAAATTTCACTACAGGAGAAAATGTTTCTTCATAATCAATTCATTCCTGTTGATTATACCCCTTCGCCACAAGGCGAGCCTTATGTCTTTCTATTGAGCTATCAGCTTTACACTTTATTTTGAGAATCAATTTGTTCCCAATAGCTTTGTGTCCTTTTGGAAGATCAACCAATTCCCAAACATGGTTTGACTTCATTGACTCCATCTCATCTTCCATTACATGCATTTATTTTTCCTTACTAGGGCAATTTAGAGCTTCATTAATATTTCTTAGCTCATCCTCATCTTGTGGAGCAACCATAAAAGTTTCCCCTTCAATGTCTAAACGTTGATGGGGAATACTTTTGCGACTTGTTCGCCGTATGGGAGATTGTACATTTTGCTCATCATTTCTTATCATGCTCCCACTCGGATTAGATAATGACGATATCATTTCATCATGTGGTTGTAATTGAGAGTGAGTTGAATTAAATTCATCACTTCTCACTTTACTCCCATTTGGACGAACTCCATTAAGTTCATTATCTTGATCTAAGGTTTCAAATATAAGGAATAATCCTCACCTACTTCACCCCTCTTAGGAAATTCATTCTCTAAGAATGTGACATCTCGTGATTCAAATTCAGTTATACTTCTACTTTCCTGTTCACCTATGAACACATACCCTTTTGAGTGTTCAGAGTATCTTAAAAAAATACTCTTATTTTCTCTGGGACCCAATTTCCCGAACTTGTGAGATTGCTCATGAGTATAGGCAGCACAACCCCATGGTTTAAGAAAACTTAAGTCCGATTTTCTGCCTGTTCATAAATCATATGGAGCGGAAGTAATTTGTTTGGAATGCACTCGGTTAAGTATATAGCCAGCAGTTAATAACGCATCACTCCAAAAAGTGATAGGTAAGTTAGCATGCACCATCATGAACCTAATCATTTCAAATAGGGTTTTGTTCATTCTCTCCGCAACGCCATTTTGTTGAAGAGTATATGGAATATATAACTGTCTTTCTATTCATTTTTCATCACATAACTTTCTGAATTCATCATACAAATATTCTCGACCTTGATCGGATCTCAATACTTTTATTTTCTTGTCTAATTGATTTTCTACTAAGTTCATAAACCTTTTGAAACAACTCAATGCTTCAGATTTATAAGAAATCAAATAGACTGTGGCATCCTAGAATTTCATGACAACCCCTAGATGTGCTATGAACAATGGATAGGTGATGAAAGCGCTATCAAATTATATTCTAGCCATTTGATCCATGATTTGCAATAAGATTAAGGCCAAGCTTTTCAATGGATAATTACTTGATGGGAAAATTCTACTTTTGGCCATGTGTTTTATAAGTTGGAATTTATTAATTTATGTGGCAAGTTTTATGGTTTTTTAAATGGCAATTAGGCATTTATATAAGTGGGGATTTAGAATAGATTATTAAGAGAAGGAGTGGGCTGAAATTATAAGGCCAAGACTAGCCCACAAGAGCCCCACCGTTCGGCCACTAAGGCCTGGCCCGCGAAGCCGAAAGGGAGAGGGCTGCTGTCGATCGAATGGAGGGAGAGGCCCGGTCCAAGGGAGGCCCATCAACCTGCATGCAAATCCCCACGTGGCAAGAGAAGCTTGCCAAGTGTTAGTCCATTGTAGCCAAGTGTAAGATGCCATGCAAAATCAAATGATTGCCAATGATGAAGGGAAAAGAAAAGAGGAGAGGCGGATTGAGAGAGAGGGTTTTTGAGAGAGAGAGAGAGAGAGAGAGTTGTCATGCACGAGAAGGAGAGAAAGAGAGGAAGAGAGAAAGGAAGAAGGAGGACCGTCACTATTGTGCATGCGCCGAGTCCCGCCGTCGAGCCGCCTTGCCCCGCCGTGTGCTTGCTGTGTTTTGCTTGGATTAGAGGCAAGTAGAGTCCATTGATCTACCCTTTGCTTACTGTGTTTGTGTGTGATGAATGGTGAATTTCGAATGTTTGAAGTGAGAAATTTCGAAGTTATTGGAGTTGTGTTCTAGCCTAGTATTATGTTTCTGGAAAAACACTCCGACCTTTGGTGATTTCGTGAGTTGCATACGATGTTCTAGTTGGAATCTGACTTTGACTTTTTGATGAAAGTTGTAGAGGACTTATTGGAGAATAACATATCAAAATTTGAGAGGAAACGAACAAGTATAGATTGGTGAAACCATTTTTCTTTGAAAATGATGAATCTGGACAGTGAACCGAGAGTTAGGAAGAATTACAAATATTATATATTTTAATTAAAAAGGAATTTAACTCAATTTCTTCATGATACTTTTACCTCTAGATCTCAGATATAACATATTAAAATCTCAGAATTTTTGGATTTCATTTAAGGGCTTAATCGGAATTATTTCCGAAACTGTGCAAAAGTAGAGTTGGAATTTCTTTTGCTGTGATGTGTGGATCTATGTGATTGATGTAAAACTTTCTTGACATGGTATTCTTCATGAAATATCTTTCTCTGGATCTTGTTTACATCATGTTAAATTTTCTGAATTTATTGAGATTTTTTACTAATTTTTCAAGAGTTTTTACTAAAGAGGTACATTATGTTTTACCCGAAAATTGGTTCTATTTTCAAAAACTAATGAACTGCTTTATGAAATGTGATATCGTGGGTGTTATGTGCATTGTATATATGGTGACATTTGGCATATTACATGACATATAAAAGCTGGTTTAGACCTTTGATATTGTTGCATCAAATGTCATGTTGGAAATGAGACATATATGTGATTATGAATTGTGATAATAATGATACCGTCGAAGGTGTGAGTCGACGATGCCCCGGGAGTGTTGAGATGCTCGGAGGTTTGTGCCGGAGGTCCTCGGGAGTTTAGAGATGCCCGGTGGTATATGGTACGTAATGTCCAGGGGGAATGCTTGGTGGTATGGCGGTACGTAATTTCGAAAGCCCTAAAGATTTGTGCTGGGGGGATTCCTTGTGATGCTAGTTGGGATGTGAGATGCCTAGAGGTTTGTGTTGGAGGCTTCTCGTGACGCCAGGTTGGGTGTGAGCAATAAATTGAGGGATGCAAACATTGGTCCCTAGATGAAAAATAATGAGATTCTCTTGAAAGATAAAACGGAAAATTGAATCATGCGCATGGGTGTGTGCATATGGCATGGTGCATGATCTGTTTATGAAAGTAAATTGATGCTATTTGACATTGAGAATGTGATCATGAATGCTTGAATGGATCTCATGGGGATGTATACATGGTTGTAGGGATGACATGAATCATGCGTATGTATGTGCATATGACATAGGATGAACCTCATGGAAATACAAGCATGACTGCATGGTGATATATGCACGATGGCATGGTGAGATATGCATGATTGCATGGTGATATATGTATGACTGCATGGTGATATATGCTTGATAGCATGGGTGATATGTGCTTTACTTGTGACATCTGGATTGTCTTGCTTGTTGCATTGTGTAGTTTAGTGAATTTTTAATGCTGAGTGGTTGTACTCACCTCTTTGTGAACTAACATTTCAGATTGAGAGATGCCTCTAGCACCTGTCACGCGTGGTACGTTTTATGGATTACCGTATGATGTTGAGGTCGAGTGCTCGGAGCACCCTTGTGTTGGTGTTCATGGTCTGGTGTTTATTCGCGTCAGTGTTTTAATTATGTACGGTGTGGGCTTATCTGATGGCCCCATAGTACAGGAGTTCTTATCTATCCATGTTCGTTGAGATGGGAGGATGATGGGGATGCTGCCGTCGCCATCGGCTGATGCATCGGAATGGGTATGATAGGAGCGTGTGACTGGTGGAGGTTGACACTTTTTGGGACGGCCGACACTAACTGATGGATAGATGTTCATGTCTGATGTATAGTCGGGTTCTTTTTGGGTTTAGCCGAGCTTACTTAAAGTCTTGGCCTTTTGTAGCACCGACTTGTGAAATTCATCTTAGTATGTAAATAAAAAGTGATTCGGCCATAAAATGCTTATATATATGAAAAGTTGTAGTTGGTGTTTAGATTGTGTATGGGTTAGGGAGATGTTGAGTATGCTTTCGTTAATTTGAACTACGTTTGAGATCGATTTAAAGGATGTAAACCCCCAAGTTGCATGGACCCACTACAATTGAAATCGTATCAAAGTGGCAAGTTATTAGGTCAAGTGAAGGGTAAGTAATCTGTGGCGACCCTAGCGGATCGGGGGTCACGTCGAGGGGTGCCATACAGACATATCCGAATCGAGTATAATCATCTATAAATGTAATGAAATAAACAGCCCAATGCCTTCTTCTCACATTCATTGGATCACAGATATCAGAATAGATTAAATGAAAAGGAAATTCATCTCTTTTACCTTTTCCAAATGGTTTCATTGTTGTTTTCCCTACTAGGAAATGCTCACATATGGGCAAATCGACTTTTTAAATGTTGCCCAATAAGCCCTCTTTGGCTAGTTTATTCATACGTTGTTGGCCAATAGTCAATATTTGACACAATAAAACCATCTAGAAAATAATCACAACCATAGTAATTTGTATTCAAATACAAATCCACATCACTATTATGGAAGTTCATATTAAAACCAAGCTTAACCAACACTAAAATAGATACTAAATTCCGATGAATCTCCATAGCATACAATACATCATGTAGGAACAAAGTGTGTCTACCACGCATGTTCAGTTGGTATGTGCCAATTCCTTTTACTTCTGCTTTGGAGTTATTTTTTTACATAGATCCACTTAGTTTCAGTTGGTACTCGTTGAAATTCCACGAATGATTCTCTATCCTTCGCTACATGGTTTGTTGCTTCTGAATATACAGTCCACAAATGATTAGATTCAGCTAAGAATACAGAACTTGACACATTAGCAAAGTTCTTAAGAGTACAAGGGGTGAGTACCTTCTTTGAATTATGACAGTCGCGAGCATAGTGACCCTTCTGGTCACAGTTGTAACACTTCATCCTTGAAATACTCTTCACTCGAGGACGTTTTCCTCTTTTAGGTTGGTTAGCTCTTGGTTTTTTGCAAGAAGGACTTGATCCATTGCATTTCTACATATTGAATGAATCAATGCGCTTGCGCTAAAAGCTCGAAGCCCCTTCTGAGCTGGAAACAACACAACAAATGTGTGTTTCATTCTCAAATGCCTTAAGGCAGTCCTCTGCTAGCTCAAGGTGGCACACAACATCCTCAAGTTCTTCGATAACATGGTCAAGGGCTTCTAGTGCTTCTTGCTTTTCAAGCACATATTGAATTTTCAAATTCAATATTTCACAATTCTCGCCGTTCATTTTGTCTTCTTTGTTCAAATCAGCAATTATGTCTTAGTTGTTGAAGCTATCAATCTAAACATATCAGACATATTTACACGAATTATTAATGCCTATTGTTTATGTATCCATTTTGCACAGACCCATCATATTAATGAATAATTTTGAGTAAGGTTTCGGAATCAAAATGTCACTATGTTTCCAATCATCATTCGAAAATTCTAACTTAAAACTATTATTAATATAATCTTCTATGCAAAATAAGTTCAGCAAAGTCACTAAAACTTTCTTAAACTTCTCAAAATTAATTTTAAATTAACATACTATTTACAATAATAAATAACATTGAATTTTCAATTATTAAACATGTCTATTACACTAAGTAATATATCCAAAGGAAAATATCAACATAGAAAGAGATATTTACAGCAGAGACATCTCAAACTAATCTAAGAAATACGTAGGGAAAGTCTTCTAATCTATTAGTAAAAATCTCTAAGAAATTTGAAAGCACATTGGCCAACTATGAAAAAACTTTTGGAGAGCTCTCATGCCGCCTCCAAGACGCATTCACTCTGCGCCATGTGGCACTTATCCCAAGGGTTGAAGTTTTGATTAACTCGATCCTATAATATTCTCTTACAAAAGCTACTGTAAGCCTCCTATTATCCGAGACCACATTGACCTCCCTTGGGCGATCTAACACTGCTTGTCATTCAGGTGGAAGAGTGTTTATTAAAGCTGGCATCTTCTCAAAATCCGGCATAGGATAACCATTCCAGATGATTTATTGTATTATCTGATTGACCCTGACCAAGTGTGATATTACATCACCGTCATTCCACCGATAATTAGCTAACGTTGTCATTAGCCCTTTAAGTCTTGTATTTTCTTCCTCCATTCTCGAAAATGTAGGTATGTGTGTATAACGCATCATAGTTTCTGCAACAAATGTAGAACAAAAATGGATTACTTATAATCCACAATAAACAAAAGGAAAAATACAGAATTTTCCATGGTTTATGCAACAAATGCAGAATAAAAAAAAGGATTACTTATAATCTATAATGAACAAATTGAAAAATACAAAATTTTCCTTTTCTTTTTACCAGTCAATGGTGGTCAACACCGGTCAATGGTGGTCAACGCAGGTCAACGGTCAATGGTCAACGGGTCGAGTCAACGGGTCAATCGGGTCAACTGGCCTTAGGGTCGGATCGGTCCGGTCGGACCGATTAGGCCGGTCGAATTGGTCGGATTGGTTGGGTCGGTTGGACGAACCAATCGGCACGTGCCATGCGCGTGCGCGGGATGACATTACGCAGACGTCAGCTGGCAAATGAGTAGCACGTGCCAGGCTTCCGCGCATGCATTGCAGGCGCTTGGGGCCGAAACGGCGCTTGTGACGCACACGCCCAAAGGGGCCTGAATCGGCACGTGCACTTCGTTCTGGCTGCACATGGGGCGCATTTGGCAGCCCAAGGCGGCAATCTGCGACTCATTTTTCTCGTATTGACGAGAGCTTCGACATTGTGCTATCAAAAACGAATTTCGACTTGTAGAAAATCACAAAACAAGGTAAACAGTACGCGGGTGTCGAGTTTTTTCCATCCCTAATCGGCCGTTGGTGGTGTTTCACGAAAATTCAATCTAAAACAAATCATAAACATGAAAAGGGATCGGGAAACATGAATTCGGTCTCTGATACCAATGTTGGGAATTACCGATTTCCTAAAACAGATTCGACACTAAATCGAATGCCTAAAACGAATGCGGAAGACGAGCCCAAGAACAAACATGTATCGCCGATCAAAGACACACCACGGAATCGAGTGTACTTTATTATCTACAGATTAAACACCAATGTTGAAATTCAAGGAAGAATCCTGATCCCGTTTTACCGAGGAGTGTACTGTTACTGTTAGGGGGAGAAAAACTCTATTTTAGGGAGCGTAGTGTCTTACGCTTGTTGGAGGGAGAGAGAGATTGAAAAACAACGTTCGTACCCCAAAGGGTACGTTGTGGCATCCCAAAATCTCATGGCAATTTCCAGAGACATTATGACCTATGAAAAAGGGAATGGTTGTGTCATTGAAGCATGTTGTGGCCATTAGATCAAAGAAATGTAATAGAATTAATGGCTGAGCACTTAATGGGCTAATATTTTGTTAGAAACATGTTCCATGCCCATGTAAGATCCCGATTTATTTGATGAGGAAATTATGCTTTTGGCCATGAATTTTATAAGTTGGATTTTATTAGTCTATGTTACAAAGTATTATAGCCATTTAAATTTGTAATTTAGTACTTTGATTTAATAGGGATTTAATTAGTTTTAAAAAGGGGTTAAAATTGGATTTAATTAAGCTTGGGTCTTATGCCCAAGAATGTTGGGCCTAAGATGGGCCAATTGGCTAGCCCATTAGAGCCATGAGGGGCCGTCGACCGTGAGGAGGAGGGGGGGAACCGGTTTTGCATGTCCTCCCCATTTGTCCCAAGTTGATGACCAAGTGTCATCCATGCAAGAATCAATCATTGCTAATGATGAGTAGGAGAGAAATAAAAGAAAAGGTGGCCGGTTTAGGGAGGGGGTGTGTCGACCGTGAGAGAGAGAGAGAGAGAGAGAGAGAGAGAGAGAGAGAGAGAGAGGAGAGGAAGAGAGAAAGAAAAGGGAAGGAAAGGAAGAAGAGAAGAAGAAGGAGGAGGAGCTGTGACCGTTGCTGCCGTGTCTTGCCGCCGTTGTGCTCGCCATTGCTCGATTTAGAGGCAAGTGAGATCCTTGATCTACTCTTGCATGTTGTGTTTAATATGTGTGGTTGATTGATGAGGAATCTCGGAGGTCTAGAATGTGCAAAAACCGAAGTTACAAGGGTGGTGTCCTAAGCTAGTGAACTGTTTTGAGAAAACAGCTTGACCCAGAATGTTGTAGGGGCTTGCATGCGTTGTTTGAGTCGGATTTTGTCTTCTACTTCTTCATGAAAGATGTAGATAACATCTTAAAGTATAACATACTAAAATTTGAGGCAAAATGGATGAGTTTTGAGGGGTGAAAACGTCCCCCTACGAAAATGTTAAATCTGAAGCTGTTTTGTTGACCTCTTGGTGATTTTATGTGTTCATGTAACTTTTTACTGAGAATTTCACTTCGAGCCCTTCACAAAAATTTTAGGGGACATCTTGAAGAATAACATAATCAAATTTGAGATAAAACGAACAAGTATATCCTAGCAAAACGATTTTTATTTTGAAAATGTTAGATCTGGAAATGTTGTACTGAGTTCCAGTGACTTCGTGGACTATAAAGTGACTTTCCTTTGAAAAAATCACCTTGATCCCTTAATGAAAGTTGTATTAGACCTCTTGAGGAAAAAAATATCAAAAATTTAGAGGAAAAGAAGGAAGATAAGTAGGTGAAATCGTGATTTTTCAAAGACGGCTAAACCTAAAATGTTCGGTACTGGGAACAGGGGATTCAACCGTCCATAGTTAATTATCTAGGACGAATCTGACCTTGATGTATTCATAAAAAATCTACCTTAGGCTCTTGAATATCACATGGTATAATTTCATAATTTTTGAAGGTCATTTGGGTATTTAATTTGGAATATTTCTAAAACCGCGCAATCTGATGTGTCCGAATTTTGCAAGCTGTAATACGTGAGCTATATCTTTTTGTGTAAGGTTATTTTGGGTTTGTGTTCTGCATTAAATATCTCTCTTTATGTCTTCCCGGAAACATATTTAAATTTCGTAATTTTTGAAATTCATTTGCCTATTTAACCAAAAATATTTCAAAAACTGTGCAAATGGAACCGTGAGAATAATAGAATTGTGATGCATGGTTTATACTAAATTACATGGAGATATTTTGGTGTAGTGTTCTTCATGAAGTTTCTGCCTTTATGTCTTGACTATTACATGTTTAAATTTCATAATTTTTGAAGGTTATTTGGGTATTTAATTAATATGTTTTCTAAAATTGTGCAAGCTGGATTTTGTAAATTTCAAAACCCATGATGTATGGATTATTCTAAGTTGTATGAACCCCATGGATTATGTTGTCTTAAGTGGTGGAATCTTACTGAACATGTGACGATATTTGGCACTACATATAAGAATCAAAATGCTGAAAATGACCTCATTGCCATCATATCATATGCTATGTTGATATTGAGCCATTAATGTGAATGGGAATTATGATAAATGGGGATGCCGTTGGAGGTGTGAGCCGACGATGTCTTGGGAGTGTCGGGATGCCCGGCTAGGGAGTGTGTATGCCAGATGCCCGGAGGGTGTGTGTCGGATGTCCTCGGGAGTTTCGAGATGCCCGGAATGTGGGGGTGCCGGAAGCCTGGAGGTGTGTGCCGGGGGATACCTTGTGATGCCAGTTGGGGTACGAGATGCCCGGAGCGTGTGTGCCAGATGCCCGGAGGTGTGTGCCAGAGGTTCCTCGCGATGCTAGGTTGGGTGCAAGCAATAAATGTGGGATGCAATTATTGGTCCCGTGAAAGAAAAATGTGGCGGCTCAATTGAAAGAATAAAAATTGAGAAATTGAAATTGAGTCATGCATGGTATGGTGACATGCATGCATGAATGCTTGATGATGAGTGCATGGACGTATATGCACCTATGGCATGATGGTATATGCATGAATGCTTGATGATGAGTGCGTGGATGTATATGCACCCATGGCATGATGGTATATGCATGAATGCATGATGGTGTATGCACATATGGTATAATGACATATGCATGTCTGCAAAGTAAGTTATGCTTGGATGCATGAATGACACGTGCTTTGTTTGTGATGTCTCGATTGTTATGAGTGATGCATTGAGTAGTTTAATGGACCTTTTACTTGCTAGGCGGCTGTACTCACCCATTTTGGGGACCAACATTTCAGATTAGAAAGATGCCGCTCCTTACTGTCACGCAGGGCATCTTTTAAGGCCTTCCATCTGATGTGGAGGTCGAATGTATGGAGATCGACTGTCCCACCATCCCTGGTCTGACGTTCATTCGGATTCGTGCACTGGTGATGTATGACATGGGCCTGGCTAGGGGCTTGGTCATTCAGGAGTTCATATCTATCCACATCCGTCGTGACGGAGTGATGCGAGGGATGTTGCTGCCACCACCGCTCGACGCACCAGGATGGGTGTGACGGCTCATGTGAGGAGTGGGAGCTGACACTTTTTGGACATAGCCGACACTTGTAGATGGAGGATTATACATGATCGACATAGAGGGTCGAGTTGTCTCTTTTTGAGTTGTGGCCAAGTCTAGCCAAGAGTCTTGGCTTTCCTTTTGGTTGTACCGACTCGTAAAATCCATCTTGAAAATATATAAAAAGTGGCTCGGCTTTATCTTTCTTATTGTGCTTAGTGATGTGCATTGTATCATGATTGTTGGAGGGAGAATTGGTAAGACTTGACTATGCTTCCGCAAATAAGATGCGCTGGGACCGTTATAAAAAAAAAATGCCTATGAACTACGGTTCTTCTTTTGGTATTTGTGGCGACCTTAGGTGTTTCGGGGTGCCACATACGTTCCCTTTTCTTTTCCTCTCTTAGGTCTTCTCCAACAGACGTAACTCTTCAACGTAAAACGTTCCTCCAAAAGAGATAACCCCTTGTATCTAAACAACATAGCCTTTCACATCGCAACCGTTCCTCCATGGACCCTTATCTTACGGGCCGGGCTTTTAGGCTCAATATGGGTGGACGGGCCCACTTAGGCCCATCATCATATAGACTAAACCCATCACTTAGGGAGGCTTCAGCTACTGAAGCTAAGGTGGCTAATGCTGTTTGGCAAGCTATTCAATCGGCATCTTCTGTCCCTGCAGAAGAAACATCAGTATTAGATGAAAACTCTCCAGCAACTGAAACTGCTTCAGATGATAATGACACAGAGGGAGACGTTTGTCATGGTCTGTGAACTTATGTCATGGTCTCACATCAAAGGGTGTTTTAGTCTCTGTTCTTTGTGCTTACATTGTTGTCCTATAGGTGGTAGTTGCTAAGGAGGCTGTAGGTAACCTTGGTGGAATGGTAAGACAGCTATCACTGGATCCATTTGAAAATGAGAGCAGACGGATGGTTCTAATGAATAATGAGCTGTCATATCCTACAAAAAAGTTCACCAGATAGAAATCTCCTCAAGGCTTGCATAAGAAGGTAGAGTGTTACAGAAGTCAATACCATCATCCTCATTCGAACTTTTGCCAGGCTTAATTACCTCTTTTCAGATTATATCCACTTTGCTTCAGCCTCGAAATTGGAAAGCTCCTGCTAATAGGAGGTTTTTCCTGGATTCTAACAAAGTTGGGGAGCTCTGTTATGCTGCAGAATAGCTTTTCATGCATGAGCCAACAATTCTTTAGTTAAAAGCTCCAGTTAAAGAATTCGGTGACCTATATGGTCAATTTGGCGATCTCATGCGTACAGCAGGAGAGAAAATCCAAGTGCCTAAGTTTAAAAATAGTACCGAATTGATAACTGCAATAGGCACTGGAGCTGATGGTGGTTGTATCATAGTCATAATATACTTTGCTCGAAGTTTCACAACGTTAAGGTGATTATGTATAAGTTTTGTTCAGAAATTCTATCAAAAGTTTAAACCGTAGACTACTGTTATGATTTCGGTTTATTCAAAGGAAGGCTTGGAAATGTCGAACCTGGCATTCCCTACTATTGTGAGGTGCACTTTATGGTGGTGACTTTTGTTCATGTTACTTAAAAGGGCAACGCATTTTCTGAATCTCCGATAATGGTAAAATTTAGTGAATTGATTCTTCTGGGGAGGAAGTTTTCCCAGTATTGTATTTTTTTTTTGGGTTATGTGAAGATGAAACTTAAATGTCTATGCATTGACACAACTATATTGAGTATTTGTTTTTGGGAGATTACATTGATTGGGGACAACACAGTTTGGAGACTATAACTTTGCTTCTTGCTCTTGAGGCACGTTTCTTCTACAAAAGAGATGATTATATTTGCAAATGCAATGCAATGTTTATGTTGTTTTACCAATTGGGCTGTGGTTACCTTTTTGTAGATTGAATACCCAGAAAATGTTCACTTGATACGAGGAAACCACGAGGCAGTTGACATAAATGCACTCTTTGATTTTCGTCTTGAATGCATTGAGCGAATGGTGAGTGCAGGTGTTCAGTTATTT
Organism: Eucalyptus sideroxylon; assembly: GCA_014182405.2. Classification (NCBI taxonomy): domain Eukaryota; kingdom Viridiplantae; phylum Streptophyta; class Magnoliopsida; order Myrtales; family Myrtaceae; genus Eucalyptus; species Eucalyptus sideroxylon. Next base: position 32,545,572 of record CM024555.2, on the reverse strand, counting down.
GTTCTATTTTCCAAGGCGTGTTATCTCAATTTGCTTTTGTATAGGGAGAGAATGATGGAATATGGGCATGGACACGTTTTGATCAACTTTTCAACTGTCTTTCGCGTGCTGCTCTCATAGAGAAAAAGATAGGAAAATGTCACAAATGGTCCATGAATTTTCATCTAGTGTTCAATTTCATTCCTAAGCTTTCAATTTGCTCAATTTGGTCCCTGAACTTTCATCTAATGCTCAATTTCATTATTGGGCTTTCCATTTGCTCAATTTAGTCCTTAAACTTTCATCTAATGTTCCATCTAGTCCCTAACTATTTGAAAATTGACCAATTTCCCTTTTTTTAAATACAAAACTGTCTATTTTTTTTTATAAATAAAAAAAATACCAAATTGGGTTTTTTTTTTTTGGTAAGAAAAAATACCACATTTTTGCAAAGTAATAAAGGTTAATATTTCTTTACTTTCTCTAAATTAAAAACAAATGGAAAAAAAGAATAGTAATAATAAAGAAAGGTGAATCTTGCATTTTGATTTATTTTTTGTATATGCAAATTACTTGAATAATGTACAAAAGCCCATCAATCGATTTTTCCTTTTCGGTGAAGTCCATAAAAAGAATCGATTAATAAGCTTTTGTAAATTATTCAAGTAATTTGCACGCGGTGTAGTTGTCCTTTGTGGAATATGATAGTTGGGCTTGTTTGTTGCATGGCTGTATACATAGTTTGAGAGGTATCGAATTTTACCAGTTATTTGTGAGTGTCTCTCTTTTCTTCCCCACCCTCTTTTTTCCCTCCCGCATTGAGATTACTACATGTACATGTATATGAGGTCTTTGTAAGAGATGAGAAAGATAAAGTTGAATACATGGTTAATCTTGCCAGTGGTATTTACTAATGTAATGTAAATGTTTCTCTAATTTTTGATTATTTAATTCTAAAATCATATCTTTTGTGAAATTTAGTTTGGATCATTTGGAAATTTCGAGTGGCACAAATTTGTCAGATTCTTGCAAGGGGCAACAACTCCCACAAAGCTCTTAAGGCTTTGTCTGTTTGTGTATCATTATTACTGTCGTTTGAGCTCGCGTCATAGGATTAAATCAGTTGGTAGTTGTTCTCCTTTTTCTTCTCGCCCTCTTGTTCCTCAATTGATGGTTATTCTGACAAATTTAAAGTAAGATTTTTTTTTTTGAAGGGACAGAAAATTGTTAATATTTCTTGATTAGGAGTGAGGGAAATTACAAATTCGATGTATTTTCCTTCCCAATTTTCTTCACCCTTGCTCCCAAATGTAGCCTTAAAGTTAAGCATCTCGAAATGATCCATGTGGTCTATAAGAAAATATTTGGACGAAACAATCAAAATAGGATAGTCAAAGACGCCATTACATACGTTGATGGGATTGGCTTGTGGTTGAAGAAAATGTTCCTAATTCCACCAAAATATTGTAATGCACTTCAAATGGTCCTAAGGTTGGTTGCACCTTTTAGTAGTAACTTGATTTCATAGGTGTAATATGTTTGTAGTGGGAACTCGATTGCACTTATAATTAGTAATCTGCATTGATGGATGGTAATTTGACCACATAATTTGTAATAAGAAAATGTTAACAGTTAGTAATTAATTAATAAAATAGTAAAATATATCAAATTATCGTAAGTGACGCCACTTATACTTAGTAATTGTCCTGAACAATATATATTTTGGAGAAGACTATGGGAGCAAAACTCATTCTTTTGGTCAACAAGCATAACTCAATCATTGGATTTTTTTTTTTTGGGTCGGAAAAGGCAATATATATATTCAAGTAGGAAAGAAAGTACAACCCTTGACCAGGGCATCAAGACATATTATATCCAACATAACTTGAGGAGGAGAATGAACCCAGTTGGGTGGAAGGAGGCCTCACCCGTGGGCTTTCGTAGCCCAATCAGCTAGGGCATTTGCCTCATGTCGACAATGCCTCACTGAGAGATTGGAAAAATAGGGCATTATAGATGCACATTCGGCGAACAAAGCATGACACTCCCATGGTGGCAGACGGCTCCAGTTAATGGTCTCGACAAGTATGAGATTATCATATTCAAGCAGCAGGTGAAAATTGGTTTTTCCTTTCTGCAATAGGTCCTTAAGCATATGCAAGAGTGCCTAGGTCTCCGTCTTGAGTGCTGTAGATGCGCGAATGCTATGAGTAAATCCATCGATCACTCTACCAGTCTGATCTTGAGCTAAGCTTGCAATCACACCTATGTGATTAGGGCTAAGAAAGGCGCCATCCATGTTTACCTTAATAACTCCTCTCTTCGGTGGTTGCCATATTCTATTAGGGTTCTGCCGAGTAGTCCCTATGAGTGCTTCCTGCTGTCGAGATCTGAGACAAGAGTGGGCCAAATTTAGGGCTGTGTCAACAAGAATATCCGGATGGGTACGTTGATGGCAAAAGATAAAATGGTTTCGAGCCTTCCAAATTTGCCACAAAATAGCTGCAATGATCTCAAATTGTAGTATGTTCCCCTTCTGCTCAATAATATGTGCAAGCCATTTATCTATGTGGTTTGTTGTAGAACATGAAATTTTAATTTGCACTTTGGGGTTGCTCCAAATATAACTTGTTGATGGACAAAGGAGAAACAAATGTTTAGGGGTTTCAGGAGTATTAGATGGACATAGTTTGCAAAATGGGTCAAGGGTAATCCTTCATCGAAACATATTAGCTTTAGTAGGTAACGCATTTTGGCATAAAGACCATAGGAAAGTACGAATTTTTGGGGTCGTCTTTGTCTTCCAGATCTGTTTCCAAAGCTTTGTTGGTGGAAAATAAGAAGAGGATGCATGGAAATTTACCTTGCCAGATGCTGATTGTTTGATACAATGATATCCACTCTTAACAGTATAGTTTCCATCTTTGTGTGGCTGTCCAGCATAGTTTATCCTCAAAATGTCCGATTAAGAAGCTCTACATTCCATTCATTCTACTTAGGAAGAATAAACCTTGCTACTGATTTTTGTTCATCCTTATTCGCTGGCCCACCTAGAATGCCCATATTCAACCATTTATCCTCTCTAGCACTGATGGAGTTACCATTTCCAACTGACCATTTAAGTTTATCGAAAATAGAATCTCTACCTAGTAGAAGACTCTGCCATCCCCAAGAAGGTCTAGTTCCCTTATCCATTTTCCATAGGGATGTAAAATGAAAATATAAAGCTTTAAAAACACTGCCCCATAGCGATGAAGGGTTTTGAAAAAGTCGCCAGGCTTGTTTCCCCAAAAGGGCTTTATTAAAGGATATTAGGTCTCTAAATCCCATTCCTCCTTTCTCCTTTCTCTCTTTCAGAAAGTCCCAACTTTTCCAGTGAATACCATCTCTGTTACTATTGTTTTGCCACCAAAACTGGGCTATGTTTTTCTCAACAGATTTGCATATAGAAACTGGAACTTTAAATGTCATCATAGCATACTGAGGTAAAGCTTGAACCACTGATTTCAATAGAATTTCTTTCCCGCCTTTAGAAATTAGATTTTTTTTTCACCCCTCCAACTTAGCATTGACTCTTTCTAAAATCCAGGCAAACATATCCCTTTTTGATGACCCCCAATCAGATGGTATTCCTAGATATTTGCTAGTTTTATCCAACAGTGGTACCCTTAATTCTCTTGCCAAGTTTGTCTTAAGGAGGTGAGAGAAAGAGTACTTGCTAAGAAACAAACTTGATTTGTTCCTATTGATTTCTTGACTGTGGCTAGGCAATACTTGATTTAGAAGACTTGCTAAATTTTGACATTCTTGGATTGTACCATCAATGAAAAAGATAGCATCATTAGCAAAGAATAAATGGGATAAAGTTGGACACCATCTATAAAGTTTGATACCTCATAGATTACCCATGTCAACAGCTTGCTGGATGAGGTTGGAGAGCAAATTAGCCGAAAGTACAAACAAGTAAGGAGAGAGGGGGTCACCTTGCCTGAGTCCCCTTGATGGTTGAAAATAGGTAAGAATTTCGCCTTTGAACTTTACACTTAGAGAGGTTGTAGTAACACACTGCATCAGCCAATTTACCCAACAATCATTAAATCCTGTTCGACAAAGATAAGCTTGTAAAAAGTCCCACTCCACCCTATCATATGCTTTCTGCATATCCAATTTAAGCATCCCCTAAAACCGTTTCTTTCTTTTTTGAACCTTTAATTGTTGAAGTACCTCCTGAACTATAAGGACATTTTCTTTGATTTGTCTACCCGATACAAAGGTACTTTGTTCTTTAGAGATCAAATCTAGCAACCAAGGTTTCAGGCGATTTGCCAACACTTTTGAAATAATCTTATAGATGAAATTACATAAGCTGATAGAGCGAAATTGATGTAACCTCTCAGGGTTTGGGATCTTAGGGATTAGAGAGATGGTTGTTCTGTTAATAGTCGCTGGCATTCTTCCTGTGATGAAAAAAATTTGGACTATTTGAAAAACATCTTTCTCAATAATATCCCAATAATTGTGATAGAACAGTTCATTTAAACCATCAGGTCTTGGGGCTTTTGTGGCTCTTAATTGAAAATTTGCGTTCTTGACTTCCTCTCGAGTAATTTCAGCTGTTAGGTATGTGTTCATGGCTTCTATTACAATCTGAAGACATTGCATTAGAATAGGTTCAAAGGCTCTCTGACCACACGAAGTGTAAAGCTTTTTAAAGAAATAAAGAGTCATATGTTTCAGCTGATTTGGTTCTCTGATCCACTCTTCATTGTCATCCTTCAAGATATTGATTCTATTTCTTTTTCTTCTTTGTACTGTGGTGGCATGAAAGAATTTGGTGTTTCTGTCCCCCCATTGCATCCATTTAATCCTAGAACGCATCCCCCCAATATTGTTCTTCCTATAACCAGCTTTTCTGTATTTGTTCTTTCAAAGATATAACTTGATGTTCATCATAATTACAAGCAGGTTGATTAGTGTATTGTTGAAGTTGCTGCTGTAGAAGATCTATTTGACAATGACCCTCTATGAAGGTTGATTTACTCCACTTGGTCAGCGTTCTAGTCATTGCCCGAGTCTTCTGGGAAATTGAGGAGCTATTAAGTGATAATGCCGACCAAGAATCCCCTACAACCTGTCGGCATTCTTCATGTTCAAGCCAAAAGGATTCAAAGGTAAAAACTCTGATATAGCTAGTATAAGTACCTAGAGGGGGGGTGAATAGGTGTATAAAAGATTTTTCTTGATAATTGCACAATACTAGACAGTTGATAGATTTGAGACAAACAATAATCAAAGTAAGACTGAGAGAAGGGAAGAGAAAATTGAACACGCGGTTTATAATGGTTTAGCTTATTTCAAGCCTACGTCCACTCTTCTGCACTGACAGCCTATTGGCTGGATTCCACTATGAACAAAGAGATGTTATAGCGTTGTTCTCCCTTGATTTCTCGGTGTGGATGATCTACCACACTAGCTCAAGGTATCACTAAGTATAGACACTCTTTGTGTATACAATTTCGCTCAAAATGTATCTACTAATAATCAATGTGCTTCAGACTCTGGAATTTCTCTATCGATCATGCACTAAAACAATTAGAACGTCTTCCTTTTATACTCCTTTATGCCATCATACCCGTTGGCATTTACCAAAGGAATTCCTCCAATCTACCCATTGGACGGAATCAATTAAGAAGATCATTCGAGCTATTAAAGGAACCTGACGATAGCCCATCAATCCTATTCACCCATACAATCAGGATCTTAGTTTCCAAGAATAGAACCTTCCAAGAATATTTCGTCGACCATCGGATCTTCAAACGATCTTGATTACGAATAAAAGAATCCGTTATATTTATCCAGCCAAGAGATCTTCTCCAGAGGATAGGACTAAATCCTCAACCAAATACTTCGGCTCTGGATTGCCTTCGTCACTTTGGATTAGAAAAACTGTCAATGAGAATAGTCTTGAGTTTTGAGTCTTGAGTGCTGAGTTTGGTGATCCGAAAGTCTTCGGACTCTAAACAGAATGTCCGCAATTATCCAGACTAGATCGATAGAAACGTTTTGTCGGTTTCAAAATATTCAGGAAGATTTCTCCAACAATCTCCCCTTTTTGATGGTGACAAAACTTTCCTGTAGATTTGAACAACTTCGACCTGCAAAACATTACTCAAGCAATATGGCTATCTCATAAAGATTAATAAATTAACCAGACTCTGCATCCACAGAAAATCGGTTGGTCTTTCATGAGTAAGACCATACAACAACACTTGATATAAATGCAAACAGTCAAGCATCAAAATCCACACCCAAGTCAGTCAAATTCAAGTTCACACCCAAGTCATACTAAAAAACAAACATTCAAACACACAAAAAAATTTAAAATCAAAGTTTAAACAGTTCAAATTGCAATTCTCCCCCTTTTTGTCATCATTAAAAAGGTGAGAAAAGAGTTAAGTCTGCTTGGGAATGCGCACAATCTGGAAATCTCCCATCAATTGTACGATGCCTTCCAGCCTCTTCAAGTCTTCCCGTAGATGAGCCACCTCTTCTCCTTTGGCATTGGCTTGAATTTGAAGAGCGAGGTCTTTCATTTGATCCGCGGGGTAACAGAAGATGCTTGTCCAGCATTCTTCAGGACTTGAAGTTCACGAGTTGAGCATAGATTTGACCCTGCATTTCCAGAAGAACATCAAGGATACGACGAAAATCTGCTGTATTGTCCGTTTGTGTGCTTGCACTTGCTCTCTCGAATGGAGTGAAGGTAGACGATGGAACTTCGGTGTAATCGAGCAGATTTGGTGTTGACGTATCATGTCTTTCCTCAGGCATTTGAGAAGCCTAAAAATCTTCTGGATTTGCTGGTGAGCGACTCACACATTCACTATTGACAACATGTGGTGTAGTCCTTCCTTGCTCGCCATCTTCCCCTGTCTCTAGGACCTCAATTGGGGAAGAGTGATTGTCATGCTCTTCAGCGTCTTGATTCCTTTTCTCTCCGGCTTCATCTGCAGACTTTTCTTTCACTGCTTCTCCTTCTTCTTCAGCTTCTTTCTCTTCGTCTTCTTTCTCTTTCTCTTGTTGCTCCTTTGCTTCTCTGTTCTTTGCTTGTCCCTCTTATTCTCTTTGTTCTTTTTCCTCTGCTTCTGTTCCTTCCTTCTGTCGTTCTGTTGATTCAGGTACAGAACGTCTGGTCCTTTTCAATGCAGAGATAGTGAGATCTTCCTCTTCATCTTCATCCTCCAAGATAAGAGTTCTTTTCTTTTTGGATGGAGCACCCATGGGCTCCTTCCCTTTTCTCTTTGATGCAAAAGATACTGGAGTCTTCACTTTGAACTTCTCCATTGCCTTATTAAGCTCTTTCAGACGCATTTTTGTCAGCATTTTCAAACCCACCACCATTTTGTCGCATGGTCGAACACAAAGAGTATGTGGAGGTTCAATGTTCAAGTGTCGAAGATCTTGGTCACAAGACCTATGTAAGGCAATTGGCCCTTGTCCTTCACCATTGCTCTATACATGTGAAAGAGAATGGTGTGAGGGAAAGAGAACTTCCTCCCTGAATTGATCGCATACATCAATTTTGCCTCGGAGTTAGACACGTCAGTCTTTGAAGTAGACTTTAGCCTGAGACAGTTGATCATAATTTTGTGAAGCACGATGTTGATGGCACGCATTCTTGTGTAGGTAATTCTTCCCTATGTATCCCTGTCTTTGACAAGCTCCAGTGTGGCATGAGCAATCGAAACTTTGATCGGTTGATAGCGTCCTCTTTCAACTCCAATTATATCTGCCAACATGTCCACATCTACCACATAGTCTTGGTCTCGAACACTGAAGGATATTCTATTCGCATTTAAAAAGCTAAGATTCGAATAGAAGTATGCTGTCAATTGCGCATAACCGTCTATGGTATCGGAGCAAAATTGCTCAAGTTGAAGCAGATTGAACTTCTCCCTTAAGTTCACATTAATGGCATCCAAGAAATCGAAATCAACACTCCTAGGGTTTATCACCCCTCGTTTCAACAGTCTGAAGAACAGATTCTCCTGTTCCTTCGATTTAAACAAATCCATCCTTTTTCCCCTCACCTTCGCAGCAACACCCATTCTAGGTTGAAATTCACTAAACATTTTATCATCATTGTTCCCGTCAGTCGGATTTAGTCCTGATACACGAGGGTCACTTGGAATGTTCGCAAGTGCTTCCTCAGCCTTTCCTTTGGGAGCAATTCCCAAATCCTCCATTCGTCGCAAAAAGATATACTCATTCCCATAATTCTTATCTTTAAGGAAATCATTTACGTAGTTCAGCGGAGTCCCAGTGCTTTTCAACGCACGATAGAGCTTGTAAATAAAAGAAGGTTTTTGGACTTTTACAGGGTCTGCATCCTCGATTATTTCTTCCTCCGGTTGTTGACCCGCACCTTGTGGGATAGATGGTGAAGAGTGACGTGGTGGAGAGTGAATCGGGCTCTGTTGCTGACTCGGTAAATCTTCTTTTTCGATGAGATCGAAATGGGTAGGCCCCTCCCTCATTCTCTGTGGTCCCCTGTTCGTGATTCTTGAAGACTTTCTCAAAGAAGACATCCTTCCTTATCGTTGAAATATTCCTTTACTCACTTTCCCAAGAAAAGATGACAACTTTCTCGAAGATGAACATGAAGTAGAGACAGGATTGGGAGGAGAATGCCTTTTTAGGGTTTTGAAGTTTAAGCGAGGAAAACTATATATATATATATAACTCAGTTTAAAAAGGAAAAAATCAATCGGCACAAAGGAAAATGAACAGACGCCTCTTTTAAAATCGATAACTGCCAAATAGAAGTTAATCTTTTTTGAAAAGACAAGATTCCGTTTTTCATGGAAATTATAAATTAACTGAACTAATGATTGTACCTTTTCAAGATTGAATATAATAACAACTTACAGTCTATAGCCATGAATGTCTGAGTCTGAGGGTTGGAGAGTCTCTAGACTTTAACTTCCTCAAGTTTCAAAATGTTGAGTCTAGAACGGATAAAATCGAATTGATTTTTCTCCAAAGGCTTTGTGAATATATCCGCTAGTTGATTTTTTGAATCAACAAATTGAATCGAGATTTCTCCATTTTGAACATGATCTCTAATGAAATGATGTCGAATCTCTATATGCTTTGCTCTTGAGTGAATGATAGGATTTTTAGTGAGATTGATTGCACTGGTGTTGTCACATCTAATCTCTGTGCATGAGTCTTCAATTCCAAAGTCTTGTAGCTATTGTTTTATCCATAGAATTTGCGAACATCAACTTCCAAGAGCTACATACTCTGCTTCTGTTGTTGAGAGAGCCACAGTGCTTTGTTTCCTTGAAAACCAAGACACTGTCCTGCTTCCAAGCAACTAGCAAGTTTCCGAAGTGCTATTTCTATCAACTCTGCAACCGGCCAGATCTGCGTCTGAATATCCCAGAAGATTAAAGTCTCCATTCTTAGGATACCAAAGACCGATGCTTGAAGATGAAGCAATGTATTTAATAATACGTTTCACAGCATTGAGATGGGATTCTCTAGGATTTGATTGAAACCTAGCACAGATGCAAACATTCAACAAAATGTCAGGTCTAGAAGCAGTAAGATAAAGAAGTGAACCAATGATGCTCTTGTACAGCTTTTGATCAACTTTCTTCCATTCTTCATCTTTGTCTATCTTTAAAGAACTTGACATCGGTATGTCGGTCTTTTTGCACTTTTCCAGTCCAAACCTTTTGACAAGATCATTAGCATATTTTTCTTGATAAATAAAAGTTCCTTCCTTCAATTGTTTTACTTGAAGACTAAGAAAGAATGTTAACTCTCCCATCATACTCATTTCAAACTCATCCTGCATAGACTTAGAAAATTTCTTGCACAGACTTTCATTAGAGGATCCAAAAATAATATCATCCACATATATTTGAACAAGTAAAAAGCTTTTGTTTTCTTTTTTGATAAATAAAGTAGTATCTACTTTACCTTTGACAAAATCATTCTGTATTAAGAACTTACTTAGTCTGTCGTACCAAGCTCGAGGTGCTTGCTTTAAACCATACAAGGCCTTTTCGGTCTCGAAGGCGAGTTTGGCTTCTTTGGGTCTTCAAACCTGGTGGTTGTTCCACATAAACTTCCTCATGGATAAATCCATTTAGGAAGGCACTTTTGACGTCCATTTGGAATAACCTGAAATTTTTATAACAAGCAAACGTAAGTAATAGTCGAATAGCTTCTAACCTTACTACTGGTGCGTAAGTCTCATCATAGTCTATTCCTTCTTCTTGCGTATATCCCTTGGCCACGAGTCTTGCTTTGTTTCGTACGACTTTTCCTTTCTCATTCATCTTATTCCTGAACACCCATTTAGCTCCGATAACAGTTTTACCTTTTGGTTTAGATGTCAATTCCCAGACATCATTAATGTTGAACTGTCTGAGCTTTTCTTGCATAGCTTCAATCCAGCTTTCATCAGATAAAGCTTCTTCTATGGTCTTTGGTTCAATTTCATAAATGAGAGCCACAACACTAGACTCTTCATGCCTTTTGGATCTGGTGCGAATTCCTTCATTAATTTCGCCGATAATGAGATCTTTGGGATGACTGGACTTATGCTTCCGATTCTTGGTTGATTTGTCGGTTGATGATCTCTTTCTTTATTTGAATCTTCACGAATAGCTTGATGCTGGTTTTCCAGAGTCTGAGATGCTTCTTGAGTTATAAGCTTTGAAGGGTCTGGAGCAGGTTCAAACTCTTCATGATGAGTCTGACTGGATTCATCTTGCGTAGAGTCTTGAAATTTGACATTCATTGACTCCTCCACAGACTCGGCTCTTCTTGTTATAGACTCGTAGGCTTTGCTTGATGTAGAATATCCAAGGAAGATGCCTTCATCTGATCTTTCTTCAAACTTACCAACTCGATCTTTTGCATTTTTCAATATAAATCATTTGTAACCGAACACATGAAAGTATGAAACAATAGGCTTCTTACCTTTGAATAACTCATAAGGGGTTTTCTCTAGAATAGGTCTTAAGAAGACTCTATTGATGATATAGCACGCTGTTGAAACTTGACTTCAGCCCAAAATCGTGAAGAAATCTTACTTTCAATTAAAAGAGTTCTAGCAATTTCTTGAAGAGATATATTCTTTTTTTCCACAACTCCATTTTGCTGAGGAGTATATGGAGAGGAGAACACATGCTTAAAGCCAGATTCATCACAAAATTTTGTAAAATCTTGATTTTCAAATTCACCCCCATGATTTGTTCTTATACTTGAGATAACACATCCTTTTTCATTTTGAACCTTTTTAGCAAATTTTTCAAAATACGAGAAGGTTTCGGACTTACTTGTAAGGAAATATACCCAAGTAAAGCGGGAGTAATCGTCCACAATTACTAGGCAATATTTCTTACCTCCAATGCTCTGGGTTCTGGTTGGTCCGAAGAGATCTATATGCAGCAACTGTAGTACATGATTAGTAGAGACATGATTTATTGGCTTAAATGAATTTCTTACCTGCTTTTCCAGAATACATGGAGTGCATGGATTAGACTTTTGGTATGGTAATTTGGGTAGACCTCGAACAAGCTGCTTTGATGAGATTTTGGCTAATTGCTTCAGGTTGACATGACCAAGCTTTCTGTGCCATAAGCTTGCTTCGTCTTGAATTGAGATTAGGCATTGCGATTCATTTGGTTTCACATCCAGAAGATAGATATTTCCATGTCTTCGACCCATGAAAGATTGAGTAGAGTCTTTATTGGTTCTAGAACATGTTCCTTCTTGAAAGAAGATTTTAAAACCAAGTATCACACAATTGGCTAATCTTTGAGAAGATTGTAATTGAGTCCTTCCACTAGGGAAACATTACTTATTGTGAGATTTCCAATTTTCACAGTTCCAAATCCCACAATACTTCATTTGCTATTTCCTCCAAATGAAAATTTTCCATCATTTACTTGAACAAGCTTTATGAAGCATTTTGAGTCTCTGTCATGTGTCTTGAGCATCCATTGTCAAGATACCACTTTACCTTTTTCTTGACGGAGACTGCATTTAAAAGAGAGTCTCAAGCTTTCTTTGGTACCCAAATTTTCTTGGGTCCTTTGGTGTTAGTAAGATAAACAGTATTAGCCCATACTTTCTTAACATGTTTCCAAACCATAGGACACTCTTTTTCAAAGTGATCCGGACTGTTGCACTTTGAACACTGAGGGCATTTCGACCTACGAGACTTTACAAAAACTTTCTTGAAATGATTTTTGTAAGCCTTTCTCGAGGGTCTTTCCTTAATTCTTTCTTTTACTTTAGGAAAATCAATCAAGGGAATTGTTTCTACTGTCATACCTAGACCGGACTTATTGAAGTAAGGTCTTTGAGCTGAAAGAATTTTTTTAAGTTTTTCGGACCCTATTGAAAATTTCTTTGAAATATTTGATAAGTCAGTTTTTAAAAGAGCATTTTCTTTCAAAAGATTATCTTCATTTTCTTTAAGAGTGGAAATATTCAAGTCTAAACTTTTAACTCTTTCTTCTAAAATGTTTTCCTTTTGTTTTAGAGTTGAGTTTTCCTTTTTAAGTTCGGAAATTCTTTTGAGAGAAGCCTTAAGACTAAAACACAGTTCATCAATGTATTTAAAGACTTTGACAGGAATTTTAAAATTACTTGTCTCAAATTCACTGTCTGAGTCTGATCCAGAATCTGAGTCTGAGTCTGAATGTGCCATCAGACATAGGTTGGCATATTCATTATCACTTTCTTCACACTCTGTATCACTCCGGTTTTGGCTTTGAGAGCTTTACGAAACTTTTCAGCTTTTCCTCTCTTCTTCTTGAGAAGAGGACGGTTGGGTCCGATGTGTCCCTTTTTCTTACATTCAAAGCAAACTACATCTTTGTTTGGTTCCTCATCATCAACAGACTTGGTCTGCTGTCTTTGAAAACTTTGTTTCTTTGAGTTGAACCTTCTTCCTTTTCTATTCAGTTTTCTGAATCTTCTTATCATGAGATCAAGCTCCTCATCGTCCATATCATCTTTAGAATATGTATCATCAGAATCATAATTTGATTTTAATGTAATGGATTTCTTACCTTTTGGATCTTCGTCTTCATTAATTCGTTCCACTTCATAAGACTGAAGAGTTCCAATCAGCTCGTCGACAGATAGTGGCATAATTCTTTGCGTCTCTCTTATTGAAGTCTTTATGTGATTCCAATCCTTGGAGAGTCCACGCAGTAGCTTGTTTACCTTCATGGGATCAGAAATTTTTTGTCATTGATTCTCAAGACCATTGACAATATCTGTAAAACGGCTAAACATGTCATTTATAGATTCTCCTGGTTTCATTTTGAAGGCTTCATATTGACCGAGGAGAATGTTAATTCTGGTTTCCTTCACTCGATCTGTTCCTTCATAGGTGATATGTAATCTGTCCCAAACTTCTTTTGCTGTAACACAAGAAGATATTCTGTTATATTCAGTTGGTGACAAAGCACAATATAAAGAGTAAATTGCTTTTGCATTGAGTGCTTGTCTCTTGATTATTTCTTCCGAGTCATTTTTGCTGGTCTCAACAGTTTCTTTCCCTCTTTCGAGCGATGCAGCTGTAGGAGTAATTCCTTTTTCTACAACGTCCCATTCCAGAGGATCCTTTGATCGTAGGAAAGCTTTCATCTTGTTCTTCCAGATGTTGTAATCATTTCCATCAAAGTAAGGTGGTCTAGTATTGCTTTGCCCTTCTACCAGCCCTGGTGCTAGCATACTAGCCATGGATCTTTTACTCTGAAGTAAAACACTTCAAATAAAGTGAGTACACGGGCTCTGATACCAATTGATATAGCTAGTATAAGTACCTAGAGGGGGGGTGAATAGGTGTATAAAATATTTTTCTCGATAATTGCACAATACTAGACAGTTGACAGATTTGAGACAAACAATAATCAAAGTAAGGCTGAGAGAAGGGAAGAGAAAATTGAACACGCGGTTTATAGTGGTTCGGCTTATTTCAAGCCTACGTCCACTTTTCTGCACTGACAGCCTATTGGCTGGATTCCACTATGAATAAAGAGATGTTACAGCGTTGTTCTCCCTTGATTTCTCGGTGTAGATGATCTACCATACTAGCTCAAGGTATCACTAAGTATAGACACTCTTTGTGTATACAATTTCGCTCAAAATGTATCGACTAATAATCAAGGTGCTTCAGACTCTGGAATTTTTCTATCGATCATGCACTAAAACAATTAGAACGTCTTCCTTTTATACTCCTTTATGCCATCATACCCGTTGGCACTTACCAAAGGAATTCCTCCAATCTACCCGTTGGACGGAATCAATTAAGAAGATCATTCGAGCTATTAAAGGAACCTGATGATAGCGCATCAATCATGTTCGTCCATACAATTAGGATCTTGGTTTTCAAGAATAGAACCTTCCAAGAATATTTCGTCGACCATCGGATCTTCAAACGATCTTGATTACGAATAAAAGAATCCGTTATATTTATCCAGCCAAGAGATCTTCTCCAGAGGATAGGACTAAATCCTCAACCAAATACTTCGGCTCTGGATTGCCTTCGTCACTGGATTAGAAAAAATTGTCAATGAGAATAGTCTTACGTCTTGAGTCTTGAGTGCTAAGTCTGGTGATCTGAAAGTCTTCAGACTCTAAACAGAAGGTCTGCAATTATCCAGACTAGACTGATAGAAACGTTTTGCCAGCTTCAAAATATTTTGGAAAGATTTCTCCAACAAACTCTTTTTCCCTTACCTGTTTTGATATTAGTAGTTAACATGATCGGACTGTAATCCAACTCTATAGCAGGTGAAGCCACAACTTCAGCTTTTGGATAGGTTAAACGCCATTCAATAGTGCACAAAGCTCGGTCTAGTCTCTCTTTGACCATCTCCTGCCCGATTCTGTTATTGACCCAAGTATAGGCACAACCCTTAGTCTTTAAGTCCATCAAAGCACAATCATGTAGCAAATCCCGAAAGGATTGTAGTCTATAAGGCTCAGCAGGTCTCTTGCTTACTTTCTCCCAGTTATATAAAACTTCATTAAAGTCTCCTAAACACACCCACTGTTGAGTGTTTAAGTGGCTAAGTTGCCTCAATTCTGCCCACAATAGTTGTCTCTGTTGATAAACAACCGGAGCATGCAAAATAGTAAGGCACATAGAAGTGACGCCGCTATTTTCAGAACAAACAGTGTCAATGAAATGGGAAGTATGAGCCGTGACAGTAAGTGAAATCTAGTCAGTCCAATAAAGAACCATCCCTCCAGCCAAACCCTGAAGATTCACCACAAAACTCTTGCTATAATTCAATCTTTGTTGGATTTGCTTAATAACTGGTTCCTAATTCCGAGTCTCCATCAAAAATATTATACCGGGCCTATCTTGAGCCACTATGGCCCTGAGAGCTCGAACTGTTAGGGAATTGTCCAGTCCTTGACAGTTCCAGCTTAAGATCTTCATTTGTCAATTGGTGGCTTATTCGAGCAAGCCACCACGCCCCCCCCCATTAGCTCTTTTAGCCTGGAGTAAGGGAGTGTCCATCGAGTGCTTTCATCAAGTGTATCTAGCAGAATAGGACGTCTCTTAGCTTTCTTTAAAGGAGTAGTCTTAGGCTACAAGCGAGGGTTTTTGGATTTTTTGGATGATGACGCTTCAGATTGAAATGCTTTGACCTTTGTCTTATTTTCTTGTACAGGGGAAGCAGTCAATGCCATCTTGTTCAGAGTAACACTTTGTGAAGTGTCAACCAGAGGGTAATAAAATGTGAAAGTACATTTACTTCAACAAACAAGAGATTTAATGGATTTGGGGACTTGATTATGCTTGATTAATGTAATGCCATTTCAATACTATTTTTCTTTATTTTCAAAGGAATATTTTGCAAGCAGTCTTAATTGATTTTAAGTAAAGCCACTAACACGCAAGAAGTGATCATGTGTGTTGACACCTAAATTTTGTTTAACCATTCATAATTAATTGTATACAAAATTAAGGACTAACCTTTAGTCCCTAAACATAAATATTAAAAATTAAATTGCATATCATTAAGTTTTAAAGAGCATATGTTAATTGCATTTAAATCGGACCAGCGGTGATGAATGGGCTTGAATTAGTCACGTGTTAAGGGCCCACAATAAATGAAATTTGGCCTAAGCTAGGAGTGTTAGTGGCCGAAATTACACGAGAAAAAGGAGGGGTCTTGAGCTTTAACTGAACTGGTTCAGCCCATTAAAATTAAAATGCTTTGAGCTTAATTAGATAAAGGCCCTGGGGATGAAGCGTAATCCAATCAAATATTTGAGTGGTAATGCATGTTTCTTAAGATACCAAAAATACCCGTTAAATTAGGAAATTTTCCTCATTTAACAATGTGCATATAGACCACAACTTGATCTCAACCACAGATATGATCCCATTTGCATGGAAAATCTTCTATTATATCCATTACCACTTGGATATGATCGTTCATTTTAATCATTACCAAAATTGAATAGAGTGGATGTGTTTTGGATGATTTGGTGACTGTTTCTTGCTCTCTCTCTCTCTCTCTCTCTCTCTCTCTTTTTTGGTTGATTTGAGTTAATTTGTTTCCCTATTAAAAAAATACAAAAAAGACTAGGTGGAATTTGAATAGATTTTTTATGGATCATGTTGTATGTTTAGAATAGATTCTGATTGCTTTTCCTTAAATAGATTAGGATATTTTTTGATAGATAGCATTTAATGTCAAATCTAGAAGATTAGGGTAATTTTCTGATTTAGGGCTTAGAATAATTTATTTCCTAATTTAAATTAGATAGTATCCTCATCTTTATAGTTCATTTATGGTACTATCCAATTTCAAAGTTTTATGAAAAATACCAAAAAATATCATGTACGTGTCATATAGAATTATGGTCATCTAATTGCACGTCACGTGGATTAATTTAATTAGAATGCGTGTCATGTTAGAATAAAATGCTTATTAATTTTGCCCATCATTAGAGTTGGGTTATTTGATTAAAATCGCATGTTATGTAGTCCACTTGTTAGATTAATTTAATTAAAGTCACATGCCACATTAACGTAGTCACAAGTAAAATTTTCTCGTCATTAGAATTAAGCCACCTAGTTAAACATCATCATTTTTCTACATTATGGCATCTAGAGTAAGTTGGTATTGCATACATTGCATAAAGCATAGTTTTCATTAAACAAAGTAAAACCCAAAAAAAATAGTTAGTTGAATTGTGTATTAATTAGAAATCATATATAGGTTGGATATGCAATTTTTCTAATTAACATTGTAGGTACTTATGTTGCTTTGAGATAAGTACCTCTTTTTCCTTGCAATTTATTTACTATTTTATTTTATTGGATCTTCCATTAATGTTTGCACATCCGCATAATCACCTCACATGTTAAAAGATAATAAAATGAATCCAAGTTGTATGCCAAATATATTTTTGATAAAATGAGTGGTACCAAAATGGCATTAGAAAAATCTAATGTAACCAAGTCTCTGTGCTTACAATCTCTAGTTCGTATGAGTAAAATAAACTTCTCTTAACTTTACTTGGGTTCTTAATCGACTCAACAAAAAATAAATTAGTGGTGCCTCTTAAATGAAAATTATTTGCACGTTAAGAACTTGGATCTAAGTCGCAAATTGGTATAAGTTTAAGAGAGCTCGAACTAAGTTTAGGCTTAGTAATTTATTAGCTGAACCCCTAGGTGATGCACCCAAGTTGATTTTTGGCATTGGCAATAGACCTCATAGAAATCCAAATTAGAGAAAGGAACTTCTTGCCCAGATCCAATGACGAATGAAGGAGCATGACGGCTATAGCTAAAACTTTTCACCCCTATTTTTGAGGACACAGCCTACCTCATTGAGCCCAGGAGAGGCAAGTAGTCCAGGAAGGGAAAATTCCGAGAGATGAACACCTCGCCAAAGCGGCGTGGTCTGAAGATGCACATAAAGCAACGCAGCTTTTTTGTCCAGTCAGTCCCCTCACTTGTATATTAAAAACACATAATTAATTACAAATAATCAGTACGATATGTATGAATCACATGTTGGTATATATTAAATAACTATTTATAATTTACTATCTACTTTATTCAAAACTCATATAGAATGAAAAATATGTTATAAAGTGAAGAGTACAAACAAATTAACTATACACACTAAGATAGATCCTTTCTAATTGTTTCCTTTATCAAGTTATTTCTCATTTACCAACTCAAGTATTAAAGGGTTCTCTTGAGACTAACCCCATAAGGCTTCCTTTATTTGTGGTGTGTAGACCAAACCTACTAACGAGAGGTTCAAGCTAGCCCAACCTAGACCTAGAAACACTTCACATAAATAGTAGCGATACACAATATATGGAACTTTCAGCTGCATATTACCAATGACAATGTTGTCATAAATATCTCACATCAATTAAAAGAAATTCTATATGAACAAGAACTACTCAACACAACTTGTCATACAGAGGTTCAACATTTATAAGGTTATTGTCAAAGCCCTAACAACACAGTAACAAAATGCCACTCTCTCCACACGAGCACAACTAGGACCTCCTCATAGACCGTCCGTGAGACAGCTCGAGTCTTGCATGGATTGGAAAGAGATTATTGAGTGATACACAAGTGCGATCAACGCCAATTGGCTACCAAGGTATATCTTTAAGACACTTAACCCATGTGATTTGGACTAAATTGTTAAAATTGTTTTGAAAAACTTAGCAAAAGATCTTCTAAAACTTAGCATAAGATCAGACTTGCATTTTGATTAAGTTTACTTACTTGTTTGATGAAACTAAAGATATTTAGGGTCGAGTGTATAGACTTATCAGACAGATTTAATTCGAAAATTTGGTCACAAACTCTTGAGAAGATTCTTTATCTTAGGTTTGATTGATATGGTGTTGATCAATCTAATTTTGGTTGGAGTCTTGGAGATCACATGGACTGACTTTTTTCAGTTTATATACAAAGTTTATATACATAAACTGACTTTTTTCAGTTCCAATTGTATTATCAACATTAATTTTTCCGGTGCAATAATGATCTTAGACAAGAATTAAAAATAAAATGGGAATCACAGTCCACATGGAACTGGAACTCTTTTTTGTGGTTCTTGTCTTGTAATCTTCTCATTTTAGTTTTCACTGGCTTTACCATGGTTCATATGTAAGAGTGAGACTCATACAACAGAATGGGAATGGCCATCTATATCATTTGTCTCATGTTTTCCTTTCGCTATGGGTTTAGTTGGATGTTATTCTGTTGGAAAGAGGAAGATTTTCAAATTTCCAATAAGTAGACATATTATGAGTTATTATATGTACAAACTGGTTAGATTAAGAGGTTTGCAACGTTCATTCATGCAGCATACCACGCTTATTTATGATCTGGTCAGATATTTTGATAAAGTTTCATTTTTGTCCATCTAATTGTTTGTTTAGCTCAGAAGGCTTTTCCAGCGATTGCATGACATATGTTCTTCTCATTTGGTCTTCTCATTTGGTCTTCTCATTTGTTCCCTTAATATAATTCGAATTATTCAGTGTAGATATGCTGCTTGATGATCTTTTGGTCATTGAAAATTCGTTGTCCCAGTTGGATAGCGATTCTCCCATGTTAACATCGGAGATAGCCTCACCTATCAGTGGTCCAAAATTAAATGCGTCTAGAGCTGTTCCTGCAACATCTCCAATTTCAGATAGTGCACTAGATAATTCATCTGGTGGCAAGGGGTATTATACTTTCTTCCCCATCTCTCCTGTCCTTCCTTTTCTCAAGTACAAGTCTGGAATTTTTTGTGCCTGTAGTGACATACAATTGTTTCTTTTCGCCCCCAATCTCGTGTCCCCCTCTGCTTCCCTCATTTTCTGGCCATTAGGCTGCATGCCTACAGGCGCTTGTTGTCACGCAGACACGCCCAAACATTTTAGTTAGCATCTTGCCTGCGTGTATTTAATGATGTGTCTATAACAGTTCCAGCATGGACAAAAACTCGATGGAAAAACTTAGGGAGGGGGCTAACGCTGTCTGGCAAGCTGTTCAATCGGCATCTTCTGTCCCTGCAAAAGAAACATCAGAATCAGATGAAAACTCTCCAGCAACTGAAACTGCTTCAGATGGTAGTGACACTGAGGGAGACGTTTGTCATGGTCTGTGAACTTATGTCATGGTCTCACATCAAAGGGTGTTTTAGTCTCTGTTCTTTGTGCTTACATTGTTGTCCAATAGGTGGTAGTTGGTAAGGGGGGGTGTAAGTAACCTTGGTGGAATGGTAAGACAGCTATCACTGGATCCATTTGAAAATGAGAGCAGACGGATGGTTCTGATGAATAATGAGCTGTCATATCCTACAAAAAGTTCACCAGACAGAAATCTCCTCAAGGCTTGCATAAGAAGGTGAGTGTTAAAGAAGTCAATACCATCATCCTCATTCGAACTTTTGCCAGGCTTAATTACCTCTTTTCTCTTTTCAAATTATATCCACTTTGCTTCAGCCTCGAAATTGGAAAGCTCCTGCCAATAGGAGGTTTTCCTAGATTCTTACAAAGTTGGGGAGCTCTGTTATACTGCAGAACAGCTTTTCATAGAGAAAAAGATAGGGAAAATGTTACAAATGGTCCATGAACTTTCATCTAATGTTCAATTCCATCCATGAGCTTTCGATTTGCTCAATTTGATCACTGAACTTTCATTTAATGTTCAATTTCATCACTAAGCTTTCGATTTGCTCAATTTAGTCCTTGAACTTTCATCTAATATATTCCATCTAGTTCCTAACTATTTGAAAATTGACCAATTTCCCTTCTTTTTTTTTAATAGGAAACTGTTTTTTTTTTTATAAATAAAAAAATATACCAAACTGGTTTTTTTTTTTTGGTTGAAAAAGTACCACATTTATGCAAATTAATAAATGCCAATATTTCTTTCCTTTCTCCATATTAAAAACAAGTGGAAAAAGGGATAGTAATAATCAACAAAGGTGAATCTTGCATTTTGATTTATTTTTTGTATATGCAAATTACTTGGATAATGTACAAAAGCCCATCAATCAGTTTTTCCCTTTTCGGTGAAGTCCATAAAAAGAATCGATTTATGGGCTTTTGTACATTATTCAAGTAATTTGCACACGGTGTAGTTGTCTACCGTGGAATATGATAGTTGGGCTTATTTGTTGCATAGGTGTATACATAGTTTGAGAGGTAGCAAATTTTACTAGTTATTTGTGAGTGTCTCTCTTTTCTTCCCCACCCTCATTTTTCCCTCCCGCATTGAGATTACTACATGTACATGTATATTAGGTCTTAGCAAATTTTGCTAGTGGTATTTACTAATGTAATGTAAATGTTTCTCTGATTTTTGATTATTTAATTCTAAAATCATATCTTTTGTGAAATTTAGTTTGGATCATTGGAAATTTTGAGTGGCACAGATTTGTCAGATTCTTGCAAGGGGCAACAACTCCCACAAACCTCTTAAGGCTTTGTCCGTTTGTGTATCATTTTTACTGTCGTTTGAGCTCGCGTCACAGGATTAAATCAGTTGGTAGTTGTTCTCCTTTTTCTTCTTGCCCTCTTGCTCCTTAATTGATGGTTATTCTGACAAATTTAAAGTAAGATTTTTTTTTTTGAAGGGACAGAAAATTGTTAATATTTCTTGGGGAAAATTTCAAATAAGGACCCAAAGTGCCATCATTTTCTCAAAAGAGGACCCTAAGTGAAGTTTGTCTCAAAGAATGATCCAAAGTAGTCATTTAATCTCAAAGAAGGACCTCATTTGCCGGCCGGTGAATAGATGCATATTCAATGTATATTCCGATGGCTTGATTATGGTATTTTTGTCCATTTTTTTTTTCATTTTTGGTTGCCCCATTCATCGTCTTCTTGGTCTCATGTTCACTTCTTCTTGCCTAAATCAAGAACATCAGACTTGGGGAAAGGCCAGCGAGCATCGGCTGTTGGTAAGGGCCAGCGATGGGCATCGAGCGAGGGCTCCATGCTCATTGTTGATAGCGGGCAAGGGCCATCGAGCCCTCGCTGGCCATGGGGGAGGGGGGCGATCCAAATCGAGGCCTTACGTGAAGGTCCTCGAGGGCAAAAGGGGTAGCCAAAGAAGTTGTCGATCTAGGAGCGATGGTGAGAGGAAGGGATGAAGAAAGTGATGTAGGCATCCTAGTCGTAGTCCTAGTAGAAGACAAGGTTGTTGATGGAGCAGTGGGTGGAGGTGGGGGAGGTCACCCCTCACAGCCATCAGCGAGGTCACCCCTCGCTGGCCTTGGGCGAGGGCTCACCCTCCTCACCGGCCACTGATAAGGGTCGACGAGGACTTGCAAGCCCTCACCAGCCACAACTGAGGCCACCCTCGCCAGATCTGGCGAGGGTTGGCCTACAAGCCCTCACCCACGGCCAACGAGGGCTTGGTGGCCCTCGCCTACTGTCGACGATGGGCATCCAACCCTCGCCGACCCTCACCAACAGCCAGCGCTCACTAGCCCTTCCCAAGTCTAATGTTCTTGAGAAGAAGACGAACAAGGGATGAAGAAGATGATGAACAGTGCCACCATTGACCCAAAATAATAATAATAATAATAATAAAGAACAAGTCAACTAAAAATTTAAAAAAAAATTGACAAAAATATCCCCGATAAGCTACCAGAATATGCATTGAAGATGCATTTATTCACCAGCCGGCAAATGAGATCCTTCTTTGAGACTAAATGATCACTTTGGGTCCTTATTTGAGACAGACTCTACTCCAGGTCCTCTTTTGAGAAAATGAAGGCACTTTGGGTCCTTATTTGAGACAAACTTTATTTCAGGTCCTCTTTTGAGAAAATGATGGCACTATAGATCCTTATGTGAATTTTTCCCTATTTTTTGATTAGGAGCGAGGGAAATTACAAATTCGGTGTATTTTCCTTCCCAATTTTCTTCACCCTTGCTCACAAATGTAGCCTTATAGCTAAGCATCTCAAAATGATCCATGTGGTCTTTAAGAAAAATATTTGGACGAAACAATCAAAATAGGATAGTCAAAGACACCATTACATATGTTGATGGGATCAGCCCGTGGCTGAAGAAAATGTCCCTAATTCCACCAAAATATTGTAATGCACTTCAAATGGTCCTAAGGTTGGTTGCACCTATTAGTAGTAACTTGATTTCATAGGTGTAATATGTTTGTAGTAGCAACTCGATTGCACTTATAATTAGTAATCCACATTGATGGATGGTAATTTGACCACATAATTTGTAATAAGAAAATGGTAACAGTTAGTAATTAATTAATGAAACAGTAAAATATATCAAATTATTGTAAGTGACGCCACTTATACTTAGTAATTGTCCTGAACAATATATATTTTGGAGAAAACTATGGGAGCAAAACTCATTCTTTTGGTCAACAAGCAGAACTCAATCATTGGAATTGAGAAGAATCATTTCACAGACGACAATCAGAATCCACACTTCAAAGTCTCCCTCGAAGACATGGCCAAATTATTGCAGCACTCTATGCAGCAGAAAGTTAGTACCGCCAAATGTGTACCTACGATTTGTCCCAGCCAGTTTGCTATGAAATGAAGCATGCGAGTTTGTGCCAATGAAATGGGCGTGATCATCAGAATGCTTTAACTCAATGAGGCTTTTGAAATGCATTGCGAGGTTGGACTAGGCTACAATCAACGTTTAGGATTTTCTTTCCCTTGCAAGAGATAAGACAGATAATCCCAGCCGGCGTTACCTATATTTCAATGCATCCATCACCTACCGTGCAACATATTTGACTCATGAAAAAGAAGGCAGATGAACGAGGTTATGCCTGGACGGAAGTCACCATTACAAACAAAAAGACTTACGTTTTTTTTCACAACTTGGCATTGTTAATAGTAGGATCCTTCAAATGCAAGGTTATAGAAGCAGTGATGAAAGGCTTCTCAACAGTCATGAAGTCAATATAATGACCTTCACAAACTTGCAGGAACAAAACTCCAACGTAAATTGAGTGCTTTTCCGAAACAAAATCAAACCTAAAAGGAAGCCTTCTGATGGGAGAACGGTAATAATTCGAACAATATCGAATCAACGCAGCGGAATAAAATAATCTCCCCTCTTGTGTAAACCTAATAGGAATTGATATAGTAGAGTAAAATAAATACCAAGCACGCGAACACAAGACGATTTTTTTACGTGGAAAACCTCCTCGATGTGAGGAGATAAAAAACCACGGGACCGGAGTCCACCTGAAAATCTTCACTATCAATAAAATTGTTCTTCTCTAGCAAATACTAGAGGTACATAGCAGTAAACACCTCAAGAACATGAATCTTGGCAATACACATGAACTTCACAAGAGATCAAGGATAAATTTGACCAAAAACGCAGGTTTTGATCAATCCACGAAAAACCTGATGTATGGAGCTTCAAACGAAAATCAAACCGTTCAGATTCGATTAAATTGCGCCACGAACATGCTGACAAAATTTCAGCTCAATCGGACCACGAATCGACCTCCGACGCCAGCTTGATGTAAATAAGATATTGCCCCAAACCCCAGATTTTCTGCTTTCTCTTTTTCTCTTGTTACTATTTCATTTTCTGTTACTACATCTTTATATAGATAGTGAGAAACCATATTTCCTCATATAACTTATTATATGGGCTCAAGCCCTTTTTGAGCTTGCAACACATTGGGCTTCCTCCACATAGGAGTGAACCCAGCTAACAAATCTCCCCCTCACGACAATGTGGAGGGATTCACCATCCCTGCTATCAAACGGCAATGTTCAAGCTTCTCTCTTGGTAGAGTCTTCGTCATCATATCGGAGCCATTATGATCCGTATGAATTTTCTCAAGTTCCAACAACTTTTCATCTAGAACATCCCTTATCCAATGATATCTAACATCAATATGTTTCGATCTAGAATGAAAAGATGAATTCTTACCAAGATGAATTGCGCTTTGATTATCACAAAATAGCACATACCTCTTTTGCTTGAACCCAAGTTCTTCTAAGAACTTCTTCATCCATAGCATCTCTTTACTAGCTTCAATCGTTGCAATAAATTCAGCTTCGGTTGTAGAAAGTGCAACACACTTTTGCAATCTTGACTTCCATGACACAGCTCCACCCGCAAAAGAAATCAAATAACCAGAAGTAGATTTACGAGTATCAATATCTCCTGCCAAGTCGGAATCTATGTATCCAACTAACTCAAGTTTCCCAGTCCCGAAACTGAGTTTCAAATTTGAAGTTCCCCGAAGATACCTCATAATCCACTTCACTACATTCCAGTGCTCTCTACCTGGATTTGACAAATAGCGACTAACAACGCCAACTATATGCGCCGAGTCTGGGCGTGTATATACCATCGCATACATTAAGCTTCCTACAGCTGAAGCATATGGAATACTTTCCATATCTTTCTTCTCTTTATCAGTCGTAGGACTTTGCATCATATTTAACTTAAAGTGGGCAGCAAGAGGAGTACTAACCACTTTAGCCTTGTCCATGTAAAATTTCTGAAGGATCTTCTCGATATATTTCTCTTGCGACAAAAATAACTTCTTAGCATCTCTGTCTCGGGTAATTCTAATGCCAAGAATCTACTTTGCCGAGCCCAAGTCTTTCATGGCAAAAGACTTGCTCAATTGTTTCTTCAATAACTCAATTCTTGAAGCATTCCTGCCAACAATCAGCATATCATCAACATAAAGCAAGAGAATAATAAAGTCATCATCAGAAAATTTTTGGACAAACACACAGTTATCCAAGGAAGTCTTCTTATAGCCCTGTTCTGTCATAACTGACGCAAATTTCTTATATCACTGTCTCGGTGCTTGTTTTAGGCCATAGAGACTTTTCTTCAATTTGCACACAGTCCTTTTTCCCTTTCACTTTGAAACCCTCAGGTTGTTCCATGTATATCTCTTCCTCCAAGTCACCATGTAAGAAGGCCGTTTTAACATCCATTTGCTCAATTTCTAAATCTAGGCTAGCTGCCAAGCCTAGTACCACACGGATAGAAGACATTTTCACTACCGGAGAAAATATATCATCAAAATCAATACCCTTTCTCTAACCGAATCCCTTAACAACCAATCTAGCTTTGAACCGTGGTTGTAAAGTATGTTCATCTTGCTTCAACCTATATACCCACTTGTTCTTCAAAGCTCTTTTACCTTTAGGTAACTTCACCAATTCAAAAGTATGATTATCATAAAGTGACTGCATCTCATCTCGCATAGCATCGAACCAATTGCTTTTGTACTCATCTTCTATTGCTTTTGCATAACACTCTGGTTCACCTGCATCGGTCAATAATACATACTCATCTTCAGAATACCTGGTGGAAGGTCGTCGGTCTCTAAAGGATCTCCGAACTGGAACATCCAGTGGAACATCTAATTGAGCCTCTGGTTCAGGAATAGTATTATCTATTTCAACATGTTCAGGAACATGTGCGTTATTTGGAACATTGACTTCCTGTTGCTCTTCATCAACCTGTGTAGGAATATTTGTAAGAGGAACTAGATCTAAATCATAACTTGTGGTGCTGAAATCATCTTCGATTTCTCAATATCCTCTATTGTTTGATCTTCCATAAACACAATGTCTCTGCTTCTTACAATTTTCTTTTCAAGTGGATCATAAAATTTGTAGCCAAGCATATCCTGTCCATAACCAATAAATATGCATTGTCGTGTTTTCACATCAAGTTTAGACCTCTCATCTTTGGGAACATGCACAAATGCTTTGCACCCAAATACACGCAAATAATCATAAGAAACTTCTTTGCCTGTCCAAACTCTATTAGGAACATCAAACTCTAAAGGAACGCATGGAGTAAGATTTAATATATGCACAACTGTACTTAAAGTCTCACCCCAAAAGGATCCAGGTAGCTTTGACTGTGAAAGTAAGCATCTTACCTTTTCAACCAATGTTCTGTTTATTCTCTCAGCTAAGCCATTTAACTGAGGCGTCTTGGGAGGTGTCTTTTGATGTCGAATACCTTGTTGTCTGTAGTATTCATCAAAAGGTCCAATATATTCTCCCCCGTTATCAGTTCTAATGCATTTCAATTTCTTTCCAGTCTGTCTCTCAACTGAAGCCTGAAATTGCTTAAAAGCATCTAACACTTGATTTTTAGTTTTCAAGGTATAAATCCAAATTTTCCTTGAAAAATCATCTATGAAGGTAACAAAATAAAGAGAGCCACCAAGTGATTTTGTTTTCATAGGACCGCAAACATCAGAATGCACTAAATCCAGTATACCTGACTTTCTTGAAGGAGGGGAGCTTTTGAATGCAACTCTATTATATTTTTCTACTAAACAGTGAGCACATTTCTTTAGCATTGAACTTTTTAATCCTGAAATGAGCTTCTTTTTGGCCAATATTGATAAACCATTCTCATCGATGTGACGGAGCCTCTTATGCCATAACTCAGCTGCATCTTCGTTATCTATTGCATTAATTTTGTCTGTGGACAACTTTGCCTGCATAATGTATAATGAAGAATATTTTTCACCTCTAGCCACAACAAAAGAACTTTTGGTGAGCTTCCATTGACCATTACTGAAGGTGCTGCAATACCCCTCATCATCCAACTTGCCTGTAGAAATCAAATTCAAGCAGATATCAGGTATATGTTTAACATTATTCAATACTAACCTTGTGCCATTGATGGTTTCTAGGCACACATCACCGATACCTACATCTTGAGCTAGTCCATTGTTTCACATCTTCATAGATCCAAAGTCACATGACTTGTATGATGTAAAGAAATCCCTACGAGATGTAGCATGAACGGATGCACCACTATCAATTACCCAACTGGTCTCATGAGAAACAAAATTCACCACATCACCATCAAAAATAGTGAGAAAGTCTTCTTTAAGTGCAGCGACACGATTGTCATCACTGTCACCATCACTTTTCTTCTCTTTACATTTCTCCTTTTGTTTCTCCCTTTTTAACTGGCGACAAAACCTCTGAATATGTCCCTTCTGATGACAATAATGGCACTCAATATTAGCAAATTTATTATACTTACCTTTGCTTTTGTCTCGACTTTTATCTCTATTTCTCGGACCTCGAGACTCACTTCTCCCTCTTTTCTCAACAACCAAGGTATCAGAATATGAAGAGAACGATCCCTGTGTCTTCCTTCTCATCTCTTCATTCAAAATACTACTCTTGGCTAAATCCATGGTAATTGTATCATCAGGGGCAGAATTAGACAAAGATGTTCGGAACGTCTCCCATGAGTCCGGCAAAGTACCAAGCAACCATAGTGCTTGTATCTCATCATCAAACTTGATTCCCATCGCAGCCAACTGATTTATAATTCCTTGAAAAGAATTTAAATGATCAGTCAAACGAGTACCATCATGATATCTAGCCATAATCTGTTTTTATGATATCTTTCGAGCATAGCCTTATCATAATCGTGCATGTGTTTATCAAAAATAACATTATTATTCCACATGAAATATAGACCATTTTCGAGCATATAACTGTTCATGTGAGTTTAAAACATTTATCCCTAATATAAACTGCGATGTGCATGTGTTTCCTCAATAATATGGTTTAAAACATTATCATCTACCCATTGCTGATATAACCACACACTTGACGATGAAATATAGACCATTCAGCGTCAGTTTTATTCTCTGGTTTCTCCTCAGCAAATACAGGCAAATAAAAAACTTTCACATATAAAAGATCTTCCATCTTCCCTTTCCAAATATGATAATTCGAACCATTCAATGTAACCATTCTACTTGTATTCGTTTCCATTGTTTAACATAAGGCAGAAAAATCAAGCAATAACCTGATGCTCTTATACCACTTTGATGGGAGAACGGTAATAATTCGAACAATATCGAATCAACGCAGCGGAATAAAATAATCTCCCCTCTTGTGTAAACCTAATAGGAATTGATATAGTAGAGTAAAATAAATATCAAGCACGCGAACACAAAACGATTTTTTTACGTGGAAAACCTCCTCGATGTGAGGAGATAAAAAAACCACGGGACCGGAGTCCACCTGAAAATCTTCACTATCAATTAAATTTTTCTTCTCTAGCAAATACTAGAGGTACATAGCAGTAAACACCTCAAGAACATGATTCTTGGCAATACACATGAACTTCACAAGAGATCAATGATAAATCTGACCAAAAACGCAGGTTTTGATCAATCCACAAAAAACCTGATGTATGGAGCTTCAAATGAAAATCAAACCCTTCAGATTCGATTAAATTGCGCCACGAACATGCTGACAAAATTTCAGCTCAATCGGATCACGAATCGACCTCCGACGCCAGCTTGATGTAAATAAGATATTACCCCAAACCCCAGATTTTCTGCTTTCTCTTTTTCTCTTGTTACTATTTTCTTTTCTGCTGCTACATCTTTATATAGATAGTAAGAAACCATATTTCCTCATATAACTTATTATATGGGCTCAAGCCCTTTTTGAGCTTACAACTCATTGGGCTTCCTCCACGTAGGAGTGAACCCAGCTAACACCTTCTTTTGCTTTTGGTCAAGGAAAAAACTGTACACCCCACATATGCTTGTCTATTTGTTGCAACCAATAACAGCAGCATACAAAACAAATTCACCATCAAAGTATCGGAGGGAAAATACGTGAGTAAGGAGATATAACGGCTTCCTATACATACCTTTTAGAATTGTTTGGATCGGGAACCCACTGCATCTCACTTATGTTGGGAGTCTCGACATAAGTCATGGTGAATTCGCTTGCCTTCTCGATGCTCCCTCTCTTCCCTGCTCTCAACAGAAGATGGTTCCTGTTGTAAGAGAAAATCCCATTGGCCAAACGGATAATATCCCCGGGCTTGAACAGGTCACACTCCTCACCCTAGAACTGAAAATGCACGGCTGCAGTCTTATCTGCCACAAGTGCCAAGCATGTCTTGCTCTTTCCTTCAGTGGTAACCCTACCTTTGTCCAATAGAATGGATTGTGTGGTTATGTTGTTCTGTGCTGCAGGGGATATGTCTTTGATAGAGAGCATACTGGTGTAACCTTATAAAGAGAAGATACAGAGTCACTGAAACTATATGACCAAGAAGTTAAAAGAAAACTACAATACGAAGGCAACCTTATAATACTCACTTTGGAATGAACTTGTCATAAGCACAAACTAGGGAGTTCTATGCAATAAATATGAGTTTTAGCTCTGGAAGAACAGAATAACAAACTATTTCTCGCTGCAGACAGGCTTCTTTCAGTCTCAACTCAACCTCAGATGACCAGAAACGTGGTCGGCCGTGCCTCCGAAACACCGCCTGGCCCCGATCTGAACAAAGGAGCGGACGGCAGCATTTACGACCTGAACAGAGGTGCGGCGAACGCCAGGCCCTAATCTGAACAGAGAAGCGGACGCCCTGATTTGAATAGAGGTGAGGCGTCAGGGCCCGACCCGACCGGAGGTGTGGTTGACGATGACTCCGAATCACCAACAGGCCCGGATCTAACCGGTTGGCTACACGTCTCAAGCTCCACCAAGCCTTGGTCCGACCAGAGGGGCTGTCGGCTGCAGCTCTGGAACCCAGCTGCGAGCTTCCCCGACACGCGGAGCTGTAGCTTGCATCTGCCGCAACTCCCCGGTAGGATTATAGATGGGTTTGCCAAATCAACGGAGGCTAACTCAGCAGAACAAGCAAAGGCAGCAGCCTTGGTTTTTTTTTTTTTTTTTTGAAGGCAGCAGCCTTGATTGAAACCTAGATTTTATTCCCTTAAAGCTTGCCCCGAAGAAAACAAGAAGAGAGATGCAAGTACACTCTGACTGCAATGAAAAGTGTTCTTACTTTTAAGATTTATAATACATTTTTCATAATTTATTTAATCGATTGAATGCTAAAGTTTTCACACAACATTCATTTGAGTATTATAACTTTTCAATTTATCACTTCAATACCATTGTTGTGTGGCATGGTGCTCATGATGAATGTTTTTCAAAAGTTATATCACTCCCACAATAAATTGAAAAGTTAAGAAAATCAAGTGAAATTCTTTTAAAGTCATGAACTCGATTGAAAAGTTAGAATACTCATGTAAATACCGTGCGAAAATTATGATACTTAAAATGTCTTTATTTTCATAAATAAATCAAATTAATTTGGACCATGGAATTCTAGGACCTTTCCGCCTCAAAGCATTTCAAGCACCTCGAACTGTCAATTTTGCGTAACTCGATTAAAAATTAGAAGTTGTATACACATTAATCCCACGATCAAGTGAAATATTTTAAAGTCATGACACTTAAGTGATCAATGGAAAAGTTAGAGAGCTAATTTAAATACCGTATGAAATTTATGATACTTATAATACTCTTATTTCCATGATCAGATCAAATTTGTTTGGACCATGAAATTCTAGGACCTCTCCATCTTAAAGCATTTCAAGCCGTCCAAACTGTCGATTTCGCATAAGGCCATAATACTCGAGTAACTCGATCAGGGTCAGAAGTTGTATAAAGTTTAATCCCACAAATAGCAGTTTCAGTATCCATTAATACACCTCATCTTGCAGGGGACCAATGCGGAGAAGAATCCTGAATACCGTTGGCTTGTTGTAAAATTTCGAGAATGGCAAACTGGAAATGAAAGAGTTGAGAATGGCCGCCCGAGGCGTGTAATGGCCATCCTCAAAAGTAAATTCCACCGTTCACAAAGTACAGAAGGTGTGTCGCGGCTATCTTTGGGAATTGACAGACCTTGTAAATAGTGTACCCCACACCATTTAGGTAAAGAAGGAATAACATGAAATGCATAACCATCGGAGAGCAAAAGGAACAATTATTTCGTGTGTGAAAATTTTCAGGTGCATAGATTTGGGCATATCAAATAACGAACAAAGTGGTTGGTATTTGTAGAAGAAAGACGGGAGTATATAGGCATCAGCTAGTTTGACTAAGAATAAATGTCACCACGGCTTGGGAAATAACTAAGCAATGGCTAGCACATCAAATTAGCATAGGCCAGTAGAAGGTCAGCAATGGTCGAAGGTCACATCTATGGGTATTAGATTTAGTGCAAATAGACATTTTGAAATACACTTCACATAACAATCTCCCACATACTTCAGAAGATATCCTGAAAAGGTATCCTGAAGAAGAGAAAGAACAAATGCTGGTTTCATAGTGGAGTGCAATACAATCTGGTGTCTTTTGGTCTATGAACCAGACTTAGAAATAATGCGACATACCTTACAGAACCAATGATGAAGCTTATGCCTTCTATGAACCAAGGTTGTAGGTTAAAGTCCTCACTCATCACTCTACAGCCTCACAATATTTGCCGTCCAACTTGAGTATGTGCTAATAGGCCGTTCGCACAGCTGGTTACTCATGAGTGCTATAAAGATTCAGCAATAAATCCCTTAAAAGTGAACCCATTCCACACTCATATAGGTGTTCCATCAAGTGCACAATTCAATAATTACACTACCCATAACATTTTGGAATTCATTAAGAACTTAACCCATTCTCACTTAATATGCAATTTAGCACCAATCACATACATCATAGGAAGGAGGGACTTTGAAACATTTTTGGTGCTATAAGATCAACAAAAAGGCTAGCTATAAGCCATATGAACCTACTTCAAGGGATCTCCACTACATTACCTATATATTAGTTGGGTTACCGCCATCATAGATATCTCAAATTGGCATGAATCTCATTCCTCTTGATATTTCAATTATTTGTTTTCTTCTAGAAATTTGTCAGAAAATTGGCCAAATCTCCTTTCGACTTCAACTGATTGAATCAATCTAAATCCATGCTAAAGCAACTGCTTCAAGAAATAATGTTTCAATGGAATTTGTCTTCTCTTGTCATTGTGTGCTTTATCTTTAGCAACGGCTATTGTAGTTTGGCAATTAGAGCGCATGGACACATACGTTGTTGGTTTCATGCACAACAAAAGTTCTACTAGGAAATCCCTCAACCACTCGTTCTCACTACTTCCCCCTCGAGCTTTAAACTGCAAGTCAAAAGTGGATTTTGAAAGATTAGATTGTTCAGCTGATTTCCAAGACACTACACCACCACCAAGGGTGAATCATAACCGCTAATAGCTTCGTCTCATTTGAACTTGAGAGCGAAATAGCATCACCGTATCCTTCTAACTTAACACAAAGCCCCTTATTATACAAAGTACGATAACTATATCATGAATGTGTGAAAACTGGCTAGTGACTCATCCCCAATTATATACCAAGTACGATAACTATATGATTTTGGAGGCATGAATACATGCTATATGTTCCCTGCTCTATAGGATGTGTCATGACATAGTTTTCACATGCCTCCAATGACAATCGTAGCTATAATTTTATCTTGATAAATGAGGAATCCCTAATTATATGGCTAAAGCCCATATCATATGCAAACATGCATTATGTCACAACAAGTCATATAATATACATTTACACACACACACACACACACACACACACACACACACACACACACACACACTCATATATATATATATATATATATCTAATTTCATATATACATAAATTTTTAATTAAATATATATGTTCATTTTACGTTGTAAAACAAACAAGCCCAATCATGCACTTTTCTAAGTTCATATACTATCTTCAATTTGGCAACAAATATTCGGCTTTGTTCTCATAACAGATATGTCCAATTTAAGCAAGGTTGGTCTCATTGAAAAGATAAGACGGCATATTAAACAAACCGATTCATTCCCAACTTGATGTAAGGTCAGAAATTAGTTAATATTCATCACGAACAGTACAACGCGGTACTGTTCCCCTCATGCACCGCCAGCAAAGATTTATATCTCGTTAACTGTAACTCCAAATTGAGAACCATAACTTACTACAGAACGCTAATAAAAACTAGATGAAATATCACAAAAATTGAAACAAGCCTACAGAGATGCCTGTGAATACGATTTTGCCCCTGATAAGTAAATACCTCAATTGCTTGACATTTCCACTTCAATTAGGTGGGGTAGTAGAGATTGAGAGAGCCATGAAATTTCACTTGCTAATCTAGCATGCCACATATCAACTGAGTAAATCAAGTGATAATGTTTCTGTAGTTCATTTGTGTACCTCCTTTAGTGCTGGTTTTCCTGCGCCAAATCAATTATGGAAGTCATTTCCTTTGACTTCATTGCGTGTGGCTTCTTGCTGATGGCGTTTTCAAGATGATGTGTTAGCTTCGAAGATGTTGGTGTCTTTTGATTACCAAACACTCAATTTTGAAGATATTCAATAAAGCCTTTGTGTACGGCATGGTCGGGACGATAGTACAGCAGTAGCAACAGAGGACGATGGCACCACAGCATGAGTATTGGGTCAACAGCTCCAGTAGGAAGGGGGACATCAGTTCCAGCAGCAACATCTAAAGAGAGCGAATTTTATCCTTGAGATTGTTTTGAAATTTCAAAGAAGGCGAATTGGAAATGTGGAAATTGAAAATGTCTGAGGGGTGCAAGCACCATCCTCAAAGATAAGTTGTGCCCTTTGCAAAGTGTGTTGTGGCTCTCTTTCAGAATTCAACAGACCTTCTATATAATGTGCACCTCACTATTCAGATGGCATACGATCAACATGAATTGCGAAACATTTAGGGAGCAAAAGCAAAGGGTATTCACGCGAGCAAATGTTTGGGTGCATAAATTTGGGCAAATCGAAGAAAGAAGTGGTTGGTATTTATAGAGGAAAGAAGGTGTACATGGGTAACGGCAAGTTCGACTAAGGATAAATACTGCAACGGCTAGTGAAGTAACTCAAGCAACGACTAGCTCATTCAATAAGCAACGACCAGTAGAAAGTCAACAATGGTCAAAAGTCAGTTGCATGTACATTTGATTTTATTGTATATAGACTTTTTGAAATGCATATGCAACATGACTACAGTTGAGTTATAAAAAAAATCGAGAAACATTATGTCATTATACTAGAGAATTTCTTTCACAAAAGGAGCAAATGATCATGCCTCAAAAAGGGAAATTTTCCATCGGCAATAAGATGGTTTATACATGAAGAGTCCAGCAATGTTCTTCAAGTCTTGGATAAATTGAAATTGGAAGAAGCATTAGATGGAACAGATGGGACTCCAGGAGGATTTATCCTTCAAATTGTCGCAATTTAGCCATAAACCCCAAACAGAAACAGCTTGAGTATATGACATAAGCTTTATTCCATCATATAACCCTTCTAAGACCAAGTACTCGATTTGAAATCCCACAGGAAAATAGCTCTGTTTGATTTGGTTAATCCTAAAACCAGATATAGCTTTGAAACTTGCTGAAAGTAGACGGAACTTATAAAGAATGTACATCACCATTCAGAAACATCACAAGGACCTTAGCAAAAAGCATAAGTGCCTAAAGTGAATTTCACAACTACAGACTGAAACTTCAAACTCCCTCCAGTAGCAGTTGCTCTAACAACTTTGATAGGACCCCAATAGCAATCACCGAGAAAAAAGGTGAGAGAAGGTCATCTTGTCAAAGACTTCTTTTTTCTATAATCCAGGAGTACAAGTGTGAAGGCTTGGCTACCGGAAGGCCTATGAAATATCTTGTAGGCCTATAAGGGGTTAGGTTAAGGTTTTTGGTTTATGTAGATGGAATAGTTTTGACGCAATTGATGGGATTTGAATGGATGATCTCTAGTTGTTGAGCTAAAAATCCTTTAATGCCACAAACAATTGTGCTAGCTTTTCTTTTTCCAGAAGAATTAGTGGCTAACTCACTATTTACACTGACCGAGAATACACACATTTTTCTTTTGAAGCTATGAATTGAGGGGGAGCTCCAATGGCATGAAAAATTATTAAGAAATAAGCTACCGATTATTGAAGGCATTTGTACCTGACATGAAAGGACAACTAATAACCACATGCACGTGACGGTGTTGTGGTTTATTTTCACATAACTATCGAGTTCCGGATAATCAATTCATTACATCCACTATTGCCTGTCCAAACACGATATTTGAGAGCATCGCTCGCTTAAGCTCGAAGGTAGTGGTGAATCCTGGAAAAATGATTTTTTGGAAATAGTCCTCCCGATCTATATATCTTAGATCAAAGCGGAAGACACTTTCCAAGTCCACTCCGTTCTCTATGATTGTGCCTTTTAAAGCTTTTATATTCGTATCATGGAACCTGGTTGGTTTAGAAAATGAAAGAGAAAACAAAAATGAGATTTCTGTTGGAATGTAATACGCATAAACGATAGGATCTTGCAATTTACGTCAACGCAAAATATAATACCACAAATTTACGTAGTTCGGTTCGAGTATCGGTACCTAAGCCCATAGAGAGAGTCAGTGGCAAATAATCCATTATAATCGGAGAATCAAAGTTTACAATTGCTCACAAGTCCACATTCAAAATGTTTATAAATAAATAACTCATTTGAACATAAATTCACTGCACAAAATTATCACACGTTCAAGCTCAAAACAAAACGCTCTACGTACTCTAAAATCAAAAACTCCAACTTTCATCTTTGATCCGTGTACATATAGCTTCGCGTTCTTGTTCAAGGCTTCGCGTGGCTTCAAAAAATTTGCTGCTCTTCTCAAGCGGCGTGCACATGCTATTACATCCTGAATTTCTCAACTTGTTTTTTACTGAATTAATCGGGCATTTCGTTGACGCGTTTATAGGGCTATTTTCAGAGCCAATCACTCTTGAGATAATTAGATTGTCTGGGTAAGTAATTAAGAAATTTTAGGGCAATAAACTTGAGAATTCGATTAGGAATTGGCTTCTTGACCGTGCTCATCTTTAAAGGCAATTGTGGCACAGTTAAAAACCGATTTAAGACCAGAGATAGGCCTGGTCGACTGAGATGTGTGGCCGATCGTGGATGACTCCACTAAATTGGAAAATTTTCATCGACCGACACTAATATGATTTTACTGTCGTTTTGGTACCTTGTGTCCGTATTTAAATTCTCGAGATTTTCACGACAATCGAGAGTTGCCATTGAGTAGAATGGGTTCATAGTGGTTCGAAGAAAATCAACTATGGGTCATTTACCTTAAAAAGTTCTGAAAACTACTTGATAGTCTAAGTCACGTTAAAAATACGCCGAATGAAAATTAACCGCCAGTTTGAGTATGATTTCAGAAATTGAAGTTTCGGCCATGTCACAATAAATTCTTGAAGTGTCGACTCAATCTCAGAAGATTTTTCTAACAACCGACACTTTTGGGAAAAAGTCATCGCCGGGTTGTTTTAGTGTAGAAAATACCGGAGATGGTTTTCGGTCGCAAAATTTAGATGCAAGATGAGTTATTGGATGAGGAAAAATAGCAATTGAGGCATTGAAGCATTGATTAATTTTATGAGAGCCGATTGATATCGAATTGAGGGAGATTTGATGAGCAATTGGAACCTTGCGCTAAGAAATTCGTATGCCCCATAAGTGATGACTTTTGGATCAACTCAACTCTCTAGAAGGGTTAGATTGGGCTGAAAATCTGTTGGTGGGTGCCAGCCATATGGAGGGATAAGAACAAATGATATTTGTGTGGAAATATCAAGTCTAAGGGGCCCCATCACTCATCTCTATCCGTTCCTTTTCCTCTCACCCTCAACCGGACAGCTATCTCTCTCCTTCCCACTTCGTGCGACGCCAACACCTACAGAAGACAAGAAATCCAACTCCTTCGGTCAGTCTTTAGCAACCGAAACCCCACGCCGCCTGCTTGTCACTCTGCTCAGTCCAGGTTCCACGAAGCTGCTCCATCTTCCACGCCCTACGTTCGCATAGCCACGACGTCCAGAGAAGCCAGGCGCCCTCTCCACGCGTCCACGGTCTGCAACTCCACGGTCAACAACAGCAGGTTCTCTCCACCTTGTTGACCACCGAGTGAAGCCAGCCTCGTTCGCCCCATCATCTTCGGAACTGCCACGATTTCTTCTTTGCGGCTGCCAAGTCAACTCTCACCAATTCCTCTCCAGCACCAGCGAATCAAGCTGCGAAGCCCATTCGGTTGACCCCAAGCAGCCACGCGGCCAAGGACAACGCTACTCCATGATTTCTCTCCTCGCCGCTTCTTGAAGATCCCAGCGAAGCCGAAGCAACCGTCGACGTTGCTCCTTCCTTCTGCTCGCATCAGTCCACGCTCGAACAAGCAGCCAACAGATCAACCGGCTTCTAGTTGCAGTTTGTTCAGCCCATTTGGGCCGCAAGCCAGCCCAGTCGAATTTCACCAGCAGCAGCCCACCAGCAGAATTTTATTGAGGTCCATCTCCTATAGTCTTCAAGCCCAGTCCAGTCCAAGTAAATTAATTGGTCAAGCCCAATTCCAGCAAATCAATTGCAGCTCAGCCCATAGCTTGAAGCCCATCTTCGCAGCAGGCCCAATCCAACTTGGGTCTGGCCCAAAAGCAAGAACAAATCTTAGTTGGGTTGAGATTCGTTGGGCCAAGTTCAAGGCACGATCTAAGTTCGCCGGTATTGTCGAAAGCCTGATTTTGGCCGCCGTCACGGTGTCTCGGTCTTCGCGTTTATCAAGTGAGTTTTACTCACTAATGCTTTCTTAGTTTGCTAATTATACTTAAGGGTTTGTTAGATTTAATTAAGTACAATTAGGTGGTTAGATTATTTTAGAATAATTTAATTAGTGACTTACCGATGCATGTTAGGTGGTTAGATTTAGTCATTAGCAAATAGAAATGTGCTGTTATTTATGGAACGAGTCTCGGTAATTTTTCAAGCTTGTCTCGGCGTCCAATTCGGCATTATGGGCCTAAATTGGATTTTTTTTTTTTTTTATAATTAATTATTTAATTTTCGAAATTAATTATTTAATCATTTATTTTTCCGGAAATTCAACCGAGATGACCGGTGACCGGAATTTCTGATTGTTGTGGTGCAGTCCATTTATTTATTTGAGCTTTATTTGGTGCTAAAGTAAATCAGGAGGAATTTAAGATTTGGTGTGGGATGAATGACCTAGAAATGGTCTAAATCGAATTGCTTGGTGTGGGATGAAATCGACTAGGTCGATTTGATCGATGTTTTGATCGGTGATGTGATTGTTTGAGTACTTATTGAATTGTACTAATATGCAGATGAAATCTAAGGTTAAGGTAAGTCTTCTGACTCGTGCTGTGCTTAGGCAACCGAGTAGTGTATTGGTTTACTAATCGAGTCTTAGGGGGTAGAACTCGCTGAAATGTGGTCTCATTGGTTATTGAATAATCATTTCAGGACCTTGAGGAGAAGCTGAGGAGGAGGAACCTGAAGGGGAGAAAGACTTTTGAAGAAGAAGATGATCCAGAGAGGGATCTTGAGTATAACCCGGATGTGGATTGAGATTCTATCCCTTTTGTAAACCCTGTCTTAGTGTAGATAGGTGTGAGACAAGTGCGTTGTGAATAGAATTGTAAATATACTATGAGTTGCGTTATTAATCAAAGTATGGTTGTGAATTTCAATATTAAAAAATATGGCCTGCTTTTCTATCCCATTGTTTTATTATTTAGAGATTTATAACTACTTCTGCATGTGCTTAATAAACGAAAGGGTCGGCGATATTTAGTCTTGAGATATCGCACA
Source organism: Eucalyptus sideroxylon (assembly GCA_014182405.2). Lineage (NCBI taxonomy): Eukaryota > Viridiplantae > Streptophyta > Magnoliopsida > Myrtales > Myrtaceae > Eucalyptus > Eucalyptus sideroxylon. The sequence goes on along the minus strand of CM024555.2, from coordinate 32,505,945 downwards.
CTTTAAAATCGACCAACAGAAGGATGGGCGTGTCCCAAGGATGGGCGTGACACGTGCAACTCCTTTTGCCTTTTAGGGCTTCACGTCACTTTTTCCAACCAAAAACGTAACGCCCTTTCATCTATGAAGCACGGACACTCTCCGGGACCCTTCGTGTCGTGTCCGACACTCCGACACGTGTCCGACACGCTTCGACACGCTCCGACACGCTCCGACACGTGGTCAACGCGTGTCGGGAAAACCGACACGCGGTCAACTCTCTCCGACACGCTCCGACACGAGAGTCGGAATTTCCGACACGTGACTCCGACACGCACGGGGTTATTTTTATAAATTTCCAAAACTTTGGGGACTAAATATAAATATATGAAAAAAATTAAAAAAATTAAAAAAATTAAAAGTTGAAACTTAGACTTCGCACGCGCGCGCACGATTTCAGACTCTTCTCTTCAGTCTTCACTTCAGTCGCACACGCTGAGTTTGAGGTGGATTAGTAAATTTCTTGAATTTTTTTCTCTGTGGCTTGTGTGAATGGGTGTTGTTGCGTGAATCTTGTCATAAGAACTTAAAATCTTCATTCATACGGGCTTATGAATATTAGTTTTTCCTTGCATTGATTTAAACAAGACTTATTATTTTTCATACATCTTTTGAAATTCCCACAAGTCTCTCGAACCTAGGCTATTTGTCAATGTCTTGATGAGCAGTGAGATTTGAAATAACTCTCTCTATTTTATAGTATTGTTAGGTTTTTATTTTGTCCTTTCTCTATATTGACTCATTGATTTTAAGTTTTCTATCAAAGAGTAACGCCATTCAAAGTTTCCCATCAAAGTCAGTTTCAAAACTTGCAAACGACAGCATTTATAGTCCTATTCTGAATTATACGAGACCTACTTATTTATACATTTATATATAAAAATATTTATTTAATATTTAACGTGTCGGAACGTGTCGAAATTCTCTACATTTTGAGAAATGACGTGTCGCGTGTCGTGTCGTGTCGTGTCGCGTGTCGCGTGTCACGTGTCGGTGCTACATAGCCTTTCATATGTGCGCGTGCGCCCAAGGTCAATAATTTGACCTGGGCCACCACTTTTGATACTTCAACGTAACAAGGTTATGCACGATGAAAAAAAAAAAAACCTTTGTTATATTTTTATTTTTATTTCCTTTTTTTTTGCAGCTCTAAGGAATCCAAAGAAAGAAGAGTTTTTTTTTTTTTTTTTTTTATCCAATTTGAAATCTCCTTGAAAAATCTTTATCAATAAATTCGATTTAATAAATCGTTATTCAAATTCAAACTTGAGATATAAATTAACAATTTTGGTGACGACTAAAATTTTCATTTTGTATAGTCGCTACTTTATTTATTTGCCATGATTTTATGTGAATTTATCAGTGAGTTGATCGCAAAACTAAGGCTTACATGCCCTTGAACTATGCGTAACGTGCTGCTCGTATTGCGTTGTGGATATTCCTTTTTAGGTCGGTTTGCAAGCTGTGGAAACCATTTTGCTCCTGCAAAATATGAAAAAAAATGTTAACAAACTCATTTATATCGATAGCTATATGGTGCGAACATAAGATCTTTCACTGTGACTATGCCTCTGACTTTTTAAGCTGCGTCGCATTAGAAAGATAAAATTACTATTATTATTATTTTCTTTTTGGCCGACACATGTTCATAATCCACACGTGATCCAACGACGGCGTGAAATATGGTGAGACAAACTTTTAGATAAAAGCAACATCTTCACGTCTGTGAAGGTTTTTGCGTCAAACACTAGGCGGACCATTAAATGTTGCAAAAAGTGTATGTACGTACAATGTATCGGCAATGCTATTTAGTCATAAAGCTCAAAATTTGTCTACATAATTTTTTTTAATCATGGATAGACCTTGTTAACAAACTAGGGCCGACCTAATGAGTAATACGATTTTATGACCGATAGATGACTACGTCAAAAAGTCACTCTGATCGAATAATTATTTGGCTGAAACATAAATCGATTATTTGAGAACCACAGTCCGACAACGTTTCCTCAAGGAAAAGAGCAGTGAGACAATAGCACAGTGCAGTTGTGCACCTACTTTTTGCTATTTAAAATCCCACAAACCTTCTGACCAAAAGAAAAGAGAAATCCCATCATCCCTGACACAGGTCCACATAATAGATACCAAACTAACAGCTAATGCAATTGATTGAAAAGCCAACTACCTCATGGAATAAATGGGGACGATAGGAACAAACTAATTGATAATGACATTAATAATATGGAGTTCCATCATCTTAATTGCATTGGTCATTTACCCAAAAGGAGGAAAAATTATCATCAATGCCCAAGCCTAAAAAACTAAGCATGAGTTACCCTATTCCTACAAAATGTTGAAAATGAGGAAGATTGCGTTGAAGGGACAAGGACTTTTAAAATCATTATAGATGTCAATATGTGCAAATGCAATTGCATTTCTCTACCTTTTATTGGTCAAGAAACATAAAAGGGCACCAATGGAATGCAATCCCCAGTTGTGCAAGATGAAATTAAAGAAAGTTGGGTCAAGGGAGATAGCTGAACTGAAAAATTCCAAATTGAAAAGCTCTAAAGGTATTTGCTAATCAATTGGCGCCAATTACTTCTTTTAACAATAAAAGTGTAAAATCTCTAGTCTCAAATAAGATGAAAGATGGCTTGTGATGTTATTGCCACTTCAAATGGTTTCCATCCCTCTGACTAAAAGAAAAAAAAGATGGTTTCTATCTCTAGTGGTCACGTTCGGATACTTCTTTTGATGGGTTACGTTATTTTGTTGAACAATATTAGGATACAACGTTTTTTCAGCATATATTTGATTTGATCTATTTGATGTAGGGTTCTAGGAAGGATTGAATAGTAGCTGTGCATAAATGTTTTGACAGCGACAGATGTGCGGACCCCTGGAGTGCCATAACTTACGAAAGGTACACTTAAGTGCTAAAATCGGAGTAAAATGTATCACTTGAGTGCCAATCTGGCCAAAGTCCGGTCAAAAGGCTGATGTGACATTTTTTCGGTGAAGCGAGCCTAAAACGATGTCGTTTTGCATGTTGACGTGGCCAAATAATGTAAAAACAACGTCGTTTTTGGCTAACATGGTAAAAAAATATAAAATTTAATTAAATTAAAATATTAAAAATATTAAAAAATAATAATTATAAAATTAAATTTAGTTAAAATATTAAAACATAATAATTATAAAATTAAATTTAGCTAAAATATTTAAAAATAATAATTATAAAATTTAAAAATTTAAAAAAGGGGGGGGTGGTGGCCGAGGGCCGCCGCCTCCCGTCATTGCCGGGAAAGGCCGGCGACTTGAGTGGGGAGGGTTGGTTGCGGTCACCGGCCGATCGGCGCGAGGGTCGGTGGCCCTTGCCCTCCGGCGAGTCGAGCCAAGGGCCGCCTCTCGTCGGGCGACCCCCAACGAGCGGCGGCCCTTGGCTTAGTCCGGCGAGGGCTGCGACGCTCGTCGGATTTGGGTGAGGGCCGCAACCCCTCGCCACTCGCCGGATCGGGCGAGGGCTGCAACCCTCACCTCGATCGGGGCGAGGCTCGCGAGCCCTCGCGCCGGTCGGCCGGGGTCGTTGGCCCCGGCCAAGGGCCGGCGACCCCGGCCAACCCTCCCCCCTCCGTCGCCGGCCCTTCCCGGCGACGGCGAGAAGGCATCGGCGGTGGCCGAGGGCCACCCCCACCCTTTTAATTTTTTTAAAATTTTTTAATTATGATTATTTAATATTTTAACTAAATTTACTTTTAAAATTATTATTTTTAATATTTTAATTAAATTTAAATTTAAATTAATTAATTTTTATATTATTTTTTTCCCACGTTAGCCCAAAACGATACCGTTTTTGCATTATTTGGCCACGTTAGCGTGCAAAACGATGTCGTTTTGGGCTCACTTTGTTGTAAAAATGTCACGTCAGCCTTTTGGCCAGACTTTGGCCGGAGTGGCATTTAAGTGATCCGTTTTTCTTCGACTGTGGCATTTAAGTGTACCTTTCGTAAGTTATGGCATTTAAGTGTCTCTTTGTGCAAAGTTATAGCACTTGAAGCGTTCTTTTGCCGACAACGACATTACATGTGGTGTTCAGTTGGGTCCATATACTAGATATCAAATTAACAATCAATACAATCGCTTGAAATAGCTAACTACTCACTGATTAAAATGAGGGAGACATTGGCCAAAATAAATAAAGAAGAAGAAACACAACAAGGGGGGCTGGTTCTTTTTTGGGATCTCTCACTCTCTCTCTCTCTCTCTCTCTCTAAAAATAGGCACACAAGAATCCAAAGTGAGAAAAGTGGTCTGGGGCTTCTTCTTCGGGGGCGGTTTGGCCCTTTAACCGGGGAGGGACGTCTTCTCTTTGCAATGGTAATGTTGACGTACCAAAAAGTCATTCTGATCAAAGAGATAATACTATATTAATTTCAACCGGTGAAAAACGACATTGGTAGGCATGATAAAAATGCAGCTATATATGGAGCCTTTGTGCCTCAGTACTTAAGTCGCTCTTCAAGTTCCCCCTAGCTCTTGTTCAAAGACTCTCTGGTCCATTTCGGTTCAAATATGGGGATGGATATTGTCCAATTTCTTGAAAACATGACCATCTTAGTCACTGGAGCCACCGGCTTTCTCGCAAAGAGTACTCTCTCTTTCTCTCTCTATTTTCATGTATGAAGTATACTTAGTCGCCAATTGCCATCGATTGACCATCTTTTTGCTAACTATTATTTATTATGACGGGTTAGTTTTTGTGGAGAAGATCCTTCGGATTCAACCAAATGTCAAGAAAATATACGTTCTTATCAGAGCTATGGACAAACAAGCAGCAATACAGAGGTTGCATGAAGAGGTAGAGAATCAAACTCTAAATTATCCTTGGATGGTTAGATCCACTTTTGTTCTAAATTGACTAGAAAGAAAAGGCACACATAGATGTGGTGTTGAAAAAATAATAAAAATAATAATTATTAAGGCTCCGTTTGTTTCTCGAAAAATGAATGATTTGGAAAATATTTTCCTGTAAATAATTGCTTGTGTCGCTTATGAGAATGAATAAATGAAATATATTTTCATTTTCTATGAAAATAGAAGACATAAATTGTTATTGAAGATGAAAATTTTTTTTTTATTGACTAAATTTTTTTTAAGCTATATATAAATGATCATTTTTTTGGATAGGTATATTCCAAATTATTCGTTCTTCGCTAAATAAATAGAGTCTACGGGAAGAAAATTAAGAGATTTGTGTTTTTTCAGGAAAAGAACTTGAGTCGTTACAAGAGTAGCCGTACAATGGTCTATCCAATAGATGGTGCAATCACTTAGGCGTGTAATTTCGAATTAATTCTACTCTATTTAACATGGAAAATAAAGGCAAAGGAAGAAAAATAATATGAAAACTAAGATAAAAGACAAAATTTCCTTCATGACAACTCTCAATCTTTTCACGTCGCAAACAGCTCATAGAGAAGAAGTTATTCGACAATTTGAGGGAAGAGTGGGCAGAGAATTTCAACTCAATTGTGGAGAAATTGTCTCCGATTCCTGGTGACGTTTCTTGCGAGAATTTGGGAGTACATGATTTTGATTTGAGGTTGGAGATGTGGAGAGAAATAGACATAATTGTTAGTTCGGCCGCGACTACCAAATTCGACGAAAGGTACGTGATTACAATCTTGCCCTCCTCGCCCAATTTAAAATTAGTTCAGAGAATTCGTGGCTTTTCCCTCATCGTATTTTGAGTTTATTGCCATCTTTCTCCCGCAGATATGACATTGCGCTAGCCGTCAATGTATTTGGAGCTAAGCATGTTGCTGAATTTGCTGCAAGATGTGTTAAGATAAAGATGCTACTTCACATATCAACTGGTTTGTGTTTTTTCGATTGTGGTTGCTCTTGATATTTTTGCTATGTAAATTAGCAGATGATAGGTTCTATTTCACCACCTGCTCATTTAAAAAGTAGTTTGCACTGATAGTGTATCTTATGGAACCTTTTATTTTCAGCATATGTATGTGGCAATATGACCGGAATTATACGAGAAAAGACATTTAGTATGGGTGAGACGCTCAACGGGTCAAGGAAGTTGGATGTGAATGAAGAGAAACTCTTGGTTGAAGAATTGATGAATGAACTTCGAGAAAAGAACGCTTCAGAAAGAGAAAGCACCATTGCTTTAAAGAATTTGGGCTTGCAAAGGTTTGCTTTTTATTGATTGAATCGTAAACAATGAAATTAATAATTAGTTGAAATTTCATCTTTAATTGTGTCTCTCAAACCTACGCACCAAGTTAGACCACTACCTCAAGCTCAGATTACTCAATCATCATTTGTAAAGTTGATGGTATCATATGGCAAAATTACCAAAAAATTTTCAAATTTATTGCAATCGTGTCAATTTAGCTTTAAATCAATTTTTTTTTTTGGCTAATTGAGTTAAAAACTTTTTATATTTGTGCCAATTTAGTCAATTAGATCAATTTTGGTTGAAAATCGCTAGCATGGATACTACCCTCCTATATGGTTTAGCCAGCACTGATGCATACACTTTTTAATATTTTGATTTATTTTTTCTTTTCTTCCCTTCTTCCTCTAGTTGTAGTTGGTTGTCCTTGCTAAGGGCAACTAGCCAGAAGAAGAAGGAAGGACCAAAAAAAAAAAAAAAAAAAGAGGAGAGAAAAAAAAAAAAAAAAAAAAGAAAAAATATTATGAAAAATGTAAATAATGGAATTGATGATTAAGTTAGTTAAAAGTTACATCTTTAATTGTGGCTTTCAAAGCCAAGCATCAAGTTGGACTGTTACCTCAAGATCAGCTTACTCAATCATCATATCTAAAGTTTGTTTTTTTTTTTTTTTGGTCGAAATTATATCAAAAGTTGATTGTATAATATTGATGTTCTTTTCATGAAAATTTGGGTCGTAAAAACTGTTTTTGGTTGGACTAGAAGTTTTGGTGATAAACTCTTTACAAGGTGCTTGACCATAATATTCAGAACTAAAACATGAGTTAGGTAGTTAAAATATGTCTGACCAGTCAATTCATTTGTATATGGCCATACTATTATATTATAATCTTCAGCAGTTCTTATGATATTCATTATAATTGATGCGCAGGGCAAGGCTGCATGGTTGGCCAAACACATACACTTTAACGAAGGCAATGGGGAAATGATGGTGCAGCACCATCTCAAACAAAATATACAACTTGCTGTTATGAGACCCACAATCATAACAAGTACTTATCGAGAACCTTTTGCTGGTTGGATTGAGGGTTTCCCTCCCAGGTTATCCTTCACAAATCTCTCTCTCTCTCTCAACGTGGTCTGACATTGAACTCCTAATTTTAGCAATAATTTCCAAATCTTACATAATCACTCATTTTAAATTTCTAGCGTCACCTATGACATTATTTTTTGGGAGTAATATCATATGTGGTCCTGAATTGTTATTCGGTGTTCAATGCACCTCAGTTTTTGAATTGAATTTAAAAAAGTGGAAGAACTCTATTGAACTCCGAACCAAAATGAAGGGACTACTCAAGTATTATTACCTCCTGGTTCTTCGCAAAATGCAAGTTGTTACTGAACAAGAAAATCAAGAAACATATCTACATCTGTTTTTTAGTCTAGTTGCTAAATAGCAATACAAGATCATAAAGAAATCAGATAGACTTGCGCGGGCGGGTCTACTAATGAACGCACCATCTTTTCGAGGAAGTTAAACCTTTAGAGGAGGGTAAACAATGAATAAATGATGTTTGCGATCCTTGATTTTCATAAAGGGCCATAAAAAATTCAAACTCCACAAGGAGGTTGACAGGAGAGTTTGAAAAGAAATTTTTTGAATAGGTAAAAGATCAACATCTCATAGACAATCTTGGAGGCTAAGTTTAACTTACCTTGGAGGAATCAAGCTTGGAGCGACAATCTTTTATGGGTTATTGAGCACCTTTCTAATGCATCTTTCCACCAATCCTTGGCCCGCTTTGCCTTTGGCGACTTATGCTATCTCATCTGGAAAGTAAGAAATAGCATTATTTTCCGCAATGAAAGATTATACCTCCCGGCTTTAAAGGACCTACTTCGTAAAGCTGTCAATGACAAGGCTTTATCATATCCCAAGGTCCCGGACAACCCCCGTAATAGAAGGCTTCAACTTAGTTGGGGCATTCCCCCTACCATCTTTGACTGATTTTGCTTATTGGCGCCCTGTTGCGGCCTGGTTTCCCTTCTTAGTGCCTCTCCTCTTCTTCTCCTCTTTAGTTCTTCTCCTTGTGCGGGCCACTGTGTTGTGAGCTCTTTGCCCTTGGCTACTGTTTGGCCATCTTTGCTGCTGTTTTTAACTGCATTGTATCTCTCTTGCAGCTCTCTCCCCCCCCCTTCTTTCTTTCCTTTCCCTTAACCCGGCCCCCTCCCACTCATTTGGATTTGTTGTCCTGATGAGTGTGAGATGGTGCGGGGTTCCCTTTTGCTGTACTTCTGTATAGCCTTTGTGCTTTAGTCTATATACCTATTACCTTTTACCAAAAAAAAAACATCTCATAGATAGTTATATTCATCAGATGAACAGAGCAAGTTATAGGTAAATGAACACTCGCATGGGCATATTTTTTACTGGTTAAAAATTTTGGTTTTAATTGATTGATTATGTAGTGAGACCACCTAAGGGTTTGGCTAATGGATTGCTAAGCCTAGACTTAACTCGAGCTCTCCCAAACTCATACCAATTCGCGACTTATGGTTTTGAGTTTTTAATATGTAGATGATTTTTATCATGGAGTCGCCACTAATCTATTCTTTGTGGGTCGATTAGAAACCCAAGTAAAGTAATGGGAGAATTACTTCACTCCTACGAACCAGAGATTGTGAGTTCGGGGACTTGGTTACGCTAGATTTCTCTAACGCCCTTTCGGTACCTTTCTCTTTTAAAAACATGTTTTGCAGGCAGCTTGGATTGATTTTAATTCACTTTCCTAACATGTGAGGTGATCATGCGGATGCGCAAACCACCAATTTAACACCCAAGAAAGCGATGAATAAATTGCAGGACTTACTTCATAGCAACGAAAGCATCTGCATTGTTAGATCAGAATTCACATCAACAGACCTAGATATGATTTCTAATTAACAGGCAAATTCCCCCTTCTTTTTTTGGTTTTTACTTGTTAATATGCAATGCATGCTACTAATCTAGCATGGAATGGTATGACAATGTGTTCTAAACTACATGACATGAGTAAAAATTATTATTTTTTTTTTTTTGTGTTTTCTTAATGAACATGCAATCAATTAAATATGCAAATCAAAATGACCTAATTATAATGACGGGCAATTTTAATTAAATGAGCCTAATTCTACATAGCGTGCATGATATTTCTATTCCTAAAAATGCAATTTATCCTAAAAATTGAAACTATTTATCTAAAGACAAATTTTGTATTTTTCATGATATTCGAAATTAAGACAAATGCAAATATTACCTAGCTAAATTAAAATTCCATCCAATTTAAACTTAGGATTAAGTCATGCTAAATCTAATTTAAACTAAGATGTTATTTTAATCTAGCAATTTCTAACCTAAGATGCAAATTGATCTAATCTTAAAATGAGACATGTAATTCTATTCTAAAATGCATGATGAATTTTTTGGAAATTGTATTAAAAAAATACTAAAATACTAAGTGAAAATTAAAAAATTTATCTCTTCTAAAGCATGCATTTAAAAAAACATTGCAACCTACAAAAAAACTAGCATCCTAAATTAATTAATTTTTTTTGGGATTTTTTTTTGTTATAAAAAAATTTAAAATCAAAAAGTCTAATTCTCAAAAAATTGACACGTGCAATTTATTATTATTTAAAAAAAAAAAACTAATATCTTGAATGCATTTTTTTGGATTTTTTTTTTAACAAACGAAATAACTAAATACACTAGCCCTAGCCCTAATCTAACTCGCATTTTTTGAACTTTTTTAATGCAAAAACAAAAGTTAATTCAAATAGCCCGATATGCAATCCAATCAAGATAAGATTAATACCCAAAATTGACAAACCATATCTCGCGCATGAGATCGGGTTGGTCAATTTTAAATTAAATCGCGAATCGAATCTCGGGCATGAGATTGGATTGTCGATTTTTATACGAGATCGTGAGTCGGATTTCGGGCGCGAAAATCGAACTCATAATCCCTAAGTTTGAGGGGTTGTTTTACATTGGAATTTCAATCATGTGTTAATGAATAATCACACTAAAAAAAACTATATAAAAACAAACTATAAATATATAAAAAATAAAGATAAAATAATAATAATAAAAAAAACTACCTAATGTTCCCTTTTGCTTTTTTTTTTTTTTTTTTTTTTTTTGGTTCCTTTTCTTTTCCCACGCACGGCTTGCTCGTGGGTCACCGGGTCGGAGCAGCGCGCGCGGAAGACACCGGTGGGGAGCCCGGCGAGACCACGGCCGGCGGCGGGCGGGCAAGACCGACTCGGCGAGGGCGGGCGGACGGCGGCAACGGACCGGTGGAGCGGGGCGCGGGGGTGATCTGCAGCGGGTTGGTGGTCTTCAGCTCGGGCAGCGTCGGCGTGGGCTACGGGCCGGGTCGCCGGTGGGAGCGTGGAGGAACAGAGGCGGAGGTGGGGCGGTGTTCGCACGGGGTGACCGGCGGTGCGCGCGGGCGGGGGTTTCGGTGATGAGGTCACAAGCGGTGGTCGGGCAAATCGGTAGGCGCTTAAGTGCTCGTGGAGGCGGGGACGGAGGCGAGCTGGTGGGTTGCACGTGAGGCGGGGCGAGATGGTGCTCGGTCGGAGGACGTGGTCGTCGGGCGTCCTCTATGGGGCGTCGGATCGCCGGAGAGGCTCGGCAGCGATGATCGCGGCGGACAGCGAGGCTGCTGCGGGGAGGCGAGGGGAAAATCGGCTCGTGGCGGAGTTGCTGGTGCGGAGGCCGTGGGCATTGACAGAGGCACGAGGCGCGGCAAAGGAGGACGAGCAGCACGGCGGGCTGGGCTAGTGCGGGTGCTCGGAGATGGAAGGCAGTCCGGCGGCGCGGGGTGGCACGGGCGTGGGGCTGCAGACGAACGGGCGTGGGTGTCGATGGGAGAAGAAACCCACGAAGAAGGTGCACAATTTTTTGTTTTTTCTCTCTCCCCTTGTCTCGACCGAAGAAGCCCTCACAATGAAATTTTTTTTTCTGCTCGAAGCCTCCTTTAAGAAGACAACCCTTCTCTTTTTTTTTCTTTTTCTTTCACGTTCTTTTCCCCTTCCGCACCCACCCTTTCTCGACTTCACTTTTCTTTTTCTTTAGGTTCTCTCTCTCTTCTCCTCGAGTACTTTTTCTGTTTTTGTTTAGCTCTTGAACCTGATTTGTTTCTTTTTTTTCTTTCTCGACAAGCCCCTATCTTTTAATCTCCCCACCTTTCTCTCCGCTTGCGTGAACGAAGGAGAAGCCCTCCACCATTTTTTACGGACCTCTTCCAGTGAACTTTCGTTCTCCCCCCTGACTTTACATTCTTTTTTATTTTTCTCTGACACACTCCTTTACGCACTTGTCGACCGAAAGAGAAGCCCTTCATAATCAAAATTTTTCTTTTCCCTCCCCTCAATGAGACCTCTCGTCTCAATTTTCTCTTTTTTAATAGCTCTCACAAAACTCTTTCAAATTTTTCCCCTCCTGTTCTTCAGCAAGGCAATCTGTCCCATTTCGTGCGTGCATGGCGATGCATTAATGAGGAGGTTTCTTCTTGGTGTTACTAAAGCTGACATATTGTATAATATTGTGGATATATTATAATAATACAATATGGGCATGTTGTGAGCTGCTTTTGCTTCTTTGAAGATTTCTCCCGAATCCGCACTCCACCGAGTTTGTGTATGCAATCGACCGCGAGCCCCTGCTTCTTGTTGTTCTCTTAGTACCGATGCAAATGCGATTACATGAGATGTAATTTTAATATTTTTTTCTTAGGGGTTAAAGATTAATCCCTAAATTTTTATGCAATTAATCACTAAATGATTAGTCAAAATTTAGGTGTCAACAGCTGCCCCTCTTTGAAGGTGAGCTCGCAGAGGTTGCATTCAAAGACAATATGATACCTAAATTTTGACCATGCACATGCAATGGATGATATTTTGACAGGCCATGGATTTTTTTTTTTTTTTTTTTTTTTTTTTTTTTTTTTTTTTTTTTTTTGAAATGCAATTTATATGATGCATGGAAATGCTAATGCCAGTGATAAAAGGAACTTACCTGGAATAACTTACCTTCGGGGAGGGTAGAGTAACTCGAGATAGTTGGTGTTACATGTCCAGGACTCGTACCATTCTACAGTCGCCTAGAATAGTAACATGACTTTACAAAGAAACTGCTTTCCCAGGACCCGTACCATTCGACGGTCGCCCAGTATAGCATTGCTTGGTTGTGTCTAGGACCCGTACCATTCTACGGTCGCCTAAACGGGGAAAATTTTGAGACATCCAGATCCAGCCTGAGATGTCAAGAATTTGTGAACTTAACCAATAGACACTCAATGTTAGGTGAGATGAATATTGGATTAAGAAGATTCGAAATACCTAGATCCAGACTAAGGTATAACGAAAAAGATCGAAAAACATTCACATCCAAAGTGAAATGTTTAACGAAGAGTTTTGAGACATCCAGATCCAGACTGAGATGTCAAGAATTTTGGGAACTTAACCAATAGACACTCAATGTTAGGTGAGATGAATATTGGATTAAGATGATTCGAAATACCTAGATCCAGACTAAGGTATAACGAAAAGAATTGAAAAACATTCACATCCAGAGTGAAATGTTTAACGAAGAGTTTTGAGACATCCAGATTCAGACTGAGATGTCAAAAATTTTGGGACTTAACCAATAGACACTCAATGTTAGGTGAGATGAATATTGGATTAAGATGATTCGAAATACCTAGATCCAGACTAAGGTATAACGAAAAGATTGAAAAACATTCACATCAGTGAAATGTTTAACGAAGAGTTTTGAGACATCCAGATCAGAACTGAGATGTCAAGAATTTTGGGACTTAACCAATAGACACTCAATGTTAGGTGAGATGAATATTGGATTAAGAAGATTCGAAATACCTAGATCCAGACTAAGGTATAACGAAAAAGATCGAAAAACATTCACATCCAGAGTGAAATGTTTAACGAAGAGTTTTGAGACATCCAGATCCAGATTGAGATGTCAAGAATTTTGGGACTTAACCAATAGACACTCAATGTTAGGTGAGATGAATATTGGATTAAGATGATTCGAAATACCTAGATCCAGACTAAGGTATAACGAACAAGATCGAAAAACATTCACATCCAGAGTGAAATGTTTAACGAAGAGTTTTGAGACATCCAGATCCAGACTGAGATGTCAAGAATTTTGGGACTTAACCAATAGACACTCAATGTTAGGTGAGATGAATACTGGATTAAGAGATTCGAAATACCTAGATCCAGACTAAGGTATAACGAAAAAGATCGAAAAACATTCACATCCAGAGTGAAATGTTTAACGAAGAGTTTTGAGACATCCAGATCCAGACTGAGATGTCAAGAATTTTGGAACTTAACCAATAAACACTCAATGTTAGGTGAGATGAATATTGGATTAAGAAGATTCGAAATACCTAGATCCAGACTAAGGTATAACGAAAAAGATCGAAAAACATTCACATCCAAAGTGAAATGTTTAACGAAGAGTTTTGAGACATCCAGATCCACCGAGATGTCAAGAATTTTGGAACTTAACCAATAAACACTCAATGTTAGGTGAGATGAATATTGGATTAAGAAGATTCGAAATACCTAGATCCAGACTAAGGTATAACGAAAAGATCGGAAAGCATTCACATCCCGAGTGAAATGCTTAACAACGAAGTTTTGAGGCATATATCAAGAATTTGGGAATACCTAGGACAAACCTGGGATATTCGTGAGGGTCACTTACCTCTTGGTGAATAGAAATTTTGGAACATCGAGGATGTACTTCAAATATTCATGGAGGTTTCTCACCTCGAGGCTTCTGAAAGGCAACATAAATGTCAGGAGCTCTTGGGTCTTCAAGGAAACATTACCTGTCAGACATGATTAGAGCAAAAATACATGCATTTGCCAAAGAAGTAAGCAATTCAGCATACTCCAAAATCCACTGAAGTTTTTATCCATTCAATCAAGATTTATGCATGATGGTTTTACCAAATTTGCACCACCGAACTTCCACTGGGGAGAATCATCATTTATGACAATGACATGGATTTTCAAGAATACCAAATGAGAGACTTTCAGTTAGAAAGGACTTTCACTCACTCTCATTAAGAAGGCTATTTTGTCCCAACCATTAATGTGGGATCACAGGAATCACTCCATCTTACTTTCATCATGTCAACAAGGGTTCGAGTATTCTCGCAAGCGGTACGACCTTGTCAATCGAGAGGTCTTTATCGGGGACTGTAATGTAGGCTCGGTCAATGGCTCAACAAAGAGGGACTCTTCGAGTCAAGGCTAATGAAAGAACAATACTTCGCAATCACCTTCGGGTTTACAAGTCAAGGAACCTGCGAAATGAGATAGAAATGGTCTTGCTCGCACTTCTTCGAGCGATGCTTTTAAGCATATGAATTCCTACGTTAATTTTGGTGCCCTAATCTGAAGAGACTTTGCAAGGGACGTAACGTAGGTTAAGTTCATGGGTTGAGAAGTGAATGAATCATTAGGCTCAAAATGTGTATAGGGGGATGAGAATTGGTGATCATCTTGGCATTGTCACCGGTCTTCTTCTTCATCATTGGGATTTTCCTCATAGGTACTATAAAAACTTGGCATTTGAGTTCTTTGAGTACCACTCCATTGGGAACACACCCTTTTACAATTGATAGTCATTTATCTTGACTCTTTCTTTCATTTTCTATGGGCATTGGCCTTGCTTTTACCAGGCACACTGCTTTTTCATGCCCCCTTTGTTTTTTTTTTTTTTTTTTTTTGAATAACCACGTAATGCTTTAACATTTGGGTTCTTGAGGAGTTTTCATTTTTTGTCAGCACTTGGGATTTTGCTGCTTGAACATTTGCCTTTTGCCTTGCCCCGGTGTGGGGGATGATCACCAATTGGGTTTAAATGAAACGAATTTACAGGCTCAAGGGGCTACGCAATGGATAAAGTGTGTAGGATAGAGAAAGAACTGCTCTTCATCATCCTAAGGCACTTGAATTATCGTATGAATTCAATGTAATAGCAATACCTGAAGATTGATGCAAGTGAGAGCAAGAATATTCCTATCAAATTCCTCACCTCATGATGTCGTCTTACCTCCAGCTTGCCCCAATGTGGGGTGGTTCTTGACAGGGGTAATTTAAAATTATTCACGTGTGTGGGCTCAAAAGGGTTTAAACAATGGATGATCACGTAGTGTTTGAGATAGAGAATGAACCGCCTCTCATCATTTCGATCATCGTACCTTTCGCGAGAAAACTCTTTTCCTTAGAAACATGGAACTTCTACACTCATCTCACCAGTATATGAGCAAGGGACTGTGTATAGGATAAGGCTTGCCTTTCATCATCCCGACATGTCTCATTTAGCATGTTCAATTCATTCCACATCATTCATTAACTTGATCGATGGTGACAATCCTCAGTGAAATTGGTAATTAAACAGGTAAAACTATCATGCAAAATTCTCCTTTGAAAGGTCACAATTACTTCATGAACTCATCAGCTTTGAACACAAAGAGTTTGCAGCTCAAAAAGAAAGAAAAGGTTGGTAAAAAAAAAAAAAAAATTTTTTTTTTTTTTTTTTTTTTTTTTTTTTTTTTTTTTTGGCAAACTTGTTGCCATTTCCAGGGATCGAACCCTGGTCGCTCTCGGACCTTTTCATTCCCCGTGCCACCAGGCCAAGGCGCTGGTGGTGTCCTCAGGGCATTTCCTTTTTTATTTAATTGAACTGACACTGGGTCAACACGTCTGATATACCGAATCAAATGAATTCGATATGTGTATGGCCTACTTCTCATCTCATTCAATCCATTCCCACACAATTCAATGAAGAAATGAGTACCTTCAATTCACAACAAATTCTTTCAAGGGTAATACTTCTTCACAGCATCAGAGTTAACAGGATTAGAAAACTCACGACCATCCATTTCTGTAAGGATTAAGGCACCTCCAGGGAGTACCCTCTTCACCATATACGGGCCGCTATAATTTGGAGCAAATTTGCCTCCAGGATCAGGAAAAATCGGCAACACCTTTCTTAGAACTAGATCATTCACTTCAAAGTGTCTCGGCCGTACCTTCCGATTGAAAGACTTGGCTACTCTTTGTTGATACGTTTGACCATGGCAAAGAGCTTTTAATCTTTTCTCATCAATCAGGTTCAACTGCTCGAACCTTTGTTGTGTCCATTCGCTCGGACAATTCCACTTGGGATAAGACTCTCAAAGAGGGGATTTCTACTTCCACGAGCAAGACTGCCTCCATGCCATAAACTAAGGAGAAAGGGGTTGCCCCGGTAGATGTTCGGATCGATGTCCGATACGCCATTAGAGCAAAGGTAACCTGTCATGCCAATCTCGATAATTCTCGGCTGTCTTAGCTAGGATCTTCTTGATGTTCTTATTAGCTGCCTCAACAGCTCCATTCATTTGTGGGCGGTAAGGTGATGAATTCAAATGCTTGATTTTGAACTCACTGAACAACTCATCAACGAACTTGTTATTCAGATTTGTCCCATTGTCAGTGACAATTGCTTCGGGGACACCATAACGGGCGATTATGTCACGCCTGATAAATTTCACAACATTTCGGGCCGTGACATTAGCATATGATGCGGCTTCAATCCATTTCGAAAAATAATCTATTGCCACCAATATGAATCGGTGCCCGTTTGAAGCTTTGGGATTTATTGGGCCAATCACATCAATCCCCCACATTGAGAAAGGCCATGGCTCAGATAGCTGGTGCAACTCCGTTGGAGGAACATTTATTTTATCTCCATGAATTTGGCAACGATGGCAACTTCTAACATGTTGTATGCAGTCACTTTCCAGCGCAAGCCAATAGTAACCTAGTCTCATAATCTTCTTGGCTAACATGTGCCCATTCATGTGTGGGCCACAAACTCCTTCATGCACTTCTTGCATGATTTGGGTAGCTTCTGCTTCATCTACGCACCTCAATAAAACCGAATCATAAGATCTCTTGTATAAATTCTTACCACTGACAAAGAATTTTGAGGCCATCTTCATTATGTATTTTCTATCGGCTGGAGTGCTCCCTTCTGGAAATTCCTGCTTTTGAATATAGTTCATGATGTCATAATACCATGGCTTCTCATCAAGCTCTTCATTCACGGCCATGCAATAAGAAGGTTTGGCTAGAACCTCAATTTTCAAAGGCTCAACTTCTAAACCATCAGTAACTTGCAACATAGATGACAACGTTGCCAAGGCATCGGCGAACTGATTATGAGATCTAGCCAAGTAGTCAAACGAGATTTCATCAAACTCCTTCACCAACTCTTCGAGGTACTTATGATATGGCAGTAATTTGGCATCCTTTGTCTTCCATTCACCTACGGTTTGGAGTATGATCAGTGCAGAATCTCCATATACTTTCAATTTGGCCACTCCCATTTCAATTGCGGCCTGAAGTCCGAGAGTACAAGCTTCGTATTCAGCAATATTGTTAGTGCATGGAAATATTAATTTCGCAGCAACTGGGTGGTGTTGTCCGTCTGGGGATATTAGTACTGCCCCAGTACCAGAACCGGACAAGTTCACAGCTCCATCGAAGAACATGGACCATGCATCTTCATTTATGGCCAAAATACGATCATCCAGAGGACAATCATCATCATTGAAGGTTCTAGGATTCTCAGCCAATAAATCAGCAATTACTCGGCCTTTAACTGATTTTTGTGGCATGAAGCGCACGTCGAATTCCGAAATCAAGACCTGCCATTTGGCTAGTTTACCCACCAAAGCTGGTTGATTAAATAAATACTTGATGGGATCGTTCTCGAGTCACGAGAAACGTCGGTAATGCAAGGTGTCTTGTCGCAATCTATGCAATACCCATACTAACGCAGCACAAGTTTTTTCAGCATCGAATACTTTAGCTCCGAGACAGTGAACTTTTTTGCGAGGTAATAAATGGCTCGTTCCTTCGATCCACGGCTTTTTCGAGCTAACATCGCGCCAAGTGACTCACTATGGATTGTGAGGTACAAAATCAAAGGATGCCCCGATATTGGTGGGACAAGAACCGGTGGATTCATCAAATATTGCTTCAGCTTATCGAACGCCTCTCGACATTCATCATTCCACTCAACTCGTACGTTTTTCCTCAAGAGTTTGAAGAATGGCTTAGCGGTCTCAGAAAGTTGGGAAATGAATCGTGCAATGTAATTCAGTCTCCCTAGGAGACTCCGGACCTCCTTTGTCGACGGAGGTTGCAACTCGCATATTGCCTTGGCTTTAGATGGGTCAATTTCGATCCCTTTGCTACTCACCATGAACCCAAGTAATTTACCCGACGTTGCCCCGAACACGCACTTGGCAGGGTTTAAACGGAGCTTGAATTCACGGAGTCGATCAAATAACTTCTTGAGGGTTTCAACATGACTTTTCCCAGGCCGGGTTTTTGCAATCATATCGTCAACATAGACCTCGATTTCTTCATGCATCATGTCATGGAACAACGTAACCATGGCTCGTTGGTAAGTTGCCCCTGCATTTTTGAGTCCGAAGGGCATGACCTTATAATGAAAGGTTCCCCACGGGGTGATAAATGCTGTCTTCTCTTTGTCTTCATCCTTCATTCTTATCTGGTTGTAGCCAGAAAAACCATCCATGAAAGAGAATAATTCAAATCCGGCAGTACTATCCACGAGAACATCGATATGTGGCAATGGGAAGTCGTCCTTTGGGCTGGCCTTGTTCAAATCCGGTAATCAACACACACTCGGACTCGACCGTCTTTCTTCATGACCGGTACTATGTTGGCCACCCATTCGGGGTATTGCGAGACTTCGATGAATCCCACTTTGAGAAGTTTCATTACTTCCTCTTCTATCTTCTTCGAGAGCTCGGTTTAGTCCTCCGAAGTTTCGCTTCTTGGGATGCACGTCTGGATTAGTGGGCAAACAATGTTCCACAATTGATGGATCTAAACCCGGCATATCAGCGTATGTCCAAGCAAAGATATCTTGATATTCTTTTAGCAATTGAGTCAGGTGCTCGGCCTCATCTTTGGGAAGATTTGCCCCAATCTTTATCTCTTTGGGCTCCTCGGCATCACTCAGATTGATAGTGACGGTTTGCTCAGAGGTGAGAACTTTTGGTTTTTCATGTTGCTCCCAACTTTGTTGTACTCCAATGGAGTCACCATTTGGATCATCAGGGTCATCACCGTCATCGCTCATGACATTGGATTGGACCATTTTCACCTCTTTGCCTATCATAAGGCTGCTCCTGAAACATAAAATGGATAGTTCAAAAAGACAAACAGGGCTAAAAGGCATGAATTTCTTTTCTATTTTTTCGAATTTTCATTCCTTTTGAATTTTTTTTTTTTTTTGATTGATTTTTTTTTGAATTTTTATTTTTGGCAAAATATTTTGGAAAAACTTTTTGACACGAGGAAGCATGATGAAGCCCAGGCCTCAGAATTCTCCTTGGATTTTTCTTTTCTTTCATCGGTTGGATATCATCAACGGGCTGGTTTGGTATACCCCATCATGCCCTCAAAATAAAACTTGTAATCATAATTGATATTCATCAACCAAATTACATTTATTGGATTGAAAAGTACGGCAATCAAAGTGAAACGAAACCCTAACAGTCAAACCCTAGCAAACATCAACTCCTGACAAACGACATGCAGAATACGATAAGCAAACCCTAGAAAACATCAAATCCTAAAAGAGATAAGATTCCCACGCAGGGGAGTGCAGAAAAGTAAACGTGTTACTCTTGTGGGCTAGCACCCATTTCCTCCGATGGTTCTTCATCAATGGCACCTATGAGGAGATCATTGAATAGAGTCGTGATCCCTTCCATCCCATCATCTGGATCCTTTGTCTTTAAAGTTGTCGGGTCGTCCATGCCACTCCATCCATCGAGCACGATACCTCGGGTGTCGATCATTCCTCCCTCATCATGCATCATTCTAGCAGGGCCCGGGAATGTCTCGCGGATATCGAGGAGTAATGAGTTTCTCCTCTCTTGTTCATGTCCTCCACCTCTTCCATGGTACCCTAATCCGGCGGAACGAAACCTTCGAGGGGCTTCAATAGGATTCCGGATGCCCTGTTCTTGTCTACCAAGTCCACGGCCAGGAATAAAGCCATTTCCAACCATCACTCTTGCTACCATAACTGCTGCATTTGACACATCAGGGATGGGTGCTCTCGATCCTCGAGATGCATGGATAGTGGATACGAGCTCAAATGATTGGTAGCTCGACTCCTCCCTACGTTCCGGCTCGACATAGGGGATAGCCGTCTCATGATAGATCCGATGATCCTCCTCGCCATGAACAATGACTAGCTTTCCTTTGACAACAAATTTCACACTTTGGTGGAGACTTGATGGCACAGCTCCAGCAGTATGAATCCAAGGACGCCCTAATAGAAAATTGAATGCGGTAGGAATGTCCATCACCGGAAAAGACGTTAAACATCACCGGCCCTATTTGCAGATCAAGGTGGGTCTCCCCTATCACCTCCTTTCTCGTACCATCAAAAGCTCGGACGGAGGTCTTTGCAGCACTTATTTTTGAAGGATCTATTTTCAGGCGGTGAAGAGTTGCCAATGGACAGATATTCAAGGCAGACCCATTATCAATGAGTACTCGAGCCACATGGGAAGCCTTGCACTTGACGGATATATATAATGCCTTGGTATGTCCCCTCCCCTCAAGAGGGAATTCTTCATCAGAAAAGGCTATTAAATCCTTAAGAAGAATCGATCCTACGAATTCCTCCAACCTGTCTACCTCGATCGTCTCGGTACACGAACTTCGCTTAGAACCTTCATTAGAGACTTTTGATGTGTAGGAGATGTTTGCAAGAGTTCAAGTAAAGAGATTTGAGCAGGCAATTTCCGCAACGGTCGACCACGTTATACTCACTTGCTTTGATTATAGCCAGAAATTCCTTGGCCTCTCGTCGGTGAATTGGCTTTGCAGGTTGGGCATTAGCTTGAGCATAGGTCCGACCAGACCTTGTAATCAGGTCAACATCTAGCTCGTATGACCAAGGGACTGCTTTGTTATCCTTGTACTCATACAGCTGGGGCATCTCAATAATTATTTCTTCATCAGTTGAAGGCACTTCCACTATCAGTTCTTCATGGTCGGAGGCGTCCTCAAGTGGGGGCATGTCCTCGATCAATGGATCTGGTTTACTCTTTTCAGCACTTAGCTTGGCAAATTCTTTCTCCCAATCAATGACGACTTCGGAGATAGTTGACACTGTTCCAGCTTTGTCAGCATATATGATCATGCCAGCCTTAACCACTTCTTGAACCCTTTCCTTCATGGTAGGCAATGGAGGATTCTCATTTGTCGGATAGTAACCAACCCTAACTAATCCGCTATAGATATCTTTGTGAGACACCTTCAAGTTCATCTTTTTGCTAGCATTGAACTCGAAGATTGCATTCACGTTTCCCTGATGTTCCGGCAACGGATTCTTCTTGACATTCGGTTGGGTGGTACGGAAAGAAAATGCCTTAGTATCCAACAAATTTTGGATCTTGTGTTTCAAAGTCAAACATTCATCAGTTGAATGGCCGACCTCTCCCATATGATACTCACATTTTTTGGAGGGATCATAGTTGGAGAATTTTTCAGCATTGGGCCGCTTTGGTTCGTGGGAGATCAATCCCTTGTTTCGGAGTATCGGTAAGACCTGAGATAGAGGGCCAAGAAGAGGAGAGAACGCCTTTTGGTGAATTGCCGTTGTGCGGGCACTCGGCCTCCATCTTGCGATTCCGGGGACACGAACCATCGGAGGCTTACTAGGGGCTGGTTGCACATATGCAACATTGACTTCAGTGGTTGGTTCTTTATCTTTCTTCATGGTGAACCTTTTGCCCTGAAGAGTTGGTTCATTGAACCATCCATCCCTTAGCCCCATCTCGATCTGTTCACCCACTGGGATAAGCTGGTTGAAGTTCTCAACGTATGTGCTAGCCATCCGGTTACGGAACTCATATGGGAGAGTCTTGACGAACAACTTCATCAACTCCTTGTTTGTAGGCTCAGGAGTGATTTGAGCCGCCAAGTTTCGCCACCTTACAGCGTACTCCTTAAATGACTCACTTTTCTTCTTCTCCATCCGCTCAAGATCCTCTCGGGAAGGTGCAATGTCCATGTTGAACTTATATTGCTTTAGGAAAGCATCACCACTTCATTCAGGTGTCGAGAAGGTTTATATTTTCATTATGTACCAGTTGAGTGCGGGCCCCGTCAAGCTTGCATGAAACGATTGGATCATGAGAGGCTCATTCTTGACGTATTGGGCCATGCGTACGTGGTACATTTGCAAATGAGCTTTTGGGCAGGAAGTACCATCGTATTTCTCGAACTCCGGCATCTTAAACTTCTTCGGCACTTTGACTTTCTCATAAACTGACAAGTCGAACGGGAGTGAATTTTGTGATTCTTGCAATTGTTTCAATTTTTCTTCAAGTTTGGCAAAGCGTTCATCTTGCTCCGCCTTAGGGACATTGTCGGGCTTAGCCTTTTCAGCTGTGACGAACAGTGGGTCATCCTCTAGTTCCGGCATGTCATCATCACCTATTTGGGCCTTGTTCGTCGCTTTGGGACTACTATCTCGGGAGAACGGGTGCAAGAGTCGATGCACTTGGAGGGATTGCATTTGATCCGTCATAAGTTGCATAGAGGTGAGCAACTGCTGGAGTTGATTTTCCACAGCGGTCATACGATCACGCATTTCGATTTGGTCGGCCATTTTTGCTCTTGATCGTGTAATGATGGGCGAACGTGGAGGATCCGTTATCACCTAATTTGAAGAAACGGACAAAAATAAGTATCTCATATGAAATACACCGGTCCATGGCAATGGTCTAAAACTTTTATTCATTAATGGAGTTTTTGACAATCCTAACAAAATAGAAGCAAGATTGATTCAAGCACTTCATTAATGAAATAGAAGCTCAAAAAGCCCTAAACAAACAAACTAGGAAAGTAAATGACTCAACTTCCTAAACATTAATCTAGAAATGAAACAACAAGATTGACTCAAACACTTCATCTAGCTTGATCAATATACACTCGGGACACCACTCGGCGCAATCGCTTATTCTCCTCTTGAGCTTTTTCAGCAACCCTTTTGAGGCGTTTATTTCAGCGCGGTTGGTGATCTTCAGCGGCACCTCTGGTATCTTTGGAAGTAACTCCTCTGGAATCTTGTGTTGTTGAATGTACTTAATTGAGGCATAGTACTTCATTTCTTTGCCCTTGAGCTCCTCCTCGGGCCACTTGAGTTTTCGTGGCTGGCACATATCCCACATTGATTTAATTGTGAGAATGGAATCTTCATGGTCTCGGTCTCCATCAACGAAGTTGGCTTGGAGTGGATCTGCTTGCAATGCCGGGGGAAGCTCTTGCACAACTTGATACTGACGGGTCACTCTAGTTGGATAGTATTCCGTTGCTCCGGTGAATCCCGGTAGAGGGATTGGGCCAACACCTCCACATGAAAGTCTCGCCACACGAACTTGGAACCACTTAGCATGCCATAGGAAACCCTTGGAAGTTGGTTTTTTCATGAAAGCTAGCCATCTAGAATAATGGTAATCCGGTGCATGTTTTTGGTTGTTCTCAAATCTCATAATAGGGTGATTAGAGTTATTAACATCAAGTATAGTCATTGAACCACCAAACCCTTTTATATGAGAAAGAAACCAAATTTGTAAAAGCTCGAGAGGAATGGAAGGTCTTATCACCGCTTCCTTTAAATCGAGTGAGGGAAAGAAAGGTTTCAGCCAAAATAGTGTTTACGAAATTTTTTCCTCCCAACACTTGTTCAACTAAGTGAGCCATCAAAGGGTTAATAGCATTCTTGCAATGAGGAAAAAGTATAAACCCAAAGAAAGCTAAAAGGAAAACCCTTCTCATTTGAAATGAATTGCCATTTTCAAAACATTCTTTTAGAAAAGATAAATGACATGTATTGCGGTGAGCTTTTAAAACCTTTCTTACATTATCCTCCTTAATTCTCAGAAAATCGGATAAGGCCACAACGGGGTCTATTCCGATAGGTGGGCTAATTAATTCAGCTTTCAAAGATTTTCCTATGGCAATGCTATACTCTTCCAAGGTGGGCGTGAGTTCATGCTTACCGCCGAAGATGAAAGTAGAAGTCTCGGGGCACCAACAATGAGCAAGTGCTTGGATGAGGCCGCCATGGATGTTGATACGCAGCAATGGAAGTAGTCGACTAATGTGTGACTCTACAAATTGACGGCCAGCTTGGTCTAACTTGTCCCACCATGCGCTAAGCTCTTCCTTTGGAGGGAGAATAATTCGAATGTCCGGTATTCCCATTGTATATTGATCAAGACTCAGGACAATCCTAATGCCATGGACCGACAAAATAATAATAGAGTAAGTAAATTGCAAGGCGAGAATTTAGAGAACTTACTTTACCAATAAACAAAGGGCAATCACATAGACATGCGCATGGTAAGTGGCTCGATTTCTAGTCTATAAGGCTTAACAAAGTGAAGCCACAAGAATGATCAGACTAGCCGCGGGCGTGCGAACTAAGTCGGGTCCTCATGACTTCGGCTTGGTCAAAGAGCCGACCTGGGTTGCGGGCATGCGAACCGAGGTGGGTACTCTTGACACCAGAAAAGAAACTTCGGGATTGAGATGGGCGACTCGTACCGCGGGCATGCGGTCGAAGTGGTATCCATCTCAATACCATCCTAGATGATCCTATGCGGCCCGGAGTCCGGCGGCGGGTTGTGTGTGCAATAGTGTAGTGCTAAATGCAAGGCATGCACAGCAAGTTTAAATCAAACAACACTTCATAAGTGAAAGTAAACCATACATTCCTACACCTCCCGCAAAACAAATGTCAGCAAACACTTCCCCTTATACCTCCCATTTTGCAAAAACATTTAACACCTTAAAGGTTAAGGACATACCGGGATCCTCACTGCCAAACAAAAGCATTTTTCAAAAAAGAAAATTGGCCTAAGTCCACTAAGAGTTTCAACTCAAGTCCCTAGCGGAGTCGCCAAGCTGTCGCGACCTCCCCGAAGCGGGTTTGGACCACCTAAGGGTTCGGCTAATGGATTGCTAAGCCTAGACTTAGCTCGAGCTCTCCCAAGCCCATACCAATTCGCGACTTAGGGTTTAAGTTCTTAATATGCAAATGATTTTTATCATGGAGTCGCCACTAATCTATTTTTGGTGGGTCGATTAGAAACCCAAGTAAAGTAACGGGAGAATTACTTCACTCCTACGAACCAGAGATTGTGAGTTCGGGGACTTGGTTACGCTAGATTTCTCTAACGCCCTTTCGGTACCTTTTCTTTTTTAAAAAAAATGTTTTGCAGGCAACTTGGATTGATTTTAATTCACTTTCCTAACATGTGAGGTGATCATGCGGATGCGCAAACCACCAATTTAACACTCAAGAAAGCGATGAATAAATGCAAGGACTTACCTCATAGCAATAAAAGCATCTGCATTGTTAAATCAGAATTCACATCAACAGACCTAGATATGATTTCTAATTAACAGGCAATTTCCCCCTTTTTTTTTTTTTTAATTGGTTTTCACTTATTAATATGCAATGCATGCTACTAATCTAGCATGGAATGGCATGACAATGTGTTCTAAACTACATGACATGAGTAAAATATTATTATTTTTTTTTGTGTTTTCTTAATGAACATGCAACAATTAAATATGCAAATCAAAATGACCTAATTATAATGACGGGCAATTTTTAATTAAATGAGCCTAATTTACATAGCGTACATTTTATGAACCTAATCCCACATGACGTGCACATGATATTTCTATTCCTAAAAATGCAATTTATCCTAAAAATTGAAACTAATTTATCTAAAGACAAATTTTGTATTTTTCATGATATTCGAAATTAAGACAAATGCAAATATTACCTAGCTAAATTAAAATTCCATCCAATTTAAACTTAGGATTAAGTCATGCTAAATCCTAATTTAAACTAAGACGTTATTTTAATCTAGCAATTTCTAACCTAAGATGCAAATTGATCTAATCTTAAAATGAGACATGTAATTCTATTCTAAAATGCATGATGAATTTTTTTTTTTTTTAAAAAAAAATATAAAAATTCGAGTGAAAATTTAAAAAATTTGCTAAACACATTTTAAAAAAACATGCAACCTAAAAAACTAGCATCCTAAATTAATTAATTTTTTTTTGGGATTTTTTTTTTTATAAAAATTTAAAGTCAAAAATCTAATTCTAAATTGACACGTGCAATTCAAAAAAAAAAAAACTAATATCCTAAATGATCTAACTTTTTTTTTTTTTTTTTTTTTTTTTAAAAACGAAATAACTAAATATGCTAACCCTAGCCCTAATCTAACTTGCATTTTTTTGAATTCGGAATTTTTTTTATGCAAAAACAAAAGTTAATTCAAATAACCGATATCCAATCCAATCAAGATAAGATTAATACCCAAAATTGACAAACCATATCTCGCGCATGAGATCGGGTTGGTCAATTTTAAATTAAATCGCAAATCGAATCTCGGGCATGAGATTGGATTGTCGATTTTTATATGAGATCGTGAGTCGGATTTCGGGCGCGAAAATCAAACTCATAATCCCTAATTTGAGGGGTTATTTCACATTGGAATTTCAATCATGTGTTAATGAATAATCACACTAAAAAAACTATATAAAAACAAACTATAAACTATATAAAAAAAATAAAGATAAAATAATAATAATAAAAAACTACCTAATGTTCCCTTTTTTTTTTTTTTTTTTTTTTTTTTTTGTTTTCTTTTTTTCTTTTCCCACGCACGGCTTGCTCGTGGGTCACGAGAGGCAAGCGGAGCGGCGGCGGGACCGGCCACCGTGGGCGAGCGGCGGACCGGGCGGCGGGCGGGTGCAAGACCGAAGGGCGGACGCCGGCAACAAGGACCGGGGGGCGGACGGGGCGGAGCGGCTTGGGTTGCAGCGTCACGGGTGGTGGTCTTCAGCTCCGGGCAGCGTCGGCGTGGGCTGCACGGGACGCTGGGTCGCCGGTGGGAGCGTGGAGGAACAGAGGCGGAGGCGGGGCGGTGTTCGCACGGGGGTGACCGGCGGTGCGGCGCGGGGGTTTCGGTGATGAGGCACAGAGGCAAATCGGTAGGCGCTTAAGTGCTCGTGGAGGCGGGACGGAGGCGAGCTGGTGGGTTGCACGTGAGGCGGGGCGAGATGGTGCTCGGTCGGAGGACGTGGTCGTCGGGCGTCTGGCGTCTGGGTCGTCGGATACAGAGGCTCGAGCAGCGATGACCGGCGTCGGACAGCAGGCTGCTGCAGGAGGCGAGGGGGAAAATCGGCGTCGTGGCGGAGTTGCTGGTGCAGTGGCCGATTGGGTTGTTGCGGGAGTCGGGCAGAGGCACGCGAGGGGCCGGAGGACGAGCACGGCGGGGCTGGACGGCTAGTGCGGGTGCTCGGAAGATGGAAGCCGGCAGCCCGCGCGGGCAGGGGCACGGCGGCGTGGGCTGCTGCGGAGCTTTGTCGTGGGTGTTCGCGGAGAAGAAACCCACGAAGAAGAAGAACAGTGCACAATTTTTTGTTTTTCTCTCTCCCCCTTGTCTGACCGAAGAAGCCCTCACAATGAAATTTTTTTTCTTTTTGCCCCCTCCTCCCCTGTTGCTCGAAGCCTCCTTTAAGAAGACAACCCTTCCTTTTTTTTTTTATTCTTTTTCTTTCACGTTCTTTTCCCCTTCTTATTTCCTTCTCTGACTTCACTTTTCTTTTCTCTCTGCAGGTTCTCTCTCTCTTCTCCTCAGAGTACTTTTTCTGTTTTTGTTTAGCTCTTGAACCTGATTTGTTTCTTTTTCTTTCTTTGACAAGCCCCTATCTTTTAATCCCCCCACCTTTCTCTCCGCTTGCGTGCACGAAGGAGAAGCCCTCCACCATTTTTTACGGACCTCTTCCAGTGAACTTTCGTTCTCCCCCCTGACTTTACATTCTTTTTTTTATTTTTTCTCGACACACTCCCTTACGCACTCGTCTGACCGAAAGAGAAGCCCTTCATAATCAAAATTTTTCTTTTCCGCTCCCCTCACAGACCTCTCGTCTCAATTTTCTCTTTTTTAATAGCTCTCACAAAACTCTTCAGTCAAATTTTTCCCCTCCTGTTCTTCAGCAAGGCAAGCGCCTGTCCCATTTCGTGCGTGCATGGCGATGCATTAATGAGGAGGTTTCTTCTTGGTGTTACTAAAGCTGACATATTGTATAATATTGTGGATATATTATAATAATACAATATGGGCATGTTGTGAGCTGCTTTTGCTTCTTTGAAGATTTCTCCCGAATCCGCACTCCACCGAGTTTGTGTATGCAATCGACCGCGAGCCCCTGCTTCTTGTTGTTCTCTTAGTACCGATGCAAATGCGATTACATGAGATGTAATTTTAATATTTTTTTCTTAGGGGTTAAAGATTAATCCCTAAATTTTTATGCAATTAATCACTAAATGATTAGTCAAAATTTAGGTGTCAACACTTGAGTAGATACCAGCAGATATGGTGGTAAATGCTATGATTGTGGCCATGGCGGTGCATGCTAATCAGCCCAATTCAAACAAGATTTACCAAGTGGGTTCCTCAAAGAAACATCCTATGTCCTATTCAGATCTT
Source organism: Eucalyptus sideroxylon (assembly GCA_014182405.2). NCBI lineage: Eukaryota > Viridiplantae > Streptophyta > Magnoliopsida > Myrtales > Myrtaceae > Eucalyptus > Eucalyptus sideroxylon. The sequence goes on along the minus strand of CM024555.2, from coordinate 32,476,989 downwards.
CGACGCATCATTGTGAGTTACTTCAAGGACAGTCCCTGGATCAACGAGGATGGGAAGCCGGTCAAAGTTCGTCAGCTTAGAACTATGGGAAGCACGGCCAGCTTTCACAAGCACATGAGACGTTACATTCTCTTGTCAAAGGTAAGTTCAAAATAACTTAAAAAGTGAAGATCAAATGGTCACTAAAAGTTAATTCAATAAGTTGAAATATGGAGAAAATTGAAGATCCCAAATATCTGAAAATCTTTATGTTATATGAATTTTAAGTAGTCAAGTCAACATATTTCTTTCTTTATCGATATAAGTGATAATAATCTAGAAATTAATAAACATATCTTCAAATAATTAGCTAATTTGTTGGAAGTGACAGTTTCTTTTAATATGTTTCAACATTTACCACTCTCATTTTTTGACTTCCGTTAAACGGGAAATGGCCGAAACCTTTAGAAATACGTAAATATAAACACATAAAACTTTAACTATTATGAAAAATTTAAAGTTTGAAAAATACTTTACATTCCAGCAATAATGCCTAATTTTTTGCTTTATAAATTCAAAGCATTGGAGCCCTAACATAAGAAAAAAATAAAAGAAAAAAGAGCTACTGATGAAAGCCGAAAATTCATAGTCAAAAGTCACAGCCACGAAAAAAGATGGAAAAATGTGCTTTGTTTAAACCTTAGGCTCTTGTGTTACATAAGAATCTAATGGGCACTTTATTGAATTAATTGACATGCATATTCCATGATATGAAGAAAATGGGAAAAGCATCCTTAATTTTTGTTTGACACATGAAATTTGAGGATGTGTTATCGCTAAAAATAATTATTCCATGAATAATGTTTTTGTTATCAATAGCAATTTATATCCAAATATTTTCATGGATAATGAAGATATTTTTTATTCATTTATTTTTGTAAAAATTTAAATTATTATTTTTAGATTTTTTTATATTATTTATTTTTTCGCAAAACAATCTGAGCTCATTCTGTATTATTCTGAATGAAGGCGTTGAAAGTTGCTAGCTCAGCCTTTGGCGGGTGTTTCCAAGGCTTGCATGCTGACTTGGACAAAAAGGTCAACACTGCCCTGCGATTGGCTGACCTTTACGAACCTTATATATTCTTCAATGGGGTGTAAGCTTATAAGCTTCTATGCAATGGCCAATATGCGTGCAGAGTGCATTAATTAATCACCTCCTTCCCCTTATATACAAATCTCTGTTCAATTATTTAACTATTAAATCACTTTTTAAATTATAACTTTTGAAACAACCATTGATCTTACAAATTTAATATAGAAGTCTTGGGTTTATACTTTTATAAGCCTAAATTTGCCTATCCTATTATATATTTCCATGCCTTAAAGCTTACATGTGAGGAAAGAGTATCGGAATGATTAAATATTACCGTGAATTCACCTCCTAGCTTAAATTTTTAAAATAGTCGATAGTTATCTACAAAATTATATAATCTCTGATTCTTATTTTTTTTTTATTGACTTAGCTTTGACAATACAAATATGATGGCTTTGAGAGCCACGGCCTTTGACAATGGAGTAAACCTGGAAAGTGTCTTCTGCTTTGATCCGGGGTGTATCAATTGGGAGGACTATTTCAAGAGAACTCATTTGCCCACAGTTGTCAAAACCTTCAAGCGCAAGTGAGGAATGATGCAATTAATAAATAGTTTGGGACATGCAATAGTTGGCATTATGAACTCCACCTGTTTTGACCCAAAAAATAAAATAAAATAGAGAGAGAGAACTCCACATGTTCTATTGTATCATATGTGGAAATAAATAAGGTGTTGTAACACAAACATTTGTTGCTATTTTCGGTGTCATGTTAGTTTGAAGTGCCAATTATATGAGAATAATACATGTACGATCTGTATTCTACCTCATTTGTAACACCTCAAATATTGCAAATTGGAGGTTGCTAGGTAAATAGCAATCCGGTTACTAGAATCTTCCCAAATTCTTGGTTCATGTGACACATAATATTTGATATGATAATGTCTCGACCTTCCCAAAGGTGAATCACCAAAGAGAAAGCTAATAGACTACTAAACAGGAGTGAAGATTCCTCTCATGAGGTAATCATTCACGTATAGCACACTCTTTCAGGCCCTACCAATTACAACTTGGTGTTTAATTTAACATGCAATTTTCTTACCTTTTGGAGCCATTGCTAATCAATTAGATTAGACACTCAAATAAAATGTGAAAGTACATTTACTTCTACGAACAAGAGATTCAATGGATTTGGGGACTTGATTATGCTTGATTAATGTAATGCCATTTCAATACCATTTTTCTTTATTTTCAAAAGAATATTTTGCAAGCAGTCTTAATTGATTTTAAGTAAAGCCACTAACACGCAAGAAGTGATCATGTGTGTTGACACCTAAATTTTGTTTAACCATTCATAATTAATTGTATACAAAATTAAGGGCTAACCTTTAGTCCCTAAACAAAAATATTAAAATTAAATTGCATATTATTAAGTTTTAAAGAGCATATGTTAATTGCATTTAAATCGGACCAGCGGTGATGAATGGGCCTGAATTAGTCACGTGGTAGGGGCCCACAATAAGTGAAATTCGGCCTAGGCTAGGAGTGTTAGTGGCCGAAATTATAGGAGGAAAAGGAAGGGTCTTGAGCTTAATTAGATAAAGGCCCTGGGGATGAAGCGTAATCCAATCAAATATTTGAGTGGTAATGCATGTTTCTTAAGATACCAAAAATACCCATTAAATTAGGAAATTTTCCTCATTTAACAATGTGCATATGGACCGGACCGCAATTTGATCTCAACCACAGATATGATCCCATTTGCATGGAAAATCTTCTATTATATCCATTACCACTTGGATACGATGGTTCATTTTATTCATTACCAAAATTGAATAGAGTGGATGTGTTTTGGATGATTTGGTGACTTTTTCTTGCTCTCTCTCTCTCTCTGTTTTTTTTTTTTTTTTGATTGATTTGAGTTAATTTCTTTTCGCCCCCAATCTCGTGTCCCCCTCTGCTTCCCTCCTTTTCTGGCCATTAGGCTGCATGCCTACAGGCACTTGTTGTCACGCAGACACGCCCAAACATTTTAGTTAGCATCTTGTCTGCGTGTATTTAATGATGTGTCTATAACAGTTCTAGCATGGACAAAAACTCGATGGAAAAACTTAGGGAGGCTTCAGCTACTGAAGCTGAGGCGGCTAACGCTGTCTGGCAAGCTGTTCAATCGGCATCTTCTGTACTTGCAGAAGAAACATCAGTATTAGATGAAAACTCTCCAGCAACTGAAACTGCTTCAGATGGTAGTGACACTGAGGGAGACGTTTGTCATGGTCTGTGAACTTATGTCACGGTCTCACATCAAAGGGTGTTTTAGTCTCTGTTCTTTGTGCTTACATTGTTGTCCTATAGGTGGTCGTTGCTAAGGAGGCCGTAGGTAACCTTGGTGGAATGGTAAGACAGCTATCACTGGATCCATTTGAAAATGAGAGCAGACTGATGGTTCTGATGAATAATGAGCTGTCATATCCTACAAAGAAGTTCACCAGACAGAAATCTCCTGAAGGCTAGCATAAGAAGGTGAGTGTTAAAGAAGTCTATACCATCATCCTCATTCGAACTTTTGCCAGGCTTAATTACCTCTTTTCTCTTTTCAGATTATATCCACTTTGCTTCAGCCTCGAAATTGGAAAGCTCTTGCTAATAGGAGGTTTTTCCTGGATTCTTACAAAGTTGGGGAGCTCTGTTATGCTGCAGAACAGCTCTTCATGCATGAGCCAACAGTTCTTCAGTTAAAAGCTCCAGTTAAAGAATTCGGTGACCTACATGGTCAATTTGGTGATCTCATGCGTTTGTTCGATGAATATGGTTTTCCTTCCACTACAGGAGATATAACTTATGTTCGATATGGTTTTAATCATTTCTTCTAAGTTCTATACTTGTAGTAAATGTCCTATGCATGCTGGTCTTTGCTGAGAAACAGCATGACAACAGGAGAGAAAATCCAAGTGCCTAAGTTTAAAAACAGTACCGGGCACTGGAGCTGATGGTGGCTGCATCATAGTCATAATATACTTTGCTTGAAGTTTCACAACGTTAAGGTGATTATGTATAAGTTTTGTTCAGAAATTCTATCAAAAGTTTAAACCGTAGATTACTGTTATGATTTTGGTTTATTCAAAGGAAGGCTTGGAAATGTCAAACCTGGCATTCCCTACTATTGTGAGGTGCACTTTAAGGTGGTGACTTTTGTTCATGTTGCTTAAAGGGCCACACATTTTCTGAATCTCCGATAATGGTAAAATTTAATGAATTGATTCTTCTGGGAGGAAGTTTTCCCAGTATTGTATTTTTTATTTTTATTTTTGGGGTTATGTGAAAATGAAACTTAAATGTCTATGCATTGACACAGCTATATTGAGTATTTGTTTTTGGGAGATTACATTGATCGGGGGCAGCACAGTTTGGAGACTATAACTTTGCTTCTTGCTCTTAAGGCATGTTTCTGCTATGAAAGAGATGATTATATATGCAAATGCAATGCGATGTTTATGTTGTTTTACCAACTGGGCTGTGGTTACCTTTTTGTAGATTGAATACCCAGAAAATGTTCACTTGATACAAGGAAACCACCAGGCAGCTGACATAAATGCACTCTTCGGTTTTCGTCTTGAATGCATTGAGCGAATGGTGAGTGCAGATGTTCAGTTATTTGTTCCCTTTTCCAAGGCATGTTATCTCAATTTGCTTTTGGATAGGGAGAGAATGATGGAATATGGGCATGGACACGTTTCGATCAACTTTTCAACTATCTTCCGCTTGATGCTCCCATAGAGAAAAAGACAAGGAAAATGTTACAAATGGTCCATGAATTTTCATCTAATGTTCAATTTCATTTATGAGCTTTTGATTTGCTCAATTTGATCACTTTAATCTAATGTTCAATTTCATCACTGAGCTTTTGATTTGCTTAATTTAGTTTCTGAACTTTCATCTAATATTCCATCTAATCTCTAACTATTTGAAAATTGACCAATTCCCCCCTTTTAATACGAAACTGTTTTTATTTTTTATTTTTTTTTTTTTTTATAAAAAATATAACAAACTGGTTTTTTTTTTTTTTTTTTTGTCGAAAAAATACCACATTTATGCAAAGTAATAAAGGTCAATATTTCTTTCCTTTCTCCATATTAAAAACAAATGGGGAAAGGGATAATAATAATCAACAAAGGTGAATCTTCCAATTTTTTTTTTTTTTTTGGTACAAAGGGAACCTCCGTGTGCCGCTTTGCGGCAGAGTAAACCTTGGAGGAGCAGTAAAGTCACCACCATCCTTGCTGCCCCAGGTAAGTCGTGGGTTCCTTTCTTGGATTCGAACTCAAGACCTCTCTCGAAAGGAACCTACGCACAACCACTAGCAAACGCTAGTTATTTGTGAGCGTCTCTCTTTTCTTCCCCACCCTCTTTTTTCCCTCCCACCACGGGTGGTTTTGATTAGGGGTGTCAAAAAGACCCGACCCGACCCGACCCGAACCGACCCGAACACGACCCGAACACAAAACATTTTTTTTTTTGTATATGCAAATTACTTGAATAATGTACAAAAGCCCATCAATCGATTTTTCCCTTTTCGGTGAAGTCCATAAAAAGAATCGATTTATGGGCGTTTTTTGTCAAATGCCATCCCATTATTCAAGTAATTTGCACATAGCTGCTTCGTTTTTCTTCGAAATCTGTTTCTTTCTTTTAAATTTTCTACTGTGGAATATGATAGTTGGGCTTGTTTGTTGCATAGGTGTATACATAGTTTGAGAGGTAGCAAATTTTACTAGTTATTTGTGAGCGTCTCTCTTTTCTTCCCCACCCTCTTTTTTTCCCTCCCGCATTGAGATTACTACATGTACATGTATATTAGGTCTTTGTAAGAGATGAGGAAGATGAAGTTGAATATAGGGTTAGTCGTGCCAGTGGTATTTACTAATGTAATGTAAATTTTTCTCTAATTTTTTATTATTTAATGCTAAAATCATATCTTTTGAAAGATTCCGAAATTTAGTTTGGATCATTGGAAATTTCTTGCACGATGCATGATTTCATTTTTTATTTATGGCACAGCCAATGTCTTTTTAGGAACTTCGATATAAATTTGTCAGATTCTTGCAAGGGGCAACAACTCCCACAAAGCTCTTAACTAATGTAATGCTAATTTTTATTATTTTGTCCGTTTGTATATCATTATTACTGTCATTTGAGCTCGCGTCACAGGATTAAATCAGTTGGTAGTTGTTCTCCTTTTTCTTCTCCCCCTCTTGCTCCTCAGTTGTTGGTTCTTCTAACAAATTTAAAGCAAGATTTTTTTTTTCAAGGGATAGAAAATTGTTAATACTTCTTGATTATTATCAAGGGAAATTACAAATTCGATGTATTTTCCTTCCCAATTTTCTTCACCCTTGCTCCCAAACACAACCCAAGAGCTAAGCATCTCGAAATGATCCATGCGATCTTTAAGAAAATAATTGGACGAAAAAATCAATAGGATAGTCGAAGATACTGTTACATACGTTAATGGGATTGGCCCATAGTTGAAGAAAATGTCTCTAATTCCACCAAAATATTGTAATGCACTTCAAATAGTCCTGAGGTCGGTTGCACCTATTAGTAGTAATTTGATTTCATAGGCATAATATGTTTGTAGCGGTAACACGATTGCACTTATAATTAGTAATCTGCATTGATGGATGGTAATTTGACCACAGAGTTTGTACTAAGAAAATGTTAACAGTTAGTAATTAATTAATGGAACAGTAAAATATATCAAATTGTTGTCAGTGATGCCACTTATACTTAGTAATTGTCCTGAACTATATATATATTTAGAGAAAACTATGGGAGAAAAACTCATTCTTTTGGTCAACAAGCAGAACTCGATCATTGGAATTGAGAAGTATCATTTCACATGAGTAAGGAGATATAACAGATTCCTGTACGTACTTTTTAGAATTGTTTGGATCGGGAACCCACTGCATCTCACTTATGTTGCGAGTCTCGACATAAGTCATGGTGAATTCGCCCGCCTTCTCGATGCTCCCTCTCTTCCCTGCTCTCAACAGAAGATGGTTCCTGTTGTAAGAGAAAATCCCATTGGTCAAATGGATAATATCCCCGGGCTTGAACAGGTCGCACTCCTCACCCCAGAACTGAAAATCCACGGCCGCAGTCTCATCTGCCACAAGTGCCTAGCATGTCTTGCTCTGTCCTTCTGTGGGAACCCTGCCTTTGTCCAATAGAATGAATTGTGTGGTTATGTTGTTCTGTGCTGCAGGTGATATGTCTTTGATAGAGAGCATACTGGTGTAACCAGATACACAGTCACTGAAACTATATGACCAAGAAGTTAAAAGAAAACTACAATACGAAGGCAACCTTATAATACTCACTTTGGAATGAACTTGTCATAAGCACAAACTAGGGAGTTCTATGCAATAGAGATGAGTTTTAGTTCTGGAAGAACAGAACAACAAACTATTTCTCACTGCAGACAGGCTTCTTTCAGTCTCAACTCAACCTCAGATGACCAGAAACGTGGTCAGCTGTGCCTCCGAACCACCGCCTGGCCCCGAAGTGAACAGAGGAGCGGACGGCAGCATTTCCGACCTGAACAGAGGTGCGGCGGATGCCAGGCCCCGATCTGAACAGAGGTGAGGCATCAGGGCCCGACCCGACCGGAGGTGTGGTCGACGATGACTCCGAATCACCAGCAGGCCCGGATCTAACCAGAAGACCAGTCGGGTACACGTCTCAAGCTCCACCAAGCCTCGGTCCGACCAGAGGGGCTGTCGGCTGCAGCTCCGGAACCCAGCTGCGAGCTTCCCCGACCCATGGAGCTGTAGCTTGCATCTGCCGCGACTCCCTCGGCAGGATTATAGATGGGTTTGCCAAATCAATAGAGGCTCACTCAGCAGAACAAGCAGAGGCAGCAGCCTTGGTTGAAACCTATAGATTTAATTTCCTTAAAGCTTGCCCCGAACAAAACAAGAAGAGAGATGCAAGGTTTTCACTTCAGTTGGCTTAACCTGGGAAGTACAGCCTTTGGTGGACCGGGCCAAGATTAAAATGAAGGAAATTCCAGGCCTTACATTAGCCCATTGCAGTCGAGATGCAAACAAAACAGCGGATTCGATAGCCAAAGCCCAATGCATAAATTGTCTCCCTAGAAATTGGGTTACTAACCCCTGTTTGCACTTTTAAATTTATTATGTGCTAATGCTCTTGAAGTATTTGCAAAGAATTTAATTTAGTAATGAATGTCATCCGCATTTTAGATAAAAAAAAAAGAAAAGAAAAACCTCATATGACCAGCTACCTTAGAGATATATAATTTCAAATAGAGGGATATCTTCTTTGTCGTCTATCATAGTAAAACCCAAATGGCCACATTCAATTTGCATCTTTGTCCCCAATCACAATAACAGTCTCGTTTTGGCATTGTTAGATGCTTCATCATGATCACCATTAACTTGAACAAACATTTTAACAATTAAAAATAACAATAACGAAGGGCGTTTGTAACCAAGGTCCTTATCAGAATCCGTAATATATACTCTTCACAGTAAAGCCCTGCTATAGATACTATGTAGAAGAACAAAGGAACTGCCAAGCCACTTGTCATGATATAGACGGGCAACGTGCTCGTTCCTCTACCAACACAGGTTCCTCTACCAACACAGTATTATGTGCTCCACAATATTTATACATATACATATTTCGTTTTTTTTTTTTTTTTTTTAAATACATGCAGATTAGAAGAAGACAATAAGCATGTTTATGATCAGCAGGCATGTAATAATCCCTCGTTTCACCAGAAGTCACAGAAGTGTATCTTCGAAACTCGCAAGGTTATAACATAATTATAAAAGTCAAAATGAGGGGCCGGAAGTGGTGCCTTGTAGAGACGGTCTGGATGTCCTAGCTTTCAGCTCACTCAGCAAAAATATGAATTTTGGGAGAAAGAAAAGATGTATATTTACGAGTACCAACATCTCTCGTGCATTTACACATGGGTAACGCACCCTAATGGAAGGACCACAAATATTCCCGTTCTTCTGGCTTGCTGGGACATTTTAACAAACATCTTCCGTGCAACTAAGCGGAAAACTGCGCACTTCTATGGCAATCATACCCACCACTCACATGCATCGTTCAATCGCTAAAACGGACAGACAGAAAAACCCAGTTAGGGACGACCTTGGGCATCAACTGGGTAACGTCAAATTTCGAAATTAAGGAGGTGAAGCACCATAAAGATGAAGGTTCTATGAAATAGCGGGTACGAGATAAAACTTGCCGGAGTATGCACGTCACCGTCGTCCCTCCTCTGGCCACGTTCTGATATATCGGCTACTCGAAACCTTCCCTTTGCCATGGAGATTTTTCAAGAATTATTATACGAAAATGAAAATATCAATTGATGAATGATCTCAAGAAACTAAAGGGTTACACCTTAGTACCTCAATTGATGTTCTTATGCCTAAAAAGTACGGTAATTTTGAGTATCACTTAAGTTTTGCTTTATCTGAAGCAAGTACACATTATTAGAATTATATATCAAATTTCGTTTATAGGTAGAGCCGTTTTGAAATGAAACATTCAAGCTTGGCTTGGCTATAAGCTTTTTGAGAAATTTAATGGGGCCAAAACTTAATTTTTTAGGTTGGAATTATAGAGCATTGCTCAAAGGGCCTTACTTTTTAAAACAAACTATAGGAAAATGGCCGTCCATTCTTGTCGCCTTGAAAATTTGTACACATGCTTAGAACTGATTACCGCAAGGAGGCACGAGCCGAGGCTGCTCGGCTCGGCCTCGACCTCGACCTCATGTGCCTAGGCAAGTGCCCAAGCTGAAATTCAACCCATCCCAAACAACCGTTTCATTGCATAGCCACCCGTGGGGCTTGAAAGCACCTTACTAGGTGGCCCGCTCATTGATCAGGCCTAAAAGAATTGGCATAGGCTAAACAAGCGAGCTCACAAAAAGTAGCCAAGTCCATATTGGGCGAGTGGCCAGCTACCCATTGATTACTTCTAAATAAAAATAGCATAACTCCATATAAGTGTATGGACATTCTTAAATTTTTTTAGGAAAGTGTAATTGAACTCTAAATTTTTTAAAAAGTATAATTAAGCTCTAAAACTCTAATGCAATCAAGTCCATTTAGTAGCTGCATCTGATTTAGCTAATCGAAAAATGTTAAGGTGACATCATTTTAATGTTTTTACAAAGACATGTATTGGTGCCCATAGCATAAAAGAGGATTAGATTTTAAAAGAACGGATATAGATAGAGATGCAAAAAGAGGATAAAAGAATTTTGAGAAAGGGATAAAAGACTAAAGAAAAAGGAAGAACATATGAAAAGTAATCACTAATTAGTGGAATACTAGGCAATCCGAAACTTTATTTGCTACAAGACTTGATTCAAACGCTCGTTTTAAAAATGAGTGATTGCCCTCCTTTGGCCTTAGCTGGTGATCCGTGTTGTTTTTTTTTTTTTGGTAAAGACTGGTGATCCGTGTTGTTTCCCTCTTGTTGACACCTAAATTTTGCCTAATCATTTAGTAATTAGTTGCATGAAAAAAAAATAATAAAATAATAAAAATAGTAAAATTGCATTTCATGTAGTTGCATTTGCATTGGTACCAAAAGACAACAAGACGCAACGGCTCGCGGTCGATTACATGCACAAAAGGTGGTCTCTCTCTTGCTAATCTGAAAACACACAATGAAAGTCAAAGAAAGAAGAAAGAAGAGTTCTTCGCGTCCATTGTTTCTTCCTCATTAATGCATGCACATGCATGGATAAAATAGGGAGGACGTGAAAATTCTAGAGAAGCCGCAAGCGTGAAGAAACCAAAGAAAAATTCTCCACGGCTCACGCGAGAATTCCGAAGAAAGTCTGCAAGAAGATGGGCTCACAATTTTATAATATTCTCTCCTTCTTGGAGAGCAAATCGGCTGGAGAAGAAAGAAGTTCCTGCACGTCCATTGTCTCTCGCTCATTAATGCATGCACATGCATGCGCAAGAATTCGGCGGACGTGAGGAGCCTCAGAGAGGCAAAATGAGCCCATGATATATTATATAATATGCTCTCTCTCTCTCTCAAGTGTGGGTTGTCAGGCGAAGTAAACGAGCAATTTGCTGAAGGAGGAAGCAAACAATAAACAAGAAAAGTAAAAAATTGTGGCTATCCTATAGAAGGGAGGGACAAGTAGCCGTATAAGAAGCCCCAAGCGTGCAGAAGAAAGAAGAATTCATGGACGTGCATTTTCTTCCCCTCATTAATGCATGCACATGCACACATGAATGGGGGACGTGAAAATTCCACAGACGCATGCAAAAAGATGGGCTGACATTTTATAATACTTTCCTTCCTAGAGATCAGGCGGTGGCCCCATATTTGAAAAAAAGAGAATCAAACTTGAACATGCAAGGAAAAGTTGCGGCTGCCTCCTGTTCACCTGTTGCCTATAAATAAGCGAGGAAAGAGTGAAGTCAAAAAAATTGACTGGAGAGGTTTTGTGAGAGATTAAGAAAGGAAGAGATGCTCGTTAGAGAGAACCAAGAAAAATGAAGTCAGGGGGGAAGTGAAAAGAGAGAGGAGGAGAACGAAAATTCATTCGAGAGGTCTGTGAGGGGAGCGAAAAAGAAAAATTTTCATTGTGAAAGGCTTCTCCTTCGTTCAAACGAGTGAAGGGAAGGGAGTGTGTCAGAAAAACCAAAAAAAAGAAAATATGAAGTCAGGGGGAGGAGATTAAAAATGAAAAAAAAAACAGAGAGAGAGACGGCAGAGGGCGAAGACGGGGAAAGAGAGAGAGAGGGGTAAAAGGAAAAAAAAAAAAAGAAAAGCAAAAAGCAAAGACAAGACCCCTCTTTGTTCATCTTCTCCGGGGTTCTTTTGCTGGATTTCCACCGGTTTCGCTACTCCGCCTACGTCCGTGCCCATTGCGCTCGCCGGTGCACCAGCAGCCGAGCCACCGCACCGCCGGCCGCCCCCGTGCGAGCACCACCCACGAGCTCGCACCGCCCCTCGTCGCCCCTGTTGTGGTCGCGACAATCACACAGCAACCTGTTGCAGCCTCCCTCCTTCGGGCAAGCTCCGAACGCCGTCACCGCTGCAACCCCGAGCCTCACCGACGCTCGGCACTCCGCGACTGCGTCTCGCCCGCCGCCCCTCCGCCCATCGCTGGTCGCCGTGCCGCCCACCACCCGTCACCAGCGACGTCTGCAGCTCCATAGCTGCGCCTCAGCCCGCTCGCCACCGTACTAGCAGCTCGCCAGCAGCCGCTCGAGCGCTCCGCCCACCGCTGCCCACCACACCAGCAGCACCTCCGAGCTAGCACCATTGCGTTCCGCTGCAACCTGCCCCTCCGCCCGAGCGCCGACAAGCCGGTCGCCGTGTCACCAGCCACCGTCGCGACCCGCCTCGCCTGTAGCCCGCACTGACCCGCAACCACTTGACGCTGCTCCTGCTCCGCCCGCGGCCGCTGGTCACCGTGCCGGCCTCTGCCCGCCACCAGCGACGTCTGCAACTCCACCACTCCGCCTCTCCCTGCTCCGCCCGAGCTCGAATCGACGCCGAGTCGCCCCTGCTGAGCCGCGCTATCCTCTGTTGCAGCGCCTCCGTCTCCCTCGCTGCGACCCAGCGCCGACGACCACCTTGCTCGCCTTTCTCCGAAAATCACCACAGCCACCTTCCTTGTCCGTGCCGAGCCTCCATCGTGGTCTGCAAAGTACCGCTCGTTAAGGCAAATTTCGAAAAATTCAAATTAGTTAGGTTTATTATATTTTATTAGGTAGAGTTATTTCATTATGTTATTTTTAATATTTTGTCCCTTTCTTTGAATTGGTTCTTGATGCATGTTTGAAAATCCTCAACGTACTACCTAATTCGCAACCGCACAATGATTTTTTTTTATTTCATCTATAAGGCTTTAGATGAAATAATTAATCATGCGGGAATAAAATTGATACTTTGGTCTTTAAGGCTTAAGATCAATTTATTAATTTTATTAGCAAAACAACCATGGAGGATTTGGCATCTTTTAATTGTTTTGTTTATCTCAAAAAATACAAAAAAAAAAAAATTGCATTTGCATTCCATGTAGGTTAGAATTAGGTTTATTTCCTATTTTATGGTTTGCATATTTAGAATAGGAATTTTATTTCGAATTAAAAAAAGTAAAAAAATAAGGAAATCAAATCGATCAATTTAGGTTGCTAGTTTTAACTTAGGCTTCATAGTTAATTACTTGGCAATTTTTAATTTCGAAATTAATACAAAAACATTAAAAAAATTAGAATTTTGACACTCTTTGCATATCATTGCATTTTAGGGTAAAATTTCATATAGTTTAATTCTAGATAATAGTTTTTTTAATTTGAGAAATCTTTATATAGATTGCATTTTAGTTAGGAATTTCTAAATTAGGATAACATTCTAGTTTAAATTAGGATTTGGTTTAACCTCATTCCTAATACAAATTAGGTTATATTTTAATTTAGATAGATAATTTTCACATTTTTTCTAATTCCGAATTTCATGAAAATACAAAAAAAAAATGTCTTAGAATAAATTAGTTTTATTTTCTAAGATTGATTGCATTCTTATTAAGAAAACACAAAAACATCGCATTTGCATCATATAGCTTAGGCCATATTATCATGTCATATTATTCCATGTTAGATTAGTAGTATGCATTGCATATTGCATGATTTTCATTAAATAAGTGAAAAAAAGGAGAAATTGCGTGTTCATTAGAAATCATATTTAGATTGTCGATGTGAATTCTGATCTAACACTGCAGATGCTTTCGTTGCTATGAGGTTAGTCCTGCAATTTATTCATCGCTTTCTTGGGTGTTAAATTGGTGGTTTGCGCACCCGCATGATCACTTCACATGTTAGGGAGGTAAATTAAAATCAATTCAAGCTGCCTGCAAAAAAAACATTTTTGAAAATAAAAGAATGGTACCGAAAGGGCATTAGAGAAATCTAGTGTAACCAAGTCCCCGAACTCACAATCTCTGGTTCGTAGGAGTGAAGTAATTCTCTCATTATTTTACTTGGGTTTCTAATCGACCCACCAAAAATAGATTAGTGGCGACTCCATGATAAACATCATTTGCATATTAAGAACTTAAACCATAAGTTGCGAATTGGTATGAGCTTGGGAGAGCTCGAGCTAAGTCTAGGCTTAGTAATCCATTAGCCGAACCCTTAGGTGGTCCAACCTGCTTCGGGGAGGTCGCGACACCTCTCGATGATGAAGCTTGACTGTTTAACAAAAACATAGGTCTCAGCAAAGTCAGAAGACCATGTATGGGGGTTGAAACAAAAATTGAAACAAAGAAGAAAAAAGAGAGAAGCTGTGCTGAGTTTACAATTTAAACCACTCTCCTTCCACGCATTGTCTATGTGGAAAAAATATCTAATAGTTCCTTAACAAAAGATAAATATATCACATATAATTACAAATTTAAAGTTTTTTTATGTCACAATAAAAAAAAATCAAGGTAAATGTGGCACAGTAGATATAGTTTGAGATTTTTAATGTGACAAAAAAAAGTTTAGGGTAAATGCGTCATAGTGGACATTATTTGATTTTTTTTGAATAACTTTTCCCTTTTTAAAAATTTTATGGATCCACTTATTTCATCAAAAACTTATTGTAGGTGGAAAGTACTTATCAGAGGTTAAAATTTAGAGAAAATAAATCAATTTGTGATTTTTTTATGCTGAAAACAAGTTGAAAAAATTAATTTTATGATATTTGATAAGCAGTTTGTATCGTTAAAAGTGGCATAAAATGACTAACAAACTAGAATCGACATCTTCTCTGTTTATTTTATAATCCATCAGAATAACCATAATTACAAAGAAACTCAGATATAATTATGAAAACATATTTGTAGAGCATTATATATGATAGTGTTTTTGGATATGCAAAAGAATATGAGCATTAATGAAACATATTCAGAAAATTATAGACAAGATTTACGAAAAAATAGACGAGATAAAAATATTAATGAGAGATAGAAAAGAGATATCGAAGTATCTATTCTTCTCATTGGGACACACATCAAGAAATCAATCAAATAATTTCCTTTTTATTAGAAGGGGAAATTGTTTTCCTAATCTAAACTTGTTTTTTCCAATTCAAGGAGAACACTTTCCGTTGATCAACTAGTTTCTTGTCATCAAAATGCTGGAAAGTTGAAAAATAGTATTCCGAAAATAGATTTTCATCAAACAAACCGACCCTATAATTCAATTACACTTTTATGACAAGTTTAAAGACTTATAATACATTTTTTTTCGCAATTTATTCAATTGATCACTTCAATACCATTATTGTGTGGCATGGTGCTCGTGATGAACGTTTTTCAAAAGTTATATCACTCCCACAATAAATTGAAAAGTTATGAAAATCAAGTGAAATTCTTTTAAAGTCATGAACTTAAGTGATCGATTGAAAAGTTAGAACCCTCATGTAAATACTGTACGAAAATTATGATACTTAAAATGTCCTTATTTTCACAAATAAATCAAATTAATTTGGACCATGAAATTCTAGGACCTCTCTGCCTCAAAGTATTTCAAGCACCCCGAACTATTGATTTCGCATAGAGCCATAATACATGTGTAACTCGATTGTGGTCAGAAGTTGTATACACATTAATCCCAAAATCAAGTGAAATTATTTTAAAGTCATGACACTTAAGTGATTAATGGAAAATTTAGAGCGCACATTTAAATACCGAATGAAATTTATGATACTTATAATATTCTTATTTCCATGACTAGATCAAATTTGTTTGGACCATGAAATTCTAGGACCTCTCTGTCTTAAAGCATTTCACGTCATCCGAACTGTTGATTTTGCGTAAGGCCATAATACTCGAGTAACTCGATCCGGGTCAGAAGTTGTATAAAGTTTAATCCCACAAATAGCAGTTTCAGTGTCCATTAATACACCTCATCTTGCAGGAGACCAATGCGGAGAAGAATCCTGAATATCGTTGGCTTGTTGTAAACTTTCGAGAGTGGCAAACTGGAAATGAAAGAGTTGAGAATGGCCGAGGCGTGTAATGGCCATCCTCAAAAGTAAATTCCACCTTTCACAAAGTACAGAAGGTGTGTCGCGGTTATCTTTGGGAATTGACAGACCTTGTAAAAAGTGTATCCCACACCATTTAGGTAAAGAAGGAATAACATGAAATGCATAACCATCGGAGAGCAAAAGAAACAAGTATTTCGTGTGTGAAAATTTTCAGGTGCATAGATTTGGGTATATCAAATGACGAACAAAGCGGTTGGTATTTGTAGAAGAAAGACGGGAGTATATAGGCATCGGCTAGTTTGACTAAGAATAAATGTCACCACGGCTTGGGAAATAACTAAGCAATGGTAGCACATCAAATTAGCATAGGCCAGTAGAAGGTCGGCAATGGTCGAAGGTCACATCTATGGGTATTAGATTTAGTGCAAATAGACATTTTGAAATACACTTCACATAACAATCTCCCACATACTTCAAAAGTTATCCTGAAAAGGTATCCTGAAGAAGAGAAAGAACAAATGCTGGTTTCATAGTGGAGTGCAATACAATCTGGTTCTTTTGGTCTATGAACCAGACTTAGAAATAATGCGACATACCTTACAGAACCAATGATGAAGCTTATGCCTTCTAGGAACCAAGGTTATAGGTTAAAGTCCTCACTCATCACTCTACACCCTCACAATATTTGCCGTCCAACTTGAGTATGTGCTAATAGGCCATTCGCACAGCTGGTCACTCATGAGTGCTGTAAAGATTTGGCAATAAATCCCATAAAAGTGAACCCATTCCACACTCATATAGGTGTTCCCGTCAAGTGCATAATTCAATAAATACACTACCCATAACATTTTGGAATTCATTAAGAGCTTAACCCATTCTCACTTATTATGCAATTTAGCACCAGTCACATACATCATAGGAAGGAGGGACTTTGAAACATTTTTGGTGCTATAAGACCAACAAAAAGGCTTGTTATAAGCCATATGAATCTACTTCAAGGGATCTCCACTACATTACCCATATATTAGTTGGGTTATCACCGTCATAGATATCTCAAATTGGCATGAAACAACTCTTTAGTGAGGAGTTCAAATAATTTTACATTTTTTTAATAACTTAGGTTTTTAATATACTTTACAGCGTCAATAGTTATAATTTATGAATGAGGAAAATGTTTTTGTGAGGAGTTCTCATGGTGTCCAAAAAGGCACCTTATGGCATTCTCCTCTAGTATTCGTTCTCTTTTGTCTTGCTTATCCTCTTAGTCTTCATTTTGTTAAAATAGAAAAAAAAACAACTTCTCTACTTGCCACTTGACATTCACCTTGCTCGCTTTGGATCACTTGTGCCGCTCGCCGCTCGCTACTCGATGCTCACTTGGTTTGTTGCTCTCGGCTCAACATTCGATGCTTATTCTGTTTGACACTTAGTCCACTTAACCCTCACCGCTTGCCTTTCTTAGCTGCCCTTGCTCATCATCGAATTCATTGGATCGGTACAGTCCTCGATTGCCTTTTTAAGGAGTATAAAAAATGAAATAAAAAATTATTGATTAGTCGTGGGTTGACCTTGAAACCGAATCGAACCTATTGGGTCAGTCCGGTCCTCAATCACTTTTTTAAGGAGTATAAAAAATGAAAAAAAAATATTACTTGGTCCTGGGTTGACTCTATAACCGGACCAAACTCATTGGGTCGGTCCAGTCCTCAGTCCCAAACTCAATAGGGTCGGTCCTCAGTCCCAAAAATTAAGGATCGACACTGTGTGGGTTAGTCTTAGGGTTAGGGGGTGGACTAGCCTAACCTGAATCATGCTCACCCCTACTATTCATATGTCATATGATCAACATGAATTGCGAAACATTTAGGGAGCAAAAGCAAAGGGTATTCACGCGAGCAAATGTTTGGGCGCATAAATTTGTCAAATCAAAGAAATAAGTGGTTGGTATTTATAGAGGAAAGAAGGTGTACATGGGTAACGGCAAGTTCGACTAAGGATAAATACTGCAATGGCTAGTGAAGTAACTCAAGCAACGGCTAGCTCATTCAATAAGCAACGACTAGTAGAAAGTCAACAATGGTCAAAAGTCACTTGTATGTACATTTAATTTTATTGTCATATGCAACATGACTACAGTTGAGTTATAAGAAAAATGGAGAAACATTATGTCATTATACTAGAGAATTTCTTTGACAAAAGGAGTGAATGGGATGCAAATGATCATGCCACAAAAAGGGAAATTTTTCATCGGCAATAAGATGGTTTATACATGAAGAGTCTAGCAATATTCTTCAAGTCTTGGATAAATTGAAAATGAAAGAAGCAATAGATGGAACAGATGGAGTCCAGGAGGATTTATCCTTCAAATTGTCGCAATTTAGCCATAAACCCCAAATAGAAACAGCTTGAGTATATGACATAAGCTTTATTCCATCATATAACCCTTCTAAGACCAAGTATTCGATTTGAAATCCCAGAAGAAAATAGCCTTGTTTGATTTGGTTAATCCTAAAACCAAATATAGCTTTGAAACTTGCTGAAAGTAGACGGAACTTATAAAGAATGTACATCACCATTCAGAAACATCACGAGGTCCTTAGCAAAAAGCATAAGTGCCTAAAGTGAATTTCACAGCAACAGATTGAAACTTCAAACTCCCTCCAGTAGCAATTGCTCTAACAACTCTAATAGGACCTTGATGGGTTTTACATTTAATGGGCCAAGTTAAGCCTGTCTACCCATATTGGGCCAAAACTTGGCCTGTAAGTGAAGGATCCATTAAATAGTACAGTTACTGTAATATATAAAATAAAAAGTAATAAAAGGGGATGCATCGAATGGTAGCATTTAAGAGAAATACGCTTATCCATATTTCCCCCTTTGAAGTAGTACACTCTCTCTCGATGAATGGAACTCCTGAGCTTCAAAGGATTCCTCTAAAATTATGACAATACTTAATTTGTGGCAATCAAGGTATGTCCTACTCCGTGATATGCCTTTGATTGGTGTTACATGTTTTCTGAGCACGTTTCTGCTTTTTTTTTTTTCGGTATTTGATCATTCGAGTATTGGTTCGATTCGATTTTTAGGAATCTATTTTCTACATTGGTATCAGAGCAATGTTGTTCATGTTTCCCGATAATTATTGATGTTTATAAATTGTTTTTGGTCGAAATTTTGAGAAATGTCACTGTCGGACGCTTGGGGATGGAAATCCTGGCACACCCGTACTGTTCGCCCCCCCCATTTTGATTTTTCGTAAATCAAAACTCATTTCTAATAGTGCAGGGTTGTAGTTCTCGTCGAGATGAGAAAAATGATGGGTGGCTTTGTGCTGGGGGCCGCTGGACGCGCCGCCATGCGTAGCCAAAAGAAATGGCCCCATCAACGCGTACAATGGTTTGTGCATGCGTGTGCGAGCCACACGCTCGCAACCTGCAAGGCACGTGTTGGTGACATCATGATGATGTCACCTGGTTAGGTCAGTCCATTTGACCCAACTTGACCTTACCCTACCCTTTTGACCCAACCCAGTCTTTGTTGACCGTTGACCATTGACCACGTTGACAGTTTATTTCTTTGACCGTTGACAAAAGAAAAGAAAAGAAGAATGTGTTTCTTTTTCAATTAAGTCCCTATGGATTATAAGTAATCTCTTTTTTGTTCTACATTTGTTGCATGAACAATGTTTCTTCTTCGTAAGCATACACTTATTCGCGCACAGTTAGAAACACAAAAGACGATGCTTGCAAGGATGATAGCTGAGTTGGTTGATTATCGATGGGAAAGTGGTGATTTAATTGAACATGTTCTCGAGGTCAATAAGAAGATATAAGAAGATATAAGAAGTTATTTGGAAATGTTATCCCATGCCAACTTTTGAGATGGTGTGATTTTTCATGAATACTCTTCCATCTAAATGACAACAAGTTTTGAATTGCCTATGGGAGGTCAACATGGTTCCTAAATATAAGAAGCTTGTAGTAGCTTTTTTGAATGAATATTATAGGATTGAAGTCACAAAGATTTCGACCTAAGGAATGAGTTCAATCCGATGGGGGATAAATGTGCAAAGGAGAAATCCTAAGGGATTTCCGTTTGTTTTGCCGTGGTTGCCGAATGTGCCTATATAATTTACAAACGAAATTTCCAAGAAATTAAAAGAATCTTTTTCAGTTCATAATTTGACTTGGCGTTAGTTTTTTTTTTTTTAGTGGTGTTTATTTAGTATGTTTTATGGATATCTTATGTAGATAATTTCTACCATGTTGATGTCGTTGTAACAATTGATTTATTGGTTACATTATGTGGAAATATTTTTATTCTATTGTCAATAGATATTTAAAGTCAATTGCTTTTGTTATTATTAATTGTTGTGGGTGGTTCATAAAAGTTTCTGTAACTTCAACGAACTTATTTTGTATAGAAGATTATATTAATGATAATTTTAAATTAAGATTTTTAGATGATGATTGGAAACATAGTAATCACTTGATTCTGAAACATTATTTGAAATTATTCATTAATATGATGAGTTTATGCAAAATTGATGCATAAATGATGGACATTAATAATTCATGTATATGTGTCTGATATATTCAGATCTAATTGCTTCAGCAACTAAAAGCATAATCATTGAATTGAACAAATGTGAGAAGCTAAACGACAATAATGATGAAATATGGCATATGAAAATCCAATATATGTTGGAAGAACAAGAGGCATTAGAAGCTCTTAACCCGATTATGGAAGAACTTGAAGATGAGAACATTGCACAACATAAAAGAGATAATGATGCATTTGCTTCATAGAAGAGAAAGAACTCCCTTGCTCACATTACGTTGTTGCGTAGTATGGAAAATGATGTCATGCGAGAGTTAAGGTGTTTTGAGAATGCCAAGGAAATGTGCGAAGCATTGTTAGCAAGATTTTGTCATACATGGATGACCAAACTGAGGCAGCTCATTATAAGGTTTGATTCTTACAAGAAGCTTCTTGGTCAGACCATGAAATAACACCTAAGAAAGATGTCAAACATGATTAATGAGCTAAAGGATGTTAGTCATGTCCTGATTGATGAGTAGCAAGTGCAAGTAGTGATCTGTTTCTTGCCTTAAAGTTGGAAGCATATGAAGGTGCACTTGACACACAATAAGAATATTAGAACTTTTGAGGATGCAGTGCACCATCTTGAGCTAGAAGAGGACCGCCTCCTGGCAGCCAAGTTGGAAACTAACATTTATTATGCTAGTTCTAGCTCATAAAGGGTTTTGAGTTCCAAGCATAAATGTCTTGATTCGTTCAAAAGGTGGAAAGGCAAGCGAGCAAGTTCTTTAGGAAATAAACCAAAAGTTGACCAATATGAAAGAGGAAAGCTTTCTCGAATGAAGAAATTGTCAAGGGTGAAGTGTTATAATTGTGACAAGAAGGGTCACTATGCTCGCGACTATTGCGAACCAAAGAAGATAAATACCTCTTGTATTCTTGCGAATTTTGTTTATGTATCAAGTTTTGAATTATTAACTGAATCTAATCTTTTGTGGAATATAAATTAGGGAGCAACAGACCACGTAGTGAATGATAGAGAATCCTTCATGGAATTCCGATGAGTATCGACTGAAATTAAATGGATCTATATATGAAACAACTCTAGAGCTGCAATAAAAGGGATTGACACCTGTCAATTAAACATGCGTGGTGTACGCACTTTGTTCCTCATGATGTATTATATAATCCGGAGATTCGTCAGAATTTAGTGTTTTTTTTATTGTTGATAAAACTTGGTTTTAGTTTGAACTTACATAATAATGGTGTGGATTTGTATTAAAATACAAACTACTATGGTTGTAGTTATTTTCTAGATGGTTTTATTGTATTGAATGTTGACTATGGTGATGTCAATATTTGTTATTCACTCTTCACGTCTTCTAATTCATATAATAATGATGTGAATGTGTGGCATGTTAGACTTGGTCATATTAGCCAATAACGTATGAATACGTTAACCAAAGATGGCTTGTTGGGTAATATTGAAAAAATCGATTTCTTCATATGTGAGCAATGCCTAACATGGAAAACGACAAATAAACTATTTAGAAAATGTAAAAGAGTTGAATTTTCTTTGCAATTAATCCATTCTAACATCTGTGATCCAATGAATGTGAGAGAAATGCATAAGACTATTTATTTTATCACATTTATAGATGATTGTCCTCGATTTGGATATATCTATTTGGTTTCTCATAAATTTGAAGTGTTAAGTTGTTTCAAAAAGTTTATGAGTTTAGTAGAAAATCAATTAGATAAGAAAAATATTGAGATCTGATCGAGGTCGAGAATATTTATCTAATGAGTTCAAAAATTTATGTAATGAAAAATGAATAGAAAGACAGTTGTCTATTCTCTATACTTCTCAACAAAATGGTGTTGCCGAAAGAAGAAACAGATCCTATTGGAAATGGTTAGGTCCATTATGACTTATGCTAATTTACCTATAACCTTTTGGGGTGATGCTTTATTAACCACTGCCTATATACTTAATTGCGTGTCTTCCAAATCAGTCACTTCCACTCCATATGAGTTATGGATAGATAGAAAATCGGACTTAATTTTTCTTAAATTGTGGACCTGTGCTGCCTATACTCATGAGCCCTCTCACAAGTATAGGAAATTGGGTCCCAAAGGCAAGATTAATATTTTCATAAGATACTCATAAAATTCGAAATTGTATATGTTTATAGGTAAGCAGGAAAGTAAGAGTAAAATTGAATTTGAATAACAAGATGTTACATTCTTAGATAATGAATTTCGGTGAAATAGGTGAATATTACTCTCTATTTGAAACCTTGGATCAAGATAATAAATTTAGTAGAATTCATCTAAATGAGAGTAACATGAGAAGTGATTAATTAAATTCGACTCATTTTCAATTGCAATAACCCGATAAGACGATATCGTCATTATCTAATTTAAGTGGGAGCATAATAGAGAATAATGTACAAAATGTACAATCTCCCATATAGCGAACAAATCACAAAAATATTCATTGTTAATATTTTGATATTGAAGGGGAAACTGTTATGGTTGCTCCATAAGATGAAGATGAGCCAAAAAATGTAAATTAAGCAGTCGTCAAGACAATGATATATACGTTTTCATAATACCATAATGACACATGATTTTATAATAATTGATGAGAATTATTGTGTATATATCAAAAGATTCAAACATTAATTTGTGATCATATCATTATATGTTGATGATTTATTGATTGCAAGAAGTAATATGGAGTTTGTTAATACTGTCAAGAATTGGTTATCTTCCAACTTTGAGATGAAAGACATGGGTGAGACTGCATATATTCTTGGAGTTAAAATTTTAAGGGATCGTTTGAAGAGATTATTATCTATTTTGTAAGAAACATACATAAATAAGGTTTTTGAACGATTTCGTATGCAAGAATGTAAATCCATAAATACTCCTATTGCAAAAGGTGAATAATTGAGTAATAGAATGTGTCCAAAGACTCCACAAGAGAAGGAATAAATGCATCATGTTCCTTATGTTAATGATGTTTGAAGCTTAATGTACGTTATGATGTGTACAAGACCTGATACATGTTTTGTAGTTCGAATGGTAAGTATATACTAATCTAATCCAGGTCAAGCACATTGGAAAGCCGTCAAAAGAATAATGAGGTATATGAAATGAACTGTTGATTATATGATGAGTTATCAAGGAAATAATTTGCGACTTGAAGAGATGAAAGGAAATCTGCCTATGGATTTGTTTTCTTACTGAATAATGGTGCTATATCTTGGAGCAGTAAGAAACAAACATGTATAGCCTTGTCCACGATGGAAGCTAAGTTTGTAGTATTATTAGCAGTAATACAAGAATGTGTTTAACTTAAAAGATTTTTGGATCATTTAGGTGTTATTAAAAATGCTGCAAACTCATTGTTGGTTAACTGTGATAGCCAAACAGCAATAATGTACACCAAAGATTCAAAATATCATGATAAGATCAAACATATAGATACCAAATAAAATTTTATCAAAGATATTGTTGTACAAAAAAATGTGAACTTATAGTGCATATCTACACATATAATGGTAGTAGGTCCTATGATAAAGCCAATACTTAGAGATGTGTTCTATGGTCATGTAAAATCTCTAGAACTAGGTAGAGGCTGATGTACTAAATATTGTAATTTTTCTTAAGTGTTCACATTTAATGAATTTATGTTTTCATTATTAATGCATATGAGTCTTTGTTTGACGTATATGCATCTTAATGCTTAGTGCATCATATACAATTAAGAAAGCATGTCGGACAAATAAGAGATTAACCTACTCACACGGGTAATCGCTTCTATTTACTATGTGATAAATAGAGATGAGACGATTTTTAAGCTTATTATCTATGTAATAATCGAGAGCTCAGACTTAAAATATATATGTCATTTTAACTGAGCATTAAGATGATGATATAATATTTATTATGTCCGAAAGTAAAATAACTCACATATTATACTTTATCTGTCTATGATACCAGATATGAGTTCTGATGAATTCAGTGAAAGAGTAGATATGTGAACTCAAATTAGACATTATGTGTGTCTGAACTATCATTTGTGCAGTATTGAAAGTGTAAACACACGTTCCATGGGAAATGGGTTAATATTGTAATACGTATTTCATACTATGTAGCATAAGACGACCAACAAGAGTGACAAAAGTTTTGATTTCAACTTTTATGCCATGTGAGACTCTTAAGGAAAAGAGTTTCTCAATTAAATACTCTCATGACTTTTACTTATTCTCAAGATTTTTATTCGGTGTTTACTATCTTAGAATATTGCTAATGATCATGAATTGATTCAATATAATGTGACATTTCTAGAAAAACAAGTTGAACTGAAATTGAGTGTTTCAAGGAAAGATGAAGATCGAGTTTGGAGAATCACATTCTAGTTTTGTATTCACTAGTCTACCAATTATGATTTTTTTTTTGATAATCGTAATTGTAAATAGAATATATCATTGTTAAAAAGAGATCAAGATAGATATAAATGTGATCGATCGATTTAATGTACTGCATACTATATCTACTAAAAAAATGTGATGCCCATTATGAGCTGCTATATATTCATAATAGATGTATGGTAACAAGCTCACATAGTATGCTGGTCACATTGATTATTAACTTGTATGAATATTGTAGAGAGGTAAAGAAAGAGTTCTATTCGACCTACCATGTGCGAGTGGGAGATGATGAGTTTTATATTTGATGGGCCAAGTTAAGCCCGTTAGTCTATGTTGGGCCAAAACTTGGCCCGTAAGTGAGGGGCCCATGAAAGAGTACAATTACTACAATATATAAAATAAAAAGTAAAAAAAGGGGGATGCATCTGAATAGTAGCGTTTCAGAGAAATACGCTTCTCCATATTTCCCCCTTTGAAGTAGTACACTCCCTCTCGACAAGCGGAACTCTAAAGTTTCAAAGGATTCCTCTAAAACTGTGATGATACTTAATCTGTGACAATCAAGGTATGTCCTACTTTGTGATATGCCTTCGATCGGTGTTACAAGTTTTCCAGGCACGTTTCTGCTTTTGTTTTTTCGGTATTCGATCGTTCGAGTATCGGTTCGATTCGATTTTTAGAAATCTGTTTCCTACAAACCCAAATAGCAATCATTGACAAAAAGGCGAGAGAAGGTCATCTTGTCAAAGACTTCTTTTTCTATAATCCAGGAGTATAGGTGTGAAGGCTTGGCTATCGGAAAGCCTATGAAACATCTTGTAGGCCTATAAGGGGTTAACTTAAGGTTTTTGATTTTTATGTAGATGGAATAGTTTTGATGCAATTGGTGGGATTTGAACGGATGATCTCTAGTTGTTGAGCTAGAAATCCTTTAATGCCACAAACAATTGCGGTATGCTAGCTTTTCTTTTTCAAGAAGAATTAGTGGCTAACTCATTATTTACACTGACTGAGAATACACACATTTTTCTTTTGAAGTTACGAATTGAGGGGGAGCTCCAATGGCATGAAAAATTATTAAGAATAAGCTGTCGATTATTGAAGGCATTTGTACCTGACATGAAAGGACAACTAATAATCGCACACACGTGACATTGTTGTGGTTCATTTTCACATAACTATAGTGTCACGCCCCGATCCTCCAAGCACGTGCTTATTCCTTTGCGGTCGATTAAAAAGCGACATCCCAGGTTGCATCGCTGACCCATTCATTTTAATACGTATGCAGAAGCAAATAAATAATCCCCAGACAAAAACAATATAGGATAGGAAAGTAGGGCCACAATTTTTCAAAACCAATATCACAATTATATATACATATCACGACTAGTTATATACAATACAAAATAATATATATATGTTCTACACAACAAGGGGGGTTTCTTAAATTACGGATCCTCGTCCTCCTCTCCATCTTCATCCACACTCCAACGGAAGCCTTTAGTAGAATACACTGGGGGCTTTGGTTCTTCAAGATCCGGGTCTACCACCGAACCTCTAGAGGGATCTGCAGTACCCTTCCCAAAAGCCACCTCTAGTACATACAGAGGTATCTTAGACTCCAATATGGGACCCTCTCTTTGGCCATCCTTAGCCTTGCGATACCATGATTTGTATTAGTGAGGCACCTTGTGGGCAAGACCCGCATCGATCCAGATTATGGACCTTATCTGCTCATAGATCCAGCCCCTAAGGCTCCCATGCAATGAAATGTAAGATGTCTATTCTATAACCTTCTTAGGTCGTCCAAAAAACTCGGGAGGAGCTGCCATCTATGGACTTGAAAATTTTATCCCACAACGGGGTGAGACGACGTCTCAGTGAGTTCTACCCCCTAAGACTTGACTATAAAGAAAATATGCCCTAAGGGCTGCCTAAGCACAAACATGAGTTGGAGGACTTACTTGGCCTTAGTCTCTTCCTGCAAGTTAATGAAATTTGAATAATCCTCTAATCATTTTATTCAAACAATTCAATCAATCAGATCGAACTTTTGATCAATCGACTTAGTCGATTCCATGTCATCACGACTTTCTCTTGGTTGGCCAAATTAATACTATCTATGAGGTTCGATCATATCAGGACTGCTCCCTTTAAGCTGATAAATAGATAGTATAGTCTGCACTAAGTTGATAAATAGTATACTGCTTTCTATCTAAGCTGACATATGAAACTCGTAGGCTGATATAGTATACTAATAATGCTCACTCTAAGTTGATAGTAATATTGCTCACTCTAAGCTGATAAGGTATACTGCTATCAATCTAAGCTAACATATCAAAGCCTATAGGTTGATATAGTATACCGGTATAATGCTCTCTATCTAAGCTGATATATCAGAGTCTGTAAGTTGATATAGTATACCATCCCGATTATTTGACAGATTCACTATTTCTATTACATTTGATAAAAATACTCGTGTGTGGGTATATGATAGGCTTTAGCCAAAATATAATATTTTCACTCTTGAACATCCCACTATTTCCAATAGTCCCAAAATAAATTTTTGGTGTTGTAGACCGATGCCTAGTAATTTTCTAATTAATTATCAAAATTAATAAATTTTGGGATAAATACCCAAAATCACAAATCACACTCAAATTGCACCAAATAACGGTCAAATAAATAAACAAATCACACCATTGAAATCAGCATGAAAATCCGGTCATCGGCTATCATTGTCTAATTTTCGAAAAATAAATAATTAAATAATTACGAAAATTAATTATTAAATATAAAAAATAGCAACTTAGGCCGGAAAAGCCTAATTAAAAGCCGAGATGGGTTTGGAAAATTTCTGAACCACTCTAGATAAATACTAGAGTTTGTCTAGGCTCTAATTACACTACTCTAACCACCTAACATGCAATAACGATTAATTAAATTGCTAATCTACTCTAACTATCAACCTAATCCATACTTAGTCTAAACTAATCAACTCTTAAACGTCATTAACTTACTAAACAAGGATTAGTGAGTTAAACTCACTTGTTAAGCGATCCGCTCGGATCAAAACGACGAGAACGCGGCAAGACTTGATAAACTCCAAAGTGGGACCGCCTTTCGAGGTTAGGAAAGCCTTGAAAACTGGCTCAACAGCAGCTTGGAGACCCACATGGTTTTGTGCTGGTTGGGGGCTCGAAGGAGTTGCTCCGGTGCTGGCTTGGGCTGGAAACGAGTGGAGATGGGCAAAGGGGCAGCTACAGGGTCGAGTGGAGACAAGCGGTGGCTTCGGTGACTTTGACAGTGACCCATGGCATCCTAGTGACCTGTTGGAAGTGAGGACGGGTGGAGACGACAAGGCTGGGATGACGGTGGCGTGCGATGAGCAGACGAGTGCGCGAGGGGCACGACGGTGGCTTCTTGGCTCCGTCGGGTGGCTGCGATGGCGAGGAGGCTGCTGGTTTGACGGTTCTAGATTTGTGAGAGTTCGAACAACAAGAGGAAGGGAGGAGATAGAGGCGTCGATGGCTTGAGGAGGGAGGGGAGACCAGTTGGGCTTGGAGGGGCCACTAATGACATCATCTTCATCTCTTTGTCCCCATGCTTAGCCCACCTCCATAGCTGGTGTGCACAGCTCAATTCCATACCAAAATACCCCCTTATAGAAGGTTTTGAGGTGGCCCAAGGGTTGGGTCCATGGGGCACACGAATTGTACACATTTCTTTCCCATTGGACTTCAATTCCTCCTTGATTCCACTTAATTTGGCTCCTAAAATTTCAACCGTCGAGTCCTCGATTAAATTGATATTATTCCTCAATAATATAACCCACTTGCATCCCAATTTCACAATAAAAAAAACGATCCCTTGAATTTTTTGGACAAAAACGGCCCTACATCGACTTTTTAAAACTCTTGGTTTGCAGAAAAATTTTCGGAGATTGAGTTGACGTTCCTAAAATAACTTGTGACATAACAGAACTTTCAATTTCTGAAATCGGATTCAAATTCGCGGTTAATTTTAATCTGGCGTGATTTTAGCGTGACCTAGGCTACCAAGTGGCTTTTAAAATTTTTTAGTGCAAATGACCCATGGTCGATTTTCTTCGAGCCACAATGAACCTCTTCGACACATCGGTGACTTTTCGTGGTCGTAAAAATCTCAAGGATTCAAATACGGACACAGGGTACCAAAACAATAGAAAAATCAGTTTAGTGTCGATGACGAGAATTTTGCAATTTGGTTGAATCACTCACGTTTAACTACATATCTCAGTTGAACTAACCTATCTCTGATCCCTAAATGATTTTTAACTGTGTCGTAATAATCTCTGCAGGTGAGCACGGTCGAGTAGCCAATTCCTGGTCAAATCCTCAAGTCTATTGCATTAAAATCTCTTAATGACTTCCCCAGATTGTCCAGTTATCTTAAGAGTGATCAGCTCTAAAAATAATACTATAAGCACGTTAATAAAAAGCCCGATTTATTCAATTGAAAGTAGAATGAAATTTCATGATGTCACATATAGAGTTCCAGATAATCAATATATTACATCAACTATTGCTTGTCCAAACACGATATTTGAGAGCACGCTCCCTTAAGCTGGAAGGTAGTGGTGAATCTTGGGAAAATGATTTTTTGGAAATAGTCCTCCCGATCTATATAAATTAGATCAAAGTGGAAGACACTTTCCAAGGCCACTCCATTCTCTATGGCTGTGCCTTTTAAAGCTTTTATATTCGTATCGTGGAACCTGGGTTGATTTAGAAAAGGAAAGAGAAAACAAAAATGAGATTTTGGTGACAACTAAAAATTTCATTTTGTATAGTCACTACTTTATTTATTTTCCATGATTTTATGTGAATCTATCAATTAGTTGATCACAAAACTAAGGCTTACATGCCCTTGAACTATGTGTAACGTGCCGATCGCATTGCGTTGTGGATATTCCTTTTTAGGTTGCAAGCTGTGGAAAGCAATTTGGTCCTGCAAAATATGACAAAAATGTTAACAAACTCATTTATATCGATAGGTATATGGTGCGAACATAAGATCTTTCACTGTGACTATGCCTTTGAATTTTTAAGCTGCGTCGCATTACAAAGATAAAATTACTATTATTATTATTATTTTTTTTTTGGCCGACAAATGTTCATAATCCACGCTTGATCCAACGACAGCGTGAAATATGGTGAGAGAAACAAACTTTAGAGATAAAAGCAACAAGTGTATGTACGTACAATGCATCGGCAATGAGCTCGACATTTCTCTACATATATATATTTTATTATCATGGATAGACGTAGTTAATAAACTAGGGTTGACCTAATGAGTAATACGATTTTTTGACCGATAGATGACTACGTCATAAAGTCGCTATGATCAACTAAATTATTTGACTGAAACATAGATCGATTATTTGAGAACTGCAGTCCGACAACATTTCCTCAAGGAAAAGAGCAGTGAGACAATAGCACAGTGTAGTTGTGCACCTACTTTTGGCTATTTAAAATCCCACTAACCTTCTGACCAAAAGAAGAAAAAAAAAATCCCATCAACCCTGACACAGGTCCATATAATAGATACCAAACTAACAGCTAATGCAATTGATTGAAAAGCCAACTACCTCACTGAATAAATGGGGACGGTAGGAACAAACTAATTGATATGACATTAAGGGCGCGCATGACAAAATTTCTGTTTCTCGATTTCTCTGTTTCTCTGTTCCCCGAAACAAGTTTGGAACATAAATCTATTTGGTAACGCAATTTGATTTCTCTATTTCTGAAACAGATTTCTATTCCATAAATAGAGAAATTGAAGAAATCAGAAGCTAGAATTTTTAACTTCTCAGTTTCTGAAATAGAAATCAAAAACTGAAATCAAACCATATAAAAGAACCTTGCACTTTCTTGCTAACTTAATTCACTCATAACCACAACTTCACAAATTATTGCTAATTTTCTTTTTCTTATTTTGCTCGTGTTTTTTTTTTTTTTTTTTTTTTTGCATTTTTTTTTTTTTTCAAATTTTTCTTGATAACTTCCTCCTTAGGATGAAAGGCAATCAAATGGGTCCCCAATTTTAAAAAACGACCAAAGTTCTTAAAAGCTTACTTAAAAACAATGGGGCTCTTTCCTCCTAGAAAAGGCACGCGCATGACCAGTTGAAGAAAAAGTTCTTACGTAATGATGAATAAAAAACGTGCCTAGAAATTTAACCTTATTTTTTTTTACAGATTCAAAATTCTTGCAAAATCAAAATAATTAGATTGTTACACAATCTTGAATTTTAATTCAAAGGCAAGAGATTCAAGAGAATCTCTCTCTTTGCTATGCAAGGGCCATTAAAGGTTCATTGAGCAACAATAAAGAAATTAGGGATGAGCAACTGGACTGATTCAATTCGAGAATCAAAATAAACCGACCTTCCCCCGATTAGTTCCTAACCATAAACGTTACTTTAAGGTAGAATTCTCATATATTCCTTTACACCATTAATTTTATTTTGTTGATAATCTTTGTATAATACTAGTTTTTGATAAAATGACAAGGCTGTATAGGCGCCATTGATGGCACCCATATTCATGCTTCCGTAATACTTGTCTGAACCTACGCAGGATGAACTTGCAAACGATATATTGACCGAGGAGGGAAACCAAATAAATACGCTTAGGAAAACAATTACTAATAAAATGGCAAGGGATAATAATATGCCGGAAATTCCATGAAATTGTATTTTCAACTTTTGTAATGTATTAGTATTATTTCGACTATTATTTTGTATTTGAGAATTTCCTATGTTGTTTTAGTATTATTTCGACTATTATTTTGTATTTGAGGATTTCCTATGTTGTTTTAGTATTATTTCGACTATTATTTTGTATTTGAGGATTTCCTATATTGTTATTTAATCAATTTCTATTCCTAGAAATAGAAATTTTGTTCTGTTATCAAACGGATTTCTGTTTCAGAAATAGAAATTTTGAGTCGTTATCAAACAGGTTTCTTTGCTTAGAAACTTGTTTGGGGAATAGAAATTAAGAAATTGATTTCTGTTTCAGAAATTTTGTCATGCGCAGCCTAATAATATGGAGTTCCATCATCTTAATTGCATTGTTCATTTACCCAAAAGGAGGAAAAACTATCATCAATATCAAAGCCTAAGAAACTAAGCATGAGTTACCCTATTCCTACAAAATGTTGAAAATGAGGAAGATTGCCTTGAAGGGACAATGACTTTTAAAATCATTATAGATGTCAATATGTGCAAATCCAATTGCATTTCTCTACATTTTTATTGGTCAAGAAACATAAAAGGGCACCAATGGAATGCAATCCCCAGTTGTGCAAGATGAAATTAAAGAAAGTTGGGTCAAGGGAGATAGCTGACCTGAAAAATTCCAAATTGAAAAGCTCTAAAGGTATTTGCTAATCAATTGGCGCCAATTACTTCTTTTAACAATAAAATTGTAATACCTCTAGTCTCAAATAAGATGAAAGATGGCATGTGATGTTATTGCCACTTCAAATGGTTTCCATCTCTCTGACTAAAAAAAAAAAAAATGGTTTCCATCTCCAGTGGTCACGTTCGGATACTTCTTTTGATGGGTCACGGTATTTTGTCAGACAGTATTTAAATACAATGTTTTTTCAGTATATATTTGATTCGATCTATTCGATGTGGGGTTCTAGGAAGGGCCTAATAGCAGCTGTGCATGAGTGTTTTGACAGCGACATTACATTGGTGTTCAGTTGGGTCCATATAATAGATATCAAACTAACAATCAATACAACCGCTTGAAATAACCAACTACTCACTGATCAAAATGGGGACAGATATCAAGAAACTAATTGATAATGACATAAAATGCGGAGTTCAATCATCTTGAAAATGCATTCACGAATCTTTTACCCAAAGTGATGACAAACTATAATCAAGGACCAAGCCTAGAAAAAACTAGGCATGGGACAAGGATCTTTAAAATCATTATAGATGTCAACATGCACATGCGAATGCAATTGCAATTCACTTCCTTTTATTGGCTAAGAAACGTGAAGGGCGCCAAGAAAAGGCAATCCCAGTCTTGCAAGATGAAATTAATGAAAGTTGGGTATTTGGTAATCAATTAGGCTACAATTACTTCTCTCAACAATAAAAGTGTAATACTACTAGTCTCAAATAAGATGAAAGAGGTTTTTGATGTTATTGCCAAATAGAACCCACTCCAAATGATTACCACCTTGAGCGGTCACATTGATTACTTCTTTTGAGTGGTCCACGTTAATTTGGTCAGGTCGTCACGAATTGAATCCGATTTGCACACTTTTCAGTGTGTGGTCCCAGGAAGGACCACGTCATAAATCAGAGTCTACAAGAGCAGAGAATAATCAACGGATGAGTATGTTTGTATGTTGTATCTTGTATATGTATTAACTATCAAGATTCAATCTCAAGTTAGGGTTGAATGTTAAGCATATCGCATTAGAAATAGACTCAAACATGATGTTCAATCAAACATATGGCATTTGTTTGTTTCCTCTATTAATAGTCCCGCTTTAGGCACTACCAAATTATATGATTTTTTTATTTGATCATGATCAACTAATATAAATGTTTTAGAAAAAATATAGAAATTAATAATAATCGATTCAAAAAAGGGCCCAAATATACATGCTAAAGTATCATACATGATTTGTCTATGAGATTTGACTGAGCCTTATATACATAAAGTCTCTACAATTATTGTAATATGGTATTCGAGCCAATATTTTGTTCTACATTTATTTCACGTGTGAATTTCCTTGTGTGGTTATCAATAAAGTTTGCACATGAGAGTGAATGGAACTAATAAAAGTCAAATAGTGAATGTGTTGATAATTTTATTGATGGTGGACCCTAAGTAGCATTGACACCGACACCTAATATGTGATATGACATGATACAACACAATACGCCGACACATCGATTCTAAAAAGAAAAGAAAAGAATTCAAACATGTTGGGACACATGGTATATTAAATGTATATAAAATATATATGAATGATAAATTATCATTTTTTTATTATTTTAATGAAATTAATTTGATTCAAATTTGAGAACTAAATAAACACGAACATGACACGCCGACACGTTGTTTCTCAATAGTAGAGAATTCCAACATGTTGGAACACGTTGTATATTGAATGTATATAAAAATATATACATGATAAATTATCATTTTTGATTATTTCAATCAAATTAATTTGATTCAAATTTGACAAATAAATAAATAAATAATAAAAATCCTAGATTGGAGTGCAACCATAGATCGTTTCAACCATATATTGCTTTTGGATTGAGCATAACCATATACAGTTTCAAAACAAATCAACCGACATTTACATTATTTTGGCCAAGGTGCATAAAAGTATAGCTTCACTTTACCCAAATATTAAACATTCCCAGTCAAATGTTGTATTGGTTACTACTATATGTAGACTTCTTACCTCCATCCTTTTGAATTATTAACTCTATTTGTAATGCGCCGGGGGGGGTGGCTGCCCATAAGTTGCTGTACTTCATATGCTCTATAATACTCATTTAAAAAAAAAAAAAAAAAAGAAGAAGAAGAGAGCCTAGAATGAAATTTACACTAAAAAAATTAATCCTTGTCAATATTATTCATTATTTCAATTTAATAAATTCAATTCTATTCCAATAATCCATAAAATTTGAAGGGAAAACAAAATTTGAATTTGATAAATTCAACTCCATTTCAATTTGACAAGGTCATCGTTGCAGCTCCACCAACGCTGAAAGAAAAGGCATCTCTCTACATGAGCACAAGTAGCACTCCTCGTGAACCGTCGTCCTTAAGACAACTCCAGTCTTGCATGGACTGGAAGCGGCATCATTGAGCGAACTCAAGTGCTATCAACGGCGGTTGTCTAGTGTCTACCAAGGGACATCTATTGGGACTTGATCAATCGTGATAAATACGGACGATATTGTCGAGGCAGTTTGCCTAGGTGGAATTGCACCCTTGAACATCGTGAACACACGGGACGACATTATAGCCGTTAAATAATTTCATATGAAATCATGTGGTTGCTAGTTCTCTTTCCGCCGCGTATTGCAATGTCGATTTTGACGTATCAAAAAGTTACGGATAAGGTTGATAGGCATGGTCAAATGCAGCTACATATAGAGCCTTTGTGCCTCAGCGCTTAATTCACTCTTCAAGTTCCCCCTAACTCTTCTTCCAAGACTCTCCCGTCCATTTCGGTTCCAATATGGGGTTGGATATTGTCCAATTTCTTGAAAACAAGACCATCTTAGTCACGGGAGCCACTGGCTTTCTCGCAAAGAGTACTCTCTCTCTCTCTCTTCACGTATGAAGTATACTTAGTTGCCAATTGCCATCAATTGACCATCTTTTTGCTAACTATTATTTATTATGACGGGTTAGTTTTTGTGGAGAAGATCCTTCGGATTCAACCAAATGTCAAGAAAATATACGTTCTTATTAGAGCTATGGACAAACAAGCAGCGATACAGAGGTTGCATGAAGAGGTAGAGAATCAAACTCTAAATTATCCTGGGATGGTTAGATCCACTTTTTGTTCTAAATTGACTAGAAAGAAAAGGCACACATAGATGTGTGTTGAAAAAATAAATATAATAATTATTAAGGCTCCGTTTGTTTCTTCGAAAAATGAATGATTTGGAAAATATTTTCCTACAATTGATTGCTTGTGTCGCTTATGAGAATGAATAAATGAAATATATTTTCATTTTCTACGAAAATAGAAGACATAAATTGTTATTGAAGATGAAAACTTTTTTTTTTTTTCATTGACTAATTTTTTTTTAAGCTATATAAATGATCATTTTTTGGATAGGTATATTCCAAATTATTTGTTCTTCGCTAAATAAATAGAGTCTAACGGAAGAAAATTAAGAGATTTGTGTTTTTTTAGGAAAAGCACTTGAGTCGTTATAAGAGTAGCCGTATAATGGTCTATCCAATAGATGGTACAATCACTTGGGCGTGTAATTTCGAATTAATTCTACTCTATTTAACATGGAAAATAAAGGAAAAGGAAGAAAAAGAATATGAAAACTAAGATAAAAGACAAAATTTCCTTCATAACAACTCTCAATCTTTTCACGTCGCAAACAGCTCATAGAGAAGAAGTTATTCGACAATTTGAGGGAAGAGTGGGCAGAGAATTTCAACTCAATTGTGGAGAAATTGTCTCCGATTCCTGGTGACGTTTCTTGCGAGAATTTGGGAGTACATGATTTTGATTTGAGGTTGGAGATGTGGAGAGAAATAGACATAATTGTTAGTTCGGCCGCGACTACCAAATTCGACGAAAGGTACGTGATTACAATCTTGCCCTGCCCGCCCAATTTAAAATTAGTTCAGAGAATTCGTGGCTTTTCCCTCATCGTATTTTGAGTTTATTGCCATCTTTCTCCCACAGATATGACATTGCACTAGCCGTCAATGTATTTGGAGCTAAGCATGTTGCTGAATTTGCTGGAAGATGTGTTAACGTAAAGATGCTACTTCACATATCAACTGGTTTGTGTTTTTCGATTGTGGTTGCTCTTGATATTTTTGCTATGTAAATTAGCAGATGATAGGTTCTATTTCACCACCTGCTCATTTAAAAAGTAGTTTGCACTGATAGTGTATCTTATGGAACCTTTTATTTTCAGCATATGTATGTGGCAATATGACCGGAATTATACGAGAAAAGACATTTAGTATGGGTGAGACGCTCAACGGGTCAAGGAAGTTGGATGTGAATGAAGAGAAACTCTTGGTTGAAGAATTGATGAATGAACTTCGAGAAAAGAATGCTTCAGAAAGAGAAAGCACCATTGCTTTAAAGAATTTGGGCTTGCAAAGGTTTGCTTTTTATTGATTGAATCGTAAACAATAGAATTGATGATTAGTTGAAATTTCATCTTTAATTGTGGCTCTCAAACCTACGCACCAAGTTAGACCGCTACCTCAAGCTCAGCTTACTCAATCATCATTTGTAAAGTTGATGGTATCATATGGCAAAATTACCAAATTTTTTTCAAATTTATTGCAATCGTGTCAATTTAGTTTTAAATCTTTTTTTTTTGGCTAATTGAGTTGAGAACCTTTTATTTTGTGCCAATTTAGTCAATTAGATCAATTTTGGTTGAAAATTGCTAGCATTGATACTACCCTCCTATATGGTTTAGCCAAAGACTGACACTTTTTAAGACACTTTTTAATATTTTATTTATTTTCTTTTTCTTCCCTTCTTCCTCTAGTTGTAGTTGGTTGTCCTTGCTAAGGGCAACTAGCCAGAAGAAGAAGAAGGAAGGAAAAAAAAAAAAAAAAAGAGGGAGAGAAAGAAAAAAAAAAAGAAAAAAGAAAAAAATATTATGAAAAATGTAAATAATGGAATTGATGATTAAGTTAGTTAAAAGTTACATCTTTAATTGTGGCTTTCAAAGCCAAGCATCAAGTTGGACTGTTACCTCAAGATCAGCTTACTCAATCATCATATCTAAAGTTTTTTTTTTTTTTTGGTCGAAATTATATCAAAAGTTGATTGTATAATATTGATGTTCTTTTCATGAAAATTTGGGTCGTAAAAACTGTTTTTGGTTGGACTTGAAGTTTTGGTGATAAACTCTTTACAAGGTGCTTGACCATAATATTCAGAACTAAAACATGAGTTAGGTAGTTAAAATATGTCTGACCAGTCAATTCATTTGTATATGGCCATACTATTATATTATAATCTTCAGCAGTTGTTATGATATTCATTATAATTGATGCGCAGGGCAAGGCTGCATGGTTGGCCAAACACATACACTTTAACGAAGGCAATGGGGGAAATGATGGTGCAGCACCATCTCAAACAAAATATACAACTTGCTGTTATGAGACCCACAATCATAACAAGTACTTATCGAGAACCTTTTGCTGGTTGGATTGAGGGTTTCCCTCCCAGGTTATCCTTCACAAATCTCTCTCTCTCTCTCTCTCTCTCTCTCTCTCTCTCTCTCTCTCAACGTGGTCTGACATTGAACTCCTAATTTTAGCAATAACTTCCAAGTATTATAGTTCGCTCATAGTTAGTAGAATCTTACATAATCACTCATTTTAAATTTCTAGCGTCACCTATGACATTATTTTTTGGGAGTAATATCGTATGTGGTCCCTGAATTGTTATTCGATGTTCAACGCACCTCAGTGAAGGGACTACTCAAGTATTATTACCTCCTGGTTCTTCGCAAAATGCAAGTTGTTACTGAACAAGAAAATCAAGAAACATATCTACATCTGTTTTTTAGTCTAGTTGCTAAATAGCAATACAAGATCATAAAAAATCAGATAGACTTGCGCGGGCGGGTCTACTAATGAACGGACCATCTTTTCAAGGAAGTCAAACCTTTAGAGGAGGGTAAACAATGAATAAATGATGTTTGCGATCCTTGATTTTCATAAAGGGCCATCAAAAATTCAAACTCCACAGGGAGGTTGACAGGAGAGTTTGAAAAGAAATTTTTTGAATAGGTAAAAGATCAACGTCTCATAGACAGTTATATTCATCAAATGAACAGAGCAAGTTATAGGTAAATGAACACACGCATGGGCATATCTTTTACTGGTTAAAAATGTTGGTTTTAATTGATTGATTATGTAGTGAGACCTTAGTCCTTGACATGTAATGGCGATAAGTATCTCATTAACTAAGTATTTTGTTGTTTAACATGCTAGTATTGTATAATTAACTTTTTTTTTCTTTCTTTGGAAACATACATGGCACAGGACTATGGACAGTATCGCCATACTCTATGGTAGAGGAAGACTGAAATATTTCTTGGGCAATCCTAACACGATACTCGACATGGTAACATCTAATCATCTCGACAAGCGTTAACCACCATCCAAATGCTATGATTATAAGCATCCTAAATTTTGCATTTGCTTAATTGATTATGTACTCCTTTGTGAATTGGCCTGTGATAATTGATTTGGCAAAATATTCATAATTATAGATTCCAATCATCACTTTATTGTGCACATTTGAAAATACGTAAGGACATACATTTATTCATATACATGTGCATTCGATGCCTTTAAACCTAAATATGGAATTTCATCTTGAGTAGATACCAGCAGATATGGTGGTAAACGCTATGATTGTGGCCATGGCGGTGCATGCTAATCAGCCCAATTCAAACAAGATTTACCAAGTGGGTTCCTCAAAGAAACATCCTATGTCCTATTCAGATCTTCGACGCATCATTGTGAGTTACTTCAAGGACAGTCCCTGGATCAACGAGGATGGGAAGCCGGTCAAAGTTCGTCAGCTTAGAATTATGGGAAGCACGGCCAGCTTTCGCAAGCACATGAGACGTTACATTCTCTTGTCAAAGGTAAGTTCAAAATAACTTAAAAAGTGAAGATCAAATGGTCACTAAAAGTTAATTCAATAAGTTGAAATATGGAGAAAATTGAAGATCCCAAATATCTGAAAATCTTTATGTTTATATGAATTTTAAGTAGTCAAGTCAACATATTTCTTTCTTTATTGATATAAGTGATGATAATCTAGAAATTAATAAACATATCTTCAAATAATTAGCTAATTTGTTTGAAGTGACAATTTCTTTTAATATGTTTCAACATTTACCACTCAACTTTTGACTTCCGTTAAACGGGAAATGGCTGAAACCTTTAGAAATACGTAAATATAAACACATAAAACATTAACTATTATGAAAAATTAAAGTTTGAATAATACTTTACATTCCAGCAATAATGCATAATTTTTTTGCTTTATAAATTCAAAGCATCGGGGCCCTAGCATAAGAAAAAAGAAAAAGAAAAAAGAGCTAGTGATGAAAGCCGAAAAGTCATGGTCAAAAGTCACAGCCACGAAAAAAGATGGAAAAATGTGCTTTGTTTAAACCCTAGGCTCTTGTGTTACATAAGAATCT
This sequence comes from Eucalyptus sideroxylon, assembly GCA_014182405.2. Classification (NCBI taxonomy): domain Eukaryota; kingdom Viridiplantae; phylum Streptophyta; class Magnoliopsida; order Myrtales; family Myrtaceae; genus Eucalyptus; species Eucalyptus sideroxylon. The sequence continues at coordinate 32,436,880 of CM024555.2, read as the reverse complement.
AATGGGCACTTTATCTAATTAATTGACATGCATATTCCATGATATTAAGAAAATGGGAAAAGCATCCTTAATTTTTGTTTGACGCATGAAATTTGAGGATGTGTTATCGCTAAAAATAATTATTCCATGAATAATATTTTTGTTATCAACAGCAATTTATATCCAAATATTTTCATGGATAATGAAAATATTTTTTATTCATTTATTTTTGTAAACGATATAAATTATTAATTTTAGAATTTTTTATATTATTTATTCTTTCCCAAAACAATCTGAGCTAGTTTTGTATTATTTTGAATGAAGTCGTTGAAAGTTGCTAGCTCAGCGTTTGGCGGGTGTTTCCAAGGCTTGCATGCTGACTTGGACAAAAAGGTCAACACTGCCCTGCGATTGGCTGACCTCTACGAACCTTATATATTCTTCAATGGGGTGTAAGCTTCTAAGCTTCTATGCATTGGCCAATATGCGTGCAGAGTGCATTAATTAATCACCTCCTTCCCCTTATATACAGATCTCTGTTCAAGTATTTTACTATTAAATCACTTTTTAAACTATAACTTTTGAAACAACCAATTGTGATCTTACAAATTTAATATAGAAGTCTTGGGTTTATACTTTTATAAGCTAAAATTTGCCTCTCCTATTATATATTTCCATGCCTTAAAGCTTATGCGTGAGGAAGAGTATCAGAATGATTAACTATTACCATGAATTCACCTCCTAGCTTAAATTTTTAAAATAGTTGATAGTTATCTACAAAATTATATAATTTCTGATTCTTATTTTTTTTATTGACTTAGCTTTGACGATACAAATATGATGGCTTTGAGAGCCATGGCCTTTGACAATGGAGTAAACTTGGAAAGTGACTTCTGCTTTGATCCGGGGTGTATCAATTGGGAGGACTATTTCAAGAGAACTCATTTGCCCACAGTTGTCAAAACCTTCAAGCGCAAGTGAGAAAGGATGCAATTAATAAATAGTTTGGGACATGCAATAGTTGGCATTATGAACTCCACCTGTTTCAACCCAAAAAATTAAATAAAATAGAGACAGAGAACTCCACATGTTCTATTGTATCATATGTGGAAATAAATAAGGTGTTGTAACACAAACATCTGTTGCTATTTTCGGTGTCATGTTAGTTTGAAGTGCCAATTATATTAGAATAATACATGTACGATCTGTATTCTACCTCATTTGTAACACCTCAAATATTGCAAATAGGAGGTTGCTAGATAAATAGCAATCCGGTTACTAGAATCTTCCCAAATTCTTGGTTCATGTGACACATAATATTTGATATGATAATGTCTTGACCTTCCCAAAGGTGAATCACCAAAGAGAAAGCTAATAGACTACTAAACAGGAGTGAAGGTTCCTCTCATGAGGTAATCATTCACATATAGCATGCTCTTTCAGGCCCTACCAATTACAACTTGGTGTTTAATTTAACATGCAATTTTCTTACCTTTTGGAGCCATTGCTTATCAATTAGATTAGACACTCAAATAAGATGTGAAAGTACATTTACTTCTATGAACAAGAGATTCAATGGATTTGGGGACTTGATTATGCTTGATTAATGTAATGCCATTTCGATACCATTTTTCTTTATTTTCAAAAGAATATTTTGCAAGCAGTCTTAATTGATTTTAAGTAAAGCCACTAACACGCAAGAAGTGATCATGTGTGTTGACACCTAAATTTTGTTTAACCATTCAAAATTAATTGTATACAAAATTAAGGGCTAACCTTTAGTCCGTAAACAAAAATATTAAAATTAAATTGCATATCATAAAGTTTTAAAGAGCATATGTTAATTGCATTTAAATCGGACCAGCGGTGATGAATGGGCCTGAATTAGTCACGTGGATAGTGGCCCACAATAAGTGAAATTCGGCCTAGGCTAGGAGTGTTAGTGGCCGAAATTACAGGAGGAAAAGGAGGGGTCTTGAGCTTTAATTGAACTGGTTCAGCCCATTAAAATTAAAAGGCTTTGAGCTTAATTAGATAAAGGCCCTGGGGATGAAGCGTAATCCAATCAAATATTTGAGTGGTAATGCATGTTTCTTAAGATACCAAAAATACCCGTTAAATTAGGAAATTTTCCTCATTAAACCATGTGCATATGGACCGCAATTTGATCTCAACCACAGATATGATCCCATTTGCATGGAAAATCTTCTATTATATCCATTACCACTTGGATACGATCATCCATCTTATTCATTACCAAAATTGAATAGAGTGGATGTGTTTTGGAATTTGGATGATTTGGTGACTGTTTCTTGCTCTCTCTCTCTCTGTTTTTTTTTTTTTTTTAAATTTGTTTCCCTAATAAAGAAATACAAAAAAGACTAGGTGGAATTTGAATAGATTTTTATAGATCATGTTGTATGTTTAGAATAGATTCTGATTGCTTTTCCTTAAATAGATTAGGAAATTTTTGGATAGATAGCATTTATGTCAAATCTAGCAGATTAGGGTAATTTTCTGATTTAAATTAGGGCTTAGAATAATTTATTTCCTAATTTAAATTAGATAGTATCCTAATCTTTATAGTTCATTTATGGTAATATTCAATTTCAAAGTTTTATGAAAAATACAAAAAAATATCATGTACGTGTCATATAGAATTATGGTCATCTAATTGCATGTCACGTGGATTAATTTAATTAGAATGCGTGTCATGTTAGAATAGAATGCTTAGTAATTTTGCACGTCATTAGAGTTAGGTTATTTGACTAAAATCGCATGTTATGTAGTCCGCATGTTAGATTAATTTAAGTAAAGTCACATGCCACATTAACGTAGTCACAAATCAAATTTTCTCATCATTAGAATTAAGCCACCTAGTTAAACATCATCATTTTTCTACATTATTGCATCTAGAGTAAGCTGGTATTGCATACATTGTATAAAGCATAGTTTTCATTAAACAAAGTAAAACCCAACAAAATAGTTAGTTGAAATTGTGTATTTAATTAGAAATCATATATAGGCTGGATATGCAATTTTTCTATTTACTTGCAATTTATTTACTATTTTTTTATTGGATGTTGCATTAATGTTTGGACATCCATGTAATCACCTCACATGTTAAAAGATAATAAAATGAATCCAAGTTGTATGCTAAATATATTTTTGATAAAATGAGTGGTACCAAAATGGCATTAGAAAAATCTAATGTAATCAAGTCTTTGTGCTTACAATCTCTAGTTCGTATAAGTAAAATAAACTTCTCTTAACTTTACTTGAGTTCTTAATTGACTCAACAAAAAAATAAATTAGTGGTGACTCTTAATTGAAAATTATTTGCATGTTAAGAACTTGAACCTAAGTCACGAATTGGTATAAGTTTAAGAGAGCTCGAACTAAGTTTAAGCTTAGTAATTTATTAGCCGAATCCCTAGGTGATGCACCCAAGTTGATTTTTGGCATTGGCAATAGACCTCGTAGAAATCCAAATTAGAGAAAGGAACTTCTTGCCTAGATCAAATGACGAATGAAGGAGCGTGACGGCTATAGCTAAAATTTTTCACCCCTTTTTTGAGGACCCAGCCTACCTCATTGAGCCTAGGAGAGGCAAGAAGTCCAGGAAGGGAAAATTCCGAGGGATGAACACCTCGCCCAAAGCGGCGTGGTCTGAAGATGCACATAAAACAACGCAGCATTTTTGCCCAGTCAGTCCCCTCACTTGTATATTAAAAACACATAATTAAGTACAAATAATCAGTACGATATGTATGAATCACATGTTGGTATATATTAAATAACTATTTATAATTTGCTATCTACTTTATTCAAAACTGATATAGAATGAAAAATATGTTATAAAGTGAAGAGTACAAACAAATTAACATAAATAAGTAGACTCACGTACATGAGATTCTGATATATATATTTTAATAATTATGGAATATGAATAATTTTAAAGTAGCAAATTTTTATGAAAACTCTTACAATTATATAACTTTCTTTATTGTACATAATTACTTGAAATTTATTTGCCACGTTGGGATATGGTGCCCCATGCCTTGCGAGGAAGCGCCCTGTCCGCACCGCACGGGAGGGTGGTCGGCTAAGCTCCACCTCATGGGGTGGGGACGGGTAATGCGATCCCCAGCCTTGCCCAACTATGTGCTTATTTATACACACTAAGATAGACCCTTTCTAATTGTTTCCTTTATCACTTTATTTCTCATTTACCAACTCAAGTATTAAAGGGTTCTCTTGAGACTAAGCCCGTAAGGCTTCCTTTATTTGTGGTGTGTAGACCAAACCTACTCACGAGAGGTTCAAGTCAGCCCAACCTAGACCTGGAAACACTTCACATAAATAGTGGCGATACACAATATATGGAACTTTCAGCTGCATATTACCAATGACAATGTTGTCATAAATATCTCACATCAATTAAAAGAAATTCTATATGAACAAGAACTACTCAACACAATTTGTCACATAGAGGTTCAACATTTATAAGGTTATTGTCAAAGCCCTAACAATGCAGTAACAAAATGCCTCTCTATCCACATGAGCACAACTAGGACCTCCTCATAGACCGTCCGTGAGACGGCTCGAGTCTTGCATGGATTGGAAAGAGATTATTGAGTGATACACAAGTGTGATCAACGCCAACTGACTACTAGGGTATATCTTTAAGACACTTAACCCATGTGATTTGGACTAGATTGTTAAAATTGTTTTGAAAAACTTAGCAGAAGATCTTCTAAAACTTAGCATAAGATCAGACTCGCCTTTTGATTGAGTTTACTTACTTGTTTGATGAAACTAAAGCTATTTAGGGTCGAGTGTACAGACTTATCAGACAGATTTAATTCGAAAATTTGGTCATGAACTCTTGAGAAGATTCTTTATCTTAGGTTTGATAGATATGGTGTTGATCGATCTAATTTTGGTTGGAGTCTTGGAGATCACATGGACTGACTTTTTTCAGTTTATATACAAAGTTTATATACATAAACTGACTTTTTTCAGTTCCAATTGTATTATCAACATTAATTTTTCTGGTGCAATAATGATCTTAGACAAGAATTAAAAAAAAAAAAAAAGGGAATTGCAGTCCACATGGAACTGGAACTCTTTTTTGTGGTTCTCGTCTTGTAATCTTCTCATTTTAGTTTTCACTGGCTTTACCATGGTTCATATGTAAGAGTGAGACTCATACAACAGAATGGAAATGGCCATCTATATCATTTGTCTCATGTTTTCCTTTCGCTATGGGTTTAGTTGGATGATATTCTGTTGGAAAGAGGAAGATTTTCAAATTTCCAATAAGCAGACATATTATGAGTTATTATATGGACAAACTGGTTAGATTAAGAGGTTTGTAATGTTCATTCATGCAGCATACCACGCTGATTTATGATCTGGTCAGATATTTTGATAAAGTTTCATTTTTGTCCATCTAATTGTTTGTTTAGTTTAGAAGGCTTTTCCAGCGATTGCATGACATATGTTCTTCTCATTTGGTCTTCTCATTTGGTCATCTATTTGTTCCCTTAATATAATTCGAATTATTCAGTGTAGATATGCTGCTTGATGATCTTTTGGTCATCGAAAATTCGCTGTTCCAGTTGGATAACGATTCTCCCATGTTAACTTCGGAGAGAGCCTCACCTATCAGTGGTCCAAAATTAAATGCGTCTAGAGCTGTTCCTGCAACATCTCCAACTTTAGATAGTGCACTAGATAATTCATCTGGTGGCATGGGGTATTATACTTTCTTCCCCATCTCTCCTGTCCTTCCTTTTCTCAAGTACAAGTCTGGAATTTGTTGTGCCTGTAGTGACATACAATTGTTTCTTTTCGCCCCCAATCTCGTGTCCCCCTCTGCTTCCCTCCTTTTCTGGCCACTAGGCTGCATGCCTACAGGCACTTGTTGGCACGCAGACACGCCCAAACATTTTAGTTAGCATCTTGTTTGCGTGTACCTTAATGATGTGTCTATAACAGTTCCAGCATGGACAAAAACTTGATGGAAAAACTTAGTGTTGGGAATTACTAATTCCCTAAAATGGAGACACTAAATCGAACCCTTAAAACAAATGCGGAAGACGAGCTCAAAAACAAACATGTATCACCGATCAAAGACACACCATTGAATCGAGCATACCTTATTATCCACAGATTAAACACCATTGTTGAAATTCGAGGAAGAATCCTGATCCCGTTCTACCGAGGAGTGTACTGTTACTGTTAAGGGGAGAATAACTCTATTTTAGGGAGCATAGCATCTTATGCTTCTTGGAGGGAGAGAGACTGAAAAACAACGTTCGTACCCCAAAGGGTACGTTCCCTTTTTCCTTTTTTTCTCTTACGTCTTCTCCAACAGAAGTAACTCTTCAATGTAAAACGTTCCTTCAAAAGACATAACCCCTTGTATCTAAACAACATAGCCTTTCACATTGCAACCGTTCCTCCATGGGCCCTTATCTTGCAAGCCGGGCTTTTAGGCCCAACATGAGAGCACGGGTCCACTTAGGCCCATCGTCATATAGACTAAACCCATCATCTCCCACTCGCACATGGTGGGTCGAATATGATTCTCTTTACCTCTCTACAATATTCATACCGGTGAATAATCCGTGCGACCAACATACTTTGAGAGCTCGTTGCCATACATCTGTTAGGAATATATAGCAGCTTATAATGGGCATCACACTTTGAGTAGATTTAGTAAGCAATACCCTAAATCGATCGATCACATTTATATCTCTTTCTTGATCTCCTTATAAACAGTGATATATTATATTCACAATTATGATTATCCCAAAAACAATCACAATTAGTCAACCAGTGAATACAAAACTAAAATGTGATTCTCCAAATTCGATCTTCCTCTTTCCTTCAAACTCCCAATTTCAGTTCAGCTCACTTTTCTAGAAATGTCTCATTAGATTGAATCCATTCATAATCATTGGCAACATCTTAAGATAGTAAATACTAAATAGAAATCTTAAGAATAAGTAAGAGTCATGAGGGCACTAAATTGAGGAGCTTTTTTCCTCAAGAGTCTCACATGGCATAAAAATTGAGATCAAACTTTTGCCACTTTTATTGGTCATCTCATGCATATGTAGTATGAAATACGTATTATGGTATTTAACTCATTTCCCATGGAGCGTATGTCTATACTTTTAATACCGTACATATGATAGTTCAGACATACATAATGTCTAACTTGAGTTCACATATCTACTCATTTACAGAATTCATCAGAACTCACATCTGACATCATAGATAGATAAAGTAAAATATGTGGATTATTTTACTTTCGGACATAGTAAATATTATGTCCTCATCTTAGCACTCAGTTAAGGTGATTTATGTATTTTAAGTTTGAGCTCTCAATTATCACCTAGATAATAAGGTTAAAAACCATCTCATCTCTATCACATAATAAATAAAGGTGATTATCCGTGTGAGTGGGCTAATATTTTATCTGTCTGACATACTTTCTCAACTTAATATAATGCACTGAACATTAATATGCATAAACGTCAAACAAAGATTCATAGGCATTAATGATGAAAACACAAATTCATTAAATGTGAACATTTTAGAGAAATTACAATATTCAGTACATCAGCCTCTACGCTGTCCTAGAGATTTTACATGACTACAAAACATATTTCTAGGTATTGGCTTTGTCATAAGATCTGTTACCATTCTATGCGTAGATATGTACTGTAAGTTCACATCTTTTCGTGCAATCATATCCTTGACAAAATTATACTTAGTATCTATATGTTTGATCTTGCTATAATATTTTGGATCTTTGGTGTACGCTATAACTGCTTGGCTATCACAATTAACCAATAATGGATTTGTAGCATATCCAATAACATATAAATGATCCAAAAATCTCTTAAGCCAAACACTTTCTTGTACTGCTGCTGATAATGCCACGAACTCAGCTTCCATCATGGACAAGGCTATACATGTTTACTTCTTACTGTTCCAAGATATGGCGCCATTATTTAGTAAGAAAGCAAAACCAGAGGTAGATTTCATTTCATCTAAATCTCCTCCCCAAACAGCATCCGAATAGCCTTCAAGCCGTAGATCATTTCCTTGGTAATTCAGCTTGTAATTAGCAGTTCCTTTTAGATACCTCAATATTCTTTTAACGGCCTTCCAATGTGCTTGACTTGGATTAGATTAGTATCTACTCACCATTCTAACTGCAAAATATATGTCAGGTCTTGTATACATCTTTTGGTATATACACAATGATCCTCATCTATTATTGTAAAATCATATGCCATTATGGCATTAAGAAAACGTGTATACCATTGTCTCAACAACTACTTAAGGCTGTATATCGATCTCAAAAGCCAACATACCTTTCCTTTTTGGCCTTCCATAATGAAACCAGCAGGTTGTTCCATATATATTTCTTCATTTAATTTTCCATTGAGAAAAGCAATCTTTACATCCATTTGATGCAACTCAAAATCCATACTAGCCACTATTGCCAGAATAATGCGAATCGAGGTAAATTTCATTACAGGAGAAAATGTTTCTTCATAATCAATTTATTCCTATTGATTAAACCCATTTGCCACAAGACGAGCCTTATGTCTTTTTATTGAGCCATCAGCTTTACACTTTATTTTGAGAATCCATTTGTTCCCAATAGCTTTGCGTCCTTTTGGAAGATCAACCAATTCCCAAACATGGTTTGACTTCATTAACTCCATCTCATCTTCCATTGCATGCATTTATTTTTCCTTACTAGGACAATTTAGAGCTTCATTAATATTTCTTGGCTCATCCTCATCTTGTGGAGCAACCATAAAAGTTTCCCCTTCAATGTCTAAACGTTGACAAGGAATACTTTTACGACTTGTTCGTCGTATGGGAGATTGTACATTTTGCTCATCATTTCTTATCATGCTCCCACTCAGATTAGATAATGACGATAACATTTCATCATGTGGTTGTAATTAGGAGTGAGTTGAATTAAATTCATCACTTCTCACGTTACTTCCACTTGGACGAACTCCATTAAGTTCATTATCTTGATCCAAGGTTTCAAATAGGGAGTAATCCTCACCTATTTCGCCCTTCTTAGGAAATTCATTATGTAAGAATGTGACATCCCATGATTCAAATTCAGTTATACTTCTACTTTCCTGTTCACCTATGAATACATACCCTTTCGAGTGTTCAGAGTATCTTATAAAAATACTCTTCTTTCCTCTTGGACCTAATTTCCCGAACTTGTGAGATGGCTCATGAGTATAGGCAGCACAACCCTATGGTTTAAGAAAACTTAAGTCCGATTTTCTGCCTGTCCATAACTTATATGGAGCGGAAGTAATTGGTTTGGAAGGCATTCGGTCAAGTATATAGCCAGCAGTTAACAACGCATCACTCCAAAAAGTGATAGGTAAGTTAGCATGCACCATCATGGACCTAACAATTTCAAATAGGGTTTTGTTCATTCTCTCCGCAACACCATTTTGTTGAAGAGTATATGGAATAGACAACTGTCTTTCTATTCATTTTTCATCACATAATTTTCTGAATTCATCAGACAAATATTCTCGACCTTAATCGAATCTCAATACTTTTATTTTCTTGTCTAATTGATTTTCTACCAAGTTCATAAATCTTTTGAAACAACTCCATGTTTCAGATTGATGAGAAATCAAATAGACTGTGGCATCCTAGAATTTCATGACAACCCCTAGATGTGCTATGAACCATGGATAGGTGATGAAAGCGCCATCAAATTATATTCTAGCCATTTGATCCATGATTTGCAATAAGATTAAGGCCAAGCTTTTCAATGGATAATTACTTGATGAGAAAATTCTACTCTTGGCTATGTGTTTTATAAGTTGGAATTTATTAATTTATGTGGCAAGTTTTATGGTTTTATAAATGGCAATTAGGCATTTATATAAGTGGGGATTTAGAGTAGATTATTAAGAAAAGGAGTGGGCTGAAATTATAAGGCCAAGACCAGCCCACAAGAGCCCCACCGTTCGGCTACTAAGGCCTGGCCCGCGAAGCCCAAAGGGAGAGGGTTGCCGTCAACTGGATGGAGGGAGAGGCCTGGCCCAAGGGAGGCCCATCAACCTGCATGCAAATCCCCAAGTGGCAAGAGAAGCTTGCCAAGTGTTAGTCCATTGTAGCCAAGTGTAAGATGCCATGCAAAATCAAATTGTGGCATCCCAGAAATTCAAAGCCGAGCCATAAGGTGTGTTAAAGTCTTTAATTAGGTGATAGAATTTCCATGGCTTATGTTTTAGCCATTAGTCTTTTAATTTGATGATTTGTGCTTGTGATAGTGGAAATTTAAATTTAATAAGATTAATAATCTATGCTTGGCCATATGATTTAAATTTCAATGAGCAAAAATATCCTAAGACTTTGGCCAAGATTAAAAATTGAAATTTAGAAATATTTATAGAAGGAATTTCAAAAAAAAAAAAAAAGGAAAAAGAGGGTTAAAATTCGAATGGGCCTTGGACCCATTGGCCTAGTCGGCCCATTTGAGCCCAAGAAGAGGATTTGACCAGCCCAAGGGGAGTGGCCGGATGGGCCTAAGCCCAAGCCCAAACCAAATTTAAAAAGAAAACCCAATAAGACAAGTGGCAAATGGCAAGAGCATGCATTGGTGGGTTTGTAGGCAATCTCATGATTGCTAATCATGGGATTAGGGGAGTATAAAAGGGATGAGGAGAGAGAGAGTGGCCGGTTCTTTGTTCATTCGGCCGAGAGAGAGGGTGAGAGAGAGAGAGAGTTCGAGAGAAAGGGAGAAACCGAGAGGAGAGGAGGCGGAGCCGAGGGGTGCCGCCGTTCGTTCGCCGTCCGATCGCCGTGTTCACCGTGGTTTGCTCATCTTAGAGGCAAGTGGAGTCCGTAACTTCTCTTGCATGTTTGTTGTGGTGGTTGCATGTTCGATTTTAGGTATGATTTGTGCGAAAAACCGAGGTAAGAGTTGGTTATTTTCAAACCGTGTGACTGTTCTTGTTCGGTTTGTTGGAGTCAGTAGCTTGTTTGAACTTGCATGGGTGTTTGGAGTTTGATTTTTGGCTTCGATGTCTTCATGGAAGTTGTAGCTAACGTCTTGTACTATAACATACTGAAATTTCGTGGAAAATGATGGAGATATGAGGGGTTAAAGTTCTATTATACGGAGACCCTAGATCTGTGAAGTTTTCACTGACTTCTTGCTGGATTCTTGTTTTCATGTTGGTTTCTGTTGAAGATTTGACTTTGATGTCTTCATGAAAGTTGTAGGTAACACCTTAAAATACAACATACTCAAATTTGAAGCAAAAAAAACAAGTATAACTTGGTGAATCGGCTAGATCTTGGAAATGATGGTTCTGGTGAAGTATTCTGAGACACCCGAGACTTCATGGACTTAAATGGTGACCATACTCTGGTTATTTGACCTAGATCTCTTCATAAAACTTGTAAAGGACATCTTGGTACATAACATACTCAAATTTCAGAGGAAAAAAAAGAGGATAGATGGGTGAAATCTAAAAATTTCGGAGAAGTGTATTCTGGACGACGCGGTAGTGGTTCCAGAAGTTTCGTGAGGCTGTATAAATTAATCTAAAAATAATTTGGCTTGGAGTTCTTCATGGAAAGTGCACGAAAATGTCTTGGCTATCACCCTGTAAAATTTCGTAATTTTTGAAGGCCATATGTGTATTTTAATCGAATTTATTTGGAAACTGTGCAATTCTGGTCATTATCCGAATATCATGTGCTATTTTGTGGAAATTGTGAAATTATGAGAAATTCAATTTGGCCATGAATTTTGTATGAAATTGTGATCCTATTGATTTTTTAATGATTGTTTGAATATTGTGATTTTGGGAAAATCATAGATATTAAATTTAATATTTATTTATGAAAATAAATAAATATAATAATAAAATAATAAATAATAAAAAAAAAAAAAAAAATAAAAATGGGATTATTTTATTGGCCATGAATTCCATCGAATTTATTATGCATTGTTGTATGACATTGGTGTATGTATGATCATAAATTGTGATGCATGTGTGAATCATATGCCATGTAATAATAATAAGATTAAAAGGATGGTGAATATGGAAAATGATATGTGAGGAAGTGGTTGTGGTGGATGATGATGTCTAGTGGCCTAGTGGGGTAATTCCAGAGATTCCCTGGGAGATTCAGGATGCCCGAAATGTGGGGGGGCCGGAAGCCCTGTCGGAGGTTTTCGCCCGAAGGGAATGTCTCGCGATGCCGGGATGTGGGTGCGGGATGCCCGGCTAGAAGGGTAAAGGCCGGAAGCCCCTGTTGGAGGTTTCGCTCGAAGGAAATGCCTGTGATGCTAGTTGAGATGCGAGATGCCCGAATGTGGGGGCCGGAAGCCCGGTGGCCATGGGATGGCTGGAATCGGGAACCCCGTCGGAGGTCTTTGCCCGAAGGGATGATGATATTGATGATATGAGAAGTGGGTGATGTGGTGATCAAACTTAAAGATAAAAGATGAAAAATGGACCCATGATATATGATATGCATGATGATATGCATGATTATGATGATGATAATGATATGTGATATGATATGATGATCACCCATGATATGTGATATGCATGATGATATGCATGATGACGATGATGATGATGATGATATGTGATATGATATGATGATCACCCATGATATGTGATATGCATGATGATGATGATGATGATGATATGTGATGTGATATGCATGATGATGATGATGATGATGATATGTGATGTGATATGATGATCACCTATGATATGATATATGATATGCATGATGATGGTGATGATGATGATATGTGATGTGATATGATGATCACCTATGATATGATATATGATATGCATGATGATGATGATGATGATGATATGTGATGTGATGTGATGATCACCTATAAAATGATATGATATGCATGATGATATGCATGATGATGATGATGATAATATGTGATGTGACATGATGATGCATGATAGTGTGTGCCTGGCTTCAAGGTAAGTGATGCCTGCAATGCATGTGAAATTGCATGATGCATCGAGTTGTTATTGGATTTCACCCCTTTTGGGGATAACATTTCAGATTAGCAAGTATGCCGCTTCTTGCCGTCACGCGAGGTACATTTTACGGGATACCATCCGATGTAGAGGTCGAGTGTGTTGAGATAGACTGTCCCTCTGTTCCCGGACTGACTTTTATCCGAGTACGTTGTCTAGTGATGTATGACGTGGGCTGGCCGGGGGTCCTGTCATTCGGGAGTTCATTTCGTGCACGTTCGTCGGGATGGAGCGATGCGAGGGATGTTGCCGCCGCCACCGCCTGATGCACCGGGTTGGGTGTGAGACCTGCGCGCGATGAGTAGGAGCTAGATCTTTTTAATGTAGATAGTCGACACTTTTGATGGGGGTTCGTATCTGTATGATGTCGAGGGTCGAGAGTTTTTTTTTTAGGTTTTAGGCTGGACATGGCAGAGTCCTAGCTTTTCCTTGTTTTGTACCGACCCGAAGGGAATCCCATCTTGCTATATATATGTAAGCAAAGTGTCGAAATTGTTTATAAAATCCTGATGTTTAGCTGGTGTGTATTTGTATCATGGATTGGTAAGAGGATAGATGGTGATGTTTAATTTGCTTCCGCTATGAGTCGCGTTGGGACCAATCATTTTTAAAAAAAAAATTCCTGTGATTAACGACGCTTGTTTTAAGTATAATATAGCAAAATGAAATAAAGTGTAACATCGGCGCTGGTGACGACCTGCGAAGGGTTCGGGGTGTCACACAAATGATTGCCAATGATGAAGGGAAAAGAAAAGAGTAGAGGTGGATTGAGAGAGAGAGAGAGAGAGAGAGTTGTTGTGCACGAGAAGGAGGAAAGAGAGGAAGAGAGAAAGGAAGAAGGAGGACCGTCACTACCGTGCATGCGCCGAGTCCTGCCGTCGAGCCGCCTTGCTCCGCTGTGTGCTTGCTGTGTTTTGCTTGGATTAGAGGCAAGTAGAGTCCATTGATCTACCCTTTGCTTGTTATGTTTGTGTGTGATGAATGGTGAATTTCGGATGTGGTCGAAGTGAGAAATTTCGAAGTTATAGGAGTTGTGTTCTAGCCTAGTATTCTGTTTATGGAAAAACAGTCCGACCTTTGGTGATTTCGTAAGTTGCATGCGATGTTCTAGTTGGAATCTGACTTTGACTTTATGATGAAAGTTGTAGAGGACTTATTGAAGAATAATATATCAAAATTTGAGAGGAAACGAACAAGTATAGATCGGTGAAACCATTTTTCTTTGAAAAGGATGAATCTGGACAGTGAACCGAGAGTTATGAAGAATTACAAATATTATATCTTTTAATCAAAAAGGAATTTAACTCGATTTCTTCATGAGACTTTTACCTCTAGATCTCAGATATAACATATTAAAATCTCAGAATTTTTGGATTTCATTTAAGGGCTTAATCGAAATTATTTTCGAAACTGTGCAAAAGTAGAGTTGGAATTTCTTTTGTTGTGATGTATGGATCTATGTGATTGATGTGAAACTTTCTTGACATGGTATTCTTCATGAAATATCTTCCTCTGGATCTTGTTTACATCATGTTAAATTTTCAGAATTTATTGAGATTTTTTACTAATTTTTCAAGAGTTTTTATTAAAGAGGTGCATTATGTTTTACCCGAAAATTGATTCCATTTTCAAAAACCAATGAACTGCTTTATGAAATGTGATATCATGGGTGTTATGTGCACTGCATATATGGCGACATTTGGCATATTACATGACATAAAAAAGCTGGTTTAGACCTTTGATATTGTTGCATCAAATGTCATGTTGGAAATGAGACATATATGTGATTATGAATTGTGATAATAATGATACTGTTGAAGGTGTGAGCCAACAATGCCCCGGGAGTGTCGAGATGCCCGGAGGTTTGTGCCGGAGGTCCTCGGGAGTTTTGAGATGCCCGGTGCTATATGGTACGTAATGTCCAAGGGGAATGCCTGGTGGTATGGCAGTACGTAATTTCGGAAGCCCTAGAGGTTTGTGCTGGGGGGATTCCTCGTGATGCTAGTTGGGATGCGAGATGCCCGGAGGTTTGTGTCGGAGGCTCCTCGCGACGCCAGGTTGGGTGCGAGCGATAAATTGAGGGATGCAAACATTGGTCCCTGGATGAAAAATAATGAGATTCTCTTGAAAGATAAAACGGGAAATTGAATCATGCGCATGGGTGTGTGCATATGGCATGGTGCATGATATGTTTATGAAAGTAAATTGATGCTACTTGACATTGAGAATGCAATCATGAATGCTTGAATGGATCTCAAGGGGATGTATACATGGTTGTATGGATGACATGAATCATGTGTATGTATGTGCATATGGCATGGGATGAACCTCATGGAAATACAAGCATGACTGCATGGTGGTATATGCACGATGGCATGGTGAGATATGCATGATTGCATGGTGATATATGCATGACTGCATGGTGATGTATGCTTGATAGCATGGATGATATGTGCTTTACTTGTGACATCTGGATTGTCTTGCTTGTTGCATTGTGTAGTTTAGTGGATTTTTAATGCTGAGTGGTTGTACTCACCTCTTTGGGGATTAACATTTCAGATTGAGAGATGCCTCTAGCACCTGTCACAGGTGGTACGTTTTATGGATTACCGTATGATGTTGAGGTCGAGTGCTCGGAGCACCCCTGTGTTGGTGTTCATGGTCTGGTGTTTATTCGCATCCATGTTTTGGTTATGTACGATGTGGGCTTATCTGATGGCCCCATAGTACAAGAGTTCTTATCTATCCATATTCGTCGAGATGGGAGGATGATGGGAATGCTGCCGCTGCCATCGGCCGATGCACTGGGATGGGTATGATAGGAGCGTGTGACTGGTGGAGGTTGACACTTTTTGGGACGGCCGACACTAGCTAATGGATAGATGTTCATGTCTGATGTATAGTTGGGTTCTTTTCTGGTTTAGCCGAGCTTACTTAAAGTCTTGGCCTTTTTGTAGCACCGACTTGTGAAATTCATCTTAGTATGTAAATAAAAAGTGATTCGGCCATAAAATGCTTATATATATGAAAAGTTGTAGTTGGTTTTTAGATTGTGTATGGGTTAGGGAGATGTTGAGTATGCTTTCGTTAATTTGAACTGCGCTGGGACCGATTTAAAGGATGTAAACCCCCAAGTTGCATGGACCCATTACAATTGAAATCGTATCAGAGTGGCAAGTTATTAGGTCAAGTGAAGGGTAAGTAATCTGTGGCGACCCTAGCGGATCGGGGGCCGCGTCGAGGGGTGCCATATAGACATATCCGAATCGAGTATAATAATCTATAAATGTGATGAAATAAACAGCCCCATGCCTTCGTCTCACATTCATTGGATCACAGACGTTAGAATAGATTAAATGCAAAGGAAATTTAGCTCTTTTACATTTTTCCAAATGATTTCCTTATTGTTTTCCCTACTAGGAAATGCTCACATATGGGCAAATCAACTTTTTCAATATTGCCCAATAAGCCCTCTTTGGCTAGTCTATTCATACGTTGTTGGCCAATAGTCAATATTTGACACAATGAAACCATCTAGAAAACAATCACAACCATAGTAATTTGTATTCAAATACAAATCTACATCACTATTATAGAAGTTCATATTAAAACAAAGCTTAACCAATACTAAAACAGATACTAAATTCCGATGAATCTCTGTAGCATACAATACATCATGTAGGAACAAAATGTGTCTACCACGCATGTTCAGTTGGTATGTGCCAATTTCTTTTACTTCTGCTCTCGAGTTATTTTTTACATAGATCCACTTAGTTCCAGGTGGTACTCATTGGAATTCCACGAATGATTCTCTATCCTTCGCTACATGGTTTATTACTTCTGAATCTATAGTCCACAAATGATTAGATTTAGCTAAGAATACAGAATTTGATACATTAGCAAAGTTCTTAAGAGTACAAGGGGTGAGTACCTTCTTTGACTTACGACAGTCGCGAGCATAGTGACCCTTCTGGTCACAGTTGTAACACTTCACCCTTGAAATACTCTTCACTTGAGGACGTTTTCCTCTTTTATGTTGGTTAGCTCTTGGTTTTTTGCAAGAAGGACTTGATCCCTTGCATTTCTACATATTGAATGAATCAATGCTCTTGCGCTTAGAGCTCGAAGCCCATTATGAGCTGGAAACAATACAACAAATGTGTGTTTCATTCTCAAATGCCTTGAGGCAGTCCTCTGCTAGCTCAAGGTGGCGCACAACATCCTCAAGTTCTTCGATAACATGGTCAAGAGCTTCTAGTGCTTCTTGCTTTTCAAGCACATATTGAATTTTCAAATTCAATATTTCACAATTCTCGCCGTTCATTTTGTCTTTTTTGTTCAAATCAACAATTATGTCTTAGTTGTTGAAGCCATCAATCTAAACATATCAGACATATTTGCACGAATTATTAATGCCTATTGTTTATGCATCAATTTTGCACAGACCCATCGTATTAATGGATAATTTTAAGTAAGGTTTCGGAATCAAAAGGTCACTATGTTTCCAATCATCATCCGAAAATTCTAACTTAAAACTATCATTAATATAATCTTCTATGCAAAATAAGTTCAGCAAAGTCACTAAAACTTTCTTGAACTTCCCACAACTAATTTTAAATTAACATACTATTTACAATAATAAATAACATTGAATTTTCAATTATTAAACATGTCTATTACACTAAGTAATATATCCAGAGGAAATTATCAATATAGAAAGAGATATTTACAGCTAAAACATCTCAAACTAATCTAAGAAATAAGTAGGGAAAGTCTTCTAATCTATCAGTAAAAATCTCTAAGAAATTTGAAAGCACATTGGCCAACTATGAAAAAACTTTTGGAGAGCTCTCATGCCACCTCCAAGGCGTATTCATTCTGCGCCATGTGGCACTCATCCCAAGGGTTGAAGTTTTGATTAACTTGATTCTATAATATTCTCTTACAAAAGCTACTGTAAGCCTCCTATTATCCGGGACCACATTGACCTTGCTTAGGCGATCTAACATTGCTTGTCATTCAGGTGGAAGAGTGTTTATTAAAGCCGGCATCTTCTCAAAATCCGGCATAGGATAACCATTCCAGATAATTTCTTGTATCATCTGATTGACCCTGACCATGTGTGATGTTACATCACCGTCATTCCACCGATAATTAGCTAACTTTGTCATTAGCCCTTTAAGTCTTGCATTTTCTTCCTCCGTTCTCGAAAATGTAGGTATGTGTGCATAATGCATCATAGTTTCTGCAACAAATGCAGAACAAAAATGGATTACTTATAATCCATAATGAACAAAAGGAAAAATACAGAATTTTCCATGGTTCATGCAACAAATGCAAAAAAAAAAAAAAGGGATTACTTATAATCTATAATGAACAAATTAAAAAATACAAAATTTTCCTTTTTTTTTACTAGTCAATGGTGGTCAACATCGGTTAATGATGGTTAACGCTGGTCAATGGTGGTCAACGCAGGTCAACGGTCAATGGTCAAATGGGTCAATGGTCAACGGGTCAATCGGGTCAACTGGCCTTAGGGGTCGGATCGGTCCGATCGGACCGATTAGGCCGGTCGGACTGGTCGGATCGGTTGGGCCGGTTGGACGAACTAACCGGCACGTGCCGCGCGCGTGCGCGAGATGACATCACGCAGACATCAGCTGGCGAATGAGTAGCACGTGCCAGGCTTCCGCGCGTGCGTTGCATGCACTTGGGGCCGAAACGGCGCCTGCGACGCACGCACCCGAGGGGGCTTGAATCGGCGCGTGCACTTTGTTCTGGCGCGCGTTGGGCGCGTTCGACGGCCCAAGGCGGCAATCTGTGACTCATTTTTCTCGTATTGATGAGAGCTTCGACGTTGCGCTATCAAAAACGAATTTCGACTTGTAGAAAATCACAAAATAGGGCAAACAGTACGCGGGTGTCGGGTTTTTTCCATCCCCGTTGGTGGTGTTTCACGAAAATACAATCTAAAACAAATCATAAACATGAAAAGGGATCGGGAAACATGAACTCGGTCTCTGATACCAATGTTGGGAATTACTGATTCCCTAAAACAGATTCGACGTTAAATCGAACGCCTAAAACAAATGCAAAAGACGAGCCCAAGAACAAACATGTATGCCGATCAAAGATATACCACGGAATCGAGCGTACCTTATTATCTACATATTAAACACCAATGTTGAAATTCGAGGAAGAATTCTGATCCTGTTTTACCGAGGAGTGTACTGTTACTGTTAGGGGGAGAAAAACTCTATTTTAGGGAGCATAGTGTCTTACGCTTGTTGGAGGGAGAGAGATTGAAAAATAACGTTCGTACCCCAAAAGGTACGTTGTGGCATCCCAAAATCTCATGGCAATTTCTAGAGACATTACGACCTATGGAAAAGGGAATGGTCGTGTCATTGAAGCATGTTGTGGCCACTAGATCAAAGAAATGTAATAGAATTAATGGCCGAGCACCTAATGGGCTAATATTTTGTTAGAAACATGTTCCATGCCCATGTAAGATCCCAATTTATTTGATGAGGAAATTATGCTTTTGGCCATGAATTTTATAAGTTGGATTTTATTAGTCTATGTTACAAAGTATTATAGCCATTTAAATTTGTAATTTAGTACTTTGATTTAATAGGGATTTAATTAGTTTTAAAAATGGGTTAAAATTGGATTTAATTAAGCTTGGGTCTTAGGCCCAAGAATGTTGGGCCTAAGATGGGCCAATTGGCTGGCCCATTAGAGCCATGAAGGGCTGTCGACCGTGAGGAGGAGGGGGGGGGGAACCGGTTTTGCATGTCCTCCCCCATTTGTCCCAAGTTGATGACCAAGTGTCATCCATGCAGGAATCAATCATTGCTAATGATGAGTAGGAGAGAAATAAAAAGAAAAAGTGGCCGGTTTAGGGAGGGGGTGTGTCGACCGTGAGAGAGAGAGAGGGAGAGAGAGAGAGAGAGAGGAGAGGAAGAGAGAAAGAAAAGGGAAGGAAAGGAAGAAGAGAAGAAGGAGGAGGAGGAGCCATGACCGTTGCTGCCGTGTCCCACCGCCGTTGTGCTCGCCATTGCTCGATTTAGAGGCAAGTGAGATCCTTGATCTACTCTTGCATGTTGTGTTTAATATGTGTGGTTGATTGATGAGGAATCTCGGAGGTCTAGAATGTGCAAAAACCGAAGTTACAAGGGTGGTGTCCTAAGCTAGTGAACTGTTTTTGAGAAAACAGCTTGACCCAGAATGTTGTAGGGGCTTGTATGCGATGTTTGAGTCGGATTTTGGCTTCGACTTCTGCATGAAAGATGTAGATAACATCTTAAAGTAAAACATACTAAAATTTGAGGCAAAATGGATGAGTTTGGGGGGGGTGAAACCCTCCATCTACGAAAATGTTAAATCTGAAGCTGTTTTGTTGACCTCTTGGTGATTTTATGTGTTGCATGTAACTGTTTACTGAGAATTTCACTTCGACCCCTTCATGAAAATTCTAGGGGACATCTTGAAGACTAACATAATCAAATTTGAGATAAAACGAACAAGTATAGCCTAGCGAAACGATTTTTATTTTGAAGACGTTAGATCTGGAAATGTTGTACTGAGCTCCAGTGATTTCGTGGACTATAAAGTGACTTTCCTTTGAAAATATCACCTTTATCCCTTAATGAAAGTTGTATTAGACCTCTTGAGGCAAAATATATCAAAAATTCAGTGGAAAAGAAGGAAGATAAGTAGGTGAAATCGTGATTTTTCAAAGACGGCTAGACCTAAAATGTTCGGTACTAGGAACAGGGGATTCAACCGTCTATAGTTAATTATCTAGGAAGAATCTGACCTTGATGTCTTCATGAAAAATCTACCTTAGGCTCTTGAATATCACATGGTATAATTTCATAATTTTTAAAGGTCATTTGGGTATTTAATTTGGAATATTTCTAAAACCGTGCAATCTGATGTGTTCGAATTTTGCAAGCTGTAATACGTGAGCTATATTTTTTGTGTGAGGTTTTTTTGGGTATGTGTTCTTCATGAAATATCTCTCTCTATGTCTTCCCTGACAACATATTTAAATTTCGTAAATTTTGAAATTCATTTGCCTATTTAACCAAAAATATTTCAAAAACTGTGCAAATGGAACCATGAGAATAATAGAATTGTGATGCATGGTTTATACTAAATTACATGGAGATATTTTGATGTAGTGCTCTTCATGAAGTTTCTGCCTTTATGTCTTGACTATTACATGTTTAAATTTCATAATTTTTTAAGGTCATTTGGGTATTTAATTAATATGTTTTCTAAAATTGTGCAAGCTGGATTTTGTAAATTTCAAAAGCCGTGATGTATGGATTATTCTAAGTTGTATGAACCCCATGGATTATGTTGTCTTAAGTGGTGGAATCTTACTGCACATGTGATGATATTTGGCACTACATATAAGAATCAAAATGCTGAAAATGACCTCGTTGCCATCATATCATATGTCATGTTGATATTGAGCCATAAATGTGAATGGGAATTATGATAAATGGGGATGCCGTTGGAGGTGTGAGCCAACGATGCCCTGGGAGTGTCGGGATGCTCGGCTAGGGAGTGTGTATGCTAGATGCCCAGAGGGTGTGTGCTGGATGTCCTCGGGAGTTTCGAGATGCCCGGAATGTGGGGGTGTCGGAAGCCTGGAGGTGTGTGCCAGGGGATACGTCGTGATGCCAGTTGGGGTACGAGATGCCCGGAGTGTGTGTGTCGGATACCCGGAGGTGTGTGCTGGAGGTTCTCGCGATGCCAGGTTGGGTGCAAGCGATAAATGTGGGATGCAATTACTAGTCCCGGGAAAGAAAAATGTGGTGGCCCAATTGAAAGAATAATTGAGTCATGCATGGTATGGTGACATGCATGCATGAATGCCTGATGATGAGTGCATGGACATATATGCACCTATGGCATGATGGTATATGCATGAATGCTTGATGATGAGTGCATGGATGTATATGCACCCATGGCATGATGGTATATGCATGATTGCATGATGGTGTATGCACATATGGTATAATGACATATGCATGTTTGCAAGGTAAGTTATGCTTGGATGCATGAATGACACGTGCTTTGTTTGTGATGTCTTGATTGTTCTGAGTGATGCATTGAGTAGTTTAATGGATCTTTTACTTGCTAGGGGGTTGTACTCACCCCTTTTGGGGACTAACATTTCAGATTAGAAAGATGTCGCTCCCTACTGTCACACGGGGCACCTTTTACGGCCTTCCATATGATGTGGAGGTCGAATGTATGGAGATCGATTGTCCCACCATCCCTGGTCTGACGTTCATTCGAATTCGTGCACTAGTGATGTATGACGTGGGCTTGGCTGGGGGCTCGGTCATTCAGGAGTTCATATCTGTCCACGTCCGTCGTGACGGAGTGATGCGGGGGATGTTGCTGCTGCCACCGCCCGGCGCACCGGGATGGGTGTGACGGCTCGTGTGAGGAGTGGGAGCTGACACTTTTTGGACATAGCCGACACTTGTAAATGGAGGATTATACATGATCGACATAGAGGGTTGAGTTGTCTTTTTGAGTTATGGCCAAGTCTAGCCAAGAGTAGCCAAGAGTCTTGGCTTTCCTTTTGGTTGTACCGACCCGTAAAATCTATCTTGAAAATATATAAAAAGTGGCTCGGCTTTATCTTTCTTATGGTGCTTAGTGGTGTGCATTGTATCATTATTGTTGGAGGGAGAATTGGTAAGACTTGATTATGCTTCCGCAAATAAGATGCGCTGGGACCGTTATAAAAAAAAAAATGCCTATGAACTATGGTTCTTCTTTTGGTATCTGTGGCGACCTTAGGTGTTTCGGGGTGTCACATACATTCCCTTTTTTTTTTCCTTCTTTTAGGTCTTCTCCAACAGACGTAACTCTTCAACATAAAACGTTACTCCAAAAGACATAACCTCTTGTATCTAAACAACATAGTCTTTCACATTGCAACCGTTTCTCCATGGGCCCTTATCTTGCGGGCTGGGCTTTTAGGCTCAACATGGGCGGACGGGCCCACTTAGGCCCATCATCATATAGACTAAACCCATCACTTAGAGAGGCTTCAGCTATTGAAGCTAAGGTGGCTAATGCTATTTGGCAAGCTGTTCAATCGGCATCTTCTGTCCCTGCAGAAGAAACATCAGTATCAGATGAAAACTCTCCAAAGAATCGAAACTTGACTTCGGATGGTAGTGACACTAAGGGAGACGTTTGTCATGGTCTGTGAACTTATGTCATGGTCTCACATTAAAGGGTGTTTTAGTCTTTGTTCTTTGTGCTTACATTGTTGTCCTATAGGTGGTAGTTGTTAAGGAGGCTGTAGGTAACCTTGGTGGAATGGTAAGACAGCTATCACTAGATCCATTTGAAAATGAGAGCAGACGGATGGTTCTAATGAATAATGAGCTGTCATATCCTACAAAAAAGTTCACCAGATAGAAATCTCCTCAAGGCTTGCATAAGAAGGTGAGTGTTACAGAAGTCAATACCATCATCCTCATTCGAACTTTTGCTAGGCTTAATTACCTCTTTTCTCTTTTCAGATTATATCCACTTTGCTTTAGCCTCGAAATTGAAAAGCTCCTGCTAATAGGAGGTTTTTCCTGGATTCTTACAAAGTTGGGGAGCTCTCTTATGCTGTAGAATAGCTTTTCATGCATGAGCCAACAGTTCTTCAGTTAAAAGCTCCAGTTAAAGAATTCGGTGACCTACATGGTCAATTTGGCGATCTCATGCGTTTGTTCAATGAATATAGTTTTCCTTCCATTGCAGGAGATATAACTTATGTTCGATATGGTTTTAATCATTTCTTCTAAGTTCTATACTTGTAGTAAATGTCCTATGCATGCTGGTGTTTGCTGAGAAACAGCATGACAGCAGGAGAGAAAATCCAAGTGCCTAAGTTTAAAAACAATATCGAATTGATAACTGCAATAGGCACTGGAGCTGATGGTGGCTGCATCATAGTCATAATATACTTTGCTCGAAGTTTCACAACATTAAGGTGATTATTTATAAGTTTTGTTCAGAAATTCTATCAAAAGTTTAAACCGTAGACTACTATTATGATTTCGGTTTATTCAAAGGAAGGCTTGGAAATGTCGAACCTGGCATTCCCTACTATTGTGAGGTGCACTTTATGGTGGTGACTTTTGTTCATGTTACTTAAAGGGCAACACATTTTCTGAATCTCCGATAATGGTAAAATTTAATGAATTGATTCTTCTAGGGAGGAAGTTTTCCCAGTATTGTATATATATATATTTGGGTTATGTGAAGATGAAACTTAAATGTCTATGCATTGACACAACTATATTGAGTATTTGTTTTTGGGAGATTACATTGATTGGGGACAGCACAGTTTGGAGACTATAACTTTGCTTCTTGCTCTTAAGGCACGTTTCTTCTACGAAAGAGATGATTATATTTGCAAATGCAATGCAATGTTTATGTTGTTTTACCAACTGGGTTGTGGTTACCTTTTTGTAGATTGAATACCCAGAAAATGTTCACTTGATATGAGGAAACCATGAGGCAGCTGACATAAATGCACTCTTCAGTTTTCATCTTGAATGCATTGAGCGAATGGTGAGTGCAGGTGTTTAGTTATTTGTTCTATTTTCCAAGGCGTGTTATCTCAATTTGCTTTTGTATAGGGAGAGAATGATGGAATATGGACATGGACACGTTTTGATCAACTTTTCAACTATCTTTCGCGTGCTGCTCTCATAGAGAAAAAGATAGAGAAAATGTCACAAATGGTCCATGAATTCTCATCTAATGTTCAATTTCATTCCTGAGCTTTCAATTTGCTCAATTTGGTTCTTGAACTTTCATCTAATGTTCAATTTCATTATTGAGCTTTCCATTTGCTCAATTTAGTCCTTGAACCTTCATCTAATGTTCCATCTAGTCTCTAACTGTTTGAAAATTGACCAATTTCCCTTTTTTTAAATACGAAACTGTCTATTTTTTTTATAAATAAAAAAATACCAAATTGGGTTTTTTTTTTTGGTAAGAAAAAATACCACATTTTTGCAAAGTAATAAAGGTTAATATTTCTTTCCTTTCTCTATATTAAAAACAAATGAAAAAAAGGAATAGTAATAATAAACAAAGGTGAATCTTGCATTTTGATTTCTTTTTTGTATATGCAAATTACTTGAATAATGTACAAAAGCCCATCAATCAATTTTTCCCTTTTTGGTGAAGTCCATAAAAAGAATCGATTAAAAAGCTTTTGTACATTATTCAAGTAATTTGCATGCGTTGTAGTTGTCTACTGTGGAATATGATAGTTGGGCTTGTTTGTTGCATGGCTGTATACATAGTTTGAGAGGTATCAAATTTTACCAGTTATTTGTGAGCGTCTCTCTTTTCTTCCCCACCCTCTTTTTTCCCTCCCGCATTGAGATTACTACATGTACATGTATATGAGGTCTTTGTAAGAGATGAGAAAGATAAAGTTGAATACAGGGTTAGTCGTGCCAGTGGTATTTACTAATGTAATGTAAATGTTTCTCTGATTTTTGATTATTTAATTCTAAAATCATATCTTTTGTGAAATTTAGTTTGGATCATTTGGAAATTTTGAGTGGCACAGATTTGTCAGATTCTTGCAAGGGGCAACAACTCCCATAAAACTCTTAAGGCTTTGTCTGTTTGTGTATCATTATTAATGTCATTTGAGCTCCCGTCACAGGATTAAATCAGTTGGTAGTTGTTCTCCTTTTTCTTCTCGCCCTCTTGCTCCTCAATTGATGGTTATTCTGAAAAATTTAAAGTAAGATTTTTTTTTTTTTGAAGGGACAGAAAATTGTTAATATTTCTTGATTAGGAGTGAGGGAAATTACAAATTCGGTGTATTTTCCTTCCCAATTTTCTTCACCCTTGCTCCCAAATGTAGCCTTAGAGCTAAGCATCTCGAGATGATCCATGTGGTCTTTAAGAAAATATTTGGACGAAACAATCAAAATAGGATAGTCAAAGACGCCATTACATACGTTGATGGGATTGGCTCGTGGTTGAAGAAAATGTTCCTAATTCCACCAAAATATTGTAATGCACTTCAAATGGTCCTAAGGTTGGTTGCACCTTTCAGTAGTAACTTGATTTCATAGGTGTAATATGTTTGTAGTGGGAACTCGATTGCACTTATAATTAGTAATCTACATTGATAGATGGTAATTTGACCACATAATTTGTAATAAGAAAATGTTAATAGTTAGTAATTAATTAATAAAACAGTAAAATATATCAAATTATCGTAAGTGACGCCACTTATACTTAGTAATTGTCCTGAACAATATATATTTTGGAGAAAACTATGGGAGCAAAACTCATTCTTTTGGTCAACAAGCATAACTCAATCATTGGAATTTTTTTTTTGGTCGGAAAAGGCAATATATATATATTCAAGTAGGAAAGAAAGTACAACCCTTGACTAGGGCATCAAGACATATTATATCCAACATAGCTTGAGGAGGAGAATGAACCCAGTTTGGTGGAAGGAGGCCTCACCCGTGGGCTTTCGTAGCCTAATCAGCTAGGGCATTTGCCTCATGTCGACAATGCTTCACTGAGAGATTGGAAAAATAGGGCATTAGAGATGCACATTCGGTGAACAAAGCACGACACTCCCATGATGGCAGACGGCTCCAGTTAATGGTCTCGACAAGTATGAGATTATCAGATTCAAGCAGTAGGTGAAAATCGCTTTTTCCTTTCTGCAATAGGTCCTTAAGCATATGCAAGAGTGTCTGGGTCTCCGTCTCGAGTGCTGTAGATGCGCGAATGCTACGAGTAAATCCATCGATCACTCTACCAGTCTGATCTTGAGCTAAGCTTGTAATTACACCTATGTGATTAGGGCTAAGAAAGGCGCCATCCATGTTGACCTTAATAACTCCTCTCTTTGGTGGTTGCCATATTCTATTAGGGTTCTACCGAGTAGTCCCTATGAGTGCTTCCTACTGTTGAGATCTGAGACAAAAGTGGGCCAGATTTAGGGCTGTGTCAACAAGAATATCTGGATGGGTACGTTAATTTGCCACAAAATAGCTGCAATGATCTCAAATTCTGTTATGTTCCCCTTCTGCTCAATAATATGTGCAAGCCATTTATCTATGCGATTTGTTGTAGAACATGAAATTTTGATTTGCACTTTGGGGTTGCTCCAAATATAACTTGTTGATGGACAAAGGAGAAACAAATGTCCAAGGGTTTCAGGAGTATTAGATGGACATAGTTTGCAAAATGGGTCAGGGGTAATCCTTCTTTGAAACAGATTAGCTTTAGTAGGTAACGCATTTTGGCATAAAGACCATAGGAAAGTACGAATTTTTGGGGTCGTCTTTGTCTTCCAGATCTGTTTCCAAAGCTTTGTTGGTGGAAAATAAGAAGAGGATGCATGAAAATTTACCTTGCCAGATGCTGATTGTTTGTTACAATGATATCCACTCTTAACAGTATAGTTTCCATCTTGTGTGGATGTCTAGCATAGTTTATCCTCAGATGAGGTTGTCCATAGATTGATAGTTAGAATTTCCTCAACGATCTGTGGCTGAAATGTCCGATTAAGAAGCTGTACATTCCATTCATTCTGCTTAGGAAGAATAAACCTTGCTACTGATTTTGGTTCCTCCTTATTCGCTGGCCCACCTAGAATGCCCATATTCAACCATTTATCCTCTCTAGCACTGATGGAGTTACCATTTCCAACTGACCATTTAAGTTTACCGAAAATAGAATCTCTGCCCAGTAGAAGACTCTGCCATCCCCAAGAAGGTCTAGTTCCCTTATCCGCTTTCCATAGGGATGTAGAATGAAAATTTAAAGCTTTAAAAACATTGCCCCATAGCGATGAAGGGTTTTGAAAAAGTCGCCAGGCTTGCTTTCCCAAAAGGGCTTTATTAAAGGATATTAGGTCTCTAAATCCCATTCCTCCTTTCTCCTTTCTCTCTTTCAGAAAGTCCCAACTTTTCCAGTGAATACCAGCTCCGTTACTATTGTTTTGCCACAAAAACTGGGCTATGTTTTCTCAATAGATTTGCATATAGAAACTAGAACTTTAAATGTCATCATAGCATACTGAGGAAAAGCCTGAACCACTGATTTCAACAATATTCCTTTCCCGCCTTTAGAAATTAGATTTTTTTTTCCATCCCTCCAACTTAGCATTGACTCTTCCTAACATCCAGGCAAACATATCCCTTTTTGATGACCCCCAATCAGATGGTATTCCTAGATATTTGCTAGTTTTATCCAACAGTGGTACCCTTAATTCTCTTGCCAAGTTTGTCTTAAGGAGGTGAGGGCAGTACTTGCTAAGAAACAAACTTGATTTGTTCCTATTGATTTCTTGACCTGTGGCTAGGCAATACTGATTTAGAAGACTTGCTAAATTTTGACATTCTTGGATTGTACCATCAATGAAAAAGATAGCATCATTAGCAAAGAATAAATGGGATAAAGTTGGACACCATCTATAAAGTTTGATAACTCATAGATTACCCATGTCAACAGCTTGCTGGATGAGGTTGGAGAGCAAATTAGCCAAAAGTACCAACAAGTAAGGAGAGAGGGGGTCACCTTGCCTGAGTCCCCTTGATGGTTGAAAATAGGTAAGAATTTCGCCATTGAACTTTACACTTAGAGAGATTGTAGTAACACACTGCATCAGCCAATTTACCCAACAATCATTAAATTTCATTCGACAAAGATAAGCTTGTAAAAAGTCCCACTCCACCCTATCATATGCTTTTTGCATATCCAATTTAAGAATCCCCTGAAACCGTTTCTTTCTTTTTCGAACCTTTAATTGCTGAAGTACCTCCTGAACTATAAGGACATTGTCTTGTATTTGTCTGCCCGATACAAAGGTACTTTGTTCTTTAGAGATCAAATCTAGCAACCAAGGCTTTAGGCGATTTGCCAACACTTTTGAAATAATCTTATAGATGAAATTACATAAGCTGATAGAGTGAAATTGATGTAACCTCTAAGGGTTTGGGATCTTAGGGATTACAGAGATGGTCGTTTTGTTAATATCCGCTGGCATTCTTCCTGTGATGAAAAAAATTTGGACTTGAAAAACATCTTCCTTAATAATATCCCAATAACTGTGATAGAACAGTTCATTTAAACCATAAGGTCCTGGGGCTTTTGTGGCTCTTAATTGAAAAGTTGCGTTCTTGACTTCCTCTCGAGTAATTTCAGCTGTTAGGTACGTGTTCATGGCTTCTATTACAATCTGAAGACATTGCATTAGAATAGGTTCAAAGCCTCTTTGACTACACGGAGTGTAAAGCTTTTTAAAGAAAGAAAGAGTCATATGTTTCAGCTGATTTGGTTCTTTGATCCACTCTTCATTGTCATCCTTCAGGATATTGATTCTTTTTCTTTTTCTTCTTTGTACTGTGGTGGCATGAAAGAATTTGGTGTTTCTGTCCCTCCATCGCATCCATTTAATCCTAGAACGCATCCCCCAATATTGTTCTTCCTATAACCAGCTTTTATGTATTTGTTCTTTCAAAGATATAACTTGATGTTCATCATAATTACAAGCAGGTTGATTAGTGTATTGTTGAAGTTGCTGCTATAGAAGATCTATTTGACAACGACCCATTATGAAGGTTGATTTACTCCACTTAGTCAGCGCTCTAGTCGTTGCCCAAATCTTCTGGGAAATTGAGGAGCTATTAAGTGATAATGCTGACCAAGAATCCCCTACCACCTGTCGGCATTCTTCATGTTCAAGCCAAAAGGATTCAAAGGTAAAAACTTTTGATATTAGTAGTTAATAGGATTGGACTGTAATTCGACTCTATAGCAGGTGAAGCCACAACTTCAGCTTCTGGATAGGTTAAACGCCATTCAATAGTGCACAAAACTCGGTCTAGTCTCTCTTTGACCATCTCCTGCCCGATTCTGTTATTGACCCAAGTATAGGCACAACCTTTAGTCTCTAAGTCCATCAAAGCACAATCATGTAGCAAATCCTGAAAGGATTGTAGTCTATAAGGCTCATCAGGTCTCTTGCTTACTTTCTCCCAGTTATATAAAACTTCATTAAAGTCTCCTAAACACACCCACGGTTGAGTGTTTAAGTGGCTAAGTTGCCTCAATTCTGCCTAGAATAGTTGTCTCTATTGATAAACAACCGGAGCATGCAAAACAGTAAGGCACATAGAAGTGACGTCGCTATTTTCAGAACAAACAGTGTCAATGAAATGGGAAGTATGAGCCGTGGCAGTAAGTGAAATCTAGTCAGTCCAATAAAGAACCATCCCTCCAGCCAAACCCTGAGGATTCACCACAAAACTCTTGCTATAATTCAATCTTCGTTGGATTTGCTTAATAATTGGTTCCAAATTCCGAGTCTCCATCAAAAATATTATACCGGACCTATCTTGAGCCACTATGGCCCTGAGAGCTCGAACTGTCAGGGAATTGCCTAGTCCTTGACAATTCCAGCTTAAGATCTTCATTTGTTAATGGGTGGCTTATTCGGGCAAGCCACCACAGCCCCCCCATTAGCCCTTTTAGCTTGGAGTACAAGAGTCTCCATCAGAGTGCTTTCATCAAGTGTATCTGGTATAATAGGACGTCTCTTAGCTTTCTTTAAAGGAGTAGTCTTAGGTTGCAAGCGAGGGTTTTTGGATTTTTTGGATGATGACGCTTCAGATTGAAATGCTTTGACCTTTGTCTTATTTTCTTGTACATGGGAAGCAGTCAATGCCATCTTGTTCAGAGTAACGTTTGTGAAGTGTCAACCAGAGGGTAATAAAATGTGAAAGTACGTTTACTTCTACAAACAAGAGATTCAATGGATTTGGGGACTTGATTATGCTTGATTAATGTAATGCCATTTCAATACTATTTTTCTTTATTTTCAAAAGAATATTTTGCAAGCAGTCTTAATTGATTTTAAGTAAAGCCACTAACACGCAAGAAGTGATCATGTGTGTTGACACCTAAATTTTGTTTAACCATTCATAATTAATTGTATACAAAATTAAGGGCTAACCTTTAGTCCCTAAACATAAATATTAAAAATTAAATTGCATATCATTAAGTTTTAAAGAGCATATGTTAATTGCATTTAAATCGGACCAGCGGTAATGAATGGGCCTGAATTAGTCACGTGTTAGGGGCCCACAATAAATGAAATTCAGCCTAGGCTAGGAGTGTTAGTGGCCGAAATTACACGAGGAAAAGGAGGGGTCTTGAGCTTTAACTAAACTGGTTCAGCCCATTAAAATTAAAAGGCTTTGACTTAATTAGATAAAGGCCCTGGGGATGAAGCGTAATCCAATCAAATATTTGAGTGGTAATGCATGTTTCTTAAGATACCAAAAATACCCGTTAAATTAGGAAATTTTCCTCATTTAACAATGTGCATATGGACCGCAACTTGATCTCAACCACATATATGATCCCATTTGCATGGAAAATCTTCTATTATATCCATTACCACTTGGATATGATCGTTCATTTTATTCATTACCAAAATTGAATAGAGTGGATGTGTTTTGGATGATTTGGTGACTGTTTCTTGCTCTCTCTCTCTCTCTCTCTCTCTCTCTCTCTCTCTCTCTCTCTCTTTTTTTTTTTTGGTTGATTTGAGTTAATTTGTTTCCCTATTAAAAAAATACAAAAAAGACTAGGTGGAATTTGAATAGATTTTTATGGATCATGTTGTATGTTTATAATAGATTCTGATTGCTTTTCCTTAAATAGATTATGATATTTTTGGATAGATAGCATTTAATGTCAAATCTAGAAGATTAGGGTAATTTTCTGATTTAGGGCTTAGAATAATTTATTTCCTAATTTAAATTAGATAGTATCCTAATCTTTATAGTTCATTTATGGTACTATCCAATTTCAAAGTTTTATGAAAAATACCAAAAAATATCATGCACGTGTCATATAGAATTATTGTCATCTAATTGCACATCACGTGGATTAATTTAATTAGAATGCGTGTCATGTTAGAATAAAATGCTTAGTAATTTTGCCCATCATTAGAGTTGGGTTATTTGATTAAAATCGCATGTTATGTAGTCCGCTTGTTAGATTACTTTAATTAAAGTCACATGCCACATTAACGTAGTCACAAGTAAAATTTTCTCGTCATTAGAATTAAGCCACCTAGTTAAACATCATCATTTTTCTACATTATTGCATCTAGAGTAAGTTGGTATTGCATACATTGCATAAGCATAGTTTTCATTAAACAAAGTAAAACCCAAAAGAAATAGTTAGTTGAATTGTGTATTAATTAGAAATCATATATAGGTTGGATATGCAATTTTTCTAATTAACATTGTAGGTGCTTATGTTGCTTTGAGATAAGTACCCCTCTTTTTCCTTGCAATTTATTTACTATTTTATTTTATTGGATGTTCCATTAATGTTTGCACATCCGCATAATCACCTCACATGTTAAAAGATAATAAAATGAATCCAAGTTGTATGCTAAATATATTTTTGATAAAATGAGCGGTACCAAAATGGCATTAGAAAAATCTAGTGTAACCAAGTCTCTATGCTTACAATCTCTAGTTCGTATGAGTAAAATAAACTTCTCTTAACTTTACTTGGGTTCTTAATCGACTCAACAAAAAATAAATTAGTGGTGACTCTTAAATGAAAATTATTTGTATGTTAAGAACTTGGATCTAAGTCACGAATTGGTATAAGTTTAAGAGAGCTCAAATTAAGTTTAGGCTTAGTAATTTATTAGCCGAACCCCTAGGTGATGCACCCAAGTTGATTTTTGGCATTGGCAATAGACCTCATAGAAATCCAAATAAGAGAAATGAATTTCTTGCCTAGATCAAATGACGAATGAAGGAGCGTGACGGCTATAGCTAAAACTTTTCACCCCTTTTTTGAGGACCCAGCCTACCTCATTGAGCCCAGGAGAGGCAAGTAGTCCAGGAAGGGAAAATTCCGAGGGATGAACACCTCGCCCAAAGCGGCGTGGTCTGAAGATGCACATAAAGCAACGCATCATTTTTGTCCAGTCAGTCCCCTCACTTGTATATTAAAAACACATAATTAATTACAAATAATCAGTATGATATGTATGAATCACATGTTGGTATATATTAAATAACTATTTATAATTTACTATCTACTTTATTCAAAACTCATATAGAATGAAAAATATGTTATAAAGTGAAGAGTACAAGCAAATTAACTATACACACTAAGATAGATCCTTTCTAATTGTTTCCTTTATCACTTTATTTCTCATTTACCAACTCAAGTATTAAAGGGTTCTCTTGAGACTAAGCCCATAAGGCTTCCTTTATTTGTGGTGTGTAGACCAAACCTACTAACGAGAGGTTCAAGCTAGTCCAATCTAGACCTAGAAACACTTCACATAAATAGTAGCGATACCCAATATATGGAACTTTCAGCTGCATATTACCAATGACAATGTTGTCATAAATATCTCACATCAATTAAAAGAAATTTTATATGAACAAGAACTACTCAACACAACTTGTCACACAGAGGTTCAACATTTATAAGGTTATTGTCAAAGCCCTAACAACATAGTAACAAAATGCCACTCTCTCCACACTAGCACAACTAGGACCTCCTCATAGACCGTCCGTGAGACAGCTTGAGTCTTGCATGGATTGGAAAGAGATTATTGAGTGATACACAAGTGCGATCAACGCCAACTGGCTACCAGGGTATATCTTTAAGACAGTTAACCCATGTGATATGGACTAAATTGTTAAAATTGTTTTGAAAAACTTAGCATAAGATCAGACTTGCCTTTTGATTAAGTTTACTTACTTGTTTGATGAAACTAAAGATATTCAGGGTCGAGTGTATATATTTATCAGACAGATTTAATTTGAAAATTTGGTCACAAACTCTCGAGAAGATTCTTTATCTTAGGTTTGATTGATATGGTGTTGATCAATCTAATTTTGGTTGGAGTCTTGGAGATCACATGGACTGACTTTTTTCAGTTTATATACAAAGTTTATATACATAAACTGACTTTTTTCAGTTCCAATTGTATTATCAACATTAATTTTTCCGGTGCAATAATGATCTTAGACAAGAATTAAAAATAAAATGGGAATCACAGTCCACATGGAACTGGAACTCTTTTTTGTGGTTGTCGTCTTGTAATCTTCTCATTTTAGTTTTCACTGGCTTTACCATGGTTCATATGTAAGAGTGAGACTCATACAACAGAATGGGAATGGCAATCTATATCATTTGTCTCATGTTTTCCTTTCGCTATGGGTTTAGTTGGATGTTATTCTGTTGGAAAGAGGAAGATTTTCAAATTTCCAATAAGTGGACATATTATGAGTTATTATATGGACAAACTGATTAGATTAAGAGGTTTGTAATGTTCATTCATGCAGCATACCACGCTTATTTATGATCTGGTTAGATATTTTGATAAAGTTTCATTTTTGTCCATCTAATTGTTTGTTTAGTTCAGAAGGCTTTTCCAGCGATTGCATGACATATGTTCTTCTCATTTGGTCATCTATTTGTTCCCTTAATATAATTCGAATTATTCAGTGTAGATATGCTGCTTGATGATCTTTTGGTCATTGAAAATTCGCTATTCCAGTTGGATAGCGATTCTCCCATGTTAACATCGGAGAGAGCCTCACCTA
Source organism: Eucalyptus sideroxylon (assembly GCA_014182405.2). Lineage (NCBI taxonomy): Eukaryota > Viridiplantae > Streptophyta > Magnoliopsida > Myrtales > Myrtaceae > Eucalyptus > Eucalyptus sideroxylon. The sequence continues at coordinate 32,402,103 of CM024555.2, read as the reverse complement.
TCAGTGGTCCAAAATTAAATGCGTCTAGAGCTGTTCCTGCAACATCTCCAACTTCAAATAGTGCACTAGATTATTCATCTGGTGGCATGGGGTATTATACTTTCTTCCCCATCTCTCCTGTCCTTCCTTTTCTCAAGTACAAGTCTGGAATTTGTTGTGCCTGTAGTGACATACAATTGTTTCTTTTCGCCCCCAATCTCGTGTCCCCCTCTGCTTCCCTCCTTTTCTGGCCATTAGGCTGCATGCCTACAGGCACTTGTTGTCACGCAGACACGCCCAAACATTTTAGTTAGCATCTTGCCTGCGTGTATTTAATGATGTGTTTATAACAGTTCCAGCATGGACAAAAACTCGATGGAAAAACTTAGGGAGGCGGCTAACGCTGTCTGGCAAGCTGTTCAATCGGCATCTTCTGTCCCTGCAGAAGAAACATCAGTATCAGATGAAAACTCTCCAGCAACTTAAACCGCTTCAGATGGTAGTGACACTGAGGGAGACATTTGTCAGGGTCTGTGAACTATGTTCTTTGTGCTTATATTGTTGTCCTATAGGTGGTAGTTGCCAAGGGGGCTGTAAGTAACCTTGGTGGAATGGTAAGACAGCTATCACTGGATCCATTTGAAAATGAGAGCAGACGGATGGTTCTGATGAATAATGAGCTGTCATATCCTACAAAAAAGTTCACCAGACAGAAATCTCCTCAAGGCTTGCATAAGAAGGTGAGTGTTAAAGAAGTCAATACCATCATCCTCATTCGAACTTTTGCCAGGCTTAATTACCTCTTTTCTCTTTTCAGATTATATCCACTTTGCTTCAGCCTCGAAATTGGAAAGCTCCTGCCAATAGGAGGTTTTTCCTGGATTCTTACAAAGTTGGGGAGCTCTGTTATGCTATAGAACAGCTTTTCATAGAGAAAAAGATAGGGAAAATGTTACAAATGGTCCATGAACTTTCATCTAATGTTCAATTTCATCCATGAGCTTTCGATTTGCTCAATTTGATCACTGAACTATCATCTAATGTTCAATTTCATCACTGAGCTTTCGATTTGCTCAATTTAGTCCCTGAACTTTCATCTAATATTCCATCTAGTCCCTAACTATTTGAAAATTGACCAATTTCCCTTCTTCGTTTTTTAATAGGAAACTGTTTTTTTTTTATAAATAAAAAAAATACCAAATTGGTTTTTTTTTTTTTTTTGGTTGAAAAAGTACCACATTTATGCAAATTAATAAATGTCAATATTTCTTTCCTTTCTCCATATTAAAAAAAATGGAAAAAGGGATAGTAATAATCAACAAAGGTGAATCTTGCATTTTGATTTCTTTTTTGTATTTGCAAATTACTTGGATAATGTACAAAAGCCCATCAATCGGTTTTTCCCTTTTTGGTGAAGCCCATAAAAAGAATCGATTTATGGGCTTTTGTACATTATTCAAGTAATTTGCACGCGGTGTAGTTTTCTACCGTGGAATATGATAGTTGGGCTTATTTGTTGCATAGGTGTATACATAGTTTGAGAGGTAGCAAATTTTACTAGTTATTTGTGAGAGTCTCTCTTTTCTTCCCCACCCTCTTTTTCCCTCCTGCATTGAGATTACTACATGTACATGTATATTAGGTCTTTGTAAGAGATGAGGAAGATAAAGTTGAACACAGGGTGTGTCGTGCTAGTGGTATTTACTAATGTAATGTAAATGTTTCTCTGATTTTTGATTATTTAATTCTTAAATCATATCTTTTGTGAAATTTAGTTTGGATCATTGGAAATTTTGAGTGGCATAGATTTGTCAGATTCTTGCAAGGGGCAACAACTCCCACAAAGCTCTTAAGGCTTTGTCCGTTTGTGTATCATTTTTATTGTCATTTGAGCTCGCGTCACAGGATTAAATCAGTTGGTAGTTGTTCTCCCTTTTCTTCTCGCCCTCTTGCTCCTCAATTGATGGTTATTCTGACAAATTTAAAGTAAGATTTTTTTTTTTGAAGGGATAGAAAATTGTAAATATTTCTTGGGGAAAATTTCAAATAAGGACCCAAAGTGCCATCATTTTCTCAAAAGAGGATCTGAAGTGAAGTTTGTCTCAAAGAATGACCCAAAGTAGTCATTTAATCTCAAAGAAGGACCTCATTTGCCGGCCGGTGAATAGATGCATCTTCAATGTATATTCCGATGGCTTGATTATGGTATTTTGTCCTTTTTTTTTTTTTTTTTCATTTTTGGTTGCCCCATTCAACGTCTTCTTGGTCCCATGTTCACTTCTTCTTGCCTAGATCAAGAAAATTAGACTTGGGGAAAGGCCAGTGAGCATCGGCCGTTGGTATGGGCCAGCAATGGGCGTCGAGCGAGGGCTCCATGCTCATCGTTGAAGTGGGCAAGGGCCATCAAGCCCTCGCTAGCCATGAGGGAGGGGGCCAATCCAAATCGAGGCCTTACGTGAAGGTCCTTGAGGGCAAAAGGGGTAGCCAAAGAAGTTGTCGATCTAGGAGCGGTGGTGGGAGGAAGGGATGAAGAAAGTGATCTAGGCATCCCAGTCGTAGTCCTAGCAGAAGACAAGGTTGTTGATGGAGTAGCGGGTGGAGGTGGGGGAGGTCGCCCCTCACAGCCATCAGCGAGGTCACCCCTCGTTGGCCCTGGGCGAGGGCTCGCCCACCTCATCGGCCACTGATAAGGATCGATGAGGATTTGCAAGCCCTCACCCGCAACTAGTGAGGGCTCGATAGCCCTCGCCAGCCACAACCGAGGCCACCCTCATCAGATCTGGCGAGGGTTGGCCTACAAGCCCTCACCCACGGCCGACGAGGGCTTGGTGGCCCTCGCTACTGCCGACGATGGGCATACCCTCGCCAACCCTCACCAACAGCCAACGCTCACTGGCCCTTCCCAAGTCCAATGTTCTTGAGAAGAAGACGAACAGGGGATGAAGAAGATGATGAATAGTGCCACCATTGACCCAAAATAATAATAATAATAAAGAACAAGACAACTAAATTTTTTTTAAAAATAAATTGACAAAAATATCCCTGATCAAGCTACCAGAATATGCATTGGAGATGCATTTATTCACCAGCCGGCAAATGAGATCCTTCTTTGAGACTAAATGATCACTTTGGGTCCTTATTTGAGACAGACTCTACTCCAGGTCCTCTTTTGAGAAAATGAAGGCACTTTGGATCCTTATTTGAGACAAACTTTATTTCAGGTCCTCTTTTGAGAAAATGATGGCACTGTAGATCCTTATTTGAAATTTTCCCTATTTTTTTATTAGGAGCGAGGGAAATTACAAATTCGGTGTATTTTCCTTCCCAATTTTCTTCACCCTTGCTCCCAAACGTAGCCTTATAGCTAAGCATCTCGAAATGATCCATGTGGTCTTTAAGAAAATATTTGGACGAAACAATCAAAATAGGATAGTCAAAGACACCATTACATATGTTGATGGGATCAGCCCGTGGCTGAAGAAAATGTCCCTAATTCCACCAAAATATTGTAATGCACTTCAAATGGTCCTAAGGTTGGTTGTACCTATTAGTAGTAACTTGATTTCATAGGTGTAATATGTTTGTAGCAGCAACTCGATTGCACTTATAATTAGTAATCCACATTGATGGATGGTAATTTGACCACAGAATTTGTAATAAGAGAATGTTAACAGTTAGTAATTAATTAATGAAACAGTAAAATATATCAAATTATTGTAAGTGACGCCACTTATACTTAGTAATTGTCCTGAGCAATATATATTTTGGAGAAAACTATGGGAGCAAAACTCATTCTTTTGGTCAACAAGCAGAACTCAATCATTGGAATTGAGAAGAATCATTTCACGGATGACAATCAGAATCCAAACTTCAAAGTCTCCCTCGAAGACATGGCCAAATTATTGCAGCACTCTATGCAGCAGAAAGTTAGTACCGCCAAATGTGTACCTACGATACCACCCTGCTGTCCCAGCCAGTTTGCTATGAAATGAAGCATGCGAGTTTGTGCCAATGAAAAGGGCGTAATCATCAGAATGCTTTAACTCAATGAGGCTTTTGAAATGCATTGCGAGGTTGGACTAGGCTACAATCAACGTTTAGGATTTTCTTTCCTTTGCAAGAGATAAGACAGATAATCCCAGCCGGCGTTACCTATATTTCAATGCATCCATCACCTACCGTGCAACATATTTGACTCATGAAAAAGAAGGCAGATGAACAAGGTTATGCCTGGACGGAAGTCACCATAACAAACAAAAAGACTTACGTTTTTTTCACAACTTGGCATTGTTAATAGTAGGATCCTTCAAATGCAAGGTTATAGAAGCAGTGATGAAAGGCTTCTCAACAGTCATGAAATCAATATAATGACCTTCACAAACTTGCAGGAACAAAACTCCAACGTAAATTGAGTGCTTTTCCGAAACAAAATCAAACCTAAAAGCAAGCCTTATTTTGCTTTTGGTCAAGGAAAAAACTGTACACCCCACATATGCTTGTCTATTTGTTGCAACCAGTAACAGCAGCATACAAAACAAATTCACCATCAAAGCATCGGAGGGAAAATACGTGAGTAAGGAGATATAACGCCTTCCTGTACATACTTTTTAGAATTGTTTGGATCGGGAACCCACTGCATCTCACTTATGTTGGGAGTCTCGACATAAGTCATGGTGAATTCGCCTGCCTTCTCGATGCTCCCTCTCTTCCCTGCTCTCAACAGAAGATGGTTCCTGTTGTAAGAGAAAATCCCATTGGTCAAACGGATAATATCCCCGGGCTTGAACAGGTCGCACTCCTCACCCCAGAACTGAAAATGCACGGCCGCAGTCTTATCTGCCACAAGTGCCAAGCATGTCTTGCTCTGTCCTACTGTGGCAACCCTGCCTTTGTCCAATAGAATGAATTGTGTGGTTATGTTGTTCTGTGCTGCAGGTGATGTGTGTTTGATAGAGAGCATACTGGCGTAACCTTAAAAATAGAAGATACAGTCACTGAAACTATATGACCAAGAAGTTAAAAGAAAACTACAATGCGAAGGCAACCTTATAATACTCACTTTGGAATGAACTTATCATAAGCACAAACTAGGGAGTTCAATGCAATAAAGATGAGTTTTAGTTCCGGAAGAACAGAACAACAAACTATTTCTCACTGCAGACAGGTTTCTTTCAGTCTCAACTCAACCTCAGATGACCTGAAACGTGGTTGGCCGTGCCTTCGAAACACTGCCTGGCCCCAAAGTGAACAGAGGAGCGGACGGCAGCATTTCCGACCTGAACAGAGGTGCGGCGGACGCCAGGCCCCGATCTGAACAGAGAAGCGGACGCCCCGATCTGAACAGAGGTGAGGCGTCAGGGCCCAACCCGACCTGAGGTGTGGACGACAACGACTCCGAATCACCAACAGGCCTGGATCTAACCAGAAGACCAGTCGGCTACAGGTCTCAAGCTCCACCAAGCCTCGGTCCGACCAGAGGGGCTGTCAGCTTCAGCTCCGGAACCCAGCTGCGAGCTTCCCCGACACGCAGAGCTGTAGCTTGCATCTACCGCGACTCCTTGGGAGGATTATAGATGGGTTTGCCAAATCAATGGAGGCTAACTCAGCAGAACAAGCAAAGGCAGCAGCCTTGGTTTTTTTTTTTAAGGCAGCAGCCTCGGTTGAAACCCTAGATTTTATTTCCTTAAGCCTTGCTCTGAACAAAACAAGAGGAGAGATGCCTTGTTTTACGATTTATAATATATTTTTCATAATTTATTCAATTGATTGAATGCTCAAGTTTTCACACACCGTTCATTTGAGTATTATAAATTTTCAATTTGTCACTTCAATACTATTGTTGTGTGGCATGGTGCTCGTGATGAATGTTTTTTCAAAAGTCATATCACTCCCACAATAAATTGAAAAGTTAAGAAAATCAAGTGAAATTATTTAAAAGTCATGAACTTGATTGAAAAGTTAGAATACTCATGTAAATACTATACGGAAATTATGATACTTAAAATGTCTTTATTTTCATAAATAAATCAAATTAATTTGGACCATGAAATTCTAGGACCTCTCTGCCTCAAAGTATTTCAAGCACCCCGAACTATTGATTTTGCATAGAGCCATAATACATGTGTAACTCGATTGTGGTCAGAAGTTGTATACACATTAATCCCAAAATCAAGTGAAATTATTTTAAAGTCATGACACTTAAGTGATTAGTGGAAAATTTAGAGCGCTAATTTAAATACCGTATGAAATTTATGATGATTATAATATTCTTATTTCCATGACTAGATCAAATTTGTTTGGACCATGAAATTCTAGGACCTCTCCGTCTTAAAGCATTTCACGTCGTCCGAACTGTTGATTTTGCATAAGGCCATAATACTCGAGTAACTCGATTCGGGTCAGAAGTTGTATAAAGCTTAATCCCACAAATAGCAGTTTCAGTATCCATTAATACACCTCATCTTGCAGGAGACCAATGCGGAGAAGAATCCTGAATATCGTTGGCTTGTTGTAAAATTTCGAGAATGGCAAACTGGAAATGAAAGAGTTGAGAATGGCCGAGGCGTGTAATGGCCATCCTCAAAAGTAAATTCCACCTTTCACAAAGTACAGAAGGTGTGTCGCGGTTACTTTGGGAATTGACAGACCTTGTAAAAAGTGTATCCCACACCATTTAGGTAAAGAAGGAATAACATGAAATGCATAACCATCGGAGAGCAAAAGAAACAAGTATTTCGTGTGTGAAAATTTTCAGGTGCATAGATTTGGGCATATCAAATAACGAACAAAGTGGTTGGTATTTGTAGAAGAAAGACGGGAGTATATAGGCATAAGCTAGTTTGACTAAGAATAAATGTCACCACGGCTTGGGAAATAACTAAGAAATGGCTAGCACATCAAATTAGCATAGGCCAGTAGAAGGTCAGCAATGGTCGAAGGTCACATCTATGGGTATTAGATTTAGTGCAAATAGACATTTTGAAATACACTTCACATAACAATCTCCCACATACTTCAAAAGTTATCCTGAAAAGGTATCCTGAAGAAGAGAAAGAACAAATGCTGGTTTCATAGTGGAGTGCAATACAATCTGGTTCTTTTGGTCTATGAACCAGACTTAGAAATAATGCGACATACCTTACAGAACCAATGATGAAGCTTATGCCTTATAGGAACCAAGGTTGTAGGTTAAAGTCCTCACTCATCACTCTACACCCTCACATTTACTATCATGCACTTTTCTAAGTTCATTTACTATCTTCAATTTGGCAACAAATATTCAGCTTTGTTCTCGTAACAGATATGTCCAATTTAAGCAAGGTCGGTCTTATTGAAAAGATAAGATGACATATTAAACAAACCAATTCATTCCCAACTTGATGTAAGATCAGAAATTAGTTAATATTCATCACAAACAATACAACGCGATACTGTTCCCCTCATGCACCGCCGGCAAAGATTTATATCTCGTTAACTGTAACTCCAAATTGAGAACCATAACTTACTACAGAACGCTAATAAAATCTAGTTGAAATATCACAAAAATTGAAACAAGCCTACAGAGATGCCTGTAAATACGATTTTGCCCTTGATAAGTAAATACCTCAATCGCTTGACATTTCCACTTCAATTAGGTGGGGTAGTAGAGATTGAGACCCATGAAATTTCACTTGCGAATCTAGCATGCCACATATCAACTGAGTAAATCAAGTGATGATGTTTATGTAGTTCATTTGTGTACCTCTTTTTGTGCTGGTTTTCCTAGGCCAAATCAACTATGTAAGTCATTTCCTTTGACTTCATTGCGTGTGGCTTCTTGCTGATGGCATTTTCAAGATGATGTTGTTGGAGAAATCTTTCCAGAATATTTTGAAGCTGACAAACATTTCTTTCAGTCTAAGTCTGGATGTTCGGAGACCGTCAGTTTAAAGTCTGAAGACTTTGTACTCCCGAGACTCAAGACCCAAGACTCAAGACTCAAGACTCAAGACTCAAGACTTAAGACTCAAGACTCAAGACTTAAGTCTATTCTCACTGACAGTCTTTCTAATCCAGTGACGAAGGAAATCTAAAGCCGAGGTATATGGTTGAGGATTCGATCCAATCCTCTGGAATAGATTCTTTGGTTGGATAATCATTTCGGATTCTTTAATTCTTATCTAAGATCGATTGAAGATCCGATGGTCGACGAAATAATCTTGGAATGTTCTATTCATGGAAACCAAGATCCCGATTGTATGGGCGAACAGATTGATGGGCTATCATCGATTCCTTAAATAGCTCGGATGATCTTCTTGATTGATTCCGTCCAACGGGTAGATTGGAGGAATTCCTTTGGTAAGTGCCAACGGCTATGATGGCATAAAGGAGTATAAAAGGAAGACGTTCTAGTTGTTTTAAGTGTGTGATCGATAGAAAAATTCCAGTCGAAGAACCTTGGTTGTTAGTCGAGACTGTTCGAGCGAAATTGTATACACAGAGAGTGTTTATATTTGGTGACACCTTGAGCGAGTGTGGTAGATAATCTACACCTAGAATTCAAGGAAGATCAACACCGTAACAGCTCTTTGATTATAGTGGAATCCAGCCAATCGGCTGTCGGTGCGAAAGAGTGGACGTAGGCTTGGATCAAGCCGAACCACTATAAACCGCGTGTTTAATTCTCTCTTTCCTTGCTCAGTCTTATATTGATTATTACTCTTTGCAAATCCTTCAACTGTCTAAGTATTGCGCAAGTATACAGAAATTATCGAGAAAATTTTTTGTATACCTATTCACCCCCCTCTAGGTACTCATACTAGCAATATCAATTGGTATCAGAGCCCGTGTTCTTACTTTGTTTGAAGTGTTTTACTTCGTAGTAAAAGATCCATGGCTAGTATGCTAGCACCGGGGGCTGATGGAAGGGCAAAGCAATACCAGACCACCCTACTTTGACGGAAAGGATTACAACATCCGGAAGAACAAGATGAAAGCTTTCCTACGATCCAAGGATCCTCTTGAATGGGATGTTGTGGAAAGAGGAATCACTCCTGCTGTTGCATCAGTCTCTGAAAGAGGGAAAGAAACTGTTGAAGCCAGCGGAATGCCTCAGGAAGAAATAAACAAGAGACAAGCACTCGATGCAAAAGCAATTTACTCTTTATATTGTGCTTTATCTCCAACTGAATATAACAGAATATCTTCTTGTGTTACAGCAAAAGAAGTATGGGATAGATTACACATCACCTATGAAGGGACAGATCGAGTGAAGGAGACCAGAATTAACATTCTCCTCGGTCAATATGAGGCCTTCAAAATGAAACCAGGAGAATCTATAACTAACATGTTTAGTCGTTTTACAGATATTGTCAATGGTCTTGAGAACCAAGGACAAAAAATTTCTGATCCCATGAAGGTGAACAAGCTTCTGCGTGGACTCTCCAAGGATTGGAATCATATAAAGACTTCAACAAGAGAGACGCAAAGAATCATGCCATTATCGTAGACGAGCTGATTGGAACTCTTCGGTCTTACGAAGTAGAACGAATTAATGAAGACGAAGATCCAAGAGGTAAGAAAGCTATTGCACTAAAATCAAATGATGATTCTGATGATGCAGATTCTGAAGATGATATGAATGATGAGGAGCTCGCCCTCATGATCAGAAGATTCAAGAAACTGAATAGAAAAGGCAGAAGGTTCAACCCAAAGAAACAAAGTTTTCAGAGACAGCAGACCAAGTCTGTTGATGATGAGGAACCAAACAGAGATGTAGTTTGCTTCGAATGTAAGAAGAAGGGACACATCAGACCCAACTGTCCTCTTCGAAAAGAAAAGAGGAAAAGCTGAGAAGTTTCGAAAGGCTCTCAAAGCCGAAACCACAGAGTGATACTGAGAATGTGAAGAAAGTGATAATGAATATGCCAACATATGTTTGATGGCACATTCGGACTCGGACTCGGATTCTGGATCGGACTCGACACAGTGAATTTGAGGTAAGTGATTTTAAAATTCCTGTCAAAGTCTCTAAATATATTGATGAACTGTGTTTCACTCTTAAGACTTCTCTCAAAAGGATTTCCGAACTTAAAAAGGAAAACTCAATTCTGAAACAAAAGGAAGTTACTTTAGAAGAGAGAGTTAAAAGTCTAGACCTAAATGTTTCTGCTCTTAAAGAAAAAGAAAATGATCTTTTGAAAGAAAATGTTTTCTTAAAAACAGACTTATCAAATATTTCAAAGAAGTTTTCAATAGGGTCGGAAAAACTTGAAAAAGTTCTTTCAGTCCAAAGACCTTACTTTAATAAGTCTGGTCTAGGTATGACAGCGGAAACAATCCCCTTGATTGATTTTCCAAAAGTAAAAGAAAGAATTAAGAAAAGACCGTCAAAAGAGGCTTACAAAAATCATTTCAAGAAAATCTTTGTAAAATCGTAGGTCGAAATGCTCTAAGATGTTCAAAATGTAACAGTCAAGATCATTTTGAAAAAGACTGTCCTATGGTTTGGAAACCTGTTAAGAAAGTATGGCCTAATAATGCTTATCCTACTAACATCAAAGGACCCAAGAAAATTTGGGTACCAAAGAAAGCTTGAGACTCTCTTTTGAATGCAGGTCTCCGTCAAGAAAAAGATAAAATGGTATCTTGACAGCGGATGCTCAAGACACATGACAGGAGACTCAAAATGCTTCGTAAAGCTTGTTCAAGTAAACGGCGGAAATGTTTCATTTGGAGGAAACGGCAAAGGAAGCATCGTGGGATTTGGAACTGTGAGAATAGGAAATCTCACAATAAGCAATGTTTCTCTAGTAGAAGGACTCAACTATAACCTTCTCAGCATTAGCCAATTGTGTGATACCGGTTTCAAGATCTCCTTTTCAAGAAGGAATTTGCTATGGAATTAGTAAAGACTCTACTGAGTCTTTCATGGGATGAAGACATGGAAACATCTACCTCTTAGACATGAAAATGAATGAATCTCAATGTCTAATTTCAATCCAAGATGAAGCAAGCTTATGGCACGAAAGCTTGGCCATGTCAATATGAAGCAATTAGCCAAAATCTCATCAAAGCAAGCTTATGGCACAGAAAGCTTGGCCATGTCTACCCAAATTACCATATCAAAAGTCCGATCCATGCACTCCCTGTGTTCTGGGAAAATAGGTAAGAAATTCATTTAAACCAATAAATCATGTCTCTACTAATCATGTACTACAGCTGCTGCATATGGATCTCTTCGGACCAACCAGAACTCAGAGTATTGGAGTGATCGAGTTGGTAAGTTTGAAGAAAGATCAGATGAAGGCATCTTCCTTGGATATTCTACATCAAGTAAAGCCTACAGAGTCTATAACAAGAAAAGCCAGTCTATGGAAGAATCAATGAATGTCAAATTCCAAGACTCGGCGCAAGATGAATCCAGCCAGACTCAATATGAAGAGTCGATCTCACTCTAGACCTTCCAAAGTCTTCAACTCAAGAAGCATCTCGGACTACGGAAGTCCAACATCAAGAAGCTCATGAAGATTCAAATAAAGAAAGAGATCATCAACCAAGCAAATCAACCAAGAATCGGAAACACAAATCCAGTCATCCTAAAGATCTCATTATTGGCGAAATCAATGAAGGAATCCGCACGAGATCAAAAAGACGTGAAGAATCTAGTGCTGTTGCTCTCATCTCTGAAATTGAACCAAAAAGCATAGAAGAAGCTTTATCGATGAAAGCTGGATCGAAGCTATGCAAGAAGAGCTCGAGACAGTTCAACATCAATGATGTCCGGGAATTGACATCTAAACCAAAAGGTAAAACTGTTATTGGAGCTAAATGGGTATTCAGGAACAAGATGAACGAAGAAGGAAAAGTCGTACGAAATAAAGCAAGACTCGTGGCCAAAGGATATACGCAAGAGGAAGGAATAGACTATGACGAGACTTACGCACCAGTAGCAAGGTTAGAAGCTATTCGTCTATTACTTGCGTTTGCTTGTTACAAAAATTTCAGGTTATTTCAAATGGATGTCAAAAGTGCTTTCCTAAATGGATTTATCCAAGAGGAAGTTTATGTGGAACAACCGCCTGGATTTGAAGACCCAAAGAAGCCAGACTCAGTCTTCAGACTGAAAAAGGCTCTGTATGGTCTGAAGCAAGCACCTCGAGCTTGGTACGACAGACTAAGTAAGTTCTTATTACAGAACGGATTTGTCAAAGGTAAAGTAGACACTACTCTATTCATCAAAAAGGAAAACAAAAGCTTTTTACTCGTTCAAATATATGTTGATGACATTATTTTTGGATCCTCTAATGAAAGTCTTTGCAAGAAATTTTCTAAGTCTATGCGGGACGAATTTGAAATGAGTATGATGGGAGAGTTAACATTCTCTCTTGGACTTCAAGTTAAACAAATGAAGGAAGGAACTTTCATCCATCAAGAAAAATATGCGAATGATCTTGCTAAAAGGTTTGGATTGGGAAAGTGCAAAAAGACCGACATACCAATGTCATGCTCTCAGAAGATAGACAAGGATGAAGAAGGGAAGAAAGTAGATCAAAAGCTGTATGGGGAGCATGATCGGTTCACTTCTTTATCTTACGCTTCTAGACTTGATATTTTGTTGAGTGTTTGCATCGTGCTAGGTTTCAATCAGATCCTAGAGAATCACATCTCATTGCCGTGAAACGTATTATCAAATACGTTGCCTCATCTTCAAACATCGGTCTTTGGTATCCAAAGAGGGGAGACTTTAATCTTCTAGGATACTCAGATGCAGATCTAGCCGGTTGCAGAGTCGATAGAAAGAGCACTTACGGAACTTGTCAAGCTGCTTGGAAACGGGACGGTGTCTTGGTTCTCAAGGAAGCAAAGCACTGTAGCTCTTTCAATGACAGAAGCAGAGTATGTAGCTCTTGGAAGCTGCTGTTCGCAAATTCTCTGGATAAAACAACAGCTACAAGACTTTGGCATTGAAGACTCATGCACAGAAATCAGATGTGACAACACCAGCGCGATCAATCTCACCAAAAATCCAATCCTTCATTCAAGAGCAAAGCATATTGAGATTCGACATCACTTCATTAGAGATCATATTCAAAATGGAGAAATATCGATTCAATTTGTTGATTCGAAGAGTCAACTAGTGGATATATTCACAAAGCCTTTGGAGAAAAATCAATTCGACTTTATTCGCTCAAGACTCAATATTTTGAAGCTTGAAGAAGTTAAAGTCTAGAGACTCACCAACTCGAGACTCGGTCTCTCGGGCTTTAAATCATGAGACTCAATTATTCATGGCTAAAGGCGTAAGTTGTTATTTTATCTCGAAAAGGTACGTTCTTTCATTCAGATATAATTTGTGTGAAATCTGAAAACTTGTTTTTTAAAGGAATTAATTTTGGCAGTTATTGATTTTGAAAAGAAGTGTTCGTACACTTTCCTTGTACCGATTAAACTTCTCTTTTCAAATCCGAGTATATATATATATACCGTCTTTCTTTGCCCAATTTTCAAAACCCTAAAAGGAACTCTCCTCCCGATCTGTTTCTACTTCTTGTTCGTCGTCGAGAAAGTGGTCATTTTTCTTGGGAAGAGCAAGTGAAGGAATCTTCCAATAGACAAAGAAAGATGTCGACTTCGAGGAAATCATCAAGAATCGCAAACAGGGGACCACAAAGAATGGAGAAGGGACCGACTCACTTCGATCTTGCGAGGAAGAAGACTTATCAAGTCGGCGACAAAGTCCGATTCGCTCTCCTCCACGTCATTCATCGTCTCCTGCCCCACAAGGTGCAAGTCAACATCGGAAGAAGAGATAATCGAGGAAGCCGACCCAGTAAGAGTCCAAAGACCCTCATTTATCTATAAGCTTTATCGTGCGTTGAAAAGCTCGGTTCTTCATTAAAATATATAGATGACTTCCTTAAGGACAAAAATTATGGGAATGAATATCTATTTCTGCGGAGAATGGAGGAATTGGAAATTGCCCCTAAAGGAAGGGCGAGAGGAGGCTCTTGCGAACATTCCCGAGACCCTCGTTTGCCAGGACAAAATCTGATTGACGGGAACGATGACGACAAAATGTTCCTTGAATTTAAACCCAGAATGGGTGTGGCAGCAAAGGTGAAAGGAAATGGGATGGATTTGTTTAAATCCAAGGATCAGGAAAAAGTGTATTTCAGGCTGTTGAAAAGAGGGGTGATAAACCCTAGAAGTGTCGATTTTGACTTCCTGGACACCATCAACGTGAACTTAAGAGAAAAGTTGAATTTACTTCAACTCGAGACTTTTTGCTCTGACTCTACGGATGGGTATGCTCAATTGACCGCTTATTTCTATTCAAATCTTAGCTTTTTGGATGCGAATAGAATTTCATTCAGTGTTCGAGACCAAGTCCACGTAGTAGATGTGAATATGTTGGCGGACATAGTTGGAGTTGAACGGGGACGCTATCTCCCAATCAAAGTCTCACCTGCTCGTACTACTCGGATCTTGTGAAAGATAGGGACGTAGAGAAGAAAATTACCTATTCAGAATGAAGGCCATCAACATCGTGCTTCATAAGATTGTGATCAACCTGTCTCGAGACCAAAGTCTACGTCAAAGACTTCGTGTCTCTTTCGAAGCAAAGTTGATGTATGCGATCAACTCGGGACGGAAGTTTTCTCTCCCGCACACTATTCTCTTCCATATGTACAGAGCATTGTCAAAAGACAAAGGACAATTGCCTTATCTGGTGCAGTGACCAAGATCTTCAGACATCGAACATTGAACCGCCACATACATTTTGTGTTCGACCGTGTGAGAAGATGGTGGTAGGGTTGAAAATGTTAATGAAGATGCGTCCGCAAGAACTCTCCAAGGCAATGGAGAAATTCAAAGTGAAATCTCCAGTTCAGTCTGCCTCAAAGAGAAAAGGAAAAGAGGTCATTGGTGCTCCATCGAAAAAGAAGAAAAGAACTCTCATCCTTGAGGATGAAGAAGAAGATGAAGATGATGAAGATCCCTCTATCCAAGCACTGACAAGAACAAGACGTTACGTGTCTCATCCGACAAGATCTTAGAAGAGCGAGAGAGAAGAAGGAGAGCGAGAACGAGAGAAGAGGAAGAACAGAGAGAGAAGGAGAAAGAAGTTGAAGAAGAAGGAGAAAAAGAAAAGTCTGCTGATAAATCTGGAGAGAAGGGAAATCAAGAGCATGATCATCACTCTTCCCCTTTCGATGTCCTAGAGACAGGGGGAGTTAGCGAGCAAGAGAGGTCTACACCTTATGCTGCTGTCAGTGAAGATCTAAGACAATCTCCAGAAGACCCAGAAGAAGTTCAGGTCTCTCAAATGCCTGAAGAAGGTGATACGTCGATTCCAAATCTGCCAGACCATACAGAAGCGCCATCGTCTGCATACACACCATCTGAGAAAGCCAATGCCAGTACACAGACGGATGATTCTGCAGATTTTCGTAGCATCATGAATATTCTTCTGGAAATGCGTAGCCAGATATATGTTCTGGACTGTGAAATCCAAGCTTTGAAGAATGCTGGACAAGCATCTTCAGTCTCTCTGGAGGATAAATTCAAAGACCTCGCTCTGCAACTTCAAGCCAATGCTAAGGGAGAAGAGGTAGCTCATCTGAGAGAAGACCTGAAGAAGCTCGAAGGAGTAGTCCAGTCCATTGGGGATTTCCAGATCGTGCGCATTCCCAAGCAGACATGACTCCTTTCTCACCCTTTTTAATGCTGACAAAAAGGGGAGAACCAATTTGAACCAACATCTTTTAAAACTTTGACTTTTGTGGTTATGTTTATTTTTGAGTATGACTTGAGAACTTGAACTTGGGTGTGAATTTGACTGAATTGACCGTGGATTGTGATGCTTGACTGGTTGCATTTATTCAAGTATTGTTATATGGTGTTTCTCATGAAAGACTAACCAATTTTTTTGGATGCAGAGTGGATTAATCTTGAACTTGAACTTGGTTGTTTTATTAATTCTTTATTGTGAGTTAGCCATATTGTTATATGGTGTTTCTCATCAAAGACTAACCAAGAAATGTTTTATTAATCTTTATGAGTTAGCCATATTGTTGAGAAATGTTTTGTTCAGTTGTTCAAATCTTCAAGAAAGTTTTGTCACCATCAAAAAGGGGAGATTGTTGGAGAAATCTTTCCAGAATATTTTGAAGCGACAAAACGTTTCTTTCGATCTAAGTCGGATGTTCGGAGACCGTCGGTTTAAAGTCGAAGACTTTGTACTCCCGAGACTCAAGACCCAAGACTCAAGACTCAAGACTCAAGACTCAAGACTTTAAGACTCAAGACTCAAGACTTAAGTCTATTCTCACCGACAGTCTTTCTAATCCAAAGTGACGAAGGAAATCTAAAGCCGAGGTATATGGTTGAGGATTCGATCCAATCCTCTGGAATAGATTCTTTGGTTGGATAATCATTTCGGATTCTTTAATTCTTATCTAAGATCGATTGAAGATCCGATGGTCGACGAAATAATCTTGGAATGTTCTATTCATGGAAACCAAGATCCCGATTGTATGGGCGAACAGATTGATGGGCTATCATCGATTCCTTAAATAGCTCGGATGATCTTCTTGATTGATTCCGTCCAACGGGTAGATTGGAGGAATTCCTTTGGTAAGTGCCAACGGCTATGATGGCATAAATGAGTATAAAAGGAAGACGTTCTAGTTGTTTTAAGTGTGTGATCGATAGAAAAATTCCAGTCCGAAGAACCTTGATTGTTAGTCGAGACTGTTCGAGCGAAATTGTATACACGAGAGAGTGTTTATATTTGGTGACACCTTGAGCGAGTGTGGTAGATAATCTACACCTAGAATTCAAGGAAGATCAACACTGTAACAGCTCTTTGATTATAGTGGAATCCAGCCAATCGGCTGTCGGTGCGAAAGAGTGGACGTAGGCTTGGATCAAGCCGAACCACTATAAACCACGTGTTTAATTCTCTCTTTCCTTGCTCAGTCTTATATTGATTATTACTCTTTGCAAATCCTTCAACTGTCTAAGTATTGCGCAAGTATACAGAAATTATCGAGAAAAATTTTTGTATACCTATTCACCCCCTCTAGGTACTCATACTAGCAATATCAGATGTGTTAGCTTCGAAGATGTTGGTGTCTTTTGATTACCAAACACTCAATTTTGAAAATATTCAGTAAAGCCTTTGTGTATGGCATGGTCGGGACGATAGGCACAGCAGTAGCAACAGAGGATGATGGCACCACAGCATCAGTATTGGGTCAATAGCTCCAGTAGGAAGGGGGACATCAGTTCCAGCAGCAACATCTACAGAGAGCAAATTTTATCCTTGAGATTGGTTTGAAATTTCAAAGAAGGCAAATTGGAAATGTGGAAATTGAAAATGTCTAAGGGATGCAAGCACCATCCTCAAAGATAAGTTGTGCCCTTTGCAAAGTGTGTTGTGGCTCTCTTTCAGAATTCAACAGACCTTCTATATAATGTGCACCACACTATTTAGATGGCATACAATCAACATGAATTGCGAAACATTTAGGGAGCAAAAGCAAAGGGTATTTACGCGAGCAAATGTTTGGGCGCATAAATTTGGGCAAATCGAAGAAAGAAGTGCTTGGTGTTTATAGAGGAAAGAAGGTGTACATGGGTAACGGCAAGTTCGACTAAGGATAAATACTGCAACGGCTAGTGAAGTACTCAAGCAACGACTAGCTCATTCAATAAGCAACGACCAGTAGAAAGTCAACAATGGTCAAAAGTCACTTGTATGTACATTTGATTATATTGTATATAGACTTTTTGAAATGCATATGCAACATGACTACAGTTGAGTTATAAGAAAAATGGAGAAACATTATGTCATTATACTAGAGAATTTCTTCAACAAAAGGAGTGAGTGGGATGCAAATGATCATGCCACAAAAAGGGAAATTTTCCATCGGCAATAAGATGGTTTATACATGAAGAGTCCAGCAATGTTCTTCAAGTCTTGGATAAATTGAAAATGGAAGAAGCATTAGATGGAACAGATGGAGTCCAGGAGGATTTATCCTTCAAATTGTCGCAATTTAACCATAAACCCCAAATAGAAACAGCTTGAGTATATGACATAAGCTTTATTCCATCATATAACCCTTCTAAGACCAAGTATTCGATTTGAAATCCCAGAGGAAAATAGCTTTGTTTGATTTGGTTAATCCTAAAACCAAATATGTTAGGGAAATCCCTTATGATGTTTTGAAGATGACAAAATAAATCAAAGACTACTAACATGTTTAATGGTTAAGTAATAGACCATGTAGATGATAGAACATGTAAAGGATATTGTCAAAGTGTGAAGACGACCAGAAGACTGAACGTAACATATGTCCAAAGTATATTATGAAGATTTCCAGACTTCTATATCAAAGTCTGAAGACTGCCAGACTTTAGTGTCAAAGTCTGAAGACTGCCAGACTTTAGTGTCAAAGTCTGTTCTACATCAGAAGTCTGCTCACTCTGACAAATTCCAGACTGAACGTGAAGGAAGAACTAGAAGACAGACTCTATGCTAAAGCTGAACTGGGTACAGACCTTAAAGCTAAATCTGTTCAGAAGCAAAATATGTTCAGACTCAGATTGCAAAATCTATCGCACTCAGACTCAAATTGTAAAGTCTATTACTCTCAGACTTTACATCCATATTCGACAGAACGTAAATCAAGCCCAATCATATAACGGCTAGTGATCTGGTTTGGATTCCACATCAAGATTGATTTGATTGACTCAATCTATTTGATTGACGATTGGATCTTGAAGACAAGAACTTTCTATACGAAGAAGCTTTACTTATGGAAACCAAGATTTCATTTGTATGGGCGATCGGAATCAATTTGGGATTCTACCTTTGTCACTCAACGGCTACCAAATCTTCTAGATACAGAGTTGTCCAATGGGTATATTGGAAGACGATTCTCCAGGATACTGTCCAACGGGTAGTTTGGAAGTGGAGGAGTATTTAAGGAGATCATGGACCGATGAGCAAGTAAGAGACGGGGCATAGAATTTATAATTCCAAAGTCTGAGCGATCTTCGATCATACACTTTTCTTTGGAGAGCTTAAACGTTTGTGATCATGAGAGGAATACCAAAAGAGTGACTTAGTGAGATAGTGTGATCTACTAAGTGTTTGCACTTAAAGTTGTAATCTCTTGTTGATTGCATAGTGGAATCCAGCCAAGAAGGCTGTTAGCGTGGGAGAGTGGACGTAGGCTTGGATTAAGCCGAACCACTATAAATCTTGTGTTCTTATTCTCTTCCCTAACTCCTTTATTTTACTCGAAGTTTATTATTCCGCATATATTTGCCAAGGTTTATTTTATACACCTATTCACCCCCCTCTAGGTGTTCATACTAGCACTCTCAAGATATAGCTTTGAAACTTGCTGAAAGTAGATGGAACTTATAAAGAATGTACATCACCATTTAGAAACATCACGAGGTCCTTAGCAAAAAGCATAAGTGTCTGAAGTGAATTTCACAGCAATAGACTAAAACTTCAAACTCCCTCCAGTAGCAGTTGCTCTAACAACTTTGATAGGACCCCAATAGCAATCATCGACAAAAAAGGCGAGAGAAGGTCATCTTGTCAAAGACTTCTTTTTTCTATAATCCAAGAGTACAGGTGTGAAGGCTTGGCTATCGGAAAGCCTATGAAACATCTTGTAGGCCTATAAGGGGTTAGGTTAAGGTTTTTGGTTTATGTAGATGGAATAGTTTTGACGCAATTGGTGGGATTTGAATGGATGATCTCTAGTTGTTGAGCTAGAAATCCTTTAATGCCACAAACAATTGCAGTATGCTAGCTTTTCTTTTTCCAAAAGAATTAGTGGCTAACTCACTATTTACACTGACTGAGAATACACACATTTTTCTTTTGAAGCTATGAATTGAGGGGGAGCTCCAATGGCATGAAAAATTATTAAGAATAAGCTACCGATTATAGAACGCATTTGTACCTGACATGAAAGGACAACTAATAACCGCATGCACGTGACATTGTTGTGGTTCATTTTCACATAACTATAGAGTTCTAGATAATCAATTCATTACATCGACTATTGCCTGTCCAAACACGATATTTGAGAGCATCGCTTGCTTAAGCTTGAAGGTAGTGGTGAATCCTTGGAAAAATGATTTTTTCGAAATAGTCCTCCCGATCTATATATCTTAGATCAAAGCGGAAGACACTTTCCAAGTCCACTCCATTCTCTATGACTGTGCCTTTTAAAGCTTTTATATTCGTATCATGGAACCTGGGTTGGTTTAGAAAAGGAAAGAGAAACAAAAATGAGATTTCGGTGACGACTAAAATTTTCATTTTGTATAGTCGCTACTTTATTTATTTGCCATGATTTTATGCGAATTTATCAATGAGTTGATCACAAAACTAGGGCTTGCATGCCCTTGAACTATGCGTAACGTGCCGCTCGCATTGCGTTGTGGATATTCCTTTTTAGGTCGGCTTGCAAGCTGTGGAAACCATTTTGCTCCTGCAAAATGTGACAAAAAATGTTAACAAACTCATTTATATCGATAGGTATACGGTGCGAACATAAGATCTTTCACTGTGACTATGCCTTTGACTTTTTAAGCCGCGTGGCATTACAAAGATAAAATTACTATTATTATCATTTTCCTTTTGGCTGACAAATGTTCATATTCCACACGTGATCCAACGACAGCGTGAAATATGGTGAAGGTTTTTGCGTCAAACACTAGGCGGACCTTTAAATGTTGCAAAAAGTGTATGTACGTACAATGTCTCGGCAATGCTATTTAGTCATAAAGCTCGACATTTGTCTACATAATTTTTTTTTTAATCATGGATAGACCTAGTTAATAAACAGGGGCTCACCTAATGAGTAATAGGATTTTATGACCGATAGATGATTACGTCATAAAGTCACTTTGATCGAATAATTATTTGACTGAAACATAAATCGATTATTTGAGAACTGCGAGAAAATATTGGGTACTCCTAGCAAGAAGACATCTCAAATTGCGCCATGTGTCCAACGTGGGCCCACATTATCAGGGAAATTCCTCTCTCTTCTCTCTCCCTCCTCTGCACACTCTCTCTCGCCCGACCCTCTATCTCCAATCGACTTTTTTTTTTTTGTGTGGATTTATGTGTGTTTCCAGTCCGACCCATTTTAGGCCGCTTTTGTCTTCACCGGCACTAGGAAACGGGGCTTCTTGGAGGGATGTGGGTTCTCCACCTCATCGTCCACGTTGTCGGAGATTGCAAATTGGGGGAGAACTCCGAGAGTGCCGGGGTGTTCAGATCGAACTCGTGGTGCCCCTGACTTTGTGTGTGAGTTGACCCCACGCCCTCCGAGACGCTCACCCTGTTGGCAATTGAGGCGATGGCGACGGCGATGGCGGTTGAGGAGGCAGGAGTGGGGGCCTTCGAGTGGTACCTCGTGCCCACCGAGAGCTTGGTTGGTTAGGGAGCTCTTGTGGCAGATCAAGCACTCGTGGACCTTCCCAAACATACTGGAGGAGGTGATCGTTGTGGAGGTCGAGGTGGCGGGCTGTTCATCCGCACCGGCGAACAAAAAGTGTGTTGGTATAGAGGAGAGAGGAGAGAGAAAAGTAAGAAGAGTTGAGAGAGCCTACAAAGAAGGGAGAGAGAAGAGAGAGGAGAGAGAAAGGTGGGGAGAATTCATCGAGCGAGCATGCAGAGGGGGGAGAGAGGAGAGAGGAGAGAGAAAAATGGGGAGAGAGGAGATAGAAAAGTGGAGAAATATTGGTATTGGTACCCATTGTGCTCCAGAGTGGCAAATAAGAAGGTGGTGGCAAATAAAAAGGTGGTAGGAAGGTGACACGGGTCCTTGTGGGCCCACAATCCGCAGAAAATGAGGTGCCATTTTGAAAAATTTCAGGGTTCCCTCATCTTCGCTCTCTCCAGCATTCGTGCTCGTGCTATATTTAAGCTGACATCGCTGGACAGGCTCCTGCTCTCATCAATGTCCGCCGCAAGCTCGCTCAACCTCACCTCCATCTTCACCATCACTCTCGCCCTCTCCCTCGGTCCCACTCTCCCTCCTTTGATCTTCCGCCCACCTAGTGCTGCCCTTCCATGGATCACGTTCACAGCCATGCCGTTTGAGAACTCAATTCCCCCAAAGTTGGTGTTTCGGAGGATGACCTCCCCAACTGGCGATGCGGTCGAGGGAGCTAAGAAAGAGGCCACGGTGGAGTAGTCGAGGGACTTGATGTCAATGCGGCGAAGCCTGAGCTCGGGGCTCTTGACGCGGACGGTGAGGGTGAACCCGAGGAAGGCGGCGTGGAGGATGATGATCTGGGCGAGGGTGTAGACGAAGCACTTGCTGCTACTGCGCCTCTGGTAGCGGCGAGGCGGCGGCTTGGTGAAGTGGGCACCCTCCACATCATCGCTTCGGAGGCGGGATCCGGAGGGCGTGATTGGGCTGTTTGGATCTACTTTAGGCATCGCGAAAGTTGGAGTTCAAGTGAATGCGAGAGAGGACGGGTTGTTGAGGGGGTTTGATGTGTTCCTGTGTTGTCGTCTGAGGTTTTTGTCGGTCAGACGTGCAGGACTATGTGAAAGCTGGGTCTCAGTGGGTCTGTGTTGTGTTGCTCTTTGAACCTCCGCTGGTGATGACCCGTGCAAGGCGTTCGAGGTGGCGTAGGAAGGTGGTAAAGCCTGAGGCAAGATCTGAGATAGCTAGTATAAGCACCTAGAGGGGGGTGAATAGGTGTATAATAATTTCTCGTGATAAGTGAGCAATACGAAATAGACAATAGAAAGGAAGTTCTCATTTGGTTAACAAAACGAATTATGATCAAAGTAAAGTAGAGAGTAGAGAAGAGAAAATTGAACACAAGGTTTATAGTGGTTCGGCTTATTCCAAGCCTACATCCACTCTTCCGCACTGACAATCCACCGGCTGGATTTCGCTATGAACAAAAGAGATGTTACAGCAAAGCTCTCCCTTGATTCCACAGTGTAGATATTCTACCACACTTCCTCAAGGTTTCTCAAGAATATAGACTCTCTTTTGCATACAAGATTTCGCTCAGCAAATGAATTGACTAAGAACAAGGAGTTTCAGACTTTGGAATTCTTCTATCGTGCACACACACGAACAACTGGAACGTCTTCCTTATATACTCCTTTATGCCATCATACCCGTTGGCACTTACCAAAGGAATTCCTCCAATCTACCCGTTGGACGGAATCAATTAGGAAGATCATTCGAGCTATTAAAGGAATATGTCGATAGCCCATCAATCTTGCTCGCCTATACAATCAGGATCTCGGTTTCCATAAGTAGAACCTTCCAAGTATACTTCGCCAATCATCGGATCCTTAATCAATCTTGATTCGAATAAAGGAATCCATTATGTGATATCCAGCCAAGAGATCTTCTTTAGTCGATAAGGTCAAATCCTTAATGAAACACTCAATTCTGGATAGCCTTTCTTCAACGGATTAGAAACTGTCAATGAGAATAGACTTTGAGTCTTGAGTCTGGCAGTCCAGAGGTCTTCAGACTTTAAATAGTAGAGTCTACAAATCTTCAGATTAGACTAATGGAAACGTTTTGTCAGCTTCAAAATACTCCAGGAAGATTTCTCCAACAATCTCCCCATTTTTGATGGTGACAAAACTTTCCTGCAGATTTGGATAACTTTGATCTGCAAAACATTACTTAAGCAAATATGGATATCTCATAAAGATAAATGACTTAATGATGACACTAGAATCTGCAACCACAAAAAATAGATTAGTATTTCATGTGAGTAAACCCATTCATAAGATATCAATAGTGCTTAATATAAGTAGTCAAATCCAAATCCCAAATTCAGTCCACATCCAGACACAAAAGTCAAGTCAAGCAAACATCAAAATAAATCAAAAGTTCAAGTTCAAAGTTTCAAATCTTGCACCTCTCCCCCTTTTTGTCAGCATAAAAAAGGTTGAGATGGAAAGAGAATGGATTCAGGAATGCTTGGGAAAACGAACAAGCTGGAAATCTCCCATTGACTGAACAATGCCTTCCAGCTTTTTCAACTCTTCCTTCAATTGAGCCACCTCTTCACTCTTAGCATTTGCTTAAATCTGAAGAGAAAGGGCTTGGATCTAATCATTCAAAGAAACTGAAGAAGCTTGACCTGCATTCTGCAAATTCTAAACTTCGCATCCCAGAGCATATGTCTGACCCCGCATTTCCAAGAGAACATCAAGAATTTTGCGAAAATCTGCTGAATTATCAGTCTGCATACTGGCTTCTGCACGATCAGATGGAGTAAAAGCAGACGATGGCAAATTAGCATAGTCACGCAGATTAGGTGATGAAACATCATGTCCCTCCTCAGGAAATTGAGAGGCATAGATGTCTTCTAGATCTGCTGGAGAGCGATTGACTCTCTCACTGGTAGCAGGATATGAGGACATTCCTCTTTTCTCACAGTCTCTCCTTGTTTCCATGCCTCCAGGTGGAGAAGAGTGTTCCTCATGCTCTCCTTCCTCTTGATTTCCTCTTTCCTCCTCTGCATCTCTTTCTTCAGCTTCTCTCTCCTCTGTTTCTTTCTCTCTGCTTCTTTCTTTTCATCTTCCCTTTCTCCAGTGCTCTGTTCTGAGTCTTTCTCTTGCCGTTCTGTTGATTCTGGAACAGAACGACTTAGGTTCTTCAATGCCATTGCAGAAATGGTGATGTCTTCCTCATCATCTTCATCCTTAACGATGAGAGCTCTTTTTTTCTTGAATGGAGCAACCATGGGCTCCTTCCCTTTTCTCTTTGCAGCCGAAGAGGTTTGATGAGTTTTGACAGGGGTTTTCTCTTTGAATTTCTCCAATGCCTTGTTGAGTTCCTTCAGACGCATTTTAGACACCATTTTTAGTCCCACCACCGTTTGATCACAAGATCGAGTACAGAAAATTCTTGGCGGTTGAACATTCAAATGTCTGAATAAATTTGTCACAAGACCTAGATAAGGAAGTTGACCTCTGTCCTTCACCACTACTCTATACATGTGGAACGTAATAGTGTGAGGAAGAGAAAAAAATTTCCCAGCAATGATGGCATACATTAGCTTTGCTTCTGAGTTTGAAACATCAGTCTTTGAAGTAGATTTTGGTCTGAGGCAATTAATGACAATCTTGTCAAGCAGAATGTTAAATGCACTCATCCTCGAGTAGGAAATCTTTTCCTCTATCTTTCTATCCTTAACAAGTTCCAACGTAGCATGAGCAATAGAGACATTGATAGGTTGATATCTCCCTCTCTCAATCCCAATGACATCAGCCAACATATCTACATTCACCACATTGTCCTGATCTCGGACATTAAAAGAGAATCTATTAGCATCCAAGAAACTGAGATTCGAATAGAAATATGCAGTGAGTTCAGCATAGGCTTCTGTAGAATCATAACAAAACTACTCAAGTTGAAGAAGACTGAATTTTTCCCTCAAATTGACATTCACAGCATCAAGGAAATCAAAATCCACACTTCTAGGGTTTATCACTGTTGGAGAAATCTTCTTGAAGTGTTTTGAAGTTGACAAAACATTTCCATCAGTCTAGTCTGAAGATTTGTAGACATTGCTATTTAAAGTCTGAAGACCTCCGGACAGCTAGACTCAAGACTCAAAGTCTATCCTCATTGACAGTTTCTAATCCGTTGAAGAAAGGCTATCCAGAACTGGATGTTTCATTAAGGATGTAACCTTATCCACTGGAGAAGATCTCTTAGCTGGATATGACATAACGGAATCCTTTATTTGATCATGATTGATTCAGAGATTAAGGATCCGATGATTGGCGAAATATTCTTGGAAGGTTCTACTTATGGAAACCGAGATCCTGATTGTATGGGCGAATAGGATTGATGGGCTATCGACATGTTCCTTTAATAGCTCGAATGATCTTCCCAATTGATTCCATCAAATGGGTAAATTGGAGGAATTCCTTTGGTAAGTGCCAACGGGTATGATGGCATAAAGGAGTATATAAGGAAGACGTTCTAGTTATTCGTGGAGGTGCACGATAAAAGAATTCCAAAGTCTCAAGCTCCTTGTTCTTAGTCAATTCATTTGCTGAGCGAAATCTTGTACGCAAAAGAGAGTCTATATTCTTGAGAAACCTTGAGGAAGTGTGGTAGAATATCTACACTGTGGAATCAAGGGAGAGCTTTGCTGTAACATCTCTTTTGTTCATAGCGAAATCCAGCCGGTGGACGTAGGCTTGGAATAAGCCGAACCACTATAAACCTTGTGTTCAATTTTCTCTTCCCTACTCTCTGCTTTACTTTGATCATAATTTGTTTTGAAGATCTTCCTTTCTATCGTCTGCCTAGTATTGCTTTCGTATCTCGAGAAATTGTTTTTACACCTATTCACCCCCTCTAGGTGCTTATACTAGCTATCTCAATTAGTATCAAAGCATGTGTACTCACTTTGTTTGAAGTGTTTTACTTCAGAGTTAAAGATCCATGGCTAGTATGTTAGCTCCAGGGCTGGTAGAAGGGCAAAGCAATACCATACCGCCTTACTTTGATGGAAATGATTACAACATATGGAAAAACAAGATGAAGGCGTTTCTAAGATCAAAGGATCATTTGGAATGGGACGTTGTAGAAAAATGAATCATTCCTAAAGCTGCACCTGTCTAAGAGAGAGGAAAATATACTGTTGAGTCTAGTGAAATGACTCATGAAGAGATAATCAAGAGACAAGCTCTTGATGCAAAAGCAATTTATTCTTTATATTGTACTTTATCACCTACTGAATATAACAGAATATCTTCTTGTGTTACAGCTAAAGAAGTCTGTGATAGATTACATATTACCTATGAAGGAACCAATCGAGTGAAAGAGACTAGAATCAACATTCTCCTCAGTCAATACGAAGCCTTCAAAATGAAATCAGGAGAATCTATAACTGACATGTTTAGTCGTTTTACAGAAATCGTGAATGGTCTCGAAAATCAAGGTCAACTAATTTCTGATCCCATGAAGGTAAACAAGCTACTGTGTGGACTCTCTAAGGATTGAATCACATAAAGACCTCAATCAGAGAGACCCAAAGAATCATGCCACTATCTGTTGATGAGTTGGTTGGGACTCTTCAGTCTTATGAAGTGGAACGAATCAATGAGGACAAAGACCCTAAAGGTAAGAAATCCATTGCATTAAAATCCAATGATGATTATGATGTTACAGATTCTGAAGACGATATGGATGATGAGGAGCTTGCTCTCATGATAAGAAGATTCAGAAAGCTGAACAGAAAAGGAAGAAGATTCAATCCAAAGAAACAAAGTTTTCAAAAGCAACAGACTAAGTCCGTAGAGGATGATGAATCAAACAAAGATGTAGTCTGCTTTGAATCAAACCTGGAGTGATATAGAGTGTAAAGAAAGTGATGATGATTATGCCAATATATGTCTGATGGCACAATCGGATTCATATTCAAACTCCAAGACAGACTCAGATTCAGACATTGAATTTGAGGTGAGTAACTTCAAAATCCCTATCAAAGTTTCTAAATACATTGATGAGTTGTGTTTTAGTCTTAAGACTTCTCTCAAAATGATTTCCGAACTCAAAAGAGCAAATTCTGCTATAAAACAACAGAAAAATGTTTTGAAAGAAAATGTGAAATGTTTAGACATGAATGTTTCTTCTCTTAGAGAAAGTGAAAATAATATTTCAAAAGAAAATGCATTATTGAAAAATGATATCTTAAATATTTCTAAAAAAATTTCTATAGGATCTCGAGAAAGCGTAAAAAATACTTTCTATTCAAAGACTTTATTTCAATAAATCTGGTTTGGGAATGACTACTAAAACAATTCCTTTAATTGATTTTCCAATAGTAAAAGAAAGAATTAAGCAAAGACCCACAAGAGATGCTTACAAAAATCATTTTAAAAGGATCTTTATAAATCCAGTAGGTCGCAATGCTCTCAGATGTTCAAAGTGCAATAGTGCAGATCATTTTGAAAAAGAATGTCTTATGGTTTGGAAACATGTTAAGAAAGTATGGGCAAAAACCGCATATCATACTAACACCAATGGACCCAAGAAAATATGGGTACCAAAGAAAGTTTGAGTTTCTTTTTTAAATGCAAGTCACTATCAAGAAAAAAGGTAAAATAGTATCTGAATAGTGGATGCTCAAGACATATGACAGACGATTCAAATTGCTTCATAAAGCTTGTTCAAGTGAATGGTGGAAAAGTTTCATTTCGAGGAAATAGCAAAGGAAGAACTGTGGGATTTGGAACTGTAAAGATTATAAACCTCACAATAAGCAATGTTTCTTTAGTTGGAGGACTCAACTACAATCTGCTCAGTATTAGTCAGCTGTGTGATACCGGTTTCAAAATCAACTTTCAAGAGGGAATATGTTCAGGAACTAGTAAAGATTCCACTCAATCATTCATGGGTCGAAGACATGGAAATATCTACCTCTTGGATGTGAAACCATATGAATCGCAATGTCTAATCTCAATCTAAAACGAAGCGAACTTATGGCATAGAAAGCTTGGGCACATTAATATGAAGCAGATAGCCAAAATTTCAGCAAAGAAGCTTGTTCGTGGTTTACCTAATCTACCATACCAAAAGTCTGATCTATGTCCACCATGCATATTGGGAAAACGGGTAAGAAATTCCTTTAAACCAATAAATCAAGTTTCCACTAATCGTGTACTGCAGCTTCTGCATATGGATCTCTTTGGACCAACCAAAACACAGAGGATTGGAGGTAAGAAATATTGCCTAGTAATTGTGGATGACTACTCTCGATTTACTTAGGTGTATTTCCTAGTAAGTAAGTCTGAAACTTTCTCTTACTTTGAAAAATTTGCTAAAGAGGTTCAAAACGAAAAAGGATATGTTATTTCAAGTATAAGAACAGACCATGGAGGTGAATTTGAAAATCAAGATTTCACAAAATTTTGTGATGAATCTGGTTTTCAGCATATGTTCTCCTCTCCATATACTCCAAAGCAAAATGGAGTTGTGGAAAGAAAGAATAAATCGCTTCAAGAAATGGCTAGAACTCTTCTAATTGAAAGCAACATCTCTTTACATTTTTGGGTTGAAGCAGTTTCTACAGCATGTTATATTATTAATAGAGTTTTTCTAAGGTCTATTCTAGAAAAAAAAAAACCCTATGAATTATTCAAAGAAAAGAAGCCTATTGTTTCATATTTTCATGTGTTTGGATGCAAATGCTTTATATTGAAAAATACAAATGATCGAGTTGGCAAGTTTAAAGAAAAGTCAGATGAAGACATCTTTCTTGGATATTCAACCACAAGCAAAGTGTACAGAGTCTACAACAAGAAGACTCAATCCGTGGAGGAATCAATGAATGTCAAATTCCAAGATTCTATGCAAAATGAATTTGTTCAGACTCATCTTGAAGAATCTGAACCTACTCTAGACTCTACAAAGTCTAAATCGCAAGAAGCAGCTCAAACTCTGAAAGACCAGCAACAAATGATTGTTGAAGATTCAAATGAAGGAAGTGATCATCAACCTGAAAATTTAACCAGTAACTGGAAGCATAAGTCCAGTCATCCCAAAGATCTCATTATTGGCAACATTAATGAAGGAACTCGCACAAGATCCAAAAGGTGTGCGAAGAGTCTAGTGTTGTGGCTCTTATTTCTGAAATAGAACCCAAAAGCATAGAAGAAGCTTTATCTGATGAAAGCTGGATTGAAGCTATGCAAGAAGAACTAAGGCAATTTAGCATTAATGATGTTTGGGAGTTAACTCCTAAACCAAAAGGTAAATCTATTATTGGTGCTAAATGGCTTTTCAGGAACAAGATGGACGAGAAAGGAAAGGTCATAAGAAACAAAACAAGACTCATGGCCAAGGGATATACGCAAGAAGAAGGGATAGACTATGACGAGACTTATGCACTAGTAGCAAGGTTAGAAGCAATTCGATTATTACTTGATTTTGCTTGTTATAAGAATTTCAGGTTATTCCAAATGGATGTCAAAAGTGCTTTCCTAAATGGATTTATCCATGAGGAAGTCTATGTGGAACAACCAGCTGGGTTTGAAGACCCAAGGAAACCAGACTCGGTATTTAGACTCAAAAAGGCTTTATATGGTTTAAAGCAAGCACCTCGAGCTTGGTACGACAGGCTGAGTAAGTTCTTGATTCAAAATAGCTTTGTAAAAGGTAAAGTAGACACTACTCTGTTTATCAAAAGAGAAAGCAAAAGTTTTGTGCTAGTTCAAATTTATGTCGATGATATTATTTTTGGATTCCCTAATGAAAGTCTGTGCAAGAAATTCTCTAATACTATGCAGGATTAATTTGAAATGAGCATGATGGGTGAGTTAACCTTCTTTCTCGAGCTTCAAGTGAAACAACTGAATGAAGGAACTTTTATTTATCGAGAAAAATATGCTAATGATCTTGTCAAAAAGTTTGGACTGGACAATTGCAAAAAGGCTGATATACCAATGTCAAGTTCCTTGATGATAGACAAAAATGAAGGAGGAAAGAAAGTCGACCAGAAGCTATACATGAGTATCATCGGCTCACTTCTTTATCTTACTACTTCTAGACCTGATATTTTATTTAGTGTTTGCATTTGTGCCAGATTTCAAGCAGACCTTAAAGAATCTCATTTAAGTGCTGCAAAGTGTATTATCAAATATATTGCTTCAACTTCAAGTCTTGGTCTTTGGTATCCTAAAAGGGGAGACTTTACTCTTCTTGGATACGCAGATCTAGCCGAATGCGAGTTGATAGAAAGAGCACATCGGTATTGTTAACTACTTGGAAGTAGATAGTGTCTTGGTTTTCAAGGAAGCAAAGTACAAGTAGCTCTCTCTCACGAGCAGCGAGTATGTAGCTCTCGGAAGTTGTTGTTCACAAATTATGTGGTTAAAACAATAGCTAAGAGACTTTGGAATTGAAGATTCATGCACGGAGATTAACTGTGACAACACCAGCGCAATCAATCTCACCAAAAATCCAATTCTTCACTCAAGAGCAAAGCATATAGAGATTCAACATCACTTCATTAGAGATCATGTTCAAAATAGAGAAATTTTGATTAAGTTTGTTGACTCAAAGAACCAACTGGCGGATATATTCACAAAGCCTTTGGAGAAAAAATCAATTTGAAATCATCCGCTCCAAACTCAACATTTTGAGGTTTGAAGAAGTTAAAGTCTAGAAACTCTCAGACTCAAATAAACAAGACTTTGATTGTAAGCTATTCTCTCTCTCGAATCTCATCTTGAAAAGGTATGATCATCAAGCGTGTTTGATTATTGCTATCTTAAACTGACGTGATTATTGCAACATTTCCTTTTCGAAAAAGGAGTTATTTTTTAAATGACTATTATCTTATTTTTTAAAAAGGCATCTTTTTACTTTCTTTTATGACGTTCCGTATGCCTCTCTTTTTAACTGTTTATGCACTATTGTTTCTTCTTCGCTTTACTCTCCAAAAACCCTAAGAAAGCATCGATCTTCCATCTCTGTTTTCTTCTCTTGTTCAAATCTTCGAAAAAGTTGTCATCTTTCTTGGGAAAGTCAAGTTTGGAATCTTTCAAAGACTGTGAAAAATGTCGTCTCAAAGGAAATCTTCGAGGATTGCAAGCGGGGGACCGTAAATGTGTGAGGGACCTACGCACTTTGATCTCACCGAGGAAGAAGAGTCTCCCGGTTAGTAGCAGAGCCCACAACATTCTCAACAGCATCATTCTTCTCCATCTAGTCCTCATGACGATGCTCATCGAGAAAATGAAGAAATCATTGAAGGCGCAGATCCTATAAGAATTCAAAAGCCCTCTTTTATTTACAAGTTTTATCATGCTTTGAAAAGAGGTGGAACTCCATTAAACTACATCGATGAGTTTCTTAAGGACAAAGGGTATGGAAATGAGTACATCTTTTTGCAAAATATAGAGCATTTGGGAATTGCCCCTATGGGGTTAGCAGAAGAAACCCTTGCCAATATCCCAAGTGATCCGCGTGTTGGAGGGCTGAATCAGCCAAATGGGAATGATGATGATAAGTTGTACAGTCAGTTTCAACCAAGAATAGGTGTTGCGGCGAAAATTCGAGGAAAAATGACAGAGTTGTTTAGATGAAGGAACAGAAGAATCTATACTCCAAATTGTTGAAGCGTGGGGTGATAAACCCTAGGAGTGTGGATTTTGATTTCCTTGATACTGTGAATGTCAATTTGAGGGAAAAGTTCAGTTTTCTTCAACTTGAGCAATTCTGTTCTGACACCACAGAAGCCCAAGTTGAATTAACTGCATACTTCTATTCGAATCTTAGCTTCTTGGATGCGAATAGAATCTCTTTCAGTGTCCGAGATCAGGACTTTGTGGTGGGTATGGATATGCTAGCGAATGTGATTAGGGTTGAGAGAGGGAGATATCAACCCATCAATGTTTCTATTGCTCGTGCTACATTGGAACTTGTTAAGGATATAAGAACGGATGAAAAGATTTCCTACTTGAGGATGAGTGCATTTAACAATCTACTTCACAAGATTGTCATTAATTGCCTCAGACCGAAATCTACTTCAAAGACTAATGTTTCAAGTTCAGAGGCAAAGCTGATGTATGCCATCATCACTGGGAAAAAGTTTTCTCTTCCTCACACTGTTATGTTCCACATGTATAGAGCAGTGGTGAAGGACAGAGGTCAACTTCCTTATCCAGGTCTTGTGATGAAGTTATTCAGACATCTGAATATTCAGCCTCCACAAATTCTATGTACTCGATCTTGTGATCATATGGTGGTAGGATTGAAAATGGTGACTAAAATGCGTCTGAAGGAACTAAGCAAGGCATTGGAGAAATTCAAGGAGAAGACTCCTGTCAAAACTCATCAAATCTCTTCTGCAACAAAAAGAAAAAGGAAGGAGCCCATGGTTGCTCCATCCAAGAAAAGAAGAGCTCTCATCGTTGAGGATGAAGATGATGAGGAAAACATCACCATTTCTGCAATGGCATTGAAGAATTTGAGTCGGTCTGTTCCAGAGAAAGACTCAGAACAGAGGACTAGAGAAAGAGAAGAGAAAGAAGCAGAGGAGAAAGAAACAGAGGAGAGAGAAGCTGAAGAAAGAGATGGTGAGAAGGAAAGAGTTGAAAAAGAAGAAGAAGAGAAAAGAGATCAAGAGGAAGGAGAACATGAGGAACACTCTTCTCCACCTGAAGGCATGGAAACAGGGGGAGATCAAGAGAGAAGAGGAATGTCCTCATATCCTGCTACTAGTGAGAGAGTCAGTCGCTCTCCAGCAGATCTAGAGAACATTTATGCCTCACAATTTCCTGAGGAAGGACATGATGTTTCTTTGCCAAATCTGCGTGATTATGCTGATTTGCCATCGTCTGCCTTTACTCCATTTGACAGTGCAGAAGCTAGTACGCAGACCGATAATTCAGCAGATTTTCGCAGAATTCTGGATGTTCTCTTGGAAATGCAAGGTCAGATATATGCTTTGGGATGCGAAGTTCAGAATTTGCAGAATGCAGGTCAAGCTTCTTCAGGTTCCTTGAATGATCAGATCCAAGCCATTTCTCTTCAGATTCAGGCTAATGCTAAGGGTGAGGATGTTGCACAACTGAAGGAAGACTTGAAAAGGCTGGAAGGCATCGTTCAGTCAATGGGAGATTTCCAGCTTGTTCGTGTTCCCAAGCATTCTTGACTCTACTACATTTTCATCTCAACCTTTTTTATACTGATAAAAAGGGGGAGATGCAAGATTTGAAAACTTTGAACCTTACACCTTTTGAACTTTTGGATTGTTCTACTTTGATGTTTGACTTTACTTTTGTGTCTGGATGTGAACTGAATTTGGGATTTGGATTTGACTGCGTATATTAACTACTATTGATATCTTATGGATGGTTTTATCACATACAAGACTAACCTATTTTCTGTGGTTGCATATTCTAGTGTTATCATTCATTAAGTCATTTATCTTTATAAGATATCCATATTTGGTTGAGTAATGTTTTGCAGGTCAAAGTTATCCAAATCTACGTATGAAAGTTTTGTCACCATAAAAAATGGGGAGATTGTTGGAGAAATCTTCGTAAAGTGTTTTGAAGCTGACAAAACATTTTCATCAGTCTAGTCTGAAGATTTGCAGACTCTTCTATTTAAAGTCTAAAGACCTCTGGACAACCAGATTCAAGACTCAAAGTCTATCCTCATTGGCAGTTTTTAATTCGTTGAAGAAAGGCTATCTAGAACTGGATGTTTCATTTAGATGTAATCTTATCGACTGGAGAAGATCTCTTGGCTGGATATAACATAACGGAATCCTTTATTTGATCATGATTGATTCAGAAATTAAGGATCCGATGATTGGTGAAATATTCTTGGAAGGTTCTACTTATGGAAACCGAGATCCTGATTGTATGGGCGAATAGGATTGATGGGCTATCGACATGTTCCTTTAATAGCTCGAATGATCTTCTTAATTGATTCCGTCCAATGGGTAGATTGGAGGAATTCCTTTGGTAAGTGCCAATGGGTATGATGGCATAAAGGAGTATATAAGGAAGACGTTCCAGTTGTTCGTGGAAGTGCACGATAGAAGAATTCCAAAGTCTGAAGCTCCTTGTTCTTAGTCAATTCATTTTGAGCGAAATTTTGTATGCAAAAGAGTGTCTATATTCATGAGAAACCTTGATGAAGTGTAGTAGAATATCTACACTGTGGAATCAAGAAAAGCTGTGCTGTAACATCTCTTTTGTTCATAGTAAAATTCAGCCGGTGGGCTGTCAGTGCGGAAGAGTGGACGTAGGCTTGGAATAAACCGAACCACTATAAATCTTGTGTTCAATTTTCTCTTCCTTACTCTCTGCTTTACTTTGATCATAATCTGTTTTGGAGATCTTCCTTTCTATCGTCTGCCTAGTATTGCTTTCGTATCTCGAGAAATTGTTTTTACACCTATTCACCCCCTCTAGGTGCTTATTCTAGCTATCTCAATCACCCCACACTTCAACAACTTAAAGTATAAAAGCTTTTGTTCCTCCGATTGAAACAAGTCTGTCCTTTTTCCCCTAATTTTTGCCGCAACACCCATTCTCGGTTGAAACTGACTGTACATCTTATCATCATCATTCCCATCTGGCTGATTCATCCCTCCAACATGCGGATCACTTGGGATATTAGCAAGGGTTTCTTTTGCCAACCCCGCAGGGGCAATTCCCAAATGCTCCATATTTCGTAAAAAGATATACTCATTTCCATACTCTTTGTCCTTACGAAACTCATCAATGTAGTTCAATGGAGTACCGGTCCTCTTTAAAGCACGATAAAGCTTATAAATAAAAAGAGGGCTTTTGAATTCTTACAGGATCTGCGCCTTCGATGATTTTTTCATTTTCTTGATGAGCAACATCATGTGGAATAGATGGAGGAGAATGACGTTGCTGAGAATGTTGTGGGCTCTGTTGCTGACTAGGAGGCTTTTCTTCCTCGGTGAGATCAAAGTGCGTAGGCCCCTCACGCATTTGCGGTCACCTGCTTGCAATCCTCAAAGACTTCATTTGAGACAACATCTTTCACAGTCTTTGAAAGATTCCAAGCTTCACTTTCCCAAGAAAGATGACAACTTTTTCGAAGATTAAACAAGAGAAGAAAACAGGAGTGGAAGATCGATGCTTTTTAGGGTTTTTGGAGTAAAACGAAGAAGAAACAACAGTATATAAGATAGTCGAAGAGAGGCATACGAAGCGTCGTAATGGAAAGTAAAAAGATGCTCTTTAAAAATAACTGCCTTTTAAAAAGGAATAGATAATTGCCATTT
Source organism: Eucalyptus sideroxylon (assembly GCA_014182405.2). Classification (NCBI taxonomy): domain Eukaryota; kingdom Viridiplantae; phylum Streptophyta; class Magnoliopsida; order Myrtales; family Myrtaceae; genus Eucalyptus; species Eucalyptus sideroxylon. Next base: position 32,366,310 of record CM024555.2, on the reverse strand, counting down.
AAAAATTAACTCCTTTTTGAAAAAGAAAGATTGCACTTATCACGGAAATTTGAAAGTAGCAAAAATCAATTATAAATAGATGATCGTACCTTTCCAAAATTTAATATCAGAGAGTAACTTACAGTCAAAATCTTGTTTGTCTGAGTCTGAAAGTCTCTAGACTTTAACTTCTTCAAACCTCAAAATGTTGAGTCTGGAACGGATGATTTCAAATTGATTTTTCTCCAAAGGCTTTGTGAATATATCCGATCTCGAAGTGATGTTGGTTCTTTGAGTCAACAAACTAAATCGAAACTTCTCCATTTTGAACATAATCTCTAATGAAGTGATGTCAAGAATCTCTATATGCTTTGCTCTTGAGTGAAGAATTGGTGTTTTTTGGTGAGATTGATTGCGCTAATGTTAGGGGAATGGAGGGGAGAGGTCCATTAATCTCCGTGCATGAATCTTCAATTCCAAAGTCTCTTAGCTATTGTTTTATCCACATAATTTGTGAACAACAACTTCCAAGAGCCAAGAGCTACACGGCCGCCCGGGATCGCGCGACCCGGGCGGCCGTCGCCCGGGTTCGCGCGACCCGGGCGGCCAGATCCGCCAAGCGCGGATCCGCCGCCGGATCCGGCGGTCCGGTGGCCGGACTTCAAAAAAATAAGAGAAATGTTTTTTGTTTTTTTAATTTAATAAAAGTCCTTTACAAATGAAAATTTTACCAAACGGTATTTTGGCCAAAGTTGCATCTCAATGTAAATTTTACCAAACGACATTTAGCCAAAGGTATTTGCATTTTGGCAAATGCATCCCCCAAAAGCCGAATCAAACGGGCCCATAGTCACCTTCCAAGTAGTTGACAGGTACCCGAGGTACTCTTTCTATCAACTCTGCAACCAGCTAGATCTGCGTCTGAGTATCCAAGAAGAGTAAAGTCTCCATTTTTAGGATACCAAAGACCAAGACTTGAAGTTGAAGCAATGTATTTGATAATACGCTTTGCAGCACTTAGATGAGATTCTTTAGGGTCTGCTTGAAATCTAGCACAAATGCAAACACTAAACAAAATGTCAAGTCTAGAAGCAGTAAGATAAAGAAGTGAACCAATGATACTCCTGTATAACTTTTGGTCAACTTTCTTTCCTCCTTCATCTTTGTCTATCTTCAAAGAACTTGACATTGGTATGTCAGTCTTTTTTGCAATTTTTCAGTCCAAACTTTTTGATAAGATCATTAGCATATTTTTCTTGATGAATAAAAGTCCCTTCCTTCAATTGTTTCACTTGAAGTCCAAGAAAGAAGGTTAGTTCACCCATCATGCTCACTTCAAATTCATCCTGCATAGACTTAGAGAATTTCTTGCACAAACTTTCATTAGAGGATCCAAAAATAATATCATCTACATATATTTGAACAAGCAAAAAACTTTTGTTTTCTCTTTTAATAAATAGAGAGACTGTATTTTACCTTTAACAAAGCCATTTTGAAAAAGCTCGAGATGCTTGCTTTAAACCATATAAGGCATTTTTTCAGTCTAAATACTGAGTCTGGTTTCCTTAGGTCTTCAAACCTAGGTGGTTGTTCCACATAGACTTCCTCATAGATAAATCCATTCAGAAAAGCACTTTTGATGTCCATTTGGAATAACCTGAAATTCTTATAACAAGTAAAAGCAAGTAATAATCGAATTGCTTCTAACCTTGCTATTGGTGCGTAAGTCTCGTCATAGTCTATCCCTTCTTCTTGTGTGTATTCCTTGGCCACGAGTCTTGCTTTGTTTCTTACGACCTTTCCTTTCTCGTCCATCTTGTTCTTGAAAACTCATTTAGCTTTAATAATAGATTTACCTTTTGGTTTAGGAGTCAACTCCTAGACATCATTAATGTTAAATTGCCTGAGTTCTTCTTGCATAGCTTCAATCTAGCTTTCATCAGATAAAGCTTCTTCTATACTTTTGGGTTCTATTTCAGAAATAAGAGCTACAGCACTAGACTCTTCGCGCCTTTTGGATCTTGTGCAAATTCCTTCATTAATGTCGCTAATAATGAGATCTTTGGGATGATTGGACTTATGCTTCCAGTTACTGGTTGATTTGTCAGGTTGATGATCACTTCCTTCATTTGAATCTTCAATAATCACTTGTTGCTAGTCTTTCAAAGTCTGAGCTGCTTCTTTAGACTTTGTAGAGTCTAGAGCAGGTTCAGATTCTTCAAGATGAGTCTGAATAGATTCATTTTGCATAGAATCTTGGAATTTAACATTCATTGATTCCTCCACAGATTGAGTCTTCTTGTTGTAGATTCTGTAGGCTTTGCTTGAGGTTGAATATCCAAGGAAGATGCCTTCATCTGACTTTTCTTCAAACTTGCCAACTTGATCAATTGCATTTTTCAATATAAAGCATTTGCATCCAAACACATGAAAATATGAAACAATAGGCTTCTTTTCTTTGAATAACTCATAAGGGGTTTTTTTCCAAAATAGACCTTATAAAAACTCTATTAATAATATAACATGCTGTAGAAACTGCTTCAGCCTAAAAACATGAAGATATGTTACTTTCAATTAAAAACGTTATAGCCATTTCTTGAAGCGACCTATTCTTTCTTTCCACAACTCCGTTTTGCTCTAGAGTATATGGAGAGGAGAACAAGTGCCGAAAACCAGATTCATCACAAAATTCACCTCCATAGTCTGTTCTTATACTTGAAATAACATACCCTTTTTTATTTTGAACCTTTTTAGCAAACTTTTCAAAGTAAGAAAATGTTTCAGACTTATTTCCCAGAAAATATACCCAAGTAAATCGTGAGTAGTCATCCACAATTACTAGGCAATATTTCTTACCTTCAATGCTTTGAGTTTTGGTTGGTCCAAAGAGATCCATATACAGAAGCTGCAGTACACGATTAGTGGAAACTTGATTTATTGGTTTAAAGGAATTTCTTACATGCTTTCCCACTATGCATGGTGTACATAGATTAGACTTTTGGTATGATAGATTGGGTAAACCACGAACAAGCTTCTTTGCTGAAATTTTGGCTATTTACTTCATATTGATGTGCCCAAGCTTTCTGTGCCATAAGTTCGCTTCCTTGAATTGAGATTAGACATTGCGATTCATCTGGTTTCACATCCAAGAGGTAGATATTACCATGTCTTCGACCCATGAATGACTGAGTGGAATCTTTACTAGTTCCTGAACATATTCCCTCTTGAAAGTTCATTTTGAAACCGGTATCACACGGCTGAATGATACTGAATAGATTGTAGTTGAATCATTCCACTAAAGAAACATTGCTTATTGTGAGGTTTCCAATCTTTACAGTTCCAAATCCCACAATTTTTCCTTTGATGTTTCCTCCAAATGAGACTTTTCCACCATTTTCTTTGGTACCCATATTTTATTGGGTCCATTGGTGTTAGTATGATATGCGATTTTTGCCCATACTTTTTTAACAGGTTTCCAAACCATAGGATATTCTTTTTCAAAATGATTTGCACTATTGCACTATGAACATCTGAGAGCATTGCGACCTATAGGTTTTACAACGATCTTTTTAAAATGATTTTTGTAAGCATTTTTTGTGGGTCTTTGCTTAATTCTTTCCTTCACTTTAGGGAAATCAATTAAAGGAATGTTTTCCGCAGTCATTCCCAAACCAGATTTATTGAAATAAGGTCTTTGAATAGAAAGAATTTTTTCCAGTTTCTCAAATCCTATAGAAAATCTTTTAGAAATATTTGAGATATCATCTTTCAAGAATGCATTTTCTTTTGAAAGATTTCCTTCATTTTCTTTCAAGGTAGAAATATTTTTGTCTAAAACTTTGACATTTTCTTTTAAAACATTTTCTTGTTGTTTTAGTGCAAAATTTTCTCTTTTGAGTTCGGAAATCCTTTTAAGAGAAGTCTTAAGACTAAAACACAACTCATCAATGTATTTAGAAACTTTAATAGGGATTTTAAAGTTACTTACCTCAAATTCACTGTCTGAATCTGAGTCTGTCTCGAAGTTTGAATCTTAATTCAATTGTGCTATCAAACATATATTTGCATAATCATCATCACTTTCTTCACACTCTGTATCACTCCAGGTTTATGCTTTAAGAGCCTTTTTGATACTTTTCAGCTTTTCCTTTCTTCTTCCTTAGAAGAGGATAGTTGGGTCTAATGTGCCCCTTTTTTTTTACATTCAAAGTAGACTACATCTTTGTTTGATTCATCATCCTCAACAGACTTAGTCTGTTGCTTTTGAAAACTCTATTTCTTTGGATTGAATCTTCTTCATTTTCTGTTCAGCTTTCTGAATCTTCTTATCATGAGAGCAAGCTCCTCATCATCCATATCGTTTTCAGAATCTGTAACATCAGAATCATCATTGGATTTTAATGCAATGGATTTCTTACCTTTAGGATCTTCGTCTTCATTGATTTGTTCCACTTCATAAGATTGAAGAGTTCCAACCAACTCATCAACAGATAGTGGCATGATTCTTTGTGTCTCTCTTATTGGGGTCTTTATGTGATTCCAATCCTTGGAGAGTCCACGCAGAAGCTTATTTACCTTAATGGGATCAGAAATTGGTTGACCTTGATTTTCAAGACCATTCATGATTTTTGTAAAACGACTAAATTTGTCAGTTATAGATTCTCATGATTTCATTTTGAAGGCTTCGTATTGACCAAGGAGAATGTTGATTCTGGTCTCTTTCACTCGATCGGTTTCTTCATAGGTAATATGTAATCTATCCCAGACTTTTTTCGCTGTAACACAAGAAGATATTATGTTATATTCAGTAGGTGAGAAAGCACAATATAAAGAATAAATTGTTTTTGCATCAAGAGCTTGTCTCTTGATTATCTCTTCATAAGTCATTTCACTAGACTCAACAGTATCTTTTCCTCTCTCTAAGACAGGTGCAGTTTTAGGAATGATTCATTTTTCCATTCCAGAGGATCATTTGATCTTAGGAACGCCTTCATTTTGTTTTTCCATATGTTGTATTCCTTTCCATCAAAGTCAGGCGGTCTAGTATTGCTTTGCCCTTCTACCAGCCTTGGAGCTAACATACTAGCCATGGATCTTTAACTCTGAAGTAAAACACTTCAAACAAAGTGAGTACACAAGCTTTGATACCAATTGAGATAGCTAATATAAGCACCTAGAGGGGGGGTGAATAGGTGTATAATAATTTCTCGTGATAAGTGAGCAATACGAAATAGACAATAGAAAGGAAGCTCTCCTTAAATGAATTATGATCAAAGTAAAGCAAAGAGTAGGGAAGAGAAAATTGAACACAAGATTTATAGTGGTTCGGCTTATTCCAAGCCTACGTCCACTCTTCCGCACTGACAGTCCACCGGCTGGATTTCACTATAAACAAAAGAAATGTTACAGCAAAGCTCTCCCTTGATTCCACAGTGTAGATATTCTACCACACTTCCTCAAGGTTTCTCACAAATATAGACTCTCTTTTGCATACAAGATTTCGCTCAGCAAATGAATTGAATAAAAACAAGGAGCTTCAAACTTTGGAATTCTTCTATCGCGCACACACTCGAACAACTGGACCGTCTTCCTTATATACTCCTTTATGCCATCATACCCGTTGGCACTTACTAAAGGAATTCCTCCAATCTACCCGTTGGACGGAATCAATTAGGAAGATCATTCGAGCTATTAAAGGAACATGTCGATAGCCCATCAATCATGCTCGCCCATACAATTAGGATCTCGGTTTTCATAAGTAGAACCTTCCAAATATATTTCACCAATCATCGGATCCTTAATCAATCTTGATTCAAATAAAGGAATCCGTTATGTGATATCCAGCCAAGAGATCTTCTCCAATCGATAAGGTCAAATCCTTAATGAAACACCCAGTTCTGGATAGCCTTTCTTCAACGGATTAGAAACTGTCAATGAGAATAGAATTTGAGTCTTGAGTCTGGCAGTCCAGAGGTTTTCAGACTTTAAATTGTAGAGTCTGCAAATCTTCAAACTAGACTAATGGAAACGTTTTGTCAACTTCAAAATACTCCAAAAAGATTTCTCCAACAAGATCGACGACAGCGAAGGGTGGAGGAAGAAGAGCAGATGGGTAGTTATGGTGGACAACTACACCGGCCAAGAGCATGTTTTCAGGATCATCTCACCACAAAGGAAACATATTGAAGCTTGAGGATGAGATTCATTTGGTTTTGGGATCTGCTAGAGAAATAGTGAGGACTAGGACTTTCTATTGGATCTGGATCTGGTCATCCACACTAACTCCTAAAATCTTGTAAATGTAAATAGCGATTGATTGAATTATGTAATGATAATCTACAATTTTATCTTATTTTTTTCCTTTCTTTATGCAAGTTGTGTTTTCTACTGAGCTTGCCTCCCTCAAGAAACTATTGAGAACACATGAATTTCTGCACGATCAAGAGATCACGCTAAAGCAAATTGCAGTTCACCAAATATGTGATCGAAAGAAGTTTCGGCAAATCTTGTGGGCTGAGGTTGATATTTTCTTTTTTTGGTCGGAATTGAAACTGCAGGAGAATCGCGTCTTGTTTTGGTTGTTCAATTTGCTTTCCCTTCGCTCATAGAGCTCCACGATTTGGTTTTGCAGAATCTAGTTATTGGGTGACTGCAAATTATGCTTGGAATAATTTGCCTTCACTCAAATGTTTAATATCTAATAGTGAAGAGGCTGCCAAGGAATCAATTTTATACAGTTACAAGCATGGATTTTCCGGGTTTGCAGCAGTCTTAAATCATTCTCAAGCCAAGTTTATTGCAGGTGTCATAGATGTTGTTGCACTATGAACTCTGTTTTTTTTTTTTTTTTTTTTTTTTGCCCTGTCTAGCTTGGACCTGCATTGAACTCTACCATTGTGGTGTGATTGAGACTTTTGTGAAATGAATTGAATGCAGACCTTCCTGGAGTGGTTCGTGTGATTCCCAACAAAATTTTCAGTCTACAAACCACTCGAATTGAGATTTTCTTCATGTAAACTCTCATATCCATAACGGAATTCTTTCAAAGGGTCAACTGCGTGTTTAATAATGCTACAATGGTGTCATGTGAATTGTACCGGACACGGTTGTAAGCCCGATCCTCAAACTTGAACTCCAACTTTCGCAATGCCTAAAGAAGATCTGACCAACCCAATCGCGCCCTCTGGACCCCGCCTTTGGAGCGACGACATGGAGGGCGCCCACTTCACCAAGCCGCCGCCTCATTGCAACCAGAGGCGCAATAGTAGCAAGTGCTTCGTCTACACCCTCGCCCCGATTGTCATCCTCCACGCCGCCTTCCTCAGGTTCGCCCTCACCGTTCGTGTCAAGAGCTCCGAGCTTAGGCTTCGCCACATCGACGTCAAGTCCCTCGACTACTCCACTGCAACCTCCTTCTTAGCTCCCTCGACCGCACCGGTTGGGGAGGCTGTCCTCCGAAACACCAACTTTGGGGGTTCGAGTTCTCGAACAGTATAGCTATGAACATGATCCATGGAGGGGCAGCGCTAGGCAAGAGGAAGATTGAAGGAGGGAGAGTGGGACCGAGGGAGAGGGCGAGAGTGACGGTGAAGATGGAGGTGAGGTTGAGCGAGCTTGTGGCGGACGTTGATGGGAGCAGGAGCCTAGCCAACGACGTCGGCTCAAATATAGCATGAGCACGAGCGCTGGAGAGAGCAAAGATGAGGGAACCTGAAATTTTGAATTTATGGAAGGAAGGGAGAGGAGAGGTGTGAAGAAAGGAGAAGGTCTACAGAGGGAAAGATAGCCTGCAGAAAAAAATCCTGAAAATGTTTTAAAGTGGCGCCTCATTTTTTGCGGATTGTGGGCCCCACGAGGACGCATGTCGCCTTCCTACCACATTCATATTTGCCACACCGAAGCACAATCGGTACCTAATATTTTCTCCCAGGGCCACGCTGGACATGTGGCACAATTTGAGGTGCCTTCTTATTTATCATGTTGGAGCACGAGACGTACCCAATATTTTCTTGAGAACTGCAGTCCGACAACATTTCCTCAAGGAAAAGAGCAGTGAGACAATAGTACAGTCTATGTAGCACGAACACTCTCCGGAAGCTTTCGTGTCGTGTCTGACACTTCGACACGTGTCCGACACGCTCCGACACGCGGTCAATGAGTGTCGAAAAATCCGACACGTGGTCAACTCTTTTTGACACGCTCCGACACGCGAGTCCAGAATTCCGACACGTGATTCCGACACGCACGGGGTCAATTTTAAAAATTTCTAATACTTGAGGAGTCAAATTATAAATATACACAAAAGAAGTAATAAAATTGCTATAAATATACACGCTGGTAAATTTTTTTTTTTAAAGTTTTTTTTTTTTTTAGAATTGTTTTATTTTTTTTTTAAAAGTCTTTTACTATGAAAGAAGTAATTAAAAATGCTATATATGATAAATAAATAAATTTAAAAATATCATTTCAGCATTTTTTTTAAAATGTTTTTTTCCTCTAAGTTTTGTGTATTATTGTAACAAATTAAAATAATGAATAATATTATTTAATATTTTTCGTGTAAATTAATTCTAGGCTATTATTATTATTATTTATTTATGTATTTATATATAAAAATATATTTAATATATAACGTGTCGAACGTGTCGAAATTCCCTATTTTTAATAAATGACGTGTCGGCGTGTTGAGTCGTGTCGTGTCACGTGTCCATGTCGGTGCTACATAGAGTACAGTGCAATTGTGCACCTACTTTTTGCTATTTAAAATCCCACCAACCTTCTGACCAAAAGAAAAAAAAATCCCATCAGCCCTGACATAGGTCCACATAATAGATACCGAACTAACAGCTAATGCAATTGATTGAAAAGCCAACTACCTCACTGAATTGCCAACTACCTCACTGAATAAATGGGGACGATAGGAACAAACTAATTGATAATGACATTAATAATATGGAGTTCCGTCATCTTAATTGCATTGGTCATTTACCCAAAAGGAGGAAAAACTATCATCAATGCCAAAGCCTAAAAAACTAAGCATGAGTTACCCTATTCTTACAAAATGTTGAAAAAGAGGAAGATTGCGTTGAAGGGACGAGGACTTTTTAAATCATTATAGATGTCAATATGTGCAAATGCAATTGCATTTCTCTACCTTTTTACTGGTCAAGAAAAATAAAAGGGCACCAATGGAATGCAATCCCCAATTGTGCAAGATGAAATTAAAGAAAGTTGGGTCAAGGGAGATAGCTGACCTGGAACATTCTAGATTGAAAAGCTCTAAAGGTATTTGCTAATTAATTGGCGTCAATTACTTCTTTTAACAATAAAAGTGTAATACCTCTAGTCTCAAATAAGATGAAAGATAGCTTGTGATGTTATTGCCACTTCAAATGGTTTCCATCTCTCTGACTAAAAAAAAAAAAGGATTCTATCTCTAGTGGTAACGTTCGGATACTTCTTTTGATGGGTCACATTATTTTGTTAGACAGTATTAGGATACAACGTTTTTTCAGCATATATTTGATTTGATCCATTTGATGTGGGGTTCTAGGAAGGATCGAATAGCAGCTGTGCATAAATGTTTTGACAGCGACATTACCTGTGGTGTTCAGTTGGGTCCATATAATAGATATCAAACTAACAATCAATACAATCGCTTGAAATAGCCAACTACTCACTAATCAAAATGGGGACAGATATCAAGAAACTAATTGATAATGACATAAAATGCAGAGTTCGATCATCTTGAAAATGCATTCGCGAATCTTTTACCCTAAGTGATGACAAACTATAATCAAGGACCAAGCCTAGAAAAAACTAGGCATGGGACAAGGATCTTTAAAATCATTATAGATGTTAACATGCTCATGCGAATGCAATTGCAATTCACTTCCTTTTATTGGCTAAGAAACATGAAGGGCGCCAAGAAAAGGCAATCCCAGTCTTGCAAGATGAAATTAATGAAAGTTGGGTATTTGGTAATCAATTAGGCTACAATTACTTCTCTCAACTATAAAAGTGTAATACCACTAGTCTCAAATAAGATGAAAGAGGGTTTTTGATGTTATTGACAAATAGAACCCACTCCAAATGATTACCACCTTTAGCGGTCACATTGATTACTTCTTTTGAGTGGTCCACGTTAATTTGGTCAGGTTGTCACGAATTGAATCGGACTTGCACACTTTTCAGTGTGTGGTCCAAGGAAGGACCACGTCATAAATCAGAGTCGACAAGGGCAGAGAATAATTAACGGATGAGTATGTTTGTATGTTGTATCTTGTATATGTATCATCAAGATTCAATCTCAAATTAGGGTCGAATGTTAAGCATATCGCATTAGAAATAGACTCAAACATGATGTTCAATCAAACATATGACATGTTTGTTTCCTCTATTAATAGTCCCGCTTTAGGCATTGCCAAATTATAAGATTTTTTTATTTGATCATGATCAACTAATATAAATGTTTTAGACAAAACATAGAAATTAATAATAATCGATACAAAAAAAAGGGCCCGAATATACATGCTAAAGTATCAGACATGATTTGTCTATGAGATTTGACTGGGCCTTATACACATAAAGTCTCTGCCAATATTCTAATATGGTATTTGAGCCAATATTTTGTTCTAGATTTATTTTACGTGTGAATTTCCTTGAGTGGTTATCTTTAATTTATGCACATGAAAGGGAATGAAACTGATAAAAGAATAGTGAATGTGTTGATAACTTTATTGATAGTGGACCTTAAATAGCACTGACATCGACACGTGATATGTGACAAGACACGATACGACATGACACGCCGACACGCCGACACGTCGTTTCTAAAAAAAATAGGATTCCAACATGTTGGGACACATGGTATATTAAATGTATATAAAAATATATAAATTATATTTTTTGATTTTTTTAATGAAATTAATTTGATTCAAATTTGACAACTAAATAAACATGACACGACACGTCGTTTCTCAAGAGTAAAGAATTCTGACACGTTGTATATTAAATGTATATAAAAATATATATGATAAATTATCATTTTTGATTATTTTAATCAAATTAATTTGATTCAAATTTGAGAAATAAATAAATAATAATAAAAAAAGCCTAGAATGGAGTGCAACCATAGATCATTTCAACCATATATTGCCTTTGGATTGACCATAACCATAGACAGTTTCAAAACAAATCAACTGACATTTATATTATTTTGGTCAAGGTGCATAAAAGTAGAGCTTCACTTTATCCAAATATTAAACCTTCCTAGTCAAATGTTGTATTGGTTACTATATGGAGACTTCTTACCTCCATCTTTTTGAATTATTAGCTCTATTTGTAATTTGGGGGTGCCCATAAGCTGCTGTACTTCATATGCTCTATAATACTTACATTTAAACAAAAAAAAAAAAAAAAGCGTGGAATCAAATTTATACTAAAACATTAATCCATCATTTATTAATATTATTCATTATTTCAATTTAACAAATTCAACTCCATTCCAATAATCCATAAAAACTTGGAGACAAATTCAACTCCATTTCAATTTGACAAGGTCATCGTTGCAGCTCCACGAACTTTGAAAGAAAAGGCATCTCTCTACATGAGCACAAGTAGCACTCCTCATAAACCGTCGTCCTTAAGACAACTCCAGTCTTGCATGGACTGAAAGCGGCATCATTGAGCGAACTCAAGCGCTATCAACGGCGGTTGTCTACCAAGGGACATCTATTGGGACGTGATCAATCGTGATAAATACGGACGACATTGTCGAGGCAGTTTGCGTAGGTGGAATTGCACCCTCGAACATCGTGAACACACAGGACGAAATTATAGCCGCTATTGTGGTTGCTAGTTCTCTTTCCGCCATATTGCAATGTCGATGTTGACGAATCAAAAAGTTACGGGTAACGCTGATAGGCATGGTAAAATGCAGCTACAAAAGGAGCCTTCGTGCCTCAGCGCTTAATTCACTCTTCGAGTTCCCCCTAACACTTCTTCCAAGACTCTCTCGTCCATTTCGGTCCCAATATGGGGTTGGATATTGTCCAATTTCTTGAAAACAAGACAATCTTAGTCACGGGAGCCACTGGCTTTCTCGCAAAGGGTACTCTCTCTCTCTCTCTCTCTCTCTCTCTCTCTCTCTCTCTCTCTTCACGTGTGAAGTATACTTAGGCGCGTATGACAATATTTTTATTTCTCGATTTCTTTGTTTTTCTATTCCTCGGAATAGATTTAGAATATAAATTTGTTTGGTAACACAACTTAATTTTTCTATTTATGAAACAGATTTATATTCGAGAAATAGATTTAGAGTAGAAATCATAAGTTAAAATTTTTATTTTTTATGTTTTATGTTTTATTTTTTATTTTTGAAACAGAAATCAAAAATCAAAATTTTTCTCATCGTTCACTCTTGTCACCCACCATTGCCCACCGACCGCCCATGGGACACTAGACGCCCACCACTCGCCGACCGACGCCACTATCCGCCCGCTGTAGATTGCCGGCCACCTGTTGTCGACCATCGGCCGTCAAATGCCAAATGCTTGTCGTTCGTTGGCTGCTCATCGCCAGCCGCTAGACACGGAGGCCCATTGTCGACCACCGGACGTTCGCCACGATCGCCCATTGCTTGCCATTGATAGTTGGATTTCGGCCGCTCACTGGACTTTGACCAATGGCCATCGGCCACCGACCGCCGAACTCCAGACATTGTATGCCAAACTCCGAATGTTGGACGCCGGTCGTCGGTTGGTCGGACGTTGGATGCCAAATTTCGGACATCGGTTGTTGAATGTCAGCTGCCGATCACCAAACGTAGGACTCCAGCCACCGGATGCCGGTCGTCGCCACTCCTAGAAATAAAAATTTTATTCTTTTACCAAAAAATTTTTTTATTCTAGAAATAAAAATTTTAAATCATTATCAAACATGTTTCTTTGCTCAGAAACTCGTCCATGGAATAAAAATTAAGAAATAAATTTATGGCCAGAAATTGATTTATGTTCTAGAAATTTTGTCATGCACGTTGTTAGTCACCAATTGCCATCAATTGACCATCTTTTTGCTAACTATTATTTATTTGATTGTATATATTATGATGGGTTAGTTTTTGGGGAGAAGATGCTTCGGATTCAACCAAATGTCAAAAAAATATACGTTCTTATCAGAGCTATGGACAAACAAGCAGCGATACAGAGGTTGCATAAAGAGGTAGAGAATCAAACTGTAAATTATCCTTGGATGGTTAGATCCACTTTTTGTTCTAAATTGACTTTAAAGGAAAGGCACACACAGATGTGTGTTGAAATAAATAAAAAAATAATAATTATTAAGGCTTCGTTTGTTTCGCGAAAAATGACTGATTTGGAAAATATTTTCCTACAAATAATTACTTGTGTCGCTTATGAGAATGAATAAATGAAATATATTTTCATTTTCTACGAAAATGAAAGACATAAATTGATATTAAAGATGAAAACTTTTATTTTTCATTGACCATTTTTTTAAGCTATATAAATGATCATTTTTTGGATAGGTAAATTCCAAATTATTCATTCTTTGCTAAATAGATAGAGTCTAAGGGAAGAAAATTAAGAGTTTTGTGTTTTTTTTAGTACTTGAATCGTTACAAGAGTAGCCGTATAATGGTCTATCCAATAGATGGTACAATCACTTAGACGTGTAATTTCGAATTAATTCTACTCTATTTAACATGGAAAATAAAGGCAAAGGAAGAAAAAGAATATGAAAACTAAGATAAAAGACAATTTCCTTCATAACAACTCTCCATCTTTTCACGTCGCAAACAGCTCATAGAGACGAAGTTATTCGACATTTTGAGGGAAGAGTGGGCAGAGAATTTCAACTCAATTGTGGAGAAATTGTCTCCGACTCCTGGTGACGTTTCTTGCGAGAATTTGGGAGTACATGATTTCGATTTGAGATCGGAGATGTGGAGAGAAATAGACATAATTGTCAGTTCGGCCGCGACTACCAAATTCGACGAAAGGTGCGTGATTACAATCTTGCCCTGCCCGCCCAATTTGTAATTAGTTCAGACAATTCGTGGCTTTTTCTTCATACTATTTATGTGTTTACTGCCATCTTTTTCCCGCAGATATGACATTGCACTAGCCGTCAATACATTTGGAGCTAAGCATGTTGCTGAATTTGCTGTAAGATGTGTCAACATAAAGATGCTACTTCACATATCAACTGGTTTGTGTTTTTTCGATTATGGTTGTTCTTGATATTTTTGCTATGTAAATTAGCAGACAATAGGTTCCATTTCACCACCCGCTTGTTTATAAAGTAGTTTGCACTGACAATGTTTCTTATGGAACCCTTTATTTTCAGCATATGTATGTGGCAATATGATCGGGATTATACAAGAAAAGGCATTTGGTATGGGTGAGACGCTCAACAGGTCAAGGAAGTTGGATGTGAATGAAGAGAAACTCTTGGTTGAAGAATTGATGAATGAACTTCGAGAAAGGAATGCTTCAGAGAGAGAAATCACCATTGCTTTAAAGAATTTAGGCTTGCAAAGGTTTGTTTGTTATTAATTGAATTGTAAACAACAGAATTGATTATTAAGTTAGTTGAAAATTACAACTTCAATTGTGGCTCTTAAACCCACGCATCAAGTTAGACCACTACCTCAAGCTTAGCTTACGCTTTTTATCATCTCTAGTTGATTGTATCATACGAGAAAATTGTAGAAGTGTCAATTCAGTTTTAAACTTTTTTTTTGTCAATTGAGTTTTAAGCCTTTTGTATTTGTACAAATTCAATCCATCTACTCAATTTTGGCTATAAATTATTGACGTAGACGTCGGACGTTCTATGTGGTGCAACCAACACTAACGTAGATAATTTTTTATAATATTTTAATATATTTTCTTTTTCCTTTTTTATTTTCTTCCCTTCTTCCTTTAGCTAATCGCCGAGAAAGAAAGAGAAAAAAAGGAAAAAAGAAAATTAAAAAAATTAAATGAATAAATTTTTTGAAAGAATATCATTAAAATTGCCTATGTTAGTGCTGATTGCACCATGTAAGATAGCTGACCCTTATGTTAGTGATTTTGGTCAAAATTGGCCGGATGGACTAAATTGACACAAATACAAAATGTTTGGACTCAATTAGAGTTAAAAAAAAAAAGTTTAGTACTTAATTTGTACAATTGCAATAGGTTTAAGATTTTTTTTTGGTAATTCTCTTGCGTCACATTGATACTCTTTTTGTGAAAATTTGGGTTGTAAGAAATGTTTTTGATTGTACTAGAAGTTCTACTGATAAACTCTTCACAAGGTACTTTCTCCAAGGATGTGACCATAATATTCAGAGCTAAAACATGAGCTAGGTAGTTAAAATGTGTCTGATCAATCAATTCATTTGTTTATGCACGTATCGTTATAATAATCTCAGCAGTTCTTATAATTTTCATTATAATTGAGGCGTAGGGCAAGGTTGCATGGTTGGCCAAACACATATACTTTAACGAAGGCAATGGGGGAAATGATGGTGCAGTATCATCTCAAACAAAATATTCCGCTTGCTATTATGAGACCCACGATCATAACAAGTACTTACCGAGAACCTTTTGCTGGTTGGATTGAGGGTTTCCCTCCCAGGTTATCCTTCACAAAACTCTCTCTCTCTCTCTCTCTCTCTCTCTCTCTCTCTCTCTCTCTCTCTCGAAAAGGTGGTCCGAAATTGAACTTCCTAACAAGTATTAGAGTCACTCATAGTTAGTAGAATCTTACAGATCACTCACTTAAGATCTCTAGTGTCACTCGCCACATTAGTTTTTGAGAGTAATATCATAAGTGGTTCTTGAATTGTTATTTGGTGTTCAACGCACCTCAGTTTAATGACTTAACTGATTTTTTTTTTTTTTTAAAGTGGAAGAACTCTATTGAACACCACACAAAAGTGAATGGACTGCTCGGGTATTTTCTCTTGGTTCTTCGCAAAATGCAAGTTGTTACCTACATCTAATTTCTTACTAAAGAATGCACCATCTTTTCGAGGAAGTTAAACCTTTAGAGGAGGCTAAACAATGTATAAATGAAGTTTACGATCCTTGATTTTAATGAGGGGCCATAGAAAAGCCAACTCCATGGGAAGGATAACAGGAGAGTATGAAAAGAAATTTCTCGCATTGGTAAAAGATCAATGTCTCACAGACAACTATATTCGTCAAATTAATAGAGCAAGTTGGTAAGAACACACACATGGTTTTATTCATCAAATCAATGTCTCACAGACAACTATCTTTTACTTGTTAAATGTTGGTTTTATTTGATTGATTATGTTGCTAGACCTTAGTCCTTGACAAGTAACAAAGATAAATATCTTGTTAATTGAGTTTTTATTTTGCTTAACAAGCAAGAATTGTCCAATGAACTTTTTTTTTCCTTTGGAAACATATGATGACACAGAACTATGGATAGCATTGCCATAAGTTATGGTAGAGGAAGGCTGGAATATTTCCTGGGCAAACCTGACGCGATACTCGATATGGTAACATCTAATCATCTCAACAAGTGCCTACCACTGTCAAAATCCCAGGATCATAAGCATCGTAAATTTTGCATTAGCTTAATTGACTATGTACTTCTCTTTTTTGAACTGGCTTTAGGGGTGTGCATGGTCCGGGCGGGCGGTTCCCGACCTAGAACCGGGAATCGCCCACTAAGGACTGGTTCCAAAAAATTGGAACCAGGATCCACCCATTTGTTGCGTGGATCCACCCGGGAACCGGACCGCCGGTCCGGTCCGGTTCCCGGGTGGATCCATAGAACCGATTTTGACGTGAAATTTTTTTGGTTATCAACATAAAACAATTACGTGACATCAAAGTAAGCCAAAAAAAAGAAAAATCAAATTTAAATATGTGGAACAAAGATTCATTTGTTGTAATTATAAATGTATCTCATAGATAAAAAAACGCAAACAAATGGACCGCAACATTCTCCCATTTTTACCAAAAAAAAAAAAAAACATTCTCCCATTTCCTACTTGCAAATAACCATAGATGGTTAAATTTTCTTTGACCAAAGGTAAAGGTTCCTAGAGAATGAGATGAGATGTAGGGTTTCTTTTAGTAATTTTTTTTTTAATATTAAAAAGGTTCCGGTCCGGTCCGGGTGGGTGGGTGGGCGGATCCGCCCACGGAACTGGGATCCGGACCGGTTCCCTTAAGACCCGCCAATTCCGAGCGGTTCCGGGCGGTTCCGGTCCGGTTCCGGGCGGTCCGGGCGGATCCCGGGTATTTTGCACACCCCTAACTGGCTTATGATAGATCATTTGGCAAACGTTACTGATAATTACAGATATCAACGTCACTTTATTGTGCAAATTTGAAAATACATATAGACCTACATTTATTCATATACAAATACATTTGATTCATTTCCACCTAAATATAGAGTTTCATATTGAGCAGATACCGGTAGATATGGTGGTAAACACTATGATTGTGGCCATGGTGGTGCATGCTAATCAGACCAATTCAAACAAGATTTACCATGTGGGTTCTTCAAGGAAACATCCTTTGACCTATTCAGATCTTCAAGACATCGTTTGGAGTTACTTCAAGGACAGTCCTTGGATCAACGAGGATGGGAAGCCGGTCAAAGTTCGTGAGCTCAAAGTTATGGGAAGCATGGCCAGCTTTCGCAAGCACGTGAGCTGTTACATTCTCTTGTCAAAGGTTGGTTCAAAACGACTTAAAAAGTGAAGATCAAATGATCACTAAAAGTAAATTCAATAAATCAAAATATGCAGAAAATTGAAGATCCCAAATATCTGAAGATCTTTATGTTATATAAATTTTAAGTAGTCAAGTCTACATATTTCCTTCTTTAAAATAATTAGCTAATTTGTTTGAAGTGACAATTTCTTTCAATATGTTCCAACATTTACAGCTCTCATTTTTTGATTTCCATTAAATAGGAAATATCTGAAACCTTTAGAAATAAGTAAATGTAACACATAAAACATCACCTATTATGAAAAATTTAAAGTTTGAATAATATTTTACATTCCGGCGATCATGCATAATTTTTTGCTTTACAAATTCAAAACATTGGGGCCCTAACAGAAGGGCAAAAAAAAAAAAAAAAAAAACTAGCGATGAAAAGCTGAAAAGTTATCGTCAAAAGTCACAGCCACCAAAAAAAAAAAAAATGTGCTTTCTGTAATCCCCAGGCTCTTGTGTTGCATAAGAATCTCATAGACAGTTTATCAAATTAATTGGCATACATATCCCATGATATTAAGAAAAGGGGAAGAGCATCTATAGTTTTTGTTGGACAAATGGAATCTAAGGTATTTCTATTCCGTGGAAAATAAATAATTTAAAATATTTTTCATAAAAATTATTGTTTATATCACTTAAAAAAAAAAGAGTCAATGAATAATGTTTTCATTATCGATACTAATAGATGTTCAAATATTTTCGTAGATAATGAAAATATTTTTTATTTAATCATTATTCGTAAGTGACATAAATGATTTTTTATTTTTATTTTTTTACATTATATATATTTTTGCAAAACAAACCAAGCCTAATTTTGAATTATTTTGAATGAAGGTGCTTAAAGTAGCTAGCTTGGTGTTTGGTGGGTACTTCCAAGGCTTGCATGCTGACTTGGACAAAAAGGTTAACCTTGCTGTGCGATTGGCTGAACTCTACAAACCCTATATTTTCTCCGATGGCGTGTAAGCTTCTATGCATTGGCCAATGTGCGTGCAAAGTGCATTAATTAATCACATCAGAATAGGAAGTCCTAGGTTTAAATTTTTATAAGTCTATGCTTACCTCCTCTATTATATATTTCCATGCCTCAAAGTCAAGCTTACACATGATGAAGAGCATCATTAGATATTGTCATGCATTCACCTCTTAGCAAAAATTTTTTAAATAGTTGATAGTGATCCACAAAATTACACAATCTCTTACTCTTGTTTTTTTTTTATTGGCTTAGCTTTGATGATACAAATACAATGACTTTGAGAGCCACAGCCTTTAACAGTGGAGTAAACTCAGAACGTGTCTTCTACTTTGATCCGAGGTGTATGGATTGGGAGGAATATTTCAAGAGAAGTCATTTGCCTGGAGTTGTCAAAGCCTTCAAGCGTAAGTGAGACATGATGCAATTAATAAATAGTTTGGGACATGTAATAGTTGGCATTATGAACTCCATGTGCTCTATTCCATTATATGTGGAAATAAATTAGGTGGTGTAACTCAAACATCTATTGCTATTTTCGGTGTCATATAAGATTGGAATGCCAATCATATTGAAAAATACTTGTATGATGTGTATTCTCTCTCGTTTGTAACACCTCAAATATTGCAAAGTGAAGGTTGCCAACTAAATAGTGGTTTGGTTACTAGAATCTTCCCAAATTCATGATTCACGTAACACATAATATTTGTTATGATAATGTTGCAATCTTCTCAAAGATGAACCACCAAAGAGAAAGCTAATGAACTACAAATGGGAACGTAGGTTCCTTTCATGAGGTAATCATTCACGTATAGCGCAAACTATTCCAAGCTCTACCAATTGCAACTTGGTATTCATTTTAACATACATTTTTCTTACAGTTTGGAGCCATTACTAATCAATTATGGTCGATTAGACATCTAAATAAAATGTGGGAGTGCATTTACTTCTACAAACAAGAGATTCAATGGATTTGGGGACTTGATTACACTAGATTAATCTAATGCCCTTTTGGCCTAATTTCTCTTTATTTTCCAAAGAATTTTTGCAGGCAGTCTTGATTGATTTTAACTTAAGCCACTAACATCCAAGAAAAGATTATATGTGTTGACACCTAAATTATGCCTAACATTTAGAATTAATTGTATAAAAATTAGGGACTAATCTGAAGTGTCTAAATAAAAATATTAGAATTAAATTGCATAGTATATAGTTTTTAGAAGAATATAGTTAATTGCATTTTAATCGGATTGGTGGTGATGAATGGACCTGAAATCGTCACGTGGATGGTGGCCCACAAGACGTGAAATTAGACCAAGGCTAGGAGTGTGAGTGGTCGAAATTACAAGAGGAAAAGGAAGAGTCTTGAGCTTTAATTGTACTGGTTTAGCCCATTAAAATTTAAAGGCTTTGAGCTTAATTAGAGTAAGCCCGTGGAGATTAATTGTAATCCGATCAAATATTTGAGTGACAATGCATATTTCAAAAGATATCGAAAATGCCCATTAATTAAGGATTTTCCTAATTTAACAATGTGCATGGCAATTCAACTTCAACCACAAGATACGATCCCTGTTTGCACATGAAATCTTCTATCTTATCCATAACCACTTCGATACGGTCGTTGATTTTGTTCATTACCTAATTTGAATGAAATAGATGTGTTTTAGATGATTTGATTGTTTCTTGCTATTTTTTGTTGATTTGAGTTAATTTGTTTCCCCATTAAAAAAATATATATAAAAAGGTTAGGTGGAAAATTTTATAGATCATGTTGCATGTTTAGAATAGATTCTGATTGCTTTTGATTAAATAGATTAGTATTTATTTGGATAGATATCATTTATGTCAACTCTAGAAGAATAGGGTAATTTTCTGAATTAAATTAGGATTAGAATAATTTATTTCCTAGTTTAAATTAGATAGTAATCTTTGTAGTTCATTTTGAGTAAATTTTAATTTTGATTTTTAATGAAAAATACGAAAAAAAAAATATCATGTACATGTCATATAGAATTAGGTTCATTCGATTGCATGTCACATGTGACAATTTAATTAGAGTGCACATTATGTTAGAATAAAATGCATATTAATTTTGCCCATCACTAGGGTTAGGTCGTTCTAATTAAAATCGCATGGATATAGCCTGCATGTTAGTTTATTTTAATAAAAGTTGCATACCACGTTAAGGTAGTACATATTAAATTTTCTTGTTGTTATAATTAGGACACATAGTTAAGCATCATCATTTTTTCTATGACATCACATGAAGATTAAGCTCGTGTTGCATAAATTGAATAAAGCATAGTTTTTATTAAACAAGAGAAAAACCAAAAAAAGTTTGTTTGAAATTATATGTCCATTAGAAACCTATATAGGTTGGATATGTATATGTGATTTTTCTGATTGACATTGCATGTGCTTACTTGCTTTGAGGTAAGTACCCTCCCTTTCCTTGCTATTTATTTACTGCATTTTTTATTGAGTGTTTCAGAAATCTTTGCAAACCCGCATGATCACTTCATTTGTTAGAAGATAATAAATAAATCCAAACTACTTGCTAAATATTTTTTTGATTAAAAAAAAAAGCACCAAAAGCACATTAGTAAAATCTATCATAACCAAATTTCCGTACCCACAATCTCATATTCATGTGAATAAAGTAATCATCTCGTTACTTTACTTAAGTTTCTAATCAACCTATCAAAAAAAAATAGTGGCGATTCTAAGTTGAAAATCATTTGCATGTTAATAACTCGAACCAAAGTTATGAATTGGTATAAACTCAAGAGAGCCCAAACTAAATTTAGACTTGGTAATTCATTAGCCGAATCCTTAGATGGTGCATTCGAGATAAGATCGTGATAATTGATTTTTTGCATTGGCAATGGACCTCATGGAAATCCAATAAATTAGAGAATGGAACTTCTTGGTTAGATCAAATGACGAATGAAGGAGTGTAACGGGTGTAGCTAAAAACTTTTCACCCCTTTCATGAGGAGTCAGCTTGCCTCAATGAGCCTAGAAGAGGTAAGGAGTCCAATAAGGGAAAATTCCGAGAAATGAACACGTGGCCCAAAGTAGTGTCACAACCTCTCCTTTCACGGCTTTAGGCTAATGGCTTACTAAGTTTAGGCTTAACCTAGGCTCTTCTAAGTCTACCAATTTGCAGCTTATGGTTCGGATTTATAACCTGTAAGTCAATTTCATTTAGAAGTAGCTACTAATTAGTTTGTGGTAGATCGAATAGAAATTCAAGTAAAATATTGAAAAAAAAATAGAAAATAGGATTGGGGACTTAATTACATTAGGTAATCAACTAATATCCTTCCAATACCTAATTTTATTTAAAATTCAAGCCAAGTGTTTCTGTAGCATTTTATACCAATCATAAGTCCTAGGATTCAATTCCTAACCAAGCTAAGGAAATAGCAATTGGTGCATTACAAGGGTGCAATTGGAATACATGAATATGCAAATAATTATCCAACATTTATTTCCAAGAACTTAAGCTAAGTTCTTTTTTTTTTTTTGGAGGATTTCCTTGCATTTTTCTTTGAAAACTACCCAAATATTATTTTTTTTAGCATTTTCCTAATTTTTGAATTTTTTTGAATTTTTGAATTTTTTCATAAAATAAAATTATGTTATATCACATAAATAAACGTACTCAGGTCAGGCCTCCACACTCAACCTATGTCGAGACCGCCCTATGCCCGTCCTCGGCTAGACTGGGCTCAACGAATGAGCCCAGTTTGGCAACACACTCGGCCCAAAATGAAATATAAAAGAAAAGAAAAGCCCCATGGAACTAAAACCTAAGCCTAAAACTAAACAGGGCCAGCCCATTAAAAATAAAAACCTGACCCAAAAAATCACCCGGCCCACTCATAACGAGTTTGGGCCAACTAGACCCGCGAGTCGGCGTAGCCCGACCCGGCTCCGGGCTGGCCGACCCGACTCGCTTCCTGCTGCTTTGCAGCAAGTTGGCCGCCATGAGGCAAGGTGGCAAAAGGCATGCCGCACTTGTCCATCTGCCCTAGGGGAAATGGCCGCGGCGCCGCCTTGGCCAAGCTGAGCCTAGTGCTTGGCCCACGTCCAGCAGGCGACGTCTCTGCGGCTGCCACGATTGTCGTCGCTCGGGTGCCGGAACAAAAGACAGCTGCGGCCTCCACGGGCCACCACGAGGACGACCCTGGGTCTAGTGGCGTTGTGTTGCAGGTCGAGCGGCGTTAATGGGTTGATGCCTAGACAACTCGGCTTTCGCTCGAAGTAGGGGAACGAAACTAGATCTCGTTTGGGCATTTTATCGAACATGTGGGGTTCGTCAAACGAAAGACGACCACAGACATAAACAAGATTTAAAACCGGATTGAAACTCGACACAAATGAGCAAAGAATGCTCAACACTAATGAAGGACATCACTAGTGATCCCGGCGCGCGCATGAAGAGGGGCGATGAGCCCCGGGTCAACTGCTCGGGCGAAAATAAGGCACAAAACAAAGAGGAAAAACATGGGAGATTGGTGGTTGCCCTCTCGCAAGGAAGAAGAAGGAAAAGGTCAGGCCAAGGGAAGTGAGCTAGGCAAGATAGGCCCAAGCCCTTTCCGTTTTTTTTTTTTTTTTTTTTTTTTTTTTATTTATAAAAAAACCTAGTCAATGCAA
The DNA here is from genome assembly GCA_014182405.2 of Eucalyptus sideroxylon. Taxonomy (NCBI): domain Eukaryota; kingdom Viridiplantae; phylum Streptophyta; class Magnoliopsida; order Myrtales; family Myrtaceae; genus Eucalyptus; species Eucalyptus sideroxylon. The sequence continues at coordinate 32,342,916 of CM024555.2, read as the reverse complement.
ATAATCTTAATGCCTATGTGATGTTTTATTTAATGAAAATCTTTTTGTTAGGGCCGAATCGATTACTAATTTTTTAAATAGTTTATACCTAAATTTTAGCTATTCCTAAATATTTACCAAAAATTTAGGTATTAACAAGCAATGTTGTCTAATGATGCACATAGAGCAGTGTAGCATTCAGCTTGCTCAATTTCCTCGCTTGTATATTGAAAACACATAATTAATTACATATAATTAGCATGATATATATATATATATATATATATATATATATATATATAAATCACATGTTGGAATATATTCAAAGACTATTTATAGTTTACTATCTACTTAATTCAAAACTAATATAAAATGAAAAATGTGTCATAGAGTGAAGAGTACAAACAAATTAGCTTAAATAAGTAGACTCACATATATGAGATTGTGATATTTTTAATAATTATGGAATAATAATAGTTTTAAAGTAGCAAAACTTATAATTGTTGTGAAAACTCTTGCAATTATATTGTACAAAATTATTTGAAATTTATTTCCCACGTTGGGATATGGTGCTCCATGCCCTGCGAGAAAGAGCCCTCCTCGCACCGCATGAGAGGGCGGTTGGGCTAAGCTCCGTCTCATGGGGTAGGGACTGGGAATGCGATCCCTAGCCTTGCCCGGCTATGTGCCCATCTATACACACTAAGACTCTTTCTAAAAATTCTTTCCTTTATCACTTTATTTCTCATTTACCAACTCAAGTATTGGAGGGTTCTCTTGAGACTAAGCCCATAAGGCTTCCTTTATTTGTGGTGTGTAGACCAAACCTGCTCACGAGAGGTTCAAGCCAGCCCAACCTAGACCTGGAAACACTTCACATAAATAGTGGCGATACACATTATATGGAAAAGCTGCATATTATCAATGACAATGTTGTCATAAATATCTCACATCAATTAAAAGAAATTCTATATGAACAAGAACTACTCAACACAACTTGTCACACAGAGGTTCAACATTTATAAGGTTATTGTAACAATGCAGTAACAAAATACCTCTCTCTCCACATGAGCACAACTAGGACCTCCTCAGAGAGCGTCTGTGAGACGGCTTGAGTCTTGCATGGATTGGAAAGGGATTGTTGAGTGATACACAAGTGCGATCAACGCCAACTGGCTACTAGGGTATATCTTTAAGACACTTAACCCATGTGATCTGGACTAGATTGTTAAAATTATTTTTAAAAACTTAGTAGAAGATCTTCTAAAACTTAACATAAGATCAGACTCGCCTTTTGATTGAGTGTACTTACTTGTTTGATGAAACTAAAGATATTTAGGGTCGAGTGTACAGACTTATCAGACAGATTTAATTCGAAAATTTGGTCACGAACTCTTAAGAAGATTCTTTATCTTAGGTTTGATTGATATGGTGTTGATCGATCTAATTTTGGTTGGAGTCTTGGAGATCACATGGACTGAATTTTTTCAGTTTATATACAAAGTTTATATACATAAACTGACTTTTTCAGTTCGAATTATATTATCAACACTAATCTTTCCAGTGCAATAATGATCTTAGACAAGAATTAAAAATAAAATGGGAATCACAGTCCACATGAAACTGGAACTCTTTTTTGTGGTTCTTGTCTTGTAATCTTCTCATTTTAGTTTTCACTGGCTTTACCATGTTTCATATGTAAGAGTGAGACTCATACAACAGAATGGGAATGGCCATCTATATCATTTGTCTCATGTTTTCCTTTCGCTATGGGTTTAGTTGGATGTTATTCTGTTGGAAAGAGGAAGATTTTCAAATTTCCAATGACCAGACATATTATGAGTTATTATATGGACAAACTGGTTAGATTAAGAGGTTCGTAATGTTCATTCATGCAGCATAACACGCTGATTTATGATCTGGTCAGATATTTTGATAAATTTTCAATTTTGTCCATCTAATTGTTTGTTTAGTTCAGAAGGCTTTTGCAGCGATTGCATGACATATGTTCTTCTCATTTGGCCTTCTCATCTGGTCATCCATTTGTTCCCTTAATATAATTCGAATTATTCAGTGCAGATATGCTGCTTGATGATCGTTTGGTCATCGAAAATTCGCTGTTCCAGTTGGATAGCGATTCTCCTGTGTTAACATCGGAGAGAGCCTCACCTATCAGTGGTCCAAAATTAAATGCATCTAGAGCTGTTCCTGCAACATCTCCAACTTCAGATAGTGCACTAGATAATTCATCTGGTGGCATGGGGTATTATACTTTCTTCCCCATCTCTCCTGTCCTTCCTTTTCTCAAGAACAAGTCTGGAATTTGTTGTGCTTGCAGTGACATACAATTGTTTATTTCGCCCCCAATCCGTGTCCCTCTCTGCTTCCCTCCTTTTCTGGCCACTAGGCTGCGTGCCTACAGGCACTTGTTGGCACGCAGACACGCCCAAACATTTTAGTTAGCATCTTGTCTGCGTGTATCTTAATGACGTGTCTATAACAGTTCCAGCATGGACAAAAACTCGATGGAAAAACTTAGGGAGGCTTCAGCTGCTGAAGCTGAGGCGGCTAATGCTGTCTGCAAGCTGTGCAATCGGCATCTTCTGTCCCTGCAGAAGAAACATCAGTATCAGATGAAAACTCTCCAGCAACTGAAACTGCTTCAGATGGTAGTGACACTGAGTGAGACGTTCGTCTTCATCCTAGAGCTGTAAGTCTGTGAACTTATGTCATGGTCTCACATCAAAGGGTGTTTTAGTCTCTGTTCTTCGTGCTTACATTGTTGTCCTAGAGGTGGTAGTTGCTAAGGAGGCTGTAGGTAACCTTGGTGGAATGGTAAGACAGCTATCACTGGATCCATTGAAAAATGAGAGCAGACGTATGGTTCTGATGAATAATGAGCTGTCATATCCTACAAAAAAGTTCACCAGATGGAAATCTCCTCAAGGCTTGCATAAGAAGCTGAGTGTTACAGAAGTCAATACCATCATCCTCATTCAAACTTTTGCCAGGCTTAATTATCTCTTTTCTCTTTTCAGATTATATCCACTTTGCTTCAGCCTCGAAATTAGAAATCTCTTGCTAATAGGAGGTTTTTCCTGGATTCTTACAAAGTTGGGGAGCTCTGTTATGCTGCAGAACAGCTTTTCATGCATGAGCCAACAGTTCTTCAGTTAAAAGCTCCAGTTAAAGAATTCGGTGACCTACATGGTCAATTTGGCGATCTCATGCGTTTGTTCGATGAATATGGTTTTCCTTCCCCTGCAGGAGATATAACTTATGTTCGATATGGTTTTAATCATTTCTTCTAAGTTCTATACTTGTAGTAAATGTCCTATGCATGCTGGTCTTTGTTGAGAAACAGCATGACAACAGGAGAGAAAATCCAAGTGCCTAAGTTTAAAAACAGTATTGGATTGATAACTGCAATAGGCACTGGAGCTGATGGTGGCTGCATCATAGTCATAATATACTTTGCTCGAAGTTTCACAACGTTAAGGTGATTATGTATAAGTTTTGTTCAGAAATTCTATAAAAATAGTTTCTCGTACATAGTTTGAGAGGTAGCAAATTTTACCAGTTATTTGTGAGCGTCTCTCTTTTCTTCCCCACCCTCTTTTTTCCCTCCCGCATTGAGATTACTAAATGTACAAGGTCTTTGTAAGAGATGAGGAAGATAAAGTTGAATACAGGGTTAGTCGTACTATTGGTATTTACTAATGTAATGTAAATTTTTCTCTGATTTTTTATTATTTAATTCTAAAATCATATTTTTTGTGAAATTTAGTTTGGATCATTGGAAATTTCGAGTGGCACAGATTTGTCAGATTCTTGCAAGGGGCAACAACTCCCACAAAGCTCTTAAGGCTTTGTCCATTTGTGTATCATTATTACTGTCGTTTGAGCTTGCGTCACAGGATTAAATCAGTTGGTAGTTGTTCTCCTTTTTCTTCTCCCCCTCTTGCTCCTCAATTGTTGGTTATTCTGACAAATTTAAAGCAAGGTTTTTTTTTTTTCAAGGGACAGAAAATTGTTAATACTTCTTGATTAGGAGCGAGGGAAATTACAAATTCGGTGTAATTTCCTTCCCAATTTTCTTCACCCTTGCTCCCAAACATAGCCCAAGAGCTAAGCATCTCGAAATGATCCATGTGACCTTTAAGAAAATAATTGGACGAAAAAATCAATAGGATAGTCGAAGATACTGTTACATACGTTAATGGGATTGGCCCGTAGTTGAAGAAAATGTCTCTAATTCCACCAAAATATTGTAATGCACTTCCAATAGTCCTAAGGTCGATTGCACCCATTAGTAGTAATTTGATTTCATAGGCGTAATATGTTTGTAGCGGTAACACGATTGCACTTATAATTAGTAATATGCATTGATGGATGGTAATTTGACCACAGAGTTTGTACTAAGAAAATGTTAACAATTAGTAATTAATTAATGGAACAGTAAAATAAATCAAATTGTCGTTAGTGACACCACTTATACTTAGTAATTGTCCTGAACAATATGGGAGTAAAACTCATTCTTTTGGTCAACAAGCAGAACTCAATCATTGGAATTGAAATTGAGAAGTTTCAGTTAACGGATAACAATCGGAATCCAAACTTCAAAGTGTCCCACAAAGACATGACCAAATTATTGCACTAATCTATCCAGCAGAAAGTTAGTACCCACCAAATGCGTACCTACGATACCACCCTGCTGTCCCAGCCAGTTTGCTATGAAATGGAGCATGCAAGTTTGTGCCAATGAAATGGGCGTAATCATCGGAATGCTTTAACTCAATGAGGCTTTGAAATGCATTGCGAGGTTGGACTAGGCTACAATCAACGTTTAGGATTTTCTGTTCCTTGCAAGAGATAAGACAGATAATCCCATCCCGCATTACCTGTATTTCAATGCATCCATCACCTACTGTGCAACATATTTGACTCATGAAAAGGAAGGCAGACAAACAATGTTATGCCTGGATGGAAGTCACCACTATAAACAAAAAGGCTTTCGTTTTTTTTCACAACTTGGCATTCTTAATAGTAGGATCCTCCAAATGCAAGGTTATTCAAGCAGTGATGAAAGGCTTCTCAACAGTCATGAAATCAATATAACGACCTTCACAAACTTGCAGGAAAAAAACTCCGACATAAATTGAGCGCTTTTCCAAAACAAAAACAAACCTAAAAGCAAGCTTCTTTTGCTTTTGGTCAAGGTAAAAAAACTCTACACCACACATATGCTTTTCTGTATGTTGCAACCAGTAACAGTAGCATACAAAACAAATTCACCATCAAAGCATCGGAGGGAAAATACGTGAGTAAGGAGATATGACAGCTTCCTGTACGTACTTTTTAGAATTGGTTGGATCGGGAACCCACTGCATCTCGCTTATGTTGGGAGTCTCGACAGAAGTCATGGTGAATTCACCCACCTTCTCAATGCTCCCCCTCTTCCCTGCTCTCAACAGAAGATGGTTCCTGTTGTAAGAGAAAATCCCATTGGTCAAACGGATAATATCCCCGGGCTTGAGCAGGTCGCACTCCTCACCCCAGAACTGAAAATGCACATCCACAGTCTCATCTGCCACAAGCGCCAAGCATGTCTAGCTCTGTCCTTCTGTGGCAACCCTGCCTTTGTCCAATAGAATGAATTGTGTGGTTATGTTGTTCTGTGCTGCAGGTACTATGTCTTTGATAGAGAGCACACTGGTGTAACCTGAAAAGGAGAAGATACACAGTCGCTGAAACTATATGACCAAGAAGTTAAAAGACAACTACGTTACAAAGGCAACCCTATAATGCTTACTCTGGAATGAACTCATCATAAGCACCAACCAGGGAGTTTATGCAATATCGATGAGTTTTGGTTCTAGAAGAACAAACAAAAAACTATTTCTTGCTGCAAACAGGCTTCTTTCAGTCTCAACTCAAACTCAGATAATCAGCTGCCTTAGACATATATAATTTCAACCAGAGGGATATCATCTTTGTCGTCTATCATTATAAACCCAAATGGCCATATTCAATTTGCATCTTCGTCCACAATCACAGTAACAGTCTCATTTTGTGAATGTTAGATGCTTGAACATGAACACCGTTAACTAGAACAGACATTTTTAGCACTTTAAAAAACAATAACATAAGAGGGCTTGTAACCAAGGTCCTTATCAGAATCCGTACTATATACTCTTCACATAAAGCCCTGCTATACATGCTACGTAGAAGAACAAGGGAACCACCAAGCCACTCATCAATCATGCTCTAGAGCCTCATCAATCATTCATCCTCATCTCCATGGAGTAATTCACCACATTAAATGTAGAGGTACTCCTACTATGCAACTTGACATAAAGGGCAATATAGCTTGGAGTTGGTGATGTATTGTCAAGCTGGACTTGCTCTAACACCTATTATCTCCGGCCAAACATACTATTGCAAAAAGATATATAAGGAATTTAGATAGGAGGGACCAGCTGTGGATTGCTACAATTGATTTGGACTAGTGGTATTGGCTAGCATAATTTTATTAGTTGACTTGTTTATAAGGATAGGCTATCAATAGCAATTAGGGTGTGCAAAAGAACCGGGATCCGCTCAGACCGCCCGGAACCGGCGGTTCTTGAGGGAACCGGTCCGATTCCCAGTTCCAATTTATGGGAACCGGTGGGTACCGGTCTAGTTCCCAGTTCTATGGGCGGATTCGCCCACCCACCCACCTGGACCAGAACGATAAATATTTAATATTTTAAAAAAATACTAAAACAAACCCTAGCGAAACTAGACCATTTTCCCTCTTTTCCCCTCTTTTCTTCTTTTCCCTCACGCGGGCTAGGCCCAATCCATTTTTCATCTTTTTCATAGTTTGACCCTCTCCTCTTCTTCTTCCTCCTTCCTTCCTCGTGTTGGACAGTGGACACCACGCTCGGTGAAGACTAATGGCACGCGGGACGACCTAGGGTAGAGAGAGAGAGGAGGGTAGACCAACAACGGAGGGGACGCCTTGTAGGAGCCATCAATGCCACCGAACGGAGCAGTGTGAGATTTGGCGAGAAACCCAGACAAAGGGGACATCTTGGTGGATGCCTTTGATGCCGAGTAGGCCTACGCGGAGAATATGGGCTGAGATGCCAGTTCAGCCAAGAGGGAGGCCAGTTGGTGTGCCCAAGACCGGCAGCGGAAATGCCCCTATTGATCGGACCCTCCATCCTATAAATAGGGCCTCTTGGAGCTCGATGAAGGGGGGTCGAGTAGAGATGATGTGAGAGAGAGAGAGAGAGAGAGAAAGAGAGAGAGATCTGTGAGACGTTGAAAAGAGATGGGGAGATTGAGTGAGATCTGAGAGCTGTGAGTAAGGGTAGATTGTGAGGGAGAGAGCCGTCGTCAACCACCACCCTTGAATTGTAGCCAACGACCCACCCCGACTTCTCTTTCATGTCAAAATCACCGTATATTTCGTCCCCCTTTGTTCTCGACTTTTCCGATATGGGGTTGGTTTCCAAGGATCTCGGCTCGGAGTTGCGCGAGGCGGATGGATGTAGCCCAATCTATCTAGCTCATCTGCCGCCCGACATCAGAACCCTAGTGACCCGCAACGTTACAGCTCGCCTCCATGCCGACCACGGCGCCAGCAGCCGCGAGCACCCTTTGCCCACTCGCCTGTCACCGCGACGCCACAGCTCACCTTCGCGTCAAGATCGGTTCCATGGATTCACCCGGGAATCGAATCGGACCAGCGGTCTAGTTCTTGGGTGGATCCATGCAACAAATAGGTGGATCTCGATTCCAATTTTTCGAAACCGGTCCTTAACAGGCGATTCTTGGCTCTAGGTCAGGAACCGCTTGCCCGGACCATGCACACCCCTAATAGCAATAGCCAAATCATGATAGTTGTCTTCAATTGATATTAAGTGTAATTTTTTTATGACTGGTATAGAGGACAAAAACCACTTAATTCTTTAAGTGCACTTGGAGAAGTAATATATAACACAATATTTTAGCACAAAATGGAATTTGATGTGCGATAGAAGGTTGGAATTTAGAATTTCAATAGATGATCAGGGCCACAAAGAGCGAAAACTTGGAGGCGAGACTCATCAAGCTGTTTGTCCCAATGCCTATCTATTGCATTTGAATGGAACACAATTGCAAACGATTTCAACACAAGTCAATTGAACCTAATTTTCCATTGGCTAGGATTCGAAAGGTTGTAGAGTTAAGTCATCACTCTACCAACATTGCAAGCCTTCCCAGGCAAATGTTTAATTGGCTATTGTATGGAGGCTTCCTTCCTCCATGTTCTCACATAATTAGTCTCTTTGTAATGCTAGGGGATTCCCCTAAACTTTTGTACCTCATTTGACTAATGATATTCATATATTTACACAAAAAGAAGAAGAAGAAAAAAAATGGTTTCTCATCAAACAACCTGACCCTATGACTCAATTACATTTTTATGACAAGTTTTAAGATTTATAATACATATTTCACAATTTCCCAATCACTTTAGTACTAAAACTTTAATATGATACTTATTTGAGTGCCATAACTTTTTAGTTGATCATTTCAGAGCCATTAGTTTTGAAAAATATTCACAAGTACCAAAAGTCTATGTGGCATGACACTTATGATGAACGTTTTTCAAAAGTTATATCACTCACATGATATATTGAAAAGTTATTATAGTCAAGTGAAATTCTTTTAAAGTCATGACATTCATGTGACCGATTGAAAAAGTGGAGCACTTATGTAAGTACCATATGAAAGTCATGATACTTATAATGTCCTTATTTCTATGAATTAAATCAAATTAGGTTGGACCATGAAATTCTAGAACCTCTTAGTCTCAAAGTCTCAAAGCATTTCAAGCACTCCGAACCATCAATTTTGCATGAGGCCATAATACTTGAGTGACTCAATTATGCTCAGAAGTTGTATACCCTTTAATCCCACAATCAAGTGAAATTCTTTTTAAGTCACGACATAAATAACGTATGAAAATTATGATACTTATAATATCCTTATTTCCATGAATTAAATCAAATTAGTTTGGACCATGAAATTCTAGGACCTCTCTATCTCAAAGTATTTCAAGCACTATGAATTGCCGAATTCATGTAAGGTCATGATACTTGAGCAACTTCATCATGGTCGGAAGTTGTATACACCTTAATCCCACAAATGGCACCTTTAGTATACATCAATACACCTCATCTTGCAGGAGACCAATGCAAAGAAGAACATTGAATACCGTTGTCTTGTGGGAAAAAGATATTAGAAGTGCCAAAAATTATATATGACATTCACTTTAGTATCCAAAGTTTTCTTTTGGATAACTTAAGTGCTACTTTTAAAAGAAAAAGATCAACGCGCGGACCCCTAGAGTGTCATAACTTGGCACAAAGGGATACTTAAGTGCCATGACACTTAAGTGTCAAAATCGGAGCAAAATGGATCACTTAAGTGTCAATCCGGCCAAAATCCGACCAAAATGCTGATGTGATGATTTTCTGACGAAGCAAGTATAAAATGGCGTTGTTTTGGTGCTGACATGGTAAACAGATAATATAAAAATTAAATAAATTTAATTTAAAATTAAATTTGTTTAAAATATTTTATAAATAAAAAATAAAATATTTAAAAATATTTAAAAAAGAAAAGAAAAGGGGGAGGCGGCTAAGGGCTCAGCTGCCGCCGCCGTCGAGAAGAGCCAACGATGGAGGAGGGAGGGTCGACCGGGGTTGTCGAGCCTTGGCTAGGGGCTAGGGTCGCTAGCCCTTGGCTAGGGCTCGACGACCCCAACCGACCCTCCCCCTCCGTTGCTGGCCCTTCTCGGCGGTAGTGGGGAGGCGGCTTAGCCCTCGCCGCCTCCTCGCTTTTTTTTTTATTGTTTTTATTATTTTTAAAAAAAATTAATATTAAAATTTAATATTTTTAAATATTTTAAATAAATTTAATTTTAAATTTAATTTAATTAATTTTTATATTATTTTTTACCATGTTAGCACCAAAACGACGCCATTTTTGCATTATTTGGCCACGTCAACATGCAAAACAGCGTCATTTTGCACTTAATTCACTGGAAATTGCGCACGTCAACATTTTGGCTGGATTTTGGCCGGACTGGCATTTAGAGGGGTGCATGACAAACCAAAATTTCTGTTCTAGAAACAATTTTTCTATTCCAGACATGTTTCTGGAATAGAAATCCGTTTGATAAACCTATTCCGTTTTTCTATTTCTGGAATAGATTTTGTTCCAGAAATAGATTTTGATTAGAAATCAGAAGTAGAAATTTTCTACTTCTCTATTTCTGGAATAGAAATCAGAAATAATTTCTCCATGAAATTTTCTACTAAGATGAATATGCTTAGAAAAAGTATTGTTAATAAGATGGCAAGAGATCATAATATGCCGGAGATTCCATGAGATCGTGTTTTCAATTTTTGTAATGCATTTCTATTATTTTGTATTGGGGGATTCCCAATCTTTGCTTTTGTAATGTGATACTGTATTTGATGATTTCTATCTCAATTCTTGTAATGTGATATTCTACTTGAGGATTTCCCTTATTTGTAATGGTTCTTTATGACAAACTCTATTACACTTCGTTAAATTCGCCAATTTTGTAAAATTTGCTGCAAATTGCCCAATACACTTCTTTATGTTTCTTTTTAAAACAATTGCTCGATATCGTAAACCGTGGCGGTGATCGACATGACACACTAGCATGAAAGGGATTAGAATATGGTTGCCCACCTTCATTCTACTAGAGTTTTGGGAACCTTTTATCATGCTCAAAAGTAATGCATATTGATTTCTTTTTTCTATTATATGGAAACTATTGACAAGTATATTGTTTGACTGTAATTGCCTATCTAGGTGGATGCTAAAGAATTTTGTGTGAAAATTTAGAAAATTTGATATAACAACTCTTACTTGTATTTTTTTTCAAAAAAGGGAGACTTTACTTAAAAAAAAAAAAACTCTTACTTTGTATTTGGATCAATGGGTTCATAAGCATATGAAATTTGTAAGAATGAACATCTCATTTGCTCCAAAAAAAGAAAACATTGTTTTAAAAAATAGAAATTTTATACTGTTATCAAACGAATTTCTATTTCTAAAACAGAAATTTTGTATCGTTATCAAACAGATTTTTTTGCTCAGAAACTCGTCTAGAAATAGAAATAGAAAAATCTATTTCTATTTCAAAAACTATTTCTGGAACAGAATGGTTGTCATGCGCGCCCTAGGTGATCAATTTCTCTTCGAATGTGGCACTTTACTTTCATAAGTTATGGCACTTGAAGCAATCTTTTGCCAAAAAAGATCACTTAAACACTAACTCCAATCTGGATCGTCAGAAATTTGACGTGGCCATATTTTAATAATTTCTCAATCCTACGTGGGCCATCGGCATGTCCAATTAGCATATAACTTGTAAATGATGTTGCGTAGCAATTTAGAAAGTGATTACTTTAGTGCCAATCATTTATAAAAAAAAAAAAAAAAGATCACTTTAGTGTCAGTGATAGTTAAAAAGTGATCATTTTAATGCCAATCTCAATGAGAAAGTGATCACTTTAGTGTTAAAAAATGGCACACATATTACATTTTTAATTATAAAAGCCACATTATTTCTTTGATTGGAATTTTTGCCGGAGGCACTTAAGTGATCATTTTTTTTCCAATTTAAAGTGAGTCGGCGAAATTTTTTGGCATTAAAATGAGTATTATGACATCCTGAAATTTGACCCCGTTTTGATAAAGTGAAATGGGCATGTTGTCGATGCGCCTATGGTCCTTTTTCTCTGAGCTGATGACTCACGGGTTAACTAACATATTGGGTGAAGCCGTTAAGGGATGTATCCGTAGTAAAATCCCTAAAAGCTACTCAATTGGTTGGATTGGACCAAAATCGCGTCTGATCGATTCTAACCATGAAATTTGAATTAGTTTCGAGAATCGAATATATCACAATTCATTTTTAAGACCGTCTCATCATCTGTCAATTTATTGACGAGTCTGAAATTTCAAAAAAGAAATTATTGGAGGAAAAATTGAAGACTGAAAGAAAATAGAAAGGGAAAGAGAAAAGAAAAGAATAAAATAAGACTAATAGTATTAGGTTATTTTGGGGCTGCATGGTAATGTTCCCTTTTTTTTTTGTTTATGAACAGAAATTTTGTTTTTTTGTTCCCGGGAATAAAAAAAGAACAGAAACACGTTTGTTTGCGTTTTTGTTCAAAATCTATTTTTTTGTTCTCGAAACAAAAAAAGAATGGAAATGAGAAACAAAATAAAGTTGTTTTTTGTTCCAGAAACACTTTTGAAGAAACACTTCTCTCTCTTCTCTTTTCTTATTCTTTTTCTTTGGCCGGTGACGCCGTCGAGGTCGGCGACCTTGCTGGATCTGGGCGAGGCCAACCTTGCCCAGCCAAGGCGAGGCCAAACCTCGCCGGCTCGCCGGCCCCTGGCGAGGCTCAGTCTCGCCGGATCTGGGTGATCCCGAGCTAATTATGCTTAATGGTTGTTTAGTTTTAATTAATTAGGTTTAGATGGTTAGATTAGAATGTATTAGTGTTTATTAGGGGTGTGCATAATCCGGGCAGGCGGTTCTCGACCTAGAACCGGGAACTGCCCACTAAGGACCGGTTCCGAAAAATTGGAATTGGGATCCACCCGGGAATTGGACCGTTGGTCCGGTCTAGTTCCCGGGTGGATCCATGGAACCGATCTTCACGGGAAACAATTTTGGTTTTCAACATAGAACGGTCGGGTCTATGAGTTCGGAAGGAGGGGTCTATGAGTTGGGAAAGAAGGGAGGAGGTCTATGGTCGGGTTTTCAACATAGAATGGTCGCAAAACAATTTTCCGCGGCTGTGGCGGGTGGCGGCTGACGCGAGGGGGTGAACAGCAGTGGCGGAGGAGCAGTGGTGGCAACGTCGATGCTTGGGGAGGAATCAAAATGGCGATAGGATTAGGAGGAACCGAGGGATAGACAAAGAGAGAGAGAACCGAAGACAAAGGCAGTGAGGAGATGAGATCTAATCTAGGGTTTCTTTTAGTAATTGTTTTTTTTAATATTAAAAAGGTTCCGGTCCGGTCTGGGTGGGTGGATCCGCCCATGGAATCGGGAACCGGACCTGGTACCCACCGATTCTGAAAAATGGAATCGAGAACCGGACCGGTTCCCTCAAGAACCTTCGGTTCTTGGCGGTTCTAGTCCGGTTCCGGTGATTCGGGTGGTCCCGGTATTTTGCACACCCCTAGTGTTTATTAGTCAATTGTGATGTGAATTAGACAAATTGATTGTGCATTTAGCAAGTAGACGTAGTCTACTATTTATTGAAAGTATCTCGGGATTTTTCCCGACCCTTAGTGGGCTTCAATTAGGCTTTTTGGGCCTAAGGAGAATTTTTGGTATTTAAATATTATTTTCAGAATTAAATTAATTATTTATTTATTTTCCGAAAATTCAACTGTGATGGCCAATGACCGGAATTTTATGCTGGTGATTGTAGTGAAGTTCATTTATTTAATTGGGCCTTATTTTGAGCTAAATGGAATTTTTAATATTTATTAATTATTTATTTATTTTTCAGAAATTAAGATTTAGATGGCCGATGACCGAAATCTCGTGCTAATCGTTGTGGCGCAGTCCATTTATTTAATTGAGCTGCAATTTGTATGGAATTGATTTAATTATGAATTTTTAGGAGTTATTCATATTGAGTTGATTGTTAATTATTTGATTGAGAAATCGTTGGGTATTGGTTATCACCTGAAGGAAAATACGTGGGCTCGGTGAATTGGAATATCACCTGGAGAATGCTAGGAATTCAGTGGTTGAATATGTCATATTGGTGAAAAGGTCGCCTAAGAGAATGCACGTGGCTCGGAGACTCGGTATGTCATCCTAGAGAATGCACGTGGCTCGGTGACAAAGTTTGGCATCTAAAAGGGCACGTGGCTCGGTGATCTGATGCGTCACTTTGGCGAACTAGTGCCTTAGAGAATGCACGTGGGCCTGACATTCCGGAATGGCATTTAAAAGGACACGTGGCTCGGTGAATTGATGCATCACTTTGGTGAGTTAGCACCTAAGAGAAGGCACGTGGGGCCGAGCATCATAAAAAGGACACGTGGCTCGATGATCTGATGCGTCACCTTGGTGAACTAGTGCCTTAGAGAATGCACGTGGGTCTAATTTTCGAGAATAGCATCTAAAAGGGCACGTGGCTCGGTGACTTGATGTACCACTTTGGCAAAGAGGTTGCCTTAGAGAATGCACGTGGGCCCAAGGTTTGAGGCACGTGGCTTGGAGACTTGGAATGTTGTCCTGGAGAATGCACGTGGCCTAGCTTCTAGATATTCCTCAGTGGGGAATGATTTGTGTGACATGTAATCGACTGGTTCGATTTGTTTGGAGTAAATTGGTGCCTATTGTGAATTGTATTGACTTGTAGGTGGGATCTGAGGTCAAGGTAAGTCCTCTGCCATGTGCGTGTTTAGGCAGCCTATAGTATAATAGTTTACTAATTGGGCCTTAGTGGGGTAGAACTCGCTGAGACGTAGTCTCATCCCGGTTTGGGGAAAACACTTCAGGACCCCGATGAGGAGCTGAGGAGGAGGAATCTGAAAAGGAGGACTCTGGGGTGAAACCTGAGGAGAAGAATTTTGGAAGAAGAAGATAATCCCGAAGGGGGGCCTTGAGTACGGCCCGGATGGACTGAGTTTCTATCTTCTTTTGAGATCTCCATTTTGATGTGAATAGAGATAGAGTAAAAAGTTGTGAAGTACTTTGGTTTGTGTTTTGTATAAAGTTTGGTTATAAGTTTCAATATGAAAAATATGGCATTGCTTTTCTATCCCATCATATTTATTATCTGGGGATTTATAACTACTTCCGCATGTGCTTAATAAATGAAAGGGTCGGTGATACATAGCCCTGGGATATCGCATTCTAAAATCGACCAAGTAGAAGGATGTGTGCGTGTCCGAGGATCGGGGTGTGACAAGTATTGTATGCAAATTTTGCACTTCTAGTGTCCTTCTTCCATCATCTTGTTGTAAAATTTTGAGAATTGCAAACTGGACATGAAAAAAGTATTGTATACAACTTTTGCACTTCTAGTGTCCTTCTTCCATCATCTTGTTGTAAAACTTTGAGAATTGCAAACTGGACATGAAAAAATTGACGAAGGCTAAGACGTATAATAGCCATCCTCAAAAGTAAATTCCACCCCTCACAAAGTGCAGAAGATGTGTCATGGTTATCCTCCAGGATTTAACAAACCTTTTAAATAGTGTACATTACACCATTTTGGTAAAGTAGGACTCGCATGAAATGCATAACCATTGGAGAGCAAAAGAATTGAGTATTTCGCGTGTGAAAATTTGCAGGTGCATAGATTTGGACATATCAAATAATGAACAAAGTGGTCCGTATTTGTAGAAGAAAGACGGGATTATATAGGCAAAAGCTAGTTTGACTAAGAATAAATGTCACGACAGCTCGTGAAATAACTAAGCATCGGCCAGCACATCAAGTAAGCTTAGGCTAGTGGAAAGTCATCTATGGTCGAAGGTCAGACGTATGGCTATTAGATTTAGCGTAAATAGACATTTTGAAATACACTTCACATAACAATCTCCCACATATTTCAGAAGGTATCCTAAAGAATAGAAAGAACGAATGAATGCTGGTTTCGTAGTGGAGTGCAATACAATCTGGTGTCTTCTGTTCTATGAACCGGACTTGGAAATAATGCGATATAGATGAAGCTTATTCCTGCTATGAACCGAGGTTGCAAGTTAGAGACTTCACTCATCACTTTACACCCCCACACTATTTGCTATCCAACTCAATTATGTGCTAATAGGCCATTCGCACATCTGGTAATACATGAGTGATATAGAGATTTGGCAATAAATCTCCTAAGAGTGGACCCACTCCATATTCATATAGGTGATTCCCTTAAGTGCACAATTCAATAAGTACACCACCCTTAACATTTTGGAATTCATAAAGAGCGTAACCCATCCTCACTTAATATGCAATTTAGCACCAATCACATACATAGGAGGGAGGGACTTTTTTACATTTTTGGTGCTATAAGATCAACTAAAAGGCTTGTTATAAGCCATATGAACCTACTTCTAGGGATCTCCACTACAATACCCACATATCAGTTGTATTACCGCCATCATAGAAATCTCAAATTGGCATGAATCTCATTCTTCTCGATATTTCAATTATTTGTTTTCTTCTAAAAAATTAGTCAGAGATTTGGCCAAATTTCCTTTCGACTTCAGATAATCGATTGATATAACTCCACGTTACAGCAGCTGGTTTAAGAAATAATTTTTCAATGGAATGTGCCTCCTCTTGTCATCGTGTGCTTTATCTTAAGCGACGGCTATTGTAGTTTGGCAATTAGAGTATGGACACGTAGTTCGGTCTCACTACTTCCCAACTCAAGAGCTTTAAAGTCCGAGTCAAAAGTGGATTTTGAAATAATAAATTGTTTAGCTGATTGCCAAGACACTACACCACCACCAAGGGCGAATTATAATCGCTAATAGCTTCATCTCATTTGAATTTGAGATCGAAATAGCATCATTGTATCCTTCTAACTTAACACGAAGCCCCCCATTATACCAAGTATGATAACTATAACATCAATGTGTGCGGACTGGTTAGTGACTATCTCTACTAGTGACGCATCCTATAGGGCGGGGAACATATAACATGTAGTCATGCCTCCAAAATTATAATCGTTGAATTATAATTTGATCTTGATAAATGAGAAATCCCTAATTATAGGTGTATCACTCCGAAGAGCAGAATAAGTTATGGCTAGAGTCCATTTTACTACGTATGTTAATTCTATTGTGAATGTGCGAGGACTGGTTAGCGACTTATCCCTAATAGTGATGCATCCTATAAAGTGGGGAACATACAGCATGTAGCCATGCCTCCAAATCATAATTGTCAAACCATAATTTTATCTTGATAAATGAGGAATCCCTAATTATAGGGGTATCACTTTCCAGGATGAAATAGGCTATGGCTCGAGCCCATATCATTTGCAAACATGCACCATGTCATAACAATTTATATAATATGCATTTACATCAGATCAAACATACATACACATATATATTTAACTATATATATATATATATATACATATACAAATATATATTTACTTAAATATATACGTTCATTTTATGTTATAAAACAAAAAACCCCAATCATGTATTTTTCCATCCAAGTTCATATACTATCTTCAATTTGAAAACAATTATTTGGCTGCGTTCTCGTAATAGATATGTCTAATTAAGTGAGGTTAGTCTTTGAAAAGATAAGAGGATATATTTATTGACATCTAATTTTTAGTCGACACAACAAAAAGATTGAGATTAAGGCTTTCGATTATGATGGAGCCCGTTTCTCGACCAAAAAGCATTGTTTTTCATTTCCTTTATTTTGCATTGTCATTTTTAACAATTTCCTAATCATTTTCAAGAAAAGTCTAAAAAGTCAAACAGTTGATTTTTTGGTCAAAACTTTGAACAAAAGTCAACCCAAAAGTTAACCCCGAGTCAAAAGTTAGGTTTTTGCCAAAAAGATGTCAAATGGCTTTAATTTGACTTTAGTTAAGTCAATTTAAAAAAATTTCAAAGATTTGACTCAAAAATCAACCTTTTGGGAAAATTTAACTAAACGGTTGACTTTTATTTAAATCTTTGACCAAAAAGTTGAAAATAATTAAAAATCCACAAAACACTTTGTTTTAGTGTTAATTTGACTTTAGTGTTGAAAATTTTATAAAATTCGATTAAGAACCTTATTTTCCAAAATTTTCAATTTTAGGTTCAAAATCAATAAAAAAAATTACTTTCATTTTAGTCACAATTAGGTTTACCTCCTGTTATGACATTTGGTCTATGGACTAATTCTCATCCATTCGTTCACTCAATTTCGAGAATCGTCACGTTGACAGGTGAATGGCCAATTTAAGCCATAATTAGGTGGTTGTAATTGATCCTTCACGAGGTGTGAACGGACAAATTGTAATTCACTTGTTTTCTTAAAAAAAAGTCCAAATCCAGAGTTCATTTTGAGAAATTCACATGGGAACTTCCCAATTTGAAGAATTTCGCTCTCTTGGATATAAGAAATTTGAAGCAATCGAATTTCAATTGAAGAAATTCAAGTTGATCCATTCAAGATTAAAGTTTAATTTCATCAATTAAGGTCTAATTTCGATATTAGACCTTGATTCATTTTTGGCCTAAGTCTCACGGACTCAATTTAAGGTCAATTTGGATACAATAGGTTATCCTAAGCATGAGTAATTAGTTGATTATGTTTATCACAATATTAAATTCAATTTCAATTAATTTGCGATTTTGAGCGAAGGATTGCAAAATTGCCCATTTTAGCTTATAATGTTCAATCATGTATACCCATGATCCAAGTTCACTATTTTTGATAGTAATCATTTAGTTAAGTCAATAGAAAACCCATAAATTGTATTTACGGGGTTTAATAGGCTTCATTTGATTAGAATTAGATAATTTCTCTTCAAATTGGATAAGTTTTCTCTTCAAAGGACCAAATTGTATGAATTTTGGACCTACAAGAATTGCCTGGTTAAGAACCAACAAGAACTAGTTAGAACTGGTCAAGAATCGACATGAACTGGTTCGACTAGTCGTCGACGAGGTAGGCCAGTTCAGCCCCTTGCTAGCTAGTTCTAATTCGCGGTGGTTGGTTTCGTGATCCTTGCCATGCGTATTTTATTCCCATGTCTTACATTTTCAAGATTTTGTGCAATAGCCTCTGAATTTTATGAAATTACGATTTTGCCCCTAATTAGCCCCTAATTATGATTCTCGTTTTAAACCCCGATTTTTGCTAACTGAATCCATTTGATTAGTCATAGGACACATCTTAAGTGAGATTAGCCTTTAATCAATTTGACTTGGTCATTAAATCAAAATTTTGACGCTTGAATTGAACCGATGATCAAGATTCACCAATTACGTCCTAGTATAAAAGGCATTTTCCCTCCAAAATGCAAAAGGGGGCTCATTTGCATATCTAATTTCTCTCGCAAGAAAAAAAAAAAAATTCTCTTTCTCCCCAAATTTTTTCCAACCATTTTCATTCCCTCTCCCTCTTCTGCATGCCGGTCGTTGACCACTGATATCGCCCTTCATCAGCATTTTGCCTTGCCGACGCCATCGCCCAACACCTGTCTTGATGTCTTCGCTCCTCTATCGCAAGTCTAGATCACTAAGGAGGCAATCGGAGCTTCCCATCCGATGGCTCCTTGCTGGTCTTAAGATCGGTGCTTGTCTCCTTTTTGATCGGTGATCGGCGGTCACTCTTGACACTCTTGACCGTTTCTGATCTAACCTCAGAGGTAAGAGACTGATTAAATAGCCATCGAATTGTCTCCGGTGGTTGGTTTTGCTTTGGTGATCTTGAATTGGTCGGATCCGAACCCCAAACCGGTTCCTTCGATCGCCTGAATCAGCAGTCCAACAACCTTGATCAATGGAACAGCTACATCGATCTATTCTTCAAGTAATCCCCGACCTTGCCATGGTCAGGGATCTGAAGAGCCTCTGATTAGCCTTTTGGAGGTCAATCTCCTTGCCGACATCCAAGGCTAGTCCAATTTAGACCGGTTCTATTCCAACTTTGGATCGGTGGTCTAACTGTGCCGGTCCAACCCCTAGGTGATTTGATCAGCATCCTCGGGCCGCGATTGTGTTTCAGCGCAAAAGGTAAGTAATCTAACCTTGAATCTGATGATGCGAGATCAACATCACCGATCGGGGCTAGGATTTAAGTTAAAATTTATATAATATACCTAGATCTAAGACTGATGATGTGATTGAATGATCTGCTGAAGATTGATGTTCACTGAAGATAAACTTGAATTTGTTTGAATGTGATTAGTGTTAATCTACAATTTTGTGCTTCTGTGATATGCTTATTGTTTTTGCTAAAACGAGGTACTGGATTAGGTTTTCTGACTTCGAGCCCTTCTAGTTAGAAAATAGACTTTAAGAGCTTCAATTTGATAGGTCGCATGTCCCAAACGGACATTGATTGGTTATTGAAAAATACATTTGAAGTCGGTCGATTCTAAGTAGTTATAGGTCAATTTGAAGTTGACTTTGTTCCCATTTTTTTTTTTATAATAATTTTCATTCCGATTTTTGTGTGTAGAATCCGCGAAAACTTCCTTCACAAAATTTGTACGAGATTGTTTCATTTATAACATATATTTTTTCCAGAATTTTTAAAGATGTTTTGATTCAGCAAAATATCAAAAACCGAACCTAGGTCTATCTGCCATACCCTAGGTCCGAATTGCATTCGTATGAAATTGAGATTGTGGATAAGTCCATTGGACTTCATGTCCTTCATGAGACTTGTAATACATGTCATGTGTGTTCTAAAGAGGTATGACTCACATGATTTGGTCATCGTTTGATATGTCAATTGCATGCACAAATACGTTTAAGTACTGCTGTAATTAGTGCATCTCATGATATGCCTTTGTATTGTTATTTTCATATAGGATTGTGTGATTAAAATTGAATCTAGATGTCCATCACGAAAAATGTTCATTACGTTGCATTCCACAAGTAGATTTTTCGTGAGATTTTTACACATCATTAGATCGTCAAGATTAAGCATGTTTTGTGATGGGTGTCGTAGATTAGGGGCTTACCATGAGCCTACATAAATACATTTGTTTGGGTTTCTTAAAGACCAAATCATGCATCAATGCCTTATTGACATTTAAAGTGTGTATTACAAATGTCGCGTTTATATATGGCATGTCATAATTGAATTCATTTGGTATGTAAAAATCATTCGTTAATTAGGCCAATGGCATTTGAAATTCATTGAACACGTCATTCCTAGTTCTAGGTCATTTTACAATATTGATGGATGGTGTGATTCTTTTGCATCTCGAATTAGGATTAAATATTTTATTCAAATCATTGTCGCATCCAATCTTTCATCATATGCGAGTTTCATACCATTCACACATTGTTCAATGGTCTTTTGAACTATTAAACATTTACCATGTTCTGTTTTGTAAATGGCCGATTTGCATGCTTTCACGAGCATTGATTTTCAAATGTTAACTTAATCTCGATTAGATTCGAAAATTCTAAGAAGTCATGAACTCGTCCGGATCTTTCAAATGCCACTGATTTTGTGTGATTTGCTCACCATTTGTCCCCTTTTTCATTTTTTTTTTTTTTCCAATTTAGGTTAGAAACCGACTTAGCTAAAACTCGGAACTCCTGTTTTACCCCTATTTAGTTAGATTTTTGCTATTTTTGTGTGATTTTTTTGTTAGAGATTTTTAAGTCAGATCCTTAATGAACTTTATTCATTACTTTTTTTACTACGTTGTGGTTTTACATTTTTCAGACCTTGTTTACTAGGTCAAATTTAAGTGGCAATGGCACGTTACCCTATTATTCTGTGAAATTTCTGATGTGAAGTTGAACTTCATTGAATTTTTATAAATGCCTATGTGGATCGTTTCAAATAAATTTCTTAATGAAGTTTGTTCCCTGCGATATTGTGCACATTGTGTAATTTTCTTGGGACGATTTATCAATGGGTCTCCTTCCCATTTTTGCTAATTTTTTTGTCCTATTTGTAATGTTTTGTTGCAAATCCTTGCTGTGATTTTATATTAGGATTTTTTAGAGTGACTTGCATGTGGAATTAGTATTCATCATCTTCATGAAATCCATTCCAAATTCCTTAATCCTCATTGTTGAAAATTTTCAATAATTGAATAATCTTTTGATGACATTTTCTCCAAAATTGACTGGAAATGTTGATTTTGCATATCGAAGTGAATTTGGTGCATGTGATGCTTTCAACATTGATTGTTTAAAATCTTTTAAATTTTGGATTTGATATTGAAATTGTCAAGATTTGGATCATATTTAAAATGCCAGCGACACTTGAGAGTGTATGATATACGCCCCATACTAGCCTTGGCAATTAAATGCATTCCATAGCTAAGATGTTCCTTTGTCTAAATGTTTTGCTTTCCTTTCTCAACATTTCAAACACATCCAAACCTTTGAAGCATCACATAAACCACACATGCATGAAACCATTCCATTTGTTAGAAATACTTGTAATTGTGATTGGCGCCTGTCCAATGTTGGTTCACTGAAAATTGTTTGATTGTTTGAGAAATAAGGCTTGACGGCCTGCCTACATGTTTATTTCTCATAATGCATGTGAATCCTAAATGCATGCTTAGGTACAATGCTTGATTCCATGGATATACTTTGGGGCTCACCTAGATCATGTTTTAGGGACTTATAAGCATTAATGGTTATGTGAGAACACAAATGATCACTAATGAATGTAAGTCATGAAAAATGAATTAGGGTAGGTGTCTAGAGGGATCGACATGTGAATTGTAAAGGCCGACCCCGAGACTCAAATTGATTGATTTTGAATCTTCTCTTGATTGCTTGACTCTTTTTGTTTGTTTCATGGTTGTGATTGATTTTGCCTTGAACAATAGTTTCTTTTCTGTTGTATGTACCCAGTCTAGATTTAAGTCAGGATTAGATTAGGCCCTTGGAGGTGGAACATCATCAAGATATGAAGACGATGGAAGGTTGATGTTCATTTCGACCATATTCTTGTACTATTTTCCTAGTACATGTTGCGGGTCACTTCATTTGTATAAACACCAAATGAGGTGCAGGTTTTATTTCCCCCATTTCATTTTTCTCTACCATTTAGGGTTGCATGTTAGATTTATTATTTTTCCTACAATCATTTATTTGAGTGTTTACTTATTGTTTTGCTTCAATTGAGTGTTTTCTTTTCTCTTTCTTAGAAATAGAATTGCATGAAAACAACCATCCATGCATGATCACTTAGTTTAGACTCATTGACTGGAAAAAGTAAAAAGATAGACATGATCTCCTTAGAGAACAAGACAAACTATTAGGTACGAAAGGGCATTAATAGAAATATTAGCATAACCTAAGTCCATGAACCTAGATTTCTAGTTGTGTAGAAATCGAGAGATAACTCTCAACCCTTGATTGGCTTTTTGGTCGATCCCCAAAAATGAGGTTAGTGGCGACTTCCATCTTTTTTGGTTGTTTAAACAACTAGTTAATAAATGAACTTGTCAAAGGGGTATGGGTCTCAACAAGACTCAACATAATTTAGCATACCCACCAAGAAAAGTTTCCAATGGATGAAGTGGTGCCATCCATGGCGAACAAGTACCATCGGAAGGGCTATTGTGGTAAAGGTACCCCGAAATTCGATACCCATATTCGACATTCTCTTTCAAGGTGTGTCACTCATGTGGATACAAATCATGACACATTTTCATTGTCACATGAGGTACGACCTTGGGAGAGCTCACAACCATGTATGAGGAGACGTACAATGGGTTCATTTCAAAAGGTGATGTGATGACGTTTTTTGAAACGTTAACCGTGAGGGAATTTTTATGGTTAAGTATCCCTAAACTTGACATTTTCTATCTCCATTTGGGGAGCGCGAGAGGTCCACTAGAGATTGGTTACTAGTTAAGAGGAGTTGAAGTCATTTAAAAATAGTTGTCATGTTAACCAACATGTTTTATGTAGGATCATTTGCATGTCAAAGTCGCATGAAAAATGAGGTAAGTTGCTAACCTTCTCGTGTTAAATGGTCTTGCAAGTGGGAAATATAAGGGGCGAAGTGTGTGTAAACTCCTTGTCTTGTAGGTGGTGAAATGATGTATGAATGAATGTATGAATGAATGATGGGTTATATTGAGGTGTTGGATGTTTAACTTTAAATGCATGTTTACAAGCTTTAGCACTATATTGCACGCACAACCACAGTCTAAAATCTTGATTGCCCAATTAAAAACATTTAGCAAGGTTTGTGTGTAGAATTCATGAGTGAACACTTGTGGTAATCTATACTTCCATTAATGCACTCATCCTGATTGATAAAAGTTGCATTGATCAACAATAGTAGCGGTGAGTAAACTACTTTTATCCTTTGAGTTAAGGACCTTGAGCTTTTAGTATCCTCACCCTTATGTGTCGAAAGCTCACAAGTCCTCATGTGATGTGTGATTTGTGCTTGCCATAGTGTTGGTTGATAAGACATCATACCCGTTTTATCGTTGTTATTATTCTAATTTTTGAATTTCAAATTCGTACTTCATATTTCCAACAACGATGCATCTTTAATCTTGAATGCCCCTTTAGGTGTAGGTTTAGATGGACAAGTTCAAGATTAACGTTATTCTTGTGCCGAGGAGCCTCAAGATTATATGAGATAACCTCGACCTGAAGCACCAAGGCTATGTGGAGAAACGCATTGGTTTTCTCCCGATCTTAGTGGAGGTCAAACCCGGAATAGTAATGGTGAAAGCATTGGCCACTTTTGGAATCCTATGACTTCCACCTTTGTGTTCAACTTTTCACGCCCCAATCCTCCAAGCGCATGCCCATCTCTCCTGGTCGATTAAATAGCAATGTCTCAAGATGCATTGCTGACTCATTCATTTTAATACGCATGCGGAAGCAAATAAATAATCCCCAAACAACAACAAGATGGGATAGAAAAGTAGAACCATAATTTTTTGAACTGAAAATCACAACACGCTTATATATATAAACACACACACACATATCAAGCCGTGTCATTACAAAACTAGTCTATAAAAACAAGGTCTCAAACTAGGGGGTTTATAAAACTATAGATCATCTTCCTCCACCTCCTCACTCACATTGGAGCCTTCCTCTAAGTACATCGGAGTTCCTAGATCTTCAAGATCCGAGTCTACCAAGTCTACCATCAAACCTTCATATCCTTTGTACCTTTCCCAAAAGCAACCAATACGAGTTGACCCCTACAATTGAGAAGTTCAAGATAATCATTGGGTTAGGTAAGGCTTCCCTAGGTTTCACTGCTCCTCCTATTAGACAAAACCTAATCTCTCTTTCAAGTCAATTTCTTAATATTCATTCTGAAAAAATTATAGCCATTCTTAAGAGAACTTCAAACTCCATGCTTTACACTTTCCTTGAGCAATATCTTCTTAGACTTGAGCTTACATCTGGGAATCAAATTCCCTGCACATTTCTTCTTATGTTCTTCGGTTTTGTGCTATTTACTCACACTCGAAAAATAATGGGTCCCTTTGTTACCTACATCATTAACCAAGTATATGCCTTTAGTCACCTTACACACATGATTCTTGTTGAGACTTTCATATGTCTTAATCAATTCAAAGCAAATGGATAAGGAACTTTTAGAGCCCTATTGGGACTTCTCCAAATTTTGCTGATTTATCACATCAACGAGTTTGCCCCTCATATCAGAATCATCAATGTCACGAAGAAGTACCATCCTATTCTCATGTTCCATGAAAAGAATGAATTCTTCCCATTGTGGTCCTTTTCTAGATGATTTCACCATCTCAAAAGACTTAGGGTGCGTTTGGAATTAGCATTTCCAAGCCACTTTAGGCCTCTAAAGCCCTTTGGGCTAAAAATGGGTGTTTGGCAAAATGTTTTGTAAAGATACTTGGCTGAAAGTCTGCCTTGTGAAGGCTGAAAACCCAAGGCAGGTTGGGGGCTCTCTTGGGCTTTTAGCATGCCGAAAATGCTGAGTTGAGGGGGAGAAAAAAAAATTTCTTCCCAAATTATCCTTGTTGATTTTTTCGTTTTTCCGGTTTTGCCCTCTCATCATCGTCTTCTTCTTTTGCGAGTGGATACTGTTCATCTTCTCCACGGATACAACCTTGCCCGCGCCGGCGCCGTGCCCGCACCGGCCACTGTGCTGGTAGCCCTCGACCACGCCGGCGATCCACAAGCCCTCTCTGCTCCACCACTGTTTCGTCGGCCCTGCCAGCCACCATCACTGCACCACCACCAGATCTAAACCCAAGCAGACCACTGCCCCTTTCAAACCGAAGCCCCTGTAGTAGATCGCGAAGCTCGTCGCGTCAATCTTGCTCGACGACTGCGTCACCACTGATTGCCGCTCACCTCCGCTCGATGCCATCGTCGCTCAGCAGCTTGCGACCCGGCGCCTAAGGCCCTCACCACTCGACTGCTGCTGTCCCGATCTCGTTGCTTGAATGCCCCGACACCTGAAAATTTGAGCTCGCCTCCGCTCGATGCCGTCGTCACCCGGCAACCCGCAACCCAGCACCTAACTCCGTCGCACTGGTCGATGCTTCCACTCACCGTTTGCAGGACCTCCGCCTCAGTAGCTTGCCTCCATCGCACCTCTGCCCACCATCCTCTGCTCGGTTGCCGATCCCCGTGCTCCGCTGTGACGCTGGTTTTCCCCTTCACCGAAGCCCGACGCCACTGCACCTTGGTACCACCGCCCGCGAGTGGTCATTGGCGAGGTCCTCTCGCGACCTCAATGCCCTAGATCTAGGTTGCGGTGGGGTCGCCGGAGGTTGAGGCGGCGTCGCGCGACCTCGCCGCCCCAGATCCGGGGTCGCTATGGATCGCAGCGGCGTCGTGTGACCTCAGGCGGCCTTTGCCGATGGTCTTTAGGGGTCGGTGGGGTCGCCGGAGGTCGCGGCGGCGTCATGTGACCTCGAACGGCCTTTACCGGTGGTCTTTGGGAGTCGCTCGACCCCGGGAAACCCTCCCTAGTTGTCTATGGGGCTACCTAAGTCGATGTCGGCTGTCGGTGACAAATTTCGACATCGGTGGCCGCCTATCGGTCAATTATTATTATTATTATTATTATTATTATTATTATTATTATTATTATTATTATTATTATTATTATTTTTATTATTATTATTTATAACAAAAGCCCTTTGTAAATGTAATTCTCCAAAACAACATTTTGCTCAAAGGTATTTCACAAAGAGCTTTCAAACTACAACTTACCAAACATAGTTTGCATTTTGAAAAACACCTTTAACTTAAAGGTCTTTGCATTTTCCTAAAAAATTTTCCCAAAAGCCTTCCCAAATGCACCCTTACTCCGAGCCTAATCCAATAGCACGTCTGATGGTTAGGGAATCCTGATGTGTGCCTTACTAGTGGAGTTGACAAAGGCAATATCTTCATGTCTGGGAAAGTTTTTGTTTCAAACACTAAGCGGACTTTTAAATGTTGCAAAAAGAGTAGGTACAATGTTTAGGCAATACTATTTAGTCATAAAGCTCGACCTTTCTTTACGGAAATTTTCCTATTATGGATAGACCTAGTCTATAAATTAGAGTTGACCTAATGATTAATGCGATTCTATGACCGACAGATGACTACATCATAGAGTCACTCTAGTTATTTGAATAATTACTTGACTGAAACATTGATCGATCATTTGAGAACTTCGGTTCGACAACGTTTACTCAAGGAAAAGAGCAGTGAGACTTTGTACGATTTAATATTGCAATGCAGCTGAGCATTAACTTTTTACTATTTAAAATCCCACCCACCATCTGACCAGGAAAAACCAAAAAATCCCATTAACCCTAACATGGGTCACGTGATACATACCAAACTAATAACTAATACAATTGATTGAAAATCCAACTACCTCACTGGATAAATGAGGACAAAAGGAGCAACTCACTGACAATGACATTAATAAAGCGGAGTTCCATCATCTTGACAATGCATTGGTCATTTGCCCAAAAGGAGGAAAAACTATCATCAATGCCAAAGCCTAGAAAAATAAGCATAAGTTCCTCTATTCCTACAAAATGTTGAAAATGAGGAAGATTGCCTTGGAGGAAAAAGGACTTTTAAAATCATTATAGACGTCAACATGTATGTGTAAATGCGATTGCATTACTCTACCTTCTTATTGCTCAAGAAACATATAAGGGTACCAATGGAATGCAATCCGCAGTTCTGCAAGATGAAATTAAAGAAAAGTTGGGTCAAGGGAGAAAATTAACTTGAAAAACACCAGATTAAAAAACTCTTAGGTATTTGGTAATCAATCTGGCGCCAGTTGCTTCTTTTAACAATAAAAGCATAATACCTCTAGTCTCAAAAAAGATGAAAGATGGCTTGTGATGCTATTCACAAGTTAAAACCCATTTCAAATGTTTATCATCTCGCTAGGTCACATCCGTGTACTTCTTTTGATGGGTCATGTTATTTTGGCGAACTGTATTAGGACACGACATTTTTTCAGCATATGTTTGGGTCGATCCATTCGATGTGGGATTCCAGGGAGGCTGAATCTAAGTCAGATTCAGTCCAGATTTTCTACTAATTAATTAATGCAATGCAGTTCTGCATCAATGTTTTGACAGCGACACTGAATGTGGAGCTCAGTTAGGTCAATATAATAGATATCAAACTAACAATCGATACAATTGCTTGAAAAGCCATTTACCACACTGAATAAATGGGGACAGATATCAAAAAACTAATTGATACTGACATTAAATGTGGAGTTTGATCATCTTGAAAATGCATTCACGGATCTTTTACCCAAAATGACGAAAAACTATAATCAACGATACATGCTAAATTACCATGCATGTTTTGTCAATGAGATTGGAATGAGCCTTATATACATAAAGTCTATCATTACTCTAATATGGTATTAGAGCCAATATTTTGTTCTAGATTTATTTCATATATGAATTTCTTTGTGTGGTTATCGATACAATTTGCACATGAGAGGGAATGGAACTAATAAAAGTCAAATAGTCAATATGTAAATAATTTTAACGATGGTGGACCTAACAAAAATCCAAATAATTAGATAAAGGAACTTCTGCCTAGCTCAAACGATAGATGAAGGACCGTGACGGTGTAGCATAAACTTTTTCTGAGCAAAATGCTTGCCCTGTCTCATCAATCACCTCACTTATATCTTTTAAAAAGAATATGTTTTGATATATATACGGCACTATCCTCAACCGGGGGAACTGGGTTAATCTGTGGTTGAGGACAGTGCCATAAGGCGTGTCAACCCAGCTGTGGGCATTTAACCTACCCTCACTCACTCCAGGCGTGGGAAGCTATTATACTTGTCTACTCGGTAGTAGCTAGAACCGAAGTCTTGACGTGGTGTTTACCTTCACCACCGTGAGGCACCCTAATTCCCTGTCTATTTTTGTTTTCTTGACAGAGAGGAAATAGGAGGATAGCGCGGGGTTTCTCACCCCAAGGACTGGGTTAACCTGTGGTTGAGGACAGTGTCGTAAGGCGTGTCAACCCAGCTGTGGGCATTTAACCCACCCTCACTCACTCTAGGCGTGGGAAGCTATTATACTTGTCTACCCGGTAGTAGCTAGAACCGAAATCTTGACATGGCGTTTACCTTCACCACCGTGAGGCCCCCTAATTCCCTGTCTATTTTTGTCTTCTCGACAGAGAGGAAATAGGCGGACAGCACGGGGTTTCTCACCCCAAGGTGGTTCTCCCGCCTTTTTCCTTTGTGAGCCTTTTAAGGACATGCTCAGGTAATTACAAGTAATATGCTAAAGTACATATTGTTATATATAACTCACTATAATTTACTATCTACTTAATTTAAACCTAATATAAAAGTGATTAAATTTAAAGTAGCATAATGAAAGGTTGTTATGCAAACTTTGGCAAAATATATTACTTTAATATGTCGCTTTAAAAAAATCATTTGAAATTTATTTCCCATGTTGGGATACAGTGCCTTGCGCCCTCCGAGGAAGTGCTCGGCCCACACTACAAGGATCACGGGAAGGTGGTGGGGCAAAGCTCCGCCTCCCGTGGCGGGAACGGGGAATGCAATCCTCAGCCCTGCCCCACTGCACGCCTGTCCTTACAAGCTATGATAAATCTATTTTGAAATTCCTCTCATTTGTCACTTTATTCCTTATTTACTAATTTAAGTATTGGAAGGTCCTCTTGAGACCAAGCCCACGAGGCTTCCTTCATTTGTGGTGTGCATACCAATCTTGCTATAAGAGAATCTATGATACTCTTTAATTAACTCACCGGAGGTATTATTCATTTTGGCCCTTCACATAGTAAACCTCACCAATTTGCCCTTAGGTCTACAGGTGCACGTTTAACAATAAAGTTTCAATGTTAAATGTTGCCATTACATTAAGAAGCCCATCTCCTAAGTTAATTTTAGTTTCTTATGTTTATTCAAAGAATGCTTTTGCTGGTTGGATTGAGGGTTTCCCTCCTAAGTTATCCTTCACAAATCTCTCTCTCTCTCTCTCTCTCTCTCTCTCTCTCTCAACATGGTCTGACATTGAACTCCTAATTTTAGCAATAACTTCCAAGTATTATAGTTTGCTCGTAGTTAGTGGAATCTTAGAAAATCACTCATTTTAAGTTTCTAGTGTCACTTATGACGTTATTTTTTGGGAGAAATATCATATGTGGTCCCTAAATTGTTATTCGGTGTTCAACACACCTCATTTTTTAAATTGAATTAAAAAAAGTGGAAGAACTCTATTGAACTCCAAACCAAAGTGAAGGGACTACTAATGTATTATTACCTATTGGTTCTTCGCAAAATGCAAGTTGTTACTGAGCAAGAAAATCAAGAAACATATCTACACCTGTTTTTTAGTCTAGTTGCTAAATAGCTATACAATATCATAAAGAAATCAGACAGACTTGCACGGGCGGGTCTACTAACGAACGCACCATCTTTTTCGAGGAAGTTAAACCTTTAGAGGAGACTAAACAATGAATAAATGATGTTTGCGATCCTTGATTTTCATAAAGGGCCATAAAAAATTCAAACTCCACGGGGAGGTTGACAGGAGAGTTTGAAAAGAAATTTTTGAATAGGTAAAAGATCAACGTCTCATGGACAGTTAAATTCATCAAATGAACAGAGCAAGTTATAGGTAAGAGAACACACGCATGTGCATATCTTTTACTGGTTAAAAATGTTGGTTTTAATTGATTGATTATGTAGTGAGACCTTAGTCCTTGACATGTAATGGCGATAAGTGTCTCGTTAACTGAATATTTTGTGGTTTAACATGCTAGTATTGTATAATTAATTTTTTTTTTCCTTTCTTTGGAAACATACATGGCACAGAACTATGGATAGTATCGCCATACTCTATGGTAGAGGAAGACTGAAATATTTCTTGGACAATCCTAACACGATACTCGACATGGTAACATCTAATTATCTCGACAAGCGTTAACCACCATCCAAATGCCATGATTATAAGCATCCTAAATTTTGCATTTGCTTAATTGATTATGTACTCCTCCCTTGTGAATTGGTCTGTGATAATTGATTTGGCAAAATATTCATAATTATAGATTCCAACCATCACTTTATTGTGCACATTTGAAAATACATAAGGACATACATTTATTCATATACATGTGCATTTGATGCCTTTAAACCTAAATATGGAATTTCATCTTGAGTAGATACCAGCAGATATGGTGGTAAACGCTATGATTGTGGCCATGGCGGTGCATGCTAATCAGCCCGATTCAAACAAGATTTACCAAGTGGGTTCCTCAAAGACACATCCTATGTCCTATTCAGACCTTCGACGCACCATTGTGAGTTACTTCGAGGACAGTCCTTGGATCAACGAGGATGGGAAGCCGGTCAAAGTTCGTAAGCTTAGAACTATGGGAAGCACGGCCAGCTTTCACAAGCACATGAGACGTTACATTCTCTTGTCAAAGGTAAGTTCAAAATAACTTAAAAAGTGAAGATCAAATGGTCACTAAAAGTTAATTCAATAGGTTGAAATATGGAGAAAATTGAAGATCCCAAATATCTGGAAATCTTTATGTTACATGAATTTTAAGTAGTCAAGTCAACATATTTCTTTCTTTATTGATATAAGTGATAATAATCTAGAAATTAATAAACATATCTTCAAATAATTAGCTAATTTGTTTGAAGTGACAGTTTCTTTTAATATGTTTCAACATTTACCACTCTCATTTTTTGACTTCCGTTAAATGGGAAATGGCTGAAACCTTTAGAAATACGTAAATATAAACACATAAAACATTAAATATTATGAAAAATTTAAAGTTTGAATAATACTTTATATTCCAGCAATAATGCATAATTTTTTTGCTTTATAAATTCAAAGGCATTCGGGCCCTAACATAAGAAAAAAGAAAAAGAAAAAAGAGCTGGTGATGAAAGCCGAAAAGTCATAGTCAAGAGTCACAGCCACGAAAAAAGATGGAAACATGTGCTTTGTTTAAACCCTAGGCTCTTGTGTTGTAAGGACCTAGGCCCCACTGTGTGATATTGTTCACTTTTGATCACCCGCCCTGGCGCAGATGAACCACCATCCCAGCCACGGTCTTTTCCTTCACAATTTTAAAACGCGTCACACATATTAAGGGACCCAAGCCTTATAAAGGCTACCAGGACTCCCCTCCTAAGCGATGTGGGACAGGAGAAATGCCCTTAGCCTCATCCGCGTACTGCCGAGGCAATCTTAGTCCGTCCGTCCGTACTGCCTCGGGTTTGGGTCGTCACATGTGTTACATAAGAATCTAATGGGCACTTTATCTAATTAATTGACATGCATATTCCATGATATTAAGAAAATGGGAAAAGCATCCTTAATTTTTGTTTGACACATGAAATTTGAGGATGTGTTATTGCTTAAAATAATTATTCCATGAATAATGTTTTTGTTATCAACAACAATTTATATCCAAAAAATTTCATGGATAATGAATTTTTTTTATTCATTTATTTTTGTAAACAATAGAAATGATTGTTTTTAGAATTTTTTTATATTATTTATTCTTTCGCAAAACAATCTGAGCTAGTTCTGTATTATTCTGAATGAAGGCGTTGAAAGTTGCTAGCTCAGCGTTTGGCGGGTGTTTCCAAGGCTTGCATGCTGACTTGGACAAAAAGGTCAACACTGCCCTGCGATTGGTTGACCTGTATGAACCTTATATATTATTCAATGGGGTGTAAGCTTCTAAGCTTCTATGCATTGGCCAATATGCGTGCAGAGTGCATTAATTAATCACCTCCTTCCCCTTATATACAAATCTCTGTTCAAGTATTTAACTATTAAATCACTTTTTAAATTATAACTTTTGAAACAACCTATTGTGATCTTACAAATTTAATATAAAAGTCTTGGGTTTATACTTTGATAAGCCTAAATTTGCCTCTCCTATTATGTATTTCCATGCCTTAAAGCTTACGCGTGAGGAAGAGTATTGGAATGATTAAATATTACCATGAATTCACCTCCTAGCTTAAATTTTTAAAATAATTGATAGTTATCTACGAAATTATACAATCTCTAATTCTTTTTTATTTTTTATTAACTTAGCTTTGACGATACAAATATGATGGCTTTGAGAGCCACGGCCTTTGACAATGGAGTAAACTTGGAAAGTGTCTTCTACTTTGATCCAAGGTGTATCAATTGGGAGGACTACTTCAAGAGAACTCATTTGCCCGGAGTTGTCAAAACCTTCAAGCGCAAGTGAAAAATTATGCAATTAATAAATAGTTTGGGACATGCAATAGTTGGCATTATGAACTCCACCTATTTCGACCCAAAAAAAAAAAAATAGAGAGAGAGAACTCCACATGTTCTATTGTATCATATGTGGAAATAAATAAGGTGTTGTAACACAAACATCTATTGCTATTTTTGGTGTCATGTTAGTTTGAAGTGCCAATCATATTGGAAAAATACATGTACAATATGTATTCTCCCTCATTTGTAACACCTCAAATATTACAAACTGGAGGTTGCTAGCTAAATAGCGATTCGATTACTAGAATCTTCCCAAATAATATTTGATATGATAATGTCTCAACCTTCCCAAAGGTGAATCACCAAAGAGAAAGCTAATAGACTACTAAATGGGAGTGAAGGTTCCCCTCATGAGGTAATCATTCACGTATAGCACACTCTTTCAAGCCCTACCAATTACAACTTGGTAATTAATTTAACATGCAATTTTCTTACCTTTTGGAGCCGTTGCTAATCAATTAGATTAGACACTCAAACAAAAAGTGAAAGTACATTTACTTTTACAAAAAAGAGATTCAATGGATTTGGGGACTTGATTATGCTTTATTAATCTAATGCCATTTCAATACCATCTTTCTTTATTTTCAAAAGAATATTTTCCAAGCAGTCTTAATTGATTTTAACTAAAGCCACTAACACGCAAGAAGTGATCATGTGTGTTGACACCTAAATTTTGTTTAACCATTCAAAATTAATTGTATACAAAATTAAGGGCTAACCTTTAGTCCCTAAACAAAAATATTAAAATTAAATTGCATATCATAAAGTTTTAAAGAGCATATGTTAATTGCATGTAAATCGGACCAGTGGTGATGAACGGGCCTGAATTAGTCATGTGGATAGGGGCCCACAATAAGTAAAATTCGGCCAAGGCTAGAAGTGTTAGTGGCCGAAATTACCGGAGGAAAAGGAGGGGCCTTGAGCTTCAATTGAACTGGTTTAGCCCACTGATGAAAGTTTCCAATGGATGAAGTGATGCCATCCATGGCATTCGAGTACTATTGGAAGGGTTATCATGGTAAAGGTACCCCGAAATTCAATACCCACACTCGACCTTGTTTTTTTTCAAGGTGTGTCACTTGTATGGGTACAAGTCGCAATGCATTTTCATTGTCACATGAGGTATGATCTTGGAAGAGCTCACAACCATGTATGAGGGGACTTACAATCGGTTCGTTCCGAAAGGTAATGTGATGACGTTTTTTTTGAAATGTGAACCGTGAGGGAACTTTTATGGTCAAGTATCCCTAAACTCAACCTTTTCCATCTCCATTTGAGGAATGCGAGGGGTCCACTGGAGATTGGTCACTAGTTAAGAGGAGTTGAAGCCGTTTAAAAATAGTTGTCGTGTTAACCAACATGTTTTATGTAGGATCATTTGAATGTCAAAGTTGTTGGAGAAATCTTTCTAAAATATTTTGAAGGTGACAAAACGTTTCTATCACGCTAGTTTGGATATTCGCAGACCTTCTGTTTAGAGTCTGAAGACTTTCTGATCACCAGACTTAAGACTCAAGAATCAAGACTCAAGACTCAAGACTATTCTCATTGACAATATTTCTAATCCAGTAATGAAGGAAATCCAGAGCCGAAGTATTTGGTTGAGGATTTAATCCTATCCTTTGGAGAAGATCTCTTGGCTAGATAAATATAATGGATTCTTTTATTCGTATCTAGATCGATTGAAGATCCGATGGTCGACGAAATATTCTTGGAAGGTTCTATTCTTGGAAACCAAGATCCTGATTGTATGGGCGGACATGATTGATGGGCTATCGTCATGTTCCTTTAATAGCTCGAATGATCTTCTTAATTGATTCCGTCCAACGGGTACATTGGAGGAATTCCTTTGGTAAGTGCCAACGGGTATGAAGGCATAAAGGAGTATAAAGAAAGACGTTCTAGTTGTTTTAGTGAGTGATCGATAGAGAAATTCCAGAGTCTGAAGCACCTTGATTATTAGTCGATACATTTTGAGCGAAATTGTATACACAGAGAGTGTCTATACTTGGTGATACCTTGAGCGAGTGTGGTAGATCATCTACACCTATAAATCAAGGAAGATCAACGCTGTAACATCTCTTTGTTCATAATGGAATCTAGCCAATTGGCTGTCAGTGCAGAAGAGTGGACGTAGGCTTGAATCAAGCCGAACCACTATAAACCGCGTGTTCAATTCTCTCTTTTCTTTACTCAGTTTTACATTGATTATTATTTGTCGCAAATCCTTCAACTGTCTAGTATTATGCAATTATCAAGAAAAATCTTTTATATACCTATTCACCCCCCCTCTAGGTACTCGTACTAGCTATATCAATTGGTATTAGAACTTGAGTTCTTACTTTATTTAAAGTGTTTTACTTCAGAGTAAAAGATCCATGGCTAATATGCTAGCACCAAGGCTGGTGGAAGGGCAAAGCAATACTAGACCACCATACTTTGATGGAAAGGATTACAACATCTGGAAGAACAAGATGAAAGCTTTCCTACGATCAAAGGATCCTCTGGAATGGGACGTTGTGGAAAGAGGAATCACTCCTACAGCTGCATCGAGTCTCGAAAGAGGGAAAGAAACCTGTTGAGACCAGCGGAATGACTCAAGAAGAGATAATCAAGAGACAAGCACTCGATGCAAAAGCAATTTACTCTTTATATTGTGCTTTGTCACCAACTGAATATAACAGAATATCTTCTTGTGTTACAACGAAAGAAGTGTGGGATAGATTACATAGCACCTATGAAGGAACAGATCGAGTGAAGGAAACCAGAATTAACATTCTCCTCGGTCAATATGAAGCATTCAAAATGAAATTAGGAGAATCTATAATTGACATGTTTAGCCGTTTTACAGATATTGTCAATGGTCTTGAGAATCAAGGACAAAAGATTTTTGATCCCATGAAGGTAAACAAGCTACTGCGTGGACTCTCCAAGGATTAGAATCACATAAATACTTCAATAAGAGAGACGCAAAGAATCATGCCACTATCTGTCGACGACGGGCGATTGGAACTCTTGATCTTATGAAGTGGAACGAATTAATGAAGACGAAGATCTAAAATGTAAGAAATCTATTGCATTAAAATCAAATAATGATTATGATGATACAGATTCTGAAGATGATTTGGACGATGAGGAGCTTGCTCTTATGATAAGAAGATTTAGAAAACTGAAAAGAAAAGGAAGAAGGTTCAACTCAAAGAAACAAAGTTTCCAAAGACAGCAGACCAAGTCTGTAGATGATGAGGAACCAAACAAAGATGTAGTTGGCTTCGAATGCAAGAGAAAGGGACACATCAGACCCAACTGTCCTCTTCCAAAGAAGAAGAAAGGAAAAGCTGAGAAGTTTCGTAAAGCTCTCAAAGCTGAAACATGGAGTGATACAGAGTGTGAAGAAAGTGATGAAGAATATGCCAACCTGTGTCTGATGGCACAATCGGACTCGGACTCGGACTGGATCGACTCAGATAGTGAATTTGAGGCAAGTAATTTTAAAATTCATGTCAAAGTTTCTAAATACATTGATGAACTGTGTTTTAGTCTTAAGACTTCTCTCAAAAGAATTTCCGAACTTAAAAAGGAAAACTCAGCCCTAAAACAAAAGGAAAATGTCTTAGAAGAAAGAATTAAAAATTTAGATTTGAATGTTTCCACTCTTAAAGAAAAGGAAGATAATCTTTTGAAAGAAAATGTTTTTATAAAAACTGACTTATCAAATATTTCAAAGAAATTTTCAATAGGATTCGAAAAACTTGAAAAGATTCTTTCAACTCAAAGACCTTATTTCAATAAGTCCGGTCTAGGTATGACAGCAGAAACAATTCCCTTGATTGATTTTCCTAAAGTAAAAGAAAGAATTAAGAAAAGACTGTCGAGAGAGGCTTACAAAAATCATTTCAAGAAATTTTTTGTAAAGTCTGTAGGTCGAAATGCTCTCAGGTGTTTAAAGTGTAACAGTCAGGATCACTTTGAAAAAGAGTGTCCTATGGTTTGGAAACCTGTTAAGAAAGTATGGCCTAATAATATTTATCTTACTAACACCAAAGGACCCAAGAAAATTTGGGTACCAAAGAAAGCTTGAGACTCTCTTTTAAATGCAGGTCTCCATCAAGAAAAAGGTAAAGTGGTATCTTGACAGCGGATGTTCAAGACACATGACAGGAGACTCAAATTGCTTCATAAAGCTTATTCAAGTAAATGGTGGAAAAGTTTCATTTGGAGGAAACGGCAAAGGAAGTATTGTGGGATTTGAAACTGTGAAAATTGGAAATCTCACAATAAGCAACGTTTCTCTAATGGAAGGAATCAACTATAACCTTTCAAAGCATTAGCCAATTGTGTGATACTAGTTTCAAGATCTCCTTTCAAGAAGGAATATGCTCGGAATCAGTAAAGACTCTACTCAGTCTTTCATGGGTCGAAGACATGGAAATATCTACCTCTTAGACATGAAACCAAATGAATCGCAATGCCTAATCTCAATTCAAGATGAAGCAAGCTTATGGCACAAAAAGTTTGGTCATGTCAACATGAAACAATTAGCCAAAATCTCATCAAAGCAGCTTGTTCGAGGTCTACCCAAATTACCATACCAAAAGTCCGATCCATGCTCACCATGTATTCTGGGAAAGCAGGTAAGAAATTCATTCAAGCCAATAAATCATGTCTCTACTAATCATATACTACAGTTGCTGCATATGGATCGAACCCAGAGCATTGGAGGTAAGAAATATTGTCTAGTAAGTGTGGACGATTACTCCCGCTTTACTTGGGTATATTTCCTTGCAAGTAAGTCAGAAACCTTCTCGTATTTTGAAAAATTTGCTAAAAATGTTCAAAATGAAAAATGTTGTGTTATCTCAAGTATAAGAACAGATCATGAAGGTGAATTTGAAAATCAAGATTTTACAAAATTTTGTGATGAATCTGGCTTTAAGCATATGTTTTCTTCTCCATATACTCCAGAGCAAAATGGAGTTGTAGAAAGAAAGAATAGATCTCTTCAAGAAATGGCTAGAACTCTTTTAACTGAAAGTAAGATTTCTTCACGATTTTGGGCTAAAGCTGTTTCAATAGCGTGCTGTATCATTAATAGAGTCTTCTTAAGACATATTCTAGAGAAAACCCCTTATGAGTTATTCAAAGGTAAGAAGCCCATTGTTTCATACTTTCATGTGTTCGGTTGCAAATGCTTTATTTTGAAAAATGCAAAAGATCGAGTTGGTAAGTTTGAAGAAAGATCGAGATGAAGGCATCTTCCTTGGATATTCTACATCAAGCAAAGCCTACAGAGTCTATAACAAGGAGAGCCAGTCTGTGGAGGAGTCAATGAATGTCAAATTTCAAGACTCTACGCAAGATGAATCCAGTCTGACTCATCATGAAGAGTCAAGATGAATCCAGACCCTCCAAAGCTTACGACTCAAGAAGCATCTCA
Organism: Eucalyptus sideroxylon; assembly: GCA_014182405.2. Classification (NCBI taxonomy): domain Eukaryota; kingdom Viridiplantae; phylum Streptophyta; class Magnoliopsida; order Myrtales; family Myrtaceae; genus Eucalyptus; species Eucalyptus sideroxylon. The sequence goes on along the minus strand of CM024555.2, from coordinate 32,303,940 downwards.
GACTCTGGAAGATCAGCACCAAATTGTTCATGAAGATTCAAATAAAGAAAGAGATTATCAACCAGACAAATCAACCAGTAATTGGAAGCATAAATCCAGTCATCCCAAAGAACTCATTATCGGCGAAATTAATGAAGGAATTCGCACCAGATCTAAAAGGCGTGAAGAGTCTAGTGATGTAGCTCTTATTTCCGAAATTGAGCCAAAGAGCATAGAAGAAGCTTTATCTGATGAAAGCTGGATTGAAGCTATGCAAGAAGAGCTCAGACAGTTTAACATTAATGATGTCTGGGAATTGACATCCAAACCAAAAGGTAAAACTGTAATTGGATAAAATGGATTGCACGTCATTGCATGTTAGGATTGCATATTATAGGTTTAGATAATTTCTCCTAAATAGATTGCATGCTTATTAGGAAAATAAAAATCATGTGCACGTCATATAGAATTAGTTTCATACAATGCATGTCATTTAGTGATTTTTGTTAGGTTCATTTAATTAGAAATTGCCCATCATTAGAATTAGGTCATTAGATTAATTTAAATTGCATATTTAAGTGTTGCATTTCTTTAATTTCGAATCTCATGGAAAATACAAAAATTATTTTTTAGAATAAATCCATCTCATGCTTTAGGATAGACTACATGCTTATTTATGTCATATTACTTATGTCATGTAGGTAAGTCATGTCGTCATGTCATATCATTTCATGTTAAATTAGTGGCATGCATTGCATAAAGCATGATTCTCATTAATTAAGTGAAAACAAAAAAAGAAATTGCGTGTTAATTAGAAATCATATTTAGGATTGCTAATGTGAATTCTAAACTAATAACGCAGATGCTTTCGTTGCTACGAGGTAAGTCCTACAATTTATTTGTTGCTTTACTTGGGTGTTAAATTGGTGGTTTGTGCACCCGCATGATCGCCTCACATGTTAGGAAAATAGGTTTTAAAATTAATCCAAGCTGCTTGTAAAAACATTTTTTCAAAATAAAAGAAATGGTACCGAAAGGGTGTTAGAGAAATCTAGCGTAACCAAGTCCCCGTACCCAAATCTCTAGTTCGTAGGAGTAAAGTAAATCTCCCGTTACTTTACTTGAGTTCCTAATCGACCCATAAAAAATAGATTAGTGGCGACTCCTAATTGAAAATAATTGCATGTTAAGAACTTGAATCGAAAGTCACGAATTGGTATGGGCTTGGGAGAGCCCGAGTTAAGTCTAGGCTTAACAATCCATTAGCCAAACTTTAGGTGGTTCACACCCGAAAAATTTGGTCGCGACAAGTATCCTCATCCTTAGGTGTCAAAACCTCACAAGTCCTCATGCAATGTGTGATTTGTGCTTGCTATAGTGTTGGTTGATAAGACATCATTCCCGTTTTATCGTTGTTATTTTTCTAATTTTTGAATTTCAATTCTGCACTTCATATTTCCAACAATGATGCCTCTTTAATCTTGAATACCCCTTTAGGTTTAGGTTTAGATGGACAAGTTCGAGATTGACGTTATTCTTTGTGTCGAGGAGCCTCAAGATTATATGAGATAACACTCGATCTGAAGCACCAAGGCTATGTGGAGAAACACATTGGTTTTCTCCTAATCTTAGTGGAGGTCAAACTTGGAATAGTAATGGTGAAAGCGTTGGTCCACTTTTGGAATCCTAGGACTTCCACCTTTGTGTTGACCCCTACAATTGAGAAGTTCAAGATAATCATGGGGTTAGATAAGGCTTCCTTAGGTTGCACCGCTCCTCCTATTAGACAAAACCCAATCTCTCTTTTAAGTCAATTTCTTAATATTCCTTCCGATAAAATTAGAGCCATTCTTAAGAGAACTTCAAATTCCATGCTTTACGCTTTCCTTGAGCAATATCTTCTTAGTCTTAAGCCTATGACTGGGAATCAAATTGTCACATCCCGATCCTCGAGCACGTGCCCATCCCTTAGTGGTCAATAAAATTTGCGACGTCCCAGGATCCATTGCTGACCCATTCATTTTAATACACATGCGGAAGTGAATTACTAATCCCCTGACCACAACAAATGTGGGATAGAAAAGCATGACACAAATTTCAAATCAACACATTATTAAAACCACGATCTGGTTTACAAACAAAGGCCAAATCTAGGGTCTAAGTACAGGAGGTCTATCTCCAGAAAGAACTTATGAGCCATCCATGCTCCTAACCCTAACTAGATAAATATTACGACCTATCTACTTGCTAATTGCACTACTCTAGCCACCTAACATACAATATTGAATAACTAAATTGCTAATATGTTCTAACTAACCACATAATCCATATTTAACCTAAACTAATCAACATTTAAGCATAATTAACTCCATAATCAGAGATTAATTAGTAAACTCATCGGTTTTGAAATACGATGAGTCCACGACGACAGCAATGTGGAGACGAGCGATAAACTATCTGATGTCCCATTGTCGACAGCAATATCCGAGACGAAGATATTTCCTGATGTGCGCCTTACTAGGTGGAATAGAACATACTTTTTTTGTTTTTTGGTCATAGGCTCCTTCCCAAACTGATTTCCACCTCTACTAAATCTGTAGCTCGTCTTAGATGCAACAACTTGCTCCCAGATCACATCTCCATATTGAACCTTGGTAGGTGTGGCAATAACAGTGATCCCAGTACTTACAACAGTAATGGCAACAACGGCGGTTTGATCCTGAGCTTACTGGCTTGACAAGCTCCTTGGGAACACTTGCGCCTAAACAATCCTGCTGAACCTAGGATCGCTCGGTGCTGCTACATTCTTAGTACCGACCTACAGCGGTACTTTTACACTTGCACTCGCTTAAGCTGGCGGTCTGTCACAACCACCTCGGGCACCAATCCTCATTGGCGTTCTTTCCGAGTCACAAAGGCTACAGTCCTTTTACTAGGAGCTCACAGCTCTTGACCACTCATACCACAGGCTCTTATAGACACCTGTTTTCAAATTCTAATACTATATTAGAATTTGAGTGATTCATAAACAAGCTACCAATCAACTATCACAGACATGCATAGCATGAATTTAAAGGTCTTTCCTACTACTATCCCAAAGGTCATCGCACCTTATCACTCCAACTACTACCATGCTCTAATACCACAAAAAGGGGATGTCACGCCCCGATCCTCAGGCATGCACACATCCCTTACCTTAGTCGATTAATAGCGACGTCCTAGGACGCATCACCGACCCTTTCATTTCTTTAAGCACATGCGGAAGCATATAAATTATCCCTAGACAATAAAACATTGGGATAACACAGTAGGATTAAATTTCAAACCTTTAAAACGTTCACTCATATATACATTGCAAACCAGTGCACCTATATATATACAAGGTGAACTATTAAGTCAAATTCAACTTAAGCCAGTGTAAAAATAAGGTCTACAAACAAGAGTGGGGTTCTAGAAACTACGGGTCCCTGTCCTCCTCTCCATCATCCTCTACACTTCAACTGAAGCCTTCAGTAGACTGCACTGGACTTTCGAGATCTTCAAAATCCAAGTCTACTGCATCCAAGGACCTGAAATGGTTATTCAATAACCAATGAGACCATGTCTCAGCAAGCTCTACCCCTTAATACCCGATTAGTAAACCAATACACCGTCTAGGTTGCCTATGCACAGCACAAGTCAGAGAACTTACCTTGGCCTCAATTCCACCTTGCAATTTAAGGTTAAACACATATATTCAAACAATTCATGACATATGATCAAGCATTGATCAATTGACTTAGTCGATTACATGTCAATGGACCATCTCTAGGTCATTCCCACTCATACCATAATTTCCCAATGGTGTACTCATTGACCAAATCACATGTGTTTCTCGGGCGTCGTTTTCGCCAATGACATACCGATCACCGACACCGTGCGTTCTTTAAGGCACCGTTTTCACCAGTGATATCCTCGATCACCGAACCACTTGTCCTTTCTAGGGTGCCGTTTTCGCCAAGGTGACATCGGCTATAGACAACATCGTTTGTTCTTTAAGGCGTCATTTTCACCAGTGATATTTCCTTAATCACCGAACCACATTTGTCTATAAGTCATTTACGTGCGTTCTTTAAGGCGCCGTTTTCGCCAGTGATACTTCCAATCACCAAACCACGTATGTCCAATAATATCATACCTGATTGGTCTTAACCAATAATGTTCTCAATTAACTCTCACCATTCTCCCTACTATATAGCCCATCAACGTAAAGGCTATATACCCATGCTCGGCCATTGCCAATCAAATATTCAATAACAAACAATTTAAGACAATTCCTCAAATTTCACAATTTAAATTAATTCCATAAAAATTGAAGTTCAATTAAATAAACGGACTGCACCACGATAATCAGCACGAAATTCTGGTCACCGGCCATCCCGATTGAATTTCCGGAAAAATAATTAATTAAATAATTAATTTCGAAAAATAAATAAATAAATAATAAAAATCCAATTTAGGCTCGTATTGCCTGATTGGAACTCGAAACGGGTCGGGAAAAATCCCGAGATACATTCAATAAATAATAATACATCTCTACTTGCTAATGACTAAGTCTAACCATCTAACATGAATCATTAAGTCACTAATTTAATTGTTCTAAACTAATCTAACCACCTAATTGCACTTAATTAAATCTAATCAACTCTTAGGCATAATTAGAAAACTAAGAAAGCATTAGTGAGTAAAACTCACTTGGATAATGAGCCGATCGGACCAAATCAACGAGCATGCGACAAGGGTCAATCCTGTCCAAAGCGGGTCCGCCAACCGGGGTCAAATCGAGGGCTGAAATCAGCCTATAAGCTTGCTGCTCAATCTGAGCTGAGTCCACTAATTCGGTGGGCCTGACTTCACGGGCTTGGGCCTCAAAAATTCGCTGGGCTTTTGATGGACTGAATTCATTTGGACTCGTGGGCTTCAATGGAGCTGCTGAATTAGGCTGACTTCTTATGGGCTGAAATGGACTGAACTCCAATCAACGTGCTGGATTGCTGAACTTGCGGACTGAATTGGAAGATTTCGTGGGCTGCTGAACCGAGCCTAAATTGTTGGATGGGCTAATGGACGTGCTGAAGACGGCTGCTCGAAGACACGGACAGGGACTGCCTCGGACGATGGAGAGAGAAGACGCGGCTGATTCGGTCTCTTGACGCTGGACGAGCGGAGATCCACAATTAACAAACTAGCGGAAAGGATTGCAGGGCTGATCCATGAGTGAAGATGGGAGCTGCTCCATGGAAGTCTCATGCGAACGGTTGGCCGAGGAGACTTGGGGTCAACAAATCGGCAACGGTGACTTCAAAAGTAGAAGCTGTTGACGCGTGGGCGTGAGCTGGGCAGGCGCAAACAATGGCAGGAGATGGGAGGTGTTTGATGGAGGCAGAGATGAGGGATCGAAGGTGCGGGGCTACTCAGAGGACGGAGAAAACGAAGGTGAGCTTCGCTGGCAGGGGAGTCAACACGGCTGGGGGGCGCTTCTTCGGTTGACCAAGCTTGGAGGAAACTCGGACGTGGCAGAGAGGAATCGGTGGGGAAATGGGGTAGAAGGCTGTCGGTGGTGATGAGGGAAGCGTGCAAGCTTCATCGACTGAACCCAAAAGAATCAAAAGGAAACGCAAGAAAATGAAAGAGAAGAGTGAGGAAGGGGGTGTCGTTCAAAGGCAGAGGAGACATGTGAAATTGAAAAGCAAAAGTGAAGATAAGAATGCAATGTACAGTAAAAGAAGATGAGGCATTTGAAGACCAAGCAGAGGCTGTCGGTAGGTGGTGGGGCCTTCTCGCGTGGGTCTTTGAGAGAGATGAGAGAGGCTTTGCGAGAAAGAGAGACGAATGAGAGAGAAATAATGAGACAGGGAATGTGATAAGATCAAACTAAAAATCAAAACTGAAAAGCAATGGAGACCAATTTGCAGGGGATGGTCGGCTAGGGAAGAACGTGTGCGAGAGAGGGAGGGAAAGAGTGCCTGCGGGACCGAAGGAGAGGAAGAAAAATTATATAAAACTTCCCAAACTAATTCAAATTTGGTCTCACTTGCTTTTGTTTAGTCCAATTTGATCTTTGAAAGTTCCTAGACTAAGGTACTTGATCCTCACTTGCTTTCTTGCATCAAATTTCCCTCGAACAATAAATTTTGGGCAACAAAACGGCTATTTTCTTCAATTCCGAATTTTAATTCATTTTCTTTTCGGAATCCAATTTTTTGAACAAACAAATCCGGTCGAAGTCCAATTTGAATTCAGAAAAAGTCCAAACAACTTTCATTCACTAATTCACTAACACCAGATGTCAAAAATCCCTTCAAATTGGCAAATCTGAATCTCCATTCGTTTTCCGCATCATTCAATCAGGTTTTTCGTAAAAATCCCGAACTTGCCAGAATTTCTTCATAAGGTGAGTCGACGTTCCCAGAATGACTCGTGACACGACAGGACTTCCAATTTCTGAAATCAAATTCAAATTCGCAGTTATTTTCAATCAAACGCACTTTTAGTGTGACATTACCTATTGGGTAGCTTTTATGAATTTTTGGTGCAATTGACCCGTGGTCGATTTTCTTCGAACCACAATGAACCCATCCGACATATTGGTGACTCTCGATGATTGTGAAAATCTCAAGGTTTCAAATACAGACACAAGGTACCCAAGATGATAGAAAACCGGTTTAGTGTCGTTCGAAGAGAATTTTGCAATCATGTGGAATCACCCATACTTTGATCACCATCTTAGTCGAATCGACCTATCTCCGATCTCTGATCGATTTTTAATTGTGCCACAATGACCCTTGCAAACTAGCACGGTCGAACAGTCGATTCCTGGTCGAATTCTCAAGTCTATTATATTAGAATCCCTTAACGGCTTCACCTGATAGGTTAGTTATCTCATGAGTGGCCATCTCAGAGATGAACACTATAGTTACATTGATGAAAGGCCTAACTTATCCGATTGAAATCAGAACCTAAAAATCAGGATGTCACAGCCCTTATGATTACAGCACAGATAAGCGATCGAACCCGTGAGGGGGCCAGATGGAAAAGCCCCAAACATATTAACTTTAATGGAGCCAAGAGCAGGGGGAATCCAGTAGGTATGAGGGTTTGAGGCAGGTACTCGTAGATCCAGAAGCGTCATTGCAAAGGATAGGTACAGTCTTGCTGATGTAAGTGCAGAATCCACAATAGTCTGAGGGCTTACTCGCTTACTTTGGAAGACATAGAGGTTCCGCGACTTCCAGAGCTGCCAGAGAACGGATGCGATGACCTCCAGCCCAGGTAAGTGATTTCTATTTTGAACTATATCAGCCAACCATGCATCCATACGGTGTATGCGATTTGCAGAGACTGAAATGTGTAGATCAGGATGATTCCAAACCTACTGAGATGTAGGGCAATCCAAGAATAAATGTTCCATAGATTCTGGGACTCGAGATGTGCAGAGGGTACATAGTGGGTCATATATGACATGTCACCTGAAGAGATTCTCATTTGTTGATAATGCATTGTGACATATAAACCATATGAATGTTATGATTTTTGGAGCTGTATTTATTTTCCAAATTTGTTGCCAAAGACAAAGAGGTATGGTGTAGGATGAGGAAGCCCGGTGTTGTTTGGTGTGGTATTTGATTGCCTAATGTGATAATAGCGACTCTTAACAGAATATTTGCTGTCATGCAAATTATTCCATAATAGCTGGTCTGAGTTAGATTCTGGCCTAAGTGGAATGGCTAGAATGTCATTAACTGTCTGACTATCAAAACATAACTCAAGTCTTGGAATATCCCAAGTGAGTTGGTTTGAAGAGATGAAACCAGACACCTTCTCGTGTTCAGATTTAGTTGATGGACTCGGAATAACCCCTTTGTTTAGCCATCGGTCCTGTCTGACCCTAATTGATTCGCCATTGCCAACTTGCCACTGCATATGATCTTTGATGGAGTCTCTTCCTAGGAGTATACTCTGCCAACCCTAGGAAGGGTGCTGTCCCTTATTTGCATGCCAGAAATCTTTAGAATGGTAATATAAGCCCTTAAAAAGAGAAGTCCATAGGGAGGGGGTGTTTAGAGAAAGTCTCCAGGCCTGTTTACCCAAGAGGCTCTGTTAAAGGTAACTAAATCTCTAAAACCCATACCACCGCTTCGTTTGCATTCTTTCAAAACTTCCCAGCTTTTCCAATGGATCCCAGATTTGGTACTATTATTCTGCCACCAAAAGTTTGCTATTCGCTACTCAATAGATTTGCATATAGAAATAGGTAATTTAAATATGGACATTGCATATTGGGGGAGAGATTGCACCACGGTCTTCAATAGAATTTCCTTGCCCCCTTTGGAGATAAGATTCTCTTTCCAACCTACTAACTTGGCATTGACTCGAGCCATAATCCATGAAAACATATCTTTCTTGGAAGCACCCCAGTCAGAGGGTATACCCAAATATTTTCCAGTTTACTGAATTATAGGAACTCTCAATTCCATAGCCATATTCTGTTGTAAACTCAGCGGGCAATTTTTGCTAAGGAAAAGACCTGACTTGTTTCTATTAATAGCTTGACCAGTGGCTAGACAATATTGCTGTAGAATATTGGAAAGATTTTGGCATTCAAGCAGCTTGCCATCAAGGAAAAAGATGGCATCGTCAGTAAAAAATAGGTGAGACAAATTGGGACACCATCTGTTTTGTATTATGCCTTTAAGATTACCCATGCCTACTGCTTGTGTAATAAGTGTAGAGAGCATATTAGCCAACAAGATAAATAAATAAGGAGAAAGGGGGTCATCTTGCCGGAGGCCCCTGGATGGCTGAAATTAAGGGAGAGTTTCTCCATTTAGTTTGATGCTAATGGATAGTGTGGTGACACACTGCATTATCCATTCTATCCATCTAGGATCAAACCCCAGGTGGTGAAGATACTCCTCTAAAAAGCCCCACTCAATCCGATCATATGCCTTAAGCATATCCAACTTTAAAATCCCTTGCAATTTTTTCTTTCGGTCCCTGATTCTCAGCTGGTGTAAAACCTCTTGCATGAGCAAAATACTGTCTTAGGTTTGTCTTCCAGCAATAAAAGCATTCTGTTCTTGGGAAATGAGGTCAGGGAGCCAGCACTTGAGACGGTTAGCCAAAACTTTGGAGATGATTTTATAAAGAAAATTGCATAGGTTGATCGGTCTATATTGATCTAACCTCTTTGCTTGATTAACTTTAGGAATTAGGATGATAATGGTTCTATTTAAAGCTGGTGGTAGCAAACCAGTTGAGAAGAAATTTTTCATTGTAGTGACTAAATCAGCTTCCAAGATATCCTAGTGACGTTGATAAAACAAGCCGTTGAAACCATCGGGTCCAGGGGCCTTAGTTGCCCCTAATTGAAAGGCAGCTAATTTAATTTCTGCCGTAGTTACCTCCATTGTTAGGGTGAGGTTCATTTCAGCAGTAACAGTTTGGGTGCATTGTGACAGAATAGGATCAAAGTTCCTAGGACCAACTGAAGTATATAAGTTGTGGAGGAAATTGTTTGTCATGTCCCTAAGAAGTGTAGGTTCGCGGATCCAGAGGTTTTTTGCATCTTGTAGCATGCTGATATGATTTCTTTGCCGTCTCTGAATTGTAGTGGCATGAAAAAACCTGGTATTTTTATCTCCCCAACGTAGCCAATGTACCCGCGATCTCATAGCCCAGTATTGCTCCTCTTGTTGCCACACTTGTTGAATTTCAGTTTTGAGCCGACGAATTTGCTGTTTACCAAAATGGCAGCCTGGCTGGTTAATTTGATCTTGAAGTTGCTGTTTTAACAAGTTAATGCGAAGATGGCCGTTGTTGAATTTCTATCGACTCCATCTTTGAAGCGCTATGGTAGCTACTAGAAGTTTACGGGAGATAGAAGCATTACAAAGAGGGAAAGATGTCTAGGCATCGGTTATGACTTGGCGACAATCTGTATGATTAGCCCAAAATGCTTCAAAGGTAAAGGCCTTTCTTCATCTCTTGGCAGGAGGCTGAATTGATAACAACAGCGGATTATGGTCAGAACCTATGGCAGGTAAGGCAAACACTACATCTGCTGGGTATTTTAATCTCCATTCCATATTGCACAAAGCCCTATCAAGTTTTTCCTTAACCAAATCCTCCCTTCCCTCTTGTTAACCCAGGTATAGGCACACCATTTGCTCTCAATCTCCACGAGTGAGCAGTAGTTTAAGAAGTCCCGAAATGAGCGCAAACGATAAGAGTGAGCAAATCTTTTACCCACATTTTCCCAATGGTTTAAAATCTCATTGAAATCCTTAATGCAGACCCACGTCATTATATTTGATCTGCTGATAGATTTGATAACTGTCCATAACTGTTGTCTTTGATGAAAGGATGTAGGCGCATGGATACAAGTAAGCCTCATAGGAGTGCCACCTTGGTTTGCAGTACAAATCAAGTCAATATAATGGGCTGAGGAGTTCTCGATAGTAACAGAAAGATGATCATTCCAAAAAAGAGCAAAACCTCCAGCAAGGCCTAAGAGGCTTGCCAAAAAACGATGCTGGTAATGTATTTTCCTTTGCACTCTATCTAAAACAGAGTCTTGATTTTTAGATTCCATCAAAAAAATGAGATCGAGCTGATCTTGGATGACGAGGCCCTTTAGAGCATGGACTGTCAGGGCGTTGCCTAGCCCCTGACAGTTCCAACTAATGATCTTCATTTATCTTTTGGTGGCTTTTTAGGGCAAGCCACCATCGTCCAAGTGCCTACCCCTTCAGCCTCAAGAATAGGGGTATACATTAATTGGTCATCAACTAGTGCGATTGGTCCAAGAGCAAGCGAGTCATAAGGCGCATATCTATTCAGCTTCTTTTACGGACTTCCTTTGGTAAATTTTCTAGGACTTTTTAGTTTCTCAGATTTTGAGGATTCTACAGCTGGATCACTGATAGTGATAGGTCCAACTAAAACAAGGGATTTCATTTTATACACTACAGCTTCTTGTTGATGGGTCGCCTTCTTGAAACGCCCTTAGAAGGATCAATATGTAATTCACGTTGCTGATCAAAACAATCCTTCATTAGTGGAGCCTGCTGATCGAGATTCTTGGGAATGGCAAGCAACATTAGAGGGGCCGTTGAAGGAGTTTCAGGTACAGTGTCTAACTTAGAATCTATAGTGATCAAAGTATCATAGAAAGCTTGCCAGAAAGGACTAGGTTCTTTAACTTCCGCCCGAAGCCATTGACCAAAGTAAAGATTGTCTCGGCCTTCCAGTTTAGCATCATCATAGGGAATTAGTGTGCAATACAAAGCATAATGGCCGAAAACCCCACAAGAATAGCAGAAATGAGATAGACGCTTGTAGCGAAAATCTAACCAAAAGGGCTTACCGGCGATTCTTATCAGTTTCCCAGGTTTTAGAGGTTCATGCAAATTAAGGGCCACCCTAGCTCACTAAGCGCGAGGGGAAGATCCTTCTTGAGTAGCACAGCTGACGTCCAAGACTTTACCAACATGCTGCACAGCTCGGTGCAACATGGATTCTATACATCTTTTTAAAGGTAAGTCAAAAATTTGGAACCAATACGCACATGTAGTAAAATCATAACAATGAAGATGAGTATTAGGGCCCATGGCTGTAGAATTAGAAGGTGGTTAGAAAAAGCCAAGGGCTAGTATCCAGAATCCGCTGTTTGTCAGCTTCAGAAGTAAACTTGAAAATGAACAGGCCAACATCCCATTGAGATATTTCAACATGGTCGGTACGCCATACCCGTTTCATGGTAGATTGGAAAGCTGGAAAGTTAATTGAAGGGTTTGAATGGAGTTTACCGACTGAAAGCTTTATTTAATTAAAGGGCTTAAGGCCCTGTCCGCCCAAGCTGGGCCCAGAAAGCCCGGCCCATGGGAATAGGGGCCCGTGGAGAGAATGGGGTATAAAAGGGAGAGAGAGAGAGAGAGAAAGAAGACGTTGGTTGGAAATGATAATTCACGTACGTCTTTTTCTCTCCCGCGTGTTTTCTCTCTCAAAAGGAACAGAGGCATACGGCTTTCACTTCTTCCCTTCAAGGCTTCATCGGATCAAATTCGACCGGATTTTCTTCCTCCATTGGCGTCGGTGTCTAATCTGTGGATTGAAAGGTACGCTCGACTCTGTGGTGTGCTTTAGGATCGGTGATACGTGTCGTTTTTCCCGGGCTTCGTCTTCCGCTTGATTTAGGGGTTCGATTCGGTGTCGAATCCAGTTTTCGGGGATCCGTTATTCCCAACATTGGTATCAGAGCCCTAGTTCACGTTTTCCCGATCCATTCTAATGTTTTTGATTGATTTTTCGCGAAATCCCTTCGGCCGTACGGAACCGGGCGAAAATCCCGACACCCGAGCGCTTTTCGGCCTTTTTTTCTGAGTTTTCGTAAGTCGAAATAAAATTCTGAAGGCACTGGGAGAAGCGCGACGTCGAGACGAGTCCGGCGACGTGTCGACCGCCGCCGGGAGCCGCCGCACGCGCCCACACGCGCGGCCGGAAGGCGCCGCGCGTGGGCTCGACGCGCCCGGGAAGCGCCGGCCGCGAGCGCGTGTGTCACACGCGCCGGTGGCGAACCGGCACGTGCGCGCGCCGGCGGCCGGCGAACCGGGCACTCGCTGGTCCGCGGACCGACGCGTCGCCGACGCCACCCGCCGACGTCATCGTGACGTCACCAACGGTCGATAATCGTCGGGATGACGTCATTGATGACGTCGCCGACGACGGTTGGCCGGCCGGTCATCGGCCATCGGCCGGCGACTCGACGGCGGCCGCGACCCGACCCGACCCGATCAGCTGTGCGTGCCGCGCACGTGCGGCCGACGTCCGCGTGACGTCGCACGATCACGCGCGAGGCACGTGCCGGCCGACGTTTGCGTGACGTCGCCCAACGCACGCGCGGCACGTGCGGTCGGTTCGTCCGACCGGCACGGTCGGTCCGACCGCGCGCCCATTGACCCGACCCGACCCGTTGACCCGTTGACCGACGACCGTTGACCGTTGACCGACCGTTGACCGTTGACTTTGACCGTTGACCCGAAAAAAAAAAAAAAAAAAAAAAAAAAAAAAAAAAAAAAAAAGAAGAAGAAGAAGAAGAAGAAAGGAATTTGTTATCTTTTTCAGTCATGCCTATGTGGGTTATAAGTAATCCATTTTTAATTCTGCATTTGTTGCATGAATTTTAGAAAATTATGTATTTTCTCTTATATTAATTATGGATTATAAGTGATCCATTTTTAATTCTGCATTTGTTGCAGGAACTATGATGCGTTATGCAAGGATACCGCAATCCCGAGAATGCATGAGAGAAATGCAAGACTTAAGAGGCGATAAAAGAGTTAGCGATTATCGGTGGCATGACGGTGATTTAGTATCACATGTGGTCAAGGTCAATCGATGATACAGAAATCATCTGGAATGGTTATCTTATGCCGGATTTTGAGAAGGTGCCGGCTTTGATGAACACTCTTCCACCCGAATGGCAAGCGGTGTTGGATCGGCTATGGGAGGTCAACGTGGTCCGGGTTATAGGAGGCCGGTGGAAGCTTTTGTAAGAGATCACTATAGGATTGAGTTGGCCAAAACTTCAACCCTTAGATTGAGCACCACATGGCGCCGAGTGAATGCGCCTTGGAGGCGACATGAAAGCTCTTCAAAAGTTTTTCCATGGTTGGCAAATGTGCCTTCGGTTTTCTCAGATGTTTTGACTGATTTAGAAGGGACATTCCCTAATTATTTCTTTGATCGATTATGTAATGATTACTACCTAATTGTGTTAATTGAAAGCATTATTGTTTTTAATTGTATGTCAATTATCTGTTGCTTTCTGTTATTGCTGGTTCTTTGTGGGTAATTAGTGGGTAGTAATAGAAGTTTTTGTAACTTTATGGAATTTATTTACATAAGATAATTATATTAATAATAATTTTAAGTTAGGATTTTTGGAGGATGATTGGAAACAAAGTGACCTTTTGATTCTGAAGTCTTACTTGAAATTATTTATTAATATGATGGGTCTATGTAAATAGGGATGCATAAATGATAGGCATTAATTATTCGTGCATGTATGTCCGATGTGTTGAACGATGGTTCAGCAACTAAGAATGTAATTGCTGATATGAACGGCAATAATTGTGAAATATTGAATATGAAGATTCAATATATGCTGGAAAAGCAAAGCACTAGAAGCTCTTGACCACATTATGGAAGATATTGAGGGTGTCATGCACCACCTTGAGCTAGTAGAGGACCGCCTAACGGTATTTGAGCCGAAAATAGACAATTGCTATGCTGGTTCTAGCTCAGAAAGGGCTTTGTACTCTAAGCACAAGCGTATTGATTCGTTTAATATGTGGGAATGCAAAGGATCAAGTCCTTATTGCAAGAAATCAAGAGTTAACCAACACATGAGAGGAAAACGTCCTCAAGTGAAGAAAATGTCAAGAGTGATGTGTTACAATTGTGACAAGGGAAGTCACTATGCTCGCGACTGTCGTGAGCCAAAGAAGGAATGCACCTCTTGTACATTTGAGAACTTTGCTTATGTGTCAAGTTCTTCATTATAGGTTGAATCCAATCCTTTGTGGAATGTAGATTCATGAGCGATAGACCATGTAGCAAAGGATAGAGGATCCTTTGTGGAATTCCGACGAGTATCAACTGGAACTGAGTGGATCCATATCGGAAACAACTCTAGAGCTGATGTAAAGGAATTGGCACCTGCCAATTGAACATGCATGGTGGACGCATCTTGATGTTCTATATGCTCTGGAGATTCGTCGAAATTTAAGTGTCTGTCTTAGTGTTGGTTAAGCTTGGTTTTGGTATGAACTTCCATAATAAAGATGTAGATTTGTGTTTGGATACAAACTATTATGGTTATGGTCATTTTCTGGATGGTTTTATTGTATTAAATGTTGACTGTGATGATGTCAATATATTATTCCCTTGTTTCACGTCTTCTAACTTCATGTGATAATGATGTGAACATGGTGGCATGCTAGACTTGGTCATATGGGCCAACAACATATGAATAGATTGGCCAAATAGGGCTTGTTGGGCAATATTGAAAAAGTCGATTTGTCCATATGTGAGCATTGCCTAGTAGGGAAAATGACAAGGAAACCATTTGGAAAAGATAAAAGAGCTGAATTTCCTCGGCATTTAATCCATTTGGACATCTGTGGTTCAATGAATGTGAGAGGAAGGCAAGGGGCTGTTTGTTTCATCACTTTTATAGATGATTCTACTTGATTCGGATATGTCTATTTGATTTCTCATAAATCTGAAGCATAAGTTATTTTAGAAGGTTTATGAACCTGACAGAAAATCAATTAGACAAGAAAATAAAGGTATTTAGATCCGATCGAGGTTAAGAATATTTATCTGATAAGTTCAGAAAATTATGTGATGAAAAAGGAATAGAAAGATAGTTGTCTATTCCATATACTCCTCAACAAAATGGTGTTGCGGAGAGAAGAAACAGAACCCTACTAGAATGGTTAGGTCCAAGATGACGCATGCTAACTTACCTATCACTTTTTGGAGTGATGTGTTGTTAATTGCTGCCTATATACTTAACCGGGTGCCTTCCAAATCGGTTATTTCCACTTCATATGGGTTATGGACAGTTAGAACACCGGACTTAAGTTTTTCTTAAGCCATGGGGTTGTGCTGACTATGCTCATGAGTCCTCTCACAAATTTGGGAAATTGGGTCCCAAAGAAAATAAGAGTATTTTCATGAGATACTGCGAACACTCAAAAAGGTATGCGTTCATAGGTGAGCAGGAAAGTGGGAGTATAACTGAATTTGAATCACGGGATGTCACATCCTTAGTGGATGAATTTTCTAAGAGGGGCGAAATAAGTGAAAATAACTCCCTATTTGAAACCTTGGATCAAGATAATGATGTCAGTGGAGTTCGTTCAAGTGGGAGTAATATGAGATGTAATGAATTGAATTCAACTCATTCTCAATTGCAACCACCTGATGTGACGACATCATCATTACCTAATCCAAATGGGAGCATGATGGGGAATGATCTCCCATACGGTGAACAAGTCGCCGAAGTATTCCCCGTCGATGTTTTGACATTGAAGGGGAAAATTTTATGGTTACTCCACAAGATGAGGATGAGCCAAGAAATATTAATGAGGCTCGAACTGCCCTAATAAGGAAAAATGGATTCATGCAATGAAAGAGGAAATAGAGTCAATGAAATCAAACCAAGTGCGGGAACCGGTTGATCTTCCAAAAGGACGCAGAGCTATAGGAACGAGTAGGTTCTCTAAATAAAGTGAAAGGCTGATGGCTCAATAGAAAGGCATAAGGCTCGCATTGTGGCGAAGGGGTATAATCAACAGGAAGAAATTGATTATGAAAATACATTTTCTCCTGTAGTGAGATTTACCTTGATTCGCATTATTCTGGCAATAGTGACTGGTATGGATCTTGAGTTACATCAAATGGATGTAAAGACTGCTTTCCTCAATGGAGAATTAGAGGAAGGAACATATATGGAACTACCTGCTGGTTTCATAGTGAAAGGCCAAGAAGAAAAGGTATGTTGACTTTGGGGGTCGATATATGGCCTTAAGCGAGTCATCGAGACAAAGGTATATACATTTTCATAATGCCATAGTGACATATGATTTTACAATGATTGACGAGGATCATTGTGTATATATCAATAGATCCAATGATCAATTTATGATCATATCATTATATGTTGATGATATACTAATTGCCGGAAATAATATGGAGTTGGTTATCTTTTGTCAAGAGTTGGTTGTCTTCCAACTTTGATATAAAAGACATGGGTGATGTTATATACATTCTTGGAGTTAAGATTTCAAGATTATAAACCCATAGATACTCCTATTGCAAAAGGTGAAGGATTGAGCCATAGACTGTGTCCAGGGACTCCACAAGAGAAGGAACAAATGAAACATGTTCCTTATGCTAGTGCGGTTAGAAGCTTTATGTACGCTATGATGTGTACAAGACCTGACATATGTTTTGCAGTTGGAATGGTGAGTAGTTACCAATCCGATCCAGGTCAAGCACATTGGAAAGCCGTTAAGAGAATACTGAGGTATCTAAAGGGGACTGCTGATTATACGTCGAGTTATTAAGGAAAGGATCTGCAACTCAAAGGCTATTGTGATACTGATTGGGGAGGAGATTTAGATGAAAGAAAATCTATCTTTGGGTTTGTTTTCTTACCGAATAATGGCACCATATGTTGGAGCAGTAAGAAACAAAAGTGTATAGCCTTGTCCACGATGTAAGTTGAGTTCGTGGCGTTATCAGCAGCGGTACAAGAAGGAGTTTGGCTTAAGAGATTTTTGGATCATTTAGGTGTTATTGAGAAAGCTGCAAATCCATTGTTGGTTAATTGTGATAGCCAAGCAGCTATAGCGTACACCAAAGATCCAAAGTATCATGGCAAGACCAAACATATAGATACCAAGTATAACTTTGTAAAAGATATGGTTGCACGAAAGGATGTGAACTTGCAGTACATATCTACGCATAGAATGGTAGCAGATCCTATGACAAAGCCAATACCTAGAGATGTGTTTTGTGGTCATGTAAAATCTCTAGGATTGCGTAGAGTCTGATGTACTAAATTGTAATTTCCCTGAGTTGTTCACATTTATGAAATTTTATTTTTTATTGATTAATGTCTATAAATCTTAGTATAATCTTTATGCATCTTAATGCTCAGTGCATTATTTTAAGTTGAGAAGTATGTCGGACAGATATAAGATTAGCCCAGTCACACGGGTAATCGCCCGTTTACTATGTGATAAATAGAGATGAGACTGTTTTTAAGCTTATTATCTAGGTGATAATCGAGAGCGCAAGCTTAAAATACGTATGTCGCCTTAACTGAGTGTTAAGATGAGGACATAATACTAAAGATGTCTGAAAGTAAAATACCCCACACATTTTACTTTATCTGTCTAAGATGCCAGATGTGAGTTCTGATAAATTTTGTGAATAAGTAGATAGGTGAACTCAAGTTAGACATTGGGTATGTCTGAACTATCATCTGTACGGTATTGAAAGGTGTAGACATACGCTCCACGGGAAAGGAGTTAATACCGTAATACATATTTCATACTACGTATGCATGAGACGACCAATAAGAGTGGCAAAAAGTTTGATCTCAACTTTTATGACGTGTGAGACTCTTGAGGAAAAGAGTTCCTCAATTTTGAAGTCCCCTCTCGGACTCTTACTTATTCTCAAGATTTCTATTTAGTGTTTGCTATCTTAGTGTGTTGCCAATGGTCATGAGATGATTCGATCTAATGGGGCATTTCTAGAAAAGCAAGTTGGACTGAAATTGAGAGTTTGAAGGAAAGAGGAAGATCGATTTTGAAGAATCACATTATAGTTTTGTATTCACTGGTCGACCAATTATAACTGTCTTTGTGATAATTATAATTATGAATACAATATATATATCATGTTTAAAAGAGATCAAGGGAGATATAAATGTGATCAATCGATCTAGGGTACTGCATACTAAATCTACTCGGAGTGTGACGCCCATTATGAGCTGCTATATATTCCTAACAGATGTATAGCAACGAGCTCTCAAAGTATGCTGGTCGCATGGATTATTCACCGGTATGAATGTTGAAGAGAGGTAAAGAGAATCTGTTCGGCCCACCTTGTGCGAGTGGGAGATGAAAGCTTTATTTAATTAAAGGGCTTAAGGCCCCTGTCAGCCCAAGTTGGGCCCAGAAAGCCCGGCCCATGGGAATAGGGGCCCGTGGAGAGAATGGGGTATAAAAGGGAGAGAGAGAGAGAGAGAAAGAAGACGTTGGTTGGAAATGATAATTCACGTACGTCTTTTCTCTCCCGCGTGTTTTCTCTCTCAAAAGGAACAGTAGGCATACGGCTTTCACTTCTTCCCTTCAAGGCTTCATCGGATCAAATTCGACCGGATTTTCTTCCTCCATTGGCGTCGGTGTCTAATCTGTGGATTGAAAGGTACGCTCGACTCTGTGGTGTGCTTTAGGATCGGTGATACGTGTCGTTTTTCCCGGGCTTCGTCTTCCGCTTGATTTAGGGGTTCGATTCGGTGTCGAATCCAGTTTTCGGGGATCCGTTATTCCCAACACCGACTAAGGTTTGTTTGCATTCAGCTAATTTTTCTTCTGGAATAGCATCTTCCCAGTCTTCTATTTCTTGAGCATCCCATAACTTGCCCATTCTGTTACAGAGAGCTGCAAGCCTTGCATTAGTTTCATGGTCCATACTATTGCGAAGGGAATTGGGAAGTTTCCGAAGAGGGTTATGAAAAGAAAACCAGTCAGAACACTTGGCGATGGTGATGGGCCAGTGATGGAGTTGTGAATTGATTAGTCGGAGACAATGGTGAAGATGGGTTAGGAAGAAGTGGGTCGCCGATGAAGTACATGCAGAATAGAGATGAAGGACTGCGTGGCGAATACTGGATTGTGGAGGGTTTAGGGCAAAGTGGGCGGTGGAACAGTGAGAGAGTGGAGAGCTTGGACGAGGAAAGCGATGGGGAGGTGGCTGCAGGTGAGGTGGACAAGGAAGCTTGTGAATGAAGGAACCATCGCTATGTAGGCAACAGAGAGCAGAAGATTTTAAACGGAGAAGAAGCTACCAGAGGGTAGAGAGAACTCTACATGTCGAGAGTGCCCATTTTAGCTTATAATGTTCAATCATGTATACCCATGATCCAGGTTCACTATTTTTTATAGTAATCATTTAGTTAAGTTAATAGAAAACCCATAAATTGTATTTATGGGGTTTAATAGGCTTCATTTGATTAGAATTAGATAATTTCTCTTCAAATTGGATAAGTTTTCTCTTCAAAGGACCAAATTGCATGAATTTTGGACCGACAAGAATTGCCTGGTTAAGAACCAACAAGAACTAGTTAGAACTGGTCAAGAATCGACATGAACTCGTTCGACTGTTCGTCGACGAGGTAGGCCAGTTCAGCCCCTTGCTAGCTAGTTCTAATTTGCGGTGGTTGGTTTCGTGATCCTTGTCATGCGTATTTTATTCCCATGTCTTACATTTTCAAGATTTTGTGCAATAGCCTCTGAATTTTATGAAATTATGATTTTGCCCCTAACTAGCCCCTAATTACGATTCTCATTTTAAACCTCGATTTTCGCTAACTGAATCCATCTTATTAGTCATAGGACCCATCTTAAGTGAGATTAGCCTTTAATCAATTTGACTTGGTCATTAAATCAAAACTTTGACGCTTGAATTGAACTGATGATCAAGATTTGCCAATTAGGTCCTAGTATAAAAGGCATTTTCCCTCCAAAATGCAAAAGGGGGCTCATTTGCATATCTAATTTCTCTCACAAGAAAAAAAAAAGTTTCTCTTTCTCCCCAAATTTTTTCCAACCATTTTCATTCCCTCTCCCTCTTCTGCATGCCTGTCGTTGACCACTGATATCGCCCTTCGTCCGCATTTTGCCTTGCCGACGCCATCCCCCAACACCTGTCCTGATGTCTTCACTCCTCTGTCGCAAGTCTAGATCACTAAGGAGGCAATCGGAGCTTCCCATCCGATGGCTCCTTGCTGGTCTTAAGACCGGTGCTTGTCTCCTTTGTGATCGATGATCGGCGGTCACTCTTGACGCTCTTGACCGTTTCTGATCTAATATCAGAGGTAAGAGACTGATTAAATAGCCATCGAATTGTCTCCGGTGGTTGGTTTTGCTTCGGTGATCTAGAATTGGTCGGATCCAAACCGGTTCCTTTGATCGCCTGAATCAGCAGTCCAACAACCTTGATCAATGGAACAACTATCATCGATATGTTCTTCAAGTAATCCCCGACCTTGCCATGGTCAAGGATCTGCGAAAGAGCCTCCGATTAGCTTTTTGGAGGTCAATCTCCTCACCGACATCCAATGCTAGTCCAATTTAGATCGGTTCTATTCCAACTTTGGATTGGCGGTCCAACTGTGCCGGTCCAACCCCTAGGTGATTTGATCAGCATCCTTGGGCCGCGATTGTGTTTCGGCGCAAAGGTAAATAATCTAACCTCGAATCTGATGATGCGAGATCAACATCACTGATCGGGGCTAGGATTTAAGTTAAAATTTATATAATATACCTAGATCTAAGACTGATGATGTGATTGAATGATCTGCTGAAGATTGATGTTCACTGAAGATAAACATGAATTTGTTTGAATGTGATTAGTGTTAATCTACAATTTCGTGCTTCTGTGATATGCTTATTGTTTTGGCTAAAACGAGGTACTGGATTAGGTTTTCTGACTTCGAGCCCTTCTAGTTTAGAAAATAGACTTTAAGAGCTTCGATTTGATAGGTCGCATGTCCCAAACGGACGTTGATTGGTTATTGAAAATACATTTGAAGTCGGTCGATTCTAAGTAGTTATAGGTTGATTTGAAGTTCTGACTTTGTTCCGATTTTTTTTTTTATAATCATTTTCATTCCAATTTTTGTGTGTAGAATCCGCGAAAACTTCCTTCACAAAATTTGTACGAGATTGTTTCATTTACAGCATATATTTTTTTCAGAATTTTTAAAGATGTTTTGATTCAGCAAAATATCAAAAACCGAACCTAGGTCTATCTGCCATACACTAGGTCCGAATTGCATTCGTATGAAATTGAGATTGTAGATAAGTCCATTGGACTTCATGTCCTTCATGAGACTTGTAATACATGTCATGTGTGTTCTAGAGAGGTATGACTCACATGATTTGGTCATCGTTTGGTATGTCAATTGCATGCACAAATATGTTTAAGGGTGTGTTTGGGAACTACTTTTGGGGAATGTCTTTAGGAAAATGCAAATACCTTTGACTTAAAGGTGTTTTCCAAAATGCAGCCGTGTTTGGTAAATTGCACTTTGAAAGCTCTTTGTAAAGTATTTTGAGCAAAATAGCGTTTGGGGAATTACACTTGCAAAAGATCTTTGTGGTAAAAAAAAAATTATCAAAAGAAAAATTAAAAAAAAATTGACCAAAAGGGCAGAGTGGCCGCCGGCGACCTCCGGCGACGCCGGATCTGAGGCAGCGAGGTCGCGCGACGCCATCGCGACCTCCAGCGACCTCCGACAACGCCAGATCTGGGGCAGCAAGGTCACGGGAGGACCTCGCCGCCTCGGATTTGGGTCGCGGCGGGGTCGCGCGACCGCGCCGCCCTCGGGCTGGGGGGCGAGGTCGCGGAGGTCGCGCGACGCCGCCGCGACCCGGATCCGAGGGCCGCGAGGTCGCGCGACCCAGATCGGGGCGGCAAGGTCCTCCCGCAACCCCGCCGCCCCAGATCCGGGTCGCGGTGACCTAGACCTTGCCGTGGGTCGCGGCGGTCGCGCCACCGCCTGGCGTCGCTCGTCCGGGGCGACGGTCGCGGCGACCACTCGCGGAAGAAGAAGCTCGCGGAAGGAGAAGACCGTCGCCACCCCGGATCTGGGTTTGCGGTGACCCGGCCCTCGGTCGCGCCACCTCCGGCGTCGGTTGCGCCACCTCCCGTTGGTCGCGCCACCCCGACGATCGCGGCGTCCCTCTAGATCGCTGGCCGCTCGCGGTCGGCGGAACCGACCCCCGGAGAAGATGAACAGTTGTGACACAAGGGCAAGAACCGGAAAAACAAAACATTCGTGAGGACAATTTTGGAAAAAAAAAGTTATGAACAAGTGCCGGGTGGGCATGCATGAAAAAGCCGAAAGCCCAAGGCGGGTCCCCCTACCTTGGGCTTTCGGCTTCACACATGCTGGCATTTAGGGAATGCGGGCTGAAAAATTTTTCCCAAACGGCCTAGCATTTGGCCAAGTACCTTTAGGCTTCAAAGGGGCTTTGGGAAGTGGTTCCCAAACGCACCCTAAGTACTGCTGTAATTAGTGCATCTCATGATATGCCTTTGTATTGTTATTTTCATATAGGATTGTGTGATTAAAATTGAATCTAGATGTCCATCACGAAAAATGTTCATTACGTTGCATTCCACATGTAGAATTTTTTGTGAGATTTTTACACATCATTAGATTGTCGAGATTAAGCATGTTTTGTGATGGTTGTCTTAGATTAGGGGCTTATCATGAGCCTACATAAATACATTTGTTTGGGTTTCTTAAAGACCAAATCATGCATCAATGCCTTATTGACATTTGAAGTGTGTATTACAAATGTTGCGTTTATATATGGCATGTCATAATTGAATTCAGTTGATATGTAGAAATCATGCGTTAATTAGGCCAATGACATTTGAAATTCATTGAACACGTCATTCCTAGTTCTAGGTCATTTTACAATATTGATGGATGGTGCGATTCTTTTGCATCTCAAATTAGGATTAAATATTTTATTCAAATCATTGTCGCATCCAATCCTTCATCATATGCGAGTTTCATACCATTCACACATTGTTCAATGGTCTTTTGAACTATTAAACATTTACCATGTTCTGTTTTGTAAATGGCCGATTTGCGTGCTTTCACGAGCATTGATTTTCAAATGTTAATTTAATCTCGATTAGATTCGAACCTTCTAAGAAGTCATGAACTCGTCCGGATCCTTCAAATGCCACTGATTTTGAGTGATTTGCTCACCATTTGTCCCCTTTTTCATTTTTTTTTTCCAATTTAGGTTAGAAATCCGACTTAGCTAAAACTCGGAACTCCTGTTTTACCCCTATTTAGTTAGATTTTTGCTATTTTTGTGTGATTTTTTTGTTAGAGATTTTAAAGTCAGATCCTTAATGAACTTTATTCATTACTTTTTTACTACGTTGTGGTTTTACATTTTTCAGACCTTGTTTACTATGTCAAATTTAAGTTGCAATGGCACGTTATCCTATTATTTTGTGAAATTTCTGATGTGAAGTTGAACTTCATTGAATTTTTATAAATGCCTATGTGGATCGTTTCAAATAAATTTCTTAATGAAGTTTGTTCCCTGTGATATTGTGCACATTGTGTAATTTTCTTGGGACGATTTATCAATGGGTCTCCTTCCCATTTTTGCTAATTTTTTTTGTCCTATTTGTAATGTTTTGTTACAAATCCTTGCTGTGATTTTATATTAGGATTTTTTAGAGTGACTTGCATGTGGAATTAGTATTCATCATCTTAATGAAATCCATTCCAAATTCCTTAATCCTCATTGTTGAAAATTTTCAATAATTGAATAATCTTTTGATGACATTTTCTCCAAAATTGACTGGACATGTTGACTTTGCATATCGAAGTGAATTTGGTGCATGTGATGCTTTCGACATTAATTGTTTAAAATCTTTCAAACTTTGGATTTGATATTGAAATTGTCAAGATTTGGATCATATTTAAAATGCCAGCAACACTTGTAAGTGTATGATATACGTCCCATACTAGCCTTGGCAATTAAATGTGTTCCATAGCTAAGATGTTCCTTTGTCTAAATGTTTTGCTTTCCTTTCTCAACATTTCAAACACATCCAAATCTTTGAAGCATCACACATAAACCACACACGCATGAAACCATTCCATTTGTTAGAAATGCTTGTGATTGTGATTGGCACCTGTCCAATGTTGGCTCACTGAAAATTGTTTGATTGTTTGAGAAATAAGGCTTGATGGCCTGCCTACCTGTTTATTTCTCATAATGCATGTGAATCCTAAATGTATGCTTAGGTACAATGTTTGATTCCATGGATATACTTTGGGGCTCACCTAGAACATGTTTTAGGGACTTATAAGCATTAATGGTTATGCGAGAACACAAATGATCACTAATGAATGTAAGTCATGAAAAATGAATTAGGGTAGGTGTCTAGAGGGATTGACATGTGAATTGTAAAGGCCAACCCTGAGACTCAAATTGATTGATTTTGAATCTTCTCTCGATTGCTTGACTCTTTTTGTTTGTTTCATGGTTGTGATTGATTTTGCCTTGAACAATTGTTTCTTTTCTGTTGTATGTACCCAGTCTAGATTTAAGTCAAGATTAGATTAGGCCCTTGGAGGTGGAAAATCATCAAGATATGAAGACGATGGAAGGTCAATGTTCATTTCGACAATATTCTTGTACTATTTTCCTAATACATGTTTCGGGTCACTTCATTTGTATAAACACCCGATGAGGTACGGGTTTTATTTCCCCCATTTCATTTTTCTCTACCATTTAGTGTTGCATGTTAGATTTATTATTTTTCCTACAACCGTTTATTTGAGTGTTTACTTATTGTTTCGCTTCAATTGAGTGTTTTCTTTTCTCTTTCTTAGAAATAGAATTGCATGAAAACAACCATCCATGCATGATCACTTAGTTTAGACTCATTGACTGGAAAAAGTAAAAGATAGACATGATCACCTTAGAGAACAAGACAAACCATTAGGTATGAAAGGGCGTTAATAGAAATATTAGCATAACCTAAGTCCATGAACCTAGATTTCTAGTTGGGTAGAAATCAAGAGATAACTCCCAACCCTCGATTGGGTTTTCTGGCCGACCCCCAAAAATGAGGTTAGTGGTGACTCCCGTCTTTTTTGGTTGTTTAAACAACTAGTTAATAAATGAACCTGTCAAAGGGGTATGGGTTTCAACAAGACTCAACATCATTTAGCATACAAGGGCGCGTTTGTTTGTGTTTCTATTTAAAAATTGTTCTAGGGAACAGAAATAGAAAAAAGTGTTTCTGTTTCGGGAACAATTTTTGAATAAAAAAAACGCGTTTGGTAAACTTGTTCGGGAATAAAAAATAAACAGAAACATGTTTGGTAAATTTGGATAATTTTTTTATTTCTTTTATTTTTTCTTATTTTTTCTTATTTTTCCTTTTTTTCTTTTTTCTTTTTCCTTTTTTTTTTTTTCTTTTGCCGGGCTCGGCTATGGCGGCGACCGGCCGGCGAGGGTCGGCCTCGCCTTGATCCGGTGAGGCCGAGCTCGCCCGGCCGGCGGGTGAGGCGCGGCCTCGCGGGCCACCACCGGGCGAGGCCGAGGCTCACGGCCGGCCGGGCAAGGTCGGCCTCACCGGATCCGGGCAAGATCGAGCTCGCCCGGGCCGGCGCGAGGTCGACCTCGCCATGGCTGGGCGAGCTCGAGCTCGCCCACATCCGGCGAGGCCGAGCTCGCCCGGCGGCCGGCGAGCCTCGGCCTCGCCGATTCACCGCCAGGTCGGTGTCGCTGGCGGTGGCTCGGCGAGGCCGAGGCTCGCCGGCCGGGCAAGCTCGGCCTCGCCCGATCGGGGGTGAGATCGAGCTCGCCCGGGCCGGCGCGAGGTCGGCCTCGCCATGGCTGGGCGAGCTCGAGCTCGCCGGATCCGGCAAGGCTCGATCTCGCCCAGATTGGGCCCGAGAGCTCGCCCGGCCGGCGAGCCTCGGCCCGCCGAGCCACCGCTAGGTCGGCGTCGCCGGGCGGTGGCTCGGCGAGGCCGAGGCTCGCCGGCCGTTGGGCGAGGTCGGCCTCGCCGGATCTAGGCGAGCTCGAGCTCGCCCAGCCATGGCGAGGCCGACCCTCGCCCAGCTACGGCGAGCCTCGGCCTCACCGGGGACGGCGAGCCTCGGCCTCGGGGGGACGGCGAGCCTCGGCCTCGCCGGGGGCCGGCGAGCCTCGCCATGGATGGGCGAGGCCGCCGGCCATGGCCGAGGCCGGCGACCGGCCAAAAGAAAAAAGAACAAGAAAATAAGAGAAAAAGGAAAAAAAAAGTGTTTCTCAAAAGTGTTTCAGAAACAAGAAATACAAAATTTGTGTTTCTTGTTTCTATTTTTTTTTGTTCTGGGAAGAAAAAAGAACAAAAAAAATAGAAAAAGTGTTCCTTTTTTTTAGAAAAAAAAACAGAAAAAGTGTTTAAAAAAAAAAAAAAAAAGAATACAAACAAACGCAGCCCAAGTTTCCAATGGATGAAGTGGTGCCATCCATGGCGAACGAGTACTATCGGAAGGGCTATTGTGGTAAAGGTACCCTGAAATTTGATACCCATATTCAACATTCTCTTTCAAGGTGTGTCACTCGTGTGGGTACAAATCGCGACACATTTTCATTGTCACATGAGGTACGACCTTGGGAGAGCTCACAACCATGTATGAGGGGACGTACAATGGGTTCGTTTTGAAAGGTGATGTGATGACATTTTTTGAAACGTGAATTGTGAGGGAATTTTTATGGTTAAGTATCCAACTTGACATTTTCTATCTCCATTTGGGGAGTGCGAGAGGTCCACTAGAGATTGGTTACTAGTTAAGAGGAGTTGAAGTCATTTAAAAACAGTTGTCATGTTAACCAACATGTTTTATGTAGGATCATTTGCATGTCAAAGTCGCGTGAAAAATGAGGTAAGTTGCTAACCTTCTTGTGTTAAATGGTCTTGTAAGTGGGAGATAGAAAGGGGCGAAGTGTGTGTAAACTCCTTGTTTTGTAGGTGGTGAAATGATGTATGAATGAATGTATGAATGAATAATGGGTTATATTAAGGTGTTGGATGTTTAACTTTAAATGCATGTTTACAAGCTTTAGCGCTATATTGCATGCACAACCACAGTCTAAAATCTTGATTGCCCAATTAAAAACCTTTAGCAAGGTTTGTGGGTAGAATTCATGAGTGAACACTTGTGGTAATCTATACTTCCATTAATGCACTCATCCTGATTGATAAAAGTTGCACTGATTGATGATAGTAGCGGTGAGTAAACTACTTTTATCCTTTGAGATAAGGACCTTGAGCTTTTAGTATCCTCACCCTTGGGTGTCAAAACCTCATAAGTCCTCATGTGATGTGTGATTTGTGCTTGCCATAGTGTTGGTTGATAAGACATCATTCCCGTTTTATCGTTGTTATTATTCTAATTTTTGAATTTCAAATTCATACTTCATATTTCCAACAACGATGCATCTTTAATCTTGAATGCCCCTTTAGATGTAGGTTTAGATGGACAAGTTCAAGATTGACGTTATTCTTGTGCCAAGGAGCCTCAAGATTATATGAGATAACCTCGATCTGAAGGACCAAGGCTATGTGGAGAAACGCATTGGTTTTCTCCCGATCTTAGTGGAGGTCAAACCCGGAATAGTAATGGTGAAAGCATTGGTCCACTTTTGGAATCCTATGACTTCCAACTTTGTGTTCAACTTGTCATGCCCCGATCCTCCAAGCGCATGCCCATCTCTCTTTGTCGATTAAATAGCAACGTCTAAGGATACATCGCCGACTTATTCATTTTAATACGCATGCAGAATCAAATAAATAATCCCCAAGCAACAACAAGATGGGATAGAAAAGTAAGGCCATAATTTTTCGAACTGAAAATCACAACACGCTTATATATAGACACACACACACATATTAAGCCGTGTCATTACAAAACTAGTCTATAAAAACAAGGTCTCAAACAGTGGGGTTTATAAAACTACAGATCCTCTTCCTTTACCTCCTCACTCACATTGGAGCCTTCCTCTGAGTACACCAGAGTTCCTAGATCTTCAAGATCCGGGTCTACCGGGTCTACTATCAAACCTTCAGATCCGTTGTACCTTTCCCAAAAGCAACCAATACGAGTTGACCCATACAATTGAGAAGTTCGAGATAATCATTGGGTTAGGTAAGGCTTCCCTAGGTTTCACTACTCCTCCTATTAGACAAAACCTAATCTCTCTTTCAAGTCAATTTCTTAATATTCATTCTAAAAAAATTATAGCCATTCTTAAGAGAACTTCAAATTCCATGCTTTACACTTTCCTTGAACAATATCTTCTTAGTCTTGAGCTTACATCTGGGAATCAAATTCCCTGCACATTTCTTCTTATGTTCTTTGGTTTTGTGCTATTTACTCCCACTTGAAAAATAATGGGTCCCTTTGTTACCTACATCATTAACCAAGTATATGCCTTTAGTCGCTTTACACACATGATTCTCGTTGAGACTTTCATTCCCTTAATCAATTCAAAGCAAATGGATAAGGAACTTTTAGAGCCCTATTGGGACTTCTCTAAATTTGGCTGATTTATCACATCAACGAGTTTGCCCCTCATATGAGAATCATCAATGTCACAAAGAAGTACCATCCTATTCTCATGTTCCACGAAAAGAATGGATTCTTCCCATTGTGGTCCTTTTCTAGATGGTTTCACCTTCTCAAAAGACTTACTCCAAGCCTAACCCAATAGCACCACGAAATGCTGGGGTTAGGACGTTCCTTCCATCTGATGTATTTGCCGAAAAGCCCCATCAATATTACACTTAATATACTAGTGGAGTTGACAGCAAAAAGGCAATGTAAAATTTTCTTCATGTCCCCAAGAAGGACGATGTCCTGAGGGAGCAGCTTGAAAAGAGGAATAGCGAAAATATAAACCCTTAAAGAGCTGACTCCAGATAGCTTGAGGTTGCTGAAATAAACGCCATGCTTGCTTTCCAAGCATTGCATTGTTAAAGTTGATTAAATCTCTAAATCCCATCCCCCCTGCAACTTTTGAGAGCTTCAATTCTGACCATTGTTTCCAGTGAATTACAAATTGGCTATTTTGTTTACTCCAAGAATCGCGAGATCTTCGTTCAATCAATCTGCAGAGAGACAGGAAGCTTGAAGATAGACATGGCATACTGTGGTAAGGCTTGAATTGCGATTTCAATAAGATTTCCTTGCCTCCTTTCGATAAAAAAATTTTCCGCCAACCTGCTAACTTAGCATTTACTCTTGCCAGGATCCGGAAAACATCTTTTGTTTCAAACACCTGCCGATAGAAGAGGCTCGGAAGACCATACTCCCAACTGGAAGGTAGCCCGGGAAAGTGACCCCGCTCATCAATTGTGTACTCATTTCAGGAGTTACCACCGGTGGACATTGATCTAGGAAAGGTTGAAGCCCACAGGTGAGTTCTTTTAGCTGTTCCGGGTTCTACGATCCATTGCTGGTGAGTATCCATTAACATAGTAATTCGAGTTGCATAGTATGTGCATGGAAGAACTTTGAGTTATGATCGCCCACTTCAACCATTGAATAGCCCGTAACCTGTTCATCTTCATTGGCATACTCCTTATCCCCTTCCTGATAGGATGTTCTATTTATAATCATGTCTGGAGCTTTACTCCAAGTTGCAACCGCTCGTAATTTGGATATTACTACTATTCTGTTGAACCATGTCTTTACACTCTGTGTCTTGGTTCCGAATGCTTCATATTGAAAAGTCTTTGCACGTTTGAGATGAGCGGACTTTTAAATGTTGATAAAAAGAGTAGGTACAATGTTTAGGCAATGCTATTTAGTCATAAAGCTCGACCTTTCTTTACGTAAATTTTCCTATTATGGATAGACCTAGTCTATAAATTAGAGTTGACCTAATGATTAATGCGATTCTATGACCGACAGATGACTACATCATAGAGTCACTCTAGTTATTTGAATAAAGCGGAGTTCCATCATCTTGACAATGCATTGCTCATTTGCCCAAAAGGAGGAAAAAAGATCATCAATGCCAAAGCCTAGAAAAATAAGCATAAGTTCCTCCATTCCTACAAAATGTTGAAAATGAGGAAGATTGCCTTGGAGGAAAAAGGACTTTTAAAATCTTTATAGACGTCAACATATATGTGTAAATGCGATTGCATTACTCTACCTTCTTATTGCTCAAGAAACATATAAGGGTACCAATGGAATGCAATCCGCAGTTCTGCAAGATGAAATTAAAGAAAAGTTGGGTCAAAGGAGAAAATTAACTTGAAAAACACCAGATTAAAAAACTCTTAGGTATTTGGTAATCAATCTGGCGCCAGTTGCTTCTTTTAACAAAAGCATAATACCTCTAGTCTCAAAAAAGATGAAAGATGGCTTGTGATGCTATTCACAAGTTAAAACCCATTTCAAATGTTTATCATCTCGCTAGGTCACATCCGTGTACTTCTTTTGATGGGTCATGTTATTTTGGCGAACTGTATTAGGACACGACATTTTTTCAGCATATGTTTGGGTCGATCCATTCGATGTGGGATTCCAGGGAGGCTGAATCTAAGTCAGATTCAGTCCAGATTTTGTACTAATTAATTAATGCAATGCAGTTCTGCATCAATGTTTTGACAGCGACACTGAATGTGGAGCTCAGTTAGGTCAATATAATAGATATCAAACTAACAATCGATACAATTGCTTGAAAAGCCATTTACCACACTGAATAAATGGGGACAGATATCAAAAACTAATTGATACTGACATTAAATGTGGAGTTTGATCATCTTGAAAATGCATTCACGGATCTTTTACCCAAAATGACGAAAAACTATAATCAACGATACATGCTAAATTACCATGCATGTTTTGTCAATGAGATTGGAATGAGCCTTATATACATAAAGTCTATCATTACTCTAATATGGTATTAGAGCCAATATTTTGTTCTAGATTTATTTCATATATGAATTTCTTTGTGTGGTTATCAATACAATTTGCACATGAGAGGGAATGGAACTAATAAAAGTCAAATAGTCAATATGTAAATAATTTTAACGATGGTGGACCTAACAAAAATCCAAATAATTAGATAAAGGAACTTCTGCCTAGCTCAAACGATAGATGAAGGACCGTGACGGTGTAGCATAAACTTTTTCTGAGCAAAATGCTTGCCCTGTCTCATCAATCACCTCACTTATATCTTTTAAAAAGAATATGTTTTGATATATATACGGCACTATCCTCAACCGGGGGAACTGGGTTAACCTGTGGTTGAGGACAGTGCCATAAGGCGTGTCAACCCAGCTGTGGGCATTTAACCTACCCTCACTCACTCCAGGCGTGGGAAG
Organism: Eucalyptus sideroxylon; assembly: GCA_014182405.2. Lineage (NCBI taxonomy): Eukaryota > Viridiplantae > Streptophyta > Magnoliopsida > Myrtales > Myrtaceae > Eucalyptus > Eucalyptus sideroxylon. Next base: position 32,272,173 of record CM024555.2, on the reverse strand, counting down.
CTATTATACTTGTCTACTCGGTAGTAGCTAGAACCGAAGTCTTGACGTGGTGTTTACCTTCACCACCGTGAGGCGCCCTAATTCCCTGTCTATTTTTGTTTTCTCGACAGAGAGGAAATAGGAGGATAGCGTGGGGTTTCTCACCCCAAGGATTGGGTTAACCTGTGGTTGAGGACAGTGTCGTAAGGCATGTCAACCTAGCTGTGGGCATTTAACCCACCCTCACTCACTCTAGGCGTGGGAAGCTATTATACTTGTCTACCCGGTAGTAGCTAGAACCGAAATCTTGACGTGGCGTTTACCTTCACCACCGTGAGGCCCCCTAATTCCCTGTCTATTTTTGTCTTCTCGACAGAGAGGAAATAGGCGGACAGCGCGGGGTTTCTCACCCCAAGGTGGTTCTCCCGCCTTTTTCCTTTGTGAGCCTTTTAAGGACATGCTCAGGTAATTACAAGTAATATGCTAAAGTACATATTGTTATATATAACTCACTATAATTTACTATCTACTTAATTTAAACCTAATATAAAAGTGATTAAATTTAAAGTAGCATAATGAAAAGTTGTTATGCAAACTTTGGCAATTATATTACTTTAATATGTCGCTTTAAAAAATCATTTGAAATTTATTTCCCATGTTGGTATACAGTGCCTTGCGCCCTCCGAGGAAGTGCTCGCCCCACACTACAAGGATCACGGGAAGGTGGTGGGGCAAAGCTCCGCCTCCCGTGGCGGGAACGGGGAATGCAATCCTCAGCCTTGCCCCACTGCACGCCTGTCCTTACAAGCTATGATAAATCTATTTTGAAATTCCTCTCATTTGTCACTTTATTCCTTATTTACTAATTTAAGTATTGAAAGGTCCTCTTGAGACCAAGCCCACGAGGCTTCCTTCATTTGTGGTGTGAATACCAATCTTGCTATAAGAGAATCTATGATACTCTTTAATTAACTCACTGGAGGTATTGTTCATTTTGGCCCTTCACATATTAAACCTCACCAATTTGCCCTTCGGTCTATAGGTGCACGTTTAACAATAAAGTTTCAATGTTAAACGTTGCCATTACATTAAGAAGCCCATCTCCTAAGTTAATTTTAGTTTCTTATGTTTATTCAAAGAATGCTGTCTTCCTGTTTAGTGCACAATTTGGTTCATTCTTGGCCCCTTTCCATTTTGGTGAAAGCCATACTACTCCAAACTCTCTCCTCGATGATTACTCTCTGCCCTTTTTGGGTTGGCTCATTACAAGTCCATTAGCTTGCGCGTGATTCGTCCTCAAACCACATGCCACTAGAGGAAGGTTTTGCTCTAATACCATATTGTGACACCGTTGAATTAATTCACTAAAGGTATTGTCCATTTTCGACTGTCCTATACTTAGGTACACAGTTTTGTCCTTTGACATATAAGGAAGCACTTTCCTAGGAGATCATCTATCCAAATAGCGCTCTTACATAAGCCTACTTAACATTGGAGTTCTAATACTAAATGTTACTATTATGTCAAAAGGTACCTTTTGTGAGTTAATTCTATTTTTACATATGTATTTCATAAACACTCCCCCCTTATTCAGTGTGTAATTTGGTTCATTCTCGTCCTTGTTACCATCCTAAAAGCTTGTTAGGGCTGCTTCTATCTAGGCCACTCGTACCTGCCATAATTCTCCACCGCATAATCAGTTCAAGATATCCCAACCGAGACTTTGAAAAACTTCGCATTAATACTAACAGTACGATATATACTTAGCTATTGTCCATTTTCGAATCTCCTATACTTAGGTACACAGCTTTGTCCTTTGACATATAAGGAAGCACTTTCCTAGGAGATCATCTATCCAAATAGTGCTCTTAAATAAGCTTACTTAATATTGGAGTTCTAATACTAAATGTTGCTATTATGTCAAAAGGTACCTTTTGTGAGTTAATTCTATTTTTACATATGTATTTCATAAACACCCCCCCTTATTCAGTGTGTAATTTGGTTCATTCTCGTCCCTTTTACCATCCTAAAAGCTTGTTAGGGCTAGTTCTATCTAGGCTACTCGTACCTGCCATAATTCTCCACCGTGTAATCAGTTCAAGATATCCCAACCGAGACTTTGAAAAACTTCGCATTAATACTAACGGTACGGTATATACTTAGCTATTGTCCATTTTCGAATCTCCTATACTTAGGTACACAGCTTTGTCCTTTGACATATAAGGAAGAACTTTCCTAGGAGATCATCTATCCAAATAGTGCTCTTAAATAAGCCTACTTAACATTGGAGTTCTAATACTAAATGTTGCCATTATGTCAAAAGGTACATTTTGTGAGTTAATTCTATTTTTACATATGTATTTCATAAACACTCCCCCCTTATTCAGTGTGTAATTTGGTTCATTCTCGTCCCTTTTACCATCCTAAAAGCTTGTTAGGGCTGCTTCTTATCTAGGCCACTCGTACCTGCCATAATTCTCCACCGCGTAATCGGTTCAAGATATCCCAACCGAGACTTTGAAAAGCTTCGCATTAATACTAACGGTACAATATATACTTAGGTATTGTCCATTTTCGACTGTCCTATACTTAGGTACACGGTTTTGTCCTTTGACATATAAGGAAGCACTTTCCTAGGAGATTATTTCTCCAAATAGTGCTCTTAAATAAGCCTACTTCACATTGGAGTGCTAATACTAAATGTTGCTATTATGTCAAAAGGTACATTTTGTGAATTAATTCTATTTTTACATATGTATTTCATAAACACTCCCCCCTTATTCAGTGTGTAATTTGGTTCATTCTCGTCCCTTTTACCATCCTAAAAGCTTGTTAGGGCTGCTTCTTATCTAGGCCACTTGTACCTGCCATAATTCTCCACCGCGTAATCAGTTCAAGATATCCCAACCGAGACTTTGAAAAACTTCGCATTAATACTAACGGTACGATATATACTTAGCTATTGTCCATTTTCAACTGTCCTATACTTAGGTACACAGTTTTGTCCTTTGACATTTAAGGAAGCACTTTCCTAGGAGATCATCTATCCAAATAGTGCTCTTAAATAAGCCTACTTAACATTGGAGTTATAATACTAAATGTTGCTATTATGTCAAAAGGTACATTTTGTGAGTTAATTCTATTTTTACATATGTATTTCATAAACACTCCCCCCTTATTCAGTGTGTAATTTGGTTCATTCTCGTCCCTTTTACCATCCTAAAAGCTTGTTAGGGCTGCTTCTTATCTAGGCCACTCGTACCTGCCATAATTCTACACCGCGTAATCGGTTCAAGATATCCCAACCGAGACTTTGAAAACTTCGCATTAATACTAATGGTACAATATATACTTAGGTATTGTCCATTTTCGACTGTCCTATACTTAGGTACACAGTTTTGTCCTTTGACATATAAGGAAGCACTTTCCTAGGAGATTATTTCTCCAAATAGTGCTCTTAAATAAGCCTACTTCACATTGGAGTTCTAATACTAAATGTTGCTATTATGTCAAAAGGTACATTTTGTGAGTTAATTCTATTTTTAAATATGTATTTCATAAACACTCCCCCCTTATTCAGTGTGTAATTTGGTTCATTCTCGTCTCTTTTACCATCCTAAAAGCTTGTCATGGCTGCTTCTTATCTAGGCCACTCGTACCTGCCATAATTCTCCACCGCGTAATCAGTTCAAGATATCCCAACCGAGACTTTGAAAAACTTCGCATTAATACTAACGGTACGATATATACTTAGCTATTGTCCATTTTCAATTGTCCTATACTTAGGTACACAGTTTTGTCCTTTGACATATAAGGAAGCACTTTCCTAGGAGATCATCTATCCAAATAGTCCTCTTAAATAAGCCTACTTAACATTGGAGTTATAATACTAAATGTTGCTATTATCTCAAAAGGTACCTTTTGTGAGTTAATTCTATTTTTACATATGTATTTCATAAACACTCCCCCCCTTATTCAGTGTGTAATTTGGTTCATTCTCGTTCCTTTTACCATCCTAAAAGCTTGTTAGGGCTGCTTCTTATCTAGGCCACTCGTACCTGCCATAATTCTCCACCGCGTAATCGGTTCAAGATATCCCAACCGAGACTTTGAAAACTTCGCATTAATACTAATGGTACGATATATACTTAGGTATTGTCCATTTTCGACTGTCCTATACTTAGGTACACAGTTTTGTCCTTTGACATATAAGGAAGCACTTTCCTAGGAGATCATCTATCCAAATAGTGCTCTTAAATAAGCCTACTTAACATTGGAGTTCTAATACTAAATGTTGCTATTATGTCAAAAGGTACCTTTTGTGAGTTAATTCTATTTTTACATATGTATTTCATAAACACTCCCCCCTTATTTAGTGTGTAATTTGGTTCATTCTCGTCTCTTTTACCATCCTAAAAGCTTGTCATGGCTGCTTCTTATCTAGGCCACTCATACCTGCCATAATTCTCCACCACGTAATCAGTTCAAGATATCCCAACTGAGACTTTGAAAAACTTCGCATTAATACTAACGGTACGATATATACTTAGCTATTGTCCATTTTCAACTGTCCTATACTTAGGTACACAGTTTTGTCCTTTGACATATAAGGAAGCACTTTCCTAGGAGATCATCTATCCAAATAGTCCTCTTAAATAAGCCTACTTAACATTGGAGTTATAATACTAAATGTTGCTATTATCTCAAAAGGTACCTTTTGTGAGTTAATTCTATTTTTACATATGTATTTCATAAACACTCCCCCCCTTATTCAGTGTGTAATTTGGTTCATTCTCGTCCCTTTTACCATCCTAAAAGATTGTTAGGGCTGCTTCTTATCTAGGCCACTTGTACCTGCCATAATTCTACACCGCGTAATCGGTTCAAGATATCCCAACCGAGACTTTGAAAAACTTCGCATTAATACTAATGGTACGATATATACTTAGGTATTGTCCATTTTCGACTGTCCTATACTTAGGTACACAGTTTTGTCCTTTGACATATAAGGAAGCACTTTCCTAGGAGATCATCTATCCAAATAGTGCTCTTAAATAAGCCTACTTAACATTGGAGTTCTAATACTAAATGTTGCTATTATGTCAAAAGGTACCTTTTGTGAGTTAATTCTATTTTTACATATGTATTTCATAAACACTCCCCCCTTATTTAGTGTGTAATTTGGTTCATTCTCGTCTCTTTTACCATCCTAAAAGCTTGTCATGGCTGCTTCTTATCTAGGCCACTCATACCTGCCATAATTCTCCACCACGTAATCAGTTCAAGATATCCCAACTGAGACTTTGAAAAACTTCGCATTAATACTAATGGTACGATATATATAGGACTTTTAGCTGCATCTTATCAACAACATTATTATCAAATATCTTACACCAACTGAAAGAAATTCTATAGGAACAAGAGCTACTCAACAGCACTCGTCACAGGAAGACTTGAAATTGACAAGGTCATCGTTGCAGGTCGACCAACGCTGAAATAAAAGGCATCTCTCTCTACATGAGCACAACTAGCACTCCTCATGAACCGCCGTCCTTAAGACAGCTCCAGTCTTGCATGGATTGGAAGCGGGATTATTAAGCGATTCACGAGTGCTATCAACGGCGGTTGTCTACCAAGGGACATCTATTAGAGACTTGATCAATAATGATAAAGACGGACAACATCGTCTTGGTGGTGTGCCTGGAGGGAATTGCAGCCTTGAACATCGTGAATACACAATATGACATTGTACCCATTAAATAATTTCATATGTAACCATGTGGGTGCTATTACTCTTTCCGCCGTATTGCAATGTTGATGTTGACGTGTCAAAAATTTATGGGAGGTTGATAGGCATGGTGAAGTTGCAGCTATAAATGGAGCATTTGTGCCTCAGTGCTTAAGTCGCTCTTCAGGTGGCCCCTAACTCCAGTTCAAAGACTCGTCCTGTTCGGTTCGAAATGGGGTTGGATATGGTACAATTTCTTGAGAACAAGACCATCTTAGTCACCGGAGCCACTGGCTTTCTCACCAAGAGTACTCACTTATGCTTCAGTGCTTAAGTCGCTCTCCAGGTGGCCCCTAACTCCAGTTCAAAGACTCGTCCTGTTCGGTTCGAACATGGGGTTGGATATAGTACAATTTCTTGAGAACAAGACCATCTTAGTCACTGGAGCCACTGGCTTTCTCGCCAAGAGTACTCTCTCTCTCTCTCTCTCTCTCTCTCTCTCTCTATCTCTCGGGACCATCTTAGTCACGGGAGCCACTGGCTCTCTCTCTCTCTCTCTATCTCCCCCCCTATGAGTATACATTGTTGCCAATTGCCATCAATTGGCCATCTTTTTGCTAACTAACATTTATTTGATTCTATATATTATGACGAGTTAGTTTTTGTGGAGAAGCTACTTCGAATTCAACCAAATGTCAAGAAAATGTATGTTCTTATCAGAGCTATGGACAAACAGGCAGCGACACAAAGGTTGCATGAAGAGGTAGAGAATCAAAACCTAAATTATCCTCGGATTGGTTAGATCAACTTTTTGTTCTAAATTGACTAGAAAGAAAAGGCACACATAGATGTGTGTTAAAAGGAAAAACTATTAAGGTTCCGTTTGTTTCATAAAAAATGAATGATTTGAAAAAAAAAATTATTTCAAATAATTGCTTGTATTGCTTACAAGAATAAATAAGTGAAAAATATTTTCATCTTTTACGAAAATACATGACATAAATTGTCGTCGATAATGAAATTTTTTTTTTATTGACTAATTTTTTAAGCTATATAAACGATGATTTTTAGAAAGATATACATCAATTTATTCGCTCTTCGCAAAACAAATGAAACCTAAGGGAAGAAAATTGCAGAATTTGTGTTATTTTAGGAAAAGAACTTGAATCGTTACAGGAGTAGCCGTATTGTGGTCTATTCAATAAATGGCACAATCACTTAAATGTGTAACTCCAAATTAATTCTTCTCTATTTAACATGGAAAATCAAGGCAAAGGAAGAAAAAGAATACGAAAACTAAGATAAAAGATAAATTTTCCTTCATAACAACTCTTAATCTTTTCGCTTCGCAAACAGCTCATACAGAAGAAGTTATTCGACATTCTGAGGGAAGAATGGGCAGAGAACTTCAACTCAATTGTGGAGAAATTGTCTCCAATTCCTGGGGACGTTTCTTGCGATAATTTGGGAGTACATGATTTCGATTTGAGATCGGGGATGTGGAGAGAAATAGACATAATTGTCAGTTCGGCCGCGACTACCAAATTCGACGAAAGGCACGTGATTACAATCTTGCCCTGCCCACCCAATTTATAATTAGTTCAGATAATTTGTGGCTTTTTCTTCATACTATTTATGTGTTTACTGCCATCTTTCTCCCGCAGATATGACATTGCACTAGCCATCAATACATTTGGAGCTAAGCATGTTGCTGAATTTGCTGTAAGATGCGTCAACATAAAGATGCTACTTCACATATCAACTGGTTTGTGTTTTTTTTTATTGTGGTTGTACTTGATATTTTAGCTATGTAAATTAGCAGATGATAGGTTCCATTTCACAACCCGCTCGCTTATAAAGTAGTTTGCTCTGACAATGTTTCTTATGGAACCCTTTATTTTCAGCATATGTATGTGGTGATATGACCGGAATTATACAAGAAAAGGCATTTAGTATGGGTGAGACGCCCAACGGGTCAAGGAAGTTGGATGTGAATGAAGAGAAACTCTTGGTTGAAGAATTGATGAATGAACTTCGAGAAAGGAATGCTTCAGAGAGAGAAATCACCATTGCTTTAAAGAATTTAGGCTTGCAAAGGTTTGCTTGTTATTAATTGAATTGTAAACAATGGAATTGATGATTAAGTTAGTTGAAAATTACTACTTTAATTGTGGCTCTCAAACCCAGGCATCAAGTTAGACCACAACCTCAAGCTTAGCTTACACTTGTTATCATCTCTAAAGTTGATTGTATCATACAGGAAAATTATAAGAAAATTCCGAAACCTATTGCAAAAGTGTCAATTTAGTTTTTAATTTTTTTTTGATCAATTGAGCTTTAAGCCCTTTGTATTTGTGCAAATTTAGTCTATCTATTCAATTTTGGCTAGAAATTATTGACATAGAAGTTGGCCATCCTATGTGGTGCAACCAACGCTAATGTAAACAATTTTTAGTAATGTTTTAATATTTTTCCTTTTTCCTTTTCTTCCATTCTTCCTTTAGCCGATCGCCGAGAAAGAAAGAGAAAAAATGAAAAAGAAAATTAAATAAGTTAAATTTGGAAAGAATATCATTAAAATTGCCTATGTTAGCACTAATTGCACCATGTAAGTTAGCCAACCCTTATGTCAGTGATTTCACTTAAAATTGGTTGGATGAATTAAATTGGCTTAAGTACAAAAGATTTGGACTCAATTAGTAAAAAAAAAAAATTAGTACTGAATTTATACAATTGCAACAAGTTTAAGACTTTTTTTGGTAATTCTCCTGCATCACATTGATACTCTTTTCGTGAAAATTTGGGTTGTAAGAAAGGTTTTTGATTGTACTAGAAGTTCTAGTGACAAACTCTTTACAAGGTACTTTCTCAAAGGATGTGACCATAATATTCAGAGCTAAAACGTGAGCTAGGTCGTTAAAATATGTCTGATCAATCAATTCATTTGTTTATGCACGTACCAGTATATAATAATCTTCAGCAGTTCTTATCATTTTCATTATAATTGATGCGCAGGGCAAGGCTGCATGGTTGGCCAAACACATATACTTTAACGAAGGCAATGGGGGAAATGATGGTGCAACATCATCTCAAACAAAATATTCCACTTGTTGTTATGAGACCCACAATCATAACAAGTACTTACCGAGAACCTTTTGCTGGTTGGATTGAGGGTTTCCCTCCCAGGTTATCCTTCACAGAACTCCCTCTCTCTCTCAAAAAGGTGGTCCGAAATTGAACTTCCTAAGAAGTATTGGAGTCCGCTCATAATTAGTAGAATCTTACAGATCACTCACTTAAGATCTCTAGTGTCACCCGCAACATTATTTTTTGGGAGTAATATCATAAGTGGTTCCTAAATTGTTATTTGGTGTTCAATGCACCTCAGTTTAATGACTTAATTGAATTAAAAAAAAAAAGTGCAAGAACTCTCTTGAACACCGCACAAAAGTGAATGGACTGCTTAGGTATTACCTCTTGGTTCTTTGCGAAATGCAAGTTGCTTTTTTTTTTTTTTTTTTTTTTTTTTTTTTTTTTTTTTTTTTTTTTTTAGGTAAGGGCGAAATGCAAGTTGTTACTAAACAAGAAAACCAAGAAATATACATACATCTAATTTCTTACTAATGAATGCACCATCTTTTCGATGAAGTTAAACCTTTAGAGGAGGCTTAACAATGAATAAATGAAGTTTACTATCCTTGATTTTAAAGAGGGGCCATAGAAAAGCCAACTCCATGGGGAGGATAACAGGAGAGTATGAAAAGATATTTCTCGCATCGGTAAAAGATCAATGTCTCACAGACAACTAGATTCGTCAAATTAATAGAGCAAGTTGGTAAGAACACACACATGGGCACATCTTTTACTGGTTAAATGTTGGTTTTATTTGATTGATTATGTTGTTAGACCTTAGTCCTTGACAAGTAACAAAGATAAATATCTTGTTAATTGAGTGTTTATTTTGCTTAACAAGCAAGAATTGTCCAATGAACATTTTTTTTCCTTTGAAAACATATGACGACACAGAACTATGGACAGCATCACCATAAGTTATGGTAGAGGAAGACTGGAATATTTCATGGGCAAACCTGACGCGATACTCGACACGGTAACATCTAATCATCTCAACAAGTGCTTACCACTATCAAAATCCCACGATCATAAGCATCCTAAATTTTGCATTAGCTTAATTGACTATGTACTTCTCTTTTTTGAATTGGCTTATGATAGATCATTTGGCAAACATAATCGATAATTACAAATTTCAACATCACTTTATTGTGCAAATTTGAAAATACATACAGACCTACATTTATTCATATACAAATACATTTGATTCATTTCCACCTAAATATAGAGTTTCATATTGAGCAGATACCAGTAGATATGGTGGTAAACGTTATGATTGTGGCCATGGCGGTGCACGCTAATCAGACCAATTCAAACAAGATTTACCATGTGGGTTCTTCAAGGAAACATCCTTTGACTTATTCAGATCTTCAAGACATCGTTTGGAGTTACTTCAAGGACAGTCCTTGGATCAACGAGGATGGGAAGCCTGTCAAAGTTCGTGAGCTTAAAGTTATGGGAAGCATGGCCAGCTTTCGCAAGCACGTGAGGTGTTACATTCTCTTGTCAAAGGTTGGTTCCAAATGACTTAAAAAGTGAAGATCAAATGATCTCTAAAAGTAAATTCAATAAATCAAAATATGTAGAAAATTGAAGATCCCAAATATCTGAAGATCTTTATGTTATATAAATTTTAAGAAGTCAAGTCTAGATATTTCCTTCTTTAAATATATAAGTGATGATAATATATAAATTAATAAACATATCTTCAAAATAATTAGCTAATTTGTTTGAAGTGACAATTTCGTTCAATATGTTTCAACATTTACAGCTCTCAATTTTTTATTTCCGTTAAACAGGAAAAATCTGAAACCTTTAGAAATAAGTAAATGTAACACATAAAACATCACCTATTATGAAAATTTTAAAGTTTGAATAATATTTTACCTTCCGGCGATCATGCATAATTTTTTGCTTTACAAATTCAAAACATTGGGGCCCTAACAGAAGGGCCAAGAAAAAAAAACGCTAGAGATAAAAAGCCGAAAAGTCATCGTCAAAATTCATACCACCAAAAAAAAAAAAAAAAATGTGATTTCTCTATTCCCCAGGCTCTTGGGTTACATAAGAATCTCAGACATTTATCGAATTAATTGACATGCATATCCCATGATATTAAGAAAAGGGGAAGAGCATCTGTAGTTTTTGTTGGACAAACGGAACCTTAGGTATTTTTATTTTGTGGAAAATGAATAATTTAAAATATTTTTCATTAAAATTATTGTTTATATTGCTTAAAAAAAAAGAGTCAATGAATAATGTTTTCATTATTGATACTAATAGATGTTCAAAATTTTTTGTAGATAATGAAAATATTTTTTATTTAATCATTATTAGTAAGTGATATAAATGATTATTTTTTATTTTTTTACATTATATATATATTTTTGCAAAACAAATTGACCCTAATTCTGAATTATTTTGGATGAAGGTGCTTAAAGTAGCCAGCTCGGTGTTTGGTGGGTACTTCCAAGGCTTGCATGCTGACTTGGACAAAAAGGTTAACCTTGCCGTGCGATTCGCTGAACTCTACGAACCCTATATTTTCTCCAATGGCGTGTAAGGTTCTATGCATTGGCCAATGTGTGTGTGGAGTGCATTAATTAATCACATCAGAATAGGAAGTCCTAGGTTTAAATTTTTATAAGTCTATGCTTACCTCCTCTATTATATATTTCCATGCCTCAAAGTCAAGTTTACACGTGATGAAGAGCATCATAATGATTAGATATTGTCATGCATTCACCTCCTAGCGTAAATATTTAAAATATTTGATAGTGATCCACAAAATTACACAATCTCTTACTCTTGTTTTTTTTTTTTTTTTTTTTTTTAATTGGATTAGCTTTGACGATACAAATACAATGACTTTGAGAGATACAGCCTTTAACAGTGGAGTAAACTCAGAAAGTGTCTTCTACTTTGATCCGAGGTGTATGGATTGGGAGGACTATTTCAAGAGAAGTCATTTGCCTGGAATTGTCAAAGCCTTCAAGTGTAAGTGAGACATGATGCAATTAATAAATAGTTTGGGAGATGTACTAGTTGGCATTATGAACTCCATGTGCTCTATTCCATTATATGTGGAAATAAATCAGGTGGTATAACTCAAACATCTATTCATATTTTCGGTGTCATATAAGATTGGAATGCCAATCATATTGAAAAATACGTGTACGATGTGTATTCTCCCTCATTTGTAACACCTGAAATGTTGCAAAGTGATGGTTGCCAGCTAAATAGCAGTTTGGTTACTAAAATCTTCCCAAATTCATGATTCATGTAACACATAATATTTTTTACGATAATGTTGCAATCTTCTTAAAGATGAACCACCAAAGAGAAAGCTAATGAACTACAAATAGGAACGAAGGTTCCTCTCATGAGGTAATCATTCATGTATAGTGTCGCGACCAATTTTTTCGGGGTGTGAACCACCTAGGGTTTGGCTAATGGATTGTTAAGCCTAAACTTAACTCGGGCTCTCCCAAGCCCATACCAATTCGCGACTTAGATTCAAGTTTTTAACATGCAATTGATTTTCAATTAGGAGCCGCCACTAATCTATTTTTGGTGGGTCGATTAGAAACCCAAGTAAAATAACGGGAGAATTATTTTACTCCTACGAACCAGAGACTATGGGTACGGGGACTTGGTTACGCTAAATTTCTTTAACGCCCTTTCGGTACCATTTCTTTTATTTTGAAAAAAATATTTTTCACAAGCAGCTTGGGTTTATTTTAAATATATTTCCCTAACATGTGAGGTTATCATGCGCGTGCACAAACCACCAATTTAACACTCAGATAAACAATAAATAAATTGCAAAAACTTACCTCCAAGCAACGAAAGCATCTGCAATGTTAAATTAAAATCCACATCAACAACCCTGGATATGGTTTCTAATTAACACACAATTTCTTTTTTTTTATTTTCACTTAATTAATGAAAATCATGCAATATGCAATGCGATATTAACTAAATGACCTAATCCTAATGACATGTAATTTCTAATTAAATGGGCCTAGCAAAAATACTAAACAACATGCCTCTCAATGAATCTAACACTAATGATGTGCATATGAAGTTTTTTTCTCTTTTTCCTAAAAGAATGCATTTTATCATAAATAATAAAATTAATTTAACCTATGGCATTTTTTTGTATTTTTCATGAAATTCGAAATTAGGTGAAATGTGAAAATTACCTAATTAGATTAAGATCCTATTTAATTTATATTAGGAATTAGGTTGAGCCACATCCTAATTTAAACTAAAATATTATCTAAACCTAGATAATCCTAAAATGCAATCTATTTAATAAAATACCTAAACCTATAGTAAATTAAGAAATTATCTAAATTAACTTAAGTGCAACTTCTATCCTAATATGCAATGACATGCAAATTGTACCCTAATTCTACATGAATTATGCATGATGATTTTTTTTATGTTTTTCCTTTTTTTTAAATTTCGAAATTAATAATTGCTAAATAATTAAACATGCAATTTAAACTAGTGAAGCGGAAATCTAACATCCTAATTTTTTTGTATTTTCGAAATAAATAAATTTCCTATTCTAGACATGCAAAATAATCTAAAACAAGTAACATCCTAACATGCATCTAATCTAACTCAAATATTTTTTTTCTTTTACGGGAGCAAACAAATAAAGCATCAAAACAACATGGCACCAAATCAAGCAATACATCATCCACGTCCATTTAATTTTGGGAACTAAATTGACGAATCATATCTCGCGCATGAGATCGGATTGGCCAATTTTTAAATAAAATCACGAATCATATCTCGAGCGTGAGATCGGATTGGTGATTTTTCCGTACGATTGCGGGTCGTATTTCGAGCGTGAAATCGGACCGTCAATTATATGTACGTTGCGAAATTAGGAAGATTTCCCAATTTAAAAGGCTAATCGATATTTTGTGGATATGATGGTATCATTCAAATATTCATACAAGATAATCCCATAAATTAGGCAATAGGGATATATGAAAATTGAATTAAAAGAGATTCTTACCTAATATTTGGTGCCGCGTGGACCACGTTGTGAAGTTCGGTCTGACTACGGATGGCGGTTCAAGGTGACGTGCTGCTCAATTCACTGATTTGGCCTAACAAGGTCACAAAGTTGACCAACACAGCAAAGGGGACGTCCACCGAAAGACTTGAACAGAAAAAGGAACGTTGTTGGCGTGAAGATTTGAACGTCCAGGGCTGGTCGCTAATGTAACTCAGGTGTACGCAAGTGACATGGGACTCGCGGGAACCTGAAAATAAAGCACAAAAGACCGCCAACTCGGTGGGGGCAGCGTTCAACGGTGGAGAATCAATGAGTCAGGGAGCAACGGCGCCAGCGCACAGCAACAACGAAACCAAAGGAGCAGCGTAGTCAAGCACAGCAGCTCAAACACGATCGACTTTTCATGTGGCACGCGTGCAAGGAGCAGCTTGATTGTCGTTGACGGCTCAGCAAGGCAGCAACATGATACGGCGATGTTGATGACAGAGGCACGGCCAGAGGTCTGGCCGTGAAGTGGGCGCCAGTTTGGACGATTGCCTTGGCCAAGAGGTGGTCGGGATTTCCCTCTCTCTGCTCTCTCTCACGTGTGTTCTCTGTGTAAATCCCAATTCCCCCCCGGCGACCGAAAGGGTCTTCTCCTTTTATAGGGAACGACTAGGGCTAGTAAAAGGAAAGCTCAAAATCCACTTTCCTCCTTCTGATCCTTGCATATCATGCATATATAAGCCGATTCTTCTTTATTTCCTGTTTCTTTCATTGACTGAATATTGCTCCAATCCTCGAATCGTGAGAATCGAATTTCGTCTTTATTTTTATTTCATGATGCGCACGCCTCCTTCTCTTTGCCCATATTCTATTGTTCTCTTTCCCTAATTACTGAAGACCTTGTGTCCACACAATATTAAAAGAATATTTGCATGGGTCAATGGGTCAAAACTCACATTTAACAGAATTAAAAATCTGGCCTTTAAAGGGTGCGGTCATTATAGCCTTTCAATGAGCTTGGCCCCGTTTTACCGTCCAGCGGACCGGAGATGTTTCAAGCCACAGCTAGCTGTGAGATTGTATTCCCATAATTATTTTTGGCAGTCACAAGGTAGTTTGCATCCCGCGCAATATTACCTTTTGCATTTATCAAATATCCCATCCAAAATTTTCCTTTTTGCTTGAAAATACATCCTTTGGTGTATATTGCCTAAATGTGTGAAGAATCTGAACGGAATATGTGAAAAATGTTGCACTCGCCGTCGGTCCAAAAATGTTCCTAAACTATATGCCATGTAATTTTTATAGGTTAAAAATTAATCCCTGATTTTTATGTAATAAGTAAGTGACTGGGTCGCCAAAATTTAGGTGTCAACATATAGCACAGACTATTCCAAGCTCTACCATTCGCAACTTGGTATTCAAATTAACATACAATTTTCTTACATTTTGGAGCCATCACTAATCAATTATGGTTGATTAGACATCTAAATAAAATGTGGGAGTGCATTTACTTCTACAAACAAGAGATTCAATGGATTTGGGGACTTGATTACACTAGATTAGTCTAATGCCCTTTTGGCCCAATTTCTCTTTATTTTCCAAAGAATTTTTGCAAGCAGTCTTGATTGATTTTAACTTAAGTCACTAACATCTAAGAAAAGATTATACGTGTTGACACCTAAATTATGCCTAACCATTTAGAATTAATTGTATAAAAATTAGGGACTAATTTGAAGCGCCTAAATTAAAATATTAGAATTAAATTGCATAGTATACATTTTTTAGAAGCATATAGTTAATTGCATTTTAATCGGATTGGTGGTGATGAATGGACCTGAATTAGTCACGTGGATGGTGGCCCACAAGAAGTGAAATTAGACGAAGACTAGGAGTGTTAGTGGTCGAAATGACAAGACGAAAAGGAAGAGTCTTGAGCTTTAATTGTATTGGTTTAGCCCATTAAAATTAAAAGGCTTTGAGCTTAATTAGAATAAGCCCATGGAGATTAATTGTAATCTGATCAAATATTTGAGTGACAATGCATATTTCAAAAGATATCGAAAATGCCCATTAATTAAGGATTTTCCCAATTTAACAACGTGCATGTGTGACATCCTAAAATTCGACCCCGTTTCAATAAAGTGAAATGGGCATTTCGTCGATGTGCCTATGATCCTTTTTCTCTGAGCTGATCACTCATGAGTTAACTAACCTATTGGGTGAAGCCATTAAGGGATGTATCTGCAGTAAAATCCCTAAAAGCTACCTAATTAGTTGGATTGGGCTAAAATAACGTCTGATCGATTCTAACCATGAAATTTAATTTGGTTTGGAGAATCGAATATTCGAGCATGTCACGATTCATTTTTTGGATCATGTCTCATTGTCCGTCAAATTATTGACGAATCCGAAATTTCGGGAAAGAAATTATCGGAGGAGAAAAATTGAAGATCGAAAGAAAATAGAAAGGGAAAGAAAAAAGAAAAAAAATAAGACTAATGGTATTATTTTATTTTATTTCTTTTCTCTCCCTCTCTCTTCTTCTCTCTCTCTCTCTCTCTCTCTCTCTCTCTCTCTCTCTCTCTCATTCCCTCCTTTTCCCTCGTGCGATTCCACCTCCCCACCGACTGCCTACCCCCTTGCCAATTTCAAATTGGCTTCTCTCTCTCTCTCCCTTTGACTTTTCAAACATTCTTATCTCTTCTCTCTTCTTCTCTTTCCTCTCTCTTCTCCCCCACTCCCCCACGTGACCGAACTAACTCCTTTCTTCTTCCTCTCTTGTTCATGAAAAACCAACGAACCAAGAAGAACGGAAGCAACAGCTTGCCGGAGCCGTCGCCGTCGCACCGGAGGTAGACCGCCACCCGCACCGCACGCCCGTGCACACCGCACGCTCCACCGCCTCCCACCCGCGCCTGCCGTCCTCGCCGTACGCCATCCAGCCTCGTTTAGCCTCTGCTCAGCCCCTGTTCCGCCCTGTCCGGCCATCTCCGGCCACCATTCAAAGCTATTGGACCTCCACTGGCCCTCACCGGAGCTCCGCCCACTCTCCCGACCCTGTTGTAGAAATCCTCTCGAAGCATTTTGAAGCTAACAAAACGTTTCCATCAGTCTAGTCTGAAGGTTTGCAGACTCTGCAATTTAAAGTCTGAAGACCTCCGGACAGCCAGACTCAAGACTCAAAGTCTATCCTCATTGACAGTCCCTAATCCATTGAAGAAAGGTCACCCAGAACTGGATGTTTTGTTAAGGGCTTGACCTTATCAACTGGAGAAGATCTCGTGGCTGGAATAGACACAACGGAATCCTTTGATTGATCGAGAATGACTCGAAGATTAAGGAATCGATGATTGCCTAAATATTCTTGGAAGGTTCTACTTATGGAAACCGAGATCCTGATTGTATGAGCGAATATGATTGATTGGCTATCGACACGTTCCTTTAATAGCCCGAATGATCTTCCTAATTGATTCCGTCCAACGGGTAGATTGGAGGAATTCATTTGGTAAGTGCCAGCGGATATGATGGCATAAAGGAGTATATAAGGAAGACGTTCTAAGTTGTTGAGGTGTGGGCGATAGAAGAATTTCAAAGTCTGAAGCTCCTTGTTATTTAGACAATTCCTTTGAGCGAATACTTGTATACAAAAGAGAGTCTATATTTGTGAGAAACCTTGAGGAGGTGTGATAGAACATCTACATTGTGGAATCAAGGAAAAGCTGAGCTGTAACTTCTCTTTTGTTCATAGTGAAATCCTGCCGATGGGCTGTCAGTGCAAAAGAGTGGACGTAGGCTTGGAATAAGCCAAACCACTATAAACGCTGTGTTCAATTTTCTCTCCCTTACTCTCTTTACTTTGATCGTAAATCATTTTGTGAACTCCTTTCTATTGGCTGCCTAGAATCGCTTCCGTATCTCGATAAATTGTTTGTGCACCTATTCACCCCCCTCTAGGTGCTTATACTAGCTATCTCAATTGGTATCAGAGCTCGCGTACTCATTTTGTTTGAAGTGTTTTACTTCAGAGTAAGAGATTCATGGCTAGTATGTTGGCTCCAAGGCTGGTAGAAGGGCAAAGCAACACCAGACCACCATACTTTGATGGAAAGGACTACAACATATGGAAGAACAAGATGAAGGCATTCTTAAGATCAAAGGATCCTCTGGAAGGGGACGTTGTAGAAAAATGAATCATTCCTAAAGCTGCATCTGTCTCAGAAAGAGGAAAGGACACTGTTGAGTCCAGCGAAATGAGTCAGGAAGAGATAATCAAGAGACAAGCTCTTGATGCAAAAGCAATTTACTCTTTATATTGTGCTTTATCACCTACTGAATATAATAGAATATCTTCTTGTGATACAGCCAAAGAAGTCTTGGATAAATTACACATTAACTATGAAGGAACCGATCGAGTGAAAGAGACAAGAATCAACATTCTTCTCGATCAATACGAAGCCTTCAGAATGAAACTAGGAGAATCTATAACTGACATGTTTAGTCGTTTTACAGAAATCGTGAATGGTCTTGAAAATCAAGGTCAACCAATTTCTGATCCCATGAAAGTAAACAAGCTACTGCGTGGACTCTCCAAGGATTGGAATCAAATTAAGACCTCAATCAGAGAGACTCAAAGAATCATGCCACTGTTTGTCAATGAGCTGGTTGGGACCCTTCAGTCTTATGAAGTGGAACGAATCAATGAAGAGAAAGATCCCAAAGGTAAGAAATCAATTGCATTAAAATCTAATGATGATTATGATATAACAAATTCTGAAGACGACATGGATGATGAAGAACTTGCTCTCATGATAAGAAGATTCAGAAAGCTGAATAGAAAAGGAAGAAGATTCAATTCAAGGAAACAAAGTTTTCAAAAGCAAAGACCAAGTCTGCTGAAGATGATGAATCAAACAAAGATGTAGTCTGCTTTGAATGCAAGAAAAAGAGACACATTAGACCCAACTGTCCTCTTCTAAGGAAGAAGAAAGGAAAAACTGAAAGGTATCGAAAGGCTCTCAAAGCTAAAACTTGGAGTGATACGGAGTGTGAAGATAGTGATGATGATTATGCCAACATATGTCTAATGGCACAATCAGACTCAGAATCAAACTCCGAGACTGATTCAGATTCAGAAAGTAAATTAGAGGTAAGTAATTTCAAAATCCCTATTAAAGTTTCAAAATACATTGATGAATTATGTTTTAGTCTTAAGACTTCTTTTAAAAGAATTTCTGAACTCAAAAAGGAAAATTCTGCTTTAAAACAACAAGAGAATGTTTTGAAAGAAAAAGTGAAATGCTTAGACCGGGATGTTTCTTCTCTCAAAGAAAGTGAAGATAATCTTTTGAAAGAAAATGCATTTTTGAAAAATGATATTTCAAATATTTCCCAAAGACCTTATTTCAATAAATCTAGTTTGGGAATGACTGCTGAAACTATTCATTTAATCGATTTTCCTAAAGTAAAAGAAATAATTAAGCAAAGACCCACAAGAAATGCTTACAAAAATCATTTTGAAAGAAATTTTGTAAAACCAGTAGGTCGCAATGCTCTTAGATGTTCAAAATGCAATAGTGTAGATCATTTTGAGAAAGAATGTCCTATGGCTTGGAGACTTGTCAATAAAGTCTGGGCAAAAATCATATATCAAACTAACTCAAAAGGACCCAAGAAAATATGGGTACCAAAGAAAGCTTGAGTTTCTTTTTAAATACATGTCACTATCAAGAAAAAAGTAAAATGGTATCTGGATAGTGGATGCTCGAGACACATGATAGGAGACTCAAATTGCTTCATAAAGATTGTTTAAGTGAATGGTGGAAAAGTATCATTTGGAGGAAATAGCAAAGGAAAAATAGTAGGGTTTGGAACTGTAAAGATTGGGAACCTCGCAATAAGCAATGTTTCTTTAGTTGAAGGGCTCAATTACAATCTGCTCAGTATCAATCAACCGTGTGATGCTGGTTTCAAAATCAACTTTCAAGAGGGTATTTGTTCAGGAACCAGTAAAGACTCTACTCCGTCTTTCATGGGTCGAAGACATGGAAATATCTACCTCTTAGACGTGAAACCAGATGAATCGCAATGTCTAATCTCAATCCAAGACGAAGCGAACTTATGGCATAAAAAGCTTGGGTATATCAACATGAAGCAGATAGCCAAAATCTCAGCAAAGAAACTTGTTTGTGGTCTACCCAATTTATCATACCAAAAGTTTGATCTATGTACACCATGTATATTGGGAAAACAAGTAAGAAATTCCTTTAAGCCAATAAATCAAGTTTCCACTAACCGTGTACTGCAGCTCTTGCATATGGATCTCTTCGAACCAACAAGAACGCAAAGCATTGGAGGTAAGAAATATTGCCTAGTAATTGTGGATGACTACTCACGATTTACTTGGGTATATTTCTTAGCAAGTAAGTCTGAAACTTTCTCTTACTTTGAAAAATTTGCTAAGAAGGTTCAAAATGAAAAGGGGTATGTTATTTCAAGCATAAAAACAAACCATGGAGGTGAATTTGAAAATCAAGATTTTGCTAAATTTTGTGATGAATCTAGTTTACAGCATTTGTTATATTCTCCATATACTCCAGAGCAAAATGGAGTTGTGGAAAGGAAGAATAGATCTCTTCAAAAAATGGTAAGAACTCTCTTAATTGAAAGCAATATTTCTTTACGATTTTGGGCTAAAACAGTTTCAACATCATGTTATATTATCAATAGAGTTTTTCTAAGGCCTATTCTAGAAAAAACTCCCTATAAATTATTCAAAGAAAAGAAGCCCATTGTTTCATATTTTCATGTATTTGGATGCAAATGTTTCATATTGAAAAATGCAAATGATCGAGTTGGTAAGTTTGAAGAAAAGTCAAATGAAGGCATCTTCCTTGGATATTCAACCACAAGCAAAGCGTACAGAGTCTACAACAAGAAGACTCAAACTGTGGAAGAATCAATGAATGCTAAATTCCAAGATTCTATACAAAATGAATCTATTCAGACTCATTTTGAAGAGACTGAATCTGCTCCAAACTCTACAAAGTCTAATTCTCAAGAAGCAGCTCAGACTTTGAAGGACCAGCAACAAGTGACTGTTAAAGATTCTAGTGAAGGAAGTGACCATCAATCTGATAAATTAACCAGCAATTGGAAACATAAGTCCAGTTATCCCAAAGATCTTATTATTGGCGACATCAATGAAGGAATTCGCACAAGATCCAAAAGGCGAGAAGAGTCTAGTGCTGTGACTCTTATTTTTGAAATAGAACCCAAGAGCATAGAAGAAGCTTTATCCGATGAAAGATGGATTGAAGCTATGCAAGAAGAACTCAGACAATTCAGAGTTAATGATGTCTGGGAGCTGACTCTTAAACCAAAAGGTAAATCAATTGTTGGAGCTAAATGGGTTTTCAGGAACAGGATGGATGAGAAAGGAAAAGTCATAAGAAACAAGGCTAGACTCGTGGCCAAGGGATACACACAAGAAGAAGAGATCGACTATGACGAGACTTATGCATCGGTAGCAAGGTTCGAAGCAATTCGTTTATTACTTGCATTTGCCTGTCATAAAAATTTCAGGTTATTTCAAATGGACGTCAAAAGTGCTTTCCAAAACGGTTTCATTCGTGAGGAAGTCTATGTGGAACAACCACCAGGGTTTGAAGACCCAAAGAAACCAGACTCAATATTTAGACTCAAAAAGGCCTTGTATGGCTTAAAGCAAGCACATCGAACTTGGTACGACAGATTAAGTAAGTTTTTAATTCGAAATGGATTTGTCAAAGGTAAAATAGACACTACTCTTTTTATTAAAAGAGAAAGCAAAAGCTTTTTACTTATTCAGATATATGTGGATGATATTATTTTCGGATCTTCTAATAAAAGTTTGTGCAAGAAATTCTCTAAGACTATGCAGGATGAATTTGAAATGAGCATGATGGGTGAGTTAACCTTCTTTCTCGGGCTCCAAGTGAAACAACTGGAGGAATGAACTTTTATTCATCAAGAAAAGTATGCAAATGATCTTGTTAAAAAGTTTGGACTGGACAATTGCAAAAAGACTAACATACCAATGTCAAGTTCCTTGAAGATAGACAAAGATGAAGGAGGAAAGAAAGTCGACCAAAAGCTATACAGGAGTATCATCGAATCACTTCTTTATCTTACTGCCTCTAGACCTGACATTCTGTTTAGTGTTTGAATTTGTGCCATATTTCAATCAGACCCAAAAGAATCTCATTTGAATGTTGCAAAGCGTATTATCAAGTATATTTCATCAACATCAAGCTTCGGTCTCTGGTATCCAAAAAGTGGAGACTTTACTCTTCTTGGATATTCAGACGCAGACCTTGCTGGATGTAGAGTCAATAGAAAGAGCACCTCGGGTACTTGTCAACTACTTGGAGGCAGGACAGTGTCTTGGTTTTCCAGAAAGCAAAGTACAGTAGCTCTCTCTACAGCAGAAGCAGAGTATATAGCTCTCAGAAGTTGTTGTTCGCAAATTCTGTGGATAAAACAACAGCTAAGAGACTTTGGAATTGAAGACTCATGCACGGAGATTAATTGTGACAACACCAGCGCTATCAACCTCACCAAAAATCCAATTCTCCACTTAAGAGCAAAGCACATAGAGATTCGACATCACTTTATAAGAGACCATGTTCAAAATGGAGATGTTTCAATTCAATTTGTTGACTCAAAGAATCAACTGGCGGATATATTCACAGAGCCTTTGGAGAAAAATCAATTTGAGTCTATCCGTACCAGACTCAACATTTTGAGGTATGAGGAAATCAAAGTCTAGAGACTTTCAGACTCAGACATACAAGACTTTAAATTAGTCTTGGTACGATTGTCAGACTGTAAGTTAGTCTCTCTTTTTCTCTCTCGAATCTTATCTTGAAGAACTACGATCGTCAGACTGTGTTTAAATTGTTGCTATATTTAATCGACGAAATTACTGCATCGTTTCATTTTCAAAAAGGAAGTTATTTTTGAAATGACTATTTTCGCGGACAAAGACAGTTATTTTGAAAATGCATCTTTTTATTTTCCTTTGTGACGGTTCGTTTATCTCTCCTTTTTACCGATCGTGTATTGTTGATTGCTCTTCACTTTACTCTCAAAACCCCTAGAAAGCATCGATCCTCCATTCCCGTTTTCTTCCCTTGTTTAATCTTCGAAAAAGTTGTCATCTTTCTTGGGAAAGTCAAGTAAGGAATCTTCCAAAAACTAAGAAAGATGTCGTCTTCAAGAAAGTCTTCAAGAATCGCAAGCAGGGGACCACGACGAATGAGTGAGGGGCCTACACACTGATATAGCTAGTACGAGAACCTAGAGGGGGGGTGAATAGGTATATAAATAATTTCTTTGAAGATTGCACAATATTTAAACAGTTAAAGGATTTGCAACAGTTAAAAATTCAATCGCAAGACGAGTAAGGGAAAGAGAGGATTGAACACTCGATTTATAGTGGTTCGGCTTGATTCAAGCCTACGTCCACTCTTTCGCACCGACAGCCAATTGGCTGGATTCCACTATGATCAAAGAGCTGTTACAGTGTTGATCTTCCTTGATTTCTAGGTGTAGATGATATACCACACTCGCTCAAGGTGTCACCAAATATAAACACTCTCTCGTGTATACAATTTCGCTCGAACCGTATCGACTAACAATCAAGGTTCTTCGGACTGGAATTTTTCTATCAATCACACACTTAAAACAACTAGAACGTCTTCCTTTTATACTCCTTTATGCCATCATAGCCGTTGGCACTTACCAAAGGAATTCCTCCAATCTACCCGTTGGACGGAATCAATCAAGAAGATCATCCGAGTTATTTAAGGAATCGACGATAGCCCATCAATCTGTTCGCCCATACAATCGGGATCTTGGTTTCCAAGAATAGAACATTCCAAGATTATTTCGTCGACCATCGGATCTTCAATCGATCTTAGATAAGAATCAAAGAATCCGAAATGATTATCCAACCAAAGAATCTTTTCCGAGAGGATAGGATCGAATCCTCAACCATATACTTCGTCTTTGGATTTCCTTCGTCCTTTGGATTAGAAAGACTGTCAGTGAGAATAGACTTAAGTCTTGAGTCTTGAGACTTGAGTCCTGAGTCTTGAGTCTTGAGTCTTGAGTCTTGAGTCAAAGTCTTCAGACTTTAAACTGTCGGTCTCCGAACATCCAGACTTAGACTGAAAGAAACGTTTTGTCAGCTTCAAAATATTCTGGAAAGATTTCTCCAACAATCTCCCCCTTTTTGATGGTGACAAAACTTTCTTGTAGATTTGAACAACTTTGACCTGCAAAAACATTTCTCAAGCAATATGGCTAACTCATAAAGATTAATAAAACAACCAGACTCGCATCCACGAAAATTGGTTAGTCTTTCATGAGTAACACCATATAACAACACTTGAAATAAATGCAACCAGTCAAGCATCACAATCCACTGATTAATTCAGTCAAATTCACACTCAAGTTCAAGTTCTCAAGTCATACTCATAAATAAACATAACCACTAAAAAGTTTTAAAAGATAGTTGTTGGTTCAAATTGGTTGGTTCTCCCCCTTTTTGTCAGCATTAAAAAGGGTGAGAAAGGAGTCATGTCTGCTTGGGAATGCGCACGATCTGGAAATCCCCAATGGACTAGACTACTCCTTCGAGCTTCTTCAGGTCTTCCCTCAGTTGAGCTACCTCTTCTCCCTTAGCATTAGCTTGAAGATGCAGAGCGAGGTCTTTGAATTTATCTTCCAGAGAGACTGAAGATGCTTGTCCAGCATTCTTCAAGGCTTGGATTTCACGGTCCCGAGCATATATCGGCCACGCATTTCCGAAGAATATCCATGATACGACGAAAATCTGCAGAATCTTCGTCGTGTACTAGCATTGGCTTTCTCAGAAGGTGTGTATGCAGACGATGGCACTTCTGTTAAGTCTTGCAGATTTGGATTTGACGTATCGTGACCTTCCTCAGGCAATTGAGAGACCTGAACTTCTTCTGGGTCTTCTGGAGATTGTCTTAGATCTTCACTGACAGCAGCATGAGGTGTAGACCTCTCTTGCTCGCCAACTCCCCTGTCTCTAGGACATCGAAAGAGGAAGAGTGATGATCATGCTCTTGATTTCCCTTCTCTCAGATTCATCCGCAGACTTTTCTTTTTCTCCTTCTCCTTCTTCTTCAACTTCTTTCTCCTTCTCTCTCTGTTCTTCTTCTTCTCGTCGTTCGCTCTTCTTCTTCTCCGCTCCGCCGAAGTTCATCGGTTGAGACACAAAACGTCTGGTTCTTGTCAGTGCTTGGATAGAGGGATCTTCATCATCTTCATCTTCATCTTCATCCTCCAGGATGAGAGTTCTTTTCTTCTTTTCGATGGAGCATCAATGGCCTCCTTTCCTTTTCTCTTTGAGGCGAGACGGAACCGGAGATTTCACTTTGAATTTCTCCATTGCCTTGGAGAGTTCTTGCAGACGCATCTTCATTAACATTTTCAACCCTACCACCATCTTATCACACGGTCGAACACAAAATGTATGTGGCGGTTCAATGTTCATGTGTCTCGAAGATCTTGGTCACTAGACCAGATAAGGCAATTGTCCTTTGTCTTTTGACATTGCTCTGTACATATGGAAGAGAATAGTGTGCGGGAGAGAAAACTTCCGTCTTGAGTTGATCGCGTACATCAACTTTGCTTCAGAAAGAAACACAGAAGTCTTTGACGTAGACTTTGGTCTGAGACAGTTGATCACAATCTTATGAAGCACGATGTTGATAGCCTTCATCCTCGAGTAGGTAATTTTCTTCTCTGCGTCCATATCTTTGACAATATCCGAGTAGTACGAGCAGGTGAGACTTTGATTGGGAGATAGCGTCCCCGTTCAACTCCAACTATGTCCGCCAACATATTCACATCTACCACGTAGACTTGGTCTCGAACATCGAATGAAATTCTATTCGCATCCAAAAAGCTAAGATTTGAATAGAAATAAGCGGTCGGTTGAGCATACCCATCCGTAGAGTCGAGCAAAAAGTCTCAAGTTGAAGCAAATTCAACTTCTCTCTTAAGTTCATGTTGATGGTGTCCGGGAAGTCAAAATCAACACTTCTAGGGTTTATCACCCCTCTTTTCAACAGCCCTGAAATACACTTTTTCTTGATCCTTGGATTTAAACAAATCCATTCGATTTCCTTTCACCTTTGCTGCCACACCCATTCTAGGTTTAAATTCAAGGAACATTTTGTCATCATCGTTCCCTTCAATCGATTTTGTCCCGGCACACGAGGATCACTAGGAATGTTCGCAAGAGCCTCCCTCGCCCTTCCTTTCGGAGCAATTCCCAATTCCTCCATTTTCCAGAAAAAGATACTCATTTCCATAATTTTTGTCCTTAAGGAAGTCATCTATATATTTTAATGAAGAACCGGAGCTTTTCAACGCACGATAAAGCTTATAGATAAAGGAGGGTCTTTGAACTCTTACTGGGTCGACTTCCTCGATTATCTCATCTTCCAAAGTAGTTGACTTGCATCTTGTGGGGCGGGAGGTGTTGAATGACGTGGAGGAGAGCGAATCGGACTTTGTCGCTGACTTGATAAGTCTTCTTCCTCGGTAAGATCGAAGTGAGTCGGTCCCTTCTCCATTCTTTGTGGTCCCCCGCTTGCGATTCTTGATGATTTCCTCAAAGACGACATCTTTCTTTGTCTATTGGAAGATTCCTTCACTTGCTTTTCCCAAGAAAAATGACCACTTTCTCGACGACGAACAAGAAGTAGAAATAGTATCGGGAGGAGAGTGACTTTTAGGGTTTTGAAAATTGGGCAAAGAAAAACTGTATATATACCTCGGATTTGAAAAGAGAAGTTTAATCGGTACAAGGAAAGTGTACGAACACTTCTTTTCAAAATCAATAACTGCCATAATTAATTCTTTAAAAAAAAAAAACAAGTTTTCGAATTTTCACACAGATTATTACCAAACAAAAGATCGTACCTTTTCAAATTTAGATAAAATAACTAAACGAGAATTCGTACCTTTTCGAATAGCAACTTACGGTCTTTAGCCATGAATGTTTGAGTCTCACGATTTAAAGTCTGAGAGATCAGAGTCTCAGAGTTGGTGAGTCTCTGAGTTGGTGAGTCTCTAGACTTTTACTTCTTCAAGCTTCAAAATGTTGAGTCTTGCACGGATAAGGTCGAATTGATTTTTCTCCAAAGGCTTTGTGAATATATCCGCTAGTTGACTCTTTGAATCAACAAATTGAATCGAGATTTCTCCATTTTGAATATGATCTCTAATGAAGTGATGTCGAATCTCAATATGCTTTGCTCTTGAATGAAGGATTGGATTTTTGGTGAGATTGATCGCGCTGGTGTTGTCACATCGATTTCGTGCATGAGTCTTCAATGCCAAAGTCTTGTAGCTGTTGTTTTATCCATAGAATTTGCGAACAGCAGCTTCCAAGAGCTACATACTCTGCTTCTATCGTTGAGAGAGCTACAGTGCTTTGCTTTCTTGAGAACCAAGACACTATCCTGTTTCCAAGCAGTTGACAAGTTCCAGAAGTGCTCTTTCTATCGACTCTGCAACCGGCCAGATCTGCATCTGAGTATCCTAGAAGATTAAAGTCTCCCCTCTTTGGATACCAAAGACCGATGCTTGAAGATGAAGCAACGTATTTGATAATACGTTTCACGGCAATGAGATGTGATTCTCTAGGATCGATTGAAACCTAGCACAGATGCAAACACTCAATAAAATATCAGGTCTAGAAAAGTAAGATAAAGAAGTGAACCGATCATGCTCCTGTATGCTTTTGATCTACTTTCTTCCCTTCTTCATCCTTGTCTATCTTCGAGAACATGACATTGGTATGTCGGTCTTTTTGCACTTTCCCAATCCAAACCTTTTGACAAGATCATTCGCATATTTTTCTTGATGAATGAAAGTTCCTTCCTTCATTTGTTTTACTTGGAGTCCAAGAAAGAATGTTAACTCTCCCATCATACTCATTTCAAACTCATCCTGCATAGACTTAGAAAATTTCTTGCATAGACTTTCATTAGGTGATCCAAAAATAATATCGTCCACATATATTTGAACAAGTAAAAAGTTTTTGTTTTCCTTTTTGATAAACAAAGTAGTATCTACTTTACCTTTGACAAAACCATTCGTAATAAAAACTTACTTAGTCCGTCGTACCAAGCTCGAGGTGCTTGCTTTAAACCGTACAAGGTCTTTTCGGTCGAAGGCGAGTCTGGCTTCTTTGGGTCTTCAAACCCAGGTGGTTGTTCCACATAAACTTCCTCATGGATAAATCCATTTAGGAATGCACTTTTGACGTCCATTTGGAATAACCTGAAATTTTTATAACAAGCAAACGCAAGTAATAGACGAATAGCCTCTAACCTTGCTCGGTGCGTAAGTCTCGTCATAGTCTATTCCTTCTTCTTGCGTATAGCCTTTGGCCATGAGTCTTGCTTTGTTTCGTACGACTTTTCCTTCTTCATTCATCTTGTTCCTGAATACCCATTTGGCTCCAATAACAGTTTTACCTTTTGGTTTAGATGTCAATTCCCGGACATCATTAATGTTGAACTATCGAGTTCTTCTTGCATAGCTTCGATCCAACTTTCATCGATAAAGCTTCTTCTATGCTTTTTGGTTCAATTTCAGAAATGAGAGCCACAGCACTAGATTCTTCACGCCTTTTTGATCTGGTGCGGATTCCTTCATTGATTTCGCCAATAATGAGATCTTTGGGATGACTGGATTTGTGCTTCCAGTTACTAGTTGATTTGCCTGGTTGATGATCTCTTTCTTTATTTGAATCTTCATGAGCATCTTGATGTTGGACTTCCTGAGTCTGAGATGCTTCTTGAGTTGAAGACTTTGGAAAGTCTAGAGCAAGTTCAAGCTCTTCATATTGAGTCCGGCTGGATTCGTCTTGCGTTGAGTCTTGGAATTTGACATTCATTGATTCCTCCACAGCCTGGCTTTTCTTGTTGTAGACTCGTAGGCTTTGCTTGATGTAGAATATCCAAGGAAGATGCCTTCATCTGATCTTTCTTCAAACTTACCAACTCGATCATTTGCATTTTTCAAAATAAAGCATTTGCAACCAAACACATGAAAGTATGAAACAATAGGCTTCTTACCTTTGAACAATTCATAGGGGTTTTCTCTAGAATAGGTCTTAGGAAGACTCTGTTTATGATATAGCAAGCTGTTGAATTGACTTCAGCCCAAAATCGTGAAGAGATTTTACTTTCAATTAAAAGTGTTCTAGCCATTTCTTGAAGAGATCTATTCTTTCTTTCCACAACTCCATTTTGCTCGAGTATATGGTGAGGAAAACATATGGTTAAAACCAGATTTATCACAAAATTTCGTAAAATCTTGATTTTCAAATTTACTTCCATGATCTGTTCTTATACTTGAAATAGCACATCCTTTTTCATTTTGAACCTTTTTGCAAACTTCTCAAAGTACGAAAAGGTTTCGACTTACTTGCAAGAAAATATACCCGGGTAAAGCGAGAGTAATCGTCTACAATTACTAGACAATACTTCTTACCTCCAATGCTCGGGTTCTTATTGGTCCGAAGAGATCCATATGAAGCAACCGTAGTACATGATTAGTAGAGACATGATTTATTGGCTTAAATGAATTTCTTACCTGTTTTCCCAGAATGCATGGAGTGCATAAGTCGACTTTTGGAATGGCACTTTAGGTAGTCCTCGAACAAGCTTCTTTGATGAGATTTTGGCTAATTGCTTCATGTTGATGTGGCCAAGCTTTCGTGCCATAAGACTGCTTCATCTTGAATTGAGATTATGCATTGTGCTTCATTTGGTTTTACATCAAGGAGGTAGATGTTTCCATGCCTTCGACCCATGAAAGACTGAGTTGAATCTTTACTAATTCCAGAACATATGCCTTCTTGAAAGGAGATCTTGAAACCGGTATCACACAATTCGCTAATGCTGAGAAGATTGTAATTGAGTCCTTCCACTAGAGAGACATTGCTTATTGTAAGATTTCCAATTTTCACAGTTCCGAATCCCACAATACTTCCTTTGCTATTTCCTCCAAATGAAACTTTTCCACCATTTACTTGAATAAGCTTTATGAAACAATTTGAGTCTCTGTCATGTGTCTTGAGCATCCGCTGTCAAGATACCACTTTACCTTCTTTTTGACAGAGACTGCATTCAAAAAAGAGTCTCAAGCTTTCTTTGGTACCCAAATTTTCTTGGGTCCTTTGGTGTTAGTAGGATGAGCATTATTAGGCCATACTCTCTTAACGAGCTTCCAAACCATAGGACAGTCTTTTTCAAAATGATCTTGACTGTTACACTTTGAACATCTTAGAGCATTTCGACCTACGAGACTTTACAAAGACTTTCTTGAAATGATTTTTGTAAGCCTCTTTTGACGGTCTTTTCTTAATTCTTTCTTTTACTTTTGGAAAATCAATCAAGGGGATTGTTTCCATTTGTCATACCTAGACCAGACTTATTAAAGTAAGGTCTTTGACTGAAAGAACTTTTTCAAGTTTTTCCGACCCTATTGAAAATTTCTTTGAAATATTTGATAAATCAGTTTTTAAGAAAGCATTTTCTTTTGAAAGTTTTTCTCCATTCTCTTTAAGAGTAGAAACATTCAAGTTTAAACTTTTCACTTTTTCTTCTAAAATGTTTTCCTTTTGTTTTAAAACTGAGTTTTCCTTTTTAAGTTCGGAAATCTTTTTGAGAGAAGTCTTAAGACTAAAACATAATTCATCAATGTATTTAGAGACTTTGACAGGGATTTTATAATCACTTACCTCAAATTCACTGTCTAAGTCTGATCCAGAGTCTGAGTTTGATTGCGCCATCAGACACAGGTTGGCATATTCCTCATCACTTTCTTCACACTCTGTATCGCTCCAGGTTTCGGCTTTAAGAGCTTTTCGAGACTTCTCGGCTTTCCTCTTTTCTTCTTCGAAGAGGACGGTTGGGTCCGATGTGTCCCTTTTTCTTACACTCGAAGCAAACTACATCTTTGTTTGGTTCCTCATTATCAACAAACTTGGTTTGCTGTTTCTGAAAACTTTGTTTCTTTGAGTTGAACCTTCTTCCTTTTCTATTC
Organism: Eucalyptus sideroxylon; assembly: GCA_014182405.2. Classification (NCBI taxonomy): domain Eukaryota; kingdom Viridiplantae; phylum Streptophyta; class Magnoliopsida; order Myrtales; family Myrtaceae; genus Eucalyptus; species Eucalyptus sideroxylon. The sequence continues at coordinate 32,241,169 of CM024555.2, read as the reverse complement.
AGCTTTCGAACCTTCTAATCATAAGAGCAAGCTCCTCATCGTCCAGATCTTCTTGAGAATCTGTATCATCGAATCATCGTTAGATTTTAATGCAATGGATTTCTTACCTCTTGGATCTTCGTCTTCATTAATTCGTTCCACTTCGTAAGACCGAAGAGTTCCAATCAGCTCGTCTACGAGATAATGGCATAATTCTTTGCGTCTCTCTTATCGAAGTCTTTATATGATTCCAATCCTTGGAGAGTCCACGCAGTAGCTTGTTCACCTTCATAGGATCAGAAATTTTCTGTCCTTAATTCTCAAGACCATTGACAATATCGTAAAAACGGCTAAACATGTCGGTTATAGATTCTCTGGTTTCATTTTGAAGGCTTCATATTGACCAAGAAGAATGTTAATTCTGGTCTCCTTCACTCGGTCTATCCCTTCATAAGTGATATGTAATCTATCCCAGACTTCTTTTGCTGTAACACAAGAAGATATTCTGTTATATTCAGTTGGTGACAAAGCACAATATAAAGAGTAAATTGCTTTTGCATCGAGTGCTTGTCTCTTGTTTAACTCTTCTTGAGACATTCCGCTGGTATCAACGGTTTCTTTCCCTCTTTCGGATGCGATGCAGCAATAGGAGTAATTCCTCTTTCCACCACATCCCATTCCAGAGGATCCTTTGATCGTAGAAAAGCTTTCATCTTGTTTTCCAGATGTTGTAATCTTTTCCATCAAAGTAGGGTGGTCTGGTATTGCTTTGCCCTTCCACCAGCCCCTGGTGCTAACATACTAGCCATGGATCTTTTACTCTGAAGTAAAACACTTCAAATAAAGTAAGAACACGAGCTCTGATACCAATTGATATAGCTAGTACGAGAACCTAGAGGGGGGGTGAATAGGTATATAAATAATTTCTTTGAAGATTGCACAATATTTAAACAGTTAAAGGATTTGCAACAGTTAAAAATTCAATCGCAAGGCGAGTAAGGGAAAGAGAGGATTGAACACTCGGTTTATAGTGGTTCGGCTTGATTCAAGCCTACGTCCACTCTTCGCACCGACAGCCAATTGGCTGGATTCCACTATGATCAAAGAGCTGTTACGGTGTTGATCTTCCTTGATTTCTAGGTGTAGATGATATACCACACTCGCTCAAGGTGTCACCAAATATAAACACTCTGTGTATACAATTTCGCTCGAACCGTATCGACTAACAATCAAGGTTCTTCGGACTCTGAAATTTTTCTATCAATCACACACTTAAAACAACTAGAACGTCTTCCTTTTATACTCCTTTATGCTATCATAGCCGTTGGCACTTACCAAAGGAATTCCTCCAATCTACCCGTTGGACGGAATCAATCAAGAAGATCATCCGAGTTATTTAAGGAATCTGACGATAGCCCATCAATCCTGTTCACCCATACAATCAGGATCTTGGTTTCCAAGAATAGAACATTCCAAGATTATTTCGTCGACCATCGGATCTTCAATCGATCTTAGATAAGAATCAAAGAATCCGAAATGATTATCCAACCAAAGAATCTTTTCCAGAGGATAGGATCGAATCCTCAACCATATACTTCGTCTTTGGATTTCCTTCGTCACTTTGGATTAGAAAGACGTCGGTGAGAATAGACTTAAGTCTTGAGTCTTGAGACTTGAGTCCTGAGTCTTGAGTCTTGAGTCTTGAGTCTTGAGTCAAAGTCTTCAGACTTTAAACTGTCGGTCTCCGAACATCCAGACTTAGACTGAAAGAAACGTTTTGTCAGCTTCAAAATATTCTGGAAAGATTTCTCCAACACACACTTCAATCTCATCGAAGAAAATGTGGCTCCAGAACAGCAATTGAGCCCACAACATTCTCAGCAGCGTCACTCTCCTCCATCTAGCCTTCAAGGCATTGATCATCAACAAGAGGAAGAAATCATCGAGGATGCAGACCTTGTAAGAGTTCAAAAGCCCGCTTCTATTTATAAGTTGTATCGTGCCTTAAAAGCAATGCGTACTCCCTTGAAATATGTCGATGATTTTATTAAAGAGAAAGGGTATGGAAATGAATACATCTTTCTGTGAAGAATGGAAAATTTGGGAATTGCTTGTAAAGGGCTGGCTGAGGAAACTCTTGCGAATATTCCGAGTGATCCTCGTGATTGGGGACCGAATCATGTAGATGGGAATGATGATGACAAATTATACAGTCAATTTCAACCAAGAATGGTATTGCGGTTGAAAGTCGAGGAAAAAGAGGAGATTTGTTCAGATCGAAGGAACAAAAGAATTTGTACTCGAAATTGCTGAAGCGTGGGGTAATAAACCCTAGAAGTGTGGATTTTGATTTTCTGGATGCTGCAAATGTGAACTTGAGGGAAAAGTTCGGTTATCTTCAACTTGAAAAGTTCTGCTCCGACACTACGAGAGGCCTATCTTTGAACTAACCGCATATTTCTATTCAAATCTTAGCTTTTTAGATGCAAATAGATTTTCCTTCAATGTCAAAGATCAAGACTATGTTGTGGATATGGATATGCTGGCAGATGTGTTGGGAGTCGAGAGGGGAAGATATCAACCGATCAAAGTTTCTATTGCTGGTGCTACATTGGAACTTGTCAAGGATAGGAGAACAGAGGAAAAGATCTCCTACTTAAGGATGAGTGCATTCAACATCTTGCTTCACAAGATTGTGATCAATTGCCTTCGACCAAAATCAACTTCCAAGACCGATGTTTCAAGTTCGAGGCAAAGCGATGTATGCCATTCTCACTGGGAAAAGGTTTTCTCTTCCTCACATTGTTATGTTCCACATGTATAGAGCCATGATGAAGGATAGAGGCCAACTTCCTTACCCAAGTATTGTGACGAAGTTATTCAGACATCTGAATATTCAGCCTCCGCAAATCTTTTGTGTTCGATCGTGCGATCATATGGTGGTAAGACTGAAAATGGTGACCAAGATGCGTCTGAAGGAATTGAACAAGGCGTTGGAGAAATTCAAGGAGAAGACTCCACTCAAAGCTCATCAACCCTCTTCTTCATCAAAGCGGAAAGGAAAGGAGCCATTGGTTGCTTCAAAACCGAAAAGAAGAGCTTTTATTGTTGAAGATGAAGATGATGATGAAAATCTCACCATCTCTACAATGGCTTTAAAGAACTTAAGTTGTCTTGTTCCAGGGAAAGAATCGGAACAAATGGCGAAAGAAACAAAGATGAAAGAAGCAGAGGAGAAGGAAGAAGAAGAAAGAGAAGCTGAGAAGGAAAGAGTTGAGACAGAAGAAGAAAGAGGAAAAGAAGGAGAACTTGACGAACACTCTTCTCCACCTGTAGGCATGGAAACAGGGGGAGATCAAGAGAAAAGAGGGAAGTCCTCATATCCTGACGCAAGTGAAGGAGTTAGTCGCTCACCTGCAGACCTAGAGGACGTTTATGCCTCTCAATTTCTAGAAGAAGGTCATGAAATTTCATCGCCAAACCTGCGAGATTATGCTGATCTACCATCATCTGCATTTACTCCATCAGATCGAGCTGAAGCAAGTACTCAGACTGATAATGCAGCAGATTTTCGCAGAATCATGAATATTCTCTTGGAGATGCGAGGTCAAATTTATGCCTTGGGATGTGAGGTTCAAGTTTCTTCATGTTCATTGAATGATAAAATCCAAGCCCTCACTGTTCAGAATTAGGCCAATGCCAAGGGTGAGGAGATCGCTCAACTGAAGGAAGACTTGAAAAGGCTGGAAGGCATCGTTCAGTCTATGGGAGATTTCTAGCTTGTCCACGTTCCCAAGCAATCTTAACTTTATTCCATTTTCATCTCAACCTTTTTTAATGATGACAAAAAAGGGGGAGAGATGCAAGATTTGAACAATTTAACTTTTAATCGTGTTGGACTGGTTGTATTAAGGATTTTGTGGATTGTTTTAATCTGTTTGACTTTGTTTTTGTGTCTGGATGAGAACTGAACTAGACTTGGACTTGACTGCTTTTATTAACTATCATTGGTATCTTATGCGTGGCTTTATCAATTATTAGACTAACCTATTTTCTGTAGTTGCAGATTCTGGTGTTATTCATTTAGCCATTTATCTCTATAAGATATGCATATGTGTTTGAGAAATGTTTTGCAAGTCAAAGTTGTCCAAATCTGCAGGAAAGTTTTGTCACCATAAAAAATGGGGAGATTGTTGGAGAAATCCTCTCGAAGTATTTTGAAGCTAACAAAACGTTTCCATCAGTCTAGTCTGAAGGTTTGCAGACTCTACCATTTAAAGTTAGAAGACCTCCGGACAGCCAGACTCAAGACTCAAAGTCTATCCTCATTGACAGTCTTTAATCCGTTGAAGAAAGGTCACCCAAAACTGGATGTTTTGTTAAGGGCTTGACCTTATCAACTGGAGAAGATCTTGTGGCTGGAATAGACACAACGGAATCCTTTGATTGATCGAGAATGACTCGAAGATTAAGGAATCGATGATTGCGTAAATATTCTTGGATGGTTCTACTTATGGAAACTGAGATCCTAATTGTATGGGCGAACATGATTGATGGGCTATCGACACGTTACTTTAATAGCCCGAATGATCTTCCTAATTGATTCCGTCCAACGGGTAGATTGGAGGAATTCCTTTGGTAAGTGCCAGCGGGTATGATGGCATAAAGGAGTATATAAGGAAGACGTTCTAAGTTGTTGAGGTGTGCGCGATAGAAGAATTTCAAAGTCTGAAGCTCCTTGTTGTTTAGACAATTCCTTTGAGCGAATACTTGTATACAAAAGAGAGTCTATATTTGTGAGAAACCTTGAGAAGGTGTGATAGAACATCTACACTATGGAATCAAGGAAAAGCTGAGCTGTAACTTCTCTTTTGTTCATAGTGAAATCCAGCCGGTGGGCTGTCAGTGCGGAAGAGTGGACGTAGGCTTGGAATAAGCCAAACCACTATAAACGCCGTGTTCAATTTTCTCTCCCTTACTCTCTTTACTTTGATCGTAAATCATTTTGTGAACTCCTTTCTATTGGCTGCCTAGAATCGCTTTCGTATCTCGATAAATTATTTGTGCACCTATTCACCCCCCTCTAGGTGCTTATACTAGCTATCTCAGACCCTTCTCCGCCCCCAACCATCTCTGTTTCCCCCTGTTTCGCAGCCAAACCAGCAACCCACCGTGTGGGTTTCCAGCTGGTTCAGGCTCACTTTTGTGCCGTTTCCGGGCCCCGGACCCTAGCCGTGCTTTGGGGTTTATCGTTCCTCGTGCCATCCCCGTCAGATTGGTCCAACTTGCGCGCGATTCCGGTGAGTAATCTCACTAATCCCTGCTTAGTTTTTCTAATTATGCTTAGGGGTTGGTTAGATTTAATTAAGTGCACTTAGGTGGTTAGATTAGAGCAAATTAGTGATTATTAGACAATTGTGATGTGTATTAGACATTTTGATTGTGCAATTAGCAAGTAGACATAGTCTACTATTTATTGAAAGCATTTCGGGATTTTTCCCGACCCTTAGCGAGCTTCAATTAGGCAATTCGGGCCTAAATTGGATTTTTAGTAATTAATTATTGATTTACGAAATTAATTAATTAATTAATTATTTTCCGGAAATTCAACTTGGATGGCTTATGACCGGAATTTTATGCTGGTGATGGTGGTGAAGTCCGTTTATTTAATTGGGCTTTATTTTGAGCTAAATTGAATTTTTAATATTTATTAATTAATTTTCTAAATTAATTATTTATTTATTTATTTTTCGGAAATTAAGGCTGAGATGACCGACAACCGAAATTTCGTGCTAATTGTCGTGGCGCAGTCCGTTTATTTAATTGAGCTTTAAATTGTATGGAATTGATTTAAATTGTGAATTTTAGGGTATGTCATTATTGAGTTGATTTGATTATTTGATTGAGAAATCGTTGGGCATTAGTTGTCGGTATCGAAAGTAAGTTGGTAATCACCTGAAAGAAAATGCGTGGGCTTGGTGAATTGGAATATCACCTAGAGAATGCATGTGAGTTCAGTAGTTGAATATGTCATATTGGCGAAGAGGTCGCCTAAGAGAATGCACATGGCTCGGAGACTCGGTATGTTCTCCTGGAGAATGCACGTGGCTCGGTGATAGTGTATGGCATCCTAAAAAGGGCACGTGGGCTCGGTGAATTGATACATCACTTTGGTGAGTTAGCACCTAAGAAAAGGCATGTGGGCCCGGGCATCGTAAAAGGAACACATGGTTCGGTGATCTGATGCGTCACTTTGGTGAACTAGTGCCTTAGAGAATGCACGTGGGTCCAGTATTTGGAAATAGCATCAAAAAAGGCATGTGGCTCGGTGACTTGATGTACCACCTTGGCGAAGAGGTCGCCTTAGAGAACGTACGTGGGCCCAAGGTTCGAGGCACGTGGCTCGGAGACTTGGGATGTCATCCTGGAGAATGCACGTGGCCTAGCTTTTAGATATTTCACCGTGAGGAATGATTTGGGTGACATGTAATCGACTGGTTCGATTTGTTTTGAGTAAATTGGTGCCTATTATGAATTATACTGACTTGCAGGTGGGATTTGAGGCCAAGGTAATTCCTCTGACTTGTGTGTGTTTAGGTAGCCTATAGTATAATGGTTTACTAATGGGGCGTTAGTGGGGTAGAACTTGTTGAGATGTAATCTCACCCGGTTGCGGGACAACATTTCAGGATCCTGATAAGGAGTTGAGGAGGAGGAATCTGAGAAAGAGAACTCTGAGGTGAAACCTGAGGTGAAGAATTTTTGGAAGAAGAGGATAATATCGAGAGGGATCTTGAGTACGACCTAGATGGACTGAGATTCCATCTTCTTTTGAGAACTCCATTTTGTTGTGAATAGAGTTAGAGTAAAAAATTGTGAATAGTTGTGAAGTACTCTGGTTTGTGCTTTGTATAAAAGTTTGGTTATAAGTTTTAATATGAAAAATATGGCCTTGCTTTTCTATCACATCGATTTACTATCTGGAGATTTATAACTGCTTCCGCATGTGCTTAATCAATGAAATGGCCGGCGATACATAGTCCTGGGATATCGCATTATAAAATCGACCACTCAAGAAGGATGTGTGCGTGCCTGAGGATTGGGGCGCGAAAGCATGTGAGCGGCAATTGGAGTTCAACCGCAAGATAAGATCCCTATTTGCACATGAAATCTTCCATCTTATCCATAACCACTTGGATAGGATCGTGATTTTGTTCATTACTTAATTTGAATGAAATGGATGTGTTTTGGATGATTTGATTGTTTCTTGCTATTTTTTGTTGATTTGAGTTAATTTGTTTCCCCATTAAAATAAAATAAAAGGTTAGGCGGAAAATTATATAGATCATGTTGCATGTTTATAATAGATTATGATTGCTTTTCATTAAATAGATTAGTATATATTTGGATAGATATCATTTATGTCAACTCTAGAAGAATACGGTAATTTTCCGATTTAAATTAGGATTAGAATAATTTATTTCCTAGTTTAATTAGATAGTATCATAATCTTTGCAGTTCATTTTGAGTAAATTTTAATTTTGAGTTTCCATGAAAAATACCAAAAAAAAAAAAAAATTCATGTACATGTCATATAGAATTAGGTTCATTCAATTGCACGTCACATGTATCAATTTAATTAGAGTGCACATTATGTTAGAATAAAATGCATATTAATTTTGCCCATCACTAGGGTTAGGTCGTTCTAATTAAAATCGCATGGATATAGCCTGCATGTTAGTTTATTTTAATAAAAGTTGCATGCCACGTTAAGGTAGTGCATATTTATTTTTATTTTTTTTATAATTAGGACACGTAGTTAAGCATCAATATTTTTTCTACGACATTGCATGAAGATTAAGCTGACGTTGCATAAATTGAATAAAGCATAGTTTTTATTAAACAAGAGAAAAACCAAAAAAAGTTTGGTTGAAATTGTGTGTCAATTAGAAACCTATATAGGTTGGATATGCGATTTTTCTAATTTACGTTGCATGTGCTTACTTGCTTTGAGGTAAGCACCCTCCCTTTCCTTGCTATTTATTTACTGCTTTGTTTATTGAGTGTTTCAGAAATCTTTGCACACCTTTATGATCATTTCATTTGTTAGTAGATAATAAATAAATCCAAACTACTTGCTAAATATTTTTTTTTATTAAAAAAAAGGCACCAAAAGAACATTAGTAAAATCTAGCATAACCAAATTTTCGTACCCGCAATCTCTTATTCATGTGAATAAAGTAATCATCTCATTACTTTACTTAAGTTTCTAATCAACCCATAAAAAAAAAATAATAATGGCGATTCCCAATTGAAAATTATTTGCATGTTAATAACTTGAACAAAACTTACGAATTAGTATAAGCTCGTGAGAGCCCAAACTAAGTTTAGATTTGGTAATTCATTAGCTGAATCCTTAGATGGTGCATTCGAGATAAGATCGTGATAATTGATTTTTTGCATTGGCAATGGACCTCATAGAAATCCAATAAATTACAGAATGGAACTTCTCAGTTAGATCAAATGACGGATGAAGGAGTGTGACGGGTGTAGCTAAAAACTTTTCACTCCTTTTATGAGGAGTTAGCTTGCCTCAATGAGCCTAGAAGAGGCAAGGAGTCCAATAAGGGAAAATTCCGAGAAATGAACAGGTGGCCTAAAGTAGTGTCACAACCTCTTCTCTCGTAGCTTTAGGCTAATGGCTTACTAAGTTTAGGCTTAACCCATGCTCTTCTAAGTCTACCAATTTGTAGCTTATGGTCCGGAATTTTAACTTGTAAGTCAATTTCATTTAGAAAGTAGCCACTAATTAGTTTGTGTAGGTCAATTAAAAATTCAAGTAAAATATTGAAAGAAATAGAAAATAGGATTGGGGGCTTAATTACATTAGGTAATCAACTAATACACTTCCAATACCTAATTTTATTTAAACTTCAAGCCAAGTGTGTTTGTAGCATTTTATACCAATCATAAGTCCTAGGATTCAATTCCTAAATAGGCTAAGGAAATAGCAATCGGTGCATCACAAGGGTGCAATTGGAATACTAGAATATGCAAATAATAATCCAACATTTATTTCCAAGAACTTAAGCAAAGTTCTTTTTTTTTTTTTGTTGAGGATTTCCTTGCATTTTTCTTCGAAAACTACCTACATATTATTTTTTAGCCTTTTCCTAATTTTTTTTATTTTTTTCTGAATTTTTGAATTTTTTCATAAAACAAAATTATGTTACATCACATAAATAAACGTACTCGGGTCAGGCCTCCGCACTCAACCTAGGTCGAGACCACCCTAGGTCCATCCTTGGCTAGACTGGGCTCAACGAATGAGCCCAGTTTGGCAACGCACTCGGCCCAAAATGAAATATAAAAGAAAAGAAAAGCCTTGTGGAACTAAAACCTAAGCCTAAAACTAAACAGGGTCAGCCCATTAAAAATAAAAACCTGACCCAAAAAATCACTTGGCCCACACATAACGAGTTCAGGCCAACTAGACCCGCAAGTCAGGCTAGCTTGAGCCGGCTCCAGGCTAGCCGACCCAACTCTCTTCCTGCTGCTTCGCAGCAAGTTGGCCGCCATCAGGCAAGGTGGCAAAAGGCGTGCCACACCTGTCCATCTGGCCTAGGGGAAACGGCGGTGGCGCCACCTTGACAAAGCTGAGCCTAGTGCTTGGCCCATGTCCGGCAGGCGACGTCCCTACGGCTGCCATGATTGTGATGTAGCTAATATAATCACCTAGAGGGGGGTGAATAGGTGTAAAAACAATTTCTCGATATACCATAGCAATACTGAGCAGACAATAGAAAGGCAGTACTCTTTTGATTAATAAGATGAATTACGATCAAAATAAAGTAAAGAGTAAGGAAAAGAAGATTAAACACAAGGTTTATAGTGGTTCAGCTTATCCCAAGCCTACGTCCACTCTTCCGCACTGACAGCCTATCGGCTGGATTCCACTATGAACAAAAGAGATGTTACAGCACAGTTCTTCCTTGATTCCACAGTGTAGATATTCTACCACACTTCCTCAAGGTTTCTCACAAATATAAACACTCTTTTGCGTATAAGTTTTCGCTCAAATGTATTGACTAAAAACAAGGAGCTTCAGACTTTGGAATTCTTCTATCGCGCACTTCTCAAACAACTATAACGTCTTCTTTATATACTCTTTTATGCCATCATACTCGTTGGCATTCACCAAAGGAATTCTTCAAATCTTTCCGTTGGACAGAATCAATTAGAAAGATTATTCGAGCTATTAAAGGAATGTGTCGATAGCCCATCAATCTTGTTCACCCATACAATCAGGATCTCGGTTTCCATAAGTAGAACATTCCACGAATATTTCGCCAATCATCGGACCTTAATCTTCGAATCAATCTCGATCAATCAAAGGATTCCATTATGTCATATCCAGCCAAGAGATCTTCTCCAGTCGATAAGATCATATCCTTAGTAAAACATCCAGTTCTGGATAGCCTTTCTTCAACGGATTTGAGTCTTGAGTCTGGCTGTCTGGAGGTCTTCAGACTTTAAGCAGCAGAGTCTTGTAAATCTTTAGACTAGACTGATGGAAACATTTTGTTAGCTTCAAAACACTTCAAGAAGATTTCTCCAACAGATTGTTGTCGCTCGGGTGCCCGAGCAAAAGACAGCTGCGGACTCTGCGGGCCACTACGAGGACGACCACGGGTCTAGTGGTGTTATGCTGCGGGTCGAGGGCATTAATGGGTTGATGCCTAGACAATTCGGCTTTTGCTCGAAGCAGGGAAATGAAACTAGATCTAATTTGGGCATTTTATCGATATATGTGGGGTCGTCCAACGAAAGACGACCAGAGACAAGAACGAGACCCAAAACCAGATCGAAACTTGACACAAATTAGCCAAGAATGCTCAACACCAATGAAGAATGGCACCAGTGAGCCCGGCGCACACGCAAAGAGGCGCAATCAACTGCTCGGGCGAAAACATGGCACAAAACGAAGAGGAAAAACAGGGGTGGTTGGTGGGTGCCCCCTACTCAGCTCGCAACGTCTGACGAGCTCAAAGATCGGGCTATGTTTGTTCGCCTTGTGCATCTCCGCGAGAGGATCCTCGGGAAATCGACCCCAAATCGGATTAGCCGAGACATGCTCGAATGGGCCTACCATGGCTTTGACGTGAACAAGGACCGATGGCGAATAGTCGGCTGTGGTTCGGACGGACGTAGTGGACGACAGCAGCTCTCAGTCGCGTCCTCCTTAACTCACGGTTTTTCCCCTCCCTCTCCGATCTCTCTATTTCACCCTCTAAACTCAACACCCCACCTCTCGGGGAACCAATGCCACACACTCTTCGAGAGCTTTTGTGTCGTTTTGGATACCCCAACACATGTCCGACACTTTCCGACACTTGGTTAATATGTGTCGAAAAATAAGACATCTGATCAACTTTCTTGACACTCTTCGATACTCGAGTCGGAATTTCAATATGCGAGTTTCCAACACGTGATTGTGACATGTGACCTCAATTTAAAAACTTTTCAACAAATGATGGGTTAAAATGTATATATGTAAAAAAACAAAAAACAATAATAAAAGTAATAAATGAAAAAAGAAGAAAACATATTCTTTTTTTTTTCCTTCGGCTCTCATTTCTCGTACTACACAATTCACCATAAAGTTTTTTCCTCTTCTCTTCCGACACATTTGACACGTGAGTCAAGAATATGAATTACCTATTTTTTTTCCTCCAAATTTTATGGATTATTATAATATAGTTGAATTTGTTAAATTGAAACAATGAATGATATTAATAAATTGTGGATTAATATTTTTAGTGTAAATTCATTCTTGGTTTATTTATTTATGAATTTGAATCAAATTAATTTGATAAATGACAATTTATTATGTATATACATTTAATATACAACGTGTTTCAATGTGTTGAAATTCGCATTTTATGATAAATGACGTGTCAGCATGTCGTGTCGTGTGTGTCGTGTGTTACGTGTTAGTGTCGGTGTTACTTAGTTTATAGGTTGAGAAGGCCGGTTGACGAAGGTTGCTCGGTTGCTGGTCCTTAACACACCAACCGTCCTCCCCTTTGGCCGAACTAGGGTCATCTTGAGCCCGTCACCTTCGCGGTAACTCTACTCTACAAGCAACAGCATGCCCAGCCGTCCTCTCTGTCACTGTCCGACTACTCCTCTTCTGTTTTGCTTCGCGCCTGCTCTATCCTTGCATTGTCCTTGCTTCCTGTGCGAAAGGAGGAAGAATAAGGAAAAGGTCAGGCCAAGGGAAGTGAGCTAGGCAAGATAGGCCCAGGCCTGCGCAAAGGGGGAAAGAAAAACAAAAAGGGGTCAAGGCGAAAGCCTGGACCTTGTGCCCTTTCCTTTAAAAAAAAAAAAAAAAAAAACCTAGTCAATGCAAATAATCTTAATGCCTATGTGATGTTTTATTTAATGAAAATATTTTTCTTAGGGCCGAATCGATCACTAATTTTTTATATAGTTTTTTTTTTTTGGTAAAGCTAATTTTTTATATAGTTTATTCCTAAATATTTAGCTAAAATTTAGGTATTAACAAGCAATGTGGTCTAATAATGCACATAGAGCAATATAGCATTCAGCTTGCTCAATTTCTCGCATGTATATTGAAAACACATAATTAATTACATATAATTAGCATGATATATATAAATCACATGTTGGAATATATTAAAAGACTGTTTATAGTTTACTATCTACTTAATTCAAAACTAATATAAAATGAAAAATGTGTCATAAAGTGAAGAGTACAAAAAAATTAGCTTAAATAAGTAGACTCACGTATATGAGATTATGATATTTTTAATAATTATGGAATAATAATAGTTTTAAAGTAGCAAAACTTATAATTGTTATGAAAACTCTTGCAATTATATAACTTTCTTTATTGTACAAAATTATTTGAAATTTATTTCCCACGTTGGGATATGGTGCTCCATGCCCTACGAGAAAGCGCCCTCCCCGCACCGCATGGGAGGGTGGTTGGGCTAAGCTCCGCCTCATGGGGTGGGGACTGGGAATGCGATCCCTAGCCTTGCCCGGCTATGTGCCCATCTATACACACTAAGATAGACCATTAAAAATTCTTTCATTTATCACTTTATTTCTCATTTACCAACTCAAGTAGTGGAGGGTTCTCTTGAGACTAAGCCCATAAGGCTTCCTTTATTTGTGGGGTGTAGACCAAACCTGCTCACAAGAGGTTCAAGCCAGCCCAACCTAGACCTGAAAACACTTCACATTATATGGAACTTTCAGCTGCATATTATCAGTGACAACGTTGTCATAAATATCTCACATCAATTAAAAGAAATTCTATATGAACAAGAACTACTCAACACAACTTGCCACACAGAGGTTAAACATTTTTAAGGTTATTGTAACAACGCAGTAACAAAATGCCTCTCTCTCCACATGAGCACAACTAGGACCTCCTCATAGAGCATCTGTGAGACGGCTCAAGTCTTGCATGGATTGGAAAGGGATTATTGAGTGATACACAAGTGCGATCAATGCCAACTGGCTACCAAGGTATATCTTTAAGACACTTAACCCATGTGATCTAGACTAGATTGTTAAGTATTATTTTGAAAAACTTAGCAGAAGATCTTTTAAAACTTAACATAAGATCAGACTCGCCTTTTGATTGAGTTTACTTACTTGTTTGATGAAACTAAAGATATTTAGGGTCGAGTGTACAGACTTATCAGACAGATTTAATTCAAAAATTTGGTCACGAACTCTTGAGAAGATTCTTTATCTTAGGTTTGATTGATATGGTGTTGATCGATCTAATTTTGGTTGGAGTCTTGGAGATCACATGGACTGACTTTTTTCAGTTTATATACAAAGTTTATATACATAAACTGACTTTTTTCAGTTCCAATTGTATTATCAACACTAATTTTTCCGGTGCAATAATGATCTTAGACAAGAATTAAAAATAAAATGGGAATCACAGTCCACATGGAACTGGAACTCTTTTTTGTGGTTCTCGTCTTGTAATCTTCTCATTTTAGTTTTCACTGGCTTTACCATGGTTCATATGTAAGAGTGAGACTCATACAACAGAATGGGAATGGCCATCTATATCATTTGTCTCGTGTTTTCCTTTCGCTATGGGTTTAGTTGGATGTTATTCTGTTGGAAAGAGGAAGATTTTCAAATTTCCAATAAGCAGACATATTATGAGTTATTATATGGACAAACTGGTTAGATTAAAGAGGTTCGTAATGTTCATTCATGCAGCATACCGCGCTGATTTATGATCTGGTCAGATATTTTGATAAAGTTTCATTTTTGTCCATCTAATTGTTTGTTTAGTTCAGAAGGCTTTTCCAGCGATTGCATGACATATGTTCTTCTCATTTGGCCTTCTCATCTGGTCATCCATTTGTTCCCTTAATATAATTCGAATTATTCAGTGCAGATATGCTGCTTGATGATCTTTTGGTCATCGAAAATTCGCTGTTCCAGTTGGATAGCGATTCTCCCATGTTAACATCGGAGAGAGCCTCACCTATCAGTGGTCCAAAATTAAATGCGTCTAGAGCTGTTCCTGCAACATCTCCAACTTCAGATAGTGCACTAGATAATTCATCTGGTGGCATGGGGTATTATACTTTCTTCCCCATCTCTCCTGTCTTTCCTTTTCTCAAGTACAAGTCTGGAATTTGTTGTGCCTGCAGTGACATACAATTGTTTCTTTTCGCCCCCAATCTGTGTCCCTCTCTGCTTCCCTCCTTTTCTGGCCACTAGGCTGCGTGCCTACAGGCACTTGTTGGCACGCAGACATGCCCAAACATTTTAGTTAGCATCTTGTCTGCGTGTATCTTAATGACGTGTCTATAACAGTTCCAGCATGGACAAAAAATCGATGGAAAAACTTAGGGAGGCTTCAGCTGCTGAAGCTGAGGCAGCTAATGCTGTTTGGCAAGCTGTTCAATCGGCATCTTCTGTCCCTGCAGAAGAAACATCAGTATCATATGAAAACTCTCCAGCAACTGAAAATGCTTCAGATGGTAGTGACACTAAGGGAGACGTTCGTCTTCATCCTAGAGCTGTAAGTCTGTGAACTTATGTCATGGTCTCACATCAAAGGGTGTTTTAGTCTCTGTTCTTCGTGCTTACATTGTTGTCCTACAGGTGGTAGTTGCTAAGGAGGCTGTAGGTAACCTTGGTGGAATGGTAAGACAGCTATCACTGGATCCATTTAAAAATGAGAGCAGACGGATGGTTCTGATGAATAATGAGCTGTCATATCCTACAAAAAAGTTCACCAGACGGAAATCTCCTCAATGCTTGCATAAGAAGGTGAGTGTTACAGAAGTCAATACCATCATCCTCATTCGAAATTTTGCCAGGCTTAATTATCTCTTTTCTCTTTTCAGATTATATCCACTTTGCTTAGCCTCGAAATTGGAAAGCTCCTACTAATAGGAGGTTTTTCCTGGATTCTTACAAAGTTGGGGGAGCTCTGTTATGCTGCAGAACAGCTTTTCATGCATGAGCCAACAGTTCTTCAGTTAAAAGCTCCAGTTAAAGAATTCGGTGACCTACATGGTCAATTTGGCGATCTCATGCGTTTGTTCGATGAATATGGTTTTCCTTCCACTGCAGGAGATATAACTTATGTTCGATATGGTTTTAATCATTTCTTCTAAGTTCTATACTTGTAGTAAATGTCCTATGCACGCTGGTCTTTGCTGAGAAACAGCATGACAACAGGAGAGAAAATCCAAGTGCCTAAGTTTAAAAACAGTACCGGATTGATAACTGCAATAGGCACTGGAGCTGATGGTGGCTGCATCATAGTCATAATATACTTTGCTCAAAGTTTGACAACGTTAAGGTGATTATGTATAAGTTTTGTTCAGAAATTCTATCAAAAGTTTAAACTGTAGACTACTGTTATGATTTCGGTTTGTTAAAAGGACGGCTTGGAAATGTCGAACCTGGCATTCCCTACTATTGTGAGGTGCACTTTGTGGTGGTGACTTTTGTTCATGTTGCTTAAAGGGCCACACATTTTCTGAATCTCTGATAATGGTAAAATTTAGGGAATTGATTCTTCTGGGGAGGAAATTTTCCCAGTATTGTATCGTATTTTTTTTTTTTTTGGGTTATGTGAAAATGAAACTTAAATGTCTATACATTGACACAGCTATATTGAGTATTTGTTTTTGGGAGATTACATTGATCGGGGACAGCACAGTTTGGAGACTATAACTTTGCTTCTTGCTCTTAAGGCACGTTTCTGCTACAAAAGAGATGATTATATATGCAAATGCAATGCAATGTTTATGTTGTTTTACCAACTGGGCTGTGGTTACCTTTTTGTAGATTGAATACCCAGAAAATGTTCACTTGATACGAGGAAACCACGAGGCAGCTGACATAAATGCACTCTTCGGTTTTCGTCTTGAATGCATTGAGCGAATGGTGAGTGCAGGCGTTCAGTTATTTGTTCTCTTTTCCAAGGCATGTTATCTCAATTTGCTTTTGTATAGGGAGAGAATGATGGAATATGGGCATGGACACGTTTTGATCAACTTTTCAACTATCTTCCGCTTGCTGCTCTCATAGAGAAAAAGATAGGGAAAATATTACAAATGGTCCATGAACTTTCATCTAATGTTCAATTTCTTTCATGAGCTTTCGATTTGCTTAATTTGGTCACAGAACTTTCATCTAATGTTCAATTTCATCACTGAGCTTTCGATTTGCTCAATTTAGTCCATGAATTTTCATCTAATATTCCATTTAGTTCATAACTATTTGAAAATTGACCAATTTCCTTCTTTTTTTTAATAATATGAAACTAGTTTTTTTTTTTGGTTGAAAAAATATCACGTTTATACAAAGTAATAAAGGTCAATATTTCTTTCATTTCTCCATGTTAAAAACAAATGGAAAAAGGGATAGTAATAATCAACAAAGGTGAATCTTGCATTTTGATTTCTTTGAATAATGTACAAAAGCCTATCAATTGATTTTTCCCTTTACAGTGAAGTCCATAAAAAGAATCGATTTATGGGCTTTTGTACATTATTCAAGTAATTTGCATGCGGTGTGGTTGTCTACTGTGGAATATGATAATTGGGCTTGTTTGTTGCAAAGGTGTATACATAGTTTGAGAGGTAGCAAATTTTACTAGTTATTAGTGAGCGTCTCTCTTTTCTTCCCCACCCTCTTTTTTCCCTCCCACATTGAGATTACTACATGTACATGTATATTAGGTCTTTGGAAGAGATGAGGAAGATAAAGTTGAATATAGGGTTAGTCGTGCCAGTGGTATTTACTAGTGTAATGTAAATTTTTCTTTGATTTTTTATTATTTAATTCTAAAATCATATCTTTTGTAAAATTTATTTTGGATCATTGGAAATTTCGAGTGGCATAGATTTGTCAGATTCTTGCAAGGGGCAACAACTACCACAAAGCTCTTAAGGCTTTGTTGTCAGATTCTTGCAAGGGGCAACAATGTCCGTTTGTGTATCATTATTACTGTTGTTTGAGCTTGCGTCATAGGATTAAATCAGTTGGTAGTTGTTCTCCTTTTTCTTCTCCCCCTCTTGCTCCTCAATTGTTTGTTATTCTGACAAATTTAAAGCAAGATTTTTTTTTTTTTCAAGGGACAGAAAATTGTTAATACTTCTTGATTAGGAGCGAGGGAAATTACAAATTCGGTGTATTTTCCTTCTCAATTTTCTTCACCCTTGCTCCCAAACATAGCCCAAGAGCTAAGCATCTCGAAATGATCCATGTGATCTTTAAGAAAATAATTGGACGAAAAAATCAATAGGATAGTCGAAGATACTGTTACATACATTAATGGGATTGGCCCGTAGTTGAAGAAATGTCTCTAATTCCACCAAAATATTGTAATGCACTTCAAATAGTCCTAAGGTTTGTTGCACCCATTAGTAGTAATTTGATTTCATAGGCGTAATATGTTTGTAGCGGTAACACGATTGCACTTATATACATGTACATGTATTTGACCACAGAGTTTGTACTAAGAAAATGTTAACAATTAGTAATTAATTAATGGAACAGTAAAATAAATCAAATTGTCGTTAGTGAAGCCACTTATACTTAGTAATTGTCCTGAACAATATGGGAGCAAAACTCATTCTTTTGGTCAACAAGCAGAACTCAATCATTGGAATTGAGAAGTTTCATTTAACGGATAACAATCAGAATCCAAACTTCAAAGTGTCCCACAAAGACATGACCAAATTATTGCACTACTCTATCCAGCAGAAAGTTAGTACCCGCCAAATGCGTACCTACGATACCATCCTGCTGTCCCAGCCAGTTTGCTATGAAATGGAGCATGCAAGTTTGTGCCAATGAAATGGGCGTAATCATTGGAATGCTTTAACTCAATGAGGCTTTGAAATGCATTGCGAGGTTGGACTACGCTACAATCAATGTTTAGGATTTTCTGTTCCTTGCAAGAGATAAGACGGATAATCCCATCCCGCATTACCTGTATTTCAATGCATCCATCACCTACTGTGCAACATATTTGACTCATGAAAAGGAAGGCAGACGAACAATGTTATGCCTGGATGGAAGTCACCACTATAAACAAAAAGGCTTTTGTTTTTCTTTCACAACTTGGCATTCTTAATAGTAGGATCCTCCAAATGCAAGGTTATACAAGCAGTGATGAAAGGCTTCTCAACAGTCATGAAATCAATATAATGACCTTCACAAACTTGCAGGAAAAAAACTCCAACGTAAATTGAGTGCTTTTCCGAAACAAAAAGAAACCTAAAAGCAAGCTTCTTTTGCTTTTGGTCAAGGTAAAAAAACTCTACACCACACATATGCTTTTCTGTATGTTGCAACCAGTAATAGCAGCATACAAAACAAATTCACCATCAAAGCATCGGAGGGAAAATACGTGAGTAAGGAGATATGACAGCTTCCTGTACTTACTTTTTAGAATTGGTTGGATCGGGAACCCACTGCATCTCACTTATGTTGGGAGTCTCGACAAAAGTCATGGTGAATTCACCCACCTTCTCGATGCTCCCTCTCTTCCCTGCTCTCAACAGAAGATGGTTCCTTTTGTAAGAGAAAATCCCATTGGTCAAACGGATAATATCCCCGGGCTTGAGCAGGTCGCACTCCTCACCCCAGAACTGAAAATGCACATCCACAGTCTCATCTGCCACAAGTGCCAAGCATGTCTAGCTCTGTCCTTCTGTGGCAACCCTGCCTTTGTCCAATAGAATGAATTGTGTGGTTATGTTGTTCTGTGCTGCAGGTGCTATGTCTTTGATAGAGGGCACACTGGTGTAACCTGAAAAAGAGAAGATACACGGTCACTGAAACTATATGACCAAGAAGTTAAAAGACAACTACATTACGAACGCAACCCTATAATGCTTACTTTGGAATGAACTCATCATAAGCACCAACTAGGGAGTTTATGCATACAGATGAGTTTTGGTTCTAGAAGAATAAACAAAAAACTATTTCTTGCTGCAAACAGGCTTCTTTCAGTCTCAACTCAAACTCAGATAATCAGCTGCCTTAAGACATATATAATTTCAACCAGAGAGATATCATCTTTGTCGTCTATCATTATAAACCCAAATGGCCATATTCAATTTGCATCTTCGTCCACAATCACAGTAACAGTCTCATTTTGTGAATGTTAGATGCTTGAACATGAATACCGTTAACTAGAACAGACATTTTTAGCACTTTAAAAAACAATAACATAAGGGGGCTTGTAACCAAGGTCCTTATCAGACTCCGTACTATATACTCTTCACGTAAAGCCCTGCTATACATGCTACGTAGAAGAACAAGGGAACCACCAAGCCTTCCTATGCTAACACAGTATTATATACTCCATAGTATTTATACATATATATCCTTATTTTTTGAAAATACATGCAGATTAGAATAAGACAATAAGCGTGCTTACAATCAGAAAGTATGTAATAATCCCTCAATTCACCAGAAAATCACAGAAGTTTATCTTCAAAAGTCACAAGGTTATGATATAATTTTAAAAGTCAAAATGAAGGGCCGGAAGTAGTGCCTTGTAGAAACGGTCTGGACGTCCTAGCTTTCAGCTCACTCAGTGAAAAGATGAATTTTGGAAGAAAGAAAAGATGTATATCTACGAATTCCAACGTCTCTCGAGCATTTACAAATGGGTAATCCACTCTAATGGAAGGACCGCAAATATTCCCGTTGCTTCTGGCTTGGCTGGGACATTTTAACAAACCGCTTCCGTGCAACTAAGCCAAAACCTCCGTACTTCTATCGCAGTCATATCCACCGCTCAGGCATCGTTCAACCGCTAAAACGGACATAGAGAAACCCAGTTAGGGACGACCGTGGGCATCAACGGGGTAATGTCAAATGCGGAATTAAAGGAGGTGAATTACCATGAAGATGAAGGTTTTATGAAATCGCGGGTACAAGACAACTTGCCGGAGTATGCACGTCACCGTCGTATCGGCCCACGTTATAGTGGATCGGCCACTCAAAACTTTCTTTGCCCTGGAGAATTTTCGAGAAAGATTATAGGAAAATGTAAATATCAATTAATGAATGATTTCAAGAAAATTAAAGTTATATATTTTTGTACCTCAATTAATGTCTTTATGCACCTTCTCTTGCCCTGGAGATTTTTCAAGAATGATTATAGGAAAATGAAAATACCAATTAATGAATGATTTCAATAAAATTAAAGTTATATATCTTTGCACCTCAATCAATGTTCTTATGCCTAGAAAGTCCGATAATATTGAGTAAGTTTCGCTTCATCTGAAACAAGAACGGGTTATTACAATTGTATACCAAGTTTTGTTTATTGATAAGGCCGTTTTGAAATGAAAAAATTCAAGTATGTATTGGTTGTAAGTCTTTTGAGAAATTTAATAGGGGGCAAAACTTAATTTTTAGGTTGGAGTTATTAAGAATTTCAAGAAATTTAATGGGAGCGAGACTTAATTTTTTAGGCTAGAGTTACTTAGCATCACTCGAAAGGCCTTAATTCTTTAAACAAAGTATAGGAAAATGAGCAGGGGCACTTTATAAAGTCCGTCCATGCTTGTGGTGTCGAAGATTTATGCACATGCTTAGACCCGATCATTGCAAGGAGGGCAAGAAAGCCCCTTGCTAGGTGGCCCAGTTCAAAGACTCGTCCTGTTCGGTTCGAACATGGGGTTGGATATAGTACAATTTCTTCAGAACAAGACCATCTTAGTCACCGGAGCCACTGGCTTTCTCGCCAAGAGTACTCTCTCTCTCTCTCGCCCCTCCCCCCCCTGCCCCCTATGTATGAAGTGTACATTGTCGCCAATTGCCATCAATTGACCATCTTTTTGCTAACTAACATATATTTGATTCTATTTATTATGACAAGTTAGTTTTTGTGGAGAAGCTGCTTTGAATTCAACCAAATGTCAAGAAAATATATGTTCTTATCAGAGCTATGGACAAACAGGCAGCGACACAAAGATTGCATGAAGAGGTAGATAATCAAAACCTGAATTATCCTTGGATAGTTTAGATCAACTTTTTGTTCTAAATTGACTAGAAAGAAAAGGCACACATAGATGTTTGTTAAAAAGAAAAATTATTAAGATTCCGTTTGTTTCGTAAAAAATGAATTATTAAAAAAAAATTCTTTCAAATAATTGCTTGTATTGCTTACAAGAATAAATATGCAAAAAACATTTTCATCTTCTACAAAAATGCAGGACATAAATTGTCATTGATAATGAAATTTTTTTCTATTTACTATTTTTTTAAGCTATATAAACGATCATTTTTAGAAATATATACATCAATTTGTTCACTCTTCGCAAAACAAATAGAACCGAAGGGAAGAAAATTGTGGGATTTGTGTTATTTTAGGAAAAAAATTTAAATGTGTAATTCCGAATTAATTTTACTCTATTTAACATGGAAAATCAAGGCAAAGGAAGAAAAAGAATACAAAAACTAAGATAAAAGATAAATTTTCCTTCATAACAACTCTTAATCTTTTTTCATCGCAAACAGCTCATACAGAAGAAGTTATTCGGCATTCTGAGGGAAGAATGGGCAGAGAACTTCAACTCAATTGTGGAGAAATTGTCTCCAATTCCTGGGGACGTTTCTTGCGAGAATTTGGGAGTACATGATTTCGATTTGAGATCGGAGATGTGGAGAGAAATAGACATAATTGTCAGTTCGGCCGCGACTACCAAATTCGACGAAAGGTGCGTGATTAGTGATTACAATCTTGCCCTGCCCGCCCAATTTGTAATTAGTTCAGATAATTTGTGGCTTTTTCTTCATAATATTGATGTGTTTACTGCCATCTTTTTCCCGCAGATATGACATTGCACTAGCCGTCAATACATTTGGAGCTAAGCATGTGGCTGAATTTGCTGTAAGATGTGTCAACATAAAGATGCTACTTCACATATCAACTGGTTTGTGTTTTTTTGATTATGGTTGTTCTTGATATTTTTGCTATGTAAATTAGCAGACGATAGGTTCCATTTCACCACCCGCTCGTTTATAAAGTAGTTTGCACTAACATTGTTTCTTATGGAACCCTTTATTTTCAGCATATGTATGTAGCAATATGACCAGGATTATACAAGAAAAGGCATTTAGTATGGGTGAGATGCTCAACAGGTCAAGGAAGTTGGATGTGAATGAAGAGAAACTCTTGGTTGAAGAATTGATGAACGAACTTGGTTGAAGAAAGGAATGCTTCAGAGAGAGAAATCACCATTGCTTTAAAGAATTTAGGCTTGCAAAGGTTTGCTTGTTATTAATTGAATTGTAAACAACGGAATTCTGATTAAGTTAGTTGAAAATTACAACTTCAATTGTGGCTCTCAAACCCACGCATCAAGTTAGACCACTACCTCAAGCTTAGCTTACGTTTTTTTATCATCTCTAGTTGATTGTATCATACGGGAAAATTATAAGAAAATTCTGAAATTTATTGTAGAAGTGTCAATTCAGTTTTTATTTTTTATTTTTGGTCAATTGAGTTTTAAGCCTTTTAGTATTTGTACAATTTCAGTCCATTTGTTCAATTTTGGCTATAAATTATTGACATAGACGTCGGACGTTCTATGTGGTGCAGCCTACACTAAAGTAGATAATTTTTAATAATATTTTAATATATTTTCTTCTTCCTTTTTTATTTTCTTCCCTTCTTCCTTTAGCTAATAGCCAAGAAAGAAAGAGAAAAATGGAAAAAGAAAATTAAAACAATTAAATGAATAAATTTTTTGAAAGAATATCATTAAAATTGCCTATGTTAGCGTTGATTGCACCACGTAAGATAGCTGACCCTTAAGTTAGTGATTTCGGTCAAAATTAGCCGAATGGACTAAATTGATACAAGTACAAAAGGTTTTGGACTCAATTAGAGTAAAAAAAAAAAAGTTTAGTACTGAATTTATACAATTGCAATAATTTTAAGATTTTTTTTGGTAATTCTCTTGTGTCACATTGATACTCTTTTCGTGAAAATTTGGGTTGTAAGAAATGTTTTTGATTGTACTAGAAGTTCTACTGATAAACTCTTCACAAGGTACTTTCTCCAAGGATGTGACCATAATATTCAGAGCTAAAACATGAGCTAGGTAGTTAAAATGTGTCTGATCAATCAATTCATTTGCTTATGCACGTACCAGTATATAATAATCTTTAGCAGTTCTTATCATTTTCATTATAATTGATGCGCAGGGCAAGGCTGCATGGTTGGCCAAACACATATACTTTAACGAAGGCAATGGGGGAAATGATGGTGCAGTATCATCTCAAACAAAATATTCCACATGCTGTTATGAGACCCACGATCATAACAAGTACTTACCGAGAACCTTTTGCTGGTTGGATTGAGGGTTTCCCTCCCAGGTTATCCTTCACAAAACTCTCTCTCTCTCTCTCTCTCTCTCTCTCTCTCTCTCTCCCTCAAAAAGGTGGTCCGAAATTGAACTTCCTAACAAGTATTAGAGTCACTCATAGTTAGTAGAATCTTACAGATCGCTCACTTAAGATCTCTAGTGTCACTCGCCACATTATTTTTTGGGAGTAATATCATAAGTGGTTCTTGAATTGTTATAAGGTGTTCAACGCACCTCAGTTTAATGACTTAACTGAATTTTTTTTTTTAAAAAGTGGAAGAACTCTATTGAACACCGCACAAAAATGAATGGATTGCTCGGGTATTTCCTCTTGGTTCTTCGCAAAATGCAAGCTGTTACCACATCTAATTTCTTACTAAAGAACGCACCATCTTTTTGAGGAAGTTAAACCTTTAGAGGAGGCTAAACAATGAATAAATGAAGTTTAGGATCCTTGATTTTAATGAGGGGCCATAAAAAAGCCAACTCCATGGGAAGGATAACAGGAGAGTATGAAAAGAAATTTCTCGCATCGGTAAAAGATTAATGTTTCACATACAACTATATTCGTCAAATTAATAGTGCAAGTTGGTAAGAACACACACATGGGCACATCTTTTACTTGTTAAATGTTGGTTTTATTGGATTGATTATGTTGTTAGACCTTAGTCCTTGACAAGTAACAAAGATAAATATCTTGTTAATTGAGTATTTATTTTGCTTAACAAGCAAGAATTGTCCAATGAACTTATTTTTTTTCCTTTGGAAACATATGGCGACACAGAACTATGGATAGCATTGCCATAAGTTATGGTAGAGGAAGACTGGAATATTTCCTGGGCAAACCTGACACGATACTTGATACGGTAACATCTAATCATCTCAACAAGTGCCTACCACTTTCAAAATCCCACAATCATAAGCATCCTAAATTTTGCATTAGCTTAATTGACTATGTACTTCTCTTTTTTGAATTGGCTTATGATAGATCATTTGGCAAACGTTACTGATAATTACAGATGTCAACGTCACTTTATTGTGCAAATTTGAAAATACATATAGACCTACATTTATTCATATACGAATACATTTGATTCATTTCCCCCTAAATATAGAGTTTCATATTGAGCAGATACCGGTAGATATGGTGGTAAACACTTTGATTGTGGCCATGGCGGTGCATGCTAATCAGACCAATTCAAACAAGATTTACCATGTGGGTTCTTCAAGGAAACATCCTTTGACCTATTCAGATCTTCAAGACATCGTTTGGAGTTACTTCAAGGATAGTCCTTGGATCAACGAGGATGGGAAGCCGGTCAAAGTTCGTGAGCCTAAAGTTATGGGAAGTGTGGCCAGCTTTCGCAAGCACGTGAGGTGTTACATTCTCTTGTCAAAGGTTGGTTCAAAACGACTTAAAAAGTGAAGATCAAATGATCACTAAAAGTAAATTCAATAAATCAAAATATGCAGAAAATTGAAGATCCCAAATATCTGAAGATCTTTATGTTATATAAATTTTAAGTAGTCAAGTCTACATATTTCCTTCTTTAAATATATAAGTGATGATAATATATGAATTAATAAACATATCTTCAAAATAATTAGATAATTTGTTTGAAGTGACAATTTCTTTCAATATGTTCCAACATTTACAGCTCTCATTTTTTTTGATTTCCATTAAATAGGAAATATTTGAAACCTTTAAGAAATAAGTAAATGTAACACATAAAACATCACCTATTATGAAAAATTTAAAGTTTGAATAATATTTTACATTCCGGCGATCATGCATAATTTTTTGCTTTACAAATTCAAAACATAGGGGCCCTAACAGAAGGGCAAAAAAAAAAGAAAACACTAGCGATGAAAAGCCGAAAAGTTATCGTCAAAAGTCACAACCACCAAAAAAAAAAAAAAAAAAAGTGCTTTCTCTAATCCCCAGGCTCTTGTGTTACATAAGAATCTCATAGACAGTTTATCAAATTAATTGACATACATATCCCATGATATTAAGAAAAGGGGAAGAGCATCTATAGTTTTTGTTGGACAAATGGAATCTAAGGTATTTCTATTTCGTGAAAAATAAATAATTTAAAATATTTTTCATTAAAATTATTGTTTATATCACTTAAAAAAAGTCAATAAATAATGTTTTCACTATCGATACTAATAGATGTTCAAATATTTTCGTAAATAATGAAAATATTTTTTATTTAATCATTATTCGTAAGTGATATAAATGATTATTATTATTTTTTACATTATATATATTTTTGCAAAACAAACTGAGCCTAATTTTGAATTATTTTGGATGAAGGTGCTTAAAGTAGCTAGCTTGGTGTTTGGTGGGTACATCCAAGGCTTGCATGCTGACTTGGACAAAAAGGTTAACCTTGCTATGTGATTGGCTAAACTCTACGAACCCTATATTTTCTCCGATGGCGTGTAAGCTTCTATGCATTGGCCAATGTGCGTGCAGAGTGCATTAATTAATCACATCAGAATAGGAAGTCCTAGGTTTAAATTTTTATAAGTCTATGCTTACCTCCTCTATTATATATTTCCATGCCTCAAAGTCAAGCTTACACGTGATGAAGAGCATCGTAACGATTAGATATTGTCATGCATTCACCTCTTAGCTTAAATTTTTAAAATAGTTGATAGTGATCCACAAAATTACACAATCTCTTACTCTTGTTTTTTTTTTTTTTTTTTTTTATTGGCTTAGCTTTGATGATACAAATACAATGACTTTGAGAGCCACAGCCTTTAACAGTGGAGTAAACTCAAAAAGTGTCTTCTACTTTGATCCGAGGTGTATGGATTGGGAGGACTATTTCAAGAGAAGTCATTTGCCTGAAGTTGTCAAAGCCTTCAAGCGTAAGTGAGACATGATGCAATTAATAAATAGTTTGGGACATGTAATAGCTGGCATTATGAACTCCATGTGCTCTATTCCATTATATGTGGAAATAAGTTAGGTGGTGTAACTCAAACATCTATTGCTATTTTCGGTGTCATATAAGATTGGAATGCCAATCATATTGAAAAATACTTGTATGATGTGTATTCTCTCTCGTTTGTAACACCTCAAATGTTGCAAAGTGATGGTTGCCAGCTAAATAGTGGTTTGGTTACTAGAATCTTCCCAAATTCATGATTCATGTAACACATAATATTTGTTATGATAATGTTGCAATCTTCTCAAAGATGAACCACCAAAGAGAAAGCTAATGAACTACAAACGGGAACGTAGGTTCCTCTCATGAGGTAATCATTCACGTATAGCACAAACTATTCCAAGCTCTACCAATTGCAACTTGGTATTCATTTTAACATACATTTTTCTTACATTTTGGAGCCATCACTAATCAATTATGGTCGATTAGACATCTAAATAAAATGTGGGAGTGCATTTACTTCTACAAACAAGAGATTCAATGGATTTGGGGACTTGATTACACTAGATTAATCTAATGACCTTTTGGCCCAATTTCTCTTTATTTTCCAAAGAATTTTTGCAAGCAGTCTTGATTGATTTTAACTTAAGCCACTAACATCCAAGAAAAGATTATATGTGTTGACACCTAAATTATGCCTAACATTTAGAATTAATTGTATAAAAATTAGGGACTAATCTGAAGTGTCTAAATAAAATTATTAGAATTAAATTGCATGGTATATAGTTTTTAGAAGCATATGGTTAATTGCATTTTAATCGGATTGGTGGTGATGAATGGACCAAAATTAGTCACGTGGATGGTGGCCCACAAGAAGTGAAATTAGACCAAGGCTAGGAGTGTTAGTGGTCGAAATTACAAGAGGAAAAGGAAGAGTCTTGAGCTTTAATTGTACTGGTTTAGCCCATTAAAATTTAAAGGTTTTGAGCTTAATTAGAATAAGCCCGTGGAGATTAATTGTAATCCGATCAAATATTTGAGTGACAATGCATATTTCAAAAGATATCGAAAATGCCCATTAATTAAGGATTTTCCTAATTTAATAACGTGCATGGCAATTCGAGTTCAACCACAAGAAACGATCCCTATTTGCACATGAAATCTTCTATCTTATCCATAACCACTTGGATATGGTCATTACCTAATTTGAATGAAATGGATGTGTTTTAGATGATTTGATTGTTTTTTGCTATTTTTTGTTGATTTGAGTTAATTTGTTTCCCCATTAAAAAAAATATATATATAAAAATGTTAGGTGGAAAATTTTATAGATCATGTTGCATGTTTAGAAGTAGATTCTGATTGCTTTTCATTAAATAGATTAGTATTTATTTGGATAGATATCATTTATGTCAACTCTAGAAGAATAGGGTAATTTTCTGAATTAAATTAGGATTAGAATAATTTATTTCCTAGTTTAAATTAGATAGTATCATAATCTTTGTAGTTCATTTTGAGTAAATTTTAATTTTGATTTTTAATGAAAAATACCAAAAAAAAAAAAATATCATGTACAAGTCATATAGAATTAGGTTCATTCAATTGCATGTCACATGTGTCAATTTAATTAGAGTGCACATTTTATTAGAATAAAATGCATATTAATTTTGCTCATCACTAGGGTTAGGTCGTTCTAATTAAAATCGCATGGATATAGCTTGCATGTTAGTTTCTTTTAATAAAAGTCGCATGCCACGTTAAGGTAGTGCATATTAAATTTTCTTGTTGTTATAATTAGGACACATAGTTAAGCATCATCATTTTTTCTACAACATCGCATGAAGATTAAGCTTGCGTTGCATAAATTGAATAAAACATAGTTTTTATTAAACAAGAGAAAAACCAAAAAAAGTTTGTTTGAAATTATATCTCCATTAGAAACCTATATAGGTTGGATTTGTGATTTTTCTAATTGACATTGCATGTGCTTACTTGCTTTGAGGTAAGTACCCTCCCTTTCCTTGCTATTTATTTACTGCTTTTTTATTGAGTGTTTCAGAAATCTTTGCATACCCACATGATCACTTCATTTGTTAGAAGATAATAAATAAATCCAAACTACTTGCTAAATATTTTTTTGATTAAAAAAAGCACCAAAAGGACATTAGTAAAATCTAGCATAACCAAATTTCGGTACCCACAATCTCTTATTCATGTGAATAAAGTAATCATCTTGTTACTTTACTTAAGTTTCTAATCAACCTATCAAAAAAAAAAAATAGTGGTGATTCTCAGTTGAAAATCATTTGCATGTTAATAACTTGAACCGAAGTTATGAATTGGTATGAACTCAAGAGAGCCCAAACTAAGTTTAGACTTGATAATTCATTAGCCAAATCCTTAGATGGTGCATTTGAGATAAGATCGTGATAATTGATTTTTTGCATTGGCAATGGACCTCATGGAAATCCAATAAATTATAGAATGGAACTTCTCGGTTAGATCAAATGGTGGATGAAGGAGTGTGACGGGTGTAGCTAAAAACTTTTCACCCCTTTCATGAGGAGTTAGCTTGCCTCAATGAGCCTAGAAGAGGTAAGGAGTCCAATAAGGGAAAATTCCGAGAAATGAACACGTGGCCCAAAGTAGTGTCACAACCTCTCCTCTTGCGGCTTTAGGCTAATGGCTTACTAAGTTTAGGCTTAACCTAGGCTCTTCTAAATCTACCAATTTGCAGCTTATGGTTCGGATTTATAACTTGTAAGTCAATTTCATTTAGAAGTAGCTCTACTAATTAGTTTGTGGTAGATCGATTAGAAATTCAAGTAAAATATTGAAAAAAATAGAAAATAGGATTGGGGGCTTAATTACATTAGGTAATCAACTAATATCCTTCCAATACCTAATTTTATTTAAAATTCAAGCCAAGTGTTTGTGTAGCATTTTATACCAATAATAAGTCCTAGGATTCCATTCCTAACCAAGCTAAGGAAATAGCAATCGGTGCATTACAAGGGTGCAATTGGAATACATGAATATGCAAATAATAATCCAACTTTATTTCCAAGAACTTAAGCTAAGTTTTTTTTTTGGAGGATTTCCTTGCATTTTTCTTTGAAAACTACCCAAATATTATTTTTTAGCATTTTCCTAATATTTGATTTTTTTTGAATTTTTGAATTTTTTCATAAAATAAAATTATGTTAAATCACATAAATAAACGTACTTGGGTCAGGCCTCCACACTCAACCTATGTCGAGACCGCCCTATGCCCATCATTGGCTAGACTAGGCTCAACGAATGAGCCCAGTTTGGCAACACACTCGGCCCAAAATGAAATATAAAAGAAAAGAAAAGCCCCGTGGAACTAAAACCTAAGCCTAAAACTAAACAGGGTCAGCCCATTAAAAATAAAAACCTGACCCAAAAAATCACCCGGCCCTCTCATAACGAGTTCGGGCCAACTAGACCCGCGAGTCGACCTATTTTGATATGCTTCATCGCCAAATCTGCACGATTATTCTAATATGCCATCATCTGCAGAGCGTGCTGAAGCCAATACGCAGACTGACAGCTTAGCAGATTTTCGCAGAATTATGGATATTCTCTTGGAGATGCGCGGTCAAACCTATGCTCTGGGATGCGAGGTTCAAAGCTTGCAGAATGCAGGTCAAGTTTCTTCAGGTTCCTTGAAAGATTAGATCCAAGCCCTCTCTGTTCAGATTCAGGCCAATGCTAAGGGTGAGGAGGTTGCACAACTGAAGGAAGACTTGAAAAGGCTGGAAGGGATCGTTCAGTCCATGGGAGATTTCCAACTTGTCCGCATTCCCAAGCAATTTTGACTCTATTCCATTTTCATCTCAACATTTTTAATGCTGACAAAAAGGGGGAGAAGTGCAAGATTTGAATCAAACTTTGAATTTTTAATCGTTTGAATTGTTTGATTTGGATTGATGTTTGACTTTAATTTTGTGTCTAGATTTGAATTTGGATTTAACTGCTATTGACTTCTATTGATATCTTATGGATGGCTTTATCATATTCAAGACTAACCTATTTTCTATGGTTGCAGATTCTAGTGTTATTCATTTAGCCATTTATCTTTATAAGATATGTATATTTGTTTAAGAAATGTTTTGCAGGTCAAAGTTATCCAAATCTGCAGGAAAGTTTTGTCACCATAAAAAATGGGGAGATTGTTGGAGAAATCTTCTTGAAATGTTTTGAAGCTGACAAAACGTTTCCATCAATCTAGTCTGAAGGTTTGCAGACTCTGCTGTTTAAAGTCTGAAGACCTCCGGATAGCCAGACTCAAGATTCAAAGTCTATCCTCATTGACAGTTTCTAATCCGTTGAAGAAAGGCTATCCAGAACTGGATGTTTTATTAAGGATATGACCTTATCGACTGGAGAAGATCTCTTGGCTGGATATGACATAACGGAATCCCTTTAATTGATCGAGATTGATTCAATGATTAAAGGATTCGATGATTGGCGAAATATTCGTGGAAGTTTCTACTTATGGAAATCGAGATCCTAATTGTATGGGCAAACAGGATTGATGGGCTATCGACATGTTCCTTTAATAGCTCGAATGATCTTCCTAATTGATTTCGTCCAACGGGTAGATTGGAGGAATTCCTTTGGTAAGTGCCAACGGGTATGATGGCATAAAGGAGTATATAAGGAAGATGTTCTAAGCTGTTCAAAAAGTGTGTGCGATAGAAGAATTCCAAAGTCTGAAGTTTCTTGTTGTTTAGTCAATTCATTTGAGCAAAAAACTTGTACGCAAAAGAGAGTTTATATTTGTGAGAAACCTTGAGGAAGTGTGATAGAACATCTACACTGTGGAATCAAGGAAGAACTGTGCTATAACATCTCTTTTGTTCATAGTGGAATCCAGCCGATAGGCTGTCAGTGCGGAAGAGTGGACGTAGGCTTGGGATAAGCTGAACCACTATAAATCTTGTGTTTAATTTTCTCTTCCGTACTCTTTACTTTACTTTGATCGTAATTCATTTTGGTTAAGCAAAAGAGTATTTCCTTTCTATCGTCTGTTTAGTATTGCTGTGGTATCTCGAGAAATTGTTTTTACACCTATTCACCCCCCTCTAGGTGCTTATACTAGCTACATCAGAACCTTTCAAGTATACTTCGCCATTCAACGGATCTAATTATTCAAGCTGATTTCAATAAGAATAATTGATCATGAGATGCTATCTTCAGCTGTGAGATCTCCTCTGTTGACACCTAAATTTTTTGGGTTAATTTTTGCTAAATAAAAATATAAAAATGCTAAATTTTTTTAGATCACCATAGTTCGGTACATATGGAACAAGATGGTGTGAGGCAAAGAGAATTTAAATCCAGTATTAATGGCACACATCAATTTCGCTTCAGATCGAGAGACATTAGTCTTGGATGTCGACTTGAGCACACTTTGAGTCTTGAGCACATCTAGACTTTACTAGATAAGAGATATAATGTTCAGTCTGATGCGAATAGACTTAATAGGCTTTTCTTTAGAGGCTTTGTAAATATGTCCGCCAGTTGATTCTTCTAGTCAACGAATTGAATCATAACTTCTCCATTTTGAACATGATCTCTAATAAAGTGATGTCGAATCTCTATATGGTTTGCTCTTGAATGAAGAATTGGATTCTTTGTGAGGTTAATTGCGCTGGTGTTGTCACATTTGTTCACGGTGCAAGAATCTTTGATTCCAAAGTCTCTCAGTTGTTATTTTATCCATAAAATTTGAGAACAGCAACTTCCAAAAGCCACATACTCTGCTTCTGCTGTTGAAAGAGTTACAGTACTTTGCTTTCTTGAGAACCAAGATACTAACTTGTTTCCCAGCACTTGACTTGTACTAGATGTACTCTTTCTATCAACTATGCAACCTGTTAAATCTGTGTCTGAATATCTAAGGAGGGCAAAGTCTTCTTCTTTGGGATACCACAAACCTAAATTTGAAGTTGATGCAATATATTTGATGATGCGTTTTGTGGCACTTAGATGAGACTCTTTTGGATCAGATTGAAATCTAGCACAAATGCAAACACTAAACAGAATGTCAAGTCTAGAAGCAGTAATATAAATGAGTGAACCAATAATGCTCCTGTAAAGTTTCTAGTCAACTTTCTTTCCTCCTTCATCTTTATCCAGCTTCGAAAAACTAGACATTAGTATCTTAGTCTTTTTGCAATTTTCCAATCTGAACTTTTTAACAAGTTCTTTCGTATATTTTTCTTGGTGAATGAAGATTCCTTCCTTCAATTTTTTTACTTGTAATCCGAGAAAGAATGATAGTTCACTCATCATGCTCATCTCAAATTCATCCCGCATAGACTTAGAAAACTTATTGCATAGGTTTTCGTTAGGCGATCCAAATATAATATAATCAACATAAATTTGAACAAGCAAAAAGTTTTTACCTCCCTTTTAATAAACAAGGTAGTATCCACTTTTCCTTTGACAAAACCATTTTGTATTAAAAACTTACTTAACCTGTCGTACCAAGCTCGAGATGCTTGTTTTAAACCATAAAGAGCATTTTTCAGTCTAAATATTGAGTCTAGTCTCTTTGGATCTTCAAATCCATGAGGTTGTTCCACATAGACTTCTTCTTGTATAAATCCATTTAGGAATGCACTCTTGACGTCCATTTGGAATAACTTGAAATTTTTATAACATGCAAAAGCAAGTAATAATCTAATTGCTTCTAACTTGGCTACTGGAGTGTAGGTTTCATCATAATCTATCCCTTCTTCTTGCGTATATCTTTTGGCCACGAGTCTTGCTTTGTTCCTAATTACTTTTCCTTTTTCATTCAACTTGTTCCTGGAAACCCATTTAGCTCCAATAATGGATTTACCTTTTGGTTTAGGAGTTAACTCCCATACTTCGTTAATGCCGAACTGTCTGAGTTCTTCTTGCATTGCTTCAATCTAGCTTTCGTCAGCTAAAATTTCTTCTATGCTTTTGGGTTCTATTTCAGAAATAAGTGCCACGGCGCTAGACTCTTCTTGCTTTTTGGATCGGGTGTGAATCTCTTCATCAATATCACCAATGATGAGTTCTTTGGGATGACTAGATTTGTGCTTCTAGTTGCTTGATGGTCTGGTAGCAAGCTGTTCTTCTACTTCAGTTGATTCTTCAACTTCCTTTCGCTGATTTTCAGAGGTCTGAGCTGTTTCAGGGGAGGTAGATTTTGTAGAGTTTGGAGCAGGTTCAGATTCTTTAGGATGTGTCTGAATCAATTGATTCTGCAAAGAGTCTTGAAATTTGACATTTGTAGATTCTTCCACAGAATGAGTCTTTTTATTAAATACTCTGTAGGCTTTGCTGGTGGTTGAATATCCAGAGAAGATTCATTCGTCTGATTTCTCTTCAAACTTACCAATTCTATCATTTGCATTTTTCAAAACAGAACATTTGTAACCAAATACATGAAAGTATGAAACAATTGGTTTCTTTCCTTTGAATAACTCATAAGGATTTTTCTCCAGAATAGGCCTTAAAAAGACTCTGTTAATAATATAGCATGTTGTAGAAACTGCTTCAGCCAAAAAATGAGAGGAAATACTACTTTTTATTAAAAGAGTTCTTGCCATCTCCTGCAAAGATTTACTCTTTTTTTCCACAACTCCATTCTGTTCTGAAGTGTATGGAGAAGAAAAAACATGCCGAAAACCTGATTTATCACAAAATTTTGCAAAGTCTTAATTTTCAAACTAACCTCTATGGTCTGTCCGTATACTTGAAATAGCATATCATTTCTCGTTCTGAACTTTCTTAGCAAACTTTGAAAAGTAAGAAAATGCTTCAGACTTACTTGCCAGAAAGTAAACCCAAGTGAATCGTGAATAGTCATCAACGATTACTAGACAATATCTCTTTTTGCCTATGCTTCTAGTTCTAGTTGGCCCAAAGAGATCCATATGCAGAAGCTGCAAAACACAATTAGTAGAAACCTGATTTAATGGTTTAAAATAACTTCTAACATGTTTTCCCAACACACATGGTGTGCATAAGTTAGATTTTTGAAACTTCAGGTTGGGCAATCCTCGAACGAGATTCTTAGAAGAGATCTTGGAATTCTGCTTTATATTGACATGGCCAAGCTTTCGATGCCAAAGATTTGCTTCATCTTGAATTAAAATTAGACATTGAGACTTCTTTGGTTTAATATCCAGAAGATAGATGTTCCCATGTCTTCGTCCAATAAAAGATTGTGAAAGATCTTTACTAGTTCCCGAACATATTCCTTCTTGAAAATTGATCTTGAATCCAGTGTCGCACAATTGGCTGATGTTAAGCAAATTGTAATTGAGTCCTTCCACTAAGGAAACATTGTTGATTATGAGATTTCCAATTTTTATTGTTCCACATCCAACAATTCTTCTTTTGCTGTTTCCACCAAAAGAGATTTTTTCACCATTAACTTGCATAAGTTTTATAAAATAGCTTGAATCTCCAGTCATATGCATTGAACAACCATTATCTAAATACCATTTAACATTTTTCTTGATAGTGACCTGCAATTAAAAAAGAAACTCAAGCTTTCTTTGGTACTTATATTTTCTTGGGTCCAGAGGAGTTAGTACAATAAGCAGTCTTTGCTCATTCCTTCTAAATAGGTCTCCAAACCATAGGACATTCTTTCTAAAAGTGTTCTGAGCTGTTGTACTTAGAACATTTGAGAGCACTTCGCCTAACAGGTTTTACAAAGATCTTTTGAAAATGATTTTTGTAAAAAGTTTTTATAGGCCTTTGTTTGATTCTTTCTTTCACATTTGGAAAATCAATTAGAGAAATAGTTTCAGAAGTCATTCCCAAGCTTGATTTGTTAAAGTAGGGTTTTTGTACTAAAAGAATATTTTCCAATCTCTCAGATCCTATAGAAAACCTTTTTGAAATATTTGTTTGAAATGTCATTTTTCAAAAATGTATTTTCTTTTTAAAGAGAGTCTGCATTTTATTTTAAAATAACAAAACTTTTGTCTAAATCTTCAAACTTTTCTTTTCATAAAATTTCCTGTTGCTTCAGTGTAGAATTCTCCTTTTTTAGCTCGGAAATCCTCTTGAGAGAGGTTTTGAAACTAAGACACAGTTCATCAATGTATTTCGAGATTTTAGTAGGGATTTTTAAATTACTTACCTCGATTTAACTATCTGAGTCCGAGTCTGTATTTATTTTGGAGTCTGAGTCTGATTTTGATTTTGCCATTAGACAAATATTAGCATAATCTTCATCACTTTCTTTACATTCAGTATCACTCCATGTCTCTGCCTTGAGAGCCTTCCTGTATTTCTTAGCTTTTCCTTTCTTTTTCTTCAACATGAGACAGTTGGGTATGATGTGTCCATTTTTCTTGCATTCAAAATAGATCACATATTTATTTGATTCATCATCTTCAGTTGATTTATTTTGAGACTTTTGAGTGCTTTGTTTCTTCCAATTGAATCTTCTTCCTTTTTTGTTCAGTTTCCTGAACCTTTTTATCATAAGGGCTAGCTCTTCATCATCCATATTATCTTTAGATTCTGTAGCATTAGAATCATCGTTAAATCTCAAAACAATTGACTTCTTACCTTTAGGATCTTCTTCTTCATTGATTTGCTCCACTTCATAGGACTGAAGTGTGCCAACCAATTCATCTACAGAAAGTGGCATGATCCTTTGTGTTTCCCTTATCAAAGTCTTTATGTGATTCTAGTTTTTGGAGAGTCCACGCAGCAACTTGTTAACCTTCATGGGTCCTGAGATTGGTTGTTCCTAATACTCTAGACCATTTACAATTTCTGTAAAATGACTAAACATATCAGTAATAGATTCTCCTGGCTTCATCTTAAAGACTTCATACTGTCCGAGTAGAATATTGATCCTTGTTTCTTTCACTCGATCAGTTCCTTCATAGGTAATGTGTAGCCTGTTCCAGACTTCTTTGGCCGTTTCACAAGAAGATATTCTATTATACTTAGTAGGAGATAATGCACAATATAAAGAGTAAATTGCTTTAACATTAAGAGCTTGTCTCTTAGTTATTTCTTCTTGAGTCATCTCGCTAGCATCTGTAACTTATTTTCCTCTTTCTGAAACTGATGTAGTTTTAGAAAGAATTCCTTTTTCCACCACATCCCATAGGATCTTTCGATCTTAGGAATGCCTTCATCTTGTTTTTCCATATGTTGTATTCATTTCCATCAAAATAAGGCAGTCTGGTGTTGCTTTGGCCTTTAATCAAACCTGGAGCCAACATACTAGCCATGGATTTTTAACTCAGAAGTAAAAACACTTCAATTAATTTAGTACATAGGCTTTTATACCAATTGATAATGCTAGTATAAACACCTAGAGGGGGGTAAATAGGTGTTAAAGGAGTTTTTGCAAGACTTAACAACTTAACTCGAGTTATAATAAAACAGTAGATTGAAGATATAAAAGATTATAAACTGATATATAAGACTGCAAATTAAGTAAAGAGATTAGGGAAATAGAATTGAAACACAAGGTTTATAGTGGTTCGGTTTAGACCAAGCCTACATCCACTTTCCCACGCTAATAGCCCACTAGCTGGATTCCACTAAGAATCAAAAAAGATTTTATAATATCACGTCTTTAATTCCATAGTGTAGTCCTCAAGGTCTCACAAGAATTTGATCTCTCTTTTAAGTACAATTTAAGCTCGACAGATTGTAATAGCAAAGAACTAAGAGTTTTAGACTTTAGAATTTTTCTTACACGCACACTTTCGAATAACTTGAGCGTCCTCCTTATATACTCCCCCATGCCATCATAACTGTTGGTGCATTCCAAAGGAGTTCTTCCAATCTACCCATTGGATTGAATCAATTAGGGAATGTGATGATAGCCCACCAATCATGCTCGTCTATATAATCAGGATCTAGGTTTCTATAAATAGAACATTCCAAGTATACTTCGCCATTCAACGGATCTAATTATTCAAGTTGATTTCAATAAGAATAATTGATCACGAGATGCTATCTCTAGTCGTGAGATCTCCTTCAACCGTACGAACCAAATCCTTAAAGATATACTTGTATTTGAATAAGTCTTCTTTATCGAATAAATCTTTTCTTCGACGGTCTGGAAACTATTGGTGAGAATATACTTTGAATCTTGTGTTTGGAGGTCTTCAGACTTTGACGATAGAGTCTGCAAGTCTTCAAATTAGACAGATGAAAACGTTTTTGTCAACTTCAAAATAGATAAGGAAGTTTTCTCCAACACTGTGCTGCATGTGATATGTCTTTGATAGAGAGCATACTGGTGTAACCTTAAAAAGAGAAGATACACAGTCATTGAAACTATATGACCAAGAAGTTAAAAGAAAACTACAATACAAAGGCAACCTTATAATACTCACTTTGGAATGAACTTTGTAAGAATTTTCCTAATGTGAGCTACATTAATTAAGATTGTAATTAATCATTTTTATGGAGTTGATCTAATAAAGTAGGATATAAAGTTTCTTAACGATCAAATATGGGCCTGGTTTGTGTGGGCCGAGTTAGGCCCAGCTCGTGATGAGAGGGCCCGTCCAAAACTCTATAAATAGTGCTAAGGTCCTAGCCCTCATTCTTCCACGAACTCTCTCTCACCTCACATAAGGAAAATTGTGAGTAGTGGTCTCATCGAGCTAGAAACCGAGGGTCATAGAGGAGAAGAACTTATGCGTCGGCTCGTCATTTGAGCGTTGGATCGTCGCCGTTCTGCATAAAGAACGATGGATTCCAAATTAGGTACGCAAACCTTTGTATTCTCCTCCTATATGTTCGATTTTCTAGCTATGTTGATCCTGGGAAACCGCTTCAGTGGCTTACATTTGGTATCGGAGCCTCATAGTCTAGAACCTGAACTGTTGCTCTTGGCCCGTTTTCATAAATTTTTCCTGTTGAAATTTGATTTTGAAAACATATTTGGATTTTTCTCATCGAGCCGAGCGTTTCGGTGGGTGGCACGCCTCTGGCGGAGGTCAAATGTGCCGGTGATGAGAATTTTGGATTTCACCTACCAACTAAAAGTTTCACCCGTTTTCGTTAATTTTGGTCCAATGAAAGTGAAGTTTGATCACATATATGGATTCTACGAACCGAGACGAGCATTTTGATGGCTTGTACGCGTTGAGACGAGGCCGAAACGGCTGCATGTGCCTCCATGCGTTGGGACGGAGCTCAGAGGCGGTGACACATGCCACCGTGCCGTTTCACGTGTGGGCACACGTGCTCATGCGTGCTGACATGTGGACCACCATGTAGTTGCATGCACGCGCACTGCCTTAGTGATGATGACGTCATCTGTGACGTCATCCTGCTGACTCGCCAACACCATCGACAAGTGTCGATGATGACGTTATGTAAACCGCCTTACGTGCGACCGCCACGTGGCATGTGAGTCACCAATGACGTCACCGCTGACCCGACCTGGCGTTGATTGGGTTGACTTGACTCGGGTTGACCGGTTTGACCCGACCCGGGTTGACCAATTTGATCCAACTCGGTTGGACTGTTGACCGGTCGGGCCGTCGACCGGTTCGATCCATTGACCGGTCGGACCGACTTTGGACCGGTTTAGTCTGGATAAGGAGGGCAAGCGTGTGGACCTCACGCGCCGAACATTCCAACGGCACGTGAGCGCGCATGAGATGCCATATCGGTGCGTGGTTTGAATCGTTGTGCTTGTATTGGTGTTTTCTACTCTATTATGTGTTTATTTTATAATTTTGGTGATTTTATGGATGTGAAAATGCATGTGAAACCCTAAGATACGTGATTTCGGGGTAATTTTTGTGTATTTTTCATGTATTTCTCTATGGTTTTGGAAATATGTTGCGAGCTCAAATGTATCATCACATAAAGATTGTACAGCGCATTGATTCAATGATAACATATATAAGGTTTAGCATATATCAACAAATAGAACAATGTGATTGGTATGATATGTGATTTTAGTGGCGAATTACCTCTGTCTTTTGGTCTAAAATCACATGTATGGAATAAATGTGAGTCATAAAATTATATATTTGATATGAGAGAATTTCAATGGTTTAGTTGAGTTGTGACCGTCAAAGTGGCACACTTGATTGGATTTGAGAAACATTGGTCTCATATTGTAATGGGATGTCTCCTATTCTAATGTATATTTATACTTCAAAATGAGGTAATCGTGTGTTAGTTTATGGAGGGATGTATGCACAACATATGGTTGAAAAGTGATTGACTCTAGTGGTTCGTACACCCAAATGTGGTTAATTCGCGAAAGGTCATAATATATACTCATGACCGCTGTCATGTAGAGAGTGTTGACACCTAAATTTTAGCGACTGGTGGTAGATGGATTTGAATTAATATTTCTGAGCTCTAGCTTGGCAGGCTGGATTAGGCCCACGAAAGGAATAAATTAGCCCAAGGCCGGATTAAGCCCACGAAAGGAGTAAATGTCACGCCCCGATCCTCAGGCACGCACACATCCGTCTCACTTGGTCGATTTTATAATGCGATATCCCAGGACAATGTATCGCCGACCCTTTCATTTTTAAGCAAATGCGGAAGCAGTTAAAATCCCAGACAATAAAACGATGGGATAGAAAAGCGGGGCCATATTTTTCATATTGAAATTTATAACCAAACTTTTATACAAACCACAAACCAGAACACTTCACAACTTTTTATTCTAAACTCTATTCACATCAAAATGGAGATATCAAAGAAGATAAAATTTCAGTCCATCTAGGCCGTACTCACGGCCCCTCTCGAGATTGTCTTCTTCTCCCAAAATCCTTCTCCAACTCTTCTTCCTCAGCTCCTTAGCGGGGTCCTGAAATGGTTTTCCCCAACCGGGATGAGACTACGTCTCGGCGAGTTCTACCCCACTAAGCCCGATTAGTGAACCATTATACTAAAGGCTGCCTAAACACGCATAGGTCAGAAGACGTACCTTAGCATCAGATTCCACCTGCAAGTCAATACAATTTATAATAAGCACTCAAGCAATCATATCACCGATCAAAGCATCGATCAAATCGACCTAGTCGATTACAAGCCAACAAGACCACTCACGGTCATTCCCATTCAGTCAATCAATTCACAACATCAAATCAAAACAATGATCAATCGACCCCGTCGATTACATGTCAAACGACCATTTCCGGTCATTCAAGCTATTGCTATTTGAGTCCCACTCGACAACATTCAATATTTAATGGCTTTACGGTCCCACTCGACCACTTTCGATATTCAATGGCTTTACGATCCCACTCGACCACTTTCAAGATTCAATGGCTTTACGGTCCCACTCGACCACTTTCAAGAATCAATGGCTTTACGGTCCCACTCGACCACTTTCAAGATTCAATGGCTTTACGGTCCCACTCGACCACTTTCAAGAATCAATGGCTTTACGGTCCCACTCGACCACTTTCAAGATTCAATGGCTTTACGGTCCCACTCGACCACTTTCAAGATTCAATGGCTTTACGGTCCCACTCGACCACTTTCAAGAATCAATGGCTTTACGGTCCCACTCGACCACTTTCAAGATTCAATGGCTTTACGGTCCCACTCGACCACTTTCAAGATTCAATGGCTTTACGGTCCCACTCGACCACTTTCAAGAATCAATGGCTTTACGGCCCCACTCGACCACTTTCAAGAATCAATTTGGCACAATTCAAAGCTCAAATAAATAAACGGACTGCGTCACGACGATCAGCACGAGATTTCGGTCGTCGGCCATCTCAATCTTAATTTCCGAAAAATAAATAATTAATTAATTAATTTCGAAATTTAATTAATAAATATTAATAATTCAAATTAGCACAAACTAAAACTCAATTAAACAAACGGGCTTCACCACGGTCATCAGCATAATTTTTCCGGTTCCAGACCATCTCAGTTGAATTTTCAGGAAATAAATAATTAATTAATTAATTTCTAAAATTAAATAATTAATATTAAAAATTCAATTTAGCTTAAAATAAAGCCCGATTAAATAAACAGACTTCACCACGGTCATCAGCATAATATTCCGGTTCCAAACCATCTCCCTTGAATTTTCGGAAAATAAATAATTATTTAATTTAATTCCGAAAATTAATATTTAAATGCCCAAAAATCTCACTTAGGCCCGAATCGCCAAATTGAAGCCCAATTAGGGGTCGGAAAATTCCCGAGATGCTTCCAATAAATAGTAGACCACGTCTACTTGCTAATTGCGCAATCAATTTATTTAAATCGCATCACAATTGACTAATAATTGCTAATATGTTCTAATCTAACAACCTAAACATAATTAATTAAAACTAAACCAACCTTAAAGCATAATTAGCCAGCTAATCCTGGATTAGTGAGATTACTCACCAAATCGCGCGCAAATCGGATCAATCCGACGGCGGCGACGCGAGGAACGATTGTTCCCAAAGCGACTCGCGGATCCGAGGCCCGAAACGGCCCAAAAGCGGGCTCGAAGTCGCTGAAACCCACTCCGTGGGTCTGCGGACGGAGCCGATCGGGGCTGATCCGGCAGCTAGGGCGGCGAGGGAAGCGGCGGAGGGCGAGGGGGTCGCGGGGTGGTCCGGCGAGGCTAGGCGGTGGCCGGAGGTGGCCGGACGGTGGCTGGTCGGTGCGGAACAGGGGCGAACAGCAGCTGGTTCGCACGGCTCGGGCGTGCGCGGACGGCGGAACGGCGGAACGGCGGCGAGCGCGGGCGCGCGCGGGCGGCGGTGCGGCGGTGCGGCGGCGGGACGAGCGGCTGCTGTCTTCGTCGGGCGGCGATGCTCGCGCTGTTCTTCTTCGGCTTCGGTTCGCACACGAAGAAAGAAGAAGAAGAAGCTGGTTCACGTGGGGTTGGGGGGAAAGAAAGAGGAGAGAGAAGAAGAGATAAGAAGAGGGATCTTCTTTTGACTAGTCAAAAGTAAAAAGCAAAAGAGATGAGCCAAATTTAAAATTGGCAAGGGACATTCGGCGGTGGGGAGGGCTACGCACAAAGGGGGAGGAGAGGAGAGAGAGAAAGAAAAAGAGAGAAAAGGGAGAGAGAGAAAAAGAATTAAAATAATAACATTATCTTATTTTTTTTCTCTTTCCCTTTCCCTTTCTATTTTCTTTTGATCTTCGATTTTTCCTCCGATAATTTCTTTCTTGAAATTTCGGACTTGGCAATAAATTGATAGACGATGAGACGGTCCTAAAATGAATTGTGACACTATAAATTAGCCCAAGCCCGTTGTTTTTTTTTTTTTTAATGAATTATCTCGTGGGAAATTGAGATTTGATGCGATATTACGGTGGTTTTTGGAATCGGGTTGCAATCTTATCTTTAGTCTTTAGATGATAAAATCATTTGGAATATTAAGGAGATAAGGAAAATAAGAGGATTTTTGGTGATCGAGAGGTTATAGACTATCTTCGTGTATATTGAAAAAACGAGATCAAATATTCTACAAAGATCGGCTACTTTTACCTATAAAAGCAACATGTACGGAGAAAGATTTGGGGGCTTTTCTTGGTTTTCGAAGTCAAAATCCACTAACAGGGAAAAGAATTTTGGTGCTTTAGGGAGCCGTCCGTGGAGTCCTCGAGAGAAGGAGAGAAGCACAAAAAGGGAAGAAAGGGAAAAAGTGGAAAAAAGTAAAAGAGGTAAAGGTGATTGGACATTTACTGTTCATCACCCCCTTCCTTCTACTGTTTTTGCTTCTGCCTCCCTCTTGCCGGATCCGATTCTAATCCGCCCTCCTTGTGATGGCCGGCGCAACCTCACCGCGCCACCACACTAGATGGCCCCGCTTTCGATCTACGCCTGCACCTGAAGTTTCTCGGCCCGCGACTCCCTTTGCCGATGGTCCGAGCTGCTGCCGCACGCATCTGCTCTGCCCCCGATCCGACCTCGAATCTGCCCAGCCCGGAGTCCGGTGAAGCTACTGCTTTCCTCCCCGTGCTGTGCCAACTCACGATTCCGACGAGCCACTATCGCCCAACGCCACCTTGCATCAACGGTCACAGCAGACCACCTCCTCGTCGGACACCGCACTGTGCCATCACTTTCCTCTGCTCAGTCCCCGCATCCGCTCGGAGCCCAATCTACTGCACCGGAGCACCGATCTCGCGCTCGACTTGTTGCTGACCCGCGATGCCAGGCCCAGATCTGAGCCCCCACACATTTAAGTGACGTCTTTGCTGCCAGGCATCTTCGCTACCGACGCTGCCCGAAGCCGAAGCCTGAAGCCGAAGCCCACTACAGCCTCAGCTCGAGCCTGCAGTTCCGCCACCGAACCGACGATCCGCTGCTCGGAGACCGGGCGCACGAGCAAGCTGTGTTTGAATAAGGGAAAAGAAGAAAAAATAAAAAAAAAAAAAAAAAAGGAAAATTAGGTAGTTTATTTATTTATTTATCTCTTTCTTGAATTTTTATTGTTTTTCCTTTATAACTTGTTTTTTAGTAGAATTGTTCCTTTAATTTTCGCTCCCGAAATATAACTCGCAATCCGTTGCAAAAATCGACAATCCAATCTTACGTCCGAGATTTGATTCGTGATTTAATTTTAAAATTGGTAAATCCGATCTCATGCACGAGATATGGTTCGCCAATTTTTGGATATCAATCTTATGTTGCTTGATTTGCTGTCATAGTCTTTGAGTCAATTCTATTTTCGTAAAAGAAAAAATCCAAAAAAAAATTGAATTAGGATTAGGTTCGTTTTAGAATATTCCCAGTCTTAGGGTTATCTTGCATGTTTAGAATTGCAATCTTATTTCGAATTTTTAAATAAAAAAATCCAAAAAAATGTGTTCATTTAGGATGTTAGTTTTCTTTAATTTAAATGGCACGTTTAATTATTTGGGAATTTTAAATTTTGAATTTTACAAAAAATACAAAAAAAAAAATCATCATGCATGTATCATGTAGAATTGGGGCATTCTTTGTACGTCATGGCATATTAGAGTTTAGATTGATTTTTGCATTCTAGGTTAGAGTCTACTAGGTTAAGATA
This sequence comes from Eucalyptus sideroxylon, assembly GCA_014182405.2. NCBI lineage: Eukaryota > Viridiplantae > Streptophyta > Magnoliopsida > Myrtales > Myrtaceae > Eucalyptus > Eucalyptus sideroxylon. The sequence goes on along the minus strand of CM024555.2, from coordinate 32,196,352 downwards.
ATATCTTAATTTAAATTAGGATTTAGTCTGACATGATCCTTAATATAAGCTAAATAGAATCTTAATCTAGATAGTTAATTTTCACATTTTTCTAATTTCGAATTTCATAAAAAATACAAAAAAAATTGTCTTAGAATAAATTTATTTCATTCTCTAGAATAGATTGCATTTTTAGGAAAATAAAAATCATGTGCATGTCATATAGAATTAGGTTCATGAAATGCACGTCATTTAGAGATTGTTATTAGGTCCATTTAATTAGAAATTGCATGACATTAGAATTAGGTCATTTAGTTATATTGCATTGCATATTGCATGAGTTTCATTAAATAAGTGAAAACAAAAATTGAGTGATTGCGTGTTAATTAGAAATCATATCTAGGACTGTTGATGTGAATTTTGATCTAACAACGCAGATGCTTTCGTTGCTATGAGGTAAGTCCTGCAATTTATTCATTGCTTTCTTGAGTGTTTAATTGGTGGTTTAAGTACCCGCATGATCACCTCACATGTTAGGGATGTAGATTAAAATCAATTCAAGCTGCTTATCAAACATTTTTTTTTTAAATAAAAGAGAAAGATACCGAAAGGGCGTTAGAGAAATCTAGCGTAATCAAGTCCCCGAACTCACAATCTCTGGTTTGTAGGAGTAAAGTAAAACTCCCGTTACTTTACTTGGGTTTCTAATCGACCCACAAAAAAATAAATTAGTAGCGACTCCTAAATAAAATCCATCTGCATGTTAAGAATCTGAATATAAGTCGCGAATTGGTATGGGCTTGGGAGAGCCCGAGTTAGGTCTAGGCTTAACAATCCATTAGCCAAACCCTAGGTGGTTCACACCCGAAAACTTGGTCGCGACAACTTGGCGACTCTGCTAGGGACTTGTGTTAAAACACTTAGTGGACTTAGGCCAATTTTTTTTTTTTTTTTTTTTTTAAAGTTTTTGTTTGGCAGCAAAGACACTAGGTATGTCCCTAACATTTAAGGTGTTAAATGTTTTTGCAAATTGGGAGATATAAGGGGAAGTGACTAGTAAACCTTGCCTTGCATGTTGGAGTTAGGGATGTATGGTTTATTTTTCATTGAAGCGTTGTTTGATTTAAACTGTTGTGCATATTTTGCATTTATCACTACACTTTGCACACACAACCTGCCGCCGGACTTGGGCCGCATAGGATCATTTAGGATGATATTGAGATGGATATCACTTTGACCGCATGCTCGCAGTACGAGTCGCCCATTTCAATCCCGAAGTTTCTTTCATGGTGTCAAGAGTACCCACCTCGGTCCGCATGCCCGTGACCCGGGTCGGCTCTTTGACCAAGCCGGAATCATAAGGACCCGACATAGTCCACAAGCCCGTGGCTAGTCTGATCATCCTTGTGGCTCCACCTTGGTAAGCCTTATAGATTAGAAATCAAGCCACTTACCATGCGCATGTTTATGTGATTGCCAATCATTGGTAAAGTAAGTTCTCTAAATTTTTTGCGTTTGCAATTTACTTATTTTATCGCATTATTTTGTCGGTCCATGGCTTTAGGATTGTCTTGAGTCTTGATCAATATACAATGGGGACACCGGACATTTGAATTATTCTCCCTCCAAAGGAAGAGCTTAGCACTTGGCGGAACAAGTTAGATCAAAATAGCCGTCAGTTCATAGAATCACATATTGGTTGACTGCTTCCACTGCTGCGTATCAACATCCATGGCGGCCTCGTCCAAGCACTCGCCCACTGTTGGTGCCCCGAGACTTCTACCTTTATCTTCGGTGGTAAGCATGAACTCACTCACACCTTGGAAGAATATAGCATCACCATAGGGAAGTCCTTGAAAGCTGAATTGATTAGTCCGCCTATCGGAATAGATCTTGTTACGGCCTTATATGATTTTTTGAGAATTAAAGAATACAACATAAGAAAGGTTTTAAAGGCTCATCGCAATGCATGTCCTTTATCTTTTTGAAAGAATGTTTTGAAAAAGGCACCTCTTTTCAAATGCGTAGGATTTTCCTCTTAGCTTTCTTTGGGTTTATAGTATTTCCTTACTACAAAAATGCTATTAACCTTTTGATTGCTCAATTAGTTAGGCAAGTGTTGGAAGGAAAATTTTTTGTAAACACTATCCTGACTGAAACTTTTCTTTCTCTTACTCGATTCAAAGGAGGTGGTGATAAGACTCTCCATTCCTCTCCTGAACTTTTACAAATCTAGTTCCTTTCTCATATAAAGGGATTTGGTGGTTTAATGACTATACATGATGTTAGTAATTCTAATCACCCTATTATGAGATTTGAGAATAACCAAAAACATGCACCGGATTACCATTATTCTAGGTGGCTAGCTTTCATGAAAAAACCAACTTCCAAGGGTTTCCTATGGCATGCTAAATGGTTCCAAGTTCGGGTGGCGAGACTCTCGTGTGGAGGAGTTGGCCCGATCCCTCTATTGGGATTCATTGGAGTATTGGAGTACTATCCGACTACAGTGACTTGTCAGTATCAAGTTGTGCAAGAGCTTCCCCTAGCGTTACAAGTGGATCCACTCCAAGTTAGCTTTGTTGATGGAAGTCGAGGCCATGAAGATTCCATTCTCACTATCAAATCGATGTGGGACATGTGCCATCCACGAAAACTCAAATGGCCCGAAGAGGAGTTGAAGGGTAAAGAAAGGAAGTACTATGCCTCGACTAAGTATATCCAACAACACAAGATTCCCGAGGAGCTACTTCTGAAGATACCGGAGGTGCCATTGAAGATTACCGATCGAGCTAAGAATAATTGCCTCAAAAGAGTTGCTAAAAAAGCTCAAGAGGAGAATAAATGATTGCGCCGAATGGTGTCTCGAGTGTATATTGATCAAGCCAAATGAAATGCTTGAATCAATCTTGCTATTTTCATTTTTAGATTAATGATTATGAAGTTTGAGTCATTTACTTTCCTAGTTCATTTGTTTAGACATTTCAAATTTCTATTTTGATAAGCCTGTCAAAAGCTCCATTGATGAATAAAAGTTCTAGAATATTGCCATGGATCGGCATATTTTCATATAAGAATGCTTATTTTTGTTCATTTCTTATATTAGGTGATAATGAATCCTCCACGTATTACGCGATCAAGAGCTAAAATGGCCGACCAAACTGAAATGCGTGATCGTATCTCTGCTATGAAATACCAACTCTAATAGTTGCTCACCTCAATGCAACTCATGACAGCTCAAATCCAATCCCTCCAAGTGGATTTGACTCATGCACCTGCTTTCCCTTGATATAGCTAGTATTAATACCTAGAGGGAGATGAATAGGTATATAAAAGATTTTTCGGATGATTGCACAATATTTAGACAGTTGAAGGATTTGCAATAAATAATAATCAGCATAAGACTGAGTAAAGGAAAGAGAGAATTGAACACGCGGTTTATAGTGGTTCGGCTTGATTCAAGCCTACGTCCACTCTTCTGCACTGACAGCCAATTGGCTAGATTCCACTATGAACAAAGAGATATTACAGTGTTGATCTTCCTTGATTTCTTGGTGTAGATGATCTACCACACTCGCTCAAGGTATCACCAAGTATAAACACTCTCTGTGTATACAATTTCGCTCAAACTGTATCGACTAATAATCAAGGTGCTTCAGACTCTGGAATTTCTCTATCGATCACATTACAACCACAACCAGAACGTCTTCCTTTTTATACTCTTTTATGCCATCATACCGTTGGCACTTACCAAAGGAATTCCTCCAATCTACCCGTTGGACGGAATCAATTAAGGAGATCATTCGAGCTATAAAAGGAACCTGACAATAGCCCATCAATCTTGTTCGCCCATACAATCAGGATCTTGGTTTCCAAGAATAGAACATTCCAAGAATATTTCGTCGACCATCGGATCTTCAATTAATCTAGATGAACAAAAGAATCCGATATATTTATCCAACCAAGAGATCTTCTCCAGAGGATAGGATTAAATCCTTAACCATAAACTTCGGCTCTGGATTTCCTTCGTCACTGGATCAGAAAGATTGTCAATAAGAAAAGTCTTGAGTCTTAAGTCTTGAGTCTTGAATGCTGAGTCGGTGATCGAAAGTCTTCAGATTTTAAAGGCGACGGTCTGCAAATATCCAGACTAGATCGATAGAAACGTTTTGTCGCTTCAAAATATTCTGGAAAGATTTCTCCAACAATCTCCCCCTTTTTGATGGTGACAAAACTTTCCTGTAGATTTGAACAACTTTGACCTGCAAAAACATTTCTCAAGTAATACGGCTATCTCATAAAGATTAATAAAACAATCAGACTCGCATCCACAGAAAATTGGTTAGTCTTTCATGAGTAATACCATATGACAAAACACTTGATATAAATGCAGATAGTCAAGCATCAAAATCCACAGCCAATTCAGTTCACTCAAGTCAAGTCATACTCAAAAACAAACATAACCACAAAAATAAATTTAAAGTCAAGTTTAAAATTCTTAAAGTTCTTAAAGTTCGTTCAAATTTGCAATTCTCCCCATTTTTATCAACATAAAAAAAAGGTGAGAAAATCGTCAGGTCTGCTTGGGAATGCGCACGATCTGGAAATCTCCCATTGACTGGACTATGCCTTCTAGCCTCTTCAAGTCTTCCCTTAGATGAGCTACCTCTTCTCCTTTGGCATTGGCTTGAAGTTGTAGAGCGAGGTCTTTCATTTTGTCCTCTAGGGTAACTGAAGATGCTTGTCCAGCATTCTTTATGGCTTGAATTTTACAGTCCAGAGCATAGATTTGGCCACGCATTTCCGTAAGAATATCAAGAATACGACGAAAATCTGCAGAATTGTCCATCTCGCGTACTTGCATTTGCTTTCTCAGATGGGGTGAATGCAAACGATGGCGCTTCTGTATAATCTTGCAGATTTGGAGTTGACGTATCGTGTCCTTCTTCAGGCAATTGAGAAGTCTGAAATTCTTCTGGGTCTGCTGGAGATTGTCTTAGACCTTCACTATTGGCAGCATGAGATGTGGACATTTCTTTCTCGCCAACTCCCCCTGTCTCTAGGACCTCAAAAGGGGAAGAGTGATGATCATGCTCTTCTTGATTATCCTTCTCTCCAGATTTTGCTGCAAACTTTTCTTTCTCTTCTTTGCCTTCTTCTTCAGCTTCTTTCTCCTTCTCTCTCTGCTCTGCTTCTTCTCTGAGCTTGGCTTGCTCCTCTTCTTCTCTCTGTTTCTTCTGAAGTTCTGTCGATTGAGGTACAGAACGTCCGGTTCTTATCAAGGTAGTGATTGTGAGATCTTCCTCCTCATCTTCATCCTCCAAGATGAGTGTTTTCTTCTTTTTGGATGGGGCATCAATGGCCTCCTTTCCTTTTCTCTTTGAAGCAGACGGTACTGGAGTCTTCACTCTGAATTTCTCCATTGCCTTGGAAAGTTCTTTCAGATGCATCTTCGTCAACATCTTTAAACCTACCACCATCTTATCGCACGGTCGAACACAAAGTGAATGTGGCGGTTCAATATTCATGTGTCTGAAGATCTTGGTCACTGACACTGGATAAGGCAATTGACCTTTGTCCTTTGACATTGCTCTATACATGTGAAAGAGAATAGTGTGAGGGAGAGAGAACTTCTTCCCCGAGTTGATTGCATACATCAATTTTGCTTGTAATTAGACAGACACATCAATCTTTGATGTAGACTTGGGCCTGATGCAATTGATAACAATTTTGTGCAGCACAATATTGATGGCACGCATCCTTGAATAAATGATTCTTCCCTCGAGATCTCTACCTTCGACAAGTTCCATTGAGGCATGAGCAACTGAGACTTTGACTGGTTGATAACGTCCTCGTTCAACTCCAATTATGTCCGCCAACATGTCCACGTCTACCACATAATCCCGGTCTCTCGACACTTTGAATGATATTCTATTCTCATCTATAAAGCTGAGATTTGAATAGAAATACGATCCGTTGTGCATAACCGTCTGTGGTATCAGTGCAGAATTGCTCAAGTTGAAGCAATTTGAATTTCTCCCTTAAGTTCACGTTAACGGCATCCAAGAAATCAAAATCGACACTCCTAGGGTTTATCAACCCTCGTTTCAGCAGTCTAAAAAACAAATTCTCTTGTTCCTTTGATTTGAATAACTCCATCCTCTTTCCCTTCACATTTGCAGCAATACCCATTCTAGGTTGAAAATCACTGAACATTTTATCATCGTCGTTTCCTTCAGTCGAATTAGGTCCCGACATACGAGGGTCACTGGGAATATTCGCAAGAGCTTCCTCTGCTTTACCCTTGGGGGCAATTCCCAAATCCTCCATTTTTCTCAAAAAGATGTACTCATTCCCATAATGCTTATCTTTGAGAAAATCATCCACGTATTTCAACGGAGTCCTAGTACTTTTCAACGCACAGTAAAGTTTGTAAATAAACGAGGGTTTTTGAACTTTTACTGGGTCTACGTCCTCGATTATCTCTTCCTCCGGTTGTTGACCCGCATCATGTGGGGTAGATGGCATTGAGTGACGTGCTGGAGAGTGAGTCGGGCTCTGTTGCTGACTCGATAATTCTTCCTCTTTGGTGAGATCAAAATGGGTAGGTCCCTCCTTCATCCTCTGTGGTCCCCTGTTCGCGATTCTTGAAGACTTCCTCGAAGAAGACATCCTTTCTTGTTGCTGAAAGATTCCTTTACTTGCTTTCCCAAGAAAAGATGACAACTTTCTCGAAGATGAACACGAAGTAGAAATCGGATTGGGAGGAGAATGCTTTTTAGGGTTTTGAAGATTGGAAAATGAAAACTGTATATATATATAAAACTTAGTTTTGAAAAGGGAAGTTCAATCGGCACAAGGAAAGTGTACGAATACCTCTTTTCGAAATCAATAACTGCCAAAATTAATTCTTTTGAAAAGACAAGTTTTCGTTTTTCAAGGAGACTACAAAATAACCGAACGAAAGATCATACATTTTCGAGTTTAGATAAGATAAGCAACTTACAGTCTATAGCCATTAATGTCTCGAGTCCGAGGATTTAGAGTCTGAGAGATTAGAGTCTGATGATCATCAACTTTCTGAGTCTGAGGGTTGAAGAGTCTCTAGACTTTAACTTTTTCGAGCTTCAAAATGTTGAGTCTAGAACGGATAAAATCGAATTGATTTTTCTCCGAAGGCTTTGTGAATATATCCGCTAGTTGACTTTTTGAATCAACAAATTGAATCGAGATTTCTCCATTTTGAATATGATCTCTAATGAAGTGATGTCGAATCTCTATATGCTTTGCTCTTGAATGAAGAATTGGATTTTTGGTGAGATTGATTGCGCTGGTGTTGTCACATTTGATTTCTGTGCATGAGTCTTCAATCCCAAAGTCTTGTAGCTATTGTTTTATCCATAGAATTTGCGAACAACAGCTTCCAAGAGCTACGTACTCGCTTCGTTGTTGAGAGAGCCACAAAGTGCTTTGTTTCCTTGAAAACCAAGACACTTTGTTCTACTTCCAAGCAACCGGCAAGTTCCTAAAGTACTCTTTCTATCAACTCTACAGCCGGCCAGATCTCGCGTCTCGAATATCCTGAAGATTAAAGTCTCCCTTCTTAGGATACCAAAGACCAATGCTTGAAGATGAAGCAACGCATTTAATGATACGTTTTGCAGCACTGAGATGGGATTCTCTAGGATCTGATTGAAACCTAGCACAGATGCAAACACTCAACAAAATGTCAGGTCTAGAAGCAGTTAGATAAAGAAGTGAACCGATGATGCTCCTGTATAGCTTTTGATCAGCTTTCTTCCCTTCGTCATCTTTGTCTATCTTCAAAGAACTTGACATTGGTATATCAGTCTTCTTGCAATTTTCCAATCCAAACCTTTTGACAAGATCATTAGCATATTTTTCTTGGTAAATGAAAGTTCCTTCCTTCAATTGCTTTACTTGAAGACCAAGAAAGAATGTTAATTCTCCCATCATACTCATTTCAAACTCATCCTGCATAGACTTAGAAAATTTCTTGCATAGATTTTCATTAGAGGATCCAAAAATAATATCATCCACATATATTTGAACGAGTAAAAAGCTTTTGTTTTCCTTTTTGATAAATAAGGTAGTATCTACTTTACCTTTGACAAAGCCATTCTTTAATAAGAACTTACTTAGTCTGTCGTACCAAGCTCGACGTGCTTGCTTTAAACCATACAAGGCCTTTTTCAATCTGAAGACTGAGTCTGGCTTCTTTGGGTCTTCAAACCCAGGTGGTTGTTCCACATATACTTCCTCTTGGATAAATCCATTAAGGAAAGCACTTTTGACGTCCATTTGGAATAACCTGAAATTTTTATAACAAGTAAATGCAAGTAATAGTCGGATAGCTTCTAACCTTGCTACAGGAGCGTAAGTCTCATCATAGTCTATCCCTTCTTCTTGCGTGTATCCTTTGGCCACGAGTCTTGCTTTGTTTCGTACGACTTTTCCTTTTTCATTCATCTTGTTTCTGAACACCCATTTGGCTCCAATAACAGTTTTACCTTTCGGTTTAGATGTCAATTCCCAGACATCATTAATGTTGAACTGTCTGAGCTCTTCTTGCATAGCTTCGATCCAGCTTTCATCAGATAAAGCTTCTTCTATGCTTTTTGGTTCAATTTCAGAAATGAGAGCCACACACTAGACTCTTCACGTCTTTTGGATCTGGTGCGAATTCCTTCAATTTAATTTCGCCGATAATGAGATCTTTGGGATGACCGGACTTATGCTTCCGATTCATTGGTTGATTTGTTTAGATGATGATCTTTTTCTTTATTTGAATCTTCATGAACATCTTGATGCTGGTCTTTCAGAGTTTGAGATACTTCTTGAGTTGTAAGCTTTGGAAGGTCTGGAGCAGGTTCAGACTCTTCATACTGAGTCTGACTAGATTCATCTTGTGTAGAGTCTTGAAATTTGACATTCATTGACTCCTCCACAAACTGGCTCTTCTTGTTATAGACTGTGTAGGCTTTGCTTGATGTAGAATATCCAAGGAAGATGCCTTCATCTCGATCTTTCTTCAAACTTACCAACTCGATCTTTTGCATTTTTCAATATAAAGCATTTGCAACCGAACACATGAAAGTATGAAACAATGGGTTTCTTACCTATGAATAATTCATAAGGGGTTTTCTCTAGAATAGGTCTTAGGAAGACTCTATTGATGATATAGCACGCTGTTGAAACAGCTTCAGCCCAAAATCGTGAAGAAATTTTACTTTCAATTAAAAGAGTTCTAGCCATTTCTTGAAGAGATCTATTCTTTCTTTCCACAACTCCATTTTGCTGAGGAGTGTATGGAGAGGAGAACACATGCTTAAATCCAGATTCATCACACAATTTTGTAAAATCTTGATTTTCAAATTCACCTCCATGATCTGTTCTTATACTAGAGATAACACATCATTTTTCATTTTGAACCTTTTTAGCAAATTTTTCAAAATACGAAAAGGTTTCTGACTTACTTTCAAGGAAATATACCCAAGTATAACGAGAGTAATCGTCCACAATTACTAGGCAGTATTTCTTACCTCCGATACTCTGGGTTCTGGTTGGTCCGAAGAGATCCATATGCAGCAACTGTAGTATATGATTAGTAGAGACATGATTTATTGGCTTAAATGAATTTCTTACCTGCTTTCCCAGAATACATGGTGTGCATGGATCGGATTTTTGGTATGGTAATTTGGGTAGACCTCGAACAAGCGCTTTGATGAGATTTTGGCTAATTGCTTCATGTTGACATGCCCAAGCTTTCGTGCCATAAGCTTGCTTCATCTTGAATTGAGATTAGGCATTGCGATTAATTTAGATTCATGTCTAAGAGGTAGATATTTCCATGTCTTCGACCCATGAAAGACTCGAGTAGAGTCTTTACCGATTCCGAACATATTCCTTCTTGAAAGGAGATCTTCAAGCCAGTATCACACAATTGGCTAATGCTGAGAAGGTTATAGTTGAGTCCTTCCACTAGAGAAACAAAGCTTATTGTGAGACTTCCAATTTTCACAGTTCCAAATCCCACAATGCTTCCTTTGCCGTTTCCTCCAAATGAACCATTTCCACCATTTACTTGAACAAGTTTTATGAAGCAATTTGAGTCTCCTGTCATGTGTCTTGAACATCCGCTGTCAAGATACCATTTTACCTTTTTTCTTGACGGAGACCCGCATTTAAAAGAGAGTCTCAAGCTTTCTTTGGTACCCAAATTTTCTTGGGTCCTTTGGTGTTAGTAGGATAAACATTATTAGGCCATACTTTCTTAATAGGCTTTCAAACCATAGGACATTCTTTTTCAAAGTGATCCTGACTGTTACACTTTGAACACCTTAGAGCATTTCGACCAACAGACTTTACAAAAACTTTCTTGAAATGATTTTTGTAAGCCTCTCTCGACGGTCTTTTCTTAATCCTTTATTTTACTTTAGGAAAATCAATCAAGGGAATTGTTTCTGCTGTCATACCTAGACCAAACTTATTGAAGTAAGGTCTTTGAACTGAAAGAACTTTTTCAAGCTTTTCAGACCCTATCGAAAATTTCTTTGAAATATTTGATAAGTCAGTTTTTAGAAAATCATTTTCTTTCAAAAGATTATCTTCTTTTTCTTTAAGAGTAGAAACATTCAAGTCTAAACTTTTAACTTTTTCTTCTAAAATGATTTCCTTTTGTTTTAGAGCTGAGTTTTCCTTTTTAAGTTCGGAAATTCTTTTGAGAGAAGTCTTAAGACTAAAACACAGTTCATCAATGTATTTAGAGACTTTGATAGGAATTTTAAAATCACTTACCTCGAATTCGCTGTCCGAGTCCGATCCAAAATCTGAGTCTCGAGTCCGAGTGTGCCATCAAACATATGTTGGCATATTCATTATCACTTTCTTCACACTCGTATCACCCGTGTTTTGGCTTTGAGAGCTTTTCGAAATTTTTCAGCTTTTCCTCTTTTCTTCTTCAGAAGAGGACAGTTGGGTCTGATGTGTCCCTTTTTCTTGCATTCGAAGCAAACTACATCTTTGTTTGGCTCCTCATCATCAACAGACTGGTCTGCTGTCTTTGGAAATTTTGTTTATTTGAGTTGAACCTTCTTCCTTTTCTATTCAATTTTCTGAATCTTCTTATCATGAGAGCAAGCTCCTCATCGTCCAGATCATCTCCTCAATCTGCATCATCAGAATCATCATTTGATTTTAATGCAATGGATTTCTTACCTCTTGGATCTTCGTCTTCATTAATTCGTTCCACTTCATAAGATCGAAGAGTTCCAATCGTTCGTCGACGATAGTGGCATAATTCTTTGCGTCTCTCTTATTGAAGTCTTTATATGATTCTAATCCTTGGAGAGTCCCCGCAGTAACTTGTTCACCTTCATGGGATCAGAAATTTTTTGACCTTGATTCTCAAGACCATTGACAATATCTGTAAAACGACTAAACATGTCAGTTATAGATTCTCCTGGTTTCATTTTGAATGCTTCATATTGATCGAGGAGAATGTTAATTCTTGTCTCCTTCACTCGATCTGTTCCTTCATAGGTAATATGTAATCTGTCCCATACTTCTTTTGCTGTAACACACGAAGATATTCTGTTATATTCAGTTGGTGATAAAGCACAATATAAAGAATAAATTGCTTTTGCATCGAGTGCTTGTCTCTTGTTTATCTCTTCCTGAGTCATTCCGCTGGTTTCAACTTCTTTCCCTCTTTCAGAGACTGATACAGCAGTTGGAGTGATTCCTCTTTCCACAACGTCCCATTCCAGAGGATTCTTTGATCGTAGGAAAGCTTTCATCTTGTTCTTCCAGATGTTGTAATCCTTTCCATCAAAGTAGGGTGGTCTGGTATTGCTTTGCCCTTCCATCAGCCCTGGTGCCAGCATACTAGCCATGGATCTTTTACTCTAAAGTAAGATACTTCAAATAAAGTAAGAACACGGGCTCTGATACCAATTGATATAGCTAGTATTAATACCTAGAGGGGGTGAATAGGTATATAAAAGATTTTTCGGATGATTGCACAATACTTAGACAGTTGAAGGATTTGCAATAAATAATAATCAGCGTAAGACTCGAGTAAAGGAAAGAGAGAATTGAACATGCGGTTTATAGTGGTTCGGCTTGATTCAAGCCTACGTCCACTCTTCTGCACTGACAGCCAATTGGCTGGATTCCACTATGAACAAAGAGATGTTACAGCGTTGATCTTCCTTGATTTCTTGGTGTAGATGATCTACCACACTCGCTCGAGGTATCACCAAGTATAAACACTCTCTGTGTATACAATTTCGCTCAAACTATATCGACTAATAATCAAGGTGCTTTAGACTCTGGAATTTCTCTATCGATCACATTACAACCACAACCAGAACGTCTTCCTTTTTATACTCCTTTATGCCATCATACCGTTGGCACTTACCAAAGGAATTCCTCCAATCTACCCGTTGGTTGGAATCAATTAAGGAGATCATTCGAACTATAAAAGGAACCTGACGATAGCCCATCAATCCTGTTCACCCATACAATCAGGATCTTGGTTTCCAAGAATAGAACATTCCAAGAATATTTCGTCGACCACCGGATCTTCAATTGATCTAGATGAACAAAAGAATCCGATATATTTATCCAACCAAGAGATCTTCTCCAGATGATAGGATTAAATCCTTAACCATAAACTTCGGCTCTGGATTGCCTTCGTCATTAGATCAGAAAGACTTTCAATGAGAAAAGTCTTGAGTCTTAAGTCTTGAGTCTTGAGTCTTGAATGCTGAGTCTGGTGATCAGAAAGTCTTCAGACTTTAAACTGACGGTCTGCAAATATCCAGACTAGATTGATAGAAATGTTTTGTCAGCTTCAAAATATTCTGGAAAGATTTCTCCAACATCCTTGAGATAGTAGTTCCGAAGCAGGAAGACAAGACCCAAATGAGCAATAACGACATGCCTAAACTGGAAGACAACCCACTGTTGGTCATTGCCAAACTTGATAATGTCCCTAAGATGAAGCAAGATGAAGTAGAAGTGATGGCTACTAAGGGGGCAACAAAGTGGCAAATTCGATTATTTGGTGAAGTATTCGGCTCCTCCAAGCTTTTATATTGATCCCCGTGACATAGTTCCAGATGGGTGGGATGGCATGGATGATCCGATGCCTCCAAAGACAGAGAACTTTGATGACGCCCTGGAAGGGATCACAAGTCTTTTCAATGGCCTCTTCATAAGAGCCAATGACGAAGAACTTTCAGAAGACATGGACATTAGCCCGCAAGAGTAACTTGTTACTTTTGCACATTCCTTTGCGCGTGAATTTTTACTGCTTTCTAGGAATTCTTATCATTTTTTAGGAATTTTTTCGCCTTCTAGGAATTGTTTTCAATTTCTTATTTTGCTCTTTTTTTTTTTCAGAGATTAGGAATTGCACTTTCCATTCCAATAATGTAATTCATTTAATTATATTCAATGAAATTACAATTTTATTTCCAATTTTTGAGGGCATGACGAGGTACTCCAAACTAGTTCAATGATGATATCCAACCATGAAAAGAAAATATCATCCACGGAGAAATCCTGAGAACTGGAATTTCTCATGCTTCCTCCCAAAAGCTTTTTCGAAAACAAAAGCATTTCACTGTTTTTTTTTATTTTTTATGGCAGATTAAACCTGTTTATTTGTCTGACTCATTTACTTCTTGTCTCAAAGAAAAAATTCTATAACTTGTTATGACAAGGGACATCTGAAAATAACAATGATCATAAACTTGACTTGTGATCAATAGGCGTAGAGCATACTTGCAATGAAAAAACAGATCTATTGGGGCAAGTAAAAGAGGACCATCATTCTCACATGGAAGATGCTGGGGACAAGTTTACTCCAAATTATAACGGCTCATATGTGGTGAAGAATGTACTTCTAGGAGGTGCCTTGATCCTGGCAAAAATGGGTGGTCATGAGTTTTCTACTCCAATTAATTTTGATGCTGTCAAGAAGTATTGCCTATGATTGAATTTGTCATATCATGTTTTGAACTGCAAGCATTTTTATGATGAATAAATTGCTTCAATGAGTTGTAAATTCAATCGTTCAAATTTATTACAAATCTTGCATGTTTTCCTTGATGAATTGTGTGAGATGGATTGAATGTGTCAAATTGGATACTTTGGAATGATGAAAGGCAAACCCTGTTCCATACATTGTTTCATACACTAACCCCCAGTGAGTTGTGTGGAAAAATTCCATGTCTACGAAGAAAAAGGTGATCTCGCAAAAGGGTACGTCAACCGAGGTGATGAGAGGCAGTTTCTTCTACTACCAAAACCACTATAGGTATATCCATTTTTCAGCCCTTTGAGCTCACACACATGAAGAGTTCTTTAAGTTATCCCTATTAAGGATCATCCCATACTGGGACAAAATTTGAAATGAATGATATGAATTTTCTTACTCACACTTGTATCAATCTTTGAGTATTGCTTTCACAGTGTAACTTGTATGATAATTTAAAGTGCCTTAGGATGACAAAGAGTAGTTCTTTATCTATCCTATAGACTTTATCCATTGCATAGCCCCTTTGAGCCTATGAATTCGTTTCACAAAAACCCAGTTGGTGATCATTCCCCACACTGGGGCAAGGCAAAAGACAGATGAAGACCCTTGAAAGTTCAAGTGTCATCCAAAGTGTAATTCCTTGATGCATGTATTGTGCGCAAAAATTGAAATCAAAATAGAACTAAGGGGCATCAAAAAAGCAGTGTGCCTGGTAAAAGCAAGGTCAATGCCTATGAAAAAGAAGTGAAGAAAAATGAATGAGAATGAGGGGCATGAAAAAGTAGTGTGCCTGGTAAAAGCAAGGCCAATGCCCAAAAAGAGAAAAATCAAACACTTGATGTAGTGAGTCATATCCCCAATAAGACGATACTAAAAAAAAACTTAAATGTTGAAATGCTGCAATCAATGGAGTTGTGATGTGAAGAAAATCTTCAACATTGAAAAATTGGTGGAAATGTCAAGATGATCACCAACTTTGACCCCCTAAACACTTTTTGAGTCTAATCATCTTTTTTGTTTCTCAACCCATGAACTTAGCTTATGTTACGTCCCTCACAAAGTCTCTTCAGATTAGGGCACTTGAATTAATGTAAAAGTTCATATGTTTAAAAGCATCGCTTGAAGAATTGCGAGTAAGATAATTTCTGCTTCATTTCTCATGTTTCTTGATTTGTAAACCCCAAGATGATTGTGAAATATCACTCATTTTTCAATAGCCTCGACTCAAAGAGTCTCCTTTGCTAAGCTATTGACCAAGCCCGCATTACAGTCCCTGTTAAAGACCTCTCAGATTGGTAAGCCATTGACCAAGCCTCCATTACGATCCCTGTTAAAGACCTCTCAGATTGGTAAGTTCGTACCACTTGTGAGATTACTCGGACCCTTGTTTGGCATGACAATGGTGAGATAGAATGATTGTCATGATCCTGCATTAAAGGTCAGGATAAAACAGCCCATTTTAATGAGGATGAGTGAAAAGTCATTTCAGACTAAATGATCCCTTATTTGACACATCCATGACGCTCATGTGTTCAGATTGGAATTTTCTTTTGAAATCATTCCTATTGGAATTAGGTGATGCGAGATTGATAGAAATCATATAAACTTCCATTGAATTAATGCATGCTTGCGATTACAAATGCATGTTGCCTCTCCTACAACCATGTTTTGCATGAGACATATCCCCGAGGATCTGAGATGTTACCAGGTAAGTATATCTCTATCTATACCTTAAATACTCGTCGTTGCACAGGTATACCGACACTCAATTAAGTTGTCTCCTTAAGATTTTTCTCCAGATTTAGTTTGATTAAGGCGACCGAAGAAAGGTTCGGATCCTGGTAAGATGATCTCTGTTGCAAGGTTGGGCGACCGAAGAATGGTTCGAGTCCTAGCCAAGCAAAATCCTCGTTTAGGCGACTGTAGAATGGTACGGGTCCTAAACAACATTTATTGCCCTAACAGGTGACCGTAGAATGGTACGGGTCCTGAAAAATCAATTTTCCGTTAAGGCAACCGTAGAATGGTACGGCTCCTGAAAAATCAATTTTCCGTCAAGGTGACCGTAGAATGGTACGAGTCCTAGACAAAACCTATTTCTCTATTCAGGTGACCGTAGAATGGTACGGGTCTTGGAAGGTAAATCCCTGTTTAGGCGACCGTAGAATGGTATGAGTTCTAGACAACATTTATTTCCCTATTTAGGCGACCGTAGAATGGTACGGGTCCTAGACACAACCAAGCACTGCCATACTGGGCGATCGTAGAATGATACGAGTCCTGGGAAAGTAGTCTCTTTACAAGGCCATGTTACTATTACGGGCGACCGTAGAATGGTAAGGATCCTGGACATGTAACACCAGCTATCTTGAATTACTCTATCCTCCTTGAAGGTAAGTTATTATAGGTAGGTTCATTTATCATTTGCGTTTCCATGCATAATGCAAATTGCATTTAAAAAAGGAATTCATTTTCCAACAAAAATTAATCAATCCATGTGCATATTCAAAATTTAGGTCTCAATTTATCTTTGAACGCAACCTCTTCAAGCTTGCCTTCAAAGAGGGGCAGCTGTTGACACCTAAATTTTGGCGACCCGTTTAGTCATTTATTACATAAAAATTAAGGATTAATTTTTAACCCTTAAGAAAAAAATATTATAATTCAATTTTAGGTGCATTTATTTTTAATTTACATGTTTTGCATTTTATTTTTAGGATTGGTTGGGGATGGGTTTGAATTAATATTTCTGAGCTCTAGCTTGGCAGGCCGGATTAGGCTGTAAAAGGAGTAAATTAGCCCAAGCCCGTTTTTTTTTTAATTAATTATCTCGTGGAAAATTGAGATTTGATGCGATATTACGGTGGTTTTTGGAATCGGGTTGCAATCTTATCTTTAGTCTTTAGATGATAAAATCATTTTGAATATTAAGGAGATAAGGAAAATAAGAGGATTTTTGGTGATCGAGAGGTTATAGACTATCTTCGTGTATATTGAAAAAACGAGATCAAATATTCTACGAAGATCGGCTACTTTTACCTATAAAGGCAACATGTACGGAGAAAGATTTGGGGGGGCTTTTCTTGGTTTTCGAAGTCAAAATCCACTGAAAGGGAAAATAATTTTGGTTCTTTAGGGAGCCATTTGTGGAGTCCTCTAGAGAAGGAGAGAAGCACAAAAAGAGAAGAAAGGGAAAAAGTGAAAAAAAGTACTACCGTTTCCATTTCTGCCTCCCTCTTGCCGGATCCGATTCTGATCCGCCCTCCTTGCGACGACCAGCGCCGCCTCACCACGCCACCACACCAGATGGCCCTGCTTCCGATCTAGGCCTGCACTTGAAGTTTCTCGGCCCGCGACGCCCTTCATCGGTGGTCCGAGCTGCTGTCGCACGCATATGCTCTGCCCTTGATTCAATCGCGAATCTGCGCAGCCTGGAGTCCGATGAACCTACCACTTTCTCCTCGTGTCGTGCCGACTCACGATTCCGATGAGCCATTGCCGCCCAATGCCACCCCTGCATCAACGGTCACAGCAGACCACCTCCCCTCTGGACACCGCACCATGGCATCACTTTCCTCTACTCAGTCCCCGCATCCACTTGGAGCCCGATCTACTGCACCGGAGCGCCGATCTTGCCATCAACTTGCTGCTGACCTATGACGCCAGGCTCAGATCCGAGCCCCCACATGTCTGAGTGACGTCTTTGCTGCTAGGCATCTTCAGTACCGACGCCGCTCGAAGCCGAAGCCCACTGCAGCCTCAGCTCGAGCCTGCACTTCCGCCACCGAACCGACGACCCGCTGCCCGAGACCAGCCGCACAAGCAAGCTGTGTTTGAAAAAGGGAAAAGAAGAAAAAAAAAAAAAAAAAAGAAAAAAAGGAAAATTAGGTAGTTTATTTATTTATTTATCTCTTTCTTGAATTTTTATTATTTTTCCTTTATAGCTTGTTTTTTTAGTAGAATTGTTCCTTAAATATATGATTGATATTCTGACATGAAAAAGTCCCTCAAGCTAGGGATTGACAGTCCGATTTTCGTGCCTGAAATCCGACTCGCAATCCCTTACAAAAATCGACAATCCAATCTCATGCCCGAGATTCGATTCGCGATTTAATTTTAAAATTGGTCAACCCGATTTGATGTACGAGATATGGTTCGCCAATTTTTTGATATCAATCTTATCTTGCTTGATTTGCTGTCATAGTGTTTGAGTCAATTTTATTTTCGTAAAAGAAAAATCCAAAAAAAATTGAATTAGGATTAGGTTCGTTTTAGAATATTCCCAGTCTTAGGGTTATCTTGCATGTTTAGAATTGCAATCTTATTTCGAATTTTTAAATAAAAAAATCCAAAAAAGTGCATTCATTTAGGATGTTAGTTTTCAATTGGTATGGGCTTGGAGAGCCCGATTAGGTCTAGGCTTAACAATCCATTAGCCAAACCCTAGGTGGTTCACACCCGAAAATTTGGTCGCGACAGAGAGTATGCAATTGCATGTCATGTATTCTGCCCAAAGGTGTTTATATGATGATGCGTGTAACTCTTAGGATGTGTACTTATAAGATTCTCAAGTTACATAGTACTCATATGGTGTTAATTACATATGCTGCTTGCTATTAAGTTACATTATCAGTAGTGGCAACTCCATTGTTGTTGAGGTTCTTATTGGTGAAATTTTAAGCAGTGAAGATGATTTTATGTTTAAGATGATGCTGGTAGATATTCATATTGCTCTTACTTTTAATAAGCTAGCAATCTCACTATTAGTTATATGGAATTAGAATGTATTCCTTGTTGTTTGGGAAAGGGCAATTGAATTTTTTCGTCATCCATGAGACATTTCATTCTGGCAACACTTGAAAATGGTTTATCAGCTGACTATACTGCTAAAAAGATAGAAGCCCTAATGACTTGAAAGTATGTCTTGTCTATTACCGAGATTGGTATAAATGTACGGACTCTTCAACATAAGGTGTGATGGTCCTGATAAGGTTAAGGATTACGTTTGAAGGATGGTAGATTTCAAGTCCAAAATCATACTCATTAAGGAATTCATGAAACCATCGGTCATTCTGACAATTTGGTCTCAGGATATCACTCTTAAGAGAAATGGTGTCATTCACTGTTTTTGTGGGAAGAAATGACACATAAAGACATTGTAATGACATAAAACTTGCTTGTCCAAATGTAAGTCTAGAGTTAATGATTCATTGACATTCATTTATGAATTCAATTCCTATCAAAAGCCTCATCCGGTTCTTGGTGGCTAGATAGTGGTGTAACAAATTATGTTGTTTACCATAAAGGGATTCATAAATTTAAGGAAGCCAAATCAAAATGAATCATAACTCATCATGGGAAACAACATTTAACGTCGTTTTAGTGGAATATGTTGTTTTGACCATGGATACCTATTAGCATTTGACATTGAAAAACACTTTTATGTACCTTCCTTTAGATAGAACCTAGTTTCTGTATCATGTCTGGAAGTATACGGCTATTCTTTTGAGATAAATAACAATGTTGTTTCAATGTTTTATAAGTCAAATGAAGTTGGATGCTATAAATGGACAAATGAATTGTACCAATTGTGTTCACCTCCCAATGATATGTATGTCGTTTTACAATTGAAAATGTTGTTTTCAATAGAGATTTACCTAAAAAGCAGTCTTATACATTATAGCATGAATGTCTTGATTATATGTCTAGAGAAAGAGTAGAAAGACTGACAATATTGATATTTTGTCTACTTTTAAATGTTACCTAAAGACTTAAGTAGACTATTGTAGAAGTAAGATGATTAAGATAAAGAAGAAAACTGCAGTATGAAGTCCTAACCTGTTAGAGGTCATTGAAATTGATATTGGTGACCATGTATGGTAAAGTTATATTGGCGATTGTTTCCTTTTGATTAAAGAAAAGTTTGAATCTTTAGATAGATTCAAATTCTTTCGGACTAAAGCCAATAAATAGTTGGGATGAGTTTTAAAGATTGTCAGATATAACCACAATGGTGAGTATTTTGACAAATATGGCAATACTGGATAGCTTAAAGGGCCATTTGTTAAATACTTCGAAGATTCTGGAATAGTGACTTAGTTTGCTATACCCAAAAAGCTTGGAACAAATTGGTGTGGCTGAAATGTGTAATTCCACCATGATAGACATGATAGTGAGTATGATTACTAGGACTAATTTGTTAGGTTTTCTATAGGGTGAAATAACCCAATATGCATTAAATCGTGTTACTACCAAATGTGTTCCATTGGCTCCTTTTTAAGTTGTGGATCAGACGTAAGCTTGACTCGAATCATCTTAAGATTTGGAGCATCCTGCAAAAGTTTTGTTATATAATCCAACATTAAGTAAGTTGGAATCCAGAACCACTTGGTATCTTAACTAGATCATTTGAAGGGATATCAAGTTTTCAGATCCTAATGGAGGTGCAAAAGTTGTGGAATCATAGACAGTGAAGTCTCTAGAGTTCGACAAAAATACAGAGGATAGCTGCTATTAGACTATTAAAGATAATAGTATGGTGGGGACCATTATGTCTTTGTCTTTCCCTATACAGACAATTTGTCAGATTCCTGATGAAGTTTCTCAAACCTCTCGGGTGTAGGATGAAGTGACTATAGCTTCACTCAAGAGATATGTTACAGAAAGATGTTCAGTTATACCACTATACTATATAGTCTATCTGTAAGAGCATGATTACGATATATGCTACGTGGTCGATCTAATGACTTGTATATGTAAGTGTTGGTTCTTGTCCTCAGTCTGATATGTGGTTAGACATAATGAAAAGACAGGATGTAATTTATAAATGTGATACTGTTTGGGAGCCTATTGAATTGGTTGAGGGTCACAAGCTCATTCGCTGAAAATGGGTATATGAGACTAAGAGAAATTTCAAAGGAAATATTGAGAAGTTTAAACTCAAATTACTAATATAGGGTTTCACTCATAGAGAAGTTTAGTCTTTTCTAAAGACTATTTCAAAGTGAATATGGTATTACTGACTTATTTTTATATGGAGTTACATTATATAGATGATTTTAACTGTGTTTCTCAATGAATACATAGATAAAAAAAGTCTATGTGGTATAACCTGAAGGTTTTGCAGCGGATGATTCAAGTAAGCTTGTGTGTAAACTAAAAACCCTTATTTATGGCCTTAAGAGAGTATGTAGATCAGACGATGCTTGAAGTTTTATAGTGTTATCACTTCATTTAGTTTTGCTGAGAATAGAGTACATCAATGTATATGTTGCAAGGTTAGTGGGAGAAAATTTAGTTTTCTCAGATTCCATGTAAGTGATAACTTGCTTGTGATAGCAATATTGGATTACTGCATAAGATAATATGAATATTGTCAATGAATTTTGACTTGAAAGACCCAGGTCAAGTACCTTTTGTCCTTGACATTGAGATCTATAGAGATCGTTCTTGGCATATGTTAGATTTATCTCAGATTGTATATGTTGATTGTATTTTGAAAATATTCAATAAGCTAGGAGTTGCTACTGTTGTCAAGGCTGATAGATTGAATATCTGGCATTGTCCTTGTTTAAATTTTGGTAAAATCCAAATGAATGATATTTTTTATGCTAGTGCACTTAGAAGTGTCATACATGCTTAAGTCTGCATTAGACTAAATATTGCTTTTGTGGCAAGATTTTCAGGCAGATATTGGTCAAGTCTAAAACATGATCAGTGGATTGCTACCAATGAGGTTTTGAGACACTGAAAAGGATAAGAAAACTATATACTAACAAATATGTTCAAGATCTAGAGCTAGTAGGGTATTCAAATGCAAATTTTACTAGCTATAAGGATGACAAGAAGTTGATAACATAATATATCTTTGTATTAGCAAAAGGTGCAGTGTTATGACAAAGCTATAAACAGAAATCTATGGTATCATTTACTGTATAAACAGAGTTTATAACATGCCTTTTAGCTATTACTCAGGATATTTGACTTTGGAACCTCCTTAAGGAGTTGATTATATTTGATATTATGAATAGACTCATACGGTTGAATCGAGACAATAACTCTTCAATGTTGCTTATTAACAACAATAAGGGTCTCGAGGGGTCTAGATATATGACGGTCAGGTTTTTTACCATAACGAAATGATACATAATGGTGATACTACAACAGACCATATTTCCACAAATGATGTGGTTGTAGACCTACTAATTAAAGATTTTTGCCCTTGTGTACTTGAACGATATGTTGTGAACATGGGCTAAGGAGCATCATTGGATGTTGTTGTTTAGTGGGAGCTGTTTTGATTTTGCTCTAATAAAGCTTATATATGTTGCACATTCAATAAAGAGTTCATGAATGTGTGGTCACCATATTGAATTGATTATAAATGAAAATCTCAAGGTATTGTGTAAGCCTTGAGTGAAGGCTGAGGGCATTTGGTTATCAGCCTTGAACATATGTCTTAGTTACACATAAATAAATGTTCACCATAAAGATAAAACATATGGGTTCATTAGAACCATAAGGATATTCTCTAGTGGCACATCCGGTTTTCTGTGACACTTAAGGTAAGAGAATAGTGACCGACAAAAAGGATAACACATAAGATAAAACTCTTTATGAGATGTTATCAATTTACCACACAATCATATTAAATCCATATCAGTAAAGTTAATAGCACTTGTGACCATGAAAGGCTCTGTGTATGTATATGCAGTTATTGCCATGATCCAGTGTTAGAGACTTTATAGGATCGGATTGACTGTTAAGAATTATCTCTAAATGAACATAAAGGTGCACACATATAGTATGGTCTCAATTAATATAGCCCAAGTGGGAGAGTGTAAGAATTTTCTTGATGTGGGATACATTAATTAAGATTGTAATTAACCGTTTTTATAGAGTTGATCTAATAAAGTAGGATATGAAGTTTCTTAATAGTCAAATATGGGCCTGGCTTGTGTGGGCTGAGTTGGGCCCAGCTCGTGATGAGATGGCCCGTCCAAAACTCTATAAATAGCGCTAAGGTCCCTCATTTAGCCCTTATTCTTCCACAAACTCTCTCTCACCTCACATAAGGAAAATTGTGAGTGGTGGTCTCATCAAGCCAGGAACCGAGGGTCATAGAGGAGAAGAACTTGTAAGTCGGCTCGTCATATGAGCGTTGGATCGTCGTCATTCCGCATAAAGAACAACGGATTCCAAATTAGGTATGCAAACCTTTGTATTCTCCTCCTACATGTTCGATTTTCTAGCTACATCGATCTTGGGAAACCGCTTTGGTGGCTTACAAACTTGTCATAAGAACAAACTAGGGAGTTCTATGCAATAAATATGAGTTTTAGTTCTAGAAGAACAGAACAACAAACTATTTCTCGCTGCAAACAGGCTTCTTTCAGTCTCAACTCAACCTCAAATGACTAGAAATGTGGTCGGCCGTGCCTCCGAAACACCACCTGGCCCCAAAGTGAATAGAGGAGTGGACAGCAGCATTTTTGACCTGAACAGAGGTGCGGCGGATGCCAGGCCCCGATCTGAACAGAGAAACGGATGCCCCAATCTGAATAGAGGTGAGGCGTTAGGGCCCGACCCGATCGGAGGTGTGGTCGACGATGACTCCTAATCACCAATAGGCCCGGATCTAACCAGAAGACCAATCGACTACACGTCTCAAGCTCCACTAAGCCTCGATCCGACTGGAGGGGCAGTCGTCTGCAACTCCAAAACCCAGCTGTGAGCTTCCCCGACACATGGAGCTGTAGCTTGCATCTATCGCGACTCCTCGGCAGGATTATAGATGGGTTTGCCAAATCAATGGAGGCTAACTCAACAAAACAAGCAAAGGCAACAGCCTTGGTTTTTTTTTTTTTTTTTTTTTTGGCAGCGGCCTAGGTTGAAACCCTAGATTTTATTTTCTTAAAGATTGCCCCAAACAAAACAAGAAGAGAGATGCAAGTACACTTTGACTGCAGTGGAAAGTGGTCTCACTTCGGTTGGCAATAATGATAAGTTTTAAGATTTATAATACATTTTTCATAATTTATTCAATCAATTGAATGCTAAAGTTTCCACACTGAAAGAGCTAGTACGAGCACCTAGAGGGGGTGAATAGGTGCGAAAGCAAATTTTGCAAAATATAGTATAAAACTTTTCCTTTTAACTTGAGTCTGGTTGACAATAGACTTTGCAGGGAAAATCAAACTCTAACAATTAAATAGAGTTACAAACAAAGTGAAAGAGTTCAAGGAAGAGAATAAGAACACAAGGTTTATAGTGATTTTGCTTAATCCAAGCCTTCGTCCACTCTCCCGCACTAACAACCTACTGGCTGGATTTCACTATGAATAAAAAGAGTCGTTACAGTCTCACGTCCTTGATTCCACAGTGTAGAGATTCTACTATACTTCTTCAAGGCCTCTCAAATATCTAAACTCTCGTTTGAGTACAAATTTATTCTCAACAATTGAATCAGCAAAGAACAAGGAGCTTTAGACTTTGGAATTTATCTATCGCGCACACACTCGAATAACTAGAGCATCTTCCTTATATACTCCTTAATGCCTTCATAACCGTTGGCACCTTCCAAAGGAATTCTTCCAATTTACCCATTGGACATAATCAATAAGGGAGATCTCGAGTTACTTAAAGAATGTGATGATAGCCCACCAATCATGCTCACCTATACAATCAGGATTTAGGTTTCTATAAGTGGAACCTTTCAAGTATACTACGCCAATCAACAGATCCAAATTACTTAAATTAATTTCAAAACGAATAATAGATCTTGAGATGCTATCTCCAGCCGTGAGAACTTCTTTAGTCGCTCAAATCAAATCTTTAAAGAAATACTCAATTCTGGATAAGTCTTCTTCATCGGTCTAGAAACCGTCAATGAGGGCAGACTCTAAATCTTGAATTTGGCGGTCTGGTGGTCTTCAAACTTTGACGAAAGAGTCTGCAAGTCTTCAGACTAGATTGATGGAAACGTTTTGTCAGCTTCAAAACAAGTAATGAAGTTTTCTCCAACAATCTCCCCATTTTTTATGGTGACAAAACTTTCCTGCAGATTTAGATACTTTTGACCTATAAGACAATACTTAAGCAAACAAAAATATCTCACAAAAGATAAATAGATTAGGATAAAGATAGTATCGAATCTGCATCCATAGGAAATGAGTTAGTCCTGTAAAAACAACTATCTTTGCCATGAATATCAACAGCGCTTAAGATATTGTAAGCATTAAACGATCAAACAATCCAAACCAAAAAACATAGTCCAAACTAGTCATAACCAGACAAAAGTAAAGTCAAACAAAAGTTAAACAAAAGTCAAAACTGCAAATCCGCATCAACTTCTCCCCATTTTTGTCAGCATTAACAAGGTAGAGATGAAATAGAGATTTGGATAAAATTAAGATTGTTTTGGAACGCGAACAAGTTGGAAATCTCCCATTGACTTCACAGTCTCCTCCAGCTTTCTCAGATCCTCCTTCAGTTGTGCTATTTCCTCACCCTTGGCAGTTGCTTGAACTTAAAGATTAAGGGCCTGAACTTGATCATGGAAAGAAACTGAAGAAGCTTGACTGGCATTCTGCATATTCTGAATTTCGCATCACAAGGCATAAATCTAGCATCGCATCTCCATAAGAACATCAAGCAATCTTCGAAAGTTTACTAAGTTGTCAGTTTGAGTGCTTGCTTCAACATGATCGGTTTGGGGAGTATTGGCAGATGATGGCATTTCAGTATGAGCACCCAGACTCAGAGATGAAATCTCATGATCTTCTTTAGGAAATTGAGAGGCATATATTGATATTGCTAGTACGAGTATTTAGAGGGGGGTGAATAGGTATACAAAGATTTTTCTTGATAATTTCTGTATACTTGCGCAATACTTAGACAGTTGAAGGATTTACGAAGAGTAATAATCAACGTAAGACTAAGTAAGGAAAGAGAGAATTAAACACGTGGTTTATAGTGGTTCGGCTTGATTCAAGCCTACGTCCACTCTTCGCACCGACAGCCAATTTGGCTGGATTCCACTATGAACAAAGAGATGTTACGGTGTTGATCTTCCTTGATTTCTCGGTGTAGATGATCTACCACACTCGCTCAAGGTATCACCAAGTATAGACACTCTCTCGTGTATACAATTTCGCTCGATCGTATCGACTAATAATCAAGGTGCTTTAGACTCTGGAATTTTTCTATCAATCACGTTTTCAAACAACTAGAACGTCTTCCTTTTTATACTCCTTTATGCCATCATACCGTTGGCACTTACCAAAGGAATTCCTCCAATCTACCCGTTGGACGGAATCAATCAAGAAGATCATTCGAGCTATAAAAGGAACCTGACGATAGCCCATCAATCCTGTTCGCCCATACAATCAAGATCTTGGTTTCCAAGAATAGAACATTCCAAGAATACTTTGTCGACCATCGGATCTTCAATTGATCTAGATACGAACAAAAGAATCCGTTATATTTATCCAACCAAAAAGATCTTCTCCAGACGATAGGATTAAATCCTTAACCATATACTTCGGCTCTGGATTTCCTTCGTCACTGGATCAGAAAGACTGTCAATGAGAATAGGCTTGAGTCTTGAGTCTTGAGTCTCAAATCTTGAGTCTTGAATCTTGAGTCTAGTAGTCAGAAAGTCTTCGAGACTTTAAACTAGACGATCTGCGAGATACCAGACTAGCGAAGGAAATGTTTTGTCGCTTCAAAATATTCGGAACGATTTCTCCAACAATCTCCCCATTTTTGATGGTGACAAAACTTTCCTGTAGATTTGAACCACTTTGACCAGCAAAAACATTTCTCAAGCAATATGGCTATCTCATAAAATTTAACAAAACAACCAGACTCTGCATCCACAGAAAATTGGTTAGTCTTTCATGAGTAATACCATATAACAATACTTGAAATAAATGCAAATAGTTAAGCATCTAAATCCACAACCAATTCAGTCAAGTTCAAGTTTACACCCAAGTTTACTCAAGTCATAAACAAACATATTCAACCACAAAAAATAAATTTAAAGTCAAAGAAAGTTGGTTGGTTGGTTGGTTTAAATTGCTTCTCTCCCTTTTTGTCATCATTAAAAAGGTGAGAAATGAGTCATGTACGCTTGGGAATGCGCACGATCGGAAATCTCCATGGACTGGACTACTCCTTCTAGCCTCTTCAAGTCCTCCCTTAGTTGTGTAACCTCCTCTCCTTTGGCATTGGCTTGAAGTTGTAGAGCGAGGTCTTTCATTTTATCCTCCAGGGTAACTGAAGATGCTTGTCCAGCATTCTTCATGGCTTGAATTTCACAGTCCAGAGCATAGATTTGGCCACGCATTTCCAGAAGAATATCCATAATACGACGAAAATCTGCAGAATTATCCGTCTATGTACTAGCATTTGCTTTCTCAGATGGAGTGAATGCAAACGATGGCGCTTCAGTATGGTCTTGTAGATTTGGTTATGACGTATCGTGACCTTCTTCAGGCAATTGAGAAGCCTGAAATTCTTCTGGGGCTGCTGGAGATTGTCTTAGACCTTCACTATTGGCAGCATGAGGTGAGGACCTTTCTTGCTCGCCAACTCCCCCTGTCTCTAGGACATCAAGAGGGGAAGAGTGATGATCATGCTCTTCGTATCCTTCTCTCAGATTCAGCCGCAGACTTTTCTTGCTCTTCTTCTCCTTCTTCTTCAGCTTCTTTCTCCTTCTCTCTCTGCTCTTATTCTTCTCTGTTCTTGTCTTTTTCTTCTTCTTCTCTCTGTTTCTTCTACTGTTCTGTTGATTGGGGAACATAACGTCTTGTCCTTATCAAAGCAGTGATTGTGAGATCTTCCTCTTCATCTTCATCCTCCAAGATGAGAGTTCTCTTCTTTTTGGTTGGGGCACCAATGGCTTCCTTTCCCTTTCTTTTTGAAGCGACGGACGGGCGGAGTCTTTACTCTGAATTTCTCCATTGTCTTAGAAAGTTCTTTCAGACGCATCTTTGTCAACATCTTTAAACCTACCACCATCTTATCGCACGGTCGAACACAAAGAGTGTGTGGAGGTTCAATATTCATGTGTCTGAAGATCTTGGTCACCAGACCTAGATAAGGCAATTGTCCCTTGTCTTTCGACATTGCTCTGTACATGTGAAAGAGAATAGTGTGAGGGAGAGAGAACTTCTTCCCTGAGTTGATTGCGTACATCAATTTTGCTTCGGAATTAGACACATCAGTCTTTGATGTAGACTTCGGCCTAATGCAATTGATAACAATTTTGTGCAACACAATATTGATGGCACGCATCCTTGAATAGATGATTTTTCCCTCAATATCTCTATCTTCGACAAGGTCCATTGTGGCATGAGCAACTGAGACTTTGACTGGTTGATAACGTCCTCGTTCAACTCCAATTATGTCCGCCAACATATCCACATCCAACACATAATCCTGATCTCGAACACTGAAAGATATTCTATTCGCATCAATAAAGCTAAGATTTGAATAGAAATATGCAATCAGTTGTGCATATCTGTCCGTGGTGTCAGTGCAAAAACGTTCCAGTTGAAGCAGACTGAACTTCTCTCTCAAGTTCACATTCACAGCATCCAAGAAATCGAAATCGACACTCCTAGGGTTTATCACCCCTCGTTTCAACAGTTTGAAAAGCAAATTTTCCTGTTCCTTCGATTTAAATAACTCCATCCTCTTTCCCTTTACCTTCGCAGCAACACCCATTCTCGGTTGAAAATCAGAGAACATTTTGTCATCATCGTTCCCATCAGTCAAATTTGGTCCCGACATACGAGGATCACTGGTAATATTTGCAAGTGCTTCCTCTGCTTTACCTTTAGGAGCAATTCCCAAATCCTCCATTTTCTTTAGAAAGATATACTCATTCCCATAGTTCTTTTCTTTAAGAAAATCATCCACATATTTCATCGGAGTCGCAGTACTTTTCAACGCACGGTAAAGTTTGTAAATAAACGAGGGTTTTGGACTCTTACGGGTCTGCATCCTCGATTATCTCTTCCTCCGGATGTTGACCCGCACCTTGTGGGGTAGAAGGCGTTGAGTGATGTGGTGGAGAATGAGTCGGGTTACGATGCGACTCGATAGTTCTTCCTCTTCTTCGTGAGATCGAAGTGGGTAGGTCCCTCCTTCATCCTCTGTGGTCCCCTTGTCGCGATTCTTGAAGACTTCCTCGAAGAAGACATCCTTCTTGTCGCTGAGAGATTCCTTTGCTTGCTTTCCCAAGAAAAGATGACAACTTTCTCGAGGATGAACTCGAAGTAGAAACCAGATTGAGAGGAGAATGCTTTTAAGGTTTTTGAAGATTGAAAGTGAAAACTATATATATATAACTCAGTTTTGAAAAGGGGAAGTTCAATCGGTACAAGGAAAGTGTACGAATACCTCTTTTCGAAATCAATAACTGCCAAAATTAATCCTTTTGAAAAGACAAGTTTTTCGATTTTTACGGAGACTACAAAATAACTGAACGAAAGATCATACGTTTTCGAGTTTAGATAAAGTAACAACTTATAGTCTATAGTCATCAACGTCTGAGTCTGAGAGATTTGAGCCTGAGAGATTTGAGTCTGACGGTCATCAACTTTCTGAGTCTGAAGGTTGGAGAGTCTCTAGATTTAACTTCTTCGAGCTTCAAAATGTTGAGTCTGGAGCGGATAAAATCAAATTGATTTTTCTCCAAAGGCTTTGTGAATATATCCGCTAGTTGACTTTTTGAATCAACAAATTGAATCGAGATTTCTCCACTCTGAATATGATCTCTAATGAAATGATGTCGAATTTCTATATGCTTTGCTCTTGAATGAAGAATTGGATTTTTGGTGAGATTGATTGCGCTGGTGTTGTCACATTTGATTTTTGTGCATGAGTCTTCAATCCCAAAGTCTTGTAGCTGTTGTTTTATCCATAGAATTTGTGAACAGCAACTTGCAATGGCAACATACTCTGCTTCTGTTGTTGAGAGAGCTACAGTGCTTTGTTTCCTTGAAAACCAAGACACTGTCCTGCTTCCAAGCAACTGGCAAGTTCCTGAAGTACTCTTTCTATCGACTTTGCAGCCGGCCAGATCTGCGTCTGAATATCCCAGAAGATTAAAGTCTCTCTTCTTAGGATACCAAAGACCAATGCTTGAAGATGAAGTAACGTATTTAATAATACGTTTTGTAGCACTGAGATGGGATTCTCTAGGATCTGATTGAAACCTAGCACAGATGCAAACACTCAACAAAATGTCAGGTCTAGAAGCAGTAAGATAAAGAAGTGAACCGATGATGCTCCTGTACAGCTTTTGATCAACTTTCTTCCCTTCCGCATCTTTGTCTATCTTCAAAGAACTTGACATTGGTATATCAGTCTTCTTGCAATTTTCCAATCCAAATCTTTTGACAAGATCATTAGCATATTTTTCTTCAATTGCTTTATTTGAAGGCCAAGAAAGAATGTTAATTCTCCCATCATACTCATTTCAAACTCATCCCGCATAGAATTAGAAAATTTCTTGCATAGACTTTCATTAAAGGATCCAAAAATAATGTCATCCACATCTATTTGAACGAGTAAAAAGCTTTTGTTTTCCTTTTTGATAAATAAAGTAGTATCTACTTTACCTTTGACAAAACCATTATGTAATAAGAACTTACTTAGTCTGTCGTACCAAGCTCAAGGTGCTTGCTTTAGACCATACAAGGCCTTTTCGATCAAGAGGCGAGTCGGCTTCTTTGGGTCTTCAAACCCAGGTGGTTGTTCCACATAAACTTCCTCTTGGATAAGTCCATTTAGGAAAGCACTTTTGACGTCCATTTGGAATAACCTGAAATTTTTGTAACAAGCAAACGCAAGTAATAGATGAATAGCTTCTAACCTTGCTACGGGAGCGTAAGTCTCATCATAGTCTATTTCTTCTTCTTGCGTGTATCCTTTGGCCACGAGTCTTGCTTTATTTCGTACGACTTTTCCTTTTTCATTCATCTTGTTTCGAACACCCATTTGGCTCCAATAACAGTTTTACCTTTTGGTTTAGATGTCAATTCCCAGACATCGTTATTGTTGAACTGTCTGAGCTCCTCTTGCATAGCTTCAATCCAGCTTTCATCAGATAAAGCTTCTTCTATGCTTTTTGGTTCAATTTCAGAGATGAGAGCCACAGCACTAGACTCTTCACGTCTTTTGGATCTGGTGTGAATTCCTTCATTAATTTCACCTATAATGAGATCTTTGGGATGACTGGACTTGTGCTTCCAGTTACTGGTTGATTTGTCTAGATGATGATCTCTTTCTTTATTTGAATCTTCATGAACATCTTGATGCTGGTCTTCCAGAGTCTAAGATACTTTTTGAGTTGTAAGCTTAGGAAGGTGGAGCGAGGTTCGGACTCTTCATATTGAGTCTCGACTGGATTAATCTTGCGTAGAGTCTTGAAATTTGACATTCATTGACTCCTCCACCGTCTGGCTCTTCTTGTTATAGACTCTGTAGGCTTTGCTTGATGTAGAATATCCAAGGAATATGCCTTCATCTGATCTTTCTTCAAACTTACCAACTCGATCTTTTGTATTTTTCAATATAAAGCATTTGCAACCGAACACATGAAAGTATGAAACAATAGGCTTTTTACCTTTGAATAATTCATAAGGGGTTTTCTCAAGAATAGGTCTTAGGAAGACTCTATTGATGATATAGCATGCTGTTGAAACACTTCAACCCAAAATCGTGAAAAATTTTACTTTCAATTAAAAGAGTTCTAGCCATTTCTTGAAGAGATCTATTCTTTCTTTCCACAACTCCATTTTGCTGAGGAGTGTATGGAGAGGAGAACACATGCTTAAATCCAAATTCATCGAACAATTTTGTGAAATCTTGATTTTCAAATTCTCCTCCATGATCTGTTCTTATACTTGAGATAACACATCCTCTTTTATTTTGAACCTTTTTAGCAAAATTTTCAAAATATGAAAAGGTTTCTGACTTACTTGCAATGAAATATACCCAAGTAAAGCGGGAGTAATCATCCACAATTACTAGGCAATATTTCTTACCTCCAATACTGGGTTCGGTTGGTCCGAAGAGATCCATATGCAGCAACGTAGTACATGATTAGTAGAGACATGATTTATTGGCTTAAATGAGTTTCTTACCTGTTTTCCCATAATACAAGGTGTGCATGGATCGGACTTTTGATATGGTAATTTGGGTAGACCTCGAACAAGCTGCTTTGATGAGATTTTGGCTAATTGCTTCATATTGACATGGCCAAGCTTTCGTGCCATAAGCTTGCTTCATCTTGGATTGAAATTAGGCATTGAGATTCATTCAATTTCATGTCTAAGAGGTAGATGTTTCCATGTCTTCGACCCATGAAAGACTGAGTAGAGTCTTTACTAATTCCATAGCAAATTCCTTCTTGAAAGGAGATCTAGAAACCAGTATCACACAGTTGGCTAATGCCGAGGAGGTTATAGTTCAGTCCTTCCACTAAAGAAACATTGCTTATTGTGAGATTTCCAATTTTCACAGTTCCAAATCCCACAATGCTTCCTTTGCCGTTTCCTCCAAATGAAACGTTTCCACTGTTTACTTGAACAAGCTTTACGAAGCACTTTGAGTCTCCTGTCATGTGTCTTGAACATCCGCTGTCAAGATACCATTTTATCTTTTTCTTGACGGAGACCTGCATTTAAAAGAGAGTCTCAAGTTTTCTTTGGTACCCAAATTTTCTTGGGTCCTTTAGTGTTAGTAGGATAAACATTATTAGGCCATACTTTCTTAACAGGCTTCCAAACCATAGGACACTCTTTTTCAAAGTGATCCTTACTTTGTTACACTTTGAACACCTTAGAGCATTTCGACCAACAAACTTTACAAAAGCTTTCTTGAAATGATTTTTGTAAGCCTCTCTCGACGGTCTTTTCTTTATTCTTTCTTTAACTTTAGGAAAATCAATCAAGGGAATTGTTTCCGCTGTCATGCCTAGACCAGACTTATTGAAGTAAGGTCTTTGAACAGAAAGAACTTTTTCAAGCTTTTCGGATCCTATCGAAAACTTCTTTGAAATATTTGATAAGTCCGTTTTTAAGAAAACATTTTCTTTCAAAAGATCATCTTCTTTTTCTTTAAGAGCATAAACATTTAGGTATAGACTTTTAACTCTTTCTTCTAAAATGACTTCCTTTTGTTTTAGAGCTGAGTTTTCTTTTTAAGTTCGGAAATTCTTTTGAGAGAAGTCTTAAGGCGAAACACAGTTCATCAATATATTTAGAGACTTTGACAGGAATTTTAAAACCACTTACCTCAAATTCACTGTCGAGTCTAATCTAGAATCTGAGTCCGAGTCCGAATGTGCCATCAAACATATGTTGGCATATTCATTATCACTTTCTTCACATTCTCGTATCACTCCGGGTTTGGCTTTGAGAGCTTTTCGAAACTTCTCAGCTTTTCCTCTTTTCTTCTTCGAAGAGGACAGTTGGGTCTGATGTGTCCCTTCTTCTTACATTCAAAGCAGACTACATCTTTGTTTGGTTCCTCATCATCAACAGACTTGGTCTGCTGTCTCTGGAAACTTTGTTTCTTTGAGTTGAACCTTCTGCCTTTTCTATTCAGTTTTATGAATCTTCTTATCATGAGGGCGAGCTCCTCATCGTCCATATCATCTTCAGAATCTGCATCATCGAGTCATCATTTGATTTTAATGCAATAGATTTCTTACCTCTTGGATCTTCGTCTTCATTAATTCGTTCCACTTCATATGATTGAAGAGTTCCAATCAGCTCGTCGACAGAGATAGAGGCATAATTCTTTGCGTTTCTCTTATTGAAGTCTTTATATGATTCCACTCCTTGGAGAGTCCACGCAGTAGTTTGTTCACCTTCATGGGATCAGAAATTTTTGTCTTTGGTTCTCAAGACCATTGACAATATCTGTAAAACGACTAAACATGTCAGTTATAGATTCTCCTGGTTTCATTTTGAAGGCTTCATATTGACCGAGGAGAATGTTAATTCTGGTCTCCTTCACTCGATCTGTCCTTTCATAGGTGATGTGTAATCTATCACATACTTCTTTTGCTGTAACACAAGAAGATATTTTGTTATATTCAGTTGGAGATAAGGCACAATATAAAGAATAAATTGCTTTTGCATCAAGTGCTTGTCTCTTGTTTATCTCTTCCTAAGTCATTCCGCTGGCATCAATAGTTTCTTTTCCTCTTTCAGAGATTGATGCAGCAGTAGGAGTAATTCCTTTTTCCACAACGTCCCATTCCAGAGGATCCTTGGATCGTAGGAAAGCTTTCATCTTGTTCTTCCAGATGTTGTAATCCTTTCCGTCAAAGTAGGGTGGTCTGGTATTGCTTTGCCCTTCCATCAGCCCTGGTGCTAGCATACTAGTCATGGATCTTTTACTCTGAAGTAAAACACTTCAAACAAAGTAAGAACACGGGCTCTGATACCAATTGATATTGCTAGTACGAGTACCTAGAGAGGGGTGAATAGGTATACAAAGATTTTTCTTGATAATTTCTGTATACTTGCGCAATACTTAGACAGTTGAAGGATTTGCGAAGAGTAATAATCAACGTAAGACTAAGTAAGGAAAGAGAGAATTAAACACGCGGTTTATAGTGGTTCAGCTTGATTCAAGCCTACGTCCACTCTTCCGCACTGACAGCCAATTTGGCTGGATTCCACTATGAACAAAGAGATGTTACAGTGTTGATCTTCTTTGATTTCTCGGTGTAGATGATCTACCACACTCGCTCAAGGTATCACCAAGTATAGACACTCTCTGTGTATACAATTTCGCTCAGACTGTATCGACTAATAATCAAGGTGCTTTAGACTCTGGAATTTTTCTATCAATCACGTTTTCAAACAACTAGAACGTCTTCCTTTTTATACTCCTTTATGCCATCATACCGTTGGCACTTACCAAAGGAATTCCTCCAATCTACCCGTTGGACGGAATCAATCAAGAAGATCATACGAGCTATAAAAGGAACCTGACGATAGCCCATCAATCATGTTCGCCCATACAATCAGGATCTTGGTTTCCAAGAATAGAACATTCCAAGAATACTTTGTCCACCATCGGATCTTCAATTGATCTAGATACGAACAAAAGAATCCTTTATATTTATCCAACCAAAAAGATCTTCTCAGACGATAGGATTAAATCCTTAACCATATACTTCGGCTCTGGATTTCCTTCGTCACTGAATCAGAAAAACTGTCAATGAGAATAGGCTTGAGTCTTGAGTCTTGAGTTTCAAATCTTGAGTCTTGAATCTTGAGTCTGGTAGTCAGAAAGTCTTCAGACTTTAAACTAGACGATCTGCAGATACCAAGACTAGACTGAAGGAAACGTTTTGCAATTTCAAAATATTCTGGAACGATTTCTCCAACATATATATCTTCTGGATCGACAGGAGAACGACTAACATCATCACTAGTAAAAACAAGTGAAGAAGTACCTCTTTTCTCAGCAGCTCCCCCTATTTCAATGCCTTTAGGTGGAGAGAAGTACTCCTCATGCTCTATCTCTTCTTCAATGACATAATGACCTTGTTCTCCTCTTTCTTCTTCTTCTACAATTCTTTCTTCCTCTGCTTCTTTCCTCATCATTTCCCTCTCTTCACTCCTCAGCTCTATTTCTTCTCTATCTTAATCCTCTCTCTCATTTGTCTCTGGAACAAAACGCTGTAAGTTTCTTAATGCAAGAGTGGAAATGGTGATATCTTCCTCATCTTCTTCATCCTGCAAGATGAGTGCTATTCTATTCTTGGATGGAGTTGTCATGGGCTCCTTGCCTTTCCGTTTTGCAGCCACAGAGTCTTGATGAGTCTTGACAAGGGTCTTCTCCTTAAAGCACTCTAAAGCTTTGTTTAGCTCCTTCAAACGCATTTTTGAAACCATCTTCAGTCCCACCACCATTTGATCATAGGTTCGAACACATAAAATCTTGGGAGGTTGAATATTAAAATGTTTGAATAGCTAAGTAACAAGTGCTGAATAAGGGAGTTGGCCCTTGTCCTTCACCATTGACCTATACATGTGAAACATGATGGTGTGTGGCAGAGAGAATTTTTTACCAGCATTGATAGCATACATCAGCTTCACTTTTGCATTGGAGGCGTCAGTCTTTGATGTCGATTTGGGTCTTAGACAATTAATCATAATCTTGTGAAGCAAGACATTTGAGGCATTCATCCTCAAGTAAGAAATCCGGCCTTCTGCCATTCCATCCCGAACAAGCTCCATAGTCGCACGACCAATAGACACACTAATTGATTGGAACATCCCTCTCTCTACTCCAATCACAAAGTAATTGTCGTAAAATTTCGAGAATGGTAAACTGGAAATGAAAGAGTTGGGAATGGCCGAGGCGTGTAATGGCCATCCTCAAAAGTAAATTCCACCGTTCACAAAGTACAGAAGTTGTGTCGCGGCTATCTTTGGGAATTGGCAGACCTTGTAAGTAGTGTACCCCACACCATTTAGGTAAAGAAGGAATAACATGAAATGCATAACCATCGGAGAGCAAAAGAAACAAGTATTTCGCATGTGAAAATTTTCAGGTGCATAGATTTGGGCATATCAAATAACGAACAAAGTGGTTGGTCTTTGTAGAAGAAAGATGGGAGTATATAGGCATCAGCTAGCTTGACTAAGAATAAATGTCACCACGGCTTGGGAAATAACTAAGAAATGGCTAGCACATCAAATTAACATAGGCCAGTAGAAGGTCAGCAATGGTCGAAGGTCACATCTATGGGTATTAGATTTAGTGCAAATAGACATTTTGAAATACACTTCACATAACAATCTCCCACATACTTCAAAAGTTATCCTGAAAAGGTATCCTGAAGAAGAGAAAGAACAAATGCTGGTTTCGTAGTGGAGTGCAATACAATCTGGTGTCTTTTGGTCTATGAACCAGACTTAGAAATAATGCGACATACCTTACAAAACCAATGATGAAGCTTATGCCTTCTATGAACAAAGGTTGGAGGTTAGAGTCCTCACTGATCACTCTACACCCTCACAATATTTGCCGTCCGACTTGAGTATGTGCTAATAGGCCATTCGCACAGCTGGTTACTCATGAGTGCTATAAAGATTCGGCAATAAATCCCGTAAAAGCGAACCCATTCCACACTTATATAGGTGTTCCTGTCAAGTGCACAATTCAATAAATACACTACCCATAACATTTTGGAATTCATTAAGAACTTAACCCATTCTCATTTAATATGCAATCACATACATCATAGGAAGGAGGGACTTTGAAACATTTTTGGTGTTATAAGATCACAAAAAGGCTCGTTATAAGCCATATGAACCTACTTCAAGGGATCTCCACTACAGTACCCATATATTAGTTGGGTTACCGCCATCATAGATATCTCAAATAGGCATGAATCTCATTCCTCTCGATATTTCAATTATTTGTTTTCTTCTAGAAATTTGTCAGAAAATTGGCCAAATTTCCTTTCGACTTCAACTAATGGATCAATCTAAATCCTTGCTAAAGCAACTGCTTCAAGAAATAATGTTTCAATGGAATGTGTCTTCTCTTGTCATTGTGTGCTTTATCTTTAGCAACGGCTATTGTAGTTTGGCAATTAGAGCGCATGGACACATACGTTGTTGGTTTCATGCACAACAAAAGTTCTGCTAGGAAATCCCTCAACCACTTGAGCTCTAAATTCCGAGTCAAAAGTGGATTTTGAAAGATTAGATTGTTCAGCTGATTTCCAAGACACTACACCACCACCAAGGGTGAATCATAACCGCTAATAGCTTGGTCTCATTTGAACTTGAGAGCGAAATAGCATCACCGTATCCTTCTAACTTAACACAAAGTCCCTTATTATACCAAGTAAGATAACTATATGATTTTGGAGGCATGAATACATGCTATATGTTCCCCGCTCTATAGGATGCGTCATGACAATGTTTTCACATGCCTCCAATCACAATCGTAACTATAATTTTGTCTTGATAAATGAGGAATCCCTAATTATATGGCTAAAGCCCATACCATATTCAAACATGCATTATGTCACAACGAGTCATAAAATATACATTTACATCAGATCAAACATACATGTATATCTAATTTCATATATACATAAATATTTAATTAAATATATATGTTCATTTTACGTTGTAAAACAAACAAGCCCAATCATGCACTTTTCTAAGTTCATATACTATCTTCAATTTGGCAACAAATATTCGGCTTTGTTCTCGTAATAGATAAGTCCAATCTAAGCAAGGTCGGTCTCATTGAAAAGATAAGACGACATATTAAACAAACCAATTCATTCCCAACTTGATGTAAGGTCAGAAATTATTTAATATTCACAAGGTCGGTCTCATTGAAAAGATAAGCAATTCATTCCCAACTTGATGTAAGGTCAGAAATTATTTAATATTCACCACGAACAGTACAACGCGGTACTGTACCCCTCATGCACCACCAGCAAAGATTTATATCTCGTTAACTGTAACTCCAAATTGAGAACCATAACTTACTACAGAACGCTAATAAAATCTAGATGAAATATCACAAAAATTGAAACAAGCCTACAGAGATGCCTGTAAATACGATTTTGCCCCTGATGGGTAAATACCTCAATTGCTTGACATTTCCACTTCAATTAGGTGGGGTAGTAGAGATTGAGAGAGCCCTGAAATTTCATTTGCTAATCTAGCATGCCACATATCAACTGAGTAAATCAAGTGATGATGTTTCTGTAGTTCATTTGTGTACCTCCTTTAGTGCTGGTTTTCCTGCGCCATATCAACTATGGAAGTCATTTCCTTTGACTTCATTGCGTATGGCTTCTTGCTGATGGCGTTTTCAAGATGATGTGTTAGCTTCGAAGATGTTGGTGTCTTTTGATTACCAAACACTAAATTTTGAAGATATTCAGTAAAGCCTTTGCGTACGGCATGGTCGGGACGATAGGCACTGCAGTAGCAACAGAGGACGATGGCACCACAACATGAGTATTGGGTCAACAGCTCCAGTAGGAAGGGGGACATCAGTTCCAGCAGCAACATCTAAAGAGAGCGAATTTTATCCTTGAGATTGTTTTTGTGACATCCTGAAATTCGACCCCGTTTCGATAAAGTGAAATGGGCATTTCGTCGACGTGCCTATGGCCCTTTTTCACTGAGCTGATCACTCACGAGTTAACTAACCTATTGGGTAAAACCGTTAAGGGATGTATCAGCTGCAAAATCCCTAAAAGCTACCTAATTGGTTGGATTGAGCTAAAATCACATCTGATCGATTTTTAACCAAGAAATTGAACTCGATTTTGGGAATCGAATTTTAAGCGCGTCATAATTCTTATTTTTAATAAAGAAATTATCGGAAGAAAAATTGAAAACCAAAAGAAAATAGAAAGGAAAAGGAAAAGAGAAAAGAAAAATTGAAATAATTGTATTATGTATTTTCTTTTTCCTTTTTTTTCTCTCTCTCCCCCTTTTCTTTCTCTCTCTTTTCCTCTCTTTTTCTCTCTTTTCTCTCTCTTCCCTCCCCTTTCCCTTTCCCCCTCGTGCGGATTTCCCCACCACTTGCCCTCTCTCTCTCTTTCTTTTCCCTCTTTGACCGGTCAATACCTATCCCTCTCTCTCTCTCTCTCTCTCTCTCTCTCTCTCTCTCTCTCTCTCTCTTTCTTTTTCTTCTTCTTCTTCCTCCCCGTGCATCTGAAGAAGCGAACTAGAAGAGGAAGCTCAAGCAGAAGCCGCTGCTCGCCGCCCATCCCGCCGCCCGCACCCGCGACGCCCGCCCGCTCACGCCGTGCACTCCGCCCTGCGTCCGTCGCCGCTGCCGCTCCTCCCCCGTGCGAATCGGCTCTTGCTCAGCTCGGTTCCGCCTCGACTAGCCCCCGTCCGGCCACCTCCGGCCGCCGTTCGACCCCGCCGGACCTCCCCGGCTTCCCCCTCACCCTCCGCCGGCCTTCCCTCACCATTTTGGCCACCGGAGCAACCCCGGCCAGCCCCGACCGGCGACCCACAAAGTGGGTTTCCAGCACTTTCGGGCTCGTTTTGGGCCGTTTCCGGGCCCCGAATCCGAGCCGTGCTTTGGGAAGTTTTGTTCTTCGCGTCGCCCCGTCGGATTGATCTGATTTGCGCGCGATTTGATGAGTAATCTCACTAATCCCGGATTAGTTGGCTAATTATGCTTAAGGTTGGTTTAGTTTTAATTAATTATGTTTAGGTTGTTAGATTAGAATAAATTAGCAATTATTAGTCAATTGTGATGTGATTTAGATAAATTGATTGCGCAATTAGCAAGTAGACGTGGTCTACTAATTATTGGAAGTGCCTCGGGATTTTTCCCGACCCTTAGTGGGCTTCAATTAGGCTTTTCGGGCCTAAGTGGAATTTTTAGTATTTAAATATTAATTTTCGGAATTAAATTAAATAATTATTTATTTTCCGAAAATTCAATTGAGATGGTCTGGAACCGAAATTTTATGCTGATGACCGTGGTGAAGTTCGTTTATTTAATCGAGCTTTACTTTGAGCTAAATTGAATTTTTAATATTAATTATTTAATTTTCGAAATTAATAATTAATTATTTATTTTTCGAAAATTAAGATTTTGATCGCCGACGACCGAAATCTCGTGCTGATCGTCGTGGCGCAGTCCGTTTATTTATTTGAGCTCCACGTTGTATGGAATTGAATAAATTGTGATATTTTAGGGATTTACCCTAAATTGATTGAAATTGATTGAGATTGAATTGTTGATTGGTAAATGGCCAAGTATTTTATTCAGCATTTATAATGCTTTGTTGAGTTGATTTAATTATTTGATTGAGAAATCGTTGGGCATTGGTTGTCGGTATTGAAAGTAGATTGGTAATCACTTGAAAGAGGACACGTGGGCTCAGTGAATTGAAATATCACCTGGAGAATGCACGTGAATTCAGTGGTTGAATATGTCACCTTGGCGAAAAGGCTGAGAGAATGCAGGAATTCAGTGGTTGAATATGTCACCTTGGTGAAAAGGTCACCTGAGAGAATGCACGTGGCTCGGAGACTCAGTATGTCGTCCTGGAGAATGCACGTGGCTCAGTGACAAAGTTTGGCATCTAAAATGGCACGTGGGCTCGGTGAATTGATGCATCACTTTGGTGAGATAGCACCTAAGAGAATGCTCATGGGCCCAGGCATCTAAAAGGGCATGTGGGCTCGGTGAATTGATGCATCACTTTGGTGAGATAGCACCTAAGAGAATGCACGTGGGCCCAGGCATTTAAAAGGGCACGTGGGCTCGGTAAATTGATGCATCACTTTGGTGAGATAGCACCTAAGAGAAGGCACGTGGGCCCGGGCATCGTAAAAAGGACACGTGGCTCGGTGACTTGATGTATCACTTTGGCGAAGAGGTCGCCTTAGAGAATGCACGTGGGCCCAAGGTTCGAGGCACGTGGACTCGGAGACTTGGAATGTCATCCTGGAGAATGCACGTGGCCTAGCTTTTAGATACTCCTCCGTGGAGAATGAATTGTATGACATGTAATCGACTGGTTTGATTTGTTTGAAGTAAATGGATGTTTATTGTGAATTGTACTGACTTGCAAGGTAGGATCTAAGGCCAAGGTAAGTCCTCTGCCCTGTGCGTGATTAGGCAGCCTATAGTATAATGGTTTACTAATCGGGCTTAGTGGGGTAGAACTCGCTAAGACATAGTCTCATCCTAGTTTGGGGAAATCATTTCAGGACCCCCTTGAGGAGCTGAGGAGGAATCCGAGAAGGAGTACTCTGCGATGAAACTTAAGGAGAAAGATTTTTGGGAGAAGAAGATAATCTCGAAAAGGGCCTTAAATACGGCTCGAATGGCTGAGAGTTTATCTTCTTTTGAGATCTCCTTTTTGATGTGATTAAAGTTTAGAGTAAAAAGTTATAGAGTGCTCTGGTTTGTGTTTTGTATAAAAGTTTGGTTATAAATTTCAATATGAAAAAATGGCCCTGCTTTTCTATCCCATCGTTTTATTGTCTAGGGATTTTAACTGCTTCCGCATTTGCTTAATAAATGAAAGGGTCGGCGATACATTGTCCTGGAATATCACATTATAAAATCGACCAAATGAGAAGGATGTATGCGTGCCCAAGGATCGGGGCGTGATAGTTTTGAAATTTCAAAGAAGGCAAACTGGAAATGTGGAAATTGAAAATGTCTGAGGGGTGCAAGCACCATCCTCAAAGATAAGTTGTGCCCTTTGCAAAGTGTGTTGTGGCTCTCTTTCAGAATTCAACAGACCTTCTATATAATGGGCACCTCACTATTCAGATGGCATTCGATCAACATGAATTGCGAAACATTTAGGGAGCAAAAGCAAAGGGTATTCATGCGAGCAAATGCTTGGGTGCATAAATTTGGGCAAATCGAAGAAAGAAGTGGTTGGTATTTATAGAGGAAAGAAGGTGTACATGGGTAACGGCAAGTTCGACTAAGGATAAATACTACAACGGCTAGTGAAGTAACTCAAGCAACGACTAGTTCATTCAATAAGCAACGACTAGTTCATTCAATAAGCAACAACCAGTAGAAAGTCAACAATGGTCAAAAGTCACTTGTATGTACATTTGATTTTATTGTATATAGACTTTTTGAAATGCATATGCAACATGACTACAGTTGAGTTATAAGAAAAATGGAGAAACATTATGACATTATACTAGAGAATTTCTTCGACAAAAGGAGTGAGTGGGATGCAAATGATCATGCTACAAAAAGGGAAATTTTCCATCGGCAATAAGATGGTTTATACATGAAGAGTTCAGCAATGTTCTTCAAGTCTTGGATAAATTGAAAATGAAAGAAGCATTAGATGGAACAGATGGAGTCCAGGAGGATTTATCCTTCAAATTGTCGCAATTTAGCCATAAAACCCAAATAGAAACAGCTTGAGTATATGACATAAGCTTTATTCCATCATATAACCCTTCTAAGACCAAGTATTCGATTTGAAATCCCAGAGGACAATAGCTCTGTTTGATTTGGTTAATCCTAAAATCAGATATAGCTTTGAAACTTGTTGAAAGTAGATGGAACTTATAAAGAATGTACATCACCATTCAGAAACATCACGAGGTCCTTAGCAAAAAGCATAAGTGCCTAAAGTGAATTTCGCAACAACAGACTGAAACTTCAAACTCCCTCCAGTAGTAGTTGCTCTAACAACTTTGATATGACCCCAATAGCAATCACTGACAAAAAAGGCAAGAGGTCATCTTGTCAAAGACTTCTTTTTCTATAATCCAAGAGTACAGGTGTGAAGGCTTGGCTATCGGAAAGCCTATGAAACATCTTGTAGGCCTATAAGGGGTTAGGTTAAGGTTTTTGGTTTATGTAGATGGAATAGTTTTGACGCAATTGGTGGGATTTGAATGGATGAGCTCTAGTTGTTGAGCTAGAAATCCTTTAATGCCACAAACAATTGCGGTATGCTAGCTTTTCTTTTTCTAGAAGAATTAGTGGCTAACTCACTATTTACACTGACTGAGAATACACACATTTTTCTTTTGAAGCTATGAATTGAGGGGGAGCTCCAATGGAATGAAAAATTATTAAGAATAAGCTACCGATTATTGAAGGCATTTGTACCTGACATGAAAGGACAACTAATAACCACATGCATGTGACATTGTTGTGGTTCATTTTCACATAACTATAGAGTTTCGGATAATCAATTCATTACATCGACTATTGCCTGTCCAAACACGATATTTGAGAGCATCGCTCGCTTAAGCTTGAAGGTAGTGGTGAATCTTAGAAAAATGATTTTTTGGAAATAGTCCTCCCGATCTATATATCTTAAATCAAAGTAGAAGACACTTTCCAAGTCCACTCCATTCTCTATGACTGTGCCTTTTTAAGCTTTTATATTTGTATCATGGAACCTGGGTTGGTTTAGAAAAGGAAAGAGAAAACAAAAATGAGATTTCGGTGACGACTAAAATTTTCATTTTGTATAGTTGCTACTTTATTTATTTGCCATGATTTATGTGAATTTATCAATGAGTTGATCACAAAACTAAGGCTTACATGCCCTTGAACTATGCGTAACGTGCTGCTCGCATTGCGTTGTGGATATTCCTTTTTAGGTCGGCTTGCAAGCTGTGGAAACCATTTTGCTCCTGCAAAATGTGACAAAAAATGTTAACAAACTCATCTATATCGATAGGTATATGGGGCGAACATAAGATCTTTCACTGTGACTATGCCTTTGACTTTTTAAGCCGCGTCGCATTACAAAGATAAAATTACTATTATTATTATTTTCTTTTTGGCCAACAAATGTTCATAATCCACACGTGATCCAACGACAGCGTGAAATATGGTGAGAGAAACAAACTTTGTAGATTAAAGCAACATCTTCACGTCTGTGAAGGTTTTTGCGTCAAACACTAGGCGGACCTTTAAATGTTGCAAAAAGTGTATGTACGTACAATGTCTCGGCAATGCTATTTAGTCATAAAGCTCGACATTTGTCTACATATATATTTTTTTAATCATGGATAGACCTAGTTAATAAACTAGGGCTGACCTAATGAGTAATACGATTTTATGACCGATAGATGA
The DNA here is from genome assembly GCA_014182405.2 of Eucalyptus sideroxylon. Classification (NCBI taxonomy): domain Eukaryota; kingdom Viridiplantae; phylum Streptophyta; class Magnoliopsida; order Myrtales; family Myrtaceae; genus Eucalyptus; species Eucalyptus sideroxylon. Next base: position 32,151,675 of record CM024555.2, on the reverse strand, counting down.
CTACGTCATAAAGTTACTCTGATCGAATAATTATTTGACTGAAACATAAATCGATTATTTGAGAACCGCAGTCCGACAACGTTTCCTCAAGGAAAAGAGCAGTGAGACAATAGCACAGTGCAGTTGTGCACCTACTTTTTGCTATTTAAAATCCCACAAACCTTCTGACCAAATTGAATAAATGGGGACGATAGGAACAAACTAATTGATAATGACATTAATAATATGGAGTTCCATCATCTTAATTGCATTGGTCATTTACCCAAAAGGAGGAAAAACTATCATCAAGCCTAAAAAAACTAAGCATGATTTACCCTATTCCTACAAAATGTTGAAAATGAGGAAGATTGCGTTGAAGGGACAAGGACTTTTAAAATCATTATAGATGTCAATATGTGCAAATGCAATTGCATTTCTCTACCTTTTTATTGGTCAAGAAACATAAAAGGGCACCAATGGAATGCAATCCCCAGTTGTGCAAGATGAAATTAAAGAAAGTTGGGTCAAGGGAGATAGCTGAACTGAAAAATTCCAGATTGAAAAGCTCTAAAGGTATTTGGTAATTAATTGGCGCCGATTATTTCTTTTAACAATAAAAGTGTAATACCTCTAGTCTCAAATAAGATGAAAGATGGCTTGTGATGTTATTGCCACTTCAAATGGTTTCCATCTCTCTGACTAAAAGAAAAAAAAAATGGTTTCTATCTCCAGTGGTCACGTTCGGATACTTCTTTTGATGGGTCACGTTATTTTGTCTAACAGTATTAGGATACAACGTTTTTTCAGCATATATTTGATTCGATCTATTCGATGTGGGGTTCTAAGAAGGATTGAATAGCAGCTGTGCATAAATGTTTTGACAGCGACATTGCATGTGGTGTTCAGTTGGGTCCATATACTAGATATCAAACTAACAATCAATACAATTGCTTGAAATAGCCAACTACTCACTGATTAAAATGAGGGAGACATTGGCCAAAATAAATAAAGAGGAAGAAACACAACAAAGGAGGGGGCTGGTTCTTTTTTGGGATCTCTCTCTCTCTCTCTCTCTCTCTCTCTCTAAAAATAGGCACACAGAATCCAAAGGGAGAAAAGTGGTCCAGGGCTTCTTCTTCGGGCGCGGTTTGGCCCTTTAACTGGGGAGGGACGTCTTCTCTTTGCAATGGTAATGTTGACGTACCAAAAAGTCATGGATATAGACTGATCAAAGAGATAATACTATATTAATTTCAACCGGTGAAAAACGACATTGGTAGGCATGATAAAAATGCAGCTATATATGGAGCCTTTGTGCCTCAGTACTTAAGTGGCTCTTCAAGTTCCCCCTAGCTCTTGTTCAAAGACTCTCTGGTCCATTTCGGTTCAAATATGGGGATCGATATTGTCCAATTTCTTGAAAACAAGACCATCTTAGTCACGGGAGCCACTGGCTTTCTCGCAAAGAGTACTCTCTCTCTCTTTCTCTCTCTCTCTCTCTTCACGTATGAAGCATACTTAGTTGCCAATTGCCATAAATTGACCATCTTTTTGCTAACTATTATTTATTATGACGGGTTAGTTTTTGTGGAGAAGATCCTTCAGATTCAACCAAATGTCAAGAAAATATACGTTCTTATCAGAGCTATGGACAAACAAGCAGCGATACAGAGGTTGCATGAAGAGGTAGAGAATCAAACTCTAAATTATCCTTGGATGGTTTGATCTACTTTTCCTTCTAAATTGACTAGAAAGAAAAGGCACACATAGATGTGTGTTGAAAAAATAATAAAAATAATAATTATTAAGGCTTCGTTTGTTTCTCAAAAAATGAATGATTTGGAAAATATTTTCCTACAAATAATTGCTTGTGTCGCTTATGAGAATGAATAAATGAAATATATTTTCATTTTCTACGAAAATAGAAGACAAATTGTTATTGAAGATGAAAACTTTTTTTTCATTGACTAAAAATTTTTTTAAGCTATATAAATGATCATATTTTTGGATATTCCAAATTATTCGTTCTTCGCTAAATAAATAGAGTCTAAGGGAAGAAAATTAAGAGATTTGTGTTTTTTTAGGAAAAGAACTTGAATTGTTACATGAGTAGCCGTATAATGGTCTATCCAATAGATGGTACAATCACTTGGGCGTGTAATTTCGAATTAATTCTACTCTATTTAACATGGAAAATAAAGGCAAAGGAAGAAAAAGAATATGAAAACTAAGATAAAAGACAAAATTTCCTTCATAACAACTCTCAATCTTTTCACGTCGCAAACAGCTCATAGAGAAGAAGTTATTCGACATTTTGAGGGAAGAGTGGGCAGAGAATTTCAACTCAATTGTGGAGAAATTGTCTCCGATTCCTGGTGACGTTTCTTGCGATAATTTGGGAGTACATGATTTTGATTTGAGGTTGGAGATGTGGAGAGAAATAGACATAATTGTTAGTTCGGCCGCGACTACCAAATTCGACGAAAGGTACGTGATTACAATCTTGCCCTCCCTGTGTCACGCCCCGATCCTCGGGCTCGCACACATCCTTCTACTTGGTCGATTTTTCATTGCGATATCCCAGGACAATGTATCGCCGACCCTTTCTTTTTAATACGCATGCGGAAGCAATTATAAATCCCCAGACAATAAAACAATGGGATAGGAAAGCAGGCCATATTTTTCCTATTGAAATTCACAACCACACTTTCATTAACAACACAACTCATAGTATATTTACAATACTATTTACAGCATGAAAGTCTCACACCTATCTACACTAAGACAGGGTTCACAAAAGGGATAGGATCTCAATCCACATCTGAGTTGTACTCAAGATCCCTCTCTGGATCATCTTCTACTTCAAAATACTTTCTCCCATTCAGGTTCTTCTTCCTCAGCTTTTCCTCGGGGTCCCGAAATGGTTATTCAATAACCAATGAGACCACGTCTCAGCGAGTCCTACCCACTAAGACTCGATTAATAAACCAATACGCCATACGGTTGCCTAAGCACAACACGAGTCGAGGACTTACCTTGGCCTCCATTCCAACCTGCAATTCAAGGTTAAACACATATATTCAAACAATTCACGACATACGATCAAGCATTGATCCATCGACTTAGTCGATTACATGTCAATCGACCATCTCTAGGTCATTCCCACTCGTACCACGATTTCTCAATGTGTACTCATTCACCAAATCACATGTGTTTCTCGGGCGTCGTTTTCGCCAATGACATACCGATTCACCGACACCGTGCGTTCTTTAAGGCGCCGTTTTCACCAGTGATATCCCCGATCACCGAACCACGTGTCCTTTCTAGGGCGCCGTTTTCGCCAAGGTGACATCGGCTATAGACAACACCGTGAGTTCTTTAAGGCGTCGTTTTCACCAGTGATATTTCCTTAATCACCGAACCACGTTTATCTATAAGTCATTTACGTGCGTTCTTTAAGGCGCCGTTTTCGCCAGTGATACTCCCAATCACCGAACCACGTATTTCCAATAACATCGTACCTGATTGGTCTCAGCCAATAACATTCTCAGTCATCTTTCATCATTCTCTCCACTATATAGCCCATCAACGAACTGGCGCTATATACCCATGCTCGGCCAAGCACCAATCAAATATTCAATAACAACAATTTAGGGCAATTCCTAAAATTCCACAATAAATTCAATTCCACACAACGTAGAGCTCAAATAAATAAAACTGCACCACGACAATCGGCATGAAATTCCAGTCACCGGCCATCCCGGTTGAATTTCCGGAAAAATAATAAATTAAATAAATAAATTTCGAAAATAAATAAATAAACATTAAAAATCCAATTTAGGCCTATATTGCCTTATTGGAGCCCGAAACGGGTCGGGAAAAATCCCGAGATACATTCAATAAATAATCAAACATTTCTACTTGCTAATAGCTAGGTCTAACCACCTAACATGCATCCTCAAGTTACTAATTTAATTGTTCTAACCTAATCTAACCACCTAAGTGCATGTAATTAAATCTAACCAACCCTAAGACATAATTAGCAAACTAATAAAGCTTTAGTGAGTAAAACTCACTTGACAAAAGCGGAGATCGAATCACCGCAATGGCGACGCGACGGCGGCGAAAAGCCGAACTTTCGGCGGCGTCGATGGACACTCGGGCCGGGCCTACAAGCCTCGCAAGCTCGCAGAAATTTCTGGGCTTGGATCGAACTCGGGCCTGAGCTTGGGCTGACTTGCTTCACGGGCTTGGCTTCAAGATTGGGCTGCTGAATTGGGCCTCAAATTACTGGGCTGATCTTGCTTTAAAGAAACTGATGGGCTGATTTCTTGTGGGCCTAACTTTGCTTGGGCTTCAAATGGCGTGGGCTCAATGCAGCTGCTGTTCACTTGGGCTGCGATCTAGACTACCATTGGCTGAAGACATGGGCTTGAATCAAGCTGGGCCGTGACAATTTCGTGTGGGCTGCTGCTGGGCCACGAAAATTGAAGACCAGCGTTACTGGAGGAGGTGGTTTCGCTGGCAGATTGCTTCGGCAAGGAAATCCACGGATGCGGGGTCAACGACGAGGAAAGCAGCTGGATTCTTGGCCACGTGGAGTGAAGATCGGTGGGTTGTTGTTCACGCGGTTGGACGGACGAAGAACCGTGGAGATGTCCGCTTGAATTTCTTGCCGTGTGGAGAGGAGGGCACCGATTGTTGGTGAAGGCCACGCGTTGAGAAGAAGCGGACGAGGGCAACTCCTTCGGTGGTTTCATTCGGTGGTCAACAAGGTGGAGAAAACCTGCTGTTGTTGACCGTGGAGTTGCAGGCCATGGACGCGTGGAGAGGAGAAGAGAGCTTCGGTGAGTGGGGGCTTCGTGGAGTCAACGATGGAGCTTCTGCTTGCCGCTGGGTTGACTGGTGGGGCTCCGAAGCGTGGGCGTGTGGCGCTTAAGGAGCTGCGGGCGTGAGAAATGGAGAGAGTTTCACATGAAGTATGAGGGAGAGAAATAGCTGTCCGGTTGAGGGGGTGCGAGGGATTCGCTCAAGCAAAGCGGCAGAGAGAGAGAGAGAGAGAGAGAGAGAGAGAAAGTAATCCACGGTAGCTTGGGGAAGAGGATGAGGAAGAGGTGGGGGCCTTTGGCATGATATTTTGCAAAATATCTTACACAAGTCATTCTGCAGGCGTACATATATACTTTGGCCTTGATGATCCACCCTCACACCTTCTTCTGTAAGCACAGTAGAAAGTGGTCAATTGTTGTAGCTAGGTGGGGGTACACGAATTTGGGGAGGGGAATTGGCTTAAATGAATTCAATTTCTCCAATAAATTCCCAATTTGAGGTCCAATTTCGTCGTAGAAAAATCCCAAATGATTTTCTATAAATCCCCGACATACAACGGCTCAGCTTGAAAGTCAAATTTCCCATTCCTTTAGCCAATCTGAACTTCCGTCAAATTTCCGCGACGTCCGAAACGGTTTTCCGTAAAATTCCCCGAATCTCCGAAAATTTTCTGAGACTGAGTCGATGCTCCTACAATTTATTGTGACATGGCCAAAACTTCAATTTCTGAAATCGGACTCGGGTGGCGGTTAATTTTCATTCGACGCGTTTTTAGCGTGACCTAGACTATCGGGTAGTTTTCAGAACTTTTTAAGGCAAATGACCCGTGGTCGATTTTCTTCGAGCCACTATCAACCCACTCGACTCAATGGCGACTCTTGATTGCCGTGAAAATCTCGAGAATTCAATTACGGACACAGGGTACCAAAACAATAAGAAAATCAGTCTAGTGTCGGCCGACGAGAATTTTCTAATTCAGTGGTGTCACCCACGATTAGTCACATATCTCTATCGATCCAGTCTATCTCGATTTCAAATCGATTTTTAATCGTGCCGTAGTGACCTCTAAAGATGGACACGGTCAAGAAGCCGATTCCCGATCGAGTTCTCAAGTCTATTGCTTTAAAATTCCTTAATCATTTCCCCAGATAGTTTAGTTATCTCGAGAGTGATCGGCTCTGAGAATAACCCTATAGATGCGTCAATGAAATGCCCGATTTATTCAGTAGAAGACAGGGTTGAAAATTCTGGATGTCACAACTCTTTCCCTTATAAAAATTTCGTCTCGAAATTTAAACCTTACAAGACTTGATCAAAAAGGTGGGGTACAATTCTCTTATTGACTCCTCGTCTCCCATGTCGCTCCTCCTTCGTACCGTGGTGTTGCTGACCACTTTGACTAAGGGAATAGTCTTTGTACGCAGAACTTGCTCTTTGCGATCGACAATCTGGACCGGTCTTTCGACGTATGACACACGGTCATCCACGTCCAATTCCTCGAAATTGAGCACGTGGGTCGGGTCAGGCTCGTACTTCCTTAACATCGACACGTGAAAGACATCATGCACTTGCGCCAATCTTGGCGGCAACGCAAGACGATACGCTAAGGTTCCGATTCTCTCAAGAATCTCAAACGGACCTACGTACCTCGGACTCAGTTTGCCTTTCTTACCAAAGCGCGAAGTTCCCCTCATTGGTGATACTTTTAGAAAAACGTGATCACCAACTTGGAATTCCAAAGACCTCCGGCGCTTATCTGCGTAACTTTTCTGTCTGCTCTGCGCTGATTTCAATCTGTTTCTGATAATTGCCACGGCATCTACTGACTGTTGAACCAACTCTGGGCCTGTTATCTTTCTTTCCCCGACTTCATCCCAACATACTGGTGTTCTGCACGCTCTGCCATACAACGCTTCGAATGGGGCCATCTGAATACTCTGTTGATAACTGTTGTTGTAGGCGAATTCTACCAGATGAAGCTGATCTTCCCAACTTCCTTTGAAGTCTATAACACACGCTCTTAGCATGTCCTCGAGAGTCTGAATTGTCCTCTCGGATTGGCCATCCGTCTGAGGATGATATGCCGTACTGTACTGAAGCTTTGTACCAAGAGCACTCGCAAGCTCTTCAAAAAGCGGCAGTAAACCTCGAGTCTCTATCGGATGTTATCGTAATCGGCACTCCATGCATTCGAACCACTCGACGCACGTACAGTGCATGCCTATCTAAACTAAGGTCTTTTCGAACTGCAATGAAGTGAGCCGACTTTGTTAGTCTGTCGACTACTACCCAGATCGAATCATTCCCTCTCTGACTTCTTGGTAGTCCAGTCACGAAGTCCATCGTGATATGCTCCCATTTCCATTCTGGGATCGCGAGAGGTTGTAGAAGTCCTCCCGGCTTACAATGCTGAGCTTTCACTTGTTGACATGTCAAACACTTGGCCACATGCTTGGCGATATCCGCCTTCATACCTGACCACCAATAGTGTTGACGCAGATTCTGATACATCTTAGTGCTTCCGGGATGAATGTCAGAATCGCTACGATGTGCTTCAGATAAGATTTCTTCTCTAAGCTCTACATCATCAGGTACAACCAATCGTCCTTGGAATCTTAGTGTCCCGTCATCAGCAATCTGAAAATCAGCCTTTCTTTTCTCTGCGTCCTCTTGAAGAATTCTCTGCACATCTGGGTCTGTCGGTTGGAGTTGTTTAATTCTAACCTGGACATCCGGTTCAATTCTGAGGGTGGCCATAAAACTTGAAAGGCGGCCTACCTCAAATTTGAATACCGAATCTCGAGCTCTCTCGATTAAGTTCCACTCCTTAATCAGTATATGAGCCACTGAAGACTTTCGACTCAGCGCATCGGCGACCTTGTTCGCCTTTCCTGGGTGATATAAGATATCACAGTCATAGTCTTTTAGCAATTCCATCCATCTACGTTGTCTCATGTTCAACTCCTTCTGAGAGAATAAATACTTGAGACTTTGATGGTCCGTGAAAATCTGAAACTTTTCCCCGCACAAGTAGTGCCTCCAAATCTTCAAGGCAAAGATAATCGCTGCGAGCTCTAAGTCATGCGTCGGGTAGTTCAATTCATGAGGTCTCAACTGACGAGAAGCGTACGCAACAACCCTACCATGTTGCATCAGCACGCAACCCAACCCTCTAAATGATGCATCGCTGTAGATCTCGAATCCTCCAGGACCAGATGGAATTGTCAGCACAGGTGCGGTAGTCAGCTTTTCCTTCAGCTCTTGAAAACTACGCTCGTACTTGTCTGTCCATATGAACTTCTCATTTTTCTTTGTGAGCTTAGTTAGAGGTGATGCTAATGCCGAGAAACCTTCTACAAACCGTCTGTAATAACCTGCCAATCCCAGAAAACTTCGATCTCTCGTCACTTTGTTGTCGGTCTTGGCCACTTGATTACGGCTTCTATCTTGCTCGGGTCGACAGAGATTCCTTCTCCGGAAATCACATGACCTAAGAACGCAACACGAGTCAACCAAAACTCGCATTTGCTAAACTTAGCATACAACCGATGCGTCCTTAAGGTATGGAGTACTAATCTCAGGTGATTCTCATGCTCTTCATCACTCCTCGAATAGACCAAGATATCATCAATGAACACGATCACAAACTGATCTAGATATTCCTTGAATATTCGGTTCATCATATCCATGAAGGCAGCTGGAGCATTCGTCAACCCGAATGGCATCACTGTAAACTCATAGTGACCATACCGAGTACGAAATGCTGACTTAGGAATATCCTCTTTCTTAATTCTCAGCTGATGATATCCCGTCCTCAAATCAATCTTCGAGAATATTGACGCTCCTTGCAATTGATCGAACAGATCATCAATCCTTGGGAGTGGATACTTATTCTTAATGGTCACCTGGTTGAGTTGTCTATAATCGATGCACAAACGCAATGAACCATCTTTCTTCTTTACAAACAAAACCGGCGCTCCCCAAGGTGATGCGCTAGGACGAATAAATCCTTTGTCTAATAATTCCTGCATCGTACTTTCAATTCTTTCAATTCTGTCAATGCCATTCGTACGGTGCCTTTGAGATCGGCTCTGTCCCCGGTGCTAGTTCAATCACAAATTCAATCTCTCTTTCGCGGTAGACTTCGGCAATTCCTTTGGAAAGACATCTGGAAATTCTTGAACTACCGTAATGTCTTCCACTTTCAGCTCTTCAACTGTCGTATCCACGACAGTTGCCAGATAACCTTGACAACCCTCATCTAACAGACGAGTTGCCTCGGGTGACGAGATTAAGGAAATCGTGGGTCCTCCTCGATTCTCAACAAATTCGAAACTCTTGCCCCCTAATGGGTCAAACTGAATCCCTTTGCGATAATAGTCCATTTTAGCTCTTTGCTTGGTGAGCCAATCCATGCCAATAATTAAATCAAAGTCATACATGGCTAGGACTAACATATCAATTCTCCCTACTCGCTCACCAATCTCTAACTTGCACCCCGAACAACCCAAAGCAAGAATAACTTTATCTTTCAAGGGTGTAGATATGCACATCGCTGACTCCAATAATATAGGACTGACTCCTATCAACTTAACATATTGCTCAGCAATAAATGAGTGAGTTGCTCCCGGATCAAACAAAGCATAAGCAGGTTGGTCGTTGAGCGAAACCATACCTGTTATCACGTTAGGCGCAGCTTCTGCTTGACCTTGTGTGATTGCATACACATTGCCTTGAGCTGGAGGTCTCTGCTGTCCTCCTTGCGGCACGTTCTGAGGGGCATACCCTCTTATCTGTCCTCTCGGTGGTGGCGGCGGCAATTGAGGTTGTCCTCGCTGCTTCTTTGGACAATACCTTGCGATGTGGCCTTGTTGGCCGCACTCGAAACAGCTCTGTCCTAGCCGGGCACGGAGTTGTCCCGTGTCGCCTTCCACAAAAGCGACATATGCCCGTGTTATTGGACATCTGTCTATTGAATCCACTCCTCTTGAAGGGTGAAGCATGGGATCTACCTCCGGGCATGGGTCTTTTTCCGACGAATATTCTCTCGATTAGAGTTAAATCTCGACCCCGACAAGGCAGCTCTGTCATTCGATCTTTCTCGATCATTTGGGCTCTCTCATACAGATCATTATAAGTCCTCAAGTTCAGGGAAACCAATGTACTTCTTAAGTCTGGCTTGAATCCATCTCTGAATCTCCTCGCTCGGTTTACTGGATTCGCAATTAATTCAGGAGCATACTGCGAAAGTTCAGCGAACTTCGCCTCATATTGATCGACGGTTAAGGAACCTTGGCGAAGACGTTGAAATTCTGACATCTTCACCTCTCTGGCAGTTTCTGAGAAATATTTGACATTAAAAGCCTCTAGAAAGGCATTCCACTCTGGAACAACGCCTTCTGGGAATATGGTTCCTTGAGTCGTCTTCCACCAAGTATCTGCAACTCCATCCAGCTGGTAAGTTGCAAGTAGTACCTTTTCAGTCTCATTGCACATTAGCAGTGCGAAAGCTTTCTCCAATTTCTTGATCCATGAAGTAGCAACTTCAGGGTCTCCGATCCCGGTAAACTGAGGCGGATTCAACTTCAGGAATTGTTCTACCAACTGATGAATTGGTCTGTTCCCGACCACTATTCCAGGTGGACCTTCAGCTTGAGCTGCGGCAGGTGCAGCGACAGGTGCGGCAGCAGGTACGGCGGCAGCTGCAGCAGCTGCGGTAGCATTGGCATGGCGGTGGCGGCGGCTCCAACAGCGGGCGTAAAGGCGGCAGTTTGATCTCGGGCCTGTTGCCCCATCATTTCTCGCATGACCTCTAGAGCTTGGTTAATTCCGACTGTTGCTTGCTCACCCGGGGCTGCTACCCCCGCACCAACAGGAGGTGGTGCTTCTCTAGCATCTATAACAGGTGGAATCATTCCACTCGCGCTAGCCTGTGCTGGCGCTCGACCACGGCCTCCTCGGGTACCGACTCTAGTCGGCGCTCTTCCCGAGTCACGGCCCTCGGCCCTCTTTGCGGGAGTCCTCGGCTCCCGATCGCTCATAGTGTCGCTTTAAAGAATCGACACCGCTCCCAATTCAACATCGAATTAGAAACAGAGCGATTCGAACAACAACCAATTTTTGCACTCAGCTAAACAGACATGCACCAGCATGAATTTAAAGGCCTTTCCTACTAACTATCCCATGGTCAACGCTCCTTATCACTCCAATCTTCAACTTCGCTCTGATACCACAAAAAGGGGATGTCACGCCCCGATCCTCGGGCTCGCACACATCCTTCTACTTGGTCGATTTTTCATTGCGATATCCCAGGACAATGTATCGCCGACCCTTTCTTTTTAATACGCATGCGGAAGCAATTATAAATCCCCAGACAATAAAACAATGGGATAGGAAAGCAGGCCATATTTTTCCTATTGAAATTCACAACCACACTTTCATTAACAACACAACTCATAGTATATTTACAATACTATTTACAGCATGAAAGTCTCACACCTATCTACACTAAGACACGGGGTTCACAAAAGGGATAGGATCTCAATCCACATCCGAGTTGTACTCAAGATCCCTCTCTGGATCATCTTCTACTTCAAAATACTTTCTCCCATTCGGGTTCTTCTTCCTCAGCTTTTCCTCGGGGTCCTGAAATGGTTATTCAATAACCAATGAGACCACGTCTCAGCCGAGTCCTACCCACTAAGACTCGATTAATAAACCAATACGCCATACGGTTGCCTAAGCACAACACGAGTCGAGGACTTACCTTGGCCTCCATTCCAACCTGCAATTCAAGGTTAAACACATATATTCAAACAATTCACGACATACGATCAAGCATTGATCCATCGACTTAGTCGATTACATGTCAATCGACCATCTCTAGGTCATTCCCACTCGTACCACGATTTCTCAATGTGTACTCATTCACCAAATCACATGTGTTTCTCGGGCGTCGTTTTCGCCAATGACATACCGATTCACCGACACCGTGCGTTCTTTAAGGCGCCGTTTTCACCAGTGATATCCCCGATCACCGAACCACGTGTCCTTTCTAGGGCGCCGTTTTCGCCAAGGTGACATCGGCTATAGACAACACCGTGAGTTCTTTAAGGCGTCGTTTTCACCAGTGATATTTCCTTAATCACCGAACCACGTTTATCTATAAGTCATTTACGTGCGTTCTTTAAGGCGCCGTTTTCGCCGGTGATACTCCCAATCACCGAACCACGTATTTCCAATAACATCGTACCTGATTGGTCTCAGCCAATAACATTCTCAGTCATCTTTCATCATTCTCTCCACTATATAGCCCATCAACGAACTGGCGCTATATACCCATGCTCGGCCAAGCACCAATCAAATATTCAATAACAACAATTTAGGGCAATTCCTAAAATTCCACAATAAATTCAATTCCACACAACGTAGAGCTCAAATAAATAAACGGTCTGCACCACGACAATCGGCATGAAATTCCAGTCACCGGCCATCCCGGTTGAATTTCCGGAAAAATAATAAATTAAATAAATAAATTTCGAAAATAAATAAATAAACATTAAAAATCCAATTTAGGCCTATATTGCCTTATTGGAGCCGAAACGGGTCGGGAAAAATCCCGAGATACATTCAATAAATAATCAAACATTTCTACTTGCTAATAGCTAGGTCTAACCACCTAACATGCATCCTCAAGTTACTAATTTAATTGTTCTAACCTAATCTAACCACCTAAGTGCATGTAATTAAATCTAACCAACCCTAAGACATAATTAGCAAACTAATAAAGCTTTAGTGAGTAAAACTCACTTGACAAAAGCGGAGATCGAATCACCGCAATGGCGACGCGACGGCGGCCGAAAAGCCGAACTTTCGGCGGCGTCGATGGACACTCGGGCCGGGCCTACAAGCCTCGCAAGCTCGCAGAAATTTCTGGGCTTGGATCGAACTCGGGCCTGAGCTTGGGCTGACTTGCTTCACGGGCTTGGCTTCAAGATTGGGCTGCTGAATTGGGCCTCAAATTACTGGGCTGATCTTGCTTTAAAGAAACTGATGGGCTGATTTCTTGTGGGCCTAACTTTGCTTGGGCTTCAAATGGCGTGGGCTCAATGCAGCTGCTGTTCACTTGGGCTGCGATCTAGACTACCATTGGCTGAAGACATGGGCTTGAATCAAGCTGGGCCGTGACAATTTCGTGTGGGCTGCTGCTGGGCCACGAAAATTGAAGACCAGCGTTACTGGAGGAGGTGGTTTCGCTGGCAGATTGCTTCGGCAAGGAAATCCACGGATGCGGGGTCAACGACGAGGAAAGCAGCTGGATTCTTGGCCACGTGGAGTGAAGATCGGTGGGTTGTTGTTCACGCGGTTGGACGGACGAAGAACCGTGGAGATGTCCGCTTGAATTTCTTGCCGTGTGGAGAGGAGGGCACCGATTGTTGGTGAAGGCCACGCGTTGAGAAGAAGCGGACGAGGGCAACTCCTTCGGTGGTTTCATTCGGTGGTCAACAAGGTGGAGAAAACCTGCTGTTGTTGACCGTGGAGTTGCAGGCCATGGACGCGTGGAGAGGAGAAGAGAGCTTCGGTGAGTGGGGGCTTCGTGGAGTCAACGATGGAGCTTCTGCTTGCCGCTGGGTTGACTGGTGGGGCTCCGAAGCGTGGGCGTGTGGCGCTTAAGGAGCTGCGGGCGTGAGAAATGGAGAGAGTTTCACATGAAGTATGAGGGAGAGAAATAGCTGTCCGGTTGAGGGGGTGCGAGGGATTCGCTCAAGCAAAGCGGCAGAGAGAGAGAGAGAGAGAGAGAGAGAAAGTAATCCACGGTAGCTTGGGGAAGAGGATGAGGAAGAGGTGGGGGCCTTTGGCATGATATTTTGCAAAATATCTTACACAAGTCATTCTAGGCCATGCATATATACTTGGTCTTCAATGATCCACCCTCACACCTTCTTCTAGAAGCCAAAGTGGTCCAATTGTTGTAGCTAGGTGGGGGTACACGAATTTGGGGAGGGGAATTGGCTTAAATGAATTCAATTTCTCCAATAAATTCCCAATTTGAGGTCCATTTCGTCGTAGAAAAATCCCAAATGATTTTCTATAAATCCCCGACATACAACGGCTCGCCTTGAAAGTCAAATTTCCCATTCCTTTAGCCAATCCGAACTTCCGTCAAATTTCCGCGACGTCCGAAACGGTTTTCCGTAAAATTCCCGAATCTCCGAAAATTTTCGAGGCGAGTCGATGCTCCTACAATTTATTGTGACATGGCCAAAACTTCAATTTCTGAAATCGGACTCGAATTGGCGGTTAATTTTCATTCGACGCGTTTTTAGCGTGACCTAGACTATCGGGTAGTTTTCAGAACTTTTAAGGCAAATGACCCGTGGTCGATTTTCTTCGAGCCACTATCAACCCACTCGACTCAATGGCGACTCTTGATTGCCGTGAAAATCTCGAGAATTCAATTACGGACACAGTGGTACCAAAACAATAAGAAAATCGTCTAGTGTCGGCCGACGAGAATTTTCTAATTCAGTGGTGTCACCCACGATTAGTCACATATCTCTATCGATCCAGTCTATCTCGATTTCAAATCGATTTTTAATCGTGCCGTAGTGACCTCTAAAGATGGACACGGTCAAGAAGCCGATTCCCGATCGAGTTCTCAAGTCTATTGCTTTAAAATTCCTTAATCATTTCCCAGATAGTTTAGTTATCTCGAGAGTGATCGGCTCGAGAATAACCCTATAGATGCGTCAATGAAATGCCCGATTTATTCAGTAGAAGACAGGGTTGAAAATTCTGGATGTCACACCCTGCCCAATTTAAAATTAGTTCAGAGAATTCGTGGCTTTTCCCTCATCCTATTTTGAGTTTATTGCCATCTTTCTCCCACAGATCTGACATTGCACTAGCCGTCAATGTATTTGGAGCTAAGCATGTTGCTGAATTTGCTGTGAGATGTGTTAACGTAAAGATGCTACTTCACATATCAACTGGTTTATGTTTTTTCGATTGTGGTTGCTCTTGATATTTTTACTATGTAAATTAGCAAATGATAGGTTCTATTTCACCACCTGCTCATTTAAAAAGTAGTTTGCACTGACAATGTATCTTATGGAACCTTTTATTTTCAGCATATGTATGTGGCAATATGACCGGAATTATACGAGAAAAGACATTTAGTATGGGTGAGACGCTCAACGGGTCAAGGAAGTTGGACGTGAATGAAGAGAAACTCTTGGTTGAAGAATTGATGAATGAACTTTGAGAAAAGAACGCTTCAGAAAGAGAAAGCACCATTGCTTTAAAGAATTTGGGCTTGCAAAGGTTTGCTTTTTATTGATTGAATCGTAAACAATGGAATTGATGATTAGTTGAAATTTCATCTTTAACTGTGGCTCTCAAACCTACACACCAAGTTAGACCACTACCTCAAGCTTAGCTTACTCAGTCATCATTTGTAAAGTTGATGGTATCATATGGAAAAATTACTAAAAATATCTTCAAATTTATTGCAATCGTGTCAATTTAGCTTTAAATCTTCCCATTTTTTTGGCTAATTGAGTTGAAAACCTTTTATATTTGTGCCAATTTAGTCAATTAGATCAATTTTGGTTGAAAATCGCTAGCATGGATACTACCCTCCTATATGGTTTAGCCAAAGCATTGACGTAGACACTTTTTAATATTTTTATTTTATTTTATTTTATTTTCTTCTTTTCTTCCTCTAGCCGGTTGTCCTTGCCAAGGCCAACCAGCCAGAAGAAGAAGGAAGGACCCAAAAAAAAAAAAAAAGAGAGAGAAAGAAAAGAAAAGAAAAATAAAATAAAATATTTAAAAATATTATTAAAAATGTAAATAATGGAATTGATGATTAAGTTAGTTAAAAATTACATCTTTAATTGTAACTTTCAAAGCCAAGCATCAAGTTGGACTGTTACCTTAAGATCGGCTTACTTAAACATCATATCTAAAGTCTTTTTTTTGGTCGAAATTATATCAAAAGTTGATTGTATAATATTGATGTTCTTTTCATGAAAATTTGGGTCGTAAAAAAGGTTTTTGGTTGGACTTGAAGTTTTGGTGATAAACTCTTTACAAGGTGCTTGACCATAATATTCAGAACTAAAACATGAGTTAAATAGTTAAAATATGTCTGATTAGTCAATTCATTTGTATATGGCTGTACTATTATATTATAATCTTCAGCAGTTCTTATGATATTCATTATAATTGATGCGCAGGGCAAGGCTGCATGGTTGGCCAAACACATACACTTTAACGAAGGCAATGGGGGAAATGATGGCGCACCGTCATCTCAAACAAAATATACAACTTGCTATTATGAGACCCACAATCATAACAAGTACTTATCGAGAACCTTTTGCTGGTTGGTTTGAGGGTTTCCCTCCCAGGTTATCCTTCACAAATCTCTCTCTCTCTCTCAACGTGGTCTGACATTGAACTCCTAATTTTAGCAATAACTTCCAAGTATTATAGTTTGCTCATAGTTAGTAGAATCTTACATAATCACTCATTTTAAATTTCTAGCATCACCTATGACATTATTTTTTGGGAGTAATATCATATGTGGTCCTTGAATTGTTATTTGGTGTTCAACGCACCTCAGTTTTTGAATTGAATTAAAAAAAAAAAAAAAGTGGAAGAACTCTATTGAACTCCAAACCAAAGTGAAGGGACTACTCAAGTATTATTACCTCTTGGTTCTTCGCAAAATGCAAGTTGTTACTGGACAAGAAAATCAAGAAACATATCTACATCTGTTTTTTAGTCTAGTTGCTATATAGCAATACAAGATCATAAAGAAATCAGATAGACTTGTGCGGATGGGTCTACTAATGAACGCACCATCTTTTCAAGGAAGTTAAACCTTTAGAGGAGGGTAAACAATGAATAAATGATGTTTGCGATCCTTGATTTTCATAAAGGGCCATAAAAAATTCAAACTCCACAGGGAGGTTGACAGGAGAGTTTGAAAAGAAGTTTTTTGAATAGGTAAAAGATCAACATCTCATAGACAGTTATATTCATCAAATGAACAGAGCAAGTTATAGGTAAATGAACACACGCATGGGCATATCTTTTACTGGTTAAAAATGTTGGTTTTAATTGAGTGATTATGTAGTGAGACCTTAGTCCTTGACATGTAATGGCGATAATTATCTCATTAACTGAGTATTTTGTTGTTTAACATGCTAGTATTGTCTAATTAACTTTTTTTTTCTTTCTTTGGAAACATACATGGCACAGAACTATGGACAGTATCGCCATACTCTATGGTAGAGGAAGACTGAAATATTTCTTGGGCAATCCTAACACGATACTCGACATGGTAACATCTAATCATCTCAACAAGCGTTAACCACCATCCAAATGCCATGATTTTAAGCATCCTAAATTTTGCATTTGCTTAATTGATTATGTACTCCTTTGTGAATTGGCTTGTGATAATTGATTTGGCAAAATATTCATAATTATAGATTCCAACCATCACTTTATTGTGCACCTGTGAAAATACATAAGGACATACATTTAGGGGGTGTTTGGTTGGGCATTCCCAAGGGGCTTTGGGAGCCCAAAGCCCCTTGGGGAAAATTTTAGGTGTTTGGCAAGGGCTTTTGAATGCCCATTTGCAAAATGTGAGCATTTTAAATGCTGAAAGCCGAATGCTGGGGGGGACCGGCTTTGAGCATTCGGCATTCCGGAGATGCAAATTTACTGTTCATCGTCTCCTCCGCCGTTCGCCTTCTTCTTCGCCGTTCGTCTTCTTCTTTGCCAAAGGCGGCGCTCAGCCGCGATCTGGCCGCCGAGAAGCCTCGCCTGAGGTCGCACAACCTCAGGCGAGGTGGCCTGAGGTCGGGCGACCTCGGCCGGCGTCGCCTGGTCGCGCGAGACCGGCGACGCCGCCCGAGGTCGCCCGACCTCGGCCGGCGTCGCTGGGTCTCGCGCGAGCCAGGCGAGGCCAGATCTGGCCTCCGCGACCTCCGGCGGCCAGATCTGGTGGTCCGGCGACGGCCAGATCTGGCCGTCCGGCGGTGGCCGGCGGTTGGCCGGCAGTGGCCGGCCGCCGGAATTTAATTTCAGACTTCAAAAAAATAAAAAATACCAAAAGCTAATTACAAATGCAAAGTTTGCCAAACGGTGTTTATGCTAAGTTGCATTTCAATGCTAAAATTTACCAAACGGTCTAACATTTCCGAAAGCCCCTTTCTCTCAAAGATATTTGCATTCTCCAAATGGCATTTCTCCAAAGCCGAACCAAACGGGCCCTTATTCATATACATGTTCATTCAATGCCTTTAAACCTAAATATGGAATTTCATCTTGAGTAGATACCAGCAGATATGGTGGTAGACGCTGTGATTGTGGCCATGGCGGTGCATGCTAATCAGCCCAATTCAAACAAGATTTACCAAGTGGGTTCCTCAAAGAAACATCCTATGTCCTATTCAGATCTTCGACGCATCATTGTGAGTTACTTCAAGGACAGTCCTTGGATCGACGAGGATGGGAAGCCGGTCAAAGTTCGTAAGCCTAGAATTATGGGAAGCACGGCCAGCTTTCGCAAGCACATGAGACGTTACATTCTCTTGTCAAAGGTAAGTTCAAAATAACTTAAAAAGTGAAGATCAAATGGTCACTAAAAGTTAATTCAATAAGTTGAAATATGGAGAAAATTGAAGATCCCAAATATCTGAAAATCTTTATGTTATATGAATTTTAAGTAGTCAAGTCAACATATTTCTTTCTTTATTGATATAAGTGATAATAATCTAGAAATTAATAAACATATCTTCAAATAATTAGCTAATTTTTTGAAGTGACAGTTTCTTTTAATATGTTTCAACATTTACCACTCTCATTTTTTGACTTCCGTTAAACGGGAAATGGCTGAAACCTTTAGAAATACGTAAATATAAACACATAAAACATTAACTATTATGAAAAATTTAAAGTTTGAATAATACTTTACATTCCAGCAATAATGCATAATTTTTTGCTTTATAAATTCAAAGCATTGGGGCCCTAACATAAGAAAAAAGAAAAATAAAAAAGAGCTAGTGATGAAAGCCAAAAAGTCATAGTCAAAAGTCACAGCCACGAAAAAAGATGGAAAAATGTGCTTTGTTTAAACCCTGGGCTCGTGTTACATAAGAATCTAATGGGCACTTTATCTAATTAATTGACATGCATGTTCCATGATATTAAGAAAATGGGAAAAGCATCCTTAATTTTTGTTTGAGGCATGAAATTTGAGGATGTGTTATCACTAAAAATAATTATTCCATGAATAATGTTTTTGTTTTCAACAGCAATTTATATCCAAATATTTTCATGAATAATGAAAATATTTTTTATTCATTTATTTTTGTAAATGATATAAATTATTATTTTTAGAATTTTTATATTATTTATTTTTCGCAAAACAATCTGAGCTAGTTCTGTATTATTTTGAATGAAGGCATTGAAAGTTGCTAGCTCAGCGTTTGGCGGGTGTTTCCAAGGCTTGCATGCTGGCTTGGACAAAAATGTCAACACTACCCTGCGATTGGCTGACCTCTACGAACCTTATATATTCTTCAATGGGGTGTAAGCTTCTAAGCTTCTATGCGTTGGCCAATATGTGTGCAGAGTGCATTAATTAATCACCTCCTTCCCCTTATATACAAATCTCTGTTCAAGTATTTAACTATTAAATCACTTTTTAAATTATAACTTTTGAAACAACCAATTGTGATCTTACAAATTTAATATAGAAGTCTTGGGTTTATACTTTTATAAGCCTAAATTTGCCTTTCCTATTATATATTTCCATGCCTTAAAGCTTACACATGAGGAAGAGTATCAGAATGATTAAATATTACCATGAATTCACCTCCTAGCTTAAATTTTTAAAATAGTTGATAGTTATCTACAAAATTATATAATTTCTGATTATTATCTTTTTATTGACTTAGCTTTGACAATACAAATATGATGGCTTTGAGAGCCACGGCCTTTGACAATGGAGTAAACTTGGAAAGTGTCTTCTACTTTGATCCGGGGTGTATCAATTGGGAGGACTATTTCAAGAGAACTCATTTGCCCACAGTTGTCAAAACCTTCGAGCGCAAGTGAGAAATGATGCAATTAATAAATAGTTTGGGACATGCAATAGTTGGCATTATGAACTCCACCTATTTCGACCCAAAAAATAAAATAAAATAGAGAGAGAGAACTCCACATGTTCTATTGTATCATATGTGGAAATAAATAAGGTGTTGTAACGCAAACACTTGTTGCTCGTTTCGGTGTCATGTTAGTTTGAAGTGCCAATTATATTAGAATAATACATGTACGATCTGTATTCTACCTCATTTGTTACACCTCAAATATTGCAAATTGGAGGTTGCTAGATAAATAGCAATCCGGTTTCTAGAATCTTCCCAAATTCTTGGTTCATTTGACACATAATAGTTGATATGATAATGTCTCGACCTACCAAAAGGTGAATCACCAAAGAGAAAGCTAACAGACTACTAAATAGGAGTGAAGGTTCCTCTCATGAGGTAATCATTCACGTATAGCGTGCTCTTTCAGGCCCTACCAATTACAACTTGATGTTTAATTTAACATGCAATTTTCTTACCTTTTGGAGCCATTGCTAATCAATTAGTTAGACACTCAAATAAAATGTGAAAGTACATTTACTTCTACAAACAAGAGATTCAATGGATTTGGGGACTTGATTATGCATGATTAATGTAATGCCATTTCAATACCATTTTTCTTTATTTTCAAAAGAATATTTTGCAAGCAGTCTTAATTGATTTTAAGTAAAGCCACTAACACACAAGAAGTGATCATGTGTGTTGACACCTAAATTTTGTTTAACCATTCATAATTAATTGTATACAAAATTAAGGGCTAACCTTTAGTCCCTAAACATAAATATTAAAAATTAAATTGAATATCATTAAGTTTTAAAGAGCATATGTTAATTGCATTTAAATCGGACCAGCGGTGATGAATGGGCCTGAATTAGTCACGTGGTAGGGGCCCACAATAAATGAAAGCGCATTACCTCGTGGAACCTCGGTATTGAGTTCTTCCACTTCTGTGTTCACCGGGCATAGCATGTTAGTCAAAGCTTCGGTTGCAGGGTCTGGTTGGCTGAAGAAATAATTCTGCGGCTGAAGGTAAAAATCAAATGCATGAGGGGATCGTGGGCAGAATGGAAAGTCCGTCTCTGGGTTCATGTTTTCAGCAGGAAGAGACTGATTGGGCGAATTCGTGTCAGGCAATTGAAGAAAGGCCGATGAACTTGGACCTACAGTGCTTATGACATCAGAGCTCAGGTCCAGCTCCAGCGAAGTAGCGATTGAAGTGTCCATCCAGTCTTCTTCACCGTTCACAGTCATAAGCGATTGAGGTGAGGCGAATGAACTTGGACTGCTGTCCGGTGAAGTAGTGAAGTCCATCCACTTATCTTGATCCTTCACAGTCACAGGCAATTGAAGAATGGCCGATGAACTTGGACCTTCAGTGCTTATGACATCAGAGCTCAGGTCCGTCAAAATAGCGACTAAATTGTCAATAAAGTTGTCTTCATCCTTCACAGTCACAGGCAATTCAAGAAAGGCCGATGAACTTGGACCTACAGTGCTTATGACATCAGAGTTCTGGTCCCGCAAGGCAGCGACTCTCCAATCATCTCCATTGTTCAAGCCTGATTGCAGCACTCGTATATCCTTCAAAATTTAACTAATTTTATGATTTAATTATATTTTTTAAAAGTCTTAAAATTTGATGGATTTTTCTTTTTTGATGGGCTTGAGTTGGCCTGTCCACCCATGTTGGGTCCAAAAGGCCCAGCCCGTGAGTTGAGGGCCCATGGAGGAAGTTATTTAAAAATAAAAGAAAAATCAAAGAGGCGGTTAATTAAGAGATTGAAGGGTTACGTATTACAAACCACGCTCTCTGACTTACGTTCGCTCTCTGACGCACGTCCTCTCTCAGAAGAACTTACGTCCTTTCAAACCGCTCTCTCCCGAAGAACAGTTTATCCTCGGAAGAACGGCGTGGTTTATCCCTCTTTGATTCACAACACCGGAGTTTAGTTTGTGGAAACAAGGTACGTTTGTTTATGTGACGTGCCTTAGGATCGGTGATTCATGAATTTCTTGGGCTTCGCTTCCGCTCCGTTTGTGATTGATTTTGTGTTGAATCACCGTTTTGGGAATCCGTTTCCAGAATCTCAACCCAACATTGGTATCAGAGCCTCTTAAACATGTTTCTCGATTACTGTTTACGTTTACAAACAATTTTTGATTGATTGTTTTCTAGTTAAACGTCA
This sequence comes from Eucalyptus sideroxylon, assembly GCA_014182405.2. Lineage (NCBI taxonomy): Eukaryota > Viridiplantae > Streptophyta > Magnoliopsida > Myrtales > Myrtaceae > Eucalyptus > Eucalyptus sideroxylon. The sequence goes on along the minus strand of CM024555.2, from coordinate 32,129,513 downwards.
TTGTTGATCGTTTTAGAGAAAGATAAACCTCGACATCGTACTGTTTCCCCCGTTTTTGGTTTATCCGTAGATCGAATTGCAATTCTGATTGCTTAGGGTTGAAGTGCTCAGCGATACAAGAATTTCGAGTGGTCGCTCATCGCCGGACGCCGCCGAATGCGCTGCCACGCGCGGCCAATAAGTTTGGCTCTGTCGGCGCGTGCGTTGCACCCGCCAAGATGGTTCCTAGGCGCGTGCGACGCACGCGCAAGCGGTTTAAACCGCAGGCGCGTGCGACGTAGGCGCGGGCGGTAACCGCCTGCGCGTGCAAGGCACGCGCTGGCTGACGACATCGTGACGTCAGCCGCCGGTGGCCCATGCACGCGCAGGGCACGTGCCGGCCTAACCAGCCCGTCCGGTCCGACCGGACTCACCGATTCGACCCGATCCAACCCGTTCAACTCGGAGGACCCGTTGACCGGCCCGTTGACTGACACGATCATCCGTTGACCGGCGTTGACCGTTGACCGTTGACCCAAAAAAAAAGGGGGGGAAAAGTGTGACATCCCAGATTTTCGACCCTGTTTTCTGCTGAATAAATCGGGCATTTCATTGACGTGCCTATAGGGCTGTTCTCAAAGCTGATCACTCTCGAGATAACTAGACTATATGGGGAAGCCATTAAGAAGTTTAAGGCAAATAGACTTGAGAATTCGACCATGAATCGACTTCTCGACCGTGTTCATCTGTCGAGACCATTACGGCACAGATATAAATCGATTTGAGATTAGATACAGGTTGGTTTGATTGAGATGTGTGGCTAATCGTGGGTGACACCACTAAATTGGAAAATTCTCGTCGACCAACACTAGACTAATTTTCTTATCGTTTTGGTACCCTGTGTCCGTACTTGAATTCTAGAGATTTTCACAACAATCGAAAGTCGCCAATGAGTCGAGTGGGTTCATAGTGGCTCGAAGAAAATCGACCATGAGTCATTTGCACTGAAAAGTTCTGAAAGTTACCTGGTAGTCTAGGTCACGCTAAAAACGCGCCGAATGAAAATTAACCGCCAATTCGAGTCCGATTTCAGAAATTTAAGTTTTGGCCATGTCACAATAAATTTGAGGAGCATCGACTCAGTCTCAGAAGATTTTTCGGAGATTCGGGAAATTTTACGGAAATTGGGTTCGGACGTCGCGAAAAATTATCGGAAATTCGGATGGACTCATTTGAAAGAAATTTGGACTTCCATACTAGGCCATGTACTGATAGGGATTTGTATAAATTCTATAGGCTTTTTCCACAATGAAATTGGACGTCGATTTGAGAAATTTCATGAAGATTTGAAGCTCAAGTTATGAAATTCGTATGATAGGATGAGGGCAGCAATTTTGGACTTTAAATTGGTTTATTTGTGAGTTAATAAGCTTGAAAGTGATGGGGCACAAAGAGGATAACATTGTGGGCTTGTGGGGCCAAGGTATTAATGTATTGGCTAAGGATTGAAGATTTTTATTTCATCTTAGCTGGCTTCCTTCCATCGCACGCATGTCCACCGCCTCCCTCCATTTGTGCGACGTCTCATGCTTCTACCTCACTTTTCTTTTCATCTCGTCAAAGCAAACAGCTCCGGTTCCACGATCATTTCCTCTCCATCGCCGCGGCTCTGCTTCGCTTTCATTCCTCTTTGCAAAGAACCGCCATCTCTACCGAAACCTTCTGCCCCTTTTGTTCTTTTTCTTCGACGTATCTTCATCCAACTTCATGAAGACGAGCCGCTGAAGCAACCCCAACTCCACCGAAGCTGACTTCGGTTTGCAGACCCTTCCATCTTGCAGCCACGAGTCCCCACAGTCAACACCAGCTAAACCCCATGTTCAAGTGTTGACTCCAGCAACATAGTCCGTAGCTGCTGCTTCCTTCGTCCGCGTCTCCTGGCCCAGCATCATCGAAGACCACAGCCCCGTGATCTCTCTCCCTCTCTTGCTGTCTCTCCACCGAAATTCCTTGAAGCTGTTAGCGAAGCCGAAGTCCATCCAGCTTGTTCGGTCAAAGCTTATTTCAACGAAAGAAGTCCACCGAAGCTGCTCATTTTTGTCGGTTGTGACCAACAAACCGCTCGAAGCTTCCACCTCTGCTCGTCTCTGCACACGTCTCTCACTCCCCCACCGATCTTCACTCCACGCGGTCAAGAATCCAGCTGCTTTCCTCGTCGTTGACCCCGCATCCGTGGATTTCCTTGCCGAAGCAATCTGCCAGCGAAACCGCCTTCTCCAGTAACGTTGGTCTTCAATTTTCGTGGCCCAACAACAGCCTTTGCTGCTTCTTCGATCGGTCATCTCGTCCGAGTCCATCTCATCCGAAGACAGACGTACAGCAGCCCACACGAAATTGTCACGGCCCAGCTTAATTCAAGCCCGTGTCTTCAGCCAATGGTAGTCTATATCGCAGCCCAAGTGAACAGCAACTGCATTGAGCCCACGACATTTGAAGCCCAAGCAAAGTCAGGCCCACAAGAAATCAGCCCAATAGTTTCTTTAAAGCAAGATAAGCTCAGTAATTTGAGGCCCAATTCAACAGCCCAATTTTGAAGCCCAAGCCCGCGAAGCAAGTTAGCCCAAGTTCGGTCCAAGCCCAGAAATTTATGCGAGCTTGCGAGGCTTTTAGGCCCAGTCCGTGTGTTCATCGACGCCGCCGAAAGTTCGGTTTTCGGCCGCCATCGCGTCACCGTTGCGCTGTCGTCGCGGTGATCCAGTCACCGCTTTTAATCAAGTGAGTTTTACTCACTAAAGCTTTCTTAGTTTGCTAATTATACTTAAGGTTGGTTAGATTTAATTAAATGCAATTAGGTTGTTAGATTAGTTTAGATCAATTAAATTAGAGACTTAATGATGCATGTTAGGTGGTTAGAAATAGACATTAGCAAGTAGACATGCCATGTTATTTATGGAATGAGTCTCGGTAATTTTCGGGCTCGTCTCGGCGTCCAATTCGGCATTATGAGCCTAAATTGGATTTTTATAATTATTTATTTATTTTTCGAAATTAATTATTTAATTATCTAATTTTCCAGAAATTCAATCGGGATGGCCAATGACCGGAATTTTATGCTGATTGTCGTGGTGCAGTCCATTTATTTAATTGAGCTTTATTTTGTGCGGAAATGATTTATTCGTGAATTTAGGATTTATTCCCTAATTTAAATAATCTTGGAAAATTAATTGGAGATTAACCGAGCATCAGTTAATGATACCAAAACTGTTGTAGTGGACTACAGAAAATGTTGGGATTTATAAGAAGGAAATTATTATATTTTGGTTAAAGCCGATCGTGTACCCATACACGTCATTTTATCGGAAATGATAAAATTAGTTATTTGATTGTTTGCTTGGAATGGCATGTATACCGGCTCGATGACTCTACGAAGCATCTTGAGACAGTACGGCATGATAAATTGTGTGTATACCGGCTTTGTGACTTTATATGTCATCTTGAGACAGGACGGTATGATCTACCGGCTCGATGACTCTACGGAGCATCTTGAGACAGTACGGTATGATAAATTGTGTGTATACCGGCTCGGTGACTTTATATGTCATCTTGAGACAGGACGGTATGATCTACCCACTCGATGACTCTACGGATCATCTTGAGACAGTACGGTATGATTTGACAGCTCGATGACCCTATATGTCGTCTGGAGATAAAATAACATACTATCTATATATCACCTAAGGTGAGTAGTCTTGGATGTTGATCAGACTTATAGAAAGTATGGAAGGGGTTGATCAAGAGATAATTTGGATGACATGTAATCGACTAGGTCGATTGATCGATGATTCGATCTAATTGGGTGATGTGATGTGATGATGTATATTTGATATATATACTAACTTGTAGAAAGGAGCTGAGGCCAAGGTAAGTCCCCTGACTCATGATGTGCTTAGGCAGCTTGAGGTGTATTGGTTTACTAATCGAGTCTTAGGGGGTAGGACTTGCTGAGACGTGGTCTCATTGGTTATTGAATAACCATTTCAGGACCATGAGGAGAAGCTGAGGAAGAGGAACCTGAAAGGAAGAAAGACTTTTGAAGAAGAAGATGATCCAAAGAGGGATCTTGAGTATAATCCGGATGTGGATTGAGATCCATCCCTTTTGTGAACCCAGTCTTAGTAGATAGGTGTGAGACAAGTATGCTGTGAATAGTATTGTGAATATACTATAAGTTGTACTATTAATAAAAGTGTGGTTGTGAATTTCAATAAGAAAAATATGGCCTACTTTCCTATCACATTGTTTTATTGTCTGGGGATTTATAATTGCTTCCGCATGCGAAATAAAAAGAAAGGGTCGGCGATACTTAGTCCTGGGATATCGCACTTTAAAATCGACCAAGTAGAAGGATGGGCGCGTCTCCGAAGATCGGGGCGTGACAAAAAGACTCTGTTTCTTTTTCAATTATGTCTATGTGGGTTATAAGTAATCCATTGTTTATTCTGCATTTGTTGCATGAATTATGGAAAATTATGTATTTTCCCTTATGTGCATTATGGATTATAAGTGATCCATTTTTTGGTTCTGCATTTGTTGCAGGAACTATGATGCGTTATGCACGGATACCTGCAATCCCGAGAATGGACGAAGGAAGTGCAAGACTTAAAAGGTTGATGTCAGAGTTAGCTAATTATCAATGGGATGACAGTGATTTAATATCACATGTCAATCAGATGATACAGGAAATCATCTGAAATGGTTATCTTATGCCGGATTTTGAGAAGGTGCCGACCTTGATGAACACTCTTCCACCTGAATGGCAAGCAATGTTAGATTGCCTATGGGAGGTCAACGTGGTCCCGGGTTATAGGAGGCAAGTAGTAGATTTTGTAAGAGAATACTATAGGATTGAGTTAACCAAAACTTCAACCCTTAGATTGAGAGCCACATGGCGTAGAGTGAATACGCCTTGGAGGCGACATGAAAGCTCTCCAAAAAAATTTCCATGGTTGGCAAATGTGCCTTTAGATTTCTTAGATATTTTGACTGATAGATTAGAATTGACATTCCCTATTTATTTCTTAGATTAGTTTGATATGTTTTTGGTGTAAATATCTCTTTCTATGTTGATATTTTCCTCTGTATATATTACTTAGTGTAGTGAATAGTTATATTATGTGAAAGCATTATTATTCTATTGGATGTCAAATATTATTTGCTTTCTGTTAATTGTTGACTGCTATGGGTAGTTCATAGAATTTTTTGTAACTTCATAGAATTTATTTTGCATAAGAAAATTATATTAATAATAGTTTTAAGTTAGGATTTTTGGAGGATGATTGGAAACATAGTGACCTTTTGATTCTGAAACCTTACTTGAAATTGCTCATTGATATGATGGATCTGTGCAAAGTGGATGCATAAATGATAGGCATTAATTATTCGTGCTTATATGTCTGATGTGTTCAGATCGATGGTTTCAGCAACTAAGAACGTAATTGCTGATATGAATGGCAACAATTGTGAAATATTGAATATGAGGATTCAATATATGCTGGAAAAACAAGAAGCATTAGAAGCTCTTGACCATGTTAAGGAAGATCTTGAGGATGTTGTGCACTACCTTGAGCTGGTAGAGGACCACCTAACGGCATTTAAGCCGAAAATAGATATTTGCAATGCAGGTTCTAGCTCAAAAAGGGCTTTGAGCTCTAAGCGCAAGCGTATTGATTCATTCAATATGTGGGAATGCAAAGGATCAAGTCTTTATTGCAAGAAATCAAGAGTTAACTAACACAAGAGAGGAAAACGTCCTCAAGTGAAGAAAATGTCCAGGGTGAAGTATTACAATTGTGACAAGAAGGGTCACTATGCTCACGACTGTTGTGAGCCAAAGAAAATATACACCCCTTGTACTTTTCAGAACTTTGCTTTTGTATTGAGTTTGTATTCTTAACTGAGTCTAATCCTTTGTGGACTGTGGATTCAGGAGTGACAGACCATGTAGCGAAGGATATAGAATCCTTCGTGGAATTTCGATGAGTACCAACTAGAACTAAGTGGATCTATGTGGGAAACAACTCCAGAGCTAAAGTAAAAGGAATTGACACCTGCTAACTGAACATGCGTGGTGGACGCACTTTGTTCCTACATGATGTATTGTATGCTTCGGAGATTCGTCGGAATTTAGTGTATGTTTTAGTGTTGGTTAAGCTAGGTTTTAATATGAACTTCCATAATAAATGTGTAGATTTGTATTTGGATACAAACTACTATGGTTGTGGTTATTTTCTGGATGGTTTTATTGTACTAAATGTTGACTATGGTGATGTCAATGTTTGTTAATTCCCTTTTCACGTCTTCTACTTCATATGATAATGATGTGAATGTGTGGCATGCTAGACTTTTTCATATTGGCCAACAATGTATGAATAGACTAGCCAAAGAGGGCTTATTGGGCAATATTAAAAAACTTGATTGGCCCATATATGAGCATTGCCTAGTAAGGAAAACGACAAGGAAACCATTTAGAAAAGGATAAAATAGCTGAATTTTCACTGCATTTAATCCATTCTGACGTATGTGGTCCAATGAATGTGAGAAGAAGGCAAATGACTGTTTATTTCATTACTTTTATAGATGATTATACTCGATTCGAATATGTCTATTTGATTTCTCATAAATCTGAAGTAATAAGTTGTTTCAAAAGGTTTATGAACTTGGTAGAAAATCAATTAGACAAGAAAATAAAAGCATTGAGATCCAATTGAGGTCGAGAATATTTATCTGATGTGTTCAGAAAATTATGTGATGAAAAAGGAATAGAAAGACAGTTGTCTATTCCAAATACTCCTCAACAAAATGGTGTTGCGGAGAGAAGAAACAGAACCTTACTGGAAATGGTTAGGTCCATGATGGTGCATGCTAACTTATCTATCACTTTTTGGAGTGATGCGTTGTTAATTGCTGCCTATATACTTAACCGGGTGCCTTCCAAATCAATTACTTCCACTTCATATGAGTTATGGACAAGTAGAAAATCGGACTTAAGTTTTCTTAAGCCATGGGGTTGTGCTGCCTATACTCATGAGTCCTCTCACAAGTTTGGCAAATTGGGTCCCAAAGGAAAGAAGAGTATTTTAATGAGATAATCCGAACACTCAAAATGGTATGTGTTCATAGGTGAGCAGGAAAGTGGGAGTATAACTGATTTTGAATCACAGGATGTCACATTCTTAGAGGATGAATTTCCTAAAAATGGCGAAATAGGTGAAGATTATTCCTTATTTGAAATATTGGATTAAGATAATGATATTAGTGGAGTTCGTCCAAATGGGAGTAATATGAGAAGTGATTAATTGAATTCAACTCATTCTCAATTACAACCATATGATGAGACCACATCATCATTATCTAATTCTAGTGAGAGCATAATGGGGAATGATGTGCAAAGTGTACAATCTCCCATACGGCGAACAAGTTGCCAAAGTATTTCCCGTCGACATTTTGACATTGAAGGGGAAACTTTTATGATTGCCCCACAAGATGAGGATGAGCCAAGAAATATTAATGATGGTCTAAATTGCCCTAGTAAGGAAAAATGGATTCATGCAATGGAAGAGGAAATTGAGTCAATGAAGTCAAACCAAATTTTGGGAACTGGTTGATCTTCCAAAATGACGCAAAACTATTGGGAACAAGTGGGTTCTCAAAATAAAGCGAAAAGCTGATGGCTCGATAGAAAGGCATAAGGCTTGCCTTATGATGAAGGGGTATAACCAACAGGAAGGAATTGATTATGAAGAAACATTTTCTCTTGTAGTGAGATTTACCTCGATTCGCATTATTCTAGCAATAGTGGCTAGTATGGATCTTGAGTTACATCAAATGGATATAAAGACTACTTTCTTCAATAAAGAATTAGATGAAGAAATATATATGGAACAACCTACTGGTTTCATAGTGAAATGCCAAGAAGAAAAGGTATGTCGACTTTTGAGGTCGATATATGGCCTTAAGCAGTCGTCAAGACAATGGTATATATGTTTTCATAATGCCATAATGGCATATGATTTTACAATGATTGATGAGGATCATTGCATATATATCAAAAGATCCAATGATCAATTTGTGATCATATCATTATATGTTGATGATATACCAATTGCCGGAAGTAATATGGAGTTTGTTAACACAGTCAAGAGTTGGTTATCTTCCAACTTTGAGATGAAGGATATGGGTAAGGCTGCATACATTCTTGGAGTTAAGATTTCAAGAGATCGTTCGAAGAGATCGTTATATCTTTCGCAAGAAACATTATACATAAGGTTCTTGAACGATTTCGTATGCAAGATTGTAAACCCATAAACACTCCTATTGCAAAAGGTGAAGGATTGAGCCATAGACTGTGTCCAAGGACTCCACAAGAGAAGGAACAAATGAAACATGTTCCTTATACTAGTGCTATTGGGAGCTTAATGTACGCTATGATGTGTACAAGACCTGACATATGTTTTGCAGTTGGAATGATGAGTAGATACCAATCCAACCTAGGTCAAGCACATTGGAAGGCCGTTAAGAGAATACTAAGGTATCTAAAGGGAACTGCTGATTATATGCTAAGTTATCAAGGAAATGATCTGCGACTCTAAGGCTATTCTGATGTTGATTATGTAGGAGATTTAAATGAAAGGAAATCTACCTCTTGCTTTATTTTCTTACTAAATAATGGCACCATATGTTAGAGTAGTAAGAAACAAATGTGTATAGCCTTGTCCACGATGGAAGTTGAGTTCGTGGCATTATCAGCAGCAGTATAAGAAGGTGTTTAGCTTAAGAGATTTTTTGATCATTTAGGTGTTATTGGAAGTGCTGCAGATTCATTGTTGGTTAATTGTGATAGCCAAGCAGCTATAGCGTACACCAAAAATCCAAAATATCATGGCAAGACCAAACACATAGATACCAAGTATAATTTTGTCAAGGATATGGTTGCACGAAAAGATGTGAACTTACAATACATATTACGCATAGAATGGTAGCAGATCCTATGACAAAGTCAATACATAGAGATGTGTTTTGTGGCCATATGAAATCTCTAGGATTGCGTAGAGGCTGATGTACTGAATATTGTAATTTCCCTAAGTGTTCACATTTTATGAATTTACGTTTTCATCATTAATGCCTATAAATCTTTGTTTGATCTTTATGCATCTTAATGCTCAATGCATTACTTTAAGTTGAGAAAGTATGTCGGACAGATATAAGATTAGCCTACTCACACGGGTAATTGCCTCTATTTACTGTGTGATAAATAGAGATTAGACTGTTTTTAAGCTTATTATCTAGGTGATAATCGAGAGCTCAAGCTTAAAATACGCATGTCGCCTTAATTGAATGTTAAGATGAGGACATAATACTTACTATATCCGAAAGTAAAATAACCCACATATTTTACTTTATCTGTCTATGATGCCAGATGTGAGTTTTGATGAATTTTGTGAATGAGTAGATATGTGAACTCAAGTTAGACATTGGGTATGTCTGAACTATCATCTGTATGATATTGAAGGTGTAGACATACGCTCCATGAGAAAGGAGTTAATAAGAGTAGCAAAAGTTTGATCTCAACTTTTATGTCATGTGAGACTCTTGAGGAAAAGAGTTCCTCAATTTTAGTGCCCTCATGACTTTTACTTATTCTCGAGATTTCTATTTAGTGTTTGCTATCTTAGGATGTTGCCAATGGTCATGAGTTGATTCGATCTAATGGGACATTTCTAGAAAAGCAAGCTGAACTGAAATTGAGAGTTTGAAGGAAAGAGGAAGATCGAATTTGGAGAATCACATTATAGTTTTGTATTCACTGGTTAACCAATTATGACTGTTTTTGGGATAATCATAATTGTGAATACAATATATATATATTGTTTAAAAGAAATCAAGAGAGATATAAATGTGATCGATCGATATAGGGAACTGCATACTAAATCTACTCAGGATGTGATGCCCATTATGAGCTGTTATATATTCCTAACAGATGTATGGCAACGAGCTCTCAAAATATGCTGGTCGCATGGACTATTCACCAGTATGAATGTTGTAGTGAGAAAAAGAGGATTCTGTTCGGCCCACCATGTTAAGTGGGAGTCTATGATGAATTTTCTCTGATGGGCCTGAGTAGGGCCAGTCCGCCCATGTTGGTTTTGGACCACCATGTGCGAGTGGGAGATGATGGATTTTTCTTTTTTGATAGGCCTGAGTTGGCCCGTCCACCCATGTTGGGTCCAAAAGGCTTGGCCCGTGAGTTAAGGGCCCATGGAGGAAGTTATTTAAAAATAAAAGAAAAATCAGAGAGGCGGTTAATTAAAAGATTGAAGGGTTACGTATTCCAAAAAAAAAGGAATAAGAGAGATTACGCTCTCTCGCTCTCTAAGGCCCTGTTTGGTAACCATCCAAACAGGGCCAGATTCTGATTCTTCGTTCCCAGAATTAGTTTCGGCCCAAAATCACGTTTGGTAATTTTTTTGTTCCCGGGAACAAATTTGTTCCCAGAATCAGTTTTGGACAAGAATTTAGAATAAAAAAAAAAGGTGATTCTTGATTCTGAATCAGAAAAAAGAATCACAAAAGTGGCTCTCTCTCTCCGCTCAACGTATCTTGCTCCACTTTCTCTCGTGCGAACGAACCCTTTCACTTTCACTCGGTTCTTCTCTCGGTTCTTCTTCTCTGGTGGTTCGTTCTTCTCCGGTGGTTCGTTCTTCTCCGGTTCGTTCTTCTCCGGTTCGTTCTTCTCTGGTTCGTTCTCTCCACAACAACGGCGACGGCGACTGCTGCTTCTTCATTGTTGAAGCTGCTCGTTGAAGGTGAGTTCCCTTCACTCACAGGTAGCGTCATTGCCGGCTGATCTAGGTGACGGTTTGCATATTCCTCACCGTCGTTCATCGTCTGCAACGGTTGGCAGGAGCGCCACCGAGCTCTAGTCGGCGGGCGCTCGCGCCGATCTGGCCGTGGAGTCGCTCGCCGAGCGATCGGCGCTCGCGACTCCGCCGATCTTGTCTTTTGCAGTGCACGATTTCATTTTTCACATATATCATATATTTTATTGCCATACTTGTCCTTTGGTTTTCACTTCGTCCCGTTTTCGAGTAATTTGTCAATGAAATTGAATTGTGTTTTGTTTGTCTTTTCCTAATGCAATGTCCTGTCGACAGTTTTGGGGGTATTTTTCTTATCTAATTGAATTCTTTTTTTCATGAAAGACGTTTGATTAAGCTTTTTTTGGGGAACAGGTAAGGCGCCTTCTTGATGATGGAATGGATGTGAATGTGGCTGCTTGGGGCCCCAAATCAAAAGGGGTAACGCCACTCCACCTTGCTGCTGAGGGTGGGCATGTGGAAGTCATGGATGAACTGCTCGAGCGAGGTGCAAATATTGAAGCTAGAACAAAAGGAGCCTGTGGCTGTGAGTGCCTTCTCCTATGTTCCCACGCTTACCCTGAACCTACTTAATTTCTGATCTTCTTAACAGAACGCAGAATAAATCTTAATGTACCTTGTTGATGTTTGTTCTTTTGGCAAAAGAATTTGGTTAATGAGTGTATCCTTGATGCACTTTCTTTCTTGCTTGAACATAGGGAACTTTTGGAAGTAATTAAACAAGGGAAGATTGCAACTTTCTAGTTTATGACTTTCTTCTGATGTGTATAATTAGTGCTTTGGAAATTGAAACCCTCTCTGTCAAGTATGCTTATCTAGTTTTATAAGGCACTTGTTAACATAACTCTCAACAAAATATCTCTTCATAATGATAACAAAAGCCTTCCTCACTTATGGGTGTTGGTTAAAATCCTTCTCTTTGTTGGAATAAATACTCCTTGGGAAACTGAGGGATTCATAACTTTGCATTTAATTGCTCTTGTATCCTACGTGGTTCACTGATATTTGATTCAATGTTTGATCCAGGGACACCTCTCCATAGTGCGGCCAAAGAAAGAAAACGGGAAGCAGTCAAATACTTGATAGAGAATGGAGCCTTCTTGCCTGATGACATAAATGATTGCAGATTCAATCCACCGCTGCATTACTGCGCTGGCCTTGAATGGGCTTACGAGGAGATGAAGCGTCTTCAGCAGGAGAGCTCATCTGCTGGTGAGGGCTCCTCCTATAGCTCGGAAAGCTTATGATGAGTCTTCCTACACACTCGGGACTCAGAAGCCTCTCTTATGAGCTGACATGGTCACCATAGAATGAGGATTGCATTGCTAGTGAAACATGCCATCATCCCACTCTCTCTATCTCACAGTTGTGTCTTCATCTTGTAGTCTTTGTTCTGATGTTTGAAGTTAAACACAGTAGTCTTGTGTATTTGAAGTCGATGACTTTCTTATGTACTTGAGAACCATTATAAGGATGATATCTTGTAATAAAGTGTCAACTTTGTTCTCATTTCATCAGGAGTTGGGACCGGGAACTGAGATAGCTTTAATTTCCTTGTTATGTTTGGTGTGGACTACGAATGAGTAATTTACCTGCCTTGTCTATTCCTCCAATAGAAGAAAATATCCAAGTCGGAAGTTTTCGGGATGCTGAACAAATTGTCAAATTTTCAATAAAAGGAGTTGGTTACATGAGGACGGTCGAGGTGATTTATGTAGTCTTTGGTTCATTTGGTCTCAGAGAAGGAAATAGATTTATTACGGCAGCATGCAAATACTCGAAAAAGGGAATTTTTTTTTTTTTTTTGGCGTAAATATGTTCGTTTAATCAAAAACAGAGTTTGAAAAATGTTGGAAATCACGGGGATCGCATGAAAATATACAGACGTATTCACATTAAATTTTTAAGCTAGGACAGAAGGACTACCTTCTTATTTTCCAACGCATTTTAAGTCTCGAAAATTGTGCTCAACACTTACGGAAATGGGTGTATGAAACATATGAAACATATAAAACGCCTTGGTTTATTGTTTACTCGGAAAAGTATCGCAAATCAAATGGCAAGGGATTACAATATGCTAGAGATTCCATAACTTAATGTTTCCGACTTTTGTAATATTGTTATTAATTATTGACTTATCAAAGCCAATATTTCAAAGTTGAACAATTGACTAATAAGTTACTTCGGTATTCATTTATGGATAAGTTGTAGTGATGAGTTTCTCATTAAAGTCTTCTTCAGTATTTAATTTTTCTTTATAAATTTAGTATTTATATTTATTACATATTTTAGGTATATTAGTATATTTTATACTATGGTTTATTATTAACTATTTAATAAAAATTGATTAGTTAATATTTTTATTACTTAGTATAAATATAATTAATCAATGAGGGGTTTATAAGAATTCAATATCAAATTTATATTTATCTAAAAAGGAATTAAAAAAAGAATTGGAATAGAAATTTTATGCAGTTACCAAACGCATTTCTGTTCTTTTTCTATTCTAGAATCAGAAATTTTGTACAGTACCAAACGCGTTCTTTTGCTCAGAATCAGTTCCCGGAAACAGAATAAAAAAGAATCAATTCTGATTAGAATCAGCTCCCCGGAACAGAATCGTTACCAAACGCGCCCTAACTTACATTCACTCTCTAACGCACATCCTCTCTCAGAAGAACTTACGTCCTTTTAGACCGCTCTCTCCCGAAGAACAGTTTATCCTCTAAAGAACGGCGTGGTTTATCCCTCTTTGATTCGCAACACCAAAATTTAGTCTGTGGAAACAAGGTATGTTCGTTTATGTGACGTACCTTAGGATCAGTGATTCATGAATTTCTTGGTTTTCGCTTCCGCTACGTTTGTGATTGATTTTGTGTCGAATCACCGTTTTGGGAATCCGTTTCCAGAATCTCATCCCAACAAAATTCTATTACACTTTCGCGGAAAGATTTAAAACTTTTCGTACAATTATCCAAAACAATTAGCAAAGCTGGAGTTACGTTAATCCTGTTTGGAGATGATCAACGGGCAGTTGGTCACTTGCCCAATGGGATCGCCTATCCAGAAAATGTGGGCTTGGCCACTTTTTGTGAGCTCGCTTGTTGAGCCTAGGCTGTTTTTTAGACCTCACTGATGAGCGGGCCACCTAGCAAAGGGGCTTTCATGCCCTCCTTGCAATGATCGGGTCTAAGCATGTGCATAAATTTTCGACACCACAAGCATGGACGGACTTCATAAAGTGTCCCTGCTCATTTTCCTATACTTTGTTTAAAGAATTAAGGCCTTTTGAGTGATGCTAAGTAACTCTAGCCTAAAAAATTAAGTCTTGCTCCCATTAAATTTCTCGAAATTCTTAATACCTTCCAACCAAAAAACTAAGTTTTGACCCCCATTAAATTTCTCAAAAGACTTACAACCAATACATGCTTGAATGTTTTCATTTCAGAACGGCCCTATCAATAAACAAAACTTGGTATACAATTGTAATAACCCGTTCTTGTTTCAAATGAAGTGAAACTTACTCGATATTATCGGACTTTTTAGGCATAAGAACATTGATTGAGGTGCAAAGATATATAACTTTAATTTTATTTAAATCATTCATTAATTGATATTTTCATTTTCCTATAATCATTCTTAAAAAATCTCCAGGGCAAGAGAAAGGTGCACAAAGACATTAATTGAGGTGCAAAAATATATAACTTTAATTTTCTTGAAATCATTCATTAATTGATATTTACATTTTCCTATAATCTTTCTCGAAAATTCTCCAGGGCAAAGAATGTTTTGAGTGGCCGATCTATCGGAACGTGGGCCGATACGACGGTGACATGCATACTCCGGCAAGTGGTCTTGTACCCACGATTTCATAAAACTTTCATCTTCATGGTAATTCACCTCCTTTAACTCCGCATTTGACATTACCCCGTTGATGCCCACGGTCGTCCCTAACTGGGTTTCTCTATGTCCGTTTTAGTGGTTGAACGATGCCTGAGTGGTGGATATGACTGCGATAGAAGTACGGAGTTTTTGGCTTAGTTTCACGGAAGATGTTTGTTAAAATGTCCCAGCCAAGCCAGAAGCAACGGGAATATTTGCGGTCCTTCCATTAGAGTGGATTACCCATGTGTAAATGCTCGAGAGACGTTGGCATTCGTAGATATACATATTTCCTTTCTCCCAAAATTCATCTTTTGATTGAGTGAGCTGAAAGCAAGGACGTCCAGACCGTCTCTACAAGGCACTACTTCCGGCCCTTCATTTTGACTTTTAAAATTATATCATAACCTTGTGAGTTTTGAAGATAAACTTCTGTGATTTTCTGGTGAATTGAGGGATTATTACATACTTTCTGATTGTAAGCACTCTTATTGTCTTATTCTAATCTGCATGTATTTTCAGAAAATAAGGATATATATGTATAAATATTATGGAGTATATAATACTGTGTTAGCAGAGGAACGAGCACGGTTCCCTTCTATATTCTGATGAGTGGCTTGGTGGTTCCCTTGTTCTTCTACGTAGCATCTCTAGCGGGGCTTTATGTGAAGAGTATATAGTACAGATTCTGATAAGGACCTTGGTTACAAATGTCTGTTCTAGTTAACGGTATTCATGTTCAAGCATCTAACATTCACAAAATGAGACTGTTACTGTGATTGTGGACGAAGATGCAATTTGAATGTGGCCATTTGGGTTTTATAATGATAGACGACAACGATGATATCCCTCTAGTTGAAATTATATATGTCTAAGGCAGCTGATTATCTGAGTTTGAGTTTGAGTTGAGACTGAAAGAAGCCTGTTTGCAGCAAGAAATAGCTTTTTGTTCTGTTCTTCTAGAACCAAAACTCATCTATATTGCATAAACTCCCTGGTTGGTGCTTATGACAAGTTCATTCCAAAGTAAGCATTATAGGGCTGCGTTCATAATGTAGTTGTCTTTTAACTTCTTGGTCATATAGTTTCAGTGACTGTGTATCTTCTCTTTTTCAGGTTACACCAGTGTGCCCTCTATCAAAGACATAGTACCTGCAGCACAGAACAACATAACCACACAATTTATTCTATTGGACAAAGGCAGGGTTGCCACAGAAGGACAGAGCTAGACATGCTTAGCACTTGTGGCAGATGAGACTGTGGCTGTGCATTTTCAGTTCTGGGGTGAGGATTGCAACCTGTTCAAGCCAGGGGATATTATCTGTTTGACCAATGGGATTTTCTCTTACAACAGGAACCATCTTCTGTTGAGAGCAGGGAAGAGAGGGAGCATTGAGAAGGTGGGTGAATTCACCATGACTTTTGTCGAGACTCCCAATATAAGCGAGATGTAGTGGGTTCCCGATCCAACCAATTCTAAAAAGTATGTACAGGAAGCTGTTATATCTCCTTACTCATGTATTTTCCCTCCGATGCTTTGACGGTGAATTTGTTTTGTATGCTGCTATTACTGGTTGCAACATATAGAAAAGCATATGTGTGGTGTAGAGTTTTTTTACCTTGACCAAAAGCAAAAGAAGCTTGCTTTTAGGTTTGTTTTTGTATTGGAAAAGCACTCAATTTACGTTGGAGTTTTTTTCCTGCAAGTTTGTGAAGGTCATTATATTGATTTCACGACTGTTGAGAAGCCTTTCATCACTGCTTGTATAACCTTGCATTTGAAGGATCCTACTATTAAGAATGCCGAGTTGTGAAAAAAAGGTGAAAGCCTTTTTGTTTATAGTGGTGACTTCCATCCAGGCATAACCTTGTTCGTCCACCTTCCTTTTCATGAGTCAAATATGTTGCCCAGTAGGTGATGGATGCACTGAAATACAGGTAATGCGGGCTGGGATTATCTATCTTATCTCTTGCAAGGGAAAGAAAATCCTAAACGTTGATTGTAGCCTAGTCCAACCTTGCAATGCATTTCAAAGCCTCATTGAGTTAAAGCATTCCGATGATTACGCCCATTTCATTGGCACAAACTTGCATGCTCCATTTCATAGAAAACTTGCTAGGACAGCATGGTGGTAGCTTAGGTACGCATTTGGTGGGTACTAACTTTCTATTGGATAGAGTAGTGCAATAATTTGGTCATGTCTTTGTGGGACACTTTGAAGTTTGGATTCTGATTGTCATCCGTTAAATGAAACTTCTCAATTCCAATGATTGAGTTCTGCTTGTTATATATGTATACATATATATATATATATATATATATATATATATATTGTTCAGAACAATTACTAAGTATAAGTGGCATCACTGATGACAATTTGATATATTTTACTATTCCATTAATTAATTACTAACTGTTAACATTTCTTATTACAAACTCTGTGGTCAAATTACCATCCATCAATGCAAATTACTAATTATAAGTGCCATCCAGTTATCACTACAAACATATTATGCCTATGAAATCAAATTACTACTAATGGTTGCAACCACAGGACTATTTGAAGTATATTACAATATTTTGGTGGAATTAGAGACATTTTCTTCAACTACGGGCCGATCCCATTAACATATGTAACAGTATCTTTGATTGTGTCGTCCAATTATTTTCTTAAAGATCACATGGATCATTTCGAGATGCTTAGCTCTAGGGCAGATTCTAGACCAATGAAGAAATCTTATTCAGATGCAAGTTTATCCTTAAGGATTTAATCCGTTTGGTTGAAGATTATCTCACGGCTAGAGATAACATCTTAAGATCTATTATTCATTTGTAATCAATACGAGTAAATTGGATCCGTTGATTGGCGAAGTATTCTTGGAAGATTTTACTTATGGAAACCTAGATCCTGATTGTATGGGCGAGCATGATTAGTGGACTATCTTCATATTCCTTAAGTAACTCGAGATCTCTTTAATTGATTATATCCAACGGGTAGATTGTAAGAACTCCTTTGGAAGGTGCCACGGATATGAAGGCATTGAGAAGTATATAAGGAAGATGCTCTAGTTATTCAGGTGTGTGCGTGATTGATAAATTCCAAAGTTTGAAGCTCCTTGTGCTTTGCTAATTCGTTTGTTGAGCGAAAATTTGTACTCAAAAGAGAGTTTAGACAATTGTGAGGCCTTGAGGAAGTGTAGCTGAGTCTTTACACTGTGGAATCAATGACGTGATACTGTAACAACTCCTTTGATTCGTAGTGAAATCCAACCGGTGGGCTGTCAATGCGGGAGAGTGAACGTAGGCTTGAATTAAGCCGAACCACTATAAACTTTGTGTTCATATTCCCTAAACTCATTTACTTTGCTTGCAACTCTATTTAATTATTAGAGTATAAATTTCTCTACAAAGTCTATTATCAACCAGACTCAGGTTAAAAGTACAATTTTATACTACAGTTTGTAAAAGTCGTTTGTGCACCTATTCACCCCCAGTCTTGGTGCTCGTACTAGCTCTATCAATTGGTATTAGAGCCTATGTACTCATTTCAATTGAAGTATTTTTACTTCAGAGTTAAAGATCCATGGCTAGTATGTTGGTTCTAGGTATAGTTGAAGGGCAAAGCAACACCAGACTGTCTTATTTTGATAGAAAGGAATACAGCATATGGAAGAACAAGATAAAAGCTTTCTTAAGATCGAAAGATCCTC
Organism: Eucalyptus sideroxylon; assembly: GCA_014182405.2. Taxonomy (NCBI): domain Eukaryota; kingdom Viridiplantae; phylum Streptophyta; class Magnoliopsida; order Myrtales; family Myrtaceae; genus Eucalyptus; species Eucalyptus sideroxylon. Next base: position 32,111,007 of record CM024555.2, on the reverse strand, counting down.
TGGAATGGGATGTGGTAAATAAATGAATTATTCCTAAAGTTACAACAATCTTAGAAAGGAGAAAAATAAGTTGTAGAGGCTAGCGAGATGACTCAAGAAGAGATAACCAAGAGACAAGCTCTTGATACAAAAGCAATTTACTCCTTATATTGTGTATTATCTCTAACTGAATGTAATAAAATATCTTCTTGTGAAACAGCTAAAGAAGTCTAGGATAGGCTGCACATTACATATGAAGGGACTGATCGAGTGAAAGAAACCGTAATCAATATTCTGCTATGTCAATATGAAGCCTTCAAAATGAAGCCAAAATAATCTATCACTGACATGTTTAGTCATTTTACAGAAATCGTGAATAGTCTTGAATATCAAGGTCAACTAATCTCAGGACACATGAAGGTTAACAAATTATTGCATGGACTTTTCAAAGATTGGAATCACGTAAAGACATCAATAAGGGAGACACAAATGATAATGCCACTTTCCGTTGACGAATTAGTTGGCATTCTTCAATCTTATGAAGTGGAGCAAATCAATGAAGATGAAGATCCCAAAAAGCTTGCTCTCATGATAAGAAGGTTCAGAAAATTGAACAAAAAGGGAAGAATATTCAATTGGAAGAAACAAAGCTCTCAAAAGTTTCAAAATAAATCAGCTGAGGATAATGAATCCAATAAAGATGTGATTTGTTTTGAACGCAAGAAAAAGGGACACATCAGACCCAACTGTCATTTGCTAAAGAAAAAGAAAGGAAAAGCTGAGAAATACATAAATGCACTTAAAGTAGAGACTTGGAGTGATATCGAATGCGAAGAGAGTGATGATGATTATGTTAATATTTGTTTAATGGCAAAATCAGATTCAGATTCAGACTCTAAGACAGATACAGACTCAGACAGTAAAATCGATGTAAGTAATTTAAAAATTCCTACTAAAGTCTCAAAATATATTGATGAACTATGTCTTAGTCTCAAAACCTCTCTTAAGAAAATTTCTGAGCTAAAAAGGGAAAATTCTACACTAAAACGATAGGAAAATGTTTGGAAAGGAAAGTTCAAAAATTTAGATAAAAGTTTTACCGCTTAAAAAAAAAAATGCAGACTGTCTTTCAAAAGAAAATACACTTTTGAAGAATGATATTTCAAGTATCTCAAAAAGGTTTTCTATAGAATCTGACAAATTGGAAAAGATTCTATCAGCACAAAGACCTTATTTTAACAAATCAGACTTGGAAATGACTTCTGAAACCATTCCTCTAATTGATTTTCCAAAAGTAAAGGAAAGAATCAAATAGAGACCTACAAAGGCCTTCAATGTTCTAAATGTAACAGCTTAGAACATTTTGAGAAAGAATGTCCCATGGTTTGGAAACCTGCTAAGAAAGATTGGGCAAATACCGTATATTGCACTAATTCCACTAGACTCAAGAAAGTGTGGGTACCAAAGAAAGCTTGAGTCTCTTTTTTAATTGTATGTCACTATCAAGAAAAATGTTAAATGGTATTTGGATAATGACTGTACAAGACATATGACTAGAGATTCAAGTTGTTTTATTAAACTTAAGCAAGTAATTGGTGGAAAAGTCTCATTTGGCGAAAACAGCAAGGGAAGAATTGTTGGATGTGGAATTGTAAAGATAGGAAGTCTCACAATCAACAACGTCTCCTTAGTGGAAGGACTCAACTACAACTTGCTCAGCATCAGCCAATTGTGCGACACTAGATTCAATATCAATTTTCAAGAAGGAATATGTTCAGGCACTAGTAAAGATCTTTCACAATCATTTACTAGGTGAAGACATGGAAATATCAATCTTTTGGATATCAATTCAAAAATATCTCAATATCTAATTTTATTCAAGATGAAGAAAATCTGTGGCATCGAAACCTAGGCCATATTAACATGAAGCAAATTGCCAAGATTTCTTAAAAGAAGCTTGTTCATGAACTACCCAACCTGAAGTACCAAAAATATGACTTATGCACACTATGTGTATTGGGAAAATAGGTTAGAAATTTTTTCAAACCAATAAATCAAGTTTCCACTAATCGTGTGCTGCAGCTCCTGCATATGGATATCTTTGGACTAACTAGAACTTAAAGCATTGGTGGAAAGAAATATTACCTAGTAATAGTGGATGATTATTCACGATTTACTTGGGTCTACTTTTTGGCAAGTAAGTATGAAACCTTTTCTTATTTTACTAAATTTGCCAAGAAAGTTCAAAATGAGAAAGGGTGTGTTATTTCAAACATATGGATAGACCATGGATGTGAGTTTGAAAATCAAGATTTTGCTAAATTTTGTGATAAATCTGGTTTTCAATATATGTTCTCCTCACCGTACACTCTTGAACAGAATGGAGTTGTGGAAATGAAGAATAGATTGTTGCAAGAAATGGCTAGAACTCTTTTAATTGAAAGCAACATTTCTTTTTCATTTTTGGATTGAAGCAGTTTCTACAGCATGTTCTATTATTAATAGAGTTTTCTTAAGGCCTATTCTGGAGAAAACTCCTTATGAGTTATTCAAAGGAAAGAAGCCAATTGTTTATTATTTTCACGTGTTTAGTTGCAAATGTTTTATCTTGAAAAATGCAAATGATCGAATTTGTAAATTTGAAGAAAAATCATATGAAGGAATCTTTCTTGGATACTCAACATCCAGCAAAGCTTACAGAGTTTACAACAAGAAGACTCAGTTAGTGGAAAAGTTAATGAATGTCAAATTTCAAGACTATATAAAATCAATCAATCCAGACTCACTCTGAAGAATTTGAACCTGCTCCAGACACTACAAAATCTACTTTCCCTGAAGCAGCTCAGATTACAGAAGATCAACAATGAACAAATATTGAAGAATCAACTTAAGAAGAAGTTCAACAATCTGTCAAACCAACCAGTAATTGGAAACACAAATCTAGTCATCCCAAAGAACTCATCATTGGTAACATTGATGAAGGAATTCGTATAAGATCCAAAAGGCATGTAGAGTCTAGTGTTGTAGCTCTTATTTTTGAAATAGAACTCAAGAGCATAGAAGAGGTTTTAACTGATGAAAGCTGGATCGAAGCCATGTAAGAAGAGCTCAGGCAGTTCAGTGTTAACGATGTCTGGGAACTAACTCCTAAACCAAAAGGTAAATATGTTATTGGAGCTAAATGGGTTTTCAAGAACAAGAGGGACGAAAAATGAAAAGTTCTAAGAAACAAAGCAAGACTCGTAGCCAAAGGATATACACAAGAAAAAGGGATAGACTATGATGAGACTTACGCACTAGTAGCAAGGTTAGAAGCAATTAGATTATTACTTGCTTTTGCTTGTTATAAGAATTTCAGGTTATTCCAAATGGACGTCAAAAGTGCATTCTTGAATGGATTTATCCATGAGAAAGTCTATGTGGAACAACCTCCTGGTTTTGAAGAACCAAGGAAGGAGAGTAAATTTCCTGCAGGTATGCATCCCACAGTGGGCGAACAACTCCCATTCAAGCCCTTCAGGGACAGCCTTTTAGTAGAAATCTTTCCAGAATATTTTGAAGCTGACAAAACGTTTCTATCAGTCTAAGTCTGGATGTTCGGAGACCGACAGTTTAAAGTCTCAAGACTCAAGACTCAGGACTCAAGACTCAAGACTCAAGACTCAAGACTCAAGACTTAAGTCTATTCTCACCGACAGTCTTTCTAATCCAAGTGACGAAGGAAATGCAAAGCCGAGGTAAATGGTTGAGGATTCGATCCTATCCTCGGAAAAGATTCTTTGGTTGGATAAATATTTCGGATTCTTTGATTCTCATCTAAGATCGATTGAAGATCCGATGGTCGACGAAATAATCTTGGAATGTTCTATTCTTGGAAACCAAGATCCCGATTGTATGGGCGAACAGATTGATGGGCTATCATCGATTCCTTAAATAGCTCGGATGATCTTCTTGATTGATTCCGTCCAACGGGTAGATTTGAGGAATTCCTTTGGTAAGTGCCAACGGCTATGATGGCATAAAGGAGTATAAAAGGAAGACGTTCTAGTTGTTTTAAGTGTGTGATTGATAGAAAAATTCCGAGTCGAAGAACCTTGATTGTTAGTCGATACGGTTCGAGCGAAATTGTATACACAGAGAGTGTTTATATTTGGTGACACCTTGAGCGAGTGTGGTAGATCATCTACACTTAGAAATCAAGGAAGATCAACACCGTAACAGCTCTTTGATCATAGTGGAATCCAGCCAATTGGCTGTCAGTGCAGAAGAGTGGACGTAGGCTTAAATCAAGCCGAACCACTATAAACCGCGTGTTCAATTCTCTCTTTCCCTTACTCAGTCTTGCGATTGAATTTTTAACTGTTGCAGATCCTTTAATTGTTTAAATATTGTGCAATCTTCAAAGAAATTTTTTATATACCTATTCACCCCCCCTCTAGGTTCTCGTACTAGCTATATCAATTGGTATCAGAGCCCGTGTTCTTACTTTATTTGAAGTGTTTTACTTCAGAGTAAAAGATCCATGGCTAGTATGCTAGCACCAGGGCTGGTGGAAGGGCAAAACAATACCAGACCACCCTACTTTGATGGAAAAGATTACAACATCTGGAAAAACAAGATGAAAGCTTTTCTACGATCAAAGGATCCTCTGGAATGGGATGTGGTGGAAAGAGGAATTACTCCTACCGCTGCATCGTATCCGAAAGAGGGAAAGAAACTGTTGATACCAGCGGAATGTCTCAAGAAGAGATAAACAAGAGACAAGCACTCGATGCAAAAGCAATTTACTCTTTATATTGTGCTTTGTCACCAACTGAATATAACAGAATATCTTCTTGTGTTACAGCAAAAGAAGTCTGGGATAGATTACATATCACTTATGAAGGGACAGACCAAGTGAAGGAGACCAGAATTAACATTCTCCTTGGTCAATATGAAGCCTTCAAAATGAAACCAGGAGAATCTATAACCGACATATTTAGCCATTTTTTACGATATTGTCAATGGTCTTGAGAATCAAGGACAGAAAATTTCTGATCCTATGAAGGTGAACAAGCTACTGCGTGGACTCTCCAAGGATTGGAATTATATAAAGACTTCGATAAGAGAGACGCAAAGAATTATGCCATTATCTCGTAGACGAGCTGATTGGAACTCTTCGATCTTACGAAGTGGAACGAATTAATGAAGACGAAGATCCAAGAGGTAAGAAATCCATTGCATTAAAATCTAACGATGATTCGATGATACAGATTCGAAGAAGATCCGGACGATGAGGAGCTTGCTCTTATGATTAGAAGGTTCGAAAGCTGAATAGAAAAGGAAGAATGTTCAACTCAAAGAAACAAAGTTTTCAGAAACAGCAAACCAAGTTTGTTGATAATGAGGAACCAAACAAAGATGTAGTTTGCTTCGAGTGTAAGAAAAAGGGACACATCGACTCCAACTGTCCTCTTCGAAGAAGAAAAGAGGAAAGCCCGAGAAGTCTCGAAAAGCTCTTAAAGCCGAAACCGGAGCGATACGAGTGTGAAGAAAGTGATGAGGAATATGCCAACCCGTGTCCGATGGCGCAATCGACTCGGACTGGATCGACTCGGACGGTGAATTTGAGGTAAGTGATTATAAAATCCCCTGTCAAAGTCTCTAAATACATTGATGAATTATGTTTTAGTCTTAAGACTTCTCTCAAAAAGATTTCCGAACTTAAAAGGAAAACTCAGTTTTAAAACAAAAGGAAAACATTTTAGAAGAAAAAGTGAAAAGTTTAAACTTGAATGTTTCTACTCTTAAAGAGAATGAAGAAAAACTTTCAAAAGAAAATGCTTTCTTAAAAACTGATTTATCAAATATTTCAAAGAAATTTTCAATAGGGTCGGAAAAACTTGAAAAAGTTCTTTTAGTCCAAAGACCTTACTTTAATAAGTCTGGTCTAGGTATGACAGCGGAAACAATCCCCTTGATTGATTTTCCAAAAGTAAAAGAAAGAATTAAGAAAAGACCGTCAAAAGAGGCTTACAAAAATCATTTCAAGAAAGTCTTTGTAAAGTCCGTAGGTCGAAATGCTCTAAGATGTTCAAAGTGTAACAGTCAAGATCATTTTGAAAAAGACTGTCCTATGGTTTGGAAGCCTCGTTAAGAGAGTATGGCCTAATAATGCTCATCCTACTAACACCAAAGGACCCAAGAAAATTTGGGTATCAAAGAAAGCTTGAGACTCTTTTTGAATGCAGGTCTCTGTCAAAAAGAAGGTAAAGTGGTATCTTGACAGCGGATGCTCAAGACACATGACAGGAGACTCAAATTGTTTCATAAAGCTTATTCAAGTAAATGGTGGAAAAGTTTCATTTGAAGGATATAGCAAAGGAAGTATTGTGGGATTCGGAACTGTGAAAATTGAAAATCTTACAATAAGCAATGTCTCTCTAGTGGAAGGACTCAATTACAATCTTCTCAGCATTAGCCAATTGTGTGATACCGGTTTCAAGATCTCCTTTCAAGAAGGCATATGTTGGAATTAGTAAAGATTCGACTCGTCTTTCATGGGTCGAAGGCATGGAAACATCTACCTCCTTGATGTAAAACCAAATGAAGCATAATGCCTAATCTCAATTCAAGATGAAGCAGTCTTATGGCACGAAAGCTTGGCCACATCAACATGAAGCAATTAGCCAAAATCTCATCAAAGAAGCTTGTTCGAGGACTACCTAAAGTGCCATACCAAAAGTCGACTTATGCACTCCATGCATTCTCGGGAAAGCAGGTAAGAAATTCATTTAAGCCAATAAATCATGTCTCTACTAATCATGTACTACAGTTGCTTCATATGGATCTCTTCGGACCAATAAGAACCCAGAGCATTGGAGGTAAGAAGTATTGTCTAGTAATTGTAGACGATTACTCTCGCTTTACCTGGGTATATTTTCTTGCAAGTAAGTCGAAACCTTTTCGTACTTTGAGAAGTTTGCAAAAAAGGTTCAAAATGAACAAGGATGTGCTATTTCAAGTATAAGAACAGATCATGGAAGTGAATTTGAAAATCAAGATTTTACGAAATTTTGTGATAAATCTGGTTTTAACCATATGTTTTCCTCACCATATACCCAGAGCAAAATGGAGTTGTGGAAAGAAAGAATAGATCTCTTCAAGAAATGGCTAGAACACTTTTAATTGAAAGTAAAATCTCTTCACGATTTTGGGCTGAAGTCTGTTTCAACAGCTTGCTATATCATAAATAGAGTCTTCCTAAGACCTATTCTAGAGAAAACCCCTATGAATTGTTCAAAGGTAAGAAGCCTATTGTTTCATACTTTCATGTGTTTGGTTGCAAATGCTTTATTTTGAAAAATGCAAATGATCGAGTTGGTAAGTTTGAAGAAAGATCAGATGAAGGCATCTTCCTTGGATATTCTACATCAAGCAAAGCCTACGAGTCTACAACAAGAAAAGCCAGTCCGTGGAGGAATCAATGAATGTCAAATTCCAAGACTCAACGCAAGATGAATCCAGCCAGACTCAATATGAAGAGTCTAAACTCGCTCTAGACTTTCCAATGTCTTCAACTCAAGAAGCATCTCAGACTCAAGAAGTCCAACATCAAGATGCTCATGAAGATTCAAATAAAGAAAGAGATCATCAACCAGGCAAATCAACTAGTAACTGGAAGCACAAATCCAGTCATCCCAAAGATCTCATTATTGGCGAAATCAATGAAGGAATCCGCACAGATCAAAAAGGCGTGAAGAATCTAGTGCTGTGGCTCTCATTTCTGAAATTGAACCAAAAAGCATAGAAGAAGCTTTATCTCGATGAAAGTTGGATCGAAGCTATGCAAGAAGAACTCGACAGTTCAACATTAATGATGTCCGGGAATTGACATCTAAACCAAAAGGTAAAACCGTTATTGGAGCCAAATGGGTATTCAGGAACAAGATGAATGAAGAAGGAAAAGTCGTACGAAACAAAGCAAGACTCATGGCCAAAGGCTATACGCAAGAAGAAGGAATAGACTATGACGAGACTTACACACCGCAGCAAGGTTAGAGGCTATTCGTCTATTACTTGCGTTTGCTTGTTATAAAAATTTCAGGTTATTCCAAATGGACGTCAAAAGTGCATTCCTAAATGGATTTATCCATGAGGAAGTTTATGTGGAACAACCACCTGGGTTTGAAGACCCAAAGAAGCCGACTCGTCTTGACCGAAAAGGCCCCGTATGGTTTAAAGCAAGCACCTCGAGCTTGGTACGACTACGTACTAAGTAAGTTTTTATTACAGAATGGTTTTGTCAAAGGTAAAGTAGATACTACTTTGTTTATCAAAAAGGAAAACAAAAGCTTTTTACTTGTTCAAATATATGTGGACGATATTATTTTTGGTTCACCTAATGAAAGTCTATGCAAGAAATTTTCTAAGTCTATGCATGATGAGTTTGAAATGAGTATGATGGGAGAGTTAACATTCTTTCTTGGACTCCAAGTAAAACAAATGAAGGAAGGAACTTTCATTCATCAAGAAAAATATGCGAATGATCTTGTCAAAAGGTTTGGATTGGGAAAGTGCAAAAAGACCGACATACCAATGTCATGTTCTCGAAGATAGACAAGGATGAAGAAGGGAAGAAAGTAGATCAAAAGCTGTACAGAGCATGATCGGTTCACTTCTTTATCTTATCGCTTCTAGACCTGATATTTTGTTGAGTGTTTGCATCGTACTAGGTTTCAATCAGATCCTAGAGAATCACATCTCATTGCCGTGAAACGTATTATCAAATACGTTGCCTCATCTTCAAGCATCGGTCTTTGGTATCCAAAGAGGGGAGACTTTAATCTTCTAGGATACTCGGATGCAGATCTGGCCGGTTGCGAGTCGATAGAAAGAGCACTTCCGGAACTTGTCAACCGCTTGGAAACAGGACAAAGTGTCTTGGTTCTCAAGGAAGCAAAGCACCGTAGCTCTCTCAACAACGAAGCGAGTATGTAGCTCTTGGAAGTGCTGTTCGCAAATTCTATGGATAAAACAACAGCTACAAGACTTTGGCATTGAAGACTCATGCATAGAAATCAGATGTGACAACACCAGTGCGATCAATCTCACCAAAAATCCAATCCTTCATTCAAGAGCAAAGCATATTGAGATTCGACATCACTTCATTAGAGATCATATTCAAAATGGAGAAATCTCGATTCAATTTGTTGATTCAAAAAGTCAACTAGCGGATATATTCACAAAGCCTTTGGAGAAAAATCAATTCGACTTTATCCGCTCAAGACTCAACATTTTGAAGTTTGAAGAAGTTAAAGTCTATAGACTCACCATCTCTAAGACTCTAAATCATGAGGCTCAAACATTCATGACTAAAGACTGTAAGTTGCTATTTTATCTAAAAGGTACGAATTCTTGTTTAGTTATTTTATCTCGAAAAGGTACGATCTTTCATTCAGATATAATTCGTGTGAAATTTGAAAACTTGTCTTTTTTAAGGAATTAATTTTGGCAGTTATTGATTTTGAAAAGAAGTGTTCGTACACTTTCCTTGTACCGATTAAACTTCTCTTTTCAAATCCGAGGTATATATATATACAGTTTTTCTTCGCCCAATTTTCAAAACCCTAAAAGGCACTCTCCTCCCGATACTTGTTTCTACTTCTTGTTCGTCGTCGAGAAAGTGGTCATTTTTCTTGGGAAAAGCAAGTGAAGGAATCTTCCAATAGACAAAGAAAGATGTCATCTTCGAGGAAATCATCAAGAATCGCAAAAGGGGACCACAAAGAATGGAGAATGGACCGACTCACTTCGATCTTACCGAGGAAGAAGACTTATCAAGTTAGCGACAAAGTCCGATTCGCTCTCCTCCACGTCATTCAACACCTCCTACCCCACAAGGTGCAAGTCAACATCCGGAAGATGAGATAATCGAGGAAGTCGACCCAAGTAAGAGTTCAAAGACCCTCCTTTATCTATAAGCTTTATCGTGCGTTGAAAAGCTCGGTTCTTCATTAAAATATATAGATGACTTCCTTAAGGACAAAAATTATGGGAATGAGTATCTTTTTCTGCGGAAAATGGAGGAATTGAGAATTGCTCCTAAAGGAAGGGCAGAGGAGGCTCTTGCAAACATTCCCAGAGACCCTCGTTTGCCAGACAAAATCGATTGAAGGGAACGATGATGACAAAATGTTCCTTGAATTTAAACCTAGAATGGGTGTGGCAGCAAAGGTGAAAGGAAATCGGATGGATTTGTTTAAATCCAAGGATCAGGAAAAAGTGTATTTCAGGCTGTTGAAAAGAGGGGTGATAAACCCTAGAAGTGTTGATTTTGACTTCCTTGACACCATCAACGTGAACTTAAGAGAGAAGTTGAATTTGCTTCAACTTGAGACTTTTTGCTCTGACTCTACGGACGGGTATGCTCAACTGACCGCTTATTTCTATTCAAATCTTAGCTTTTTGGATGCGAATAGAATTTCATTCAGTGTTCGAGACCAAGTCTACGTGGTAGATGTGAATATGTTGGCGGACATAGTTGGAGTTGAACGGGACGCTATCTCCCAATCAAAGTCTCACCTGCTCGTACTACTCTAGATCTTGTCAAAGATATGGACGCAGAGAAGAAAATTACCTACTCGAGGATGAAGGCCATCAACATCGTGCTTCATAAGATTGTGATCAACTGTCTCGCATCAAGTCTACGTCAAAGACTTCGTGTCTCTTTCTGAAGCAAAGTTGATGTACGCGATCAACTCAGACGGAAGTTTTCTCCCGCACACTATTCTCTTCCATATGTACAGAGCAATGTCAAAAGACAAAGGACAATTGCCTTATCCTGGTCTGGTGACCAAGATCTTCAGACACATGAACATTGAACCGCCACATACATTTTGTGTTCGACCGTGTGATAAGATGGTGGTAGGGTTGAAAATGTTAATGAAGATGTGTTTGCAAGAACTCTCCAAGGCAATGGAGAAATTCAAAGTGAAATCTCCAGTTCAGTCTGCCTCAAAGAGAAAAGGAAAGGAGGCCATTGGTGCTGCATCGAAAAAGAAGAAAAGAACTCTCATCTGGAGGATGAAGATGAAGATGAAGATGATGAAGATCCCACTATCCAAGCGACAAGAACCAGACGTTCTGTGTCTCAACCGACAGAACTTCAGCAAAGCAGAGAAGAAGAAGAGCAGAACAGAGAAGAAGAAGAACAGAGAGAGAAGGAGAAAGAAGTTGAAGAAGAAGGAGAAGGAGAAAAAGAAAAGTCGCTGATGAATCTGAGAGAAGGGAAATCAAGAGCATGATCATCACTCTTCCTCTTTCGATGTCCTAGAGACAGGGGAGTTGGCGAGCAAGAGAGGTCTACACCTCATGCTGCTGTCGTGAAGATCTAAGACAATCTCCGTAAGACCCGAAGAAGTTCGGGTCTCTCAATTGCTCGAGGAAGGTCACGATACGTCGAACCAAATCTGCAAGACTTAACGAAGCGCCATCGTCCGCATACACACCTTCCGAGAAAGCCAATGCTAGTACACATAATGACGGAAGATTCTGTAGATTTTCGTCGTATCATGGATATTCTTCGGAAATGCGTGGCCGATATATGCTCGGGATCTGTGAAATCCAAGCCTTGAAGAATGCTGGACAAGCATCTTCGATCTCTCGGAGGATAAATTCAAAGACCTCGCTCCGCAACTTCAAGCCAATGCTAAGGGAGAAGAGGTAGCTCAACCGAGGAAAGACCTGAAGAAGCTCGAAGGAGTAGTCCAGTCCATTGGGGATTTCCGGATCGTGCGCATTCCCAAGCAGACATGACTCCTTTCTCACCCTTTTTAATGCTGACAAAAAGGGGGAGAACCAATTTGAACCAACAACTTTTTCAATATCTTTTAAAACTTTAGTGGTTATGTTTATGTTTGAGTATGACTTGAGAACTTGAACTTGAGTGTGAATTTGACTGAATTGGCTGTGGATTGTGATGCTTGACTGGTTGCATTTATTTCAAGTGTTGTTATATGGTGTTACTCATGAAAGACTAACCAATTTTCTGTGGATGCGAGTCTGGTTGTTTTATTAATCTTTATGAGTTAGTCATATTGCTTGAGAAATGTTTTTGCAGGTCAAAGTTGTTCAAATCTACAAGAAAGTTTTGTCACCATAAAAAGGGGGAGATTGTTGGAGAAATCTTTCTAGAATATTTTGAAGCGACAAAACGTTTCTATCGGTCTAAGTCCGGATGTTCGGAGACCGACAGTTTAAAGTCTCAAGACTCAAGACTCAAGACTCAAGACTCAAGACTCAAGACTTAAGTCTATTCTCACTGACAGTCTTTCTAATCCAAGTGACGAAGGAAATCCAAAGCCGAGGTAAATGGTTGAGGATTCGATCCTATCCTCTGGAAAAGATTCTTTGGTTGGATAAATATTTCGGATTCTTTGATTCTCATCTAAGATCGATTGAAGATCCGATGGTCGACGAAATAATCTTGGAATGTTCTATTCTTGGAAACCAAGATCCCGATTGTATGGGCGAACAGATTGATGGGCTATCATCGATTCCTTAAATAGCTCGGATGATCTTCTTGATTGATTCCGTCCAACGGGTAGATTGGAGGAATTCCTTTGGTAAGTGCCAACGGCTATGATGGCATAAAGGAGTATAAAAGGAAGACGTTCTAGTTGTTTTAAGTGTGTGATTGATAGAAAAATTCCAGAGTCCGAAGAACCTTGATTGTTAGTCGATACAGTTCGAGCGAAATTGTATACACAGAGAGTGTTTATATTTGGTGACACCTTGAGCGAGTGTGGTAGATCATCTACACTTAGAAATCAAGGAAGATCAACACCGTAACAGCTCTTTGATCATAGTGGAATCCAGCCAATTGGCTGTCAGTGCAGAAGAGTGGACGTAGGCTTAAATCAAGCCGAACCACTATAAACCGCGTGTTCAATTCTCTCTTTCCCTTACTCGGTCTTGCGATTGAATTTTTAACTGTTGCAGATCCTTTAATTGTTTAAATATTGTGCAATCTTCAAAGAAATTTTTTATATACCTATTCACCCCCCCTCTAGGTTCTCGTACTAGCTATATCAAACACAATACACCATCCTCGCCTTTTATAGACGATAAGAGGTCACAAAGACACTTACAAGGACCAAGCTCATGGGTCCAGATACAAACAAAGGCATCGAAAACTTTCGGGAGGGAATTATTTGCACACTATGAACAGTAATAGTACTGTGAATAGTACTTTCCTAGCCTAGTGCTACGGTAAAAGTGAATAGTGACTTGCTACAGTGAAATTGTACGGACTCAATGATCTCGTCTGTCACGAGCATTGTAGCTACAAACTGAGTCATCTGAGCTGCATTCTAGAAGATGTTCCTCATATTTCTGTTCAATAGCTTCAAGATCTTCTAGTGAGAGGATTTGGTTCAGTAGTCGTGATGAGGATGCTTCTACATGAGCCCAATGGGATGCTTCTTCTTCAGCCCAGTTTGTATTGTCACTTGTAATGTTAGCAAGAATGCTTAGCTGAAGCCAATTGGATGGCTGTGCATAGAAGGATGCGTCCATGTTTTGGGATAAGGACGAAAGTCCTGGATTATAGGGATCTTGGGAAAGAGGACCTCCAAAGCGTGCATAGAGGTCTTGAGTAGACTGGACAATATCATCTTCCACCATTGCAAATACCATCAACAGGAAAAAAAATCTTTCAAACTGACGCCAGTGATGAATACTAGGCAGCCATCCTGTTTGAAGAATTTAATGGTAAGAGACACCTTTGTGCTCACAAAAGTGAAAAGTTTTCTCAAGCTGAAATGCATTACCATTCCACTTTCAAAGAAATTCTAGCAGTGAAAAATGGAATAAAAAAGTTTGAATTCCATCTCATTGGCCATCACTTCCTAGTAGAATTAGACATGGCATCCTTCCCTCAGATGACCAAGTTTAAACAAAAGCAGATTCCAAATTCTCAACTGCTTAGATGGGCTGAATGGTTTTCAAAATACTCTTTTGAAACCAAACATATTCCTGGAAAGAAGAATGTGCTTGCTGCCTTCTTGTTAAGGCCAAAAGCACCAGTTGAAATCAACATGTACATCAAGAGGCCTGATTTTCATATGCTCAATCATGGCGTGGAATATAAGATTGAGAAGATCAAAGATTTGCCAAGTTGGAAATATCCTCAGGAGATTATTCAATAGATCCAGAATGATAGTCTCACTGAGAACCTGGAAAACCTCATGTGGCAATGCCACACGGATCTATTCAGATTCAATGGAGGTTTGATTATCTGTCCTTTTGAGTTAAATTTGAATTATCCATTCATTCATCCCCTTATCTGGAAGGAAGATGATTTCCGTTATCAACTCAAGACGTTATTATGGCACTTAACCAATAAGTACTTAATAGCCATTGAAATTCCAACTAGAAGATTCATTGCCAACCTCACCAAGATATTCTTACTCGGAAGAAAGATTGAAAAAAAAGTGATAAGAATCTCTTAGATTTTCTTAATTGGTTTTATCATCCTACTCATTGGAAACATCTCTTGGAAAAAGAACTGAGAATCATGACCCAAAATCCTGAAGTCCATACCATCCTGTTTTTCCGACGTCCATGGCATTTTTTCAGAAATAATGGCAACATCCTCGACGCTCCACAAGAAATAGGAACCACATCCTATAGACCGTACTTGGACAGCCGAGAAGCTCGCATTCACAAATCTTATCTAAGATCTGTTAGATCTTGTGCACACCAGTACCGAGAACTCCAAAGAATCTTGTGCCAGGAAAATAAAACTATTCCCGAAGAGATATGGAATAATGTACGCACTGCGTGGGATCATTATGACCTAGCACCAGAAGTTAATGAAGCATTCGGGGAATACAGACAAGCCGCATCATCCCAAGATCATGAAGTGACAAGTGAAAATGATATTGTCCATTCTACTCAAGACCCTTATGCACGCTTTAGAAGTCCTCTTTCCCAAGATCCTTATAATCCAGGACCTTCGTCCTTATCTTAAAACATGGACACATCCTTCTATGCACAGCCATCCAATTGGCCTCAGCTAAGCATTCCTGCCAACATTACAAGTGATAATACAAACTGGGCTGAAGAAGAAGCATCCCATTAGGCTCATGTAAAAGCATCCTCATTGTTGGAGAAATCTTTCCAGAATATTTTGAAGTTGACAAAACGTTTCTTTCAGTCTAAGTCTGGATGTTCGGAGACCGTCAGTTTAAAGTCTGAAGACTTTGTTCTCTTGAGACTCAAGACTCAAGACTCAAGACTTAAGTCTATTCTCACTGACAGTCTTTCTAATCCAAGCGACGAAGGAAATCTAAAACCGAGGTAAATGGTTGAGGATTCGATCCTATCCTCTGGAATAGATTCTTTGGTTGGATAATCATTTCGGATTCTTTAATTCTTATCCGAGATCGATTGAAGATCCGATGGTCGACGAAATAATCTTGGAAAATTCTATTCTTGGAAACCGAGATCTTGATTGTATGGGCGAACAGGATTGATGGGCTATCGTCAGATTCCTTAAATAGCTCGGATGATCTTCTTGATTGATTCCGTCCAACGGGTAGATTGGAGGAATTCCTTTGGTAAGTGCCAACGGCTATGATGGCATAAAGGAGTATAAAAGGAAGACGTTCTAGTGGTTTTAAGTGGGTGATCGATAGAAAAATTCCCAGTCCGAAGAACCTTGATTGTTAGTTGAGACTGTTCGAGCGAAATTGTATACACAGAGAGTGTTTATATTTGGTGACGCCTTGAGTGAGTGTGGTAGATCATCTACGCCGAGAAATCAAGGAAGATCAACACCGTAACATCTCTTTGTTCATAGTGGAATCCAGCCAATTGGCTGTCGGTGCGAAGAGTGGACGTAGGCTTGAATCAAGCCGAACCACTATAAACAGCGTGTTCAATTCTCTCTTTCCCTTACTCGGTCTCACGATTGGTTTTTAATTATTGCAAATCCTTCAAGCGTCTAAAGTATTGTGCGATTTTCAAGAAAAATCTTTGTATACCTATTCACCCCCCCTCTAGGTACTCATACTAGCAATATCACTCATCGTGACGACTAAACCAAATCCTCTCACCAGAAGATCTTGAAGCTCTTGAACAAAAATATGAGGAACATCTTCTAGAATGCAGCTCAGATAACTCAGTTTGTAGCTACAATGCTCGTGACGGACGAGACCGTTGAGTGCGTACAATTTCACTGTACCAAGTCACTATTCACTTTTACTGTAGCACTAGGTTAGGAAAAGTACTGTTCACAGTACTTTTACTATTCATAGTGTGCGAATAATTCTCTCCCGGAAGTTTCCGGTGCCTTTGTTTTTATCCGGACCCATGAGCTTGGTCCTTGTAAGTGTCTTTGTGACCTCTTATCGTCTATAAAAAGCATGGAGGGTGTATTGTGTTGGGTAGAGTCCCTTGAAGTAAAGTGAGTGTTTTGTGAAAACATCTCCATGGCTTTCTAAATACCTCTTCTTCTCCAGCCTTGTAGGATCCACCGAGAAATGCAGCTTGGGTAGGTTAGAAACATTTCCATCCTGGCATCTTTAAGTGTCTCTAGGCTTTGAACTAAAGGGCTGAGTGGTTTTCTGCTAAAAGGTTGTCCCTGAAGGGCTTTAACGGGAGTTGTTCGCCCATTGTGGGATGCATACCTGTAGGAAATTTACTCTCCTTCCCTAGTTCTAAGTCTAGGTCAATTCATGGTATCAAACTGAAGTAGGCTCTATATGGATTAAAGCAAGTACCTTGAGCTTGATATGACATGTTAAGTAAATTTTTAATCCAAAGTGGTTTTGTCAAAGGTAAAGTAGATACTACTCTGTTTATTAAAAGGGAAGGTAAAAACTTTTTACTTGTTCAAATTTATATTGATAATATATTTGGATCATCTAACAAAAATCAAGAACTTCTCTAAGTCTATACAGGAAAAGTTTGAGATGAGCATGATGGGTGAATTATCCTTCTTTCTTGGACTACAAGTAAATCAATTGAATAAAGGGATTTTTATTCACCAAGAAAAATATGCAAAAGAACTTGTTAAAAAGTTCGGTTTAGACAATTGCAAAAAGACTGAAATACCAATGTCTAGTTCTTCAAAGCTGGATAAAGATGAAGGAGAAAAGAAAGTTGACTAGAAACTTTACAGAAATATTATTGGTTCACTTCTTTATCTTACTGCTTCTAGACCTAATATTTTGTTTAGTGTTTGCTTGTGTGCCAGATTTTAATCAGATCCAAAAGAGCCTCATCTAAGTGCTGCGAAACGCATCATCAAATACATTGCAACTACATCAAAGTTAGGTCTATGGTATCCTAAAGAATGAGACTTTACTCTTATTGGATATTCATATGCAGATCTAGCAGGTTGTCGAGTTGAAAGAAAAAGTACTTCTGGCACTTGTCAATTGCTTGGAAATAGGACAGTTTCTTGGTTCTCAAGGAAGCAAAGTACAGTAGCTCTTTCAACAGCAAAAGTAGAATATGTGGCTCTTGGAAGTTGCTTTTCTCAAATCTTGTGGATAAAATAACAACTAAGAGACTTTGGAATCAAAGATTCGTGCACTGAGATTAGATATGATAACAACAACGCAATTAATCTCACCAAGAATCCAATTCTTCATTTAAGAGCAAAGCATATAGAGATTCAACATCATTTTATTAGAGACCATGTTCAAAATGGAGACTCAAAGAATCAATTGGCGGATATATTTACAAAGCCACTAGGGAAAAGTATATTTGAGTTTATTCGCACTAAACTGAACATTATATCTTTTACCCAATAGAGTCTGGATGTGCACAAGACTCAAAAAGTAAAGTCTGAATGTGTTCAGACTTAGAAAACCAAGAGTTACAACGGTACGTTATTTCTAAATTTTAAAAGGTACGGTTGTTTATTAATTGCTTATTGATTACAGTCATCTTTCCAAGTTTTCTTTACTTTTTCAAAAAGGTAGTTATCGATTTTGAAAAGACAGTTATTTTCAAAAAAGGAAGTTATCCTTTTCAAAAAGGTATTTTTATTTTCCTTTTACGACATTTCGTTTACCTCGCTTCACTTACCTTATATACTGCCGAGACTTATTTTCTTCGTTTTTACACTGAAACCCTAGAATACAAAATTCCTATTTGTTTTCCCTTTCACTCTCAATCTGTCAAAAAGTTATCTCCTTTTTCGAGCAAGTGGTAAACTCCTCCTTTGAAGCGACAATGTCTTTGAGAAAGTCTTCAAGAATTGCAAGCAGGGGTCCACGATCTATGCATGAGAGTCCTACCCATTTTGACTTAACTGAGGAAGAAGATTCATCTCCACCACTACGTCCAAGTCAGCAACAACCTTTTCAATAGTGTCATCCTTCTCCACCGACTCAACTTGAAGAAGAAGTCATAGAGGATGCTGGACCTATAAGAACTCTGACTCCTAAGGTTGCTTATAAACTCTACTCTAATCTGAAGAAAGGAGGTACGCCAATGTTCTTAATCGATGAATTATTAAAAGATAGAGAATTCAAGAATGAAACCTTGTTTTTAAGAGATTTGGAAAAATTAGGAGTTGTAGAAAAAGGAACGGCTGATAGAACGTTTGAGAACATTCTAAGTGACCCATTCTATGGCTCTGCACATCAACCTCAAGACGACGATGAATGGTTGTTCGCTCACTTTCAACCTAGATCGGGTGTGGCTGCAAACATTACTGATGGCTCTAATCTGTTTAGATCGAAGGGGCATAAGAAGGTTTATTCGAAACTTTTGAAAATAGGGGTTATGAACCCTGGAACTGTTGATTTTGACTTTCTTGATTCGATAAAGGTCAATCACCACGTGAAGTTTGCTTTACTGCAATTGGAACGATTCTGTTTTAAATCCACTGCTGCTTTTCAAGAACTCACCACGTACTTTTATTCGAACTTATCTTTTGTGGATGCAAACAGTTTTATTTTCACTATGAAGGACAAAGAGTTTTTGGTGGATATAGACACACCGGCCGACATAATTGGGGTGGAAAGATCGAGTTTTCAACCAATTAATATGTCTATTGCACATGCTATTCTGTCATTGGTGAGAGATAGGAATGTTGATGGCAAGATTTCTTACTCAAGGATAGTGCCTCTAACATTTTGTTGCACAAGATTGTGATAAATTGCATTCGTCCTAAATCAACATCCGAGACAAATGTTTCTCGATTGGAAACTAAGTTGACATGTGCCATTAACTCTAGATATAAATTCTCTTTGCCTCACACCATACTATTTCATATGTACCGCACTGTTGAAAAAGATAAGTGACAACTCCCTTATTCTGCTCTTATCTCGAGGCTCTTTCGGTACTTTAAAATTCACATCTCTGCATCATTATGCTTGTCAACTATTTCTCCTATGGTGATTGGGTTCAAAATGGTGATAAAGACGAGATTGAAAGAGTTGAACAAAGTATTGGAGCATGTGAAGGAAAAGTCTCCCATAAAAGCAAAACAAGACTCTGCTGATGTGAAGAGAAAAGGCAAGGAGCCCATGGTTGCTCCTATGAAGAAGAAAAGAACTCTCATCTTGCAAGATAAAGAAGATGCAGATGAACTGACCATAGTAGCTTTAAGAAACTTAAAGAGTTTTGTAAGCTTTCGTGAGACAAAAGAAGAGCCTGGAGAAGAGGAAAGAGAGAGAGAAGTCACAGAAAAGGAAGAAGAATAGAGGAGGACAGAGGAAGAGGAAGAAGAAGAGAGAGACGGAGAACAAGATTAGGGTCAAGAGGACTCTTTCAAGCCAACCTTGGCTATCTCTTTGTATAATACCTCTGCAGATGAGGAAACTTCACCTATTCCACCTGAGGGCATCAAATCAAGGGGAGCTGTCGATCCAAAAGGTATTTCTTCATCTCTGCCTGCTAGTGATATGAGTTGTTCTACTGCAGATCCTGAGGATGTGTATGCCTCGCACAATCCAGAAGACAGTCATGATGGACAATCTGCTGAAAATCCATTGATTCTCAAAATTCCCATCCTTAACTCAGCTGGTCCTAGTGATGCATCTGCTCAGACAGCAGACTTTTCAAGATTGCCGGAAGTTCTTTTGGACGTCAGAAAGCAACAATATGCCATGGGATTTGAGATGCAGGATCTCAAGAATGATTTTAAGGCTACTTCAGTATCGTTGCATGATTAGTTGAACGCCCTGAAGCTTCAAGTTCAGTCTTTGTAGGGTGAAGATTTTCCGTTACTGAAGCAGATTTTTGACAGGCTTGAGAAGACAGTGTATTCTATGGGAGAATTCACGCTTGTTCGCCTGCCTAAACAACCTTGATTTTAAACTCCATTTTCTATCCATCTTTTTAGTCTATTCTCCACTTTTTGCTGTTGACAAAAAAGGGGAAAGGTTTTATCCAGATTTGATTGACTCTCTATCTTTTGACTTTCTGTTTTCGACTTTAACTTTTGTTTGGTGTGGTTTTGATTTAGACTGGTTTGGACCGATGATGCTTGCAACTTAAGCAATTATTGATTACGTTAAAGATAGTGTGTTTACAGGACTAACACATTTTTTGTGGTTTCAGAATTGCTACTATCTCTATCATAATCTCTAATTTTCATCTATAAGAAATATTGGTTTCTTTAAGTGTTGTCTTGCAGGTCAAAGTGTCCAAATCTGCGAGAAAGTTTTGTCACCATCAAAAAGGGGGAGATTGTTGGAGAAAACTTCCTTATCTATTTTGAAGTTGACAAAACATTTCCTTTCATCAAAGTCTGGAGATCGTCAAACTCAAGATTTAAAGTCTACCCTCATTAATAGATTCTAAACCGACGAAGAAATCTTATTCAGATGCAAGTTTATCCTTAAGGATTTGATCAATTTGGTTGAAGATTATCTCACGGCTGGAGATAGTATCTTAAGATCTATTATTTGTTTTGTAATCAATACGAGTAAATTGGATCCGTTGATTGGTGAAGTATTCTTGGAAGGTTCTACTTATGAAAACCTAGATCCTGATTGTATGGGCGAGCATGATTGGTTGGCTATCCTCACATTCCTTAAGTAACTCGAGATCTCCCTAATTGATTATATCCAATGAGTAGATTGGAAGAACTCCTTTGGAAGGTGCCAATAGATATAAAGGCATAGAGGAGTATATAAAGAAGATGCTTTAGTTATTTGAATGTGTGCGCAATAGAAAAATTCCAAAGTCTGAAACTCTTTGTGCTTTGCTGCTTCGTTTGTTGAGTGAAAATTTGTACTCAAAAGAGAGTTTAGACAATTGTGAGGCCATGAGGAAGTATTGCTGAGTCTCTACACTGTGGAATCAAGGACGTGATACTATAACGACTCTTTCGATTTATAGTGAAATCCAGCCGCTGGGCTGTCAGTGCGGAAGAGTGGACGTAGACTTGAATTAAGCTAAACCACTATAAACTTTGTGTTCATATTCTCTTTCCTAAACTCCTTTATTTTGCTTGTAACTCTATTTAATTGTTAGAGTCTAACTTTCTCTACAAAGTCTATTATCAATCAGACTCTGATTAAAAGTAAAGTTTTATACTACAATTTGTAAAAGTTGTTTGTGCACCTATTCACCCCCCTCTTGGTGCTCGTACTAGCTCTATCACAAATGATATGATAGAGAGCGCCAAAAGAAAATCGCGCCATGCTTTGGAAGAAGTCCTTGCCCACAAGAAAGGTTGTGGCCCAAAGGAGGTTTTCATCCCAAGACCAGTTCCGCCACGGAATATTACATTTGGTTGCCCAAAGAAAACCAAACCAGCGTGACCCAACACTCAAAAAATAGATGGTCGATAAAGTCATGCACCTCCTCACAGAAGGGGCAAAAAGTAGTATCAATCCTGCCATGAGAGAGGAGGAAAGCTTTGGTGGGAAGCCTATGCTTGGCGACAAGCCAAAGGTGAAATTGGTACCTAGGTGTAATGGCATTGTTCCAAATGAAACGATGCCATAAAACTCGAGGCTTCTTCCTCATAAAGGCCTCCCATGCCATGGCCACTGTGAACCCCTCCGGCTTATCCTTCTAGCAAAAGTAATCTTGGTTAAGAGAGAGGGAGGGGAGGGCAATCTCCCACAACTCCAACACTGACCTTAAAGCCTGCCCATCCTCCGCATAGAGGTCTAGAACTGAAGCCTCTCTAGAAAGGCCAGAGTTATAGATAAACACATCCAAGAAAACCAAATGCAGCAGTCCCCTAGGATACCAGTTATCAAACCAAAGTGATGTAGAAATGCCATCCCCAATTCTCCACTAGAAACTGAGCCGGACTTTTGCTCTAAGTTGTAAAATTTTCTTCCATGCCCAAAAGCAAAAAGTCGGCTTCTTAACCACCCAGAAGTTCTTCCTTTTAAGGAACATGGAGTGGATCCACTTGCACCAAAGCAACTCCTTATTCGTGAACAAAGTTCAAATGTGCTTCACCATAAAAGCCTTGTTGCAATCACACAATCTCTGGATCCCCAAACCCCCCTACTCTTTTGGGAGGCAAACATCGTCCCAAGCAACCTTGGCTCCTCCTTTGCCCAACTCCGGACCCTTTCAAAGGAATTGTCTGAGTATTCGTTCAATCTAGTCCAGCACTCTTGCAAGTAGAACAAACACACTCGCCCAATAAGCCTAGATAGCATATAGTACTGACCTGATCAGTTGGAGGTGGCCTGTAAAGGATAAGAACCGGTGTGTCCAAGATCCAACTCTCGCTGTGATGCGGCCAACAAAAGCGGCGTAGTCCACCTTCTGTAGCCTTGACGTGATGATCGGAACTCCCAAGTAACAGACCGAAAGAACCCCCTCATTAAAGCCAAGGTCAAGCATAATTTGGTTCTTTAAGGCTGGCAGACCCCTAGCCAAAAATACCTCACTCTTTCTTGCATTTGGAAAGAGACTATTAGGGAAATCCCTTATGATGTTTTGAAGATAACAAAATAAATCAAAGGCTACTAACGTGTTTAATGGTTAAGTAATAGACCATGCAAATGATAGAACATGTAAATGATATTGTCAAAGTCTAAAGACTACCAAACTTTAGTGTCAAAGTCTGTTTTACATCAAAAGTCTGCCAACTTTGACAAATTCCAAACTGAACATGAATGAAGAACCATAAGACAGACTCTATGCTAGAGCTAAACTTATTCAGACTGTGTTCAGACTTAAAAGCTAAATCTATTCAGAAGCAAAATATGTTCAGACCTAAATTGTAATAACTATTGCACTTAGACTCAGATTGTAAAGTCTATTGCACTCATACTTTACATCCAAATTCGACAAAACGTAACTCAAGTCCCAATTATATAACGGCTAGTGATTTGGTTTGGATTCTATATCAAGATTGATTTGATTGACTCAATCTAATTGATTGACAATTAGATCTTGAAGA
This sequence comes from Eucalyptus sideroxylon, assembly GCA_014182405.2. NCBI lineage: Eukaryota > Viridiplantae > Streptophyta > Magnoliopsida > Myrtales > Myrtaceae > Eucalyptus > Eucalyptus sideroxylon. The sequence continues at coordinate 32,087,645 of CM024555.2, read as the reverse complement.
CAAGAACTTTCTAAACGAAAAAGATCTACTTATGGAAACCAAGATTTTATTTAGGTGATCAAAATCATTTTGGGATTCTACTTTTGTCACTCAACAACTACCAAATCTTCTAGATACAATTTTGTCTAATGGGTAGATTGGAAGACGATCCTCGAGATACTATCTAACGGTTAGTTTGGAAGTGGAGGAGTATTTAAGGAGATCAATAACTGATAAGCAAGTAAGAGATGGAGCGTAGAATTTACAATTCCAAAGTTTGAGCGACCTTCGATCATACACTTGTCTCTTGTGAGCTTAAACGTTTGTGATCGTGAGAGAAATACCAAAAGAGTGACGTAGTGAGATAGTGTGGTCTACTACTAAGTGTTTGCACTCAAAGTTGTAATCTCTTATTGATTGTATAATGGAATCAAGCCAAGAAGGTTGTTAGCGTGGGAGAGTGTATGTAGGCTTGGATTAAGCCGAACCACTATAAAACTTGTGTTCTTATTCTCTTCCCTGAATCTCTTTATTTTGTTTGTAATTCTATTTAACTGCTAAAGTTTGATCTCGCTCAAAGTCTGCTGCTTTTCAGACTCAATTTCAAAAGTCTGTTGTTATTCAGACTTAGGTTAAAAGTAAATATTTTCATTGTATTTTGCATAATCTATTTTTACACCTATTCATCCCCTTCTAGGTGTCCGTACTAGCACTTTCAATTGGTATCAGAGCTAAGTGCTTGGTTTATAAAAGTGTTTTTACTTTTGAGCTAAAGATCTTCTATGACTACTATCTTGGCACCAGGACTTATGGAAGGGCAAAGCAATAGTAGGCCACCATATTTTGATGGAAAGGAATACGACGTGTGGAAGAACAAAATGAAGGCATTCATAAGATCCAAAGATCCTTTGCAATGGCATATTGTGGAAAAAGGAATCAATCACACTGCTACGTCTACATCAAATAAGAATGACAAAGACAAAGAAAGCAAACATTCCGCTCCTATGTCTTAGACGGAGATGTTCAAAAGAGAAGCGCTTGATGCAAAAGCTATTTATTCTTTATATTGCGCATTGTCTCCTGCTGAATATAATAGAATATCTTCATGTGAAACAACAAAAGAAGTTTGGGATAGACTTCATGTCACTTATGAAGGGACTGATCACGTAAAAGAGACAAAAGTAAACTTCTTGCTTTGTCAATATGAATCCTTCAAGATGAAGCAATGAGAGTCGATTGGAAATATGTTCAACCGTTTTACAGAAATTGTAAATGGTTTAGCATATCAAGGTCAGTCAATTTCTTCCCCAATGAAGGTCAACAAACTCTTACGAGATCTCTCAAAAGATTGGAACCATGTTAAGACCTCAATCCGGGAGACTCAAAGGATTATGCCACTTTCCATTGATGAACTCATCGGCACTCTTCAATCCTACGAAGTGGAACAAATCATTGATGAATATCTTGAAGGTAAAAAGTCCATTGCTTTAATATCTAACGCTGATTCTGATGATATAGGCTCAGAAAATGACATGGACGACGAAGAACTTGCTTTTATAATCAAGAAATTCAAAAAGCTGAGTAGAAAAGGAATCAAATTCAGTGGAAGAAGACAATATAAGCAGAATGGGAAGAAAAGAACAATGAAAGAAGATGATGAGCAAGTAAATATATACTTGATGGCACATTCAGAATCTCAGTCTGACTCAAACACAGACTCAGAATATGATGAGGAAATCAAGGTAAGTCATTCAGCAATTCCTATCAAAATTCTTAAGTATATAAATGAGCTTTGCTCAAATCTCAAATCTTCTCTTAAAAGAATCTCCAAACTTAAAAAGGAAAATTCTTGGCTTAGACAATAGGATCTTTCTAGAAAAGAAAATTTTGAAATTTTGCAAAAAGATTTTCTACAAACAAAAGAAGAAAAAAATTATTCTTTGAAGAAAGAATTTTCAAATATTTCAACAAAATTTTCAAATAGATCAAAAACATTAGAGTATATCATTTCCATACAAGTACCTTATTATAATAAGTCGGGACTTAGTTTCAATAAGAAAAGTGATTCTCTAATTGATTTTTCTAAAGTCAAGGAGAGACTTAGACAAAGACCTCCAAAGGCATTTTCAAAAAGCATTTTCAAAAAGCATTTATAAAACCCGTTAGTTGAAATGCCATAAAATGTTCAAATTGTGGAGATTCAAAACACTTTAAGAAAAAATGTCCTAAAGTCTGGAGACCTATTAAGAAAAAATGGGTAAAAACAACATACGCTACTAACTCTCATGGACCCAAGAAAATATAGGTACCAAAAAAATGATGAGCTGTTTTTGCAAGAAATAAAGGAAGAGAAGAAGGAGAGTTTGGTAAGGAATGTACATATTTTTATTCTCAATTTGGTTTGAGTACACAATTTAAAATTTCTCATTATGCTTGATATTCGATATATCATTGGTTGATTCGGATTTTATAATAATCATATTCTTTGATTTGTTTTATTGAAGAAAGAATCGTGTGATTTATTTTTGTGATTCGTGCATTGAGATTTAATATAATACGTGTGATCATTTTTTGGTTTGATTATATTTTATCATATTTTGCCAAGTAAAAATCTGCTTTACGTAATATTAATTTATTATGCAAGATATTCTTAGATACTCAAGGATTTTATTCTCTCTGCTTTTATTGTACTATGACTAAGTGAGAATTTATTTTTCAAAATATCATTGTGCATAATATTCTTTCTTTGAATACTTTCTTATGATGAATTAAGAAAGAATATTTGTTTATCTATGGATTTTCTATTTTACTCAAACGAAATGGAAGGATCCAAATTGATGGATACCAAAAAGGAAATGAGTTGATTGTAGGAAATTCTTTAAGGGAAGGATGATCACAAAATTAACGCAAATCATGATGCAATCAAAAACGTATCTCATGCGAAGATTGGTAATGATTTTTTTTAATGGTATGTTTCAAACATATATCATGCAATAAGAGAATATTTTTTATCATCATGCCTTATAAATTTCTACATGCATTTATCATAATTTTGGATGATTTATTATATTGCAAATATCTTTTGTCATAAATATAAGGCATTGCAATTTTGGCACGTGAGAAATATCTATTTTCTTTTTGCAAAATGCAACAATAATATATTTTTGAGTTTTATGCTCAAGCAAATCCCTTTGATCTCGAAAGATATTATTGCATATTCGTGGATACTCTTGCTATATTCTTAGAAGATATCTTATATCTAGCAAGTTTGATCCACAAATCAACAGAAGATTATTATCTATTATACAAGATTTTGCAGGTGGCAATAGAATCTTCCAAATGAATTTTGGAAAGCTGGATTAGAAAATTGTGGAGATATTGTACTATTTTTTGGAGGCTCAAAGATTCTATTTCTTATGCAAAGTTTTTGCAAATTGTTAAGGAAGTCCCTAATGTGTCGTACGAAAGGTTGAGTAGTTCTAAATTTTAATTTTATATATGCTATTTAATTTATTTATTTGAAGAAAGGGCATTATATATTATGTGGATATTATTACAGCTTATTTGTGCAAAAAGTTTGTTAAGTTAATGCAGGTTGAATTCGAGACGAGTTTAATTGAAGAAAATAAATTTTTGCCTCGAATTTCAAAATGGAAATGATCGTTGTGGATATTGTTGCTATGAAGGAAATAATGGAAAAATATTCTGCTCAACGTGCACAAGCCACGATTGTTTCTATTCACAAATATTGTCATAATGACAGGGGGAGAAAGCGAATCCAAGAGAAAGGAAAGATTAGTGATCATCTCAAAAAGGCAACAAATTGAGGGGGAGTGTTGATCATTTATGGAAAAATGTTTTTGGATTGATCGTAATCTTGTTATGGAAGGAAGGTAAATGTGTCGGAATTTAAGTTCTACAAAATCCGGTTAGTACATTTTTATTACCTTTTGTCATTAACAAATTTCTTATTGATATTATCATTTTATTATGACTAAAAAGATAAGTGAATTTTATAATGTATCCGTGATTTTTATTGGATATTTGCTAATATATATGATTGAAGTGAGCTATATTGCATATTTTTAATATTCGATTTACCTTATCAAAGCTGATTTTTTGGAAATTATGTTTCATGCAAGATATATTTATCATTTTATATTCTTTACGTGATACTATATCTATTATCGCTTTTTGATTATGATAAAAAGGGGGAGAAGATATGAATATGCATATGTGTTGATTGATTGATATTATTTATTGCATAATATTGAGCTGCGATTATTTTTTCTATATATTGTTATGCTTAATCTATTTGCTATCTTCTGATATCCTTTTATTTAAATTAATATTTTTAAAAGCGTGTTTACAAATCTGTATATTTAGAGATTGTTTTGTCATCATAAAAAACGTGGAGATTGTTAGGGAAATTCCTTATGATGTTTTGAAGATGACAAAATAAATCAAAGAATACTAACATGTTTAATGGTTAAGTAATAAACCATGCAGATGATAGAACATGTAAAGGATATTGTCAAAGTCTAAAAACTGCCAGATTTTAGTATCAAAGTCTATTTTACATCAGAAATCTACTAACTCTGACAAATTCCAGACTGAACGTGAATGAAGAACCGAAAGATAGACTCTATACTAGAGCTGAACTTATTTAGACTGTGTTCAAACCTTAAAGCTAAATCTGTTCAGAAGCAAAATATGTTCAGACCCAAATTATAAAGTCTATTACACTCATACTTTACATCCAGATTTGACAGAATGTAACTCAAGCCACATTCATATAACGGTTAGTGATTTGGTTTGAATTCTACATTAAGATTGATTTGATTGACTTAATTTAATTGATTGACAATTGGATCTTGAAGACAAGAACTTTCTAAACGAAGAAACTTTACTTATGAAAATCAAGATTCTGTTTATATGGACGATCAGAATCATTTTGGGATTCTACTTTTATCACTCAACAACTACCAAATCTTCTAGATACAGATCTGTCCCATGGGTAGATTGGAAGACGATCATCGATATACTATTCAACGGCTAGTTTGGAAGTGGAGGAGTATTTAAGGAGATCAAGGACCGATAAGCAAGTAAGAGACGGAGCGTAGAATTTACAATTCCAAAGTTTGAGCGACCTTCGATCATACATTTGTCTCTTGTGAGCTTAAACATTTGTGATCGTGAGAGAAATACCAAAAGAGTGACTTAATGAGATAGTGTGATCTACTACTAAGTATTTGTACTCAAAATTGTAATCTCTTGTTGATTGCATAGTAAAATCCAGCCAAGAAGGCTGTTAACGTGGGAGAGTGGATGTAAGCTTGGATTAAGCCGAACCACTATAAATCTTGTGTTCTTATTTTCTTCCCCGAATCTCTTTATTTTGTTCGTAGTTCTATTTAACTGCTAAAGTCTGATCTCGCTCAAAGTCTACTGCTCTTCAGACTCAGTTTCAAAAGTCTGTCGTTATTCAAACTCAGGTTAAAAATAAAGGTTTTCACGGTATTTTGCAGAATCTGTTTTTACATCTATTCACCCCATCTCTAAGTTTTTATACTAGCACTTTCAGAGACCACTCCAAGAGGAGAACATTTGAAGACCATCTTTGAAAAGAGTCGCAGAGTGCAAGTCAACTTGGCAAAAAAGAAAAACATCATCTGCAAAAAACAGATGTGAGAGGTTGGTGAATCTACATCTCCAAAAGAATCTAAACTCCGGGTGTAAGGAGCATTTAGTGAGGATCCCTGAGAGCACCTCCATAACCAAAGTAAATAGATAAGAAGATGTGGGATCCCTTTGCTGCAGACCCCTTTCATTAGGAAAGAAACCATGTAACTCCCCATTCAAAGAAATGGAAAACTTCGACGTCCTCACACAAGTCATGATAAGCCACACCAAGGAGGCAGGAAACCGAAAGGCTAGACATTTAAGTTTCATTTTCACATAACCCAAAAAAAAAAAAAAATACAATACTAGGAAAACTTCATCCCCAGAAGAATCAGTTCACTAAATTTTACCACTATCAGAGATTCAGAAAATGTGTGGCCCTTTAATCAACATGAACAAAAGTAGCCACCATAAAGTGCACCTCACAATAGTAGGGAATGCCAGGTTTGACATTTCCAAGCCTTCCGTTGAATAAACCGAAATCATAACAGTAGTCTACGGTTTAAATTTTTGATGGAATTTCTGAACAAAACTTATACATAATCACCTTAACGTTGTGAAACTTCAAACAAAGTATATTATGACTATGATGTAGCCACCATCAGCTCCAATGCCTATTGCAGTTATCAACTCGGTACTATTTTTAAACTTAGAACACTTGGATTTTCTCTCCTGTTGTCATGCTGTTTCTCAGCAAAGACCAGCATGCATAGGACATTTACTACAAGTATAGAACTTAGAAGAAATGATTAAAACCATATCGAACATATGTTATATCTCCTGCCGTGGAAGGAAAACCATATTCATCGAACAAACGCATGAGATCGCCAAATTGACCATGTAGGTCGCCAAATTCTTTAAGTGGAGCTTTTAACTGAAGAACTGTTGGCTCATGCATGAAAAGTTGTTCTGCAGCATAACAGAGCTCCCCAACTTTGTAAGAATCCAGGAAAAACCTCCTATTAGCAGGAGCTTTCCAATTTCGAGGCTGAAGCAAAGTGGATATAATCTGAAAAAAGAAAAGAGGTAATTAAGCCTGGCAAAAGTTCTAATGAGGATGATGGTATTGACTTATGTATCACTCACCTTCTTAAAGCCTTGAGGAGATTTCTGTCTAGTGAACTTTTTTGTAGGATATGACAGCTCATTATTCATTGGAACCATCCGTCTGCTCTCATTTTCAAATTGATCCAGTGCTAGCTGTCTTACCATTCCACCGAGGTTACCTACAGCCTCTTTAGCAACTACCACATGTAGGACAACAATGTAAGCACGAAGAATAGAGACTAAAACACCCTTTGATGTGAGACCATGACATAAGTTCACAGACTTACAGCTCTAGGATGAAGACTAACGTCTCCCTCAGTGTCACTACCATCTGAAGAAGTTTCAGTTGCTGGAGAGTTTTCATCCGATACTGATGTTTCTTCTGCAGAGACTAAAACACCCTTTGACAGACAGCATTAGTTGCCTCAGCTTCAGCAGCTGAAGCCTCCCTGAGTTTTTCCATCGAGTTTTTGTCCATGCCGGAACTGTTATATACACATCGTTAAGAAACACGCAGATAAGATGCTAACTAAAATGTTTGGGCGTGTCTGCGTGCCAACAAGTGCATGTAGGCACGCAGCTTAGTGGCCATAAAAGGAGGGAAGCACAGAGGGACACGAGATTGGGGGCGAAAAGAAACAATTGTATGTCACTGCAGGCGCAACAAATTCCAAACTTGTACTTGAGAAAAGGAAGGACAGGAGAGATGGGGAAGAAAGTATTATACCCCATGCTACCAGATGAATTATCTAGTGCACTATTTAAAGTTGGAGATGTTGCAGGAACAACTCTAGACGCATTTAATTTTGGACCACTGATAGGTGAGGCTCTCTCCGATGTTAACATGGGAGAATTGCTATCCGACTGGAACAGCGAATTTTCGATGACCAAAATATCATCAAGCAGCATATCTGCACTGAATAATTCGAATTATATTAAGGGAGCAAATAGATGACCAATGAGAAGACCAAATGGGAAGAACATATGTCATGCGATCGCTGGAAAAGCCTTCTGAACCAAACAAACAATTAGATGGACAAAAATGAAACCTTATCAAAATATCTGACCAGATCATAAATAAGCGTGGTATGCTGCATGAATGAACATCACAAACCTCTTAATCTAACTAGTTTGTCCAAATAATAACTCATAATATGTCTGCTTATTGGAAATTTGAAAATCTTCCTCTTTTCAACATAATAACATCCAACTAAACCCATAGCGAAAGGAAAACATGAGACAAATGTTATAGATGGCCATTCCCATTCTGTTGTATGAGTCTCACTCTCACATGAACCATGGTAAAGCCAGTGAAAACTAAAATGAGAAGATTACAAGACGAGAACCACAAAAAAGAGTTCCAGTTCCATGTGGACTGTGATTTCCCATTTTATTTTTAATTCTTGTCTAAGATCATTATTGCACCGGAAAAATTAAAGTTGATAATACAATTGAAACTGAAAAAGTCAGTTTATGTTTATGAACTTTGTAATACTATAGTTTTTGGCATTTTGGTCAGTTCGTGTGGACTGTGATTCCCATTTTATTTTTAATTCTTGTCTAAGATCATTATTGCACCGGAAAAATTAGTGTTGATAATACAATTGGAACTGAAAAAAGTCAGTTTATGTATATAAACTTTGTATATAAACTGAAAAATAGTCAGTTCATGTGATCTCCAAGACTCCAACCAAAATTAGATCAATCAACACCGTATTAGTCAAACCTAATATAAAGAATCTTCTCAAGAGTTCGTGACCAAAATTTTGAATTAAATCCGTCTAATGAGTTTGTACACTCCACCCTAAATATCTTTAATTTCATCAAACAAGTAAGTAAACTCAATCAAAAGGCGAGTCCGATCTTATGCTAAGTTTTAGAAGATTTTATGCTAAGTTTTTCAAAACAATTTTAACAATCTAGTCCAGATTACATGGGTTAAGTGTCTTAAAGATATACCCTGGTAGCTAGTTGGTGTTGATCACACTTGTGTATCACTCAATAATCTTTCTTCCAATCCATGCAAGACTCGAACCGTCTCGCAAACTATGACATCCCGAATTTCAACCCCGTCCTGAATATATGAAATAGGTATTTCACCGGCGTGCTTATGGTTCTTTTTCTCTGAGTTGATCATTCACGAGTTAACCAATCTATTGGCTGAAGCCGTTAAGGGATATAACCACGATAAAATCCTTAAAAGCTACCCGATAGATCGAATCGGACTAAAATCGCGTTCGATCGATTTTAACCACGAAATTGAATTCGGTTTCGGAATTCGGACGTTCGAGCATATCACAATTCATTTATAGGATGTCATCTTGTCTTTTGGAGAGGTTCCATCAAGTTCGGGATTTTTACGGAAAATCACTTTGGATGGCCGATTTGAAGGAAAATTTGGGCTTCCAAGATGAGCTATTTGGCGATGGGCACTTGCAGAAATGGTATGGCATTTTTTCTTCGACAAAGTTGGACATTAAATTGGGAATTTTATTGGAGAAATTGAAGCTCCAATGTGTCAAATTCGGAGCTAGGGCAAGGGGGTGCAACAATTTGCATTCAAATTGGTTAATTTAGAGAAATTATAAGCTAGAAAATATTGGAGACAAGAGGATAACCTTGTGTGGGCTTTAAGAGGACATGCATTTAATTAAGTGGATTGGGTTTGTGGAATTTTCCCCTAACCGTGGCTTCTTCAGCAAGCCTTGACCAGCCGCCCTCCAATTTTCGTCGCCGACCTCCCCTTTCACACTTTTGCTTTTGATTTTTCTTCCTTCGAGCAAAGCGGAGGCAGCTTCATCCCCTCAATCTCTCTCTCCGTTCATTTGCTATCAAGCCAACAACCACACCAGCTCGTTTCTTTCCTATAATCGGGCACCGTCTCACGCCGCTCCATTTCTTTTTCTTCCTGCCACGACTCACCCCACCGAATTCTCTGCTGCATGCCACACGTCCGCAGCTCTTTCCTCCCAAGTCAACCGTGAGCTTCTTCAACGCCAGCAAAGCCCGAAGCAGCTCCTCTCGGCCACCGTAACCGTCCCCACCGGAAGACTTAGCTGCTTCAACGAAGACCAACCTGCTTCCCTCTGCTTGTTCGTGAGTCCAGCGAAGACCGAAGACTAGCATCTTCGGTTTTGCTCCACCGAAGCCTTCACGTGCATCCCGTGGAGTCCACTGAACCGAAGCCACACGAAGCAACTCCTCAGCCTCACGTGTCAATTCTTCGGCAGCTCTCTTCGTCCGCCATCATCTGCTCCTCTCGGCCCCAATGTTGATGCCAGCGTGTCCGAAACAGCACATCCAGCGAATTCGGCCCAGCACGTTCGCATTTCTTCAGCCCGTGCAAGCCAGTCCAGCAACTCCATTGAGCCCATCGAGCAGCCCATCTCAATTGAGTCCACAAAGCCAGCTTGGCCCAGCAAATTTCAGCGGCCCAACAGCTTGCATTCCAGCCCAGTTCGGTCTTTTCTTGAAGCCCAGCCCAGCAATTTGAAGCCCATGAAAAGTTCAACTGTCCAGTTCAGCCCATCTTGGGCCCGTGAAGCAAGTCAGCCCAAGCCGAGCAATTTGCCGTGGGCTTGCAAGGCCTTTGTGCCCGGCCCGAGTGATCGTTGACATCACTGAAAATTCGGATTTCGGCCATCGTCGTGCCGTCGCGTCGCCATCGCGGTGTTCCGGTCTTCACTTTGCCAAGTGAGTAATCTTACTAATCATTCCTTAGTAGACTAATGATACTTAAGGGTTGATTAGATTTAATTAAGTGCAATTAGGTGGTTAGATTAGAATGGATTAGTGATTATTAGTTAATTGCATTGCATATTAGTTAGGTGGTTAGTGTACTTAACTAGAGAACTGCCTATACTATTTATTAAATGCATCTCGGGATTTTACTCGACCCTTATTGGGCTTCAATTAGGCAATATGGGCCTAAATTGGATTTTTAGTATTTAATTATTAATTTTCGAAATTAATTAATTATTTATTTAATACCAAAAATTAGGCTGGGATAGTCGACGACCAGAATTTCGTGCTGATTTCAGTGGTGCTCTTTGTTTATTTAATTGAGTACTTGGTTGTACAAATTGAGTGCAAATAGTAGTTGTCGGTATTTATTTCAGAAATTGAATAACCTTGGTAATTGAGTGGAAAATTACCAAGCGTCAGAGAAAACACTATAACGGCTCGATGACTCTCATGTCATTTTGAGAAAGAATTGCTTGTATACCGGCTCAATGACCCTATAGGTCATCTTGGAGGATGGACGGTATTAAATGTCGGCTCGGTGACTCTATAGATCATCTTGGAGAATGGACGGCATGCCATAACGGCTCGGTGACTCAACATGTCATCTTGGAGAATGTACGTTATGATGAATATGCTTAGTGACTCTATATGTCATCTCAGAGAATGAATATTATAATATACTAGCTCAGTAACTCAATAGGTTATCTTGGAGAATGAATAATATGTTATAGTGACTTGGTGACTGAGTGTGTCATCTTGGAGAATGAATCATATAATATACTAGCTTGGTAACCCTGATGGGTTATTTTAGAGAATGGACAGTATTGATTGAAATGATTTGATATGTAATCAACTAGGTCGATTGATCGAGATATCGATCTGTGATGTGACTGCTTGGGTGCCTATTGAACTGTGCTAATATGCAGGTGGAATCTGAGACCAAGGTAAGTCCTCTGTCTCGTGTGTGCATAGGCAACCCGGTTAGCGTATTGGTTTCCTAATTGACTCTTAGTGGGGTGGAACTTGCTGAGACATAGTTTCATCCCTATTGTGGGACAACATTTTAGGCCTGTAGATGAGCCTGAGGAGGAGGAACCAGATAGGACGATGAGCCGGTAAAAGATGAAGAGCTTGAAGGATGTGAGCTTAGTGAAGAAGAGTCAGAAGAGGATCAAGATGATTCTGAGTACGACCTGAATGAGGACTGAGATCCCATCCTCTTTTGTGAATCTTGTCTAAATGTGAATAGTGTGAAACTAGAACGTTATGAATAGTCTTGTAAGTAGACTTTGAGTTATGCCATGTATAAAGGTTTGGTTGTGGATTTCAATATGAAAAATATGGCCTTATGTTCTATCCCAATGTGTTATTATTTGGGGATTTATAACTACTTCCGCATGTGCTTAATAACGAAAGGGTCGGCGATACTCAGTCCTAGGATATCGCATTATAAAATCGACCAAGTAGAAGGATGTGTGTGTGCCCGAGGATCAGGGCATGACACATACAGTCTACGTGGAGGTGCTAGTTGTGCTCGTGTAGAGAGAGGCAATTTGTTATTGTGTTGTTAGGGCTTTGACAATAACCTTGTAAATGTTGAACCTTTGTGTGACAAGTTGTGTTGAGTAGTCCTTGTTCATATAAAATTTCTCTTAATTGATGTGAGTTATTTATGACAACGTTGTCATTGATAATATGCAGCTGAAAGATCCATCTATTGTGTATCGCCATTATTTATGTGAAGTGTTTCCAGGTCTAGGATGGGCTGGCTTGAACCTCTCATGAGCAGGTTTGGTCTACACACCACAAATAAAGGAAGCCTTATGGGCTTAGTCTCAAGAGAACCCTCCAATACTTGAGTTAGTAAATGAGAAATAAAGTGATAAAGGAAACGATTAGAAAGGGTCTATCTTAGTGTGTATAGATAGGCACATAGTTGGGCAAGGCTGGGGATCGCATTCCCCATCCCCGCCCCATGAGGTGGAGCTTAGCCGACCACCCTGCCGTGTGGTGCGGAGAGGGCACTTCCTCGCAAGGCATGGGGCACCATATCCCAACGTGGCAAATAAATCTCAAGTAATTTTGTACAATAAAGAAAGTTATATAATTGTAAGAGTTTTCATAACAATTTGCTTCTTTAAAATTATTCATATTCCATATTATTAGAAAAAAATCAGAATCTCATGTACGTGAGTCTACTTATTTATGTTAATTTGTTTGTACTCTTAACTTTAAAACATATTTTTCATTCTATGTTGGTTTTGAATAAAGTAGATAGTAAATTATAAATAGTTATTTAATATATACCAACATGTGATTCATACATATCATACTAATTATTTGTAATTAATTATGTGTTTTTAATATACAAGTGAGGGGACTGACTGGGCAGAAATGCTGCACTGCGCTTTATGTGCATCTTCAGACCACGCCGCTTTGGGCGAGGTGTTCATCTCTCGGAATTTTCCCTTCCTAGAATACTTGCCTCTCCTAGGCAGAAATGCTGCACTGTTTTATGTGCATCTTCAGACCACGCCGCTTTGGGCGAGGTGTTCATCTCTCGAAATTTTCCCTTCCTGGACTACTTGCCTCTCCTAGGCTCAATGAGGTAGTTTGGGTCCTCAAAAAAGGGATGAAAAGTTTTAGCTATAGCCGTCACGCTCCTTCATTCGTCATTTGATCTAGGCAAGAGGTTCGTTTCTCTAATTTGGATTTCTATGAGGTCTATTGCCAATGCCAAAAATCAACTTGGGTGCATCATTGTGGCACCCCTGAACAACTGAGATCGCCACAACCTGTCTATCTCTTTATCTCAATAAGATATCCTTTACTTTACTTTTATATAAAGGGTTTTAAAGAAGGACTGAGGCCCTTAGGTATATTTATATATATTTACTTTTTTTTTTATTGAAAATGGTCCCAGCACAACTTATTTGCGGAAGCATAATTGATTTTCACCATCTCTCCCTCCAATAACCATAATGCAATGCACACTAACTCCGCACCATAAGAAAAGATCAGGCCGAGCCAATTTTATTTATATATTTTCATGATAGATTTCTCGGGTCGATATAACCAAAAAGAAAAGCCAAGACTTTTAACTAGACTTGGCCACAACCCAAAAGATATCTCGACCCCTATATCGATCACATGTCATCCCCATCTACAAGTGTCAGCTACTCCAAAAAAACGACAGCTCTCACTCCTCACGCGGCCATCACACCCATCTTAGCGCATCGGGCGGTGACGGCGACAACATCCCCCGAATCACTCCATCTCAACGGACGTGGACCGACAAAAACTCCTGGATGATCGGGCCCCCAGCCAGACCCACATCATACATGACCAGCACGCGAACTTGTACAAACGTCAGACCAAGGATGGTAACGCAATCAATCCCCGAACACTCTACCTCCATGTCAGATGGGAGGCCATAAAAGGTACCTCGCGTGACCGGAGTGAGAGGCATTTTCTAATCTGAAATGTTGGTCCCCGAAGGGGTGAGTATAGCCACTCAGCAGGTAAAAGATCCATTAACTACTCAATACATCACACATTACAATCATAACATCATAGCAGAGTACATATCTTTCATGCATTCAAGCATAACTTACCTTGCAACCATGCATATGTCGTCATACCATATGTGCATACATCATCATGCACTCATCACCAAACATATCATACATCCATGCATACATGTTACCATACCATGCATGATTCAATTTCCACTTTTTATCTTTCAATTTGATCACCACATCTTTATTTCCCGAGATTAGTAATTGTATCCTACATTTTATCACTCGCACCCCAACCTGGCATCGCGAGAAACCTCCGGCACACACCACCGGGCATCCTGGCACCCCCACATTCTGGGCATCTCATATCCCAACTGGCATCACAAGGCATTCCCCAGGCACAAACCTCCGAGGCTTCCGGCATCCAACCATTCCGGGCATCTCGAAACTCCTGAGGACATCCGAGCATGTATTGTAATACAACCAGGCATCCAGCACCCCCCCATCCCGGGCATCCTGACACTCCCAGGGCATTGTCGGCTCACCTCTAACAGTTTCCTCATTCATCATAATTCATATTCACCAATTCTTGCCTCACAATCAACATGGCACATGATGTAATGGCAACAAAGTCAAATTCAACATTTGATTCTATATGCAATGCCAAATATCATCACATGTGCAGCAAGATTTGATCACTTAAATCAATATAATTCACGAGGCTCATCCAAAACAGAATAGTCATAAATTACAGCATTTTGAAATTCGCTCAATCCAACTTCCACAGTTTTAGAAATTATTTTATTTAAATGCCCAAATGATTTTCAAAAATTATGAAATTCAACCATGTGATAGTCAAGACATAAATGCAGACATTTCATGAAGAACACTGCACCAAAAGACCCTCATATCATGCGGTATAGACCGAACATCACAGCACCATTATCATAACCATTTAACTTGCACAGTTTTCGAAAAATTTTCAGTTAAATAGGCAAATGAACTTCAAAAATTATGAAATTTGAATATCTTTCAGAGAAGACATAAAGAAAAATACTTCATGAAGGACACTTTGCCGAAAGAACTTCATACAAAATGATATGGTCCACGCATTGAAACTGACTAAGTCCGAACGCGTCAGATTACACGGTTTTAGAATTATTTCCGATTAAATACCCTAATGACCTTCAAAATTCATGAAATTCGACTATGTTGTAGTCAAGGTCCTAAGGTAGGTTTTCATGAAAGAATAAAAGTCATATTCGTCCTAAATAATTAAATATAGACGACGAAAACTTCTGTTTCAATACCGAAGTTTCCATATCTGACTACTTCCATAAAACCACGATTTCACCTATCTATTCTTGTTAGTTTTCTCTAAATTTTTGATATGTTAAACCTCAGGATGCCCTTTACATATTTTGTTAAGAAATCGAAGTGAAATTTCAACAGAAAGATAGCCTTACAGTCCATGCATTCATCGAAGGTAGTTACCGAAATCTCCAGATTCAGTCTCTCCGAAAAATAAAGATTTCACCCACTTACACTTGTTCGTTTTGTCCCAAATTTTAGTATTTTATATTTCAAGAAGTTCTTAACAACTTTCATTTAGAAGTCACGGCCAAAATCCAACTCAAAAAACACATGCAAACCAACAGAACATCCAAGGTCGAACTGTTTTCTCAAGAACAGTTGACTAGTCTCAAACATCCCTCTTAAGACTTCAACTTTTTTACACCCTAAACATCCGAAATATATCACCATTCAAGCACACATACTAGGCACAACATGCAAGAGCAGATTAAGGATCCCAAGTTGCCTCTAAACCGAGCAAACAGCAAGCACACGGCGACTGGACACGGCGGCGATGAACGACGGACGATCGGCTTCCTTCTTCTTCCACACGCTCACTCTCCCTTTCTCTCTCGATTTCTCTCTTTCCCTCATTAACTCTCTCTCTCTCTTCGGACGAACCCCTCTCTCTCCCTCTCTTTCTCGCTTAAGCCAGCCATCATTTCCCTTAATTTTTCTTCCCCTCAATGATGAACAATCATTAGATGTGCATGGGGAACACTTGGCAGCTAGGAGAGACAAATGGCCTTCTTCATGCAAGATGGGCCTCCATTTTTCGGCTGGGCTTGGGCCAGCCATGGGCCGACGGCTCCTCCTCCTCCTCCTTGGGCTTCGCGGCTAGGCCCAAATGGCCGAAGAGTGGGGCTTCTTGTGGGCTGGTCTTGAGATAGAATTTTGGCCCACACCTCATCCTAATAATCCTCCTTAAAACCTAAATTTTATAAACACCTAATTGGAATTTATAATTCATAAAAATTTATGACCTAATTTAATAAATTCCAATTCATAATCCACATAGCCAAAAAAATAGAATTTTCCTATCAAATAATTATTCACCAAAAGCTTGGCCAAAGTCTTAATGCAAGACATGAATTAGAAGACCCCTAAAGATTGGCAAGGAATTCTAGGATGCCACAATCACCTAGGGGTTTAGCTAATAAACTACTAAGCCTAAACTTAGTTCAATCTCTCTTAAACTTATACCAATTCGTGACTTAAGTTCAAGTTCTTAACATGCAAATAATTTTCAATTAAGAGTCACCACTAATTTATTTTTTGTTGAGTGGATTAAGAACCCAAGTAAAGTTAAGAAAAGTTTATTTTACTTATATGAACTAGAGATTGTAAGCACAAAGACTTGGTTACATTAGATTTCTCTAATGCCATTTTGGTACTGCTCATTTTATCAAAAATATATTTAGCATACAACTTGGATTTATTTTATTATCTTTTAACATGTGAGGTGATTACATGGAGGTGCAAACATTAATGCAACATCCAATAAAACAAAATAGTAAATAAATTGCAAGTGATTAGAAAAATTGCATATCCAGCCTATATATGATTTCTAATTAATACACAATTTGAACTAACTATTTTTTTGGGTTTTACTTTGTTTAATGAAAACTATGCTTTATACAATATATGCAATACCAGCTTACTCTAGATGCAATAATGCAGAAAAATGATGACGTTTAACTAGGTGGCTTAACTCTAATGACCAGAAAAATTTAATTTGTGACTACGTTAATGTGGCATGTGACTTTAATTAAATTAATCTAACGTGCGGACTACATAACATGCGATTTTAATCAAATAACCTAACTTTAATGACGGGCAAAATTACTAAGCATTTTATTCTAACATGACACGCATTCTAATTAAATTAATCCACGTGACATGCAATTAGATGACCATAATTCTATATGACACGTACATGATATTTTTTTGTATTTTTCATAAAACTTTGAAATTGAATATTACCATAAATGAACTATAAAGAATAGGATACTATCTAATTTAAATTAGGAAATAAATTATTCTAAGCCCTAATTTAAATCAGAAAATTACCCTAATCTTCTAGATTTGACATTAAATGCTATCTATCCAAAAATATCCTAATCTATTTAAGGAAAAAGCAATCAGAATCTATTCTAAACATACAACATGATCTATAAAAATCTATTCAAATTCCACCTAGTCTTTTTTGTATTTTTTTAATAGGGAAACAAATTAACTCAAATAAAAAAAAAAAAAAAACAGAGAGAGAGCAAGAAACAGTCACCAAATCATCCAAAACACATCCACTCTATTCAATTTTGGTAATGAATGAATAAAATGAACGATCGTATCCAAGTGGTAATGGATATAATAGAAGATTTTCCATGCAAATGGGATCATATATGTGGTTGAGATCAAATTGCAGTCCATATGCACATTGTTAAATGAGGAAAATTTCCTCATTTAACGGGTATTTTTGGTATCTTAAGAAACATGCATTATCACTCAAATATTTGATTGGATTACGCTTCATCCCCAGGGTCTTTATCTAATTAAGCTCAAAGCCTTTTAATTTTAATGGGCTGAACAAGTTCAATTAAAGCTCAAGACCCCTCCTTTTCCTCCTGTAATTTCGGCCACTAACACTCCTAGCCTAGGCCGAATTTCACTTATTGTGGGCCCCTATCCACGTGACTAATTCAGGCCCATTCATCACCGCTGGTCTGACTTAAATGCAATTAACATATGCTCTTTAAAACTTTATGATATGCAATTTAATTTTAATATTTTTGTTTACGGACTAAAGGTTAGCCCTTAATTTTGTATACAATTAATTTTGAATGGTTAAACAAAATTTAGGTGTCAACACACATGATCACTTATTGCGTGTTAGTGGCTTTAGTTAAAATCAATTAAGACTGCTTGCAAAATATTCTTTTGAAAATAAAGAAAAATGGTATCGAAATGGCATTACATTAATAAAGCATAATCAAGTCCCCAAATCCATTGAATCTCTTGTTCATAGAAGTAAATATACTTTCACATTTTATTTGAGTGTCTAATCTAATTGATTAGCAATGGCTCCAAAAGGTAAGAAAATTGCATGTTAAATTAAACACCAAGTTGTAATTGGTAGGGCCTGAAAGAGCATTCTATACGTGAATGATTACCTCATGAGAGGAACCTTCACTCCTGTTTAGTAGTCTGTTAGCTTTCTTTTTGGTGATTCACCTTTGGGAAAGTCGAGACATTATCATATCAAATATTATGTGTCACATGAACCAAGAATTTGGGAAAATTCTAGTAGCCGGATTGCTATTTATCTAGCAACCTCCAATTTGCAATATTTGAGGTGTTACAAATGAGGTAGAATACAGATCGTACATGTATTATTCTAATATAATTGGCACTTCAAACTAACATGACACCGAAAATAGCAACAGATGTTTGTGTTACAACACCTTATTTATTTCCAAATATGATACAATAGATCATGTGGAGTTCTCTCTCTCTATTTTATTTTATTTTTTGGGTCGAAACAAGTGGAGTTCATAATGCCAACTATTGCATGTCCCAAACTATTTATTAATTGCATCATTTCTCACTTGTGCTTGAAGGTTTTGACGACTGTGGGCAAATGAGTTTGCTTGAAATAGTCCTCCCAATTGATACACCCCGGATCAAAGTAGAAGACACTTTCCAAGTTTACTCCATTGTCAAAGGCCGTGGCTCTCAAAGCCATCATATTTGTATCGTCAAAGCTAAGTCAATAAAAAAAAAAAATAAGAATCAGAAATTATATAATTTTGTAGATAACTATCAACTATTTTAAAATTTAAGCTAGGAGGTGAATTCATGGTAATATTTAATCAATCCGATACTCTTCCTCACGTGTAAGCTTTAAGGCATGAAAATATATAATAGGATAGGCAAATTTAGGCTTATAAAAGTATAAACCCAAGACTTCTATAGTAAATATGTAAGATCATAATTGGTTGTTTCAAAAGTTATAATTTAAAAAGTGATTCAATAGTTAAATACTTGAACAGAGATTTGTATATAAGGGGAAGGAGGTGATTAATTAATGCACTATGCACGCATATTGGCCAATGCATAGAAGCTTAGAAGCTTACACCCCATTGAAGAATATATAAGGTTCGTAGAGGTCAGCCAATCGCAGGGCAGTGTTGACCTTTTTGTCCAAGTCAGCATGCAAGCCTTGGAAACACCCGCCAAACGCTGAGCTAGCAACTTTCAACGCCTTCATTCAAAATAATACAAAACTAGCTCAGATTGTTTTGCGAAAGAATAAATAATATAAAAAAATTCTAAAAATAATAATTTATATTGTTTACAAAAATAAATGAATAAAAAATATTTTCATTATCCATGAAAATATTTGGATATAAATTGCTGCTGATAACAATAACTTTATTCATGGAATAATTATTTTTAGCGATAACACATCCTCAAATTTCATGCGTCAATCAAAAACTAAGGATGATTTTCCCCTTTTCTTACTATCAAGGAATATGCATGTCAATTAATTAGATAAAGTGCCCATTAGATTCTTATGTAACACAAGAGCCTAGGGTTTAAACAAAGCACATTTTTCCATCTTTTTTCGTGGCTGACTCTTCACTATGAGTTTTCGGCTTTCATCACCAGCTCTTTTTTTCTTTTTCTTTTTTCTTATGTTAGGGCCCCAAAACTTTGAATTTATAAAGCAAAAAATTATGCATTATTGCTGGAATGTAAAGTATTATTCAAACTTTAAATTTTTCATAATAGTTAATGTTTTATGTGTTTATATTTACGTATTTCTAAAGGTTTCAGCCATTTCCCGTTTAACGGAAGTCAAAAAATGAGAGTGGTAAATGTTGAAACATATTAAAAGAAACTGTCACTTCAAACAAATTAGCTAATTATTTGAAGATATGTTTATTAATTTCTAGATTATTATCACTTATATCAATAAAGAAAGAAATATGTTGACTTGACTACTTAAAATTCATATAACATAAAGATTTTCAGATATTTGGGATCTTCAATTTTCTCCATATTTCAACTTATTGAATTAACTTTTAGTGACCATTTGGTCTTCACTTTTTAAGTTATTTTGAACTTACCTTTGACAAGAGAATGTAACGTCTCATGTGCTTGCGAAAGCTGGCCGTGCTTCCCATAATTCTAGGCTTACGAACTTTGACCGGCTTCCCATCCTCGTCGATCCAAGGACTGTCCTTGAAGTAACTCACAGTGATGCGTTGAAGATCTGAATAGGACATAGGATGTTTCTTTGAGGAACCCACTTGGTAAATCTTGTTTGAATTGGGCTGATTAGCATGCACCGCCATGGCCACAATCATAGCGTTTACCACCATATCTGCTGGTATCTACTCAAGATGAAATACCATATTTAGGTTTAAAGGCATCAAATGCACATGTATATGAATAAATGCATGTCCTTATGTATTTTCAAATGTGCACAATAAAGTGATGGTTGGAATCTATAATTATGAATATTTTGCCAAATCAATTATCACTGGCCAATTCACAAAGGAGGAGTACATAATCAATTAAGCAAATGCAAAATTTAGGATGCTTATAATCATATCATTTAGATGGTGGTTAACGCTTGTCGAGATGATTAGATCTTACCATGTCGAGTATCGTGTTAGGATTGCCCAAGAAATATTTCAGTTTTCCTCTACCATAGAGTATGGCGATACTGTCCATAGTTCTGTGCCATGTATGTTTCCAAAGAAAGAAAGAAAAAGTTAATTAGACAATACTAGCATGTTAAACAACAAAATACTCAGTTAATGAGATACTTATCGCCGTTACATGTCAAGAACTAAGGTCTCACTACATAATCAATCAATTAAAACCAACATTTTTAACCAGTAAAAGATATGCCCATGCATGTGTTCATTTACCTATAACTTGCTCTGTTCATATGATGAATATAACTATCTATGAGACGTTTTTTTTTTTTTTTTTTTGGGTAAGAACTATCTATGAGACGTTGATCTTTTACCTATTCAAAAAATTTCTTTTCAAACTCTCCTGTCAACCTCCCTGTGGAGTTTGAATTTTTTATGGCCCTTTATGAAAATCAAGGATCGCAAACATCATTTATTCATTGTTTACCCTCCTCTAAAGGTTTAACTTCCTTGAAAAGATGGTGCGTTCATTAGTAGACCTGCCCGCGCAAGTCTTATCTGATTTCTTTATGATCTTGTATTGCTATTTAGCAACTAGACTAAAAAACAGATGTAGATATGTTTCTTGATTTTCTTGTTCAGTAACAACTTGCATTTTGCGAAGAACCAGGAGGTAATAATACTTGAGTAGTCCCTTCACTTTGGTTTGGAGTTCAAAAGAGTTCTTCTACTTTTTTTAATTCAATTAAAAAACCGTGGTGCTTGAACACCGAATAACAATTCTGGGACCACATATGATATTACTCCCAAAAAATAATGTCATAGGTGACGCTAGAAATTTAAAATGAGTGATTATGTAAGATTCTACTAACTATGAGCTAACTATAATACTTGGAAGTTATTGCTAAAATTAGGAGTTCAATGTCAAACCATGTTGAGAGAGAGAGAGAGAGAGATTTGTGAAGGATAACCTGGGAGGGAAACCCTCAATCCAACCAGCAAAAGGTTCTCGATAAGTACTTGTTATGATTGTGGGTCTCATAACAGCAAGTTGTATATTTTGTTTGAGATGGTGCTGCACCATCATTTCCCCCATTGCCTTCGTTAAAGTGTATGTGTTTGGCCAACCATGCAGCTTTGCCCTACGAATCAATAATAATGAATATCATAAGAACTGCTGAAGATTATAATATAATAGTACGGCCATATACAAATCAATTGACTGATCAGACATATTTTAACTACCTAACTCATGTTTTAGTTCTGAATATTATGGTCAAGCACCTTGTAAAGAGTTTATCACCAAAACTTCAAGTCCAACCAAAAACATATTTTACGACCCAAATTTTCATGAAAAGAACATCAATATTATACAATCAACTTTTGATATAATTTCAAAAAAAAAAAAACTTTAGATATGATGATTGAGTAAGCCGATCTTGAGGTAACAGTCCAACTTGATGCTTGGCTTTGAAAGCCACAATTAAAGATGTAATTTTTAACTAACTTAATCATCAATTCCATTATTTAATTTTTAATAATATTTTTTAATTATTTTTTTCTTTTCTTTTCTTTCTTTTTTTTTTTTTTTTTTTTGTCCTTCCTTCTTCTTCTGGCTGGTTGGCCTTGGCAAGGACAACCAACTAGAGGAAGAAGGGAAGAAAAGAAAATTAAATAAATAAAAGAAATAAGAAATAAAAATATTAAAAAGTGTCTGCGTTAGTGCTGGCTAAACCATATAGGAGGGTAGTATCCATGCTAGCGATTTTCAACCAAAATTGATCTAATTGACTAAATTGGCACAAATACAAAAGGTTTTTGACTCAATTAGCCAATAAAAAGAAGATTTAAAGCTAAATTAACACGATTGCAATAAATTTGAAATTTTTTGGTAATTTTGCCATATGATACCATCAACTTTACAAATGATGATTGAGTAAGCTGACCTTGAGGTGGTGGTCTAACTTGGTGCGTAGGTTTGAGAGCCACAATTAAAGATGCAATTTCAACTAATTATCAATTCCATTGTTTACGATTCAATCAATAAAAAGAAAACCTTTGCAAGCCCAAATTCTTTAAAGCAAGGGTGCTTTCTCTTTCTGAAGCGTTCTTTTCTCGAAGTTCATTCATCAATTCTTCAACCAAGAGTTTCTCTTCATTCACGTCCAACTTCCTTGACCCGTTGAGCGTCTCACCCATACTAAATGTCTTTTCTCGTATAATTCCGGTCATATTGCCAGATACATATGCTGAAAATAAAAGGTTCCATAAGATACACTGTCAGTGCAAACTACTTTTTAAATGAGCAGGTGGTGAAATAGAACCTATCATCTGCTAATTTACATAGCAAAAATATCAAGAGCAACCACAATCAAAAAAACACAAACCAGTTGATATGTGAAGTAGCATCTTTACGTTAACACATCTTCCAGCAAATTCAGCAACATGCTTAGCTCCAAATACATTGACGGCTAGTGCAATGTCATATCTGTGGGAGAAAGATGGCAATAAACTCAAAATAGGATGAGGGAAAAGCCACGAATTCTCTGAACTAATTTTAAATTGGGCGGGGAGGGCAAGATTGTAATCACGTACCTTTCGTCGAATTTGGTAGTCGCGGCCGAACTAACAATTATGTCTATTTCTCTCCACATCTCCAACCTCAAATCAAAATCATGTACTCCCAAATTCTCGCAAGAAACGTCACCAGGAATCGGAGACAATTTCTCCACAATTGAGTTGAAATTCTCTGCCCACTCTTCCCTCAATTTGTCGAATAACTTCTTCTCTATGAGCTGTTTGCGACGTGAAAAGATTGAGAGTTGTTATGAAGGACATTTTGTCTTTTATCTTAGTTTTCATATTCTTTTTCTTCCTTTGCCTTTATTTTCCATGTTAAATAGAGTAGAATTAATTCGAAATTACACGCCTAAGTGATTGTACCATCTATTGGATAGACCATTATACGGCTACTCTTGTAACGACTCAAGTTCTTTTCCTAAAAAAACACAAATCTCTTAATTTTCTTCCCATAGACTCTATTTATTTAGCGAAGAACGAATAATTTGGAATATAACTATCCAAAAAATGATCATTTATATAGCTAAAAAATATTTTAGTCAATGAAAAACAAAAGTTTTCATCTTCAATAACAATTTATGTCTTCTATTTTCATAGAAAATAAAAATATATTTCATTTATTCATTCTCACAAGTGACACAAGCAATCAATTGTAGGAAAATATTTTCCAAATCATTCATTTTTCGAGAAGCAAACGGAGCCTTAATAATTATTTTTTATTTTATTTTTTCAACACACATCTATGTGTGCCTTTTCTTTCTAGTCAATTTAGAACAATAAGTGGATCTAACCATCCAAGGATAATTTAGAGTTTGATTCTCTACCTCTTCATGCAACCTCTGTATCGCTGCTTGTTTGTCCATAGCTCTAATGAGAACGTATATTTTCTTGACATTTGGTTGAATCCGAAGGATCTTCTCCACAAAAACTAACCCAGCATAATAAATAATAGTTAGCAAAAAGATGGTCAATTGATGGCAATTGGCGACTAAGTATACTTCATACGTGAAGAGAGAGAGAGAGAGAGAGAGAGAGAGAGTACTCTTTGCAAGAAAGCCAGTGGCTCCTGTGACTAAGATGGTCTTGTTTTCAAGAAATTGGACAATATCCATCCCCAAATTTGAACCGAAATGGACCAGAGTCTTTGAACAAGAGCTAGGGGGAACTTGAAGAGCGACTTAAGTACTGAGGCACAAAGGCTCCATATATAGCTGCATTTTTATCATGCCTACCAATCGGAAAATAAATAATTAATTAATTAATTTCGAAAATTAATAAATAATTACTAAAAATCCAATTTAGGCCCGTAATGCCTAGTTGAAGCCCGATAAAGGTCGGGAAAAATCCCAAGGTGCATTCAATAAATACTAGCATATGTCTATTTGCTAATTGCACAATTCAATTGCCTAACATGCATCACAATGATCTAATAACCACTAATCTATTATAATCTAACACCTAATTACACTTAATTAAATCTAATCAACCCTTAAGCATCATTAGTCTACTAAGCAATGATTAGTGAGATTAAAAAGCAGGGACCGGGACACCGCGATAGCGATGCGACGGCAGCCGAAATCCAAATTTTCGGCGACATCGACGATCACTCGGGCCAGGTCCAAAGGCCTTGCAAGCCCACAGCAAATTGCTGGGCTTGGGCCAAACTTGAGCCGACTTGCTTCATGGGCCCAAGATGGGCTGAACTTGCTGGGCCTCGCTGAAATACAAATGATGCTGGGCTTGAAACTAAACTGAACTGGGCTTCAAGTGGGCTTGGTCAAAACTGAAAATGGACTGTTGAATTCACTGGGCTGAGCTGCCATTCACGTGGACTTGTCTTCGGTGGAATGAGCCCGAAACTTGCTAGGTTGTTCGCTAATTTGGGCCGAACAAGGAAGCAGGTGGGCTGACCGAAGCTGCTGGATCTCACGGGCCTGCTTCGTGGACGGTCGATCTTCAACGAAGCAGAAGAGAGAGAGCTTCGGTGGTCTTCACACGGCAAAATGGAGGCAACGACAAGGAAGCGAGGGGGAGTTCGGTGGGTTCTGCTGGCGGTCCAAGATGGGGCGGGGCGATGGAGTTGTTTCGGGAACTGGTCTTCGTGCAGCTGGATGAAGAAGGCGGTGCAAGGTCAACAAACCGGTGGAACCGTGGACTGAAGAAGCTGAAGACGGCCACGTAAACTGGAGCGGCTTCGGGTAACCTGCTGGCGTGAGATGAGGGTCTTCGGTAGAGCTTCGGAGGTCAACAAATTGACTTCACTTGGAGAATTCTGCTGGAGTTGACCGAGGGAAACCAAAAAATGGTGGAGCAGCTTGCGTGAGATGAGCGCTGGAGTTCGAACGGTGGAGGAGAAGGGCAGCAAGAGAGAGAGAGGAGCTGTGGCGTCCAGAGAGAAAGGAAAATGAAAACAGAAGCTGCAGACGGACTTCGAAGGAAAGAAGAGAGAGAGAGAGAGACCGACTTGGAGAGAGAACGAACGGATAAGGGAGAGGGACGCGTGAGGCTTGCTCGAGAAGCCGTGGGTGAGGGGGAAGAAAGGTCAAGATATTTATCCAAAATCATTGGCTCCTATAATTAAATCTTGTAAATTAATCCACAAAAATTCCAATTTGATGACAAATGTTGCACCCCCACGCCTAGCTCCGGATTTCACTTTCTTGGCCTCAATTTATTCACAAATTCTCCAAATCGAAGTCCAATTTCAATGAAATAAAATCTCATTCCATTTTCTGCAAGTCCCTAACACTCAAAAGCTCAACTTGGAAGTCCAAATTTTCTTCAATCGAGCCCATCCGAATTTTTGCTATTTTTCCGCAATGTTCAAATCGGTTTTCCGCAAAATCTCGAACTCAACGAAATTACTCCAAAAGACAAGACGACATCTTATAAATGAATTGTGATATGCTCGACCATCCGATTTCCGAAACCGAATTCAATTTCGTGGTTAAAATCAATCGAACGCGATTTTAGTCCAATCCGACCTATCGGGTGGCTTTTAGGGATTTTACCGCGGTTATATCCCTTAACGGCTTCACCCAATATATTGGTTAACTCGTGAGTGATCAGCTTAGAGAAAAAGGACCATAGGCGCGCCGGCGAAATGCCCATTTCATATATTCGGGACAATGTCGAAATTCAAGATGTCACACCGTGGGTATCGGTTAAAACGCAATGACTAGGAAATACTTGATTGCATGAGTGATTGTAATCTTGTAATTCTCCGATTTATAGTGGATTATTTTACTGGCTCTTCCCGTGGACGTAGGTTCCGATATTCAAATCGAACCATGTAAATTTATGGTGTCCCTTTTATTATTTCTTATTTTATTTCTGTCGATTTCTATAACTCCCGACATAATTGCAAAATCTCGATCCGCTTCTGCTGCACCGCCGATTCCAACAATACCCATTAAATAATTTCATATGTAACCGTGTGGGTGCTAGTTCTCTTTCCGCCGTATTGCAATGTTGATGTTGACGATGTCAAAAAGTTATGGGAGGTTGATAGGCATGGTGAAGTTGCAGCTATATATGGAGCATTTGTGCCTCAATACTTAAGTCGCTCTTCAGGTGGCCCCTAACTCCAGTTCAAAGACTCGTCTTGATCGGTTCGAACATGGGATTGGATATAGTACAATTTCTTGAGAACAAGACCATCTTAGTCACCGGAGCCACTGGCTATCTCGCCAAGAGTACTCTCTCTCTCTCTCTCTCTCTACCCCCCATGTATCAAGTATACATTGTCGCCAATTGCCATCAATTGACCATCTTTTTGCTAACTAACATTTATTTGATTCTATATATTATGACGAGTTAGTTTTTGCGGAGAAGCTACTTCAAATTCAACCAAATGTCAAGAAAATATATGTTCTTATCAGCGCTATGGACAAACAGGTAGCAACACAAAGATTGCATGAAGAGGTAGAGAATCAAAACTTGAATTATCCTTGGATAGTTTAGATCAACTTTTTGTTCTAAATTGACTAGAAAGAAAAGGCACACATAGATGTTTGTTAAAAAGAAAAATTATTAAGACTCCGTTTTTTTTGTAAAAAATGAATTATTTAAAAAAAAATCTTTCAAATAAATGCCTGTATTGCTTACAAGAATAAATATGCAAAAAATATTTTCATCTTCTACGAAAATGCAGGACATAAATTGTCATTGATAATGAATTTTTTTTCTATTGACTATTTTTTTAAGCTATATAAACGATCATTTTTAGAAAGATATACATCAATTTGTTCACTCTTCGCAAAACAAATAGAACATAAGGGAAGAAAATTGTGGGATTTGTGTTATTTTAGGAAAAAAAATTTAAATGTGTAATTCCAAATTAATTTTACTCTATTTAACATGGAAAATCAAGGCAAAGGAAGAAAAAGAATACGAAAACTAAGATAAAAGATAAATTTTCCTTCATAACAACTCTTAATCTTTTTGCATCGCAAACAGCTCATACAGAAGAAGTTTTTCGGCATTCTGAGGGAAGAATGGGCACAGAACTTCAACTCAATTGTGGAGAAATTGTCTCCAATTCCTGGGGACGTTTCTAGCGAGAATATGGGAGTACATGATTTCGATTTGAGATCGGAGATGTGGAGAGAAATAGACATAATTGTCAGTTCGGCCGCGACTACCAAATTCGACGAAAGGTGCGTGATTAGTGATTACAATCTTGCCCTGCCCGCCCAATTTGTAATTAGTTCAGATAATTCGTGGCTTTTTCTTCATACTATTTATGTGTTTACTGCCATCTTTTTCCCGCAGATATGACATTGCACTAGCCGTCAATACATTTGGAGCTAAGCATGTTGCTGAATTTGCTGTAAGATGTGTCAACATAAAGATGCTACTTCACATATCAACTGGTTTGTGTTTTTTTTATTATGGTTGTTCTTGATATTTTTGCTATGTAAATTAGCAGATGATAGGTTCCATTTCACCACCCGCTTGTTTATAAAGTAGTTTGCACTGACAATGTTTCTTATGGAACCCTTTATTTTCAGCATATGTATGTGGCAATATGACTGGGATTATACAAGAAAAGGCATTTAGTATGGGTGAGACGCTCAACGGGTCAAGGAAGTTGGATGTGAATGAAGAGAAACTCTTGGTTGAAGAATTGATGAACGAACTTCGAGAAAGGAATGCTTTAGAGAGAGAAATCACCATTGCTTTAAAGAATTTAGGCTTGCAAAGGTTTGCTTGTTATTAATTGAATTGTAAACAATGGAATTGATGATTAAGTTAGTTGAAAATTACAACTTCAATTGTGGCTCTCAAACCCACGCATCAAGTTAGACCACTACCTCAAGCTTAGCTTATGCTTTTTATCATCTCTAGTTGATTGCATCATACAAGAAAATTATAAGAAAATTCTGAAATTTATTGTAGAAGTGTCAATTCAGTTTTAAACTTTCTTTTTTTTGTCAATTGAGTTTTAAGCCTTTTTGTATTTGTACAAATTCAGTCCATCCGCTCAATTTTGGTTATAAATTATTGACATAGACATCGGACATTCTATGTGGTGCAGCTAACACTAACGTAGACAATTTTTAATAATATTTTAATATATTTTATTTTTCCTTTTTTATTTTCTTCTCTTCTTCCTTTAGCTAATTGCCGAGAAAGAAAGAGAAAAAAGGAAAAAGAAAATTAAAACAATTAAATGAATAAACTTTTTGAAAGAATATCATTAAAATTGTCTATGTTAGTGCTGATTGCACCACGTAAGATAGCTAACCCTTATGTTAGTGATTTCGGTCAAAATTGGTCGGATGGACTAAATTGACATGAGTACAAAAGGTTTAGACTCAATTAGAGTAACAAAAAAAAAAGTTTAGTACTGAATTTGTACAATTGCAATAAGATTAAGATTTTTTTTGGTAATTCTCCTACGCACATTGATACTCTTTTCGTGAAAATTTAGGTTGTAAGAAATGTTCTTGATTGTACTAGAAGTTCTACTGATAAACTCTTCACAAGGTACTTTCTCCAAGGATGTGACCATAATATTCAGAGCTAAAACATGAGCTAGGTAGTTAAAACGTGTCCGATCAATCAATTCATTTGTTTATGCATGTACCAGTATATAATAATCTTCAGCAGTTCTTTATCATTTTCATTATAATTGATGCGCAGGGCAAGGCTGCATGGTTGGCCAAACACATATACTTTAACGAAGGCAATGGGGGAAATGATGGTGCAGTATCATCTCAAACAAAATATCCCGCTTGCTGTTATGAGACCCACGATCATAACAAGTACTTACCGAGAACCTTTTGCTGGTTGGATTGAGGGTTTCCCTCCCAGGTTATCCTTCACAAAACTCTCTCTCTCTCTCTCTCTCTCTCTCTCTCTCTCTCTCTCTCAAAAAGGTGGTCCAAAATTGAACTTCCTAACAAGTATTAGAGTCACTCATAGTTAGTAGAATCTTACAGATCACTCACTTAAGATCTCTAGTATCACTCGCCACATTATTTTTTGGGAGTAATATCATAAGTGGTTCTTGAATTGTTATTTGGTGTTCAACGCACCTCAGTTTAATGACTTAATTGAATTTAAAAAAAAAGTGGAAGAACTCTATTGAACACCGCACAAAAGTGAATGGATTGCTCGGGTATTTCCTCTTGGTTCTTCGCAAAATGCAAGTTGTTACCTACATCTAATTTCTTACTAAAGAATGCACCATCTTTTCGAGGAAGTTAAACCTTTAGAGGAGGCTAAACAATGAATAAATGAAGTTTACGATCCTTGATTTTAATGAGGGGCCATAAAAAAGCCAACTCCATGGGAAGGATAACAGGAGAGTATGAAAAGAAATTTCTCGCATCGGTAAAAAATCAATGTCTCACAAACAACTATATTCGTCAAATTAATAGAGCAAGTTGGTAAGAACACACACATGGGCACATCTTTTACTTGTTAAATGTTGGTTTTATTTGATTGATTATGTTGTTAGACCTTAGTCCTTGACAAGTAACAAAGATAAATATCTTGTTAATTGAGTATTTATTTTTCTTAACAAGCAAGAGTTGTCCAATGAACCTTTTTTTTTCTTCGGAAACATATGACGACACAGAACTATGGATAGCATTGCCATAAGTTATGGTAGAGGAAGACTGGAATATTTCCTGGGCAAACCTGACAATATACTCGATAGGGTAAAATCTAATCATCTCAACAAGTGCCTACCACTGTCAAAATCCCACGATCATAAGCATCCTAAATTTTGCATTAGCTTAATTGAGTATGTACTTCTCTTTTTTGAATTGGCTTATGATAGATCATTTGGCAAACGTTACTGATAATTACAGATATCAACGTCACTTTATTATGCAAATTTGAAAATACATTTAGACCTACATTTATTCATATATGAATACATTTGATTCATTTTCACCTAAATATAGAGTTTCATATTGAGCAGATACCGGTAGATATGGTGGTAAACACTATGATTGTGGCCATGGCGGTGCATGCTAATCAGACCAATTCAAACAAGATTTACCATGTGGGTTCTTCAAGAAAACATCCTTTGACCTATTCAGATCTTCAAGAAATCGTTTGGAGTTACTTCAAGGACAGTCCTTGGATCAACGAGGATGGGAAGCCGGTCAAAGTTCGTGAGCCTAAAGTTATGGGAAGCATGGCCAGCTTTGCAAGCACGTGAGGTGTTACATTCTCTTGTCAAAGGTTGGTTCAAAACGACTTAAAAAGTGAAGATCAAATGATCACTAAAAGTAAATTCAATAAATCAAAATATGCAGAAAATTGAAGATCCCAAATATCTGAAGATCTTTATGTTATATAAATTTTAAGTAGTCAAGTCTACATATTTCCTTCTTTAAATATATAAGTGATGATAATATATGAATTAATAAATATATCTTCAAAATAATTAGCTAATTTGTTTGAAGTGACAATTTCTTTCAATATGTTCCAACATTTACAGCTCTCATTTTTTATTTTATTTCCGTTAAATAGGAAATATCTAAAACCTTTAGAAATGAGTCAATGTAACACATAAAACATCACCTATTATGAAAATTTTAAAGTTTGAATAATATTTTACATTCCGGCGATCATGCATAATTTTTTGCTTTACAAATTCAAAACATTGGGGCCCTAACAGAAGGGCATAAAAACAAAAAAACACTAGCGATGAAAAGCCGAAAAGTTATCGTCAAAAGTCACAGCCACCAAAAATATATATATACGTGCTTTCTCTAATCCCCAGGCTCTTGTGTTACATAAGAATCTCATAGACAGTTTATCAAATTAATTGACATACATATCCCATGATATTAAGAAAAAGGGAAGAGCATCTATAGTTTTTGTTGGATATACGGAATCTAAGGTATTTCTATTTCGTGAAAAATAAATAATTTAAAATATTTTTCATTAAAATGATTGTTTATATCACTTAAAAAAAAAAAGAGTCAATGAATAATGTTTTCATTATCGATACTAATAGATGTTCAAATATTTTCGTAGATAATGAAAATATTTTTTATTTAATCATTATTCGTAAGTGATATAAATGATTTTTTTATTTTTATTTTTTACATTATATATATTTTTGTAAAACAAACTGAGCCTAATTTTGAATTATTTTGGATGAAGGTGCTTAAAGTGGCTAGCTGGTGTTTGGTGGGTACTTCCAAGGCTTGCATGCTGACTTGGACAAAAAGGTTAACCTTGCTGTGCGATTGGCTGAACTATACGAACCCTATATTTTCTCCAATGGCGTGTGAGCTTCTATGCATTGGCCAATGTGCGTGCAGAGTGCATTAATTAATCACATCAGAATAGGAAGTCCTAGGTTTAAATTTTTATAAGTCTATGCTTACCTCCTCTATTATATATTTCCATGCCTCAAAGTCAAGCTTACATGTGATGAAGAGCATCATAATGATTAGATATTGTCATGCATTCATCTCTTAGCGCAAATTTTTAAAATAATTGATAGTGATCCACAAAATTACACAATCTCTTACTCTTGCTTTTTTTTTTTATTGGCTTAGCTTTGATGATATAAATACAATGACTTTGAGAGCCACAACCTTTAATAGTGGAGTAAACTTAGAAAGTGTCTTCTACTTCGATCCGAGGTGTATGGATTGGGAGGACTATTTCAAGAGAAGTCATTTGCCTGGAGTTGTCAAAGCCTTCAAGCGTAAGTGAGACATGATGCAATTAATAAATAGTTTGGGACATGTAATAGTTGGCATTATGAACTCCATGTGCTCTATTCCATTATATGTGGAAATAAATTAGGTAGTGTAACTTAAACATGTATTGCTATTTTCGGTGTCATATAAGACTGGAATGCCAATCATATTGAAAAATACTTGCATGATGTGTATTCTCTCTCGTTTGTAACACCTCAAATGTTGCAAGGTGAAGGTTGCCAGCTAAATAGTGGTTTGGTTACTAGAATCTTCCCAAATTCATGATTCATGTAACACATAATATTTGTTATGATAATGTTGCAATCTTCTCAAAGATGAACCACCAAAGAGAAAGCTAATGAACTACAAACGGGAACGTAGGTTCCTCTCATGAGGTAATCATTCATGTATAGCACAAACTATTCCAAGCTCTACCAATTGCATAAATTGAATAAAGCATAGTTTTTATTAAACAAGAGAAAAACCTAAAAAAAAAAAATTGTTTGAAATTATATGTCCATTAGAAACCTATATAGTTGGATATGTGATTTTTCTAATTGACATTGCATGTGCTTACTTGCTTTGAGGTAAGTAACCTCCCTTTCCTTGCTATTTATTTACTGCTTTTTTTTATTGAGTGTTTCAGAAATCTGTGCACACCCGCATGATCACTTTATTTGTTAGAAGATGATAAGTAAATCCAAACTACTCACTAAATATTTTTTTGATTAAAAAAAAAGCACCAAAAGGACATTAGTAAAATCTAGCATAACCAAATTTCCGTACCCACAATCTCTTATTCGTGTGAATAAAGTAATCATCTCGTTACTTTACTTAAGTTTCTAATCAACCTATCAAAAAAAAAAAAATAGTGGCGATTCTCAGTTGAAAATCATTTGCATGTTAATAACTTGAACTAAAGTTATGAATTGGTATAAACTCAAGAGAGCCCAAACTAAGTTTAGACTTGGTAATTCATTAGCTGAATCCTTAGATGGTGCATTCGAGATAAGATCGTGATAATTGATTTTTTGCATTGGCAATGGACCTCATGGAAATCCAATAAATTAGAGAATGGAACTTCTTGGTTAGATCAAATGATGGATGAAAGAGTGTGATGGTTGTAGCTAAAAACTTTTCACCCCTTTCATGAGGAGTCAGCTTGCCTCAATGAGCCTAGAAGAGGTAAGGAGTCCAATAAGGGAAAATTCCGAGAAATGAACACGTGGCCCAAAGTAGTGTCACAACCTCTCCTCTCGTGGCTTTAGACTAATGTCTTACTAAGTTTAGGCTTAACCTAGGCTCTTCTAAGTCTACCAATTTGCAGCTTATGGTTCGGATTTATAACCTGTAAGTCAATTTCATTTAGAAGTAGCTACTAATTAGTTTGTGGTAGATCGATTAGAAATTCAAGTAAAATATTAAAAGAAATAGAAAATAGGATTGGGGGCTTAATTACATTAGGTAATCAACTAATATCCTTCCAATACCTAATTTTATTTAAAATTCAAGCCAAGTGTTTGTGTAGCATTTTATACCAATCATAAGTCCTAGGATTCAATTCCTAACCAAGCTAAGGAAATAGCAATCAGTGCATTACAAGGGTGCAATTGGAATACATGAATATGCAAATAATAATCCAACATTTATTTCCAAGAACTTAAGCTAAGTTCTTTTTTTTTTTTTTGGAGGATTTCCTTGCATTTTTCTTTGAAAAACTACCCAAATATTATTTTTTAGCATTTTCCTAATTTTTGAATTTTTTTGAATTTTTGAATTTTTTCTTAAAATAAAATCATGTTATATCACATAAATAAACGTACTCGGGTCAGGCCTCCACACTCAACCTATGTCGAGACCGCCCTTTGCCCGTCCTTGGCTAGACTGGGCTCAACGAATGAGCCCAGTTTGGCAACACACTCGGCCCAAAATGAAATATAAAAGAAAAGAAAAGCCCCGTGGAACTAAAACCTAAGCCTAAAACTAAACAGGGCCAGCTCATTAAAAATAAAAACCTGACCCAAATAATCACCCGGCCCACTCATAACGAGTTCGGGCCAACGAGACCCGCAAGTCGGCCTAGCCTGACCCATAAAATGTTCACTTGATACGAGGAAACCACGAGGCAGATGACATAAATGCACTCTTCGGTTTTCGTCTTGAATGCATTGAGCGAATGGTGATTGCAGGTGTTCAGTTATTTGTTCTCTTTTCCAAGGCATGTTATCTCAATTTGCTTTTGGATAGGGAGAGAATGATGGAATATGGGCATGGACACATTTTGATCAACTTTTCAACTATCTTCCGCTTGCTGCTCTCATAGAAAAAAGATAAGGAAAATATTACAAATAATTCATGAATTTTCATCTAATGTTCAATTTGATCCACGAGCTTTCAATTTGCTCAATTTGGTCACTGAATTTTCATCTAATTTTTAATTTCATCACCTGGGCTTTCGATTTGCTCAATTTAGTCCCTGAACTTTTATCTAATATTCCATTTAGTCCCTAACTATTTGAAAATTGACCAATTTCCTTTTTTTTTAATACGAATGTTTTTTTTTTTGGTCGAAAAAATACCACATTTATGCAAAGTAATAAAGGTCAATATTTCTTTCATTTCTCCATATTAAAAAAAATGAAAAAAGGGATAGTAATAATCAACAAAGGTGAATTTTGCATTTTGATTTCTTTGAATAATGTACAAAAGCCTATCAATCGATTTTTCCCTTTTCGGTGAAGTCCATAAAAAGAATTGATTTATGGGCTTTTGTACATTATTCAAGTAATTTGCACTCGGTGTAGTTGTCTACTATGGAATATGATAATTGGGCTTGTTTGTTGCATAGGTGTATACATAGTTTGAGAGGTAGCAAATTTTACCTTATTTGTGAGCGTCTCTCTTTTCTTCCCCCACCCTCTTTTTTCCCTCCCGCATTGACATTACTACATGTACATGTATATTAGGTCTTTGTAAGAGATGAGGAAGATAAAGTTGAATACAGGGTTAGTCGTGCCATTGGTATTTACTAATGTAATGTAAATTTTTCTCTGATTTTTTATTATTTAATTCTAAAATCATATCTTTTGTGAAATTTAGTTTGGATCATTAGAAATTTCGAGTGGCACAGATTTGTCAGATTCTTGCAAGGGGCAACAACTCCCACAAAGCTCTTTAAGGCTTTGTTAGATTCTTGCAAGAGGCAACAACTCCCACAAAGCTCTTAAGGCTTTGTCCGTTTGTGTATCATTATTACTGTCGTTTGATCTTGCGTCACAGGATTAAAACAGTTGGTAGTTGTTCTCCTTTTTCTTCTCCCCCTCTTGCTCCTCAATTGTTGGTTACTCGACAAATTTAAAGCAAGATTTTTTTTTTTTTTTTTCAAGGGACAGAAAATTGTTAATACTTCTTGATTAGGAGCGAGGGAAATTACAAATTCGGTTTATTTTCCTTCCCAATTTTCTTCACCCTTGCTCCCAAACATAGCCCAAGAGCTAAGCATCTCAAAATGATCCATGTGATCTTTAAGAAAATAATTGGACGAAAAAATCAATACGATAGTCAAATATACTGTTACATACGTTAATGGGATTGGCCTGTAGTTGAAGAAAATGTCTCTAATTCCACCAAAATATTGTAATGCACTTCAAATAGTCCTAAGGTCGATTTCACCCATTAGTAGTAATTTGATTTCATAGGCGTAATATGTTTGTAGTGGTAACACGATTGCACTTATAATTAGTAATATGCATTGATGGATGGTAATTTGACCACAGAGTTTGTACTAAGAAAATGTTAGCAATTAGTAATTAATTAATGGAACAGTAAAATAAATCAAATTGTCATTAGTGACGCCACTTATACTTAGTAATTGTCCTGAACAATAGGGGAGCAAAACTCATTCTTTTGGTCAACAAGCAGAACTCAATCATTGGAATTGAAATTGAGAAGTTTCAGTTAAGGGATAACAATCGGAATCCAAACTTCAAAGTGTCCCACAAAGACATGACCAAAATTATTGCACTACTCTATCCAGCAGAAAGTTAGTACCCGCCAAATGCGTACCTACGTACCACCCTGCTGTCCCAGCCAGTTTGCTATGAAATGGAGCATGCAAGTTTGTGCCACTGAAATGGGCGTAATCATCGGAATGCTTTAACTCAATGAGGCTTTGAAATGCATTGCGAGGTTGGACTAGGCTACAATCAACGTTTAGGATTTTCTGTTCCTTGAGAGATAAGACAGATAATCCCATCCCGCATTACCTGTATTTCAATGCATCCATCACCTACTGTGCAACATATGACTCATGAAAAGGAAGGCAGACGAACAATGTTATGCCTGGATGGAAGTCACCACTATAAACAAAAAGGCTTTCGTTTTTTTTCACTTGGCATTCTTAATAGTAGGATCCTCCAAATGCAAGGTCATACAAGCAGTGATGAAAGGCTTCTCAACAGTCATGAAATCAAAATAATGACCTTCACAGACTTGCAGGAAAAAAACTCCAACGTAAATTGAGCGCTTTTCCGAAACAAAAACAAACCTAAAAGTAAGCTTCTTTTGCTTTTGGTCAAGGTAAAAAAACTCTACACCACACATATGCTTTTCTGTATGTTGCAACCAGTAATAGCAGCATACAAAACAAATTCACCATCAAAGCATCGGAGGGAAAATACGTGAGTAAGGAGATATGACAGCTTCCTGTACGTACTTTTTAGAATTGGTTGGATCGGGAACCCACTGCATCTCGCTTATGTTGGGAGTCTCGACAAAAGTCATGGTGAATTCACCCACCTTCTCGATGCTCCCTCTCTTCCCTGCTCTCAATAGAAGATGGTTCCTGTTGTAAGAGAAAATCCCATTGGTCAAACGGATAATATCCCTGGGCTTGAGCAGGTCGCACTCCTCACCCCAGAACTGAAAATGCACATCCACAGTCTCATCTGCCACAAGCGCCAAGCATGTCTAGCTCTGTCCTTCTGTGGCAACCCTGCCTTTGTCCAATAGAATGAATTGTGTGGTTATGTTGTTCTGTGCTGCAGGTACTATGTCTTTGATAGAGGGCACACTGGTGTAACCTGAAAAAGATAAGATACACAGTGACTGAAACTATATGACCAAGAAGTTAAAAGACAACTACATTACGAACGCAACCCTATAATGCTTACTTTGGAATGAACTCGTCATAAGCACCAACCAGGGAGTTTATGCAATATAGATGAGTTTTGGTTCTAGAAGAACAGAACAAAAAGCTATTTCTTGCTGCAAACAGGCTTCTTTCAGTCTCAACTCAAACTCAGATAATCAGCTGCCTTAGACATATATAATTTCAACTAGAGGGATATCATCTTTGTCGTCTATCATTATAAAACCCAAATGGCCACATTCAATTTGCATCTTCGTCCAGAATCACAGTAACAGTCTCATTTTGTGAATGTTAGATGCTTGAACATGAATACCCTTAACTAGAACGGACATTTTTAGCACTTTAAAAAACAATAACATAAGGGGGCTTGTAACCAAGGTCCTTATCAGAATCTGTACTATATACTCTTCACATAGATGCTACGTAGAAGAACAAGGGAACCACCTAGCCACTCATCAGAATATAGAAGGGAACTGTGCTCGTTCCTCTGCTAACACAGTATTATATACTCCATAATATTTATACATATATATCCTTATTTTTTGAAAATACATGCAGATTAGAATAAGACAATAAGCGTGCTTACAATCAGAAAGTATGTAATAATCCCTCAATTCAACAGAAAATCACAGAAGTTTATCTTCAAAACTCACTAGGTTATGATATAATTTTAAAAGTCAAAATGAAGGGCCGGAAGTAGTGCCTTGTAGAGACGGTCTGGATGTCCTAGCTTTCAGCTCACTCAGTGAAAAGATGAATTTTGGGAGAAAGAAAAGATGTATATCTACGAATGCCAACGTCTCTCGAGCATTTACACATGGGTAATCCACTCTAATGGAAGGACCGCAAATATTCCCGTTGCTTCTGGCTTGGCTGGGACATTTTAACAAACATCTTCCGTGCAACTAAGCCAAAAACTCCGTACTTCTATCGCAGTCATATCCACCACTCAGGCATCGTTCAACCGCTAAAACGGACATAGAGAAACCCAGTTAGGGACGACCGTGGGCATCAACGGGGTAATGTCAAATGCGGAATTAAAGGAGGTGAATCACCATGAAGATGAAGGTTTTATGAAATCGCGGGTACAAGACAACTTGCCGGAGTATGCGCGTCACCGTCGTATCGGCCCACGTTCCGATGGATCGGCCACTCAAAACTTTATTTGCCCTGGAGAATTTTCGAGAATGATTATAGAAAAATGTAAATATTAATTAATGAATGATTTCAAGAAAATTAAAGTGATATATCTCTGTACCTCAATTAATGTCTTTATGCACCTTCTCTTGCCCCGGAGATTTTTCAAGAATGATTATAGGAAAATGAAAATACCAATTAATGAATGATTCCA
This sequence comes from Eucalyptus sideroxylon, assembly GCA_014182405.2. Taxonomy (NCBI): domain Eukaryota; kingdom Viridiplantae; phylum Streptophyta; class Magnoliopsida; order Myrtales; family Myrtaceae; genus Eucalyptus; species Eucalyptus sideroxylon. Next base: position 32,048,397 of record CM024555.2, on the reverse strand, counting down.
ATAAAATTAAAGTTATATATTTTTGCACCTCAATCAATGTTCTTATGCCTAAAAAGTCCGCTGATATTGAGTAAGTTTTGCTTCATCTGAAACAAGAACAGGTTATTATAATTGTATACCAAGTTTTGTTTATTGATAGGGCCGTTTTGAAATGAAAACATTCAAGCATGGATTGGTTGTAAGTCTTTGAGAAATTTAATGGGGGGCAAAACTTAATTTTTAGGTTGGAGTTATTAAGAATTTCGAGAAATTTAATGGGAGCAAGACTTAATGTTTTAGGCTAGAGTTACTTAGCATCACTCAAAAGGCCTTAATTCTTTAAACAAAGTATAGGAAAATGAGCAGGGACACTTTATAAAGTCCGTCCATGCTTGTGGTGTCGAAGATTTATGCACATGCTTAGACCTGATCATTGCAAGGAGGGCATGAAAGCCCCTTTGCTAGGTGGCCCGCTCATCAGCGAAGTCTAAAAAAACAGCCTAGGCTCAACAAGCGAGCTCACAAAATGTGGCCAAGCCCACATTTTCTGGATAGGCGATCCCATTGGGCAAGTGACCAACTGCCTGTTGACCATATCTAAACAGGATTAACGTAGCTCCAGCTTTACTAATTGTTTTGGATAATTGTAGGAAAAGTTTTAAATCTTTTTGTGAAAGTGTAATAGAATTTTAAGACTTTTAAAAAATATAAAACCATAAAATTAGTTAAATTAGTGCAATCAAGTCTCCTATTAATTGCATATGATTTGGCTAATTGAAAATGTGAAGGTGATTTTTTTTTTAAAAAAAAAAAATGTTTTTATGGATACACGTATTGGCGTTGCAATATAAAAGAGCATGACATTTTAAAGGAAGAAAAAAAAAAGATAAAGAAAAAAAAAAAAAAAAAAAAAAAAAGAGGATATTGCTGCACCCTTTAGCTGATGATCTTTTAGAAATATTTTTTTTTGGGGCCAGGGGAACGGAAGCTGCGTCGCATTGGATAGTGGATATCGCATTGGTGACGGAGAAGAGAAAATCTAACGAAGCACCCGCTCCTATTTTTTTAGTCAAATTGGATGAGTTAACTAAAGAATTTGATTGCATTTTTTTTTAAAAATTTTAAGTATCTGTTTATTTCATTGAAAAATTCTTGTCGTTGAAAAGTACCTACAGGAAATTAAATTTCAGAGAAATTAAATCAATTTTTGATGTTTGTTTGTACTGAAGACAGGTTGAAAAAATTTGGTTTTATGGTATTTAATAAGTTGTTTGTATCGTTAAAGATGGCATAATGATTAACAAACTAGAATCCACACCTTTTCTGTTTATTTTATAATCCATCGGAATAACCAGAAATTGCAAAAAAAAAAAAAAAAAGAAGAGAGAACTATGAAATCATATTTGTAGAGTGATATATATCATGACGTCATTTGGGAATGCAAAAGAGTACAAGCATCAATGAAGCATATTTAAGAAATAACATACAATATTTACGAAAAGACATATGAGACATATTGAAAGAAAAATAAATATATTAATGAGAGATAGAAAAGAGACATAGAAGTACCCATTTTTCTCACTTGGATGCACATCAAGAAGTCAATTAAATGATTTTGCAGAAAGGGAACTTGTTTTTCAAATCTAAACTTGTAACAAAGTATTGTTGGGCCACATGCTCTGGAGCCTCATCAATCATTCGTCCTCATCTCCATGGAGTACTTGGATTCACCACATTAAATGTAGAGGTACTTCTACTATGCAACTCGACATAAAGGGCAATATAGATTGGAGTTGGTGATGTATTATCAAGTTGGACTTGCTCTAACACCTATTATCTCCGGCCAAACATACTATTGCAAAAAGATATACATGGAATTTAGATAAGAGGGACCAGCTGTGGATTGCTACAATTGATTTGAACTAGAGGTATTGGCTAGCAAAAATTTTCAGCTGGCTTGTTTTATAAGGATAGGCTATCAATAGCAATGCCCAAATCACGATAGTTGTCTTTAGTTGATACTAAGTGTAATTTTTTTATGATTGGTATAGAGGAAAAAAACCACTTATTCTTTAAGTGCACTTGGACAAGTAATATATAACACAATATTTTAGCACAAAATGGAATTTGATGTTTGGCATAAGGTTGGAATTTAGAATTTCAATAGATGATCAGGGCCACAAAGAGCAAAAACTTGGAGGCGAGACTCGTCAAGCTGTCTGTCCCAGCATCTATCTATTGCATTTGAATGGAATGCAATTGTAGACAATTTCAACACAAGTCAAATGAACTTAATTTTCTATTGGCTAGGATTCGAAAGGTTGTAGAGTTAAGGCATCACTCCACCAACATTATAAGCCTTCCCAGGCAAATGTTTTATTGGCTATTGTATGGAGGCTTCCTTCCTTCATCTTCTCACATAATTAGTCTCATTGTAATGCAAAGGGATTCCCTTGAACTTTTGTACCTCATTTGACTAATGATTTTCATATATTTACACAAAAAGAAGAGGAAGAAAAAAAAATGGTTTCTCATCAAACAACCTAACCCTACGACTCCATTACACTTTTATGACAAGTTTTAAGATTCATAATACATATTTCACAATTTCTCAATCACTTCAGTACTAAAACTTTTATATAATACTTATTTGAGTGTCATAACTTTTTAGTTGTCATAACTTTTATATTCACAAGTATCGAAAGTCTATGTGGCATGACACTTATGGCAAATGTTTTTCAAAAGTTATATCACTCACATGATATATTGAAAAGTTAGAGAAGATAAGTCAGAGAAGAGAGATCTTCCTAAGCCGAAAAAGGAAGGCATCCACAATCTTCTACATTAAATAAAGGGACCCATAACTTGTAGCACATGCATAAAGAAGACTCCTATAGCGCTTGCTTCTCTCCAAGAACAAGAAATTTGAAGACTGCGGCCCACCTCATTTGACGGATCATAGGCACATGTTTGTTGACTATTATCACTCATCTCTTCTGCCTCATTAAATGTGTGCCCATGCACATGCATGATTTGCATGCACGCCTACAAATATGGTGGGTTTCGGTGCCCATTGTGGCTTGTCTCGTGGGCGCCTGTGCTGCATTTAATGAGGCCATTTACTTTCATTTTGTCTTGTTTTCTGCCCTTCTCCCTTTCTGCCATTCTTCCTTATAAAAGGAGAAGACGTCTGAAGATGCAAGTAGCGAGAGGAACTCGAGAGGGAGAGAGTAGAGACGTGAGCTCAGAGAGGTTTGTGCGGAGTCGAGTCCAGTGGAGTTGAGTCATTAAACACCGTGGGTATCGGGTATAAAGCAGTGAACTGGGAAACACTTGAATGTATGAGTGGTTATAATCTTGTAATTCTCCGATTTATAGTGGATTATTTTGACGGCTCTCCCCGTAGACGTAGGTTCCGACATTCAAATCGAACCACGTAATTTTCTGGTGTCCTTTATTGTTTCTTGTTTTATTTCTGTTGATTTTTATAGCTCCTGACATAATTGCAAAATCTTGATCTGCTTCCACTGTGCCGCTGATTCCAATAATACATGTTAAATAATTTCATATGTAATCGTGTGGGTGCTAGTTCTCTTTCTACCGTATTGCAATGTTGATGTTGACGTGTCAAAAAGTTAGGGGAGGTTGATAGGCATGGTGAAGTTGCAGCTATATATGGAGCATTTGTGCCTCAGTGCTTGAGTCGCTCTTCAGGTGGCCACTAACTCCAGTTCAAAGACTCGTCCTGTTCGGTTCGAACATGGGGTTGGATATAGTACAATTTCTTGAGAACAAGATCATCTTAGTCACCGGAGCAACTGGCTTTCTCGCCAAGAGTACTCTCTCTTTCTCTCTCTCTCTCTCTCTCTCTCTGTAACATCCTAGGTCCCACTTGTGTGATATTGTCCGCTTTGGACACTGAGTCCTCACGGTTTTAAAATGCGTCTCACAAGTTAAGGGGCACCCAAGCCTTATAAAGGCTCCCAAGAACCCCTCCCTAAGCGATGTGGGACAAGAGGGAGAGGAGTCCCTTCCCCTTCCCTTACGCACGTTCGAGGACCGGAGGCGCGGACGCACCGCCATCCCTCCTCCCCGCGCACCGCCGCTCGGGTCGTCACATTCTCCCCCCCTTGGGAGCACAGCGTCCCTCGCTGTGGCCCCACACACGCTGTCGGGAGTCGGCTCGATACCATTTGTAACATCCCGGGTCCCACTTGTGTGATATTGTCCGCTTTGGACACTGAGTCCTCACGGCTTTAAAACGCGTCTCACAAGTTAAGGGGCACCCAAGCCTTATAAAGGCTCCCAAGAACCCCTCCCTAAGCGATGTGGGACAAGAGGGAGAGGAGTCCCTTCCCCTTCCCTTGCGCACGTCCGAGGACCGGAGGCGCGGACGCACCGCCATCCCTCCTCCCCGCGCATCGCCGCTCAGGTCGTCACATTCTCCCCCCCTTGGGAGCACAGCGTCCTTGCTGTGGCCCCACACGCTGTCGGGAGTCGGCTCTGATACCATTTGTAACATCCCGGGTCCCACTTGTGTGATATTGTCCGCTTTGGACACTGAGTCCTCACGGTTTTAAAACGCGTCTCACAAGTTAAGGGGCACCCAAGCCTTATAAAGGCTCCCAAGAACCCCTCCCTAAGCGATGTGGGACAAGAGGGAGATGAGTCCCTTCCCCTTCCCTTGCGCACGTTCGAGGACCGGAGGCGCGGACGCACCACCATCCCTTCTCCCAGCGCACCGCCGCTCGGGTCGTCACATTCTCCCCCCCTTGGGAGAACAGCGTCCTCGCTGTGGCCCCACATGCTGTCGAGAGTCGGCTCTGATACCATTTGTAACATCCCGGGTCCCACTTGTGTGATATTGTCCGCTTTGGACACTGAGTCCTCACGGTTTTAAAACGCGTCTCACAAGTTAAGGGGCACCCAAGCCTTATAAAGGCTCCCAAGAACCCCTCCCTAAGCGATGTGGGACAAGAGGGAGAGGAGTCCCTTCCCTTTCCCTTGCGCACGTTCGAGGACCGGAGGCGCGGACGCACCGCCATCCCTCCTCCCCGCGCACCGCCGCTCGGGTCGTCACATTCTCCCCCCCTTGGGAGCACAGCGTCCTCGCTGTGGCCCCACACGCTGTCGGGAGTCGGCTCTGATACCATTTGTAACATCCCGGGTCCCACTTGTGTGATATTGTCCGCTTTGGACACTGAGTCCTCACGGTTTTAAAACGCGTCTCACAAGTTAAGGGCACCCAAGCCTTATAAAGGCTCCCAAGAACCCCTCCCTAAGCGATGTGGGACAAGAGGGAGAGGAGTCCTTTCCCCTTCCCTTGCGCACGCCCGAGGACCGGAGGCGCGGACGCACCGCCATCCCTCCTCCCCGCGCACCGCCGCTCGGGTCGTCACACTCTCTCTCTCTCTCATCTTAGTCACGGGAGCCACTGGCTCTCTCTTTCTCTCTCTCTCTCTCTCTCTCCCCCCCCAATGTATGAAGTATACATTGTCGCCAATTGCCATCCATTGACCATCTTTTTGCTAACTAACATTTATTTGATTCTATTTATTATGACGAGTTAGCTTTTGTGGAGAAGCTGCTTCGAATTCAACCAAATGTCAAGAAAATATATGTTCTTATTAGAGCTATGGACAAACAGGCAGCGACACAAAGGTTGCATGAAGAGGTAGAGAATCAAAACCTAAATTATCCTCAGATAGTTTAGATCAACTTTTTTGTTCTAAATTGGAAAGATATACATCAATTTTTTTCACTCTTCACAAAACAAATAGAACCTAAGGGAATAAAATTGTGGGATTTGTGTTATTTTAGGAAAAAAACTTGAATCGTTACAGGAGTAGCCGTATTGTGGTCTATCCAATAGATGGCACAATCACTTAAATGTGTAATTCCAAATTAATTCTACTCTATTTAACATGAAAAATCAAGGCAAAGGAAGCAAAAGAATACGAAAACTAAGATAAAAGATAAATTTTCCTTCATAACAACTCTTAATCTTTTTGCATCGCAAACAGCTCATACAGAAGAAGTTATTTGGCATTCTGAGAGAAGAATGGGCAGAGAACTTCAACTCAATTGTGGAGAAATTGTCTCCAATTCCTGGGGACGTTTCTTGCGAGAATTTGGGAGTACATGATTTCGATTTGAGATCGGAGATGTGGAGAGAAATAGACATAATTGTCAGTTCGGCCGCGACTACCAAATTCGACGAAAGGTGCGTGATTAGTGATTACAATCTTGCCCTGCCCGCCCAATTTGTAATTAGTTCAGATAATTCGTGGCTTTTTCTTCATACTATTTATGTGTTTACTGCCATCTTTTTCCCGCAGATATGACATTGCACTAGCCGTCAATACATTTGGAGCTAAGCATGTTGCTGAATTTGCTGTAAGATGTGTCAACATAAAGATGCTACTTCACATATCAACTGGTTTGTGTTTTTTCGATTATGGTTGTTCTTGATATTTTTGCTATGTAAATTAGCAGACAATAGGTTCCATTTCACCACCCGCTTGTTTATAAAGTAGTTTGCACTGACAATGTTTCTTATGGAACCCTTTATTTTCAGCATATGTATGTGGCAATATGACCAGGATTATACATGAAAAGGCATTTAGTATGGGTGAGACGCTCAACAGGTCAAGGAAGTTGGATGTGAATGAAGAGAAACTCTTGGTTGAAGAATTGATGAACGAACTTCGAGAAAGGAAAGCTTCAGAGAGAGAAATCACCATTGCTTTAAAGAATTTAGGCTTGCAAAGGTTTGCCTTTTATTAATTGAATTGTAAACAACGGAATTGATGATTAAGTCAGTTGAAAATTACAACTTCAATTGTGGCTCTCAAATCCACGCATCAAGTTAGACCACTACCTCAAGCTTAGCTTATGCTTTTTATCATCTCTAGTTGATTGTATCATACGGGAAGAAAATTCTGAAATTTATTGTAGAAGTGTCAATTCAGTTTTAAACTTTTTTTTTTTTTGTCAATTGAGTTTTAAGCCTTTTTGTATTTGTACAAATTCAGTCCATTTGCTCAATTTTGGCTATAAATTATTGACATAGATGTCGGACGTTCTATGTGGTGCAGCCAACACTAACGTAGACAATTTTTAATAATATTTTAATATATTTTCTTTTTCTTTTTTTTTTATTTTCTTCCCTTCTTCCTTTAGCTAATCACCAAGAAAGAAAGAGAAAAAAGGAGAAAGAAAATTAAAAAAATTAAATGAATAAATTTTTTGAAAGAATATCATTAAAATTGCCTATGTTAGCGCTGATTGCACCACGTAAGTTAGCTGACCCTTATGTTAGTGATTTCGATCAAAATTGGCCGGATGGACTAAATTGACACAAGTACGAAAGGTTTGGACTCAATTAGAGTAAAAAAAAAAAAAAGTTTAGTACTGAATTTATACAATTGCAATAAGTTTAAGATTTTTTTTGGTAGTTCTCCTGCGTCACATTGATACTCTTTTCGTGAAAATTTGGGTTGTAAGAAATGTTTTTGATTGTACTAGAAGTTCTACTGATAAACTCTTCACAAGGTACTTTCTCCAAGGATGTGACCATAATATTCAGAGCTAAAACATGAGCTAGGTAGTTAAAATGTGTCCGATCAATCAATTCATTTGTTTATGCACGTACCAGTATATAATAATCTTTAGCAGTTCTTATAATTTTCATTATAATTGATGTGCAGGGCAAGGCTGCATGGTTGGCCAAACACATATACTTTAACGAAGGCAATGGGGGAAATGATGGTGCAGTATCATCTCAAACAAAATATTCCACTTGCTGTTATGAGACCCACGATCATAACAAGTACTTACCGAGAACCTTTTGCTGGTTGGATTGAGGGTTTCCCTCCCAGGTTATCCTTCACAAAACTCTCTCTCTCTCTCTCTCTCTCTCTCTCTCTCTCTCAAAAGGTGGTTCGAAATTGAACTTCCTAACAAGTATTAGAGTCACTCATAGTTAGTAGAATCTTACAAATCACTCACTTAAGATCTCTAGTGTCACTCGCCAAATTATTTTTTGGGAGTAATATCATAAGTGGTTCTTGAATTGTTATTTGGTGTTCAACGCATCTCAGTTTAATGACTTAATTGAATTTTCTTTTTTTTAAAAAGTGGAAGAACTCTATTGAACACCGCACAAAAGTGAATGGACTGCTCGGGTATTTCCTCATGGTTCTTCGCAAAATGCAAGTTGTTACCTACATCTAATTTCTTACTAAAGAATGCACCATCTTTTCGAGGAAGTTAAACCTTTAGAGGAGGCTAAACAATGAATAAATAAAGTTTACGATCCTTGATTTTAATGAGGGGCCATAAAAAGCTAACTCCATGGGAAGGATAACAGGAGAGTATGAAAAGAAATTTCTCGCATCGGTAAAAGATCAATGTCTCACAGACAACTATATTCGTCAAATTAATAGAGCAAGTTGGTAAGAACACACACATGGGCACATCTTTTACATGTTAAATGTTGGTTTTATTTGATTGATTATGTTGTTAGACCTTAGTCCTTGACAAGTAACAAAGATAAATATCTTGTTAATTGAGTATTTATTTTGCTTAACAAGCAAGAATTGTCCAATGAACTTTTTTTTTCCTTGGAAACATATGACGACACAGAACTATGGATAGCATTGCCATAAGTTATGGTAGAGGAAGACTGGAATATTTCCTGGGCAAACCTGATGCGATACTCGATATGGTAACATCTAATCATCTCAACAAGTGCCTACCACTGTCAAAATCCCACGATCATAAGCATCCAAAATTTTGCATTAGCTTAATTGACTATGTACTTCTCTTTTTTGAATTGGCTTATGATAGATCATTTGGCAAACGTTACTGATAATTACAGATATCAACGTCACTTTATTGTGCAAATTTGAAAATACATATAGACCTACATTTATTCATATACAAATACATTTGATTCATTTCCACCTAAATATAGAGTTTCATCTTGAGCAGATACCGGTAGATATGATGGTAAACACTATGATTGTGGCCATGGCAGTGCATGCTAATCAGACCACTTCAAACAAGATTTACCATGTAGGTTCTTCAAGGAAACATCCTTTGACCTATTCAGATCTTCAAGACATCGTTTGGAGTTACTTCAAGGACAGTCCTTGGATCAACGAGGATGGGAAGCCGGTCAAAGTTCGTGAGCCTAAAGTTATGGGAAGCATGGCCAGCTTTCGCAAGCACGTGAGGTGTTACATTCTCTTGTCAAAGGTTGGTTCAAAACGACTTAAAAAGTGAAGATCAAATGATCACTAAAAGTAAATTAAATAAATCAAAATACGCAGAAAATTGAAGATCCCAAATATCTGAAGATCTTTATGTTATATAAATTTTAAGTAGTCAAGTCTATATATTTCCTTCTTTAAATATATAAGTGATGATAATATATGAATTAATAAACATATCTTCAAAATAATTAGCTAATTTGTTTGAAGTGACAATTTCTTCAATGTGTTCCAACATTTACAGCTCTCATTTTTTTGATTTCCGTTAAATAGGAAATATCTGAAACCTTTAGAAATAAGTAAATGTAACACATAAAACATCACCTATTATGAAAAATTTGAAGTTTGAATAATATTTTACATTCCGGCGATCATGCATAACTTTTTGCTTTACAAATTCAAAACATTGGGGCCCTAACAGAAGTGCAAAAAAAAAAAAAAAAAAAAAACACTATCGATGAAAAGCCGAAAAGTGATCGTCAAAAGTCACAGCCACCAAAAAAAAAAAAAAAAAAAGTGCTTTCTCTAATCCCCAGGCTCTTGTGTTACATAAGAATCTCATAGACAGTTTATCAAATTAATTGACATACATATCCCATGATATTAAGAAAAGGGGAAGAGCATCTATAGTTTTTGTTGGACAAACGGAATCTAAGGTATTTCTATTTCATGGAAAATAAATAATTTAAAATATTTTTCATTAAAATGATTGTTTATATCACTTAAAAAAAAAAGAGTCAATGAATAATGTTTTCATTATCGATACTAATAGATGTTCAAATATTTTCGTAGATAATGAAAATATTTTTTTATTTAATCATTATTCGTAAGTGATATAAATGATTTTTTATTTTTATTTTTTTACATTATATATATTTTTGCAAAACAAACTGAGCCTATTTTTGAATTATTTTTGGATGAAGGTGCTTAAAGTAGCTAGCTTGGTGTTTGGTGGGTACTTCCAAGGCTTGCATGCTGACTTGGACAAAAAGGTTAACCTTGCTGTGCGATTGGCTGAACTCTACGAACCCTATATTTTCTCTAATGGTGTGTAAGCTTCTATGCATTGGCTAATGTGCGTGCAGAGTGCATTAATTAATCACATGATAATAGGAAGTCCTAGGTTTAAATTTTTATAAGTCTATGCTTACCTCCTCTATTATATATTTTCATGCCTCAAAGTCAAGCTTACATATGATGAAGAGCATCATAATGATTAGATATTGCCATGCATTCACCTCTTAGCGTAAATTTTTAAAATCGTTGATAGCGATCCACAAAATTACACAATCTCTTACTCTTGCTTTTTTTTTTTTTTTTTATTGACTTAGCTTTGATGATACAAATACAATGACTTTGAGAGCCACAGCCTTTAATAGTGGAGTAAACTCAGAAAGTGTCTTCTACTTTGATCCGAGGTGTATGGATTGGGAGGACTATTTCAAGAGAAGTCATTTGCCTGGAGTTGTCAAAGCCTTCAAGCAAAAGTGAGACATGATGCGATTAATAAATAGTTTGGGACATGTAATAGTTGGCATTATGAACTCCATGTGCTCTATTCCATTATATGTGGAAATAAATTAGGTGATGTAACTCAAACATCTATTGCTATTTTCGGTGTCATATAAGATTGGAATGCCAATCATAATGAAAAATACTTGTATGATGTATATTCTCTCTCGTTTGTAACACCTCAAATGTTGCAAAGTGAAGGTTGCCAGCTAAATAGTGGTTTGGTTACTAGAATCTTCCCAAATTCATGATTCATGTAACACATAATATTTGTTATGATAATGTTGTAATCTTCTCAAAGATGAACCACCAAAGAGAAAGCTAATGAACTACAAACGGGAACATAGGTTCCTCTCATGAGGTAATCATTCATGTATAGCACAAACTATTCCAAGCTCTACAAATTGCAACTTGGTATTCATTTTAACATACATTTTTTCTTACATTTTGGAGCCATCACTAATCAATTATGGTCGATTAGACATCTAAATAAAATGTGGGAATGCATTTACTTCTACAAACAAGAGATTCAATGGATTTGGGGACTTGATTACACTAGATTAATCTAATGCCCTTTTGGCCCAATTTCTCTTTATTTTCCAAAGAATTTTTGCAAGCAGTCTTGATTGATTTTAACTTTAGCCACTAACATCCAAGAAAAGATTATATGTGTTGACACCTAAATTATGCCTAGCATTTAGAATTAATTGTATAAAAATTAGGGACTAATATGAAGTGTCTAAATAAAAATATTAGAATTAAATTATATAGTATATAGTTTTAAGAAGCATATAGTTAATTGCATTTTAATCGGATTGGTGGAGATGAATAGACCTGAATTAGTCACGTGGATGGTGGCCCACAAGAAGTGAAATTAGACCAAGGCTAGGAGTGTTATTGGTCGAAATTACAAGAGGAAAAGGAAGAGTCTTGAGCTTTAATTGTACTAGTTTAGCCCATTAAATTTAAAGGCTTTGAGCTTTATTAGAATAAGCCCGTGGAGATTAATTGTAATCCGATCAAATATTTGAGTGACAATGCATATTTCAAAAGATATCGAAAATGCCCATTAATTAAGGATTTTCCTAATTTAACAACGTGCATGGCAATTCTAGTTCAACCACAAGATACAATCCCTGTTTGCACATGAAATCTTCTATCTTATCCATAACCACTTGGATACGGTCGTTGATTTTGTTCATTACCTAATTTGAATGAAATGGATGTGTTCTAGATGATTTGATTGTTTCTTGCTATTTTTTTTTTGTTGATTTGAGTTAATTTGTTTCCCCATTAAAAAAATATATAAAAAGGTTAGGTGGAAAATTTTATAGATCATGTTGCATGTTTAGAATAGATTCTGATTGCTTTTCATTAAATAGATTAGTATTTATTTGGATAGATATCATTTATGTAAACTCTAGAAGAATAGGGTAATTTTCTGAATTAAATTAGGATTAGAATAATTTATTTCCTAGTTTAAATTATATATTATCATATCTTTGTAGTTCATTTTGAGTAAATTTTAATTTTGAGTTTTAATGAAAAAATATAAAAAAAAAATATCATGTACATGTCATATAGAATTAGGTTCATTCAATTGCACGTCACATGTGTCAATTTAATTAGAGTGCACATTATGTTAGAATAAAATGCATATAAATTTTGCCCATCACTAGGGTTAGGTCGTTCTAATTAAAATCACATGGATATAGCCTGCATGTTAGTTTATTTTAATAAAAGTTGCATGCCACGTTAAGGTAGTGCATATTAAATTTTCTTGTTATAATTAGGACACATAGTTAAGAATCATCATTTTTTCTACGACATCGCATGAAGATTAAGCTCACGTTGCATAAATTGAATAAAGCATAGTTTTTATTAAACAAGAGAAAAACCAAAAAAAGTTTGTTTGAAATTATATGTCCATTAGAAACCTATATAGGTTGGATATGTGATTTTTCTAATTGACATTGCATGTGCTTACTTGCTTTGAGGTAAGTACTCTCCCTTTCCTTGCTATTTATTTACTGCTTTTTTTTTTTTATTATTGATTGTTTCAGAAATCTTTGCACACCCACATGATCACTTCATTTGTTAGAAGATAATAAATAAATCCAAACTACTTGCTAAATGTTTTTTTGATTAAAAAAAAAACACCAAAAGGACATTAGTAAAATCTAGCATAACCAAATTTCCATACCCACAATCTCTTATTCATGTGAATAAAGTAATCATCTCGTTATTTTACTTAAGTTTTAATCAACCTATCAAAAAAAAAGTGGCGATTCTCAGTTGAAAATCATTTGTATGTTAATAACTTGAACTGAAGTTATGAATTGGTATAAACTCAAGAGAGCCCAAACTAAGTTTAGACTTGGTAATTCATTAGCCGAATCCTTAGATTGTGCATTCGAGATAAGATCATGATAATTGATTTTTTGCATTGACAATGGACCTCATGGAAATCCAATAAATTAGAGAATGGAACTTCTTGGTTAGATCAAATGACGGATGAAGGAGTGACGGGTGTGCTAAAAACTTTTCACCCCTTTCATGAGGAGTCAGCTTGCCTCAATGAGCCTAAAAGAGGTAAGGAGTCCAATAAGAGAAAATTCTGAGAAATGAATACATGGCCCAAAGTAGTGTCACAACCTCTCCTCTTGCGGCTTTAGGCTAAAGGCTTACTAAGTTTAGGCTTAACCTAGGCTCTTCTAAGTCTACCAATTTGCAGCTTAGGGTTCGGATTTATAACCTGTAAGTCAATTTCATTTAGAAGTAGCTATTAATTAGTTTGTGGTAGATCGATTAGAAATTCAAGTAAAATATTGAAAAAAAAGAAAAAAGAAAATAGGATTGGGGGCTTAATTACATTAGGTAATCAACTAATATCCTTCCAATACCTAATTTTATTTAAAATTCAAGCCAAGTGTTTGCGTAGCATTTTATACCAATCATAAGTCCTAGGATTCAATTCCTAACCAAGCTAAGGAAATAGCAATCGGTGCATTACAAGGGTGCAATTGGAATACATAAATATGCATATAATAATCCAACATTTATTTCCAAGAACTTAAGCTAAGTTCTTTTCTTTTTTTTTGGAGGATTTCCTTGCATTTTTCTTTGAAAACTACCCAAATATTATTTTTTAGCATTTTCCTAATTTTTGAATTTTTTTTTGAATTTTTGAATTTTTTCATAAAATAAAATTATGTTATATCACATAAATAAACGTACTCGAGTCAGGAAATCCTCCACACTCAACCTATGTCGAGACCGCCCTATGCCCGTCCTTGGCTAGACTAGGCTCAACCAATGAGCCCAGTTTGGCAACACACTCGGCCCAAAATGAAATATAAAAGAAAAGAAAAGCCCCGTGGAACTAAAACCTAAGCCTAAAACTAAACAGGGCCAGCCCATTAAAAATAAAAACCTGACCCAAAAAATCACCCGGCCCACTCATAACGAGTTCGGGCCAACTAGACCCGCGAGTCAGCCTAGCTCGACCCGGCTCCGGGCTGGCCGACCTGACTCTCTTCCTTGCTGCTTCGCAGCAAGTTGGCCGCCATGAGGCAAGGTGGCAAAAGGCGTGCCGCACTTGTCCATCTGCCCTAAGGGAAATGGCCGTGGTGCCGCCTTGGCCAAGCTGAGCCTAGTGCTTGGCCCACGTCCAACAGGCGACGTCTTTGCGGCTGCCACGATTGTCGTCGCTCGGGTGCCGGAACAAAAGACAGCTGCGGCCTCGCGGGCCACCGCGAGGACGACCCCGGGTCTAGTGGCGTTGTGTTGCAGGTCGAGCGGCGTTAATGGGTTGATGCCTAGACAACTCGGCTTTTGCTCGAAGTAGGGGAACGAAACTAGATCTCGTTTGGACATTTTATCGAACATGTGGGGTTCGCCAAACGAAAGATGACTACAGACAAAAACAAGATTTAAAACCGGATTGAAACTCGACACAAATGAGCAAAGAATGCTCAACACTAATGAAGAACATCACTAGTGATCCCGGCGCGCGCATGAAGAGGGGCGATGAGCCCTGGGTCAACTGCTCGGGCGAAAATAAGGCACAAAACAAAGAGGAAAAACAGGGGCGATTGGTGGTTGCCCTCCCGCAAGGAAGAAGAAGGAAAAGGTCAGGCGTAGGGAAGTGAGCTAGGCAAGATAGGCCCAAGCCCTTTTCCTTAAAAAAAAAAAAAAAAAAAAAAAAAAAAAAAAAAAAAAAAAAAAAAAAAACCTAGTCAATGCAAATAATCTTAATGCCTATGTGATGTTTTATTTAATGAAAATCTTTTTGTTAGGGCCGAATTGATTACTAATTTTTATATAGTTTATACCTAAATTTTAGCTATTCCTAAATATTTAGCTAAAATTTAGGTATTAACAAGCAATGTTGTCTAATGATGCACATAGAGCAGTGTAGCATTCAGCTTGCTCAATTTCCTCGCTTGTATATTCAAAACACATAATTAATTACATATAATTAGCATGATATATATAAATCACACGTTGGAATATATTAAAAGACTATTTATAGTTTACTATCTACTTAATTCAAAACTAATATAAAATGAAAAATGTGTCATAGAGTGAAGAGTACAAACAAATTAGCTTAAATAAGTAGACTCACATATATGAGATTGTGATATTTTTAATAATTATGGAATAATAATAGTTTTAAAGTAGCAAAACTTATAATTGTTATGAAAACTCTTGCAATTATATTATACAAAATTATTTGAAATTTATTTTCCACGTTGGGATATGGTGCTCCATGCCCTGCGAGAAAGAGCCCTCCCTGCACCGCATGGGAGGGTGGTTGGGCTACGCTCCGTCTCATGGGGCAGGGACTGGGAATGCGATCCCTAGCCTTGTCCGGCTATGTGCCCATCTATACACACTAAGATAGACTCTTTCTAAAAATTCTTTCCTTTATCACTTTATTTCATTTACCAACTCAAGTATTGGAGGGTTCTCTTGAGACTAAGCCCATAAGGCTTCCTTTATTTGTGGTGTGTAGACCAAACCTGCTCATGAGAGGTTCAAGCCAGCCCAACCTAGACCTGGAAACACTTCACATAAATAGTGGCGATACACATTATATGGAACTTTCAGCTGCATATTATCAATGACAATGTTGTCATAAATATCTCACATCAATTAAAAGAAATTCTATATGAACAAGAACTACTCAACACAACTTGTCACACAAAGGTTCAACATTTATAAGGTTATTTTAACAACACAGTAACAAAATACCTCTCTCTCCACATGAGCACAACTAAGACCTCCTCATAGAACGTCTGTGTCACGCCCCGATCCTCGGGCATGCACACATCCTTCTCACTTGGTCGATTTTATAATGCGATATCCCAGGATAAATTATCGCGGACCCTTTCGTTTATTAAGCACATGCGGAAGCAGTTAAAATCCCCAGACAATAAAACGATGGGATAGAAAAGCAGGGCCATATTTTTCATATTGAAATCTATAAACAAACTTTTATACGAAACACAAACAAATTCGTAACTATTCACTTCAAAAGAAATTCTCAAAAGAAGATAGACTCTTAGCCCATCCAGGCCATACTTAAGGCCCCTCTCGGGATTATCTTCTTCTTCCAAAAATCATTCTCTTTAAGTTTCACCTCCGAGTTCTCCTTCTTAGACTCCTCCTCAGCTCCTCATCGGGGTCCTGAAATGTTTTTCCCCAAACTGGGATGAGACTACGTCTCAGCGAGTTCTACCCCACTAAGCCCAATTAGTAAACTATTATACTATAGGCTGCCTATACACGCATAGGGCAGAAGACGTACCTTGGCCTCATATCCCACCTGCAAGTTAGTACAATTCATAATAGGCACCAAAGCAATCATATCACTAATCGAAGCATCGATCAAATCGACCTAGTCGATTAAATGCCAACAAGACCACTCGCGATATTTCTAATCAGTCAATCAATCCATGACATCAAATCAAATCAATGATCAATCGACCTAGTCGATTACATATCAGCCTGACCATTCCCCGGTCATTCAATCTATTGCTATACAGTCTCAATTGATAAAACCAATTACCGAGCCACGTGCATTCTCCGAGGTAATGCATTAATTTACCGAGCCCACGTGCCCTTTAAAATGCCATTTTGAATCAGCGAGCCCACGTGCATTCTCCGAGGCGATGCATCAAGTCACCGAGCCCACGTGTCTCTTCAAGATGCCAAATGTACTCATTGGAACCACGTGCATTCTCCGAGGTAATGCATCAAATTACCGAGCCCACGTGTCCTTTTAGATGCCACACTTAATCACCGAGCCACATGCATTCTCCAAGGCGACATACTTCGTCACCGAGCCATATGCATTCTCTGAGGTGATATATCTAATCATCAAGCCTCGTGCCTTTCATGATGATTCATCCCGTTTCTAAAGTAATTATCCACAATTAAATAAATTCAGCACAATTTAAAGCTTAATTAAATAAACGAACTGTGCCACGACGATCAGCACGAGATTTCGGTTGTCGACCATCTCAAACTTAATTTCCGAAAAATAAATAATTAATCAATTAATTTCGAAAATTTATTATTAAATATTAAAAATTCCGTTTAGCTCAAAATAAGGTCCAATTAAATAAATGGACTTCACCATGGTCATCAATATAATTTTCCGGTCAAGGGCCATCCCAGTTGAATTTTCAGGAAATAAAAAATTAATTAATTAATTTCGAAAATTAATTAATTAATATTAAAAATTCAATTTAGCTCAAAATAAAGCCCGATTAAATAAAGGGACTTCACCATAGTCATCCACATAATATTCCGGTTCCGAACCATCTCCCTTGAATTTTCGGAAAATAAATAATTATTTAATTTAATTCCGAAAATTAATATTTAAATGCCCAAAAATCTCACTTAGGCCCGAATTGCCAAATTGAAGCCCGATTAGGGGTCAGAAAATTCCGAGATGCTTCCAATAAATAGTAGACCACGTCTACTTGTTAATTGCACAATCAATTTATCTAAATCGCATCACAATTGACTAATAATTGCTAATTTATTCTAATCTAACAACCTAAACATAATTAATTAAAACTAAACCAACCTTAAGCATAATTAGCCAACTAATCCAAGATTAGTGGGATTACTCACCAAATCGCATGCAAATCGGATCAATCCGACGGGGGCACGGCTCGGGTTCAGGGCCCGAAATCAACCACGAACCGGCTGGAAACCCACACGATGGGGTTGTTGGTTCACCTGCAAAACAAAGAGAAATAGAGAGGGATGGGGGCGGCAAGAGTCGGGAAGGATGGGCGGAGCTTCGGGAAGGTTGCACGGTGGCCGATCGGAGCTAGGCGGCGGCTGGAGGCGGTCGGTCCGAGATGAACAGAGGCGAACGGGGCGGACGGCGCACGGCTAGGGCTATAGGCGTGGGCGTAAGGCGGCGGAGCACGCGGCGTCGCGCGGGCGGCGGTGCGGTAGCTCCAGTGCTATGGCGTCCGAGCGGCTGGCTGCTGCTCCTTCGACGGTGCTGCTCGTCTGCTTCTTCTGCTGGGTTTCGTACCAACGGGGGGAAAGAGAGAAGAAGGGTGGCAACGTTGGCGAGAGGGGTGAAGGAGAGGCGGAGGCGAGGGGCGGACGGCGCAGCGTGAGCGGCGCACGGGTGGCTGAGTGCGAGCGGCGACGGCGACGGCGAGCTTCTTTGGTCCCAGGCGTGCTGCCTCTGTTTCTGTCTTCTGCTTGAACCGTGAGGAGGAGGGAGAGTCGAGGGAGAGAGAAGGAGAGATGAGAGAGAGAGAATGAGATAAGAGTTGAAAGTCAAAAAGAAAAAGAGAGAGAAGAAGAAGCAAAATTGAAACCGGCATGGTGGGGAGTCGGTGGAGGTTCTCGCACGAGGGGAAAAAGAGAGAGAGAGAGAGAGAGAGAGAGAGAGAGAGAGAGAGAAAGAAAAAGAAATAAAGAAAAGGAAAAGGGGGGGAGAGAGAGAAAAAGGTGCTTGGTTGCTTGGCCAAAAAGGGAAAGAATTGGGAAGAAATTTTTAAAGAAAAGAATTTCCTCAATTAAGAAATTCTTATCCCAAATTCTTTTAAATTGGCGCCTAGATAACCAAGGAAGATCCAAATTAAAGCACTTGGTCTATCTTGACATTTTGCATCCAATTTCCCTTTTGAACTTCTCTCAATTAACTCTCGCAAAATCAATTGATGTCTCACTTATCAAATTGATTATTTTCCTCATCCAAGAATTCCCTCATGCTTCTCAATTTCACAATCTCCGGTTTCAACTGAACAAAAACGGCCATATTTATCCAGTAAAAATTAAAACCCGAAAATCTGGATGTCACAACTCTTCCCTTCTTATAAAAATTTCGTCCTCGAAATTTAAACCTTTATCAGTTCTTAAACGAAAGGTGGGAGTATTGTCGTTTCATCGAGTCTCACTTTTTCCCACGTTAATCCTTCGGTCTTGTGGTGTTGTCTAACCACTTTGAATAAGGAGATCATCTTGGTACACAAACTCTGCTCTTTCTAGACCATCAACTGAACTGAGCTTCTCACATAAGACACGTTGTCATCCACATCTGATAACTTTTTCTCGACTCTCTAGTAAACCTTCGAACCTCAACAATTCAAAATTTTTGACAGTTCTTAGCAGTCTTTACTCTGACACTGATCTGACAACTACAAACACTGATTACTGAGCTGACTCTGGGCTGTAATCTTTCTTCAGTTTCTTTTCACCACTGAAATTATGTACCCTCTGCTATACACTACTTAAGAAAGAATTCTCTGAAAGCTTGACCAAATTTATAATCTTTGATCTCGATTCGAAATATAATCCATCCCCGGCACTCCATGCCGGTGAATTATCTGATGCACACACACTTCGGTATATCCATTTTGTGACATGACAGAATCTTCAATTTCTGAAATCGAACTTAGATTGGCGATTAATTTCACTCTGATACGCTTTTAGTGTGACCTAGGCTACTGGGTAGTATTCAGAGCTTTTTAGGACAAATGACCCATGGTCGATTTTCTTCGAGCCACAATGAACCCACTCGACCCATTGGTGACTCTCAATTGTCGTGAAAATCTCAAGGATTCAAATACGGACACAAGGTACCAAAACGATAGAAACATCAAATTAGTACCGGTCGATGAGAATTTTTTCCAATTTAGTGGAGTCATCCACGATTGGTCATTCATCTTAGTCGAACCGATCTATCTCTGATTTCAAATCGATTTTATACTGTGCCGCAATGATCTCTAAAGATGAGCACGGTCGAGAAGTCAATCCCTGGTCGAATTTTCAAGTCTATTTGCCTTAAGATCCTTAATAACTCACCCAGCTAGTCTAGTTATCTCATGAGTGGCCAACTTAGAGAAAAACACTGTAATCGCATCGATGAAATGCCCAATTTATCTAATCGAAATTAGAGCCGAAATCTGGATCACACACTCAAAACAAGATATATTCGTATTGTACTAAGGTGGACCAACTCCATGTATCGATCAATCATTATTCTCAAATGGTATTAGTAATCCCCTAAATCCTTAGTAAGCCATATATTTCTATTTCCACTTGGGACTCTCGAGTGATGCTAAAATCTTCCGAATTACATTATTGAACTTCCACTTACTGACACCTTTGACACTTGCAACCTGCTTGGCGATATCTATCTTCATATCGGTCTACCAATTTAGCTAACGTCGATTCTGACTTACTTGCCCCATCTGGTCAAAACTGTGATACTATAGTGAACTTCTGACAAGATCTTTTCCCTAAGTGTTACACTGTCAAGTGCACTCAATCACTCATGGAACCCGAACTTTCCATCCTCAGAAATCTTAAAGTCAATATCTTTCTTACTAGTATTCTCTTATAAGATTTTCTGCACATCTCTGCTTGTCAAATAGGCACCGATTCTAACTTGAACATTTGGTTCAATTTTGAGGGTGGCTATAAAATTTAAAATGTAGCCTACCTCAAATTTGAAAACCAAATTTCGAACCCTTTTTAAGTAAAGTTTATACTTTAGCCAGCTTATGTATAATCGAAGACTCTCGGCTCAACACATAAATTACTTCTTTCATTCTCCTAAGATAATACCAGATAAAATCATTATAGCTCTGCCAAAATTCTGATTCACGACACTGTTTCATGTTCAACTTGTTGGGTCTCAAATGGCGGGACGGTTATACAATAATCTTATCATGTTGTATCAATACATACCCAGTCGTTGGCAAGACACATCACTAAAGATTTCATGCTTTCCAGAGCCAAATGAAAAGTTTAGCACAAGTGCGGTAGCCTAATCTTACTGAAGCTTTGGAAACTATCCTCGTACTTGTCTATGCCAATGAATTTCTCTTCTTTCTCAAGAGGTCAAGCCCATGATGATACTAATGCTGAAAATTCTTTCACAAACCTTCCATAGTAATCTGTCCAATCCCCACAACTTCTGATCTCTGACATTGATGTCGGTCTCGGTCCATTAACAACTGATTCGATCTTGGCTGGGTCCATGAAGATTCCTTTACTTGTAACCACACGACCATTCTTAGGGGCATCTCGTGATTCTCAACACTTAATGAACACCCTATAATGTTGCTACACCACACGATCACCATTGATCTAGATATTCTTTGAACACTCGATTTGTCAAATCTATGACAGCGGCTGGAGCGTTCGTCAAATCAAATGGCTTTACATTATTCTTACAAGGACAAAATCAAGTGCGACATGCCATCTTCAGTATAACCTCCTTCTTGGTTCTCAACTGACAATAACCTATCCTCAAGTTGATCCTTGAAGACATCCACACTCTTTATAACAAGTCGCCCAATTCGTCGATCTTTGACAATGAACACTTATCCTTGATTGTCACTTGATTGGGTCGACTATAGTTGATGCATAATGAACCATCTTTCTTTCTCTTTTCACAAAACTGATGATCCCTAAAGTGATGCACTGATATGCATGAATTCCTCATTCATCAATCCTCACATCTACACCATTGGTTCTATCAATTCAAACAACAACAACCGGTAAGAACTTTTAGAGAATGGTTCTGTTCCCAATGTTAACTCGATCGTAATTCTATCTCTTTCTCTGGCAACGGTCTGACCACTTTTCTGGCAACACTTCCAAGAATTCTTGGACTACTGAGGAGTTCTCAATTTTTAATTCTTCAATCTATCTTATCTAAGATCATTGCCCACTAATCTCGATAACTTCTGTCTGACAACCAGGTTACCTCAAGTGACGAGATCAAAGAAGTCAAGGACCCTTCTCAACTCTCAGTAAAACTCGGTACTTCTACATGCTCCTGGAATAAGCTGGGTTACTCTACCATAACAATTCATCACCATAAAATGCTCAAGAACCAATTCTTTCCACACTTGACGAATAAGTCATACACCAACAGCTAATCAAGTATAACTCTAGTCAATGGTTCTTTTCCTACAGCCTTAACAAACAACTGAAATTCCACACTTGCAATCCCAACATTCTCTGGCACTATTGTAATAAAATCACCTCAAAATATTCTTTCATTGAATAAGGCATAGTCGGTTCCGTTCCTGTTCCTTTTGCCATCTTGCTGGCGTTCCAACGGTAGTAACAGTGTTGGTGTTCTTCTTAAACCCCAACCGATAGTCCCTCACTTGATGGCCATGCTCACTACCATCAAAGCATGTTCTAGTCATTCTCGAACACAGGATTAATCCACGCATTCCTCCCATACTTTCGGCACTCACCTAGTGAGTCTTCTACCTCCTGTCCTCAAAATACATAAGACTGATCCATACCATCTTCCATGTAACATATCTTCCACGGAACAACATGTTCCATTTGTCTGAATACTAACTTGACTATGCCGCCCTTCCTATTGGGTGGAATAGAATACTTTTCTCTCGACCTCGGTCTTTCCTCTGACAGATTTCCATTTCTGCCTGAACTGGATCTGTACCTTGACTTGGAAGCGATGGCTCGATCCCAGATCATATCCCCACTCTAGATCTCAACAGGTGTAGCAACAAAGGCGGTTCCAACACTAACGGCGGTAGTGATAATGACAACGACAACTTCTTGATCCTAAGCTTACTGGCTCATCCAGTTCCCAAGAAATACTTGCATCAGAACGATCCTATCGAACTTAGGATCATTCGACGCTGTTACACTAGTACCAACCTACAATGGTACTCTTACACTCGAGCTGGCTAGAGCCGACACTCTGCCACAACCACCTCGGGTACCGACCTTTGTCAGTGCATTATCCCGAGTCACAGAGGACATTGTCATCTTACTAGGAGTTCTCAGCTCCTGCTCGCTCATGGTTCAGTCTTTACAATGAAACCCGTCTTCCACCTCCACACTGGATTAGAAGATGAGCGATCCTCACACGACAATCAATTCTAGCATCCAGCTAACACAGACATGCACCAGCATGAATTTAAAGGCCTTTCCTACTAACTATCCCATGGTCAACACTCCTTATCACTCCAATCTTCAACTTCGCTCTGATACCACTTTTCTGGATGTCACGCTCTGATCATCGAGCATGCACACATCCTTCTCATTTGGTCGATTTTATAATGCGATAACCCAGGATAAATTATCGCCGACCCTTTCGTTTATTAATCACATGCGGAAGCAGTTAAAATCCCCAGACAATAAAACGATGGGATAGAAAAGCAGGGCCATATTTTTCATATTGAAATTTATAACCAAACTTTTATACGAAACACAAACAAATTCGTAACTATTCACTTCAAAAGAAATTCTCAAAAGAAGATAGACTCTCAGCCCATCCAGGCTATACTTAAGGCCCCTCTCGGGATTATCTTCTTCTTCGAAAATTCCTTCTCTTTAAGTTTCACCTCAGAGTTCTCCTTCTTAGACTCCTCATCAGCTCCTCATCGGGGTCCTGAAATGTTTTTCCCCAAACTGGGATGAGACTACGTCTCAGCGAGTTCTACCCCACTAAGCCCAATTAGTAAACTATTATACTATAGGTTGCCTATACACGCATAGGGCAGAAGACGTACCTTGGCCTCATATCCCACCTATAAGTTAGTACAATTCATAATAGGCACCCAAGCAATCATATCACTGATTGAAGCATCGATCAAATCGACTTAGTCAATTAAATGCCAACAAGACCACTCGCGGTCATTTCTAATTAGTTAATCAATCCACGACATCAAATCAAATCAATGATCAATCGACCTAGTCGATTACATATCAGCCTGACCATTTCCCGGTCATTCAAGCTATTGCTATACAGTCTCAATTGATAAAACCAATTACCGAGCCACGTGCATTCTCTGAGGTAATGCATTAATTTACCGAGCCCACGTGCCCTTTAAAATGCCATTTTGAATCAGTGAGCCCATGTGCATTCTCCGAGGCGATGCATCAAGTCACCGAGCCCACGTGTCTCTTCAAGATGCCAAATGTACTCATTGGGACCACGTGCATTCTCCGAGGTAATGCATCAAATTACCGAGCCCACGTGTCCTTTTAGATGCCAAATGTACTCATTGGGACCACGTGCATTCTTCGAGGTAATGCATCAAATTACCGAGCCCATGTGTCCTTTTAGATGCCACACTTAATCACCGAGCCACATGCATTCTCCAAGGCGACATACTTCATCACCGAGCCATGTGCATTCTCTGAGGTGATATCTCTAATCATCAAGCCCCGTGCCTTTCATGATGATTCATCCTATTTCTAAAGTAATTATCCACAATTAAATAAATTCAGCATAATTTAAAGCTTAATTAAATAAACGGACTGTACCACGACGATCAGCACGAGATTTCGGTCGTCGGCCATCTCAAAGTTAATTTCCGAAAAATAAATAATTAATTAATTAATTTTGAAAATTAATTATTAAATATTAAAAATTCTGTTTAGCTCAAAATAAGGTCCAATTAAATAAACGGACTTCACCATGGTCATCAGTATAATTTTCCGGTCACGGGCCATCCCAGTTGAATTTTCAGGAAATAAAAAATTAATTAATTAATTTCGAAAATTAAATAATTAATATTAAAAATTCAATTTAGCTGAAAATAAAGCCCGATTAAATAAATGGACTTCACCATAGTCATCCACATAATATTCCGGTTCCGAACCATCTCCCTTGAATTTTCGGAAAATAAATAATTATTTAATTTAATTCCGAAAATTAATTTTTAAATGCCCAAAAATCTCACTTAGGCCCGAATCGCCAAATTGAAGCCCGATTAGGGGTCTGAAAATTCCCGAGATGCTTCCAATAAATAGTAGACCACGTCTACTTGTTAATTGCAGAATCAATTTATCTAAATCGCATCACAATTGACTAATAATTGCTAATTTATTCTAATCTAACAACCTAAACATAATTAATTAAAACTAAACCAACCTTAAGCATAATTAGCCAACTAATCCAGGATTAGTGAGATTACTCACCAAATCGCGCGCAAATGGGATCAATCCGACGGGGGCGATGCGAGGAACAATTCTTCCCAAAGCACGGCTCAGGTTCGGGGCTCGGAAACGGCCCGAAATCAACCACGAACCGGCTGGAAACCCACACGACGGGGTTGCTGGTTCGCTGCAAAAAGAGAGAAATAGAGAGGGATGGGGGCGGCAAGAGTCAGGAAGGATGGGCGAAGCTCCGGGAAGGTTGCACAGTGGCCGATCGGAGCTAGGCGGCGGCTGGAGGCGGTCGGTCCGAGATGAACAGAGACTGAATAGGGCTGGACGGTGCACAGCTAGGGCGGTAGGCATGGGCGTAAGGCGGCGGAGCACGCGGCGTCGCGCGGGCGGCGGTGCGGCAGCTCCGGTGCTACGGTGTCCGAGCAGTTGGCTGTTGCTCCTTCGACGGTGCTACTCGCTGCTTCTGCTTCTGCTGGGTTTCGTACCAACAGGGGGAAAGAGAGAAGAAGGGCGGCAACGTTGGCTGAGAGGGGTGAAGGAGAGGCGGAGGCGAGGGGCGGACGGCACGGCGCGAGCGGCGCACGGGTGGCTGAGTGCGAGCAGCGACGGCGAGCTTCTTCGGTCCCGGGCGTGCGCTTCGTTTCTGTCTTCTGCTTGAACCGTGAGGAGGAGGGAGAGTCGAGGGAGAGAGAAGGAGAGATGAGAGAGAGAGAATGAGATAAGAGTTGAAAAGTCAAAAAGAAAAAGAGAGAGAAGAAGAAGCAAAATTGAAACCGGCAAGAAGGGGAGTCGGTGGAGGTTCTCGCACAAGGGGAAAGAGAGAGAGAGAGAGAGAGAGAGAGAGAAAGAAAAAGAAAGAAAGAAAAGGAAAATGGGGGGAGACAAAAAGGTGCTTGGCTGCTTGGCCAAAAAGGGAAAGAATTGGGAAGAAATTTTTAAAGAAAAGAATTTCCTCAATTAAGAAATTCTTATCCCAAATTCTTTTAAATTGGTGCCTAGATAACCAAGGAAGATCCAAATTAAAGCACTTGGTCTATCCTGACATTTTGCATCCAATTTCCCTTTTTGAACTTCTCTCAATTAATTTTCGCAAAATCAATTGATGTCTCACTTATCAAATTGATTATTTTCCTCATCCAAGAATTTCCTCATGCTTCTCAATTTCACAATCTCCGGCTTCAACTGAATGAAAACGGCCATATTTATCCAGTAAAAATTAAAACCCGAAAATCTAGATGTCACAGTCTGTGAGATGGCTTGAGTCTTGCATGGATTGGAAAGGGATTGTTGAGTGATACACAAGTGCGATCAATGCCAACTGGCTACTAGGGTATATCTTTAAGACACTTAACCCATGTGATCTGGACTAGATTGTTAAAATTATTTTTAAAAACTTAGTAGAAGATCTTCTAAAACTTAACATAAGATGAGACTCGCCTTTTGATTGAGTGTACTTACTTGTTTGATGAAACTAAAGATATTTAGGGTCGAGTGTACAGACTTATCAGACAGATTTAATTCGAAAATTTGGTCACGAACTCTTAAGAAGATTCTTTATCTTAGGTTTGATTGATATGGTGTTGATTGATCTAATTTTGGTTGGAGTCTTGGAGATCACATGGACTGAATTTTTTCAGTTTATATGCAAAGTTTATATACATAAACTGACTTTTTTCAGTTCGAATTATATTATCAACACTAATTTTTCCGGTGCAATAATGATCTTAGACAAGAATTAAAAATAAAATGGGAATCACAGTCCACATGGAACTGGAACTCTTTTTGTGGTTCTTGTCTTGTAATCTTCTCATTTTAGTTTTCACTGGCTTTACCATGTTTCATATGTAAGAGTGAGACTCATACAATAGAATGGGAATGGCCATCTATATCATTTGTCTCATGTTTTCCTTTCGCTATGGGTTTAGTTGGATGTTATTCTGTTGGAAAGAGGAAGATTTTCAAATTTCCAATGACCAGACATATTATGAGTTATTATATGGACAAACTGGTTAGATTAAGAGGTTCGTAATGTTCATTCATGCAGCATACCACGCTGATTTATGATCTGGTCAGATATTTTGATAAATTTTCATTTTTGTCCATCTAATTGTTTGTTTAATTCAGAAGGCTTTTGCAGCGATTGCATGACATATGTTCTTCTCATTTGGCCTTCTCATCTAGTCATCCATTTGTTCCCTTAATATAATTTGAATTATTCAGTGCAGATATGCTGCTTGATGATCGTTTGGTCATCAAAAATTCGCTGTTCCAGTTGGATAGCGATTCTCCTGTGTTAACATCGGAGAGAGCCTCACCTATCAGTGGTCCAAAATTAAATGCGTCTAGAGCTGTTCCTGCAACATCTCCAACTTCAGATAGTGCACTAGATAATTCATCTGGTGGCATGGGGTATTATACTTTCTTCCCCATCTCTTCTGTCCTTCCTTTTCTCAAGTACAAGTCTGGAATTTGTTGTGCCTGCAGTGACATACAATTGTTTCTTTCGCCCCCAATCCGTGTCCCTCTCTGCTTCCCTCCTTTTCTGGCCACTAGGCTGCGTGCCTACAGGCACTTGTTGGCACGCAGACACGCCCAAACATTTTAGTTAGCATCTTGTATGCGTGTATCTTAATGACGTGTCTATAACAGTTCCAGCATGGACAAAAACTCGATGGAAAAACTTAGGGAGGCTTCAGCTGTTGAAGCTGAGGCGGCTAATGCTGTCTGGCAAGCTGTGCAATCGGCATCTTCTGTCCCTGCAGAAGAAACATCAGTATCAGATGAAAACTCTCCAGCAACTGAAACTGCTTCAGATGGTAGTGACACTGAGTGAGACGTTCGTCTTCATCCTAGAGCTGTAAGTCTGTGAACTTATGTCATGGTCTCACATCAAAGGGTGTTTTAGTCTTTGTTCTTCGTGCTTACATTGTTGTCCTACAGGTGGTAGTTGCTAAGGAGGCTGTAGGTAACCTTGGTGGAATGGTAAGACAGCTATCACTGGATCCATTGAAAAATGAGAGCAGACGTATGGTTCTGATGAATAATGAGCTGTCATATCCTACAAAAAAAGTTCACCAGATGGAAATCTCCTCAAGGCTTGCATAAGAAGCTAAGTGTTACAGAAGTCAATACCATCATCCTCATTCGAACTTTTGCTAGGCTTAATTATCTCTTTTCTCTTTTCAGATTATATCCACTTTGCTTCAGCCTCGAAATTGGAAATCTCTTGCTAATAAGAGGTTTTTCCTGGATTCTTACAAAGTTAGGGAGCTCTGTTATGCTGCAGAACAGCTTTTCATGCATGAGCCAACAGTTCTTCAGTTAAAAGCTCCAGTTAAAGAATTCGGTGACCTACATGGTCAATTTGGCGATCTCATGCGTTTGTTCGATGAATATGGTTTTCCTTCCCCTGCAGGAGATATAACTTATGTTCGATATGGTTTTAATCATTTCTTCTAAGTTCTATACTTGTAGTAAATGTCCTATGCATGCTGGTCTTTGTTGAGAAACAGCATGACAACAGGAGAAAATCCAAGTGCCTAAGTTTAAAAACAGTACTGGGTTGATAACTGCAATAGGCACTGGAGCTGATGGTGGCTGCATCATAGTCATAATATACTTTGCTCGAAGTTTCACAACGTTAAGGTGATTATGTATAAGTTTTGTTCAGAAATTCTATAAAAATAGTTTCTCGTACATAGTTTGAGAGGTAGCAAATTTTACCAGTTATTTGTGAGTGTCTCTCTTTTCTTCCCCACCCTCTTTTTTCCCTCCCGCATTGAGATTACTAAATGTACATGTATATTAGGTCTTTGTAAGAGATGAGGAAGATAAAGTTGAATACAGGGTTAGTCGTGCTATTGGTATTTACTAATGTAATGTAAATTTTTCTCTGATTTTTTATTGTTTAATTCTAAAATCATATTTTTTGTGAAATTTAGTTTGGATCATTGGAAATTTCGAGTGGCACAGATGTTGACACCTCGATTTTAATTAGTTTTATTAATTAAGTTTTAATTTTGTCTTTCCTGATAAATAGATGACAAAAAGAAAACAAGACAAAAAAACAAAAAGAAAACAAGACAAAAAACAAAAAAAAGAAAACAAGACAAAAAACAAAAAAAAAAAAAAAAAAGCAGCAGGCCCCCCCTTTTTTCACGTGGGTTCGTACAACCCCCCCTCCCCTCTCTCCTTCTTCTTCTTTCTTCTTTCTCCTCCTTCTTCCTTCTTCTTCTTCCTTGCGCCTTCCTTCTCAGCCTCTGTACTTCACGCGCACAGGAGACGACGATGCACGCGAAGGACGGCCTACGCCCGAGGGGAGTAGGCCGACGTCGGCTGAAGAAGATAAGATCGCGAACGCCATCATTGCCGAGCATGCTTCGCTGGATGAGCTCGGATGGGACGCCGGTTCGGCCACGGGGGTCCGGTCGGCAAGCCAAAGACCGGCGGCCGAGCCTCTCCGTCGACCGGACCTCCTCGCCTATAAATAGCGGAGCATTTCCGTTGTTGAGGGGGACACCGGAGAAGATCGCGAGCTTGGAAACTTCCTCCTGAGAGACTTCGGAGGAGGTTGAAGAGCGAGCGAGAGAGAGGCCTGCGAGCTCCGAGAGATCCCCTGAGAGACTTCGGGGAACTCAAAGAGCGAGCAAGGGCGAAGCGGTCGGGTCGCGAGCTCAACGACCTCCCTCCGAGAGACTTCGGGGGAGGCCGGCGGCGAGCGAACCCAGATCTGCGAGGAGCGAGAGCAGAGAGAAAGGAGAGAGATCGAGGCCGCGAGCATTCAAGCTTCCCGAGAGACTTCGGGGGAGGCTCGACGCTCGCGAGCCCGCATCAAAGGGAGGGAGCAGAGTTTGGGCACCCTCCGCCGTAGCCGCCGCCGTCGCCACCATTCGCCGTTCAAGCGGCCGTTCACGGACAGGTAAAGTACCGCCGCACCACGCCCTCCTGCCGCTGCCGCCCTCCGTTCGTGTCACTGCCGTCGCCGCCGCTGCCGCTGGGACGCCCCGTCCCCCTCCCTCAGCGCCGCGAATCGGGAACCCTAGGGTTCCCGATTTTCCGGGTCGTGGCCTCGGGTCATCAGATCGGACTCGGGCCACGAACCGGGTAGGGTTTCCGCATTCTGAGGTCGGGCTGAAATCGGGTCAAAAGCCGGGTCGGACCCGGGTAGGGTTCCGCTAGGAGCCCGTGTCGTCGGGCCGGGCCGGGCGTCCCCGAACGCCCGGCCACGGCGTCGTTTTTGATTAAAAAAGAAAAGAAAAGAAAAAGCCGAAAAATCCGAGTCGGGCCCGCGTTGCGGGCCCGTCCGCGATTGGGTCGTCGGCCGGGTCGGACCCAACCCGCGATCCGACCCGGGTCGGTTTTATTTTATTATTTTAATATAAAATAATAAATATTTTATTTTCAAAAAAAAAAATCAAAAGTATTTTATTTTCAAAAAATATTAAAAAAATGTTTTAATTTCCAGAAAATCGAAAAATATTAAAAATTGTTGAAAAATGTTTTATTTTCTAAAAAAATCGAAAAAAAAAATAAAAAAATTATTTTCCAAAAATATCAAGAAATATTAAAAAATATTTTTCGAAAAATCAAAAATATTTCATATTTTCCAAAAAATGCCAAAAATCCAAAAAAAGCCAAAAATTCATGAAAAAAGCCAAAAAAATTCAGAAAAAGCCAAAAGACTTGTATTTTTCCAAAAAAACCCCAAAAAATCCCTTTTGTGTCCAAAAAATTAGAAAATGACTCAAAAAATGTTTTTCCTCCCAAAAATGCATGGAAAATCTCTCAAACATCCAAAAAGCCTTAGGGTTTAAACAAGATTAGGTACCGAAAGGGCATTAGTGATTAACTAGTGTAATCAAGTCCCCGATCCTAATTTCTCTGGTTGCGCAGGAGCGAGTATTTCTCCCGATACTTCGCTTGGGTTTCTAATCGACCCACCCCAAATCGATTAGTGGCGACTCCATTTTAAAAATTGGTTTACAGGTTAAAAACTCAGACTATTAAAGTCGTGAATTGGTAGACTTGGGAGAGTCTAGGCTTAATTAATTCAGCCGAGCCATTAGCCTCCTTAGGCGCCCGTACCCGATCTCGGGTGCCGAAAAAAAAGAGGTCGCGACAACAGATTTGTCAGAACAAAGCTCTTTAAGGCTTTGTTGTTAGATTCTTGCAAGGGGCAACAACTCCCACAAAGCTCTTAAGGCTTTGTTGTTAGATTCTTGCAAGGGGCAACAACTCCCACAAAGCTCTTAAGGCTTTGTCCGTTTGTGTATCATTATTACTGTCGTTTGAGCTTGCGTCAGAGGATTAAATTAGTTGGTAGTTGTTCTCCTTTTTCTTCTCCCCCTCTTGCTCCTCAATTGTTGGTTATTCTGACAAATTTAAAGCAAGATTTTTTTTTCAAGGGACAGAAAATTGTTAATACTTCTTGATTAGGAGCGAGGGAAATTACAAATTCGGTGTATTTTCCTTCCCAATTTTCTTCACCCTTGCTCCCAAACATAGCCCAAGAGCTAAGCATCTCGAAATGATCCACGTGACCTTTAAGAAAATAATTGGACGAAAAAATCAATAGGATAGTCGAAGATACTGTTACATACGTTAATGGGATTGGCCCGTAGTTGAAGAAAATGTGTCTAATTCCACCAAAATATTGTAATGCACTTCCAATAGTCCTAAAGTCGATTGCGCCCATTAGTAGTAATTTGATTTCATAGGCGTAATATGTTTGCAGCGGTAACACGATTGCACTTATAATTAGTAATATGCATTGATGGATGGTAATTTGACCACAGAGTTTGTACTAAGAAAATGTTAACAATTTGTAATTAATTAATGGAACAGTAAAATAAATCAAATTGTCGTTAGTGACGCCACTTATACTTAGTAATTGTCCTGAACAATATGGGAGCAAAACTCATTCTTTTGGTCAACAAGCAGAACTCAATCATTGGAATTGAAATTGAGAAGTTTCAGTTAAGGGATAACAATCGGAATCCAAACTTCAAAGTGTCCCACAAAGACATGACCAAATTATTGCACTACTCTATCCAGCAGAAAGTTAGTACCCGCCAAATGCGTACCTACGATACCACCCTGCTGTCCCAGCCAGTTTGCTATGAAATGGAGCATGCAAGTTTGTGCCAATGAAATGGGCGTAATCATCGGAATGCTTTAACTCAATGAGGCTTTGAAATGCATTGCGAGGTTGGACTAGGCTACAATCAACGTTTAGGATTTTCTGTTCGTTGCAAGAGGTAAGACAGATAATCCCATCCCGCATTACCTATATTTCAATGCATCCATCACCTACTGTGCAACATATTTGACTCATGAAAAGGAAGGCAGACAAACAATGTTATGCCTGGATGTAAGTCACCACTATAAACAAAAAGGCTTTCGTTTTTTTTCACAACTTGGCATTCTTAATAGTAGGATCCTCCAAATGCAAGGTTATTCAAGCAGTGATGAAAGGCTTCTCAACAGTCATGAAATCAATATAACGACCTTCACAAACTTGCAGGAAAAAAACTCCGACGTAAATTGAGCGCTTTTCCAAAACAAAAACAAACCTAAAAGCAAGCTTCTTTTGCTTTTGGTCAAGGTAAAAAAACTCTACACCACACATATGCTTTTCTGTATGTTGCAACCAGTAATAGCAGCATACAAAACAAATTCACCAGAGGGAAAATACGTGAGTAAGGAGATATGACAGCTTCCTGTACGTACTTTTTAGAATTGGTTGGATCGGGAACCCACTGCATCTCGCTTATGTTGGGAGTCTCGACAGAAGTCATGGTGAATTCACCCACCTTCTCAATGCTCCCTCTCTTCCCTGCTCTCAACAGAAGATGGTTCCTGTTGTAAGAGAAAATCCCATTGGTCAAACGGATAATATCCCCGGGCTTGAGCAGGTCGCACTCCTCACCCCAGAACTGAAAATGCACATCCACAGTCTCATCTGCCACAAGCGCCAAGCATGTCTAGCTCTGTCCTTCTGTGGCAACCCTGCCTTTGTCCAATAGAATGAATTGTGTGGTTATGTTGTTCTGTGCTGCAGGTACTATGTCTTTGATAGAGAGCACACTGGTGTAACCTGAAAAGGAGAAGATACACAGTCGCTGAAACTATATGACCAAGAAGTTAAAAGACAACTACGTTACGAAGGCAACCCTATAATGCTTACTCTAGAATGAACTCATCATAAGCACCAACCAGGGAGTTTATGCAATATCGATGAGTTTTGGTTCTAGAAGAACAAACAAAAAACTATTTCTTGCTGCAAACAGGCTTCTTTCAGTCTCAACTCAAAGTCAGATAATCAGCTGCCTTAGACATATATAATTTCAACCAGAGGGATATGATCTTTGTCGTCTATCATTATAAACCCAAATGGCCATATTCAATTTGCATCTTCGTCCACAATCACAGTAACAGTCTCATTTTGTGAATGTTAGATGCTTGAACATGAACACCGTTAACTAGAACAGACATTTTTAGCACTTTAAAAAACAATAACATAAGGGGGCTTGTAACCAAGGTCCTTATCAGACTCCGTACTATATACTCTTCACGTAAAGCCCTGCTATACATGCTACGTAGAAGAACAAGGGAACCACCAAGCCACTCATCATAATATAGAAGGGAACCGTGCTCGTTCCTATGCTAACACAGTATTATATACTCCATAATATTTATACATATATATCCTTATTTTTTGAAAATACATGCAGATTAGAATAAGACAATAAGCGTGCTTACAATCAGAAAGTATGTGATAATCCCTCAATTCACCAGAAAATCACAGAAGTTTATCTTCAAAACTCAGAAGGGCCGGAAGTAGTGCCCTGTAGAGACGGTCTGGACGTCCTAGCTTTCAGCTCACTCAGTGAAAAGATGAATTTTGGGAGAAAGAAAAGATGTATATCTACGAATGCCAACGTCTCTCGAGCATTTACACATGGGTAATGCACTCTAATGGAAGG
This sequence comes from Eucalyptus sideroxylon, assembly GCA_014182405.2. Lineage (NCBI taxonomy): Eukaryota > Viridiplantae > Streptophyta > Magnoliopsida > Myrtales > Myrtaceae > Eucalyptus > Eucalyptus sideroxylon. Next base: position 32,014,214 of record CM024555.2, on the reverse strand, counting down.
ACCGCAAATATTCCCATTGCTTCTGGCTTGCCTAGGACATTTTAACAAACACCTTCCGTGCAACTAAGCCAAAAACTCCGTACTTCTATCGCAGTCATATCCACCACTCAGGCATCGTTCAACCGCTAAAACGGACATAGAGAAACCCAGTTAGGGACGACCGTGGGCATCAACTGGGTAATGTCAAATGCGGAATTAAAGGAGGTGAATTACCATGAAGATGAAGGTTTTATGAAATCGCGGGTACAAGACAACTTGCCGGAGTATGCACGTCACCGTCGTATCGGCCCACGTTCTAGTGGATCGGCCACTCAAAACTTTCTTTGCCCTGGAGAATTTTCGAGAAAGATTATAGGAAAATGTAAATATCAATTAATTAATGATTTCAAGAAAATTAAATTTATATATTTTTGTACCTCAATTAATGTCTTTATGCACCTTCTCTTGCCCCGGAGATTTTTCAAGAATGATTATAGGAAAATGAAAATATCAATTAATGAATGATTTCAATAAAATTAAAGTTATATATCTTTGCACCTCAATCAATGTTCTTATGCCTAAAAAGTCCGATAATATTGAGTAAGTTCGCTTCATCTGAAACAATAACGGGTTATTACAATTGTATATCAAGTTTTGTTTATTGATAGGGGCATTTTGAAATGAAAACATTCAAGCATGGATTGGTTATAAGTCTTTTGAGAAATTTAATAGGGGGCAAAACTTAATTTTTAGGTTGGAGTTATTAAGAATTTCAAGAAATTTAATGGGAGCAAGACTTAATGTTTTAGGCTAGAATTACTTAGCATCACTCAAAAGGCCTTAATTCTTTAAACAAAGTATAGGAAAATGAGCGGGGACACTTTATAAAGTCCGTCCATGCTTGTGGTGTCGAAGATTTGTGCACATGCTTAGACCCGATCATTGCAAGGAGGGCATGAAAGCCCCTTGCTAGGTGGCCCGCTCATCAGTAAGGTCTAAAAAACAGCCTAGGCTCAACAAGCAAGCTCACAAAAAGTGGCCAAGCCCACATTTTCTGGATAGGCAATCCCATTGGGCAAGTGACCAACTGCCCATTGATCATCTCTAAACAGCATTAACGTAACTCCAGCTTTGTTGTTTTGGGATAAGTTTACTGAAAGTTTTAAAAAAAATTCGCGAAAGTGTAATAGAATTTTAAGACTTTTAAAAAATATAATTAAATCATAAAATTAGTCAAATTAGTGCAATCAAGTTTCCTATTAATTGCATATGATTTGGCTAACTGAAAAAAAAAATTGTTTTTACGGATACACGTATTGGCGTTGCAATATAAAAGAGCATGACATTTTAAAGGAAGAAACAATAAAGATAAAGAAACAAAAAAAAGAGGATGTTGCTGCACCCTTTAGCTGATAATCTTTTAGAAATATTTTTTTTGGGGCTGGGGGAACGGAAGCTGCGGGGCATTGGATATCGCTGCATCCTTTAACTGATAACCGCGACGGAGAAGAGAAAATCTAACGAAGCACCCGCTCGTAATTTTTTAGTCAAATTGGGTGAGTTAACTCAAGAAATTCAATTGCATTTTTCTTTTAAATTGTAAGTATCTGTTTATTTCATTGAAAACTTCTTGTCGTTGAAAAGTACATACTGGAAATTAAATTTCAGAGAAATTAAATCAATTTTTGTGTTTGTTTGTACTGAAAACAGGTTGAAAAAAATTGGTTGTATGGTATTTTTATTTTTTTTATTTTTTTGGTTGAAAATACCGATAGATTATATTAAAGGGAAAGTACAGCCTGAGACTAAAGCGTCGCTTAATACAATATCCTGAAAGAGAGGGGGAGGAAAAATTAGCCAGTGTCGGACCAGGCCGTGAAACCTATGGGCTTTGGCAGCCCAGTCAGTTGCTAGATTGGCTTCTCGGCATACATGCTGGAGAGAGACGTTAGGGCATCGTGAAAATAGATCTTGAAGAACCGCAAAGAGGTGACGCTCCATCCATGGCGGTTGTTGCTTCTGCCAAATGATCTTCACCAGTAACAAACGGTCCGATTCAAACAAGACGCGCTGGAGATGAAGCCCTTGCTGGATCAGATGTTGGATGGCCAGTATAAGAGCGAAGATCTCAGCTTGGAAAGCCGATTGGGCTGGAACGCTTCTCGTGAACATAACAGTGAGTTTTCCTTCAAAATTTCTATAAATACATGCTACCGATCCTTCCTCGTTCCCTTGTAAAAAGCCCCATCAATATTGCATTTAATAGTACCTTTTTCGGGGGGTTTCCATCGGCGATCGGGACTATGTTTGAGTTTTGAAACCAATGTGTAGAGGGCTGTAGAATCTGGAATATCCTACTCTGGGCTAGGGTGTTCTCCACAGCTTGGATAGGATTCGGGGTTTGCTACTTGAAGATTGTGTTGTTTCGCTGTCGCCAAATCTCCCACAGCAGATTGGCAAGCACTTCAAAATTTGGGGAAGTCCTAGAATGAGTGGCTCTAGCCGCAACCCACTCATCCAGGCGACGCACAGAGGTAAGTTAGATTGAGATCCTGATCTTTGCATGAGTCCATATGTCTCTAGTCCAGTTGCAAAAGAAAAACAGGTGTTCAATGGTTTCTGGAGTGTTTTGATTACATAGGGTGCAGTAGGGATTGGGGGAAATATGTCTGTGGTATAGGTTTGCCTTAGTCGCAAGGGCGTTTTTACAGGCTAACCACATGAAAACACGGATCTTAGGAGCAGTTTTCATATGCCAAATCTTTTTCCATAATTGAACAGGATTCTGATAAGAAGAGGAAGCTGTAGTAGGATGGTTTTGTTGGGTTGAGGACAGATAATGGTAGCAGCTTTTAACTGTGAATACACATGAGGAAGTGGCAGTCTAAACTAATTGATCTGTTAGAAGTGAAGGGTTGATAGGTGTGCTTAAGATCGCTTCACTTACCTGTGCATTAAAAAGGTTAGAAATAAGCTCCTTCTTCCAAGCTGCAATAGATGAATTTATTAAATCAGCAACTAGAATAGGTTCACTCTCTGCTGCTATGCCTCCTACGTTTCCAAGTGGAAGCCAAGTGTCTTCTCTAATGCTAATCTTGGATCCATCCCCAACTAGCCACTAAAGTTTAGGGAGAATAGCATCTCGACCCTTTAGCATACTTTGCCATCCCCATGAAGGTCTATAGCCTGAGGTTGCACTTTGAAAAGAGGAGTATCTAAAGTAGAGTCCCTTGAAAAGCTGACTCCAAATAGCATTAGGTTCCTGGAAAAGACGCCAAGCTTGCTTACCAAGAATCGCCTGATTGAAATTGATTAGATCTTTGAATCCCATGCCCCCTACTGTTTTCGAGTGCTTTAATTCTGACTAGTTTGTCTAATGAATACCTGATTCACTATTGTTCTTGCTCCACCAGAATGCTGATATCTTCTTCTCCATTAATCTGCAGAGTGACAGGGGAAGCTTAAAGATGGACATAGCATACTGAGGTAATGCCTGAATTACTGCTTTCAGTAAAATCTCCTTGCCACCTTTTGATAAGAAGTTTTCCTTCCAACCAGCTAATTTTGCGTTTAATTTTGCTAGGATCCAGGAGAACATCTCACGTTTTGAACGTCCCCAGTTAGGAGGGATGCCCAGATACTTGCCATAATTGCTCACCACAGGTATTCGCAATTCTCTTGCTAAATTAGTTTGTAAAGTCATAGGATAGTTCTTGCTGAAGAATAGCCTTGATTTGTTCCTATTGATAAGCTGTCCTATAGCTAGGCAATACTGGTTTAGTATATTAGCAAGATTTTGGCATTCAAAAACTATGGCTTTGAAGAAAAAGACTGAGTCATCAGCAAAGAACAAATGAGATAACTTAGGACAGGCTTGATTAAATTGAATCCCCTGTACGTGACCCATATCCACTGCTTGCTTTATAACTGTAGATAGAGCATTGGCAAGTAATATGAAAATATAAGGGGATAGGGGGTCACCTCGACGAAGTCCTCTGGTAGGTTTAAAATACGGAAGTTGTTCCCCATTAAAACGAATACTGAAAGAAGCCGTTGTGATATAAGACATGACCATAGTTACCCATCTATTTTGTTGCGATAGGGTGAGCGATCGAACAAAATATAGACGGAAGAAGAAAAATAAACGGAACACCGGATTTACGTGGTTCAGTCGTAAAGACCTACGTCCACGGGGAGAGCAGCAGCGAATTTCACTATAGATCAAGCGATACAAGGAGATTACACACTTAAGTCACTCAAACACTCTCTCGGTGTTTCCCAAACCCCAATTTAATCCAAACCCAAGTCACGACACAAAATTACCACACAAGCTCAAAACAAACGCTAAAAAAGAACTCCTTTTCTTGATCGCGCTTCAGCTTGAAGACATGCGGCTCCTCCTTTTCTCTCGTACAGGTGCAGCAGCAACACCCTGAAAAGAAGACCTCTTTTGCGGCTCCCTTTTATGACTTCTACGTAGGGTTTTGGCCGGCAACTTTTCAGAAGCCCAAAAGAAGAAAATCTGCATAATATTTGCTTTTATACGTGTGTGCCCAAGGTCAAAAGTTTGACCTTGGGCCCCTCCTCCTCCTTAGAGCGAATTCACGTGCAGTATTCGCGGACTCCTTTCTCTCTCGGTTCTTCGCGGAGAAGCTTCACGCGACTTTCCTTTTCTATTTCGTAAAGGATTCCACATCAAACAACTTTCCTCCTTTATTTTATTTTTATATTTCCTTCGCGAGTCTACCGAATTTTGCGTTTTAGCAAATGCTCAAACTCGAGTCATATTTAACAATCTCCACCTTGGCTCGATATTTGAGCCAAATTACAATCGCTTCGTAAAAATTTAAATTCTGCTGCTACTTTCCCATAGCCCCCAATGGACTCAACCGCCACAGATATTATTCAAGTTTAAGCCTCGCTTGAATTTCGCCATAATCGAGGACCTCACCAGAATACCAACTCCACATGCATCTTTAACTGCTTCGCAAGGATTTTCTGACGCAACCTCCTCAATCGTAGATAAAACAAAACCATTGTTGCATCCATATCTATCAGGAGATCGAAAATGTACCTTGTTAATTTCAGCAGTTACAACAACCATTGGCTCTATAGGCTCCATCTTGCTATGAACACCATCTGTGTCAATTACTTCGCTAGTACTCGTACTTGCTACCTCAGGAGTTTCTGGTTGCAACTCCACCTCAAGCTGAACACCGTCTAGATCCGTATTAGTACTGCCACAAACACTCCTAGCCAAAAGTATTGGAGACTCATCAAGGGTAACTTCTCTGCTGTTAACAAGTGAATTTATATCTAGGCACCACAACAGATCACCCCGCTCACCTTGTGCATAGCCATGGAATATGCACCTTGCCCTCCCATCGAGCTTACCATCACGCACTCGGAAATAACACGGGCAACCAGACATTCTAATAATAAAATAATCAGCAACGTTACCTGACCACACTTCTTCATCAGGAGTTCGCCATTCAATACCAGTTGATGGGGATCTTTTCACCAGGTAGCTTACCGTACTTAGCACATCAACCAGGAATCTCCTAGCCATACCAGCACTAGAGATAATTTTTCGGGCCATCTCTAGTAATGTTCTGCTCGTCAATTTTGCAAATTGTTGTGATTTATTGGCACTAGTTTGGTGTTTCACTATGCTATCTTTCATGTAGAATTTATTTGCCAACTCTGAGCAAAATTCCATGCTATTGTCAGTCTGCACATACTTGATCGACGTACTAGTCTCCATCTCAATCAAAGCTTTTGACTACAAGATCCTGACACCAGCATTAAACTTATGCCTTGGCACAAACACCCAGGTCTTCATCGAGCAGTCAAAAGACTCTCGAATATATGCATTCGACGTCTCTGCAGCGAAATTTATCACTGTCTCACCTTGAAGTTTACACAGGCTATCATGCTTGATTCCTTTCATTATCACCAGGGCACCTCGAACAACCTTCAGAACTCCACTTTTTGAAGAATACCTGCAACCAACTGAATCTAGGGCACCCAAGGAAATTAAGTTCTTTTTTAATTCTGGAACATGCCTCACTCCAGTCAATGTCCTCATGATACCATCATGCATTCTGATTTTAACATCACCAACACCCACAATATCGCACTCAGCGTTGTTCCCTAACTGGACTTTACCACTACCCGTGCACTGATAAGTGATAAACCAATTTCTATTTGGTGTGACATGAAAAGAACAACTAGAATCCATAATCCATCCATCAAACGATGAATAATCAGTGATAGGCAAGACATAATCAGCATTATCTACTACAGCTGCAACATTATCTGTAGAATCAACTATAATTCCCTTACCCTTCTCATTCTTCAGCTTAAGGCAATCCCTTCTAAGATGCCCCATCTTGCCACTGCTCCAATAGACAACATTAGCAGTCCTAGATTGACTACATCTGTTCATATTAGTACTACCATTACCCACACGTGTTACAGATCTTCCTCTATTTTCACCTACTAGAGTAGTAGATACAGATTTGCCAGATTCTCTTCTACGAATGTCCTCACTCAGAATCAAATCTCGAACCCCATCAAACGTCAAACTTGTTGACCCAGAGGAATTACTAACAATAGTAACGGTAGTATTCCAACTATCAGGCAATGAGGATAATAGAATCAAAGCATGTACCCCATCTTCAAAATCAATCTCAACTGAACTCAATTGACTAACAATCACATTGAATTCATTGATATGATCTGCAACTGACGCACCTTCTTTCATCTTCAAGTTAAACAGACGTCGCATCAAACAGACCTTGTTGATCGCAGAGGGCTTCTTGTACATATCCGACAAGGCTTGCATTAAATCAGCAATGGTCTTCTCCTTCAGGATGTTAAACGCGACGTTACGAGCCAACGTTAGCCGAATAACACCCATAGCTCGTCTATCCAGCAAATCCCAATTAGCTTGCTTCATTGTCTCTAGTTTCTCTCCAAATAAAGGCAAGTGCAGATTTCAATCTGCATCTTCCAGAAACTAAAATCCTTCCCATCAAATCTGTTGATTTTCACTTTTACTTATTTTTTCGCCATCGATTCGCTTCAACTTAGTCAAACCTAGCTCTAATACCACTTGCTGCGATAGGGCGAGCGATCGAACAAAATATAGACGGAAGAAGAAAAATAAATTGGACACTGGATTTATGTGGTTCAGTCGTAAAGACCTACGTTCACGGGGAGAGCAGCAGCGAATTTCACTATAGATCAAGCGATACAAGGAGATTACACACTCAAGTCACTCAAACACTCTCTCGGTGTTTCCCAAACCCCAATTTAATCCAAACCCAAGTCACGACACAAAATTACCACACAAGCTCAAAACAAACGCTGAAAAAGAACTCATTTTCTTGATCACACTTCAGCTTGAAGACATGCGGCTCCTCCTTTTCTCTCGTATAGGTGCAGCAACAACACCTTGAAAAGAGGACCTCTTTTGCGGCTCCCTTTTGTGACTTCTATGTAGGGTTTTGGCCGGCAACTTTTCAGAAGCCCAAAAGACGAAAATCTGCATAATATTTGCTTTTATACGTGTGTGCCCAAGGTTAAAAGTTTGACCTTGGGCCCCACCTCCTCCTTAGAGCGAATTCACATGCAGTATTCGCAAACTCCTTTCTCTCTCGGTTCTTCGCGGAGAAGCTTCACGCGACTTTCCTTTTCTATTTTGTAAAGGATTCCGCAGCAAACAACTTTACTCCTTTATTTTATTTTTATATTTCCTTCGCGAGTCTACCGAATTTTGCGTTTTAGCAAACGCTCAAACTCGAGTCATATTTAACATATTTGTAAAGCCCAACTACTGCAAATAAGTTGCGAGAAAATCCCATTCAACCCTATCATAAGCCTTATTCATATTAGATTTCAGAATAAGATTGAATCTTTTTGTTCTTATTCTTACTTTAAACTAGTGAAGTACTTCCTGAATGACCATGATATTATCTTGTATCTGTCTGCCACTCACAAATACTGCTTGTTCTGGTATGATCAATCTAGGGAGCCAAATCTTAAGTTTGTTAGCCATAACTTTAGAGATAATCTTATAAGCGAAGTTACACAGACTAATGGGATGATACTGGTCGATGCTTTCTGGATGATGTATTTTAGGAACCAGGGCCAGAATCGTTCTGTTTAAGTTAGGCTGCATACAACTTGATTGAAAGAACTCTTGAATAGTTTTGACAATTGTTGTTTTGATGATATTCTAGTGATGCCTGTAGAAAAGACCATTGAGGCCATCCGGTCCAAGAGCCTTGGAAGCACCCAACTGGAAGGTAGCTTGGTATACCTCCTCTTCTGTTACCGTACTCATTAATTGATCATTCATTTATGGTGTGACTACTGCTGGACATTGTTCTAGAAATGGGTGAAAGTCTCGGGTTCCCATTGATTGATATAGTTGAGAAAAGAAACCCATAGTCATAGCTTTGAGCTGTTCTAGCTCCCGTATCCAGTTCTGGTTTTCATCTTTAAGCATACAAATTCTGTTTTTTTGTCTTCTTTGCACTGTACATGCATGGAAAAATTTTGAATTTTTATCACCCCATGTCAACCAGTTAAGACGTGAACGCATAGCCCAGAACTGCTCCTCTTAATTCCACAGCTTTTGGATTTCAGCTCTAATTGATGTGGCTAACTTCTTATCTCCCATCTGATAATATTTCCTGTTAGTAATGGTTTGTAGATGTTGCTGTAACTGAAGAATGCGCTGCTGGGCATTACTAAAACGAGACTTGCTCCAGCTAGCTAGCTTGAGGGAGACTACCTATAGTTTTGAGGTTAAAGAGGTATGACTACTCTCCCATGCTGATTGAATCACCTCTTTACATTCATAATGTTGACCCTAGAAAGCTTCGTAATGAAAGGTCTTTGGTGGCTTGACAGATTGATAATGAGTGTGCAGCATAAGTGGACAGTGATCTGAGCCAATAGATGGAAGATCAAGCACTTCTGCAGAAGGATATAATAAACTCCACTCCAAGGAGCAAAATACTTGATCTAACTTCTCCTTCACCAGAGCATCCCCCGCTCTATTATTAGACCAGGTAAATTCACACCCTTTACTTTCCAATTCTATTAAAGAGCAGTCATTGATCAATTTCCGAAAAGATGACATTCTAGAATAAATTGCTGGTCTTTTGCCTACTTTCTCCCAGGGGGATAGGAAATCATTGAAGTCCCCTACGCACATCCAAGGTAAATGATTTGCTGCGTAGATTAACCTGATGGTATCCCAAAATTCCTGCCGAGCTTGATATGTTGCAAGGGCATGCAGGCATGTTATATGCATCGAAGCAGTTGTCATCAGATCCAGAACTATGAGATCTACAAAATTCTGCCTCGAAGTAAGAACAGTAACATAAAAAAGGTCAGTCCAAAACACTGCAAGTCCTCCAGACAAACCTGCTGGATCCCTAAAAAAAGAGTGAGACAAATGAAAATGATGTTGTAAGTTCTTCAAAACTGATCCTATGTTCTTTGTTTCCATCAAGAAAACTAAATCGGGCTTTTCAGAGGCTAGCAAAGCCTTTAGGGCTTGAATTGTTAGGGGATTACTCAACCCCTGACAATTCCAACTTAATAGTTTCATTTGGAACATGGTGGCTATTGAGGGCCGGCTGCCAAAGCCCTAAGAGAGTGATCATCAGCCATCAACACTGGGGTGTCCAACAGTTGGGTTTCATCCAAATCAGAAGAGTAATTAGATCGAGTCTCATAAGGGGAATATCGCTTAGTTTTCTTGCTTGATCCCACTGTTGCCTGTGTTCTAAGGATTTTGTGTTTCTTTTGTTGAGGAATGTCCATGGAAGGAATTTGAATACTCTTTAACTTGGCATTTGTAGGTACCAAGTTTGTTGTTCTGGAGACTGGATTAACAGTATCCATCCTAGTGGAAGTCCCTGATGGAATAACAGGGGTCAAAATAGGAGCCTCTGAAACAGGAGCTGTTAGAGGTAAAGCTGGGAGGGGGAGGGGCATCGTTGGAGGGGTTTCAGGTACGGTCTCTTCCATAGGCTCTACTGGAGATTTAGGATTGTAAAAAGCATCCCAATAGGGGCTAAGCTGTCTGACCTCTGCCCTTAGCCACGGGCCATAGACCATTGTTTCTTGACCCTTAAATTGAGCGTCCTCATAAGGGTAATCTTTACATGAGGCTGCATAATGCCCAAGTTTCCCACAAGAATAACAATAGTGGGATAGTCTCTCATAACAAAAATCGAGCCATAGAGGTTTTCCTGCGATGCTAATGAGCTTGCCCGTCGTTAAAGGTGCTTGCAGGTCAATTTCAATGCGAACCCTCCTAGAGGTATCCGATTTCACTTCAAGCACTCTTCCCAGCTACTGCACTGCTCTACTTAGAAGTTGAGGAGTATTCCATTCCAAAGGTAAGCCTATTACATGAACCCAAAATGCACACTTGGAGAAATCATAACAATGTAAAGGAGTATTTGGTTGCCATGGACGTAGGTTGACTAGATGACCAAAGAATAACCAAGGGCTTCCATCTAATATACACCGTTTTTCTATTTCAGATCGAAATTTGATGATGTAGAGCCCACCATTGCTAGAAGAGATGTCAACGTGATCAACACGCCACGCTTTCTTCATCGCTATTTGAAAAGCAAGTAAATTTATAGTAGGGTTGGTGAAGATATTACCCATAAGGATGAGTCGACACTCTTTAATGTTGTTCGTTGCATGTACATCTTCCCATACCTCCAGTTCTTGTTCCGAACATAGTCGTCCCAGACGGTGGCACAGTGAAGCAATTCACGATGAGTTGTCATTCTCATCTGTAGCCATAATGAAAAGTGAAGTTACTAAAATAGATTAATTGACAGGAACCCAATTCAGAGCACAAGCTTTCTTGAGTTGCATGTCAAGGATCGACCACATGCAACACTGAAACTTTGGAAGCAAAGCAAGGTAAGCAACCAGTAGCCCAATGGACAGGGTAGAGAAATAGAGAAGATCTTCGATGAATGACGGAAAAGGTAGAATCTTCACATGCAATTCCAGTGACGACAACAGAGCTTAATAAGGATGAAAGCAATGAGAGTCGGAGGTGGTGCAGCTAGAATGTGAAGTATATGAGAAGAAGCAAGAAGAGGAAGGGAATATAGAGGAAGACATGAAGGCAAACTCGAGCATGTCGCGAGAGAGAACTCTATCATAACCGAGAGAAAAGCCAGACGTCAATAAAAGTAAACGTTAAACAGGTAAACTTTAATAAGCTGTTTGTATCGTTAAAAATGGCATAATGATTAACAAACTAGAATCCACGTACACCTTTTCTGTTTATTTTATAATCCATCAGAATAACCAGAAATTGCAAAATAATTAAGAGAGAACTATGAAATCATATTTGTAGAGTGTTATATATCATGACGTCATTTGGGAATGCAAAAGAATACAAGCATCAATGAAGCATATTTAAGTAATAACATACAATATTTACGAAAAAACATATGAGACTTATTGAAAGAAAAGTAAATATATTAATGAGAGATAGAAAATAGACATAGAAGTACCCATTTTTCTCACTTGGATGCACATCAAGAAGTCAATTAAATGATTTTCTTTCTACCAGAAGGGGAAGTTGTTCTTCAAATCTAAACTTGTAACAAATTATTGTTGGGCCACATGCTATAGAGCCTCATCAATCATTCGTCCTCATCTCCATGGAGTAATTCACCACATTAAATGTAGAGGTACTCCTACTATGCAACTCGACATAAAGGGCAATATAGCTTGGAGTTGGTGATGTATTCTCAAGCTACACTTGCTCTAACACCTATTATCTTTGGCCAATCATACTATTGCAAAAAGATATACAAGGAATTTAGATAGGAGGGACTAGCTGTGGATTGCTACAATTGATTTGGACTAGTGGTATTGGCTAGCATAATTTTATCAGCTGACTTTTTTATAAGGATAGGCTATCAATAGCAATTAGGGGTGTACAAAAGAACTGGGATCCGCTTGGACCGCCTGGAACCGGACCTGAACCACTCGGAACGTGCGGTTCTTGAGGGAACCGGTCCGGTTCCTAGTTCCAATTTATGGGAACTGGTGGGTACTGGTCTAGTTCCCGGTTTTATGGGCGGATCCGCCCACCTGCCCACTCGGACCAGACCAATTAATATTTAATATTAAAAAAAAAATTACTAAAACAAACTCTAGCGAAACCAGACCATTTTCCCTCTTTTCCCCTCTTTTCTTCTTTTCCCTCACGTGGGCTGGGCCCAATCCATTTTTCATCTTTTCCGCGGTTCGGCCCTCTCCTCTTCTTCTTCCTCCTTCCTTCCTCGTGTTGGACAATGGACACCATGCTCGGTGAAGACTAATGGAATGCAGGATGACCTAGGGCAGAGAGAGAGGAGGGTAGACCGGCAACAGAGGGGACGCTTTGCAGGAGCCATCAATGCCGCCGAATGAAGCATTGCGAGATCTGGCAAGAAACCCGGACGAAGGGGATGTCTTAGCGGATGCCTTTGATGCCGAGCAGGCCTATGCGGAGAAGGTGGGCTTAGACGCCGGGTTCGACCAAAAGGGAGGCCGGTTGGCATGCCCAGGACCGGTAGCAGAAATGCCCCTGTCGACCGAACCCTCCAGCCTATAAATAGGGCCTCCTGGAGCTGGATGAAGGGGGTCGAGTAGAGATGATGTGAGAGAGAGAGAGAGAGAGAGAGAGAGATTTGTGAGATGTTGAAAAGAGAGGGGGGATCGAGTGAGATCTAAAAGCTGTGAGTAAGGGTAGAGTGTGAGGGAGAGAGCCGCCGTCGACCACCACCTTTGAACCGTAACCAATGACCCACCCCGACTTCTCTTTCATGTCAAAATCACCGTAGATTTTGTCCCCCTTTGTTTTCGACTTTTCTGATATGGGGTCGGTTTCCTAAGGATCTTGGCTCAGAGTTGCACGAGGCGGACATACGTAGCCCAACCTATCGAGCTCATCTGCCGCCCGACATCAAAACCCTAGTGACCCACGACGCTATAGCTCGCCTCCGCGTCGACCGCCATGCTAGTAGCTGCGAGTGCCCTTTGCCTGCTCGCTTGTCACCACGACGCCATAGCTCACCTTCACGTCAAGATCGGTTCCATGGATCCACCCGGGAGTCAAATCGGACCGGCGGTCCAATTCCTGGGTGGATCCATGCAACAAATGGGTGGATCCTGGTTCCAATTTTTCGGAACCGGTCCTTAGTGGGCGGTTCCCAGTTTTAGGTCAAGAACCGCCCGCTCGGACCATGCACACCCCTAATAGCAATAGCCAAATCACGATAGCTGTCTTCGGTTGATATTAAGTGTAATTTTTTTTATGACTGGTATAGAGGACAAAAACCACTTAATTCTTTAAGTGCACTTGGACAAGTAATATATAACACAATATTTTAGCACAAAATGGAATTTGATGTGCGATAGAAGGTTGGAATTTAGAATTTCAGTAGATGATCAGGGCCACAAAGAGCAAAAACTTGGAGGCGAGACTCATCAAGCTGTTTGTCCCAATGCCTATCTATTGCATTTGAATGGAACACAATTGCAAACGATTTCAACACAAGTCAATTGAACCTAATTTTCCGTTGGATAGGATTTGAAAGGTTGTAGAGTTAAGTCATCACTCTACCAACATTGTAAACCTTCCCAGGCAAATGTTTTATTGGCTATTGTGTGGAGGCTTCCTTCCTTCATCTTCTCACATAATTAGTCTCTTTGTAATGCTGAGGGATTCCCTTAAACTTTTGTACCTCATTTGACTAATGATATTCATATATTTACACAAGAAGAAGAAGAAGAAGAAGAAGAAGAAGAAGAAGAAGAAATGGTTTCTCATCAAACAACCTGACCCTATGACTCAATTACACTTTTATGACAAGTTTTAAGATTCATAATACATATTTCACAATTTCCCAATCACTTTAGTACTAAAACTTTAATATGATACTTATTTGAGTGCCATAACTTTTTAGTTGATCATTTCAGAGCCGTTACTTTTAAAAAATATTCACAAGTACCAAAAGTCTGTGTGGCATGACACTTATGATGAACGTTTTTCAAAAGTTATATCACTCACACGATATACTGAAAATTTATTATAGTCAAGTGAAATTCTTTTAAAGTCATGAGATTTATGTGACCGATTGAAAAAGTGGAGCACTTATGTAAGTACCGTATGAAAGTCATGATACTTATAATGTCCTTATTTCTATGAATTAAATCAAATTAGGTTGGACCATGAAATTCTAGGACCTCTTAGTCTCAAAGTCTCAAATCATTTCAAGCACTCCGAACCATCAATATTGCATGAGGCCATAATACTCGAGTGACTCAATTATGCTCAGAAGTTGTATACCCTTTAATCCGACAATCAAGTGAAATTCTTTTAAAGTCACGACATAAATAACGTATGAAAATTATGATACTTATAATATCCTTATTTCCATGAATCAAATCAAATTAGTTTGGACCATGAAATTCTAGGACCTCTCTATCTCAAAGTATTTCAAGCACTATGAATTGCCGATTTCGCGTAAGGTCATGATACTTGAGCAACTCGATCATGGTCAGAAGTTGTATACTCCTTAATCCCACAAATGGCACCTTTAGTATACATCAATACACCTCATCTTGCAGGAGACCAATGCAAAGAAGAACATTGAATACCGTTGTCTTGTGGGAAAAAGATATTAGAAGTGCCAAAAATTATATATGACACTCACTTTAGTATCCAAAGTTTTCTTTGGGATAACTTAAGTGCTACTTTTAAAAGAAAAAGATCAACGCGCGGACCCCTAAAGTGTCATAACTTGGCACATAGGGATACTTAAGTGCCATAACTTACGAGAGTGACACTTAAGTGCCAAAATCGGAGCAAAATGGATCACTTAAGCGTTAATCTGGTCAAAATCCGACCAAAATGCTGACGTGACGATTTTTTGACGAAGCAAGTGCAAAACGGCATCGTTTTGGTGCTGACGTGGTAAAAAATAATATAAAAATTAAATAAATTAAATTTATTAAAAATATTTATAAATAAAAAAATTAATATTAAAAAAATTAAAAAAATAAAAAATAAAAAAAGAAAAGAAAAGGGGGAGGTGGCTAAGGGCTCGGCTGCCGCCTGTCGCAAGAAGGGCCAGCGACGGAGGAGGGAGGGTCAGCCAAGGTCACCGGACCTTGGCTAGGGGCTGGGGTCACTAGCCCTTGGCTAGGGCTCAACGACCTTAGTCGACCTTGCCCCCTCCGTCGCCGACCCTTCTTGGCAGTAGTGGGGAGGCGGCTTATAGGAAGAAGCCCTGTCAAATAGAGATTTTTTCTTTCGACCATATTTCGATTGTTAATACGATATAGAAGGACCGCCCTTAGCCGCCTCCCCGCCTTTTTCTAATTATTTTTATTATTTTTAAAAAAATTAATATTAATATTTTTATTTTTAAATATTGTAAATAAATTTAATTAATTTTTATATATTTTTACCATGTTAGCACCAAAATAACGCCGTTTTTATATTATTTGGCCATGTTAGTGTGCAAAATGACGTCGTTTTGCATTTAATTCACCAGAAATTGTGTATGTCAGCATTTTGGCCGGAGTGGCACTTAGGTGATCAATTTCTCTTCGAATGTGGCACTTCACTTTCATAAGTTATGGCACTCAAGTGTCATTTTGTGCCAAGTTATGGCACTTGAAGCAATCTTTTGCTGAAAAAGATCACTTAAGCACTAACTCCAATCTGGATCGTGAGAAATTTGACGTGGCCATATTTTAATAATTTCTCAATCCTACGTGGGCTATCGGCATGTCCAATTAGCATATAACTTGTAAATGATATTGCGTAGCAATTTAGAAAGTGATTACTTTAGTGCCAATCATTTATAAAAAAAATGATCACTTTAGTGTCAGTGATAGTTAAAAAGTGATCATTTTAATGCCAATCTCAATGAGAAAGTGATCACTTTAGTGTTAAAAAAATGGCACACATATTACATTTTTAATTATAAAAGCCACATTATTTCTTTGATTGGAATTTTTGCCGGAGGCACTTAAGTGATCATTTTTTGTTCCAATTTGACATTTAAGTGAGTTGGTGAAAATTTTTGGCATTAAAATGAGTATTGTATACAACTTTTGCACTTCTATTGTCCTTCTTCCATCATCTTGTTGTAAAATTTTGAGAATTGCAAACTGGACATGAAAAAATTGACGAAGGCCGAGACGTGTAATAGCCATCCTCAAAAGTAAATTCCACCCCTCACAAAGTGCAGAAGATGTGTCGTGGTTATCCTCCAGGATTTAACAAACCTTTTAAATAGTGTACATTACACCATTTTGGTAAAGTAGGACTCGCATGAAATGCATAACCATTGGAGAGCAAAAGAATTGAGTATTTCGTGTGTGAAAATTTGCAGGTGCATAGATTGGGACATATCAAATAATGAACAAAGAGGTCCGTATGTGTAGAAGAAAGACGGGATTATATAGGCAAAAGCTAGTTTGACTAAGAATAAATGTCACGACAGCTCGTGAAATAACTAAGCATCGGCCAGCACATCAAATAAGCTTAGGCTAGTGGAAAGTCATCTATGGTCGAAGGTCACACGTATGGCTATTAGATTTAGCGTGAATAGACATTTTGAAAAACACTTCACATAACAATTTCCCACATATTTCAGAAGGTATCCTAAAGAATAGAAATAACGAATTCTGGTTTCGTAGTGGAGTGCAATACAATCTGGTGTCTTCTGTTCTATGAACCGGACTTGGAAATAATGCGATATACCTTACACAACCAATGATGAAGCTTATACCTGCTATGAACCGAGGTTGTCAGTTAGAGACTTCACTCATCACTTTATACCCCCACAATATTTGTTATCCAACTCAATTATGTGCTAATAGGCCGTTCTCACATCTGCTAATACATAGGTGATATAGGGATTTGGCAATAAATCTCCTAAGAGTGGACCCACTCCATATTCATATAGGCGATTCCCTTAAGTGCACAATTCAATAAGTACACCACCCTTAACATTTTGGAATTCATAAAGAGCGTAACCCATCCTCACTTAATATGCAATTTAGCGCCAATCACATAAATCATAGGAGGGAGGGACTTTTTTACATTTTTGGTGCTATAAGATCAACTAAAAGGCTTGTTATAAGCCATATGAACCTACTTCAAGGGATCTCCACTACAATACCCACATATTAGTTGGGTTACCGCCATCATAGAAATCTCAAATTGGCATGAATCTCATTCCTCTCGATATTTCAATTATTTGTTTTCTTCTAAAAAATTAGTCAGAGAATTGGCCAAATTTTCTTTCGACTTCAGATAATCGATTGATATAACTCCACGTTACAGCAGCTGGTTTAAGAAATAATGTTTCAATGGAATGTGCCTCCTCTTGTCATCGTGTGCTTTATCTTAAGCTACGGCTATTGTAGTTTGGCAATTAGAGTATGGACACGTAGGTTGTTGGTTGAATGCACAACAAAAGTTCTGTTAGGAAATCCCTCAACCACTCGGTTACGGTCTCATTACTTCCCAACTCAAGAGCTTTAAAGTTTGAGTCAAAAGTGGATTTTGAAAGAATAGATTGTTTAGCTGATTGGAAAGATACTACACCCCCACCGAGGGCGAATCATAACCGGTAATAGCTTCATCTCATTTGAATTTGAGATTGAAATAGCATCATTGAATCCTTCTAACTTAACACAAAGCCCCCCATCATACCAAGTATGATAACTATATCATGAATGTGTACAGACTGGTTAGTGACTCATCTCTACTAGTGACGCATCCTATAGGGCGGGGAACATATAACATGTAGTCATGCCTCCAAAATTATAATTGTTGAATTATAATTTGATCTTGATAAATGAGAAATCCCTAATTATAGGTGTATCACTCCGAAGAGCAGAATAAGCTATGGCTAGAGTCCATTTTACTAAGTATGTTAATTCTATTGTGAATGTGCGAGGACTGGTTAGCGACTTATCCCTACTAGTGATGCATCCTATAAAGTGGGGAACATATAGCATGTAGCCATGCCTCCAAATCATAATCGTCAAACCATAATTTTATCTTGATAAATGAAGAATCCCTAATTATAGGGGTATCACTTTCCAGGATGAAAAAGGCTATGGCTAGAGCCCATATCATTTGCAAACATGCACCATGTCATAACAATTTATATAATGTGCATTTACATCAGATCAAACATACATACACACACACACACACACACACACACATATATATATATATATATATATATATTTAACTATATATATACATATACAAATATATATATTTAATTAAATATATACGTTCATTTTATGTTATAAAACAAAAAACCCCAATCATGTGTTTTTCCATCCAAGTTCATATACTATCTTCAATTGAAAACAATTATTCGGCTGCATTCTCATAATAGATATGTCTAATTAAGTGAGGTTAGTCTTTGAAAAGATAAGATGGTATATTTGTTGACATCTAATTTTTAGTCGACACAACAAAAAGACTGAGATTAAGGCATTCGATTATGATGGAACCCGTTTCTTGACCAAAAAGCATTGTTTTTCATTCTTTATTTTGCATTGTCATTTTTAACAATTTCCTAATCATTTTCAAGAAAAGTCTAAAAGGTCAAATAGTTGATTTTTTGGTCAAAACTTTGAACAAAAGTCAATCCAAAAGTTAAACCCGAGTCAAAGTTAGTTTTTGCCAAAAAGATGTCAAATGGCTTTAATTTGACTTTAGTTAAGTCAATTTTAAAAAATTTCAAAGATTTGACTCAAAAATCAACCTTTTAGGAAAATTTAACTAAACAGTTGACTTTTAGTTAAATCTTTGACCAAAAAGTTGAAAATAATTAAAAGTCCACAAAACACTTTGTTTTAGTGTTAATTTGACTTTAGTGTCAAGAATTTTGTAAAATTCGATTAAGAACCTTATTTTCCAATTTTTTCGATTTTAGGTTCAAAATCGAAAAAAAAATTACTTTCATTTTAGTCACAATTAGGTTAGCTCCTTCTACAACATTTGGTCTATGGACTAATTCTCATTCATTCATTCACTCAATTTCAAGAATCGTCACGTTGAAATGTGAATTGCCATTTTAAGCCATAATTAGGTGGTTGGAATTGATCCTTCACGAGGTGTGAACGGACAAATTGTAATTCACTTGTTTTCTTAAAAAAAGTCCAAATTCAGAGTTCATTTTGAGAAATTCACATGGGAACTTCCCAATTTGAAGAATTTTGCTCTCTTGGATATAAGAAATTTGAAGCAATCGAATTTCAATTGAAGAAATTCAAGTCGATCCATTCAAGATTAAAGTTTAATTTCATCAATTAAGGTCTAATTTCGATAATAGACCTTGATTCATTTTTGGCCTAAGTCTCATGGACTCAATTTAAAGTCAATTTGAATACAATAGGTTATCCTAAGCATGAGTAATTAGTTGAATATGTTTATCACAATATTAAATTCAATTTCAATTCATTTGCGATTTTGAGCGAAGGATTGCAAAATTGCCCATTTTAGCTTATAATGTTCAATCATGTATACCCATGATCCAGGTTCACTATTTTTGATAGTAATCATTTAGTTAAGTCAATAGAAAACCCATAAATTGTATTTACGGGGTTTATTAGGCTTCATTTGATTAGAATTAGATAATTTCTCTTCAAATTGGATAATTTTTCTCTTCAAAGGACCAAATTGCATGAATTTTGGACCTACAAGAATTGCTTGGTTAAGAACCAACAAGAACTAGTTAGAACTGGTTAAGAATCGACATGAACTGGTTCGACTGGTCATTGACGAGGTAGGCCAATTCAGCCCCTTGCTAGCTAGTTCTAATTAGCGGTGGTTGGTTTCGTGATCCTTGCCATGTGTATTTTATTCCCATGTCTTACATTTTCAAGAGTTTGTGCAATAGCCTTTGAATTTTATGAAATTACGATTTTTCCCCTAATTAGCCCCTAATTACGATTCTCGTTTTAAACCCTGATTTTTGCTAACTGAATCCATCTGATTAGTCATAGGACACATCTTAAGTGAGATTAACCTTTAATCAATTTGACTTGGTCATTAAATCAAAATTTGACGCTTGAATTGAACCGATGATCAAGCTTTGCCAATTAGGTCCTAGTGTAAAAGGCATTTTCCCTCCAAAATGCAAAAGGGAGCTCATTTGCATATCTAATTTCTCTCACAAGAATTTTTTTTTTCTCTTTCTCCCCAAATTTTTTCCAACCATTTTCATTCCCTCTCCCTCTTCTGCACGCCGGTCGTTGACCACTAATATCGCCCTTCATCAGCATTTTGCCTTGCCGACGCCATCGCCCAACACCTGTCTTGATGTCTTCGCTCCTCTGTCACAAGTCTAGATCACTAAGGAGGCAATCGGAGCTTCCCGTCCGATGGCTCCTTGCTGGTCTTAAAACCGGTGCTTGTCTCCTTTTTGATCGGTGATCGGCGGTCACTCTTGACGCTCTTGACCGTTTCTGATCTAACCTCAGAGGTAAGAGACTGATTAAATAGCCATCGAATTGTCTCCGGTGGTTGGTTTTGTTTCGGTGATCTAGAATTGGTCGGATCCAAATCGGTTCCTTCGATCGCCTGAATCAGCAGTCCAATAACCTTGATCAATGAAACAGCTATCATCGATATGTTCTTCAAGTAATCCCCGACCTTGCCATGGTCAGGGATCTGCGAAAGAGCCTCCGATTAGCTTTTTAGAGGTCAATCTCCTCGCCGACATCCAAGGCTAGTCCAATTTAGATCGGTTCTATTCCAACCTTGGATTGGCGGTCCAACTGTGCCGGTCCAACCCTAGGTGATTTGATCAGCATCCTCGGGCCGCGATTGTGTTTCGGCGCAAAAGGTAAGTAATCTAACCTTGAATCTGAAGATGCGAGATCAACATCACCGATCGGGGCTAGGAATTAAGTTAAAATTTATATAATATACCTAGATCTAAGACTGATGATGTGATTGAATGATCTGCTGAAGATTTGTTCACTGAAGATAAACTTGAATTTGTTTGAATGTGAATAGTGTTAATCTACAAATGAGGTACTGGATTAGGTTTTCCGACTTCGAGCCCTTCTAGTTAGAAAATAGACTTTAAGAGCTTCGATTTGATAGGTCGCATGTCCCAAACGGACATTGATTGGTTATTGAAAATTACATTTGAAGTCGGTCAATTCTAAGTAGTTATAGGTCGGTTTGAAGTTCTGACTTTGTTCCCATTTTTTTTTTTATAATAATTTTCATTCCGATTTTGTGTGTAGAATCCGCGAAAAATTCCTTCACAAAATTTGTACGAGATTGTTTCATTTATAACATATATTTTTTTCCAGAATTTTTAAAGATGTTTTGATTCAGCAAAATATCGAAAACCGAACCTAGGTCTATCTGCCATACCCTAGGTCCGAATTGCATTCGTATGAAATTGAGATTGTGGATAAGTCCATTGGACTTCATGTCCTTCATGAGACTTGTAATACATGTCATGTGTGTTCTAAAGAGGTATGATTCACATGATTTGGTCATCGTTTGATATGTCAATTGCATGCACAAATATGTTTAATTACTGCTGTAATTAGTGCATCTCATGATATGCCTTTGTATTGTTATTTTCATATAGGATTGTGTGATTAAAATTGAATCTAGATGTCCATCACGAAAAATGTTCATTACGTTGCATTCCACATGTAGATTTTTTCGTGAGATTTTTACACATCATTAGATCGTCAAGATTAAGCATGTTTTGTGATGGGTGTCGTAGATTAGGGGCTTACCATGAGCCTACATAAATACATTTGTTTGGGTTTCTTAAAGACCAAATCATGCATCAATGCCTTATTGACATTTAAAGTGTGTATTACAAATGTCGCGTTTATATATGGCATGTCATAATTGAATTCATTTGGTATGTAAAAATCATTCGTTAATTAGGCCAATGGTATTTGAAATTCATTGAACACGTCATTCCTAGTTCTAGGTCATTTTACAATATTGATGGATGGTGCGATTCTTTTGCATCTCGAATTAGGATTAAATATTTTATTGAAATCATTGTCGCATCCAATCCTTCATCATATGCGAGTTTCATACCATTCACACATTGTTCAATGGTCTTTTGAACTATTAAACATTTACCATGTTCTGTTTTGCAAATGGCCGATTTGCATGCTTTCACGAGCATTGATTTTCAAATGTTAACTTAATCTCGATTAGATTGGAACCTTCTAAGAAGTCATGAACTCGTCCGGATCTTTCAAATGCCACTGATTTTGTGTGATTTGCTCACCATTTGTCCCCTTTTTCATTTTTTTTTTCCAATTTAGGTTAGAAATCCGACTTAGCTAAAACTCGGAACTCCTGTTTTACCCCTATTTAGTTAGATTTTTGCTATTTTTGTGTGATTTTTTTGTTAGAGATTTTAAAGTCAGATCCTTAATGAACTTTATTCATTACTTTTTTTACTACGTTGTGGTTTTACATTTTTCAGACCTTGTTTACTAGGTCAAATTTAAGTGGCAATGGCACGTTACCCTATTATTCTGTGAAATTTCTTAATGAAGTTTGTTCCCTGTGATATTGTGCACATTGTGTAATTTTCTTGGGACGATTTATCAATGGGTCTCCTTCCCATTTTTGCTAATTTTTTTGTCCTATTTGTAATGTTTTGTTGCAAATCCTTGCTGTGATTTTATATTAGGATTTTTTTTAGAGTGACTTGCATGTGGAATTAGTATTCATCATCTTCATGAAATCCATTCCAAATTCCTTAATCCTCATTGTTGAAAATTTTCAATAATTGAATAATCTTTTGATGACATTTTCTCCAAAATTGACTGGAAATGTTGACTTTGCATATCGAAGTGAATTTGGTGCATGTGATGCTTTCGACATTAATTGTTTAAAATCTTTTAAATTTTGGATTTGATATTGAAATTGTCAAGATTTGGATCATATTTAAAATGCCAGCGACACTTGAGAGTGTATGATATACGCCCCATACTAGCCTTGGCAATTAAATGCATTCCATAGCTAAGATGTTCCTTTGTCTAAATGTTTTGCTTTCCTTTCTCAACATTTCAAACACATCCAAATCTTTGAAGCATCACATAAACCACACATGCATGAAACCATTCCATTTGTTAGAAATGCTTGTGATTGTGATTGGCGCCTGTCCAATGTTGGTTCACTGAAAATTGTTTGATTGTTTGAGAAATAAGGCTTGACGGTTGCCTACATGTTTATTTCTCATAATGCATGGGAATCCTAAATGCATGCTTAGGTACAATGCTTGATTCCATGGATATACTTTGGGGCTCACCTAGATCATGTTTTAGGGACTTATAAGCATTAATGGTCATGTGAGAACACAAATGATCACTAATGAATGTAAGTCATGAAAAATGAATTAGGGTAGGTGTCTAGAGGGATCGACATCTAAATTGTAAAGGCCGACCCCGAGACTCAAATTGATTGATTTTGAATCTTCTCTTGATTGCTTGACTCTTTTTGTTTGTTTCATGGTTGTGATTGATTTTGCCTTGAACAATAATTTCTTTTCTGTTGTATGTACCCAGTCTAGATTTAAGTCAGGATTAGATTAGGCCCTTGGAGGTGGAAAATCATCAAGATATGAAGACGATGGAAGGTTGATGTTCATTTCGACGATATTCTTGTACTATTTTCCTAGTACATGTTGCGGGTCACTTTATAAACACCAAATGAGGTGTAGGTTTTATTTCCCCCATTTCATTTTTCTCTACCATTTAGGGTTGCGTGTTAGATTTATTATTTTTCCTACAATCATTTATTTGAGTGTTTACTTATTGTTTCGCTTCAATTGAATGTTTTCTTTTCTCTTTCTTAGAAATAGAATTGCATGAAAACAACCATCCATGCATGATCACTTAGTTTAGACTCATTGACTGGAAAAAGTAAAAAGATAGACATAATCTCCTTAGAGAACAAGACAAACTATTAGGTACGAAAGGGCATTAATAGAAATATTAGCATAACCTAAGTCCATGAACCTAGATTTCTAGTTGTGTAGAAATCGAGAGATAACTCTCAACCCTCGATTGGGTTTTTTGGTCGATCCCCAAAAATGAGGTTAGTGGCGACTCCCATCTTTTTTGGTTGTTTAAACAAGTAGTTAATAAATGAACTTGTCAAAGGGGGTATGGGTCTCAACAAGACTCAACATAATTTAGCATACCCACTAAGAAAAGTTTCCAATGGATGAAGTGGTGCCATCCATGGCGAACAAGTACTATTGGAAGGGCTATTGTGGTAAAGGTACCCCGAAATTCGATACCCATATTCGACATTCTCTTTCAAGGTGTGTCACTCATGTGGATACAAATCACGACACATTTTCATTGTCACATTGTGACATCCAGATTTTCGGGTTCTAAATTCGACTGGATAAATAGGACCATTTTTATTCAGTTGAAGCCAGGGATTGTGAAATTGGGATGCAAGTGGGCTATATTGGTAAGGAAAACTACCAATTGGAATGACGAGGTGTTGAATGAAATTATGGGAATCAATTTGATTTAATTCAAGAGGAATTAAGGCCCAATTGGAGAGAAACCCTAGCAAAATTCGTATGCCACACTTACCCCCACATTTTGGCCTACCTAAAGGCTTCTAGAAGGGGTAGTTTTGGGCTAGAAATGTGGGTGGATGACAGCCCATGGTGGCCCACATATGGCTGACCTAAGAGAGAGAGAGAGTGAGAGAAAAAGAAAGAAAAAATGGTTTTCTCTTCTTCCCTTCTCTCTCCCGTTGACACTCTCTCCCTCTTCTTGCTGCTCGTGCCATGGTTGTGCGAAGACCAGAGCAGCCGAAGCAGCAGGTCCTCTTACCGCCGTCGTCGCCCACCGAAGTCAGAGACGCTGCCGCTGCTCCGCGGCCGTCCGCCCCCTCTCTCTCCTCCTCCGTCGACGGATCCTCCCCATCCCCCTTTTCGACCGCTTGACTCCATGGAAGCTGAAGATCAGCGAACTAGCAGGCCGAAGTAGCGATTCCTCTCGGCGTCGATGCAGCAAGCAACTGGAGCCGCAATCGCTGCCGTTCGCCGTCCTGCTGCTCATGCACAGCTTCGTCCCTCTCTCTTCCTCTCCCTCTTGGACGTTCGAACCAGCAGAAGCAGGAACGAAGGCAGCAGCTTGCCGTCGAACCAGTGGCCGAACCAGAGTTGCCGTTGCTGCACCATCACCGCTCGCGAGCTCTGCCGAGCACCGCTCGCCCTTCGCCTTCCTCACCCCCTCGCGTCCTCGTTGCCCGCCAGCTCCGCCCAGTTCCCAACCGCCTCTGTTCAGTCCAGTTCAGCTGCCTCCGACCGCCACCTGACCTCCTCCGGCCACCGTGAAGACTCGCCTTGGTCTTGTTCAGCTCCTCCGCCCATTCCCGAGCCCAACCAGCCCCGGATCCGCCCTCCTTCGCCTCCAACCAGCAGTGCACAGAGAGTGCAGAAATGGGTATCGCAGTGGGGTTTTGGCCCGTTTTGGCCGCCTTCTCGAGCTCGGATGCTCGGCCCACTTTGAGGAAAGTTGATCCTCACGTCGAGCCCGTCGTTTTGAGTGAGTTTTACTCACTAATGCCTTCTTAGTGCGCTAATTATACTTAAATATTGATTAGTGTTAATTAAGTGTAATTAGGTTGTTAGATTAGAATTGATTAATGATTATTAGTTAATTGATTTGCATATTAGTTGTGTGATTAGTGTAATTAGATAGAGAATTGCATGTAGTATTTATTGGATGCTTCTTGAGATTTTTCCCGTTCCTTATCGGGTGTTAATTAAGCGATTCGGGCCTAATTGGAATTTTTAGGAATTAAATATTAATTTTCGAAATTAATTATTTAATTATTTATTTTCCGGAAATTCAACTCGGATGGCCAGTGACCGGGATTTTATGTTGATGATGGTGGCGCAGACCGTTTATTTAATTGAGCTTTGTATTGTGCTAAATTGAATTTATTGTATTTATTTATTTAATTTTCGAAATTAATTATTTAATTATTTATTTTCCGGAAATTCAATCGTGATGGCCA
Organism: Eucalyptus sideroxylon; assembly: GCA_014182405.2. Taxonomy (NCBI): domain Eukaryota; kingdom Viridiplantae; phylum Streptophyta; class Magnoliopsida; order Myrtales; family Myrtaceae; genus Eucalyptus; species Eucalyptus sideroxylon. Next base: position 31,988,092 of record CM024555.2, on the reverse strand, counting down.
GTGACCAGAATTTCGTGCTGATTGTCGTGGCGTAGTCCGTTTATTTAATTGAGCCCTATTTCATGCTGAATTGAATTATTTGTGAAAGAATGAATTATTCTTTAATTGAATAATCTTTGGATATTAATTGAAAAAGAATTGGGCTTCGGTTGATAATGCCAAAAGGATCTGAGTGGGCTACAGAAAATGGTGGAATTTATAAAAATGAAATTATTATGTTTTGGCTAAGGCCAATCAAGTGCCCACTCATGGCATTTTATCGGAAATGAGAAAAATTGGTTATTTGATTATTTGCTTGGAATGATATGATCTATTGGCTCGATGACTCTACGGAGCATCTGGAGACAGTACGGTATGATAAATTGTGTGTATACCATCTCGATGACTCTACGGAGCATCTGGAGACAGGACGGTATGATAAATTGTGTGTATACCGGCTCAATGACTCTACAGAGCATTTGGAGACAGGACGGTATGATCTACCGGCTCGATGACTCTACGGAGCATCTGGAGACAGTACGGTATGATAAATTGTGTGTATACCGGCTCGATGACTCTACGGAGCATCTGGAGACAGGACGGTATGATAAATTGTGTATACCGGCTCGATGACTCCACGGAGCATCTTGAGACAGTACGGTATGATATATCGGCTCGATAATCCTATAGATCATCTTGAGACAGTACGGTATGATAAAGGGTTGATCAAGAGATAATTTGGATGACATGTAATCGACTAGGTCGATTGATTGATGATTCGATCTGAGTGCGACTTGATGTGATTCATTGCCTTGGGTTGATGTTGTGAATTGAATGATTGAATGGAGATGACCGTGAGTGGTCTTCCTAATATGAAATCGACTAAGTTGATTAGATCGATGTATGCCTATTTGACCTGTGATGTGATTGCTTGGGTGCCTATTTGATCTGTGCTAATATGCAGGTGGAATATGAGGCCCAGGTAAGTCCTCTGACTCATGTTGTGCATAGGCAGCCCTAAGGTGTATTAGTTTACTAATCGGGTCTTAGGAGGTAGAACTTGCTGAGACGTTGTCTTAGTGGTTATTGAATAACCATTTCAGGACCTGGATGAGGAGCCTAAGGAGCATGAATCTGATGAGGAGGTCCCTGATGAGGAAACCGAAGAGGAGTACGTGGAGGAGGACCTCGAGGATAACCCCGAGTATGACCCGGATGAGGACTGAGATCCTGTCCTGTCTCGTCAGACCTTGTTTACATGTGATTAGGCGTTAGACCAGAGTTGCGTATATATAGTATTGTAGAATACTATGAGATGCATGTAAAAAGATGTAGTTGTGAATTTTTAGTAAGGAAAATATATGGCATGCTTTTCTATCCCATTGCTTTATTGTCTGGGGAATTATAACTGCTTCCGCATGTGCATATATAAATGAAAGGGTCGGCGATACATAGTCCTGGGATATCGCATTTTTAAATCGACCAAAAGTAACGGATGTGTGCGTGCTTGAGGGTCGGGGCGTGACACACATGAGGTATGACCTTGGGAGAGCTCACAACCATGTATGAGGGCACGTACAATGGGTTCGTTTCAAAAGGTGATGTGATGACGTTTTTTGAAACGTGAACCGTGAGGGAATTTTTATAGTTAAGTATCCCTAAACTTGACATTTTCTATCTCCATTTGGGGAGCGCGAGAGGTCCACTAGAGATTGGTTACTAGTTAAGAGGAGTTGAAGTCATTTAAAAATAGTTGTCATGTTAACCAACATGTTTTATGTAGGATCATTTGCATGTCAAAGTCGCATGAAAAATGAGGTAAGTTGCTAACCTTCTCGTGTTAAATGGTCTTGTAAGTGGGAAATATAAGGGGCAAAGTGTGTGTAAACTCCTTGTCTTGTAGGTGGTGAAATGATGTATGAATGAATGTATGAATGAATGATGGGTTATATTGAGGTGTTGGATGTTTAACTTTAAATGCATGTTTACAAGCTTTAGCACTATATTGCATGCACAACCACATTCTAAAATCTTGATTGCCCAATTAAAAACCTTTAGCAAGGTTTGTGGGTAGAATTCATGAGTAAACACTTGTGGTAATCTATACTTCCATTAATGCACTCATCCTGATTGATAAAAGTTGCACTGATCAACGATAGTAGCAGTGAGTAAACTACTTTTATCCTTTGAGTTAAGGACCTTGAGCTTTTAGTATCCTCACCCTTATGTGTTGAAAGCTCACAAGTCCTCATGTGATGTGTGATTTGTGCTTGCCATAGTGTTGGTTGATAAGACATCATACCCGTTTTATCGTTGTTATTATTCTAATTTTTTAATTTCAAATTCGTACTTCATATTTCCAACAACGATGCATCTTTAATCTTGAATGCCCCTTTAGGTGTAGGTTTAGATGGACAAGTTCAAGATTGACATTACTCTTGTGCCGAGGAGCCTCAAGATTATATGAGATAACCTTGACTTGAAGCACCAAGGCTATGTGGAGAAACGCATTTGTTTTCTCCCGATCTTAGTGGAGGTCAAACCCGGAATAGTAATGGTGAAAGCATTGGCCACTTTTGGAATCCTATGACTTCCACCTTTGTGTTTAACTTTTCACGCCCCAATCCTCCAAGCACATGCCCATCTCTCCTGGTCGATTGAATAGCAATGTCTCAGGATGCATTGCTGACTCATTCATTTTAATACGCATGCGGAAGCAAATAAATAATCCCCAAACAACAACAAGATGGGATAGAAAAGTAGAACCATAATTTTTCGAACTGAAAATCACAACACGCTTATATATATAAACACACACACACATATCAAGCCGTGTCATTACAAAACTAGTCTATAAAAACAAGGTCTCAAACTAGGGAGGTTTATAAAACTATAGATCATCTTCCTCCACCTCCTCACTCACATTGGAGCCTTCCTCTGAGTACACCGGAGTTCCTAGATCTTCAAGATCCGAGTCTACCAGGTCTACCATCAAACCTTCATATCCTTTGTACCTTTCCCAAAAGCAACCAATACGAGTTGACCCCTACAATTGAGAAGTTCAAGATAATCATTGGGTTAGGTAAGGCTTCCCTAGGTTTCACTGCTCCTCCTATTAGACAAAACCTAATCTCTCTTTCAAGTCAATTTCTTAATATTCATTCTGAAAAAATTATAGCCATTCTTAAGAGAACTTCAAATTCCATGCTTTACACTTTCCTTGAGCAATATCTTCTTAGTCTTGAGCTTACATCCGGGAATCAAATTCCCTGCACATTTCTTCTTATGTTCTTCGGTTTTGTGCTATTTACTCACACTCGAAAAATAATGGGTCCCTTTGTTACCTACATCATTAACCAAGTATATGCCTTTAGTCGCCTTACACACATGATTCTCGTTGAGACTTTCATATCCCTTAATCAATTCAAAGCAAATGGCTAAAGAAATTTTAGAGCCCTATTGGGACTTCTCCAAATTTTGCTGATTTATCACATCAACGAGTTTGCCCCTCATATCAGAATCATCAATGTCACGAAGAAGTACCATCCTATTCTCATGTTCCATGAAAAGAATGAATTCTTCCCATTGTGGTCATTTTCTAGATGATTTCACCTTCTCAAAAGACTAAGGGTGCGTTTGGAATTAGCATTTCCAAGCCACTTTAGGCCTCCAAAGCCCTTTGGGCTAAAAATGGGTGTTTGGCAAAATGTTTTGTAAAGATACTTGGCTGAAAGTCTGCCTTGTGAAGGCTGAAATCCCAAGGTAGGTTGGGGGCTCTCTTGGGCTTTCAGCATGCCGAAAATGCTGAGTTAAAGGGGAGAAAAAAAAATTCTTCCGAAATTATCCTCGTTGATTTTTCGTTTTTCCGGTTTTGCCCTCTCATCATCGTCTTCTTCTTTTGCGAGTGGATACTGTTCATCTTCTTCATGGATACAACCTTGCCCGCGCCGGCGCCGTGCCCGCACCGGCCACTGTGCTGGTAGCCCTCGACCACACTGGCGACCTACAAGCCCTCTCTACTCCACCACCGTTTCGCCGGCCCCCCCCACCATCGCCGCACCTCCTCCAAATCTAAACCCAAGCAGACCGCTGCCCCTTTCGAACCGAAGCCCCAGTAGTAGATCGCGAAGCTCGTCGCGTCAATCTCGCTCGACAATTGCGTCACCATTGATTGTTGCTCGCCTCCGCTCGATGTCGTCATCGCTTAGCAGCTCGCGACCCAGCGCCTGAGGCCCTCACCACTCGACTGCTGTTGTCCCGATCTCGTTGCTTGAATGCCCCGACACCTGAAAATCTGAGCTCGCCTCCGCTCGATGCCGTCGTCACCCGGCAACCCGCAACCTAGCACCTAACTCCGTCGCACCGATCGATGCTTCCACTCACCGTTTGCGGGACCTCCGCCTCGCAGCTTGCCTCCATCGCACTTCTGCCCACCGTCCTCTACTCGGTTGCCAACCCCCGTGCTCCGCTGTGACGCTGGTTTTCCCCCTTCGCCGAAGCCCAACGCCATTGCACCTTGGCACCACCGCCCGTGAGTGGTTGTCGGCGAGGTCCTCTCGCGACCTCAATGCCCTAGATCTAGGTTGCGGCGGGGTCGTCGGAGGTTGAGGCGGCGTCGCGCGACCTTGCCGCCCTAGATCTGGGGTCGCTGTAGATCGCAGTAACGTCGTGTGACCTCAGGCGGTCTTTGCCGATGGTCTTCGGGGGTCGGTGGGGTCGCCGGAGGTCGCGGCGGCGTCATGTGACCTCGAGCGGCCTTTGCCGGTGGTCTTTGGGAGTCGCTCGACCCTGAGCGACCCTCCCTAGTTGTCTATGGGGTTACCTAAGTCGGACGTCGGCTGTCGGTGACAAATTTCGATTACTGGTGGCCGCCTATCGGTCCGAGCCTAATCCAATAGCACGTCTGATGGTTAGGGAATCCTGATGTGTGCCTTACTAGTGGAGTTGACAAAGGCAATATCTTCATGTCTGGGAAAGTTTTTGTTTCAAACACTAAGCGGACTTTTAAATGTTTCAAAAAGAGTAGGTACAATGTTTAGGCAATGCTATTTAGCCATAAAGCTCGACCTTTCTTTACGTAAATTTTCCTATTATGGATAGACGTAGTCTATAAATTAGAGTTGACCTAATGAATAATGCGATTCTATGACCGACAGATGACTACATCATAGAGTCACTCTAGTTATTTGAATAATTACTTGACTGAAACATTGATCGATCATTTGAGAACTTCGGTTCGACAACGTTTACTCAAGGAAAAGAGCAGTGAGACTTTGTACGATTTAATATTGCAATGCAGTTGAGCATTAACTTTTTACTATTTAAAATCCCACCCACCATCTGACCAGGAAAAACAAAAAAATCCCATTAACCCTAACATGGGTCACGTGATACATACCAAACTAATAACTAATACAATTGATTGAAAATCCAACTACCTCACTGAATAAATGAGGACAAAAGGAGCAACTCACTGACAATGACATTAATAAAGCGGAGTTCCATCATCTTGACAATGCATTGGTCATTTGCCCAAAAGGAGGAAAAACTATCATCAATGCCAAAGCCTAGAAAAATAAGCATAAGTTCCTCCATTCCTACAAAATGTTGAAAATGAGGAAGATTGCCTTGGAGGAAAAAGGACTTTTAAAATCATTATAGACGTCAACATGTATGTGTAAATGCGATTGCATTACTCTACCTTCTTATTGCTCAAGAAACATATAAGGGTACCAATGGAATGCAATCCGCAGTTCTGCAAGATGAAATTAAAGAAAAGTTGGGTCAAGGGAGAAAATTAACTTGAAAAACACCAGATTAAAAAACTCTTAGGTATTTGGTAATCAATCTGGCGCCAGTTGCTTCTTTTAACAATAAAAGCATAATACCTCTAGTCTCAAATAAGATGAAAGATGGCTTGTGATGCTATTCACAAGTAAAAACCCATTTCAAATGTTTACCATCTCGCTAGGTCACATCCGTGTACTTCTTTTGATGGGTCATGTTATTTTGGCGAACTGTATTAGAACACGACATTTTTTCAGCATATGTTTGGGTCGATCCATTCGATGCGGGATTCCAGGGAGGTTGAATCTAAGTCAGATTCAGTCCAGATTTTGTACTAATTAATTGATGCAATGCAGTTCTGCATCAATGTTTTGACAGCGAAACTGAATGTGGAGCTCAGTTAGGTCAATATAATAGATACCAAACTAACAATCGATACAATTGCTTGAAAAGCCATTTACCGCACTGAATAAATGGGGACAGATATCAAAGCTAATTGATACTGACATTAAATGTGGAGTTTGATCATCTTGAAAATGCATTCACGGATCTTTTACCCAAAATGATGAAAAACTATAATCAACAATACATGCTAAATTACCATGCATGTTTTGTCAATGAGATTGGAATGAGCCTTATATACATAAAGTCTATCATTACTCTAATATGGTATTAGAGCCAATATTTTGTTCTAGATTTATTTCATATATGAATTTCTTTGTGTGGTTATCAATACAATTTGCACATGAGAGGGAATGGAACTAATAAAAGTCAAATAGTCAATATGTAAATAATTTTAACGATGGTGGACCTAGCAAAAATCCAAATAATTAGATAAAGGAACTTCTGCCTAGCTCAAACGATAGATGAAGGACCGTGACGGTGTAGCATAAACTTTTTCCGAGCAAAATGCTTGCCCTGTCTCATCAATCACCTCACTTATATCTTTTAAAAACAATATGTTTTGATATATATACGGCACTGTCCTCAACCGGGGGAACTGGGTTAACTTGTGGTTGAGGACAGTGCCGTAAGGCGTGTCAACCCAGCTGTGGGCATTTAACCAACCATCACTCACTCCAGGCGTGGGAAGCTATTATACTTGTCTACCCAGTAGTAGCTAGAACCGAAGTCTTGATGTGGTGTTTACCTTCACCACCGTGAGGCCCCCTAATTCCCTATCTATTTTTGTTTTCTCGACAGAGAGGAAATAGGAGGATAGCGCGGGGTTTCTCACCCCAAGGACTGGGTTAACCTGTGGTTGAGGACAGTGCCGTAAGGCGTGTCAACCCAGCTGTGGGCATTTAACCCACCCTCACTCACTCTAGGCGTGGGAAGCTATTAGACTTGTTTACCCGGTAGTAGCTAGAACCGAAGTCTTGACGTGGCGTTTACCTTCACCACCGTAAGGCCCCCTAATTCCCTGTCTATTTTTGTCTTCTCGACAGAGAGGAAATAGGCGGACAGCGCGGGGTTTCTCACCCCAAGGCAGTTCTCCCGCCTGTTTCCTTTGTGAGCCTTTTAAGGACATGCTTAGGTAATTACAAGTAATATGCTAAAGTACATATTGTTATATATAACTCACTATAATTTACTATCTACTTAATTTAAACCTAATATAAAAGTGATTAAATTTAAAGTAGCATAATGAAAAATTGTTATGCAAACTTTGGCAATTATATTACTTTAATATGTCGCTTTAAAAAATCATTTGAAATTTATTTCCCATGTTGGGATACAGTGCCTTGCGCCCTCCGAGGAAGTGCTCGCCCCACACTACAAGGATCACGGGAAGGTGGTGGGGCAAAGCTCCGCCTCCCGTGGCGGGAACGGGGAATGCAATCCTCAGCCCTGCCCCACTGCCCGCCTGTCCTTACAAGCTATGATAAATCTATTTTAAAATTCCTCTCATTTGTCACTTTATTCCTTATTTACTAATTTAAGTATTGGAAGGTCCTCTTGAGACCAAGCCCACGAGGCTTCCTTCATTTGTGGTGTGCATACCAATCTTGCTATAAGAGAATCTATGATACTCTTTAATTAACTCGCCGGAGGTATTGTTCATTTTGGCCCTTCACATATTAAACCTCACCAATTTGCCCTTAGGTGTACAGGTGCACGTTTAACAATAAAGTTTCAATGTTAAATGTTGCCATTACATTAAGAAGCCCATCTCCTAAGTTAATTTTAGTTTCTTATGTTTATTCAAAGAATGCTTTTGCTGGTTGGATTGAGGGTTTCCCTCCCAAGTTATCCTTCACAAATCTCTCTCTCTCTCTCTCTCAACATGGTCTGACATTGAACTCCTAATTTTAGCAATAACTTCCAAGTATTATAGTTTGCTCGTAGTTAGTGGAATCTTAGAAAATCTCTCATTTTAAGTTTCTAGTGTCACCTATGACATTATTTTTTGGGAGAAATATCATATGTGGTCCCTAAATTGTTATTCGGTGTTCAACACACCTCAGTTTTTAAATTGAATTAAAAAAAGTGGAAGAACTCTATTGAACTCCAAACCAAAGTGAAGGGACTACTCAGGTATTATTACCTATTGGTTCTTCGCAAAATGCAAGTTGTTACTGAGCAAGAAAATCAAGAAACATATCTACACCTGTTTTTTAGTCTAGTTGCTAAATAGCTATACAAGATCATAAAGAAATCAGACAGACTTGCACGGGCGGGTCTACTAATGAACGCACCATCTTTTTCGAGGAAGTTAAACCTTTAGAGGAGACTAAACAATGAATAAATGATGTTTGCGATCCTTGATTTTCATAAAGGGCCATAAAAAATTCAAACTCCACGGGGAGGTTGACAGGAGAGTTTGAAAAGAAATTTTTTGAATAGGTAAAAGATCAACGTCTCATGGACAGTTAAATTCATCAAATGAACAGAGCAAGTTATAGGTAAAAGAACACACGCATGGGCATATCTTTTACTGGTTAAAAATGTTGGTTTTAATTGATTGATTATGTAGTGAGACCTTAGTCCTTGACATGTAATGGCGATAAGTGTCTCGTTAACTGAGTATTTTGTGGTTTAACATGCTAGTATTGTAAAATTAATTTTTTGTTTCCTTTCTTTGGAAACATACATGGCACAGAACTATGGATAGTATCGCCATACTCTATGGTAGAGGAAGACTGAAATATTTCTTGGACAATCCTAACATGATACTCGACATGGTAACATCTAATTATCTCGACAAGCGTTAACCACCATCCAAATGCCATGATTATAAGCATCCTAATTTTGCATTTGCTTAATTGATTATGTACTCCTCCCTTGTGAATTGGTCTGTGATAATTGATTTGGCAAAATATTCATAATTATAGTTCCAACCATCACTTTATTGTGCACATTTCAAAATACATAAGGACATACATTTATTAATATACATGTGCATTTGATGCCTTTAAACCTAAATATGGAATTTCATCTTGAGTAGATACCAGCAGATATGGTGGTAAACGCTATGATTGTGGCCATGGCGGTGCATGCTAATCAGCCCGATTCAAACAAGATTTACCAAGTGGGTTCCTCAAAGAAACATCCTATGTCCTATTCAGACCTTCGACGCATCATTGTGAGTTACTTCAAGGACAGTCCTTGGATCAACGAGGATGGGAAGCCGGTCAAAGTTCGTAAGCTTAGAACTATGGGAACCACGGCCAGCTTTCACAAGCACATGAGACATTACATTCTCTTGTCAAAGGTAAGTTCAAAATAACTTAAAAAGTGAAGATCAAATGGTCACTAAAAGTTAATTCAATAGGTTGAAATATGGAGAAAATTGAAGATCCCAAATATCTGAAAATCTTTATGTTATATGAATTTTAAGTAGTCAAGTCAACATATTTCTTTCTTTATTGATATAAGTGATAATAATCTAGAAATTAATAAACATATCTTCAAATAATTAGCTAATTTGTTTGAAGTGACAGTTTCTTTTAATATGTTTCAACATTTACCACTCTCATTTTTTGACTTCCGTTAAATGGGAAATGGCTGAAACCTTTAGAAATACGTAAATATAAACACATAAAACATTAACTATTATGAAAAATTTAAAGTTTGAATAATACTTTATATTCCAGCAATAATGCATAATTTTTTGCTTTATAAATTCAAAGGCATTCGGGCCCTAACATAAGAAAAAGAAAAAGAAAAAAGAGCTGGTGATGAAAGCCGAAAAGTCATAGTCAAGAGTCACAACCACGAAAAAGGATGGAAAAATGTGCTTTGTTTAAACCCTAGGCTCTTGTGTTGTAAGGACCTAGGCCCCACTGTGTGATATTGTTCGCTTTGGATCACCCGCCCTGGCGTAGATGAACCACCATCCCAGCCATGGTCTTTTCCTTCACAATTTTAAATTGCGTCACACTTATTAAGGGACCCAAGCCTTATAAAGGCTACCAGGACTCCCCTCCTAAGCGATGTGGGACAGGAGAAATGCCCTTAGCCTCGCCCGCGTACTGCCGAGGCAATCTTAGTCCGTCCGTCCATACTGCCTCAGGTTTGGGTCGTCACATGTGTTACATAAGAATCTAATGGGCACTTTATCTAATTAATTGACATGCATATTCCATGATATTAAGAAAAATGGGAAAAGCATCCTTAATTTTTGTTTGACACATGAAATTTGAGGATGTGTTATTGCTTAAAATAATTATTCCATGAATAATGTTTTTGTTATCAACAACAATTTATATCCAAAAAATTTCGTGGATAATGAAAAAAAAAATTATTCATTTATTTTTGTAAACAATAGAAATGATTATTTTTAGAATTTTTTTATATTATTTATTCTTTCGGAAAACAATCTGAGCTAGTTCTGTATTATTCTGAATGAAGGCGTTGAAAGTTGCTAGCTCAGCGTTTGGCGGGTGTTTCCAAGGCTTGCATGCTGACTTGGACAAAAAGGTCAACACTGCCCTGCGATTGGCTGACCTCTATGAACCTTATATATTATTCAATGGGGTGTAAGCTTCTAAGCTTCTATGCATTGGCCAATATGCGTGCAGAGTGCATTAATTAATCACCTCCTTCCCCTTATATACAAATCTCTGTTCAAGTATTTAACTATTAAATCACTTTTTAAATTATAACTTTTGAAACAACCAATTGTGATCTTACAAATTTAATATAAAAGTCTTGGGTTTATACTTTGATAAGCCTAAATTTGCCTCTCCTATTATGTATTTCCATGCCTTAAAGCTTACGCGTGAGGAAGAGTATCGGAATGATTAAATATTACCATGAATTCACCTCCTAGCTTAAAATTTTAAAATAATTGATAGTTATCTACGAAATTATACAATCTCTAATTCTTTTTTATTTTTTATTGACTTAGCTTTGACGATACAAATATGATGGCTTTGAGAGCCACGGCCTTTGACAATGGAGTAAACTTGGAAAGTGTCTTCTACTTTGATCCAAGGTGTATCAATTGGGAGGACTATTTCAAGAGAACTCATTTGCCCGGAGTTGTCAAAACCTTCAAGCGCAGGTGAAAAATTATGTAATTAATAAATAGTTTGGGACATGCAATAGTTGGCATTATGAACTCCACCTATTTCGACCCAAAAAAAAAAAAAATAGAGAGAGAGAACTCCGCATGTGCTATTGTATCATATGTGGAAATAAATAAGGTGTTGTAACACAAACATCTATTGCTATTTTTGGTGTCATGTTAGTTTGAAGTGCCAATCATATTGGAAAAATACATGTACAATATGTATTCTTCCTCATTTGTAACACCTCAAATATTGCAAATTGGAGGTTGCCAGCTAAATAGCGATCCGATTACTAGAATCTTCCCAAATAATATTTGATATGATAATGTCTCGACCTTCCCAAAGGTGAATCACCAAAGAGAAAGCTAATAGACTACTAAATGGGAGTGAAGGTTCCCCTCATGAGGTAATCATTCACGTATAGCACACTCTTTCAAGCCCTACCAATTACAACTTGGTAATTAATTTAACATGCAATTTTCTTACCTTTTGGAGCCGTTGCTAATCAATTAGATTAGACACTCAAACAAAAAGTGAAAGTACATTTACTTTTACAGAAAAGAGATTCAATGGATTTGGGGACTTGATTATGCTTTATTAATCTAATGCCATTTCAATACCATCTTTCTTTATTTTCAAAAGAATATTTTGCAAGCAGTCTTAATTGATTTTAACTAAAGCCACTAACACGCAAGAAGTGATCATGTGTGTTGACACCTAAATTTTGTTTAACCATTCAAAATTAATTGTATACAAAATTAAGGCCTAACCTTTAGTCCCTAAACAAAAATATTAAAATTAAATTGCATATCATAAAGTTTTAAAGAGCATATGTTAATTGCATGTAAATCGGACCAGTGGTGATGAACGGGCCTGAATTAGTCACGTGGATAGGGGCCCACAATAAGTAAAATTCGGCCAAGGCTAGAAGTGTTAGTGGCCGAAATTACAGGAGGAAAAGGAGGGGCCTTGAGCTTCAATTGAACTGGTTTAGCCCACTGATGAAAGTTTCCAATGGATGAAGTGATGCCATCCATGGCAATCGAGTACTATTGGAAGGGTTATCATGGTAAAGGTACCCCGAAATTCAATACCCACACTCAACCTTTTTTTTTTCAAGGTGTGTCACTTGTATGGGTACAAGTCACAATGCATTTTCATTGTCACACGAGGTATGATCTTGGAAGAGCTCACAACCATGTATGAGGGGACTTACAATGGGTTCGTTCTGAAAGGTAATGTGATGATGTTTTTTTGAAATGTGAACCGTGAGGGAACTTTTATGGTCAAGTATCCCTAAACTCAACCTTTTCCATCTCCATTTGGGGAATGTGAGGGGTCCACTGGAGATTGGTCACTAGTTAAGAGGAGTTGAAGCCATTTAAAAATAGTTGTCATGTTAACCAAAATGTTTTATGTAGGATCATTTGAATGTAAAAGTCACGTGAAAAATGAGGCAAGTTGCTAATCTTGTGTTAAACAGTCTTGTAAGTGGGACATATAAGGGGTGAAGCGTGTGTAAACTCCATGTCTTGTAGGTGGTGAAATGATGCATGAATGAAGGGTTATATTTGAGGTGTTGAATGTTTAACTTTAAATGCATGTTTACAAGCTTTAGCACTATATCGCATGCACAACCGTAGTCTAAAACCCCGATCACCCAATTAAAAACCTTTAGCGAGGTTTGTGGGTAGAATTTGTGAGTAAACACTTGTGGTAATCTGTACTTCCATTAATGCGCTCACCCTGAAAGTTGCATTGACCGACGATAGTAGCGGTGAGTAAACTATTTTTATCCTTTGAGATGGGGACCTTAAGCCTTTAGTATCCTCATCCTTAGGTGTCAAAACCTCACAAGTCCTCATGCAATGTGTGATTTGTGCTTGCTATAGTGTTGGTTGATAAGACATCATTCCCGTTTTATCATTGTTATTTTTCTAATTTTTGAATTTCAATTCTGCACTTCATATTTCCAAGAATGATGCCTCTTTGATCTTGAAAGCCCCTTTAGGTTTAGGTTTAGATGGACAAGTTCGAGATTGACGTTATTCTTTGTGCCGAGGAGCCTCAAGATTATATGAGATAACACTCGATCTGAAGCACCAGGGCTATGTGGAGAAACACATTGGTTTTCTCCTGATCTTAGTGGAGGTCAAACTTGGAATAGTAATGGTGAAAGCATTGGTCCACTTTTGGAATCCTAGGACTTCCACCTTTGTGTTGACCCCTACAATTGAGAAGTTCAAGATAATCATGGGGTTAGATAAGGCTTCCCTAGGTTGCACCGCTCCTCCTATTAGACAAAACCCAATCTCTCTTTTAAGTCAATTTCTTAATATTCCTTCCGATAAAATTAGAGCCATTCTGAAGAGAACTTCAAATTCCATGCTTTATGCTTTCCTTGAGCAATATCTTCTTAGTCTTGAGCCTATGGCTGGGAATCAAATTGTCACGTCCCGATCCTCGAGCACGTGCCCATCCCTCAGTGGTCGATAAAATTTGCGACGTCCCAGGACCCATTGCTGACCCATTCATTTTAATACACATGCGGAAGCGAATTACTAATCCGCTGACCACAACAAATGTGGGATAGAAAAGCATGACACAAATTTCAAATCAACACATTATTAAAACCACGATCTGGTTTACAAACAAAGGCCAAATCTAGGGTCTAAGTACAGGAGGTCTATCTCCAAAAAGAACTTATGAACCATCCATGCTCCTAACCCTTCCGCCTCAAGCTCCAGGTTCTTCACCCTAGGGACCTAAAAAGTTGAGCTCACGACAGGGTGAGACAATGTCTCAGTAAGTTCACCCCCTAAGCCCCAACTAGAAAGAAAATATGCCCAAAGGCTATCTAGTCATACATGAGATAGAGGACTTACCTTTGCCTTTGTCCCTTCCTACAAGTCAGTACGATTCATATATTTAACCAATCAATTCATTTCAAATCATCAATCCATCAATCCACTTAGTCAATCAACTCAATTCGACACAATCGGTATGATCTATAATACCATCTATAAATCAATATTATCTATCAATTCAATACCATCTATCATCTTAATACCATTTATACGATCAATTTAGTCAATTCAATACGACCAATGCTCACACAAGCTGAAATAGATGATAATAGCTCTCATAAGCTGATATATAGATAGATGATAACTCGCACAAGCTGATATAGATAGATAGTAGCTCACACAAGCTAATATACGTATTGTTGCTCTCACAAGCTGATATAAACGATAATTGCTTACGCAAGCTGATAAAGTATACTGCTCTCACAAGCTGAAAACCTAATGCTCACACAAGCTGAACTATGATAAACCCACCCCAGCCAAGAGATTTGTGCCTTGCATACCAATCCCTCAATTAATTAACGAACTTGGCCTAATTTCATTATGTTAAAATATACCCGATGAAAATAATTGTGTGTGAGTATACGGTAGGCCTCAGCCAAAAGTATAAATCTTTAATTCATAAAATCCCACTAATTATATAGTAGATAAAAACACTTTTGGCACTGTAAACCAACGCCCGATAATTTTCTAATTAAATACTGAAAATTATTAAATTTTGGGATAAATACCCAAAATTACAATTCACACTCAAATTGCACAAACCAGCACTCAATTAAATAAACCAATCATACCATTGCATTTAGCATAAAATCCCGACCACCGGTTATTCCAGTTTAATTTTCGGAAAATAATAATTAATTAATAAATACTAATAAATAGCAAAAAATGCACACTTAGGCCAGAAAAAGCCTAATCAAATACCGAAACGAGCCTGGCAAAATTTAAAACCTAACTAGATAAATATTACAACCTATCTACTTGCTAATTGCACTACTCTAGCCACCTAACATACAATATAGAATAACTAAATTGCTAATCTGTTCTAACTAACCACATAATCCATATTTAACCTAAACTAATCAACATTTAAGCATAATTAACTCCATAATTAGAGATTAATTAGTAAACTCACCGGTTTTGAAATACGATGAGTCCACGACGATAGCAATGTGGAGACGAGCAATAAACTATCTGATGTGCCATTGTCGACAGCAATATCCGAGACGAAGATATTTCCTAATGTGCGCCTTACTAGGTGGAATAGAACATACTTCTTTTTTTTTTTTTTGGTCATAGGCTCCTCCCCAAACTGATTTCCACCTCTACTAAATATGTACCTCGTCTCGGATGCAACAACTTGCTCCCAGATCACATCTCCATATTGAACCTTGGTAGGTGTGGCAATAACAGCGATCCCAGTACTTACGACAGTAATGGCAACAACGGCGGTTTGATCCTGAGCTTATTGGCTCGACAAGCTCCTTGGGAACACTTGCGCCTAAACAATCCTGCTGAACCTAGGATTGCTCGGTGCTGCTACATTCTCAGTACCGACCTACAGTGGTACTTTTACACTTGCACTCGCTTAAGCTGGCGCTCTGTCACAACCACCTCGGGCACCAATCCTCATCGGCGTTCTTTCCGAGTCACAGAGGCTACAGTCCTTTTACTAGGAGCTCACAGCTCTTGACCACTCATACCACAGGCTCTTATAGACACCCGTTTTCAAATTCTAATACTATATTAGAATTTGAGTGATCCACAAACAAGCTACCAATCAACTATCACAGACATGCACAGCATGAATTTAAAGGTCTTTCCTACTACTATCCCAAAGGTCATCGCACCTTATCACTTCAACTACTACCATGCTCTGATACCACAAAAAGGGGATGTCACGCCCCGATCCTCAAGCACGCATACATCCCTTACCTTGGTCGATTAATAGTGACGTCCCAGGACGCATCGCTGACCCTTTCATTTCTTTAAGCACATGCAGAAGCATATAAATTATCCCTAGACAATAAAACATTGGGATAACATAGTAGGATTAAATTTCAAACCTTTAAAACGTTCACTCATATATACATTGCAAACCAGTGCACCTATATATATACAAGGTGAACTATTAAGTCAAATTCAACTTAAGCCAGTGTAAAAAAAAGGTCTACAAACAAGGGTGGGGTTCTAGAAACTACGGGTCCCTGTCCTCCTCTCCATCATCCTGTACACTTCAACTGGAGCCTTCAGTAGACTACACTGGACTTTCGAGATCTTCAAAATCCAAGTCTGCTGCATCCAAGGACCTGAAATGATTATTCAATAACCAATGAGACCACGTCTCAGCAAGCTCTACCCCCTAATACCCGATTAGTAAACCAATACACCATCTAGGTTGCCTATGCAAATCACAAGTCAGAAAACTTACCTTGGCCTCAATTCCACCCTGCAATTTAAGGTTAAACACATATATTCAAACAATTCACGACATACGATCAAGCATTGATCAATCAACTTAGTCGATTACATGTCAATCGAACCATCTCTAGGTCATTCCCACTCATACCATAATTTCCCAATGGTGTACTCATTCATCAAATCACATGTGTTTCTCGGGTGTCGTTTTCGCCAATGACATACCGATCACCGACACCGTGCGTTCTTTAAGGCGCCGTTTTCATCAGTGATATCCTCAATCACCGAACCACGTGTCCTTTCTAGGGCGCCGTTTTCGCCAAGGTGACTTTGGCTATAGACAACATTGTGAGTTCTTTAAGGCGTCATTTTCACCAGTGTTATTTCCTTAATCACTGAATCACATTTGTCTATAAGTCATTTACGTGCGTTCTTTAAGGCGCCGTTTTCGCCAGTGATACTTCCAATCACCGAACCACGTATGTCCAATAATATCATACCTGATTGGTCTCAACCAATAATGTTCTCAGTTAGCTCTCACCATTCTCCCTACTATATAGCCCATCAACGTACCGGCGCTATATACCCATGCTCGGCCATTACCAATCAAATATTCAATAACAAACAATTTAGGACAATTCCTCAAATTTCACAATTTAAATCAATTCCATAAAAATTGAAACTCAATTAAATAAACGGACTGCACCACGATAATCGGCACTAAATTCCGGTCACCGATCATCCTAGTTGAATTTCCGGAAAAATAATTAATTAAATTATTAATTTCGAAAAATAAATAAATAACTAATAAAAATCCAATTTAGGCCCGTATTGCCTGATTGGAACCCGAAACGGGTCGGGAAAAATCCCGAGATACATTCAATAAATAATAATACATCTCTACTTGCTAATGACTAAGTCTAACCATCTAACATGCATCATTAAGTCACTAATTTAATTGTTCTAAACTAATCTAACCACCTAATTGCACTTAATTAAATCTAATCAACATTTAGGCATAATTAGCAAACTAAGAAAGCATTAGTGAGTAAAACTCACTTGGATAATGAGCCAATCGGACCAAATCGACGAGCACGCGACAAGGGTCAATCCTGTCCAAAGCGGGTCTGCCAACCGGGGTGAAACCGGGACGAAATCGGCCTACAAGCTCGCTGCTCGAGCTGGGCTAAGTCCACTGATTTGGTGGGCCTAACTTCACGGGCTTGGGCCTCAAAAATTCGCTGGGCTTTTGATGGACTGAATTCATTTGGACTCGTGGGCTTCAATGGAGCTGCTGAATTGGGCTGACTTCTTATGGGCTGAAATGGACTGAACTCCAATCAACGTGCTGGATTGCTGAACTTGCGGACTGAATTGGAAGATTTCGTGGGCTGCTGAACCGGGCCTAAATTGCTGGATGGGCTAATGGACGTGCTGAAGACGGCTGCTCGAAGACACGGACAGGGACTGCCTCGGACGATGGAGAGAGAAGACGCGGCTGATTCGGTCTCTTGATGCTGGACGAGCGGAGATGCACGATTAACAAACTAGCAGAAAGGATTGCAGGGCTGATCCACGAGTGAAGATGGGAGCTGCTCCGTGGAAGTCTCATGCGAACGTTTGGCCGAGGAGACTCGGGGTCAACAAATCGAAAACGGTGACTTCAAAAGTAGAAGCTGTGGACGCGTGGGCGTGAGCTGGGCAGGCGCGAACAACGGCAGGAGATGAGAGGTGTTCGGTGGAGGCAGAGATGAGGGACCGAAGGTGCGGGGCTGCTCAGAGGACGGAGACAAACGAAGGTGAGCTTCGCTGGCAGGGGAGTCAACACGGCTGGGGGGCGCTTCTTCGGTTGACCGAGCTTGGAGGAAACTCGGACGTGGCAGAGAGGAATCGGTGGGGAAATGGGGCAGAAGGCTGTCGGTGGTGATGAGGGAAGCGTGCAGGCTTCATCGACCGAACCCAAAAGAATCAAAAGGAAACGCAGGAAAATGAAAGAGAAGAGTGAGGAAGGGGGTGTCGTTCAAAGGCAGAGGAGACGTGTGAAATTGAAAAGCAAAAGTGAAGATAAGAATGCAATGTACAGTAAAAGAAGATGAGGCATTTGAAGACCAAGCAGAGGCTGTCGGTAGGTGGTGGGGCCTTCTCGCGTGGGTCTTTGAGAGAGATGAGAGAGGCTTTGCGAGAAAGAGAGACGAATGAGAGAGAAATAATGAGACAGGGAATGTGATAAGATCAAACTAAAAATCAAAACTAAAAAGCAATGGAGACCAATTCGCAGGGGATGGTCGGCTAAGCAAGAACGTGTGCGAGAGAGGGAGGGAAAGAGTGCCTGCGGGACCGAAGGAGAGGAAGAAAAATTATATAAAACCTCCCAAACTAATTCAAATTTGGTCTCACTTGCTTTTGTTTAGTCCAATTTGATCTCTGAAAATTCCCAGACTAAGGTACTTGATCCTCACTTGCTTTCTTGCATCAAATTTCCCTTGAACAATAAATTTCGGGCAACAACACGGCCATTTTCTTCAATTCCGAATTTTAAATCATTTTCTTTTCGAATCCAATTTTTCGAACAAACAAATCCGATCGAAGCCCAATTTGAATTCAGAAAAAGTCCAAACAACTTTCATTCACTAATTCACTAATACCAGATGTCAAAAATCCCTTCAAATTGGCCAATCTAAATCTCCATTCGTTTTCCGCATCGTCCAATCCGGTTTTCCGTAAAAATCCCGAACTTGCCAGAATTTCCTCATAAGGTGAGTCGACGTTCCAGAATGACTCGTGACACCATAGGACTTCCAATTTCGAAATCGAATTAAAATTTGCAGTTATTTTCAATCAAACGCACTTTTAGTGTGACCTTACCTATTGGGTAGCTTTTAGGAATTTTTGGTGCAATTGACCCGTGGTTGATTTTCTTCGAACCACAATGAACCCATTCGACACATTGGCGACTCTCGATGATCGTGAAAATCTCAAGGTTTCAAATACAGACAAAGGGTACCCAAAACGATAGAAAACCAGTTTAGTGTCGTTCGAAGAGAATTTTGCAATCATGTGGAATCACCCACACTTTGATCACCATCTCCGATCTCTGATCGATTTTTAATTGTGCCGCAATGACCCTTGCAGACTAGCACGGTCGAACAGTCGATTCCTGGTCGAATTCTCAAGTCTATTGCATTAGAATCCCTTAACGGCTTCACCTGATAGGTCAGTTATCTCATGAGTGGCCATCTCAGAGATGAACACTATAGTTACGTTGATGAAAAGCCCAACTTATCCGATTGAAATCAGAACCTAAAAATCAGGATGTCACAGCCATTATGATTGCGGCATAGATAAGCGATTGAACCCCTGAGGCGGCCAGATGGAAAAGCCCCATCCATATTAACTTTAACGGAGCCAGGAGCAGGGGGAATCCAGTAGGTATGAGGGTTCGGGGCAGGTACTCATAGATCCAGAAGCGTCATTGCAAAGGATAGGTACAGTCTTGCTGATGTAAGTGCAGAATCCACAATAGTCTGAGGGCTTACTCGCTTACTTTGGAAGACACAGAGGTTCCGCGACTTCCAGAGCTGCCAGAGAACAGATGCGATGACCTCCAGCCGAGGTAAGTGATTTCTATTTTGAACTATATCAACCAACCATGCATCCATACGGTGTATGCGATTTGCAGAGACTGAAATGTGTAGATCAGGATGATTCCAAACCTGCTGAGATGTAGGGCAATCCAAGAATAAATGTTCCATAGATTCTGGGACTCGAGATGTGCAGAGGGTACATAGTGGGTCATCTATGACATGTCACCTGAAGAGATTCTCCTTTGTTGATAATGCATTGTGACATGTAGACCATATGAATGTTTTGATTTTGGAGCTGTATTTATTTTCCAAATTTGTTGCCAAAGACAAGGAGGTATGGTGTAGCATGAGGAAGCCCTGGTGTTGTTTGGTGTGGTATTTGATTGTCTAATGTGATAATAGCCAATCTTAACAGAATATTTGCTGTCATGCAAATTATTCCATAATAGCTGGTCTGAGTTAGATTCTGGCCTAAGTGGAATGGCTAGAATGTCATTAACTGTCTGACTATCAAAACATAACTCGAGTCTTGGAATATCCCAAGTGAGTTGGTTCGAAGAGATGAAACCAGACACCTTCTCGGGTTCAGATTTAGTTGCTGGACCCAGAATGACCCCTTTGTTTAGCCATCGGTCCTGTCTGACCCTAATTGATTCGCCATTGCCAACTTGCCACTGCATATAATCTTTGATGGAGTGTCTTCCGAGGAGTATACTCTGCCAACCCCAGGAAGGGCGCTGTCCCTTATCTGCATGCTAGAAATCTTTAGAATGGTAATATAAACCCTTACAAAGAGAAGTCCATAGGGAGGGGGTGTTTAGAGAAATTCTCCAGGCCTGTTTACCTAAGAGGGCTCTGTTAAAGGTAACTAAATCTCTTAAACCCATACCACCGCTTCGTTTGCATTCTTTCAAAACTTCTCAGCTTTTCCAATGGATCCCAGATTTGGTACTATTATTCTGCCACCAAAAGTTTGCTATCCGCTACTCAATATATTTGCATATAGAAATAGGTAATTTAAATATGGACATTGCATATTGGGGGAGAGATTGCACCACGGTCTTCAATAGAATTTCCTTGCCCCCTTTGGAGATAAGATTATCTTTCCAACCTACTAACTTGGCATTGACTCGAGCCATAATCCATGAAAACATATCTTTCTTGGAAGCACCCCAGTCAGAGGGTATACCCAAATATTTTCCAGTTTTCTGAATTATAGGAACTCTCAATTCCATAGCCATATTCTGTTGTAAACTCAGCGGGCAGTTTTTGCTAAGGAAAAGACCTTACTTGTTTCTTTTAATAGCTTGACCAGTGGCTAGACAATATTGCTGTAGAATATTGGAAAGATTTTGGCATTCAAGCAGCTTGCCATCAAGGAAAAAGATGGCATCGTCAGTAAAAAATAGGTGAGACAAATTGGGAGACCATCTATTTTGTCTTATGCCTTTAAGATTACCCATGCCTACTGCTTGTGTAATAAGTGTAGAGAGCAGATTAGCCAACAAGATAAATAAATAAGGAGAAAGGGGGTCATCTTGCTGGAGGCCCCTGGATGGCTGAAAGTAAGGGATAGTTTCTCCATTTAGTTTGATGCTAATGGATAGTGTGGTGACACACTACATTATCCATTGTATCCATCTAGGATCAAACCCCAGGTGGTGAAGATACTCCTCTAAAAAGCCCCACTCAACCCGATCATATGCCTTAAGCATATCCAACTTTAAAATCCCTTGCAATTTTTTCTTTCGGTCCCTGATTCTCAGCTGGTGTAAAACCTCTTGCATGATCAAAATACTATCTTGGGTTTGTCTTCTAGCAATAAAATCATTCTGTTCTTGGGAAATGAGGTTAGGGAGCCAGCATTTGAGACGGTTAGCCAAAACTTTGGAGATGATTTTATAAAGAAAATTGCATAGGCCGATCGGTCTATATTGATCTAACCTCTTTGCTTGATTAACTTTAGGAATTAGGATGATAATGGTTCTATTTAAAGTTGGTGGTAGCAAACCAGTTGAGAAGAAATTTTTCACTATAGTGACTAAATCAGCTTCCAAGATATCCCAGTGACGTTGATAGAACAAGCCGTTGAAACCATCGGGTCCAGGGGCCTTAGTTGCCCCTAATTGAAAGGCAACTAATTTAATTTCTGCTGTAGTTACCTCCATTGTTACGGTGAGGTTCATTTCAGCAGTAACAGTTTGGGTGCATTGTGACAAAATAGGATCAAAGTTGCTAGGACCAACTGAAGTATATAAGTTGTGGAAGAAATTGTTTGTCATGTCCCTAAGAAGTGTAGGTTTGCGGATCCAGAGGTTGTTTGCATCTTGCAGCATGCTGATATGATTTCTTTGCCGTCTCTGAATTGTAGTGGCATGAAAAAAACCTGGTATTTTTATCTCCCCAACGCAGCCAATGTACCTGCGATCTCATAGTCCAGTAATGCTCCTCTTGTTGCCACACTTGTTGAATTTCAGTTTTGAGCCGACGAATCTGCTGTTTACCAAAATGGCAGCCTGGCTAGTTAATTTGATCTTGAAGTTGCTGTTTTAACAAGTTAATGCGAAGATGGCCGTTGCTGAATTTCTATCGACTCCATCTTTGAAGCGTTGTGGTAGCTACTAGAAGTTTATGGGAGATAGAAGCATTACAAAGAGGGAGAGATGTCTAGGCATCAGTTATGACTTGGCGACAATCTGTATGATTAGCCCAAAATGCTTCAAAGGTAAAGACCTTTCTTCGTCTCTTGGCAAGAGGTTGAATTGATAACAACAGTAGACTATGGTCAGAACCTATGGCAGGTAAGGCAAACATTGCATCTGCTGGGTATTTTAATCTCCATTCCATATTGCACAAAGCCCTATCAAGTTTTTTCTTAACCAAATCCTCCCCTTCCCTGTTGTTAACTCAGGTATAGGCACACCCTTTGCTCTCAATCTCCACGAGTGAGCAGTAGTTTAAGAAGTCCCGAAATGAGCGCAAATGATACGAGTGAGCAAATCTTTTACCCACCTTTTCCCAATCGTTTAAAATCTTGTTGAAATCCCCAATGCAGACCCACGTCATTATATTTGATCTGCTGATAGATTTGATAACTGTCCATAACTATTGTCTTTGATGGAAGGATGTAGGCGCATGGATACAAGTAAGCCTTATAGGAGTGCCACCTTGGTTTGCAGTACAAATCAAGTCAATATAATGGGCTGAGGAGTTCTCGATAGTAACAGAAAGATGATCTTTCCAAAAAAGAGCCAAACCTCCAGCAAAGCCTGAGGGGCTTGCCAAAAAATGATGCTGGTAATGTATTTTCCTTTGCACTCTATCTAAAACAGAGTCTTGATTTTTAGATTCCATCAAAAAAATGAGATCGGGCTGATCTTGGACGACGAGGTCCTTTAGAGCATGGACTGTCAGGGGGTTGCCTAGCCCCTGACAATTCCAACTAATGATCTTCATTTATCTTTTGGTGGCTTTTTAGGGCAAGCCACCATCGTCCAAGTGCCTACCCCTTCAGCCTCAAGAATAGGGGTATCCGTTAATTGGTCATCAACCAGTGCGATTGGTCCAAGAGCAAGCGAGTCATAAGGCGCATATCTCTTCAGCTTCTTTTACGGACTTCCTTTGGTAACTTTTCTAGGACTTTTTAGTTTCTCAGATTTGGAGGATTCTACAGCTGGATCACTGATAGTGATAGGTCCAACTAAAACAGGGGATTTCATTTTATACACTGCAGCTTCTTGTTGATGGGTCGCCTTGCTTGAAACGCCCTTAGAAGGATCAATATGTAATTCACATTGCTGATCAAAACAATCCTTCATTAATGGAGCCTGCTGATCGAGATTCTTGGGAATGGCAAGCAACATTAGAGGGGCCGTTGAAGGAGTTTCAAGTACAGTGTCTAACTTAGAATCTATAGTGATCAAAGTATCATAGAAAGCTTGCCAGAAAGGACTAGGTTCTTTAACTTCCGCCCGAAGCCATTGACCAAAGTAAATATTGTCTCGGCCTTCCAGTTTAGCATCATCATAGGGAATTAGTGTGCAATACAAAGCATAATGGCCGAAAACCCCACAAGAATAGCAGAAATGGGATAGACGCTCATAGCGAAAATCTAACCAAAAGGGCTTACCGGCAATTCTTATCAGTTTCCCAGGTTTTAGAGGTTCATGCAGATTAAGGGCCACCCTAGCTCACTAAGCGCGAGGGGAAGATCCTTCTTGAGCAGCACAGCTGATGTCTAAGACTTTACCAACATGCTGCACAGCTTGGTGCAACATGGATTCTATACATCTTTCTAAAGGTAAGTCAAAAATTTGGACCCAATACGCACATGTAGTAAAATCATAACAATGAAGAGGAGTATTAGGTCCCATGGCTGTAGAATTAGAAGCTGGTTAGAAAAAGCCAAGGGCTAGTATCCAAAATCCACTGTTTGTCAGCTTCAGAAGTAAACTTGAAAATTAACAAGCCAGCATCCCGTTGAGATATTTCAACATGGTCGGTACGCCATACCCGTTTCATGGTAGATTGGAAAGCTGGAAAGTTAATTGAAGGGTTTGAATGGAGTTTACCGACTAAGGTTTGTTTGCATTCAGCTAATTTTTCTTCTGGAATAGCATCTTCCCAGTCTTCTATTTCTTGAGCATCCCATAACCTGCCCATTCTGTTACAGAGAGCTGCAAGCCTTGCATTAGTTTCATGGTCCATACTATTGCGAAGGGAATTGGGAAGTTTCCGAAGAGGGTTATGAAAGGAAAACCAGTCAGAACACTTGGCGATGGTGATGGGCCAGTGATGGAGTTGTGAATTGATTAGTCGGACACAATGGTGAAGATGGGTTAGGAAGAAGTGGGTCGCCGATGAAGAACATGCAGAATAGAGATGAAGGACTGCATGGCGAAGACTGGATTGTGGAGGGTTTAGGGCAAAGTGGGCGGTGGAACAGTGAGAGAGTGGAGAGCTTGGACGAGGAAAGCGATGGGGAGGTGGTTGCAGGTGAGGTGGACAAGGAAGCTTGTGAATGAAGGAACCATCGCTATGTAGGCAACAGAGAACAGAAGATTTTTAACGGAGAAGAAGCTACCAGAGGGTAGAGAGAACTCTACATGTCGAGAGTGCCCATTTTAGCTTATAATGTTCAATCATGTATACCCATGATCCAGGTTCACTATTTTTTATAGTAATCATTTAGTTAAGTTAATAGAAAACCCATAAATTGTATTTATGGGGTTTAATAGGCTTCATTTGATTAGAATTAGATAATTTCTCTTCAAATTGGATAAGTTTTCTCTTCAAAGGACCAAGTTGCATGAATTTTGGACCGACAAGAATTGCCTGGTTAAGAACCAATAAGAACTAGTTAGAACTGGTCAAGAATCGACATGAACTGGTTCGACTGGTCGTCGACGAGGTAGGCCAGTTCAGCCCCTTGCTAGCTAGTTCTAATTCGCGGTGGTTGGTTTCGTGATCCTTGTCATGCGTATTTTATTCCCATGTCTTACATTTTCAAGATTTTGTGCAATAGCCTCTGAATTTTATGAAATTATGATTTTGCCCCTAATTAGCCCCTAATTACGATTCTCGTTTTAAACCTCGATTTTTGCTAACTGAATGCATCTTATTAGTCATAGGACACATCTTAAGTGAGATTAGCCTTTAATCAATTTGACTTGGTCATTAAATCAAAACTTTGACGCTTGAATTGAACCGATGATCAAGATTTGCCAATTAGGTCCTAGTATAAAAGGCATTTTCCCTCCAAAATGCAAAAGGGGGCTCATTTGCATATATAATTTCTCTCACAAGAAAAAAAAAATTTCTCTTTCTCCCCAAATTTTTTCCAACCATTTTCATTCCCTCTCCCTCTTCTGCATGCCGGTCGTTGACCACTGATATCGCCCTTCATCAGCATTTGGCCTTGCCGACACCATCCCCCAACACCTGTCTTGATGTTTCGCTCCTCTGTCGCAAGTCTAGATCACTAAGGAGGCAATCGGAGCTTCCCATCCGATGGCTCCTTGCTGGTCTTAAGACCGGTGCTTGTCTCCTTTGTGATCGGTGATCGGCGGTCACTCTTGACGCTCTTGACCGTTTCTGATCTAACCTCAGAGCTAAGAGACTGATTAAATAGCCATCGAATTGTCTCCGGTGGTTGGTTTTGCTTCGGTGATCTAGAATTGGTCGGATCCAAACCGGTTCCTTCGATCGCCTGAATCAGCAGTCCAACAACCTTGATCAATGGAACAGCTATCATCGATATGTTCTTCAAGTAATCCCCGACCTTGCCATGGTTAAGGATCTATGAAAGAGCCTCCGATTAGCCTTTCAACGGTCAATCTCCTCGTTGACATCCAATGCCAGTCCAATTTGGACCGGTTCTATTCCAACTTTGGATCGGCGGTCCAACTATGCCGGTCCAACCCTAGGCAATTCGATCAACATCCTCAAGCCTCGAATGTGTTTCGGCACAAAGGTAAATTTTCTAACCTCGAATATGATGATGCGAGATCAACGTTACCGATCGGGGCTAAGATTCAAGTTTAAATTTATATAATATGCCTAGATCTAAGACTGATGATGTGATTGAATGATCTACTGAAGATTGATGTTCACTAAAAGATAAACTTGAATTTGTTTGAATGTGATTAGTGTTAATCTACAATTTCGTGCTTTTGTGATATGCTTATTGTTTTGGCTAAAATGAGGTACTGGATTAGGTTTTCTGACTTCGAGCCCTTCTAGTTTAGAAAATAAACTTTAAGAGCTTCGATTTGATAGGTCGCATGTTCCAAACGGACGTTGATTGGTTATTGAAAATACATTTGAAGTCAGTCGATTCTAAGTAGTTATAGGTCGATTTGAAGTTCTGACTTTGTTCCAATTTTTTTTTTTTTTTTATAATCATTTTCATTCCAATTTTTGTGTGTAGAATCCGCGAAAACTTCCTTCACAAAATTTGTACGAGATTGTTTCATTTACAACATATATTTTTTCCAGAATTTTTAAAGATGTTTTGATTCAGCAAAATATCAAAAACCGAACCTAGGTCTATCTGCCATACACTAGGTCCGAATTGCATTCGTAGGAAATTGAGATTGTAGATAAGTCCATTGGACTTCATGTCCTTCATGAAACTTGTAATACATGTCATGTGTGTTCTAGAGAGGTATGACTCACATGATTTGGTCATCGTTTGGTATGTCAATTGCATGCACAAATATGTTTAAGTACTGCTGTAATTAGTGCATCTCATGATATGCCTTTGTATTGTTATTTTCATATAGGATTGTGTGATTAAAATTGAATCTAGATGTCGATCACGAAAAATGTTCATTACGTTGCATTCCACATGTAGAATTTTTGTGAGATTTTTACACATCATTAGATTGTCGAGATTAAGCATGTTTTGTGATGGTTGTCTTAGATTAGGGGCTTATCATGAGCCTACATAAATACATTTGTTTGGGTTTCTTAAAGACCAAATCATGCATCAATGCCTTATTGACATTTGAAGTGTGTATTACAAATGTCGCGTTTATATATGACATGTCATAATTGAATTCATTTGATATGTAAAAATCATGCGTTAATTAGGCCAATGACATTTGAAATTCATTGAACACGTTATTCCTAGTTCTAGGTCATTTTACAATATTGATGGATGGTGCGATTCTTTTGCATCTCAAATTAGGATTAAATATTTTATTCAAATCATTGTCGCATCCAATCCTTCATCATATGCGAGTTTCAGACCATTCACATATTGTTCAATGGTCTTTTGAACTATTAAACATTTACCATGTTCTGTTTTGTAAATGGCCGATTTGCGTGCTTTCACGAGCTTTGATTTTCAAATGTTAATTTAATCTCGATTAGATTCGAACCTTCTAAGAAGTCATGAACTCGTCCGGATCTTTCAAATGCCACTGATTTTGTGTGATTTGCTCACCATTTGTCCCATTTTTCATTCTTTTTCCAATTTAGGTTAGAAATCCGACTTAGCTAAAACTCGGAACTCCTGTTTTACCCCTATTTAGTTAGATTTTTACTATTTTTGTGTGATTTTTTTGTTAGAGATTTTAAAGTCAGATCCTTAATGAACTTTATTCATTACTTTTTTTACTACGTTGTGGTTTTACATTTTTCAGACCTTGTTTACTAGGTCAAATTTAAGTTGCAATGGCACGTTACCCTATTATTTTGTGAAATTTCTGATGTGAAGTTGAACTTCATTGAATTTTTATAAATGCCTATGTGGATCGTTTCAAATAAATTTCTTAATGAAGTTTGTTCCCTGTGATATTGTGCACATTGTGTAACTTTCTTGGGACGATTTATCAATGGGCCTCCTTCCCATTTTTGCTAATTTTTGTGTGTCCTTTTTGTAATGTTTTGTTGCAAATCCTTGCTGTGATTTTATATTAGGATTTTTTAGAGTGACTTGCATGTGGAATTAGTATTCATCATCTTCATGAAATCCATTCCAAATTCCTTAATCCTCATTGTTGAAAATTTTCAATAATTGAATAATCTTTTGATGACATTTTCTCCAAAATTGACTGGAAATGTTTACTTTGCATATCGAAGTGAATTTGGTGCATGTGATGCTTTCGACATTAATTGTTTAAAATCTTTCAAACTTTGGATTTGATATTGAAATTGTCAAGATTTGGATCATATTTAAAATGTCAGCAACACTTGTAAGTGTATGATATACGTCCCATACTAGCCTTGGCAATTAAATGTGTTCCATAGCTGAGATGTTCCTTTGTCTAAATGTTTTGCTTTCATTTCTCAACATTTCAAACACGTCCAAATCTTTGAAGCATCACATAAACCACACACGCATGAAACCATTCCATTTGTTAGAAATGCTTGTGATTGTGATTGGCACCTGTCCAATGTTGGCTCACTGAAAATTGTTTGATTGTTTGAGAAATAAGGCTTGATGGCCTGCCTACATGTTTATTTCTCATAATGCATGTGAATCCTAAATGTATGCTTAGGTACAATGCTTGATTTCATGGATATACTTTGGGGCTCACCTAGAACATGTTTTAGGGACTTATAGGCATTAATGGTTATGCGAGAACACAAATGATCAGTAATGAATGTAAGTCATGAAAAATGAATTAGGGTAGGTGTCTAAAGGGATCGACATGTGAATTGTAAAGGCCAACCCTGAGACTCAAATTGATTGATTTTGAATCTTCTCTCGATTGCTTGACTCTTTTTGTTTGTTTCATGGTTGTGATTGATTTTGCCTTGAACAATTGTTTCTTTTCTGTTGTATGTACCCAGTCTAGATTTAAGTCAAGATTAGATTAGGCCCTTGGAGGTGGAAAATCATCAAGATATGAAGACGATGGAAGGTCGATGTTCATTTCGACCATATTCTTGGTACTATTTTCCTAATACATGTTTCGGGTCACTTCATTTGTATAAACACCCGATGAGGTGCGGGTTTTATTTCCCCCATTTCATTTTTCTCTACCATTTAGTGTTGCGTGTTAGATTTATTATTTTTCCTACAACCGTTTATTTGAGTGTTTACTTATTGTTTCGCTTCAATTGAGTGTTTTCTTTTCTCTTTCTTAGAAATAGAATTGCATGAAAACAACCATCCATGCATGATCACTTAGTTTAGACTCATTGACTGGAAAAAGTAAAAAGATAGACATGATCACCATAGAGAACAAGACAAACCATTAGGTACAAAAGGGCGTTAATAGAAATATTAGCATAACCTAAGTCCATGAACCTAGATTTCTAGTTGCGTAGAAATCGAGAGATAACTCCCAACCCTCGATTGGGTTTTCTGGCCGACCCCCAAAAATGAGGCTAGTGGTGACTCCCGTCTTTTTTGGTTGTTTAAACAATTAGTTAATAAATGAACCTGTCAAAGGGGTATGGGTCTGTCATGCCCTGATCCTCGGGGACGCGCTCATCCTTCTACTTGGTCGATTTTAAAGTGCGATATCCCAGGACTAAGTATCGCCGACCCTTTCTATTTATTACGCATGCGGAAGCAGTTATAAATCCCCAAACAATAAAACAATGGGATAGAAAAGCATGCCATATTTTTCATATTGAAATTCATAACCACACTTTTATTGAAGGCACAACTCATAGTATAATTACAATACTATTCACAGCATACTTGTCTCACACCTACCTACACTAAGACAGGGTTCACAAAAGGGATGAGATCACAATCCACACTCGGGTTATACTCAAGATCCCTCTCTGGATCATCTTCTTCTTCAAAAGTCTTTCTCCCCGTCAGGTTCCTCCTCCTCAGCTTCTCCTCAGGGTCCTGAAATGGTTATTCAATAATCAATGAGACCACGTCTCAACGAGTCCTACTCCTTAAGACCCGATTAGTAAACTAATACGCCAAACGGTTGCCTAAGCACAACACGAGTCAGAGGACTTACCTTAGTCTCAGTTCCAACTTGCAATTCAAGGTTAAACACAGATATTCAAACAATTCATGACATCCGATCAAGCACTGGTCAGTCGACTAAGTCGATTACATGTCAGCCAGACCATTTCTAGGTCATTCCCACTCATACCATGATTTCCCAGTGGTGTACTCATTTACCAAATCACATGTGCTTCTCGGGCGTCGTTTTCGCCAATGACATACCGATCACCGACACTGTGCGTTCTTTAAGGCGCCGTTTTCACCAGTAATATCCTCGATCATCGAACCACGTGTCCTTTCTAGGGTGCCGTTTTCGCAAAGGTGACATCGGCTATAGACAACATTGTGAGTTCTTTAAGGCGTCATTTTCACCAGTGTTATTTCCTTAATCACTGAATCATCGAACCACGTTTGTCTATAAGTCATTTACGTGCGTTCTTTAAGGCGCCGTTTTCGCCAGTGATACTTCCAATCACCGAACCACGTATGTCCAATAACATCGTACCTAATTGGTCTCAGCCAATAACATTCTCAGTTAGCTCTCACCATTCTCCCTACTATATATCCCATTAACGTACTAGTGCTATATACTCATGCTTGGCCATTACCAATCAAATATTCAATAACAAATAATTTAGAACAATTCCTCAAATTTCACAATTTAAATCAATTCCATAAAAATTGAAGCTCAATTAAATAAACGGACTGCACCACGACAATTGACACGAAATTCTGGTCACACGGCCATCCGGTTGAATTTCCGGAAAAATAAATAAATAATTAATTAATTTCGAAAATTAAATAAATAAATATTAAAAATCCAATTTAGGCCCGTATTGCCTGATTGGAACCCGAAACGGGTCGGGAAAAATCCCGAGATACATTCAATAAATAATAGAGCATTTCTACTCCATAATGGCTATAGCTAACCACCTAACATGCATTCTCAAGTCGCTAATTTAATTGTTTTAATCTAATCTAACCACCTAATTGCAATTAATTAAATATAACTAACCCTAAGCATAATTAGCAAACTAATAAAGCATTAGTGAGTAAAACTCACTTGATTAAAAGCGGGGACCGGGACACCGTGACGACGACGCGACGGCGGCCGAAATCAGGCTTTCGACGAACTTGGACCGGGCCAAGAAACCTTGCAAGCCCGCAGAAATTCTGGGCTTGGGCCTACTGAAATTCTTGGGCTGAGCTTGATCTGGGCTTCTGAAATTTTCGCGGGCTGATGGGCTGATCCACAAGGGCTGGACTGAGTTGAAATAGGGCTGAAATCGTGTGGGCTTCAATTAAATTAATTGCTGGGCTGCTTCTTGGACTGATCCACGAAAATGTTGGGCCCACGAGATTAAAGAAGCTCTTGGTTTTTGAACTTCAATTTGGGGCAGCTCTGGCGAGGCAGAGAGGTCCACGAAAGAGAGAGACTTCGGTGGATTTGCTGCAGCAGGTGAAGACACGAGGAAGCAGCTGGCGTCGATCAGTGGCAGCAAGAGAGGGAGAGAAGGCTTCGGTCGACTTTGCTGGAGGAGCTGCACTCGGTCGACGACGTGGAAGGTTGACTGATTGAGAGGCAGAGATGGGAGAAGTGAGGGCGAGCTGGCAGCTGGATCTCGCGGCTGGATTTCTGCGGATGTTGCTCAGTCAGCAAAACGCAAGTCTTCGGGGGAGAGCTGCGTGGGCTGAGCTTGCTCGGTTGAAGACACGGGGCAGCAGAGTCAACCAACAAGTGAAGTTGTTGACCGGTGTTGGATTACGGACACATGGTAGCGGAATTTCAAGGCCGCGTGAAGCAGCTGCAGGAAAATTGGACGCTGGCTTGCTTCGGTCTTCGTGGCAGCTGCTTCGGTCTTCGTGGCAGCTGCCTCAGTGGGATGAAAATGAAGTTGCTTCGGTGGCCGACCAATTTCGGTGGAGGCAGAGACAGACGGAAGTGGCTTCGCTGGTTGATCGAGGCGAGGAGGAGGTGGACGCGTGGAGAAGAGGGCGCGGGCTTCGGTCAACTACGGCTTCTGTGGGAGATAAGAGCTGACTTCGGCGGGGTTCTTTGGTGGAGAGAAGCTCGGTGGAGATGGGCTGTCTCGGTGG
Organism: Eucalyptus sideroxylon; assembly: GCA_014182405.2. Lineage (NCBI taxonomy): Eukaryota > Viridiplantae > Streptophyta > Magnoliopsida > Myrtales > Myrtaceae > Eucalyptus > Eucalyptus sideroxylon. The sequence goes on along the minus strand of CM024555.2, from coordinate 31,955,421 downwards.
ATGAAGATGGAGTCTTCGCTGGGTTGCTTCGAAGGAGTTCCAGGGAAATGAAAAGCAAGGTGGAGACGTGCGCAGGAGGAGTCGGTGGATGGGCGTGCGGAATGGAGCAAAGAGGAGAAGTCTTGGACGGCAGCTGAGTGAGAGGGAAGAGAGAGATGGATAGAGATGAGGTTGAGGAGCCCACAAGCCTTCATTTTCCACATGATTATCCCCTTGAACCCTTCCTAGCCAAGTCTTCTTCCTTGGTTCACCCCAGCCAACAATGCACTCTCCATAACATCTCAATTGGTCCCAAAAATGCTTGGGGAAGGGGCTACGAATTTTAAAATCGTGGCTTCAAATTGACACTCATCCCATCTCAATTTCATCTCAAATGGCCTCCACAAAATCAATTAACTTCTCAAGGCTTCAATCTCATCCTCTATGTCTCCCTCATCATTTTCAAGATAAATTCCACCATTAAACCAATTTAAGGTCCAAAATAATGCTGTCCTCCCTTAGTTCCGAATTTCACATTTTGAGCTTCCAATTTCTTCGAAGAATTCCCAAATTGAGATCCAATCTCAATGAAGAAAAAATCCCGAACAATTTTCTATAAATCCCCGACACTCACTGGCTTGGCATGAAAGTCCAGACTCCCTTAAATTCGGTCCATACGAATTTCTGTTAATTTTCTGCGACGTCCGAACAATTTTCCGTAAAAATCTCAGAACCTATGAAAAACCTTTTGAGACTGAGTCGACGTTCCTATAATTGATCGTGACACCACAGAACTTTCCATTTTTGAAATCGGACTCAAATTCACAGTTAATTTCCATTTGATGCGTTTTTAGCGTGACCTAAACTATTAGGTAACTTTCAGAAATTTTTAGTGCAGACGACTCGTGGTCGATTTTCTTCGAGCCACAATGAACCCACTCAACTCATTGACGACTCGTGATTGTCGTGAAAATCTCGATGATTCAAATACGGATTACACAGTACCAAAACAATAAGAAATCGGTCTAGTGCCGGTCAACGAGAATTTTCTAATTTAGTGGTGTCACCCACGATTAGCCACACATCTCGGTCGAACCGGCCTATCTTTGATCTCTAATCGATTTTATACTGTGTTGCAATGGCCTCTAAAGATAGACACGGTCAAGAAGCCAATCTCTAGTCGAATTCTCAAGTCTATTTGCCTTAAAATCCTTATTGGTTTCCTAAATAGTCTAGTTATCTCAGAATGATCGCCCGAGAATAGCGCATAGATGCGTTAATGAAATGCTCAATCTATTCGATTGAAAACATGACCGAAAATGCAGGATGTCACGGGGTCTCAACAAGACTCAACATAATTTAGCATACCCATTGAGAAAAGTTTCCAATGGATGAAGTGGTGCCATCCATGGTGAAAGAGTACTATCGGAAGGGCTATTGTGGTAAAGGTACCCCGAAATTCGATACCCATATTCAACATTCTCTTTCAAGGTGTGTCACTCGTGTGGGTACAAATCGTGACACATTTTCATTATCACATGAGGTATGACCTTGTGAGAGCTCACAACCATGTATGAGGGGACGTACAATGGGTTCGTTTTGAAAGGTGATGTGATGACTGTCGCGACCAATTTTTTCGGGGTGTGAACCACCTAGGGTTTGGCTAATGGATTGTTAAGCCTAAACTTAACTCGGGCTCTCCCAAGCCCATACCAATTCGCGACTTAGATTCAAGTTTTTAACATGCAATTGATTTTCAATTAGGAGCCGCCACTAATCTATTTTTGGTGGGTCGATTAGAAACCCAAGTAAAATAACGGGAGAATTATTTTACTCCTACGAACCAGAGACTATGGGTACGGGGACTTGGTTACGCTAAATTTCTTTAACGCCATTTCGGTACCATTTCTTTTATTTTGAAAAAATATTTTTCACAAGCAGCTTGGGTTTATTTTAAATATATTTCCCTAACATGTGAGGTTATCATTATCATGCGCGTGCACAAACCACCAATTTAACACTCAGATAAACAATAAATAAATTGCAAAAACTTACCTCCAAAGCAACGAAAGCATCTCGCAATGTTAAATTAAAATCCACATCAACAACCCTGGATATGGTTTCTAATTAACACACAATTTCTTTTTTTTATTTTCACTTAATTAATGAAAATCATGCAATATGCAATGCGATATTAACTAAATGACCTAATCCTAATGACATGTAATTTCTAATTAAATGGGCCTAGCAAAAATACTAAACAACATGCCTCTCAATGAATCTAACACTAATGATGTGCATATGAAGTTTTTTTCTCTTTTTCCTAAAAGAATGCATTTTATCATAAATAATAAAATTAATTTAACCTATGGCATTTTTTGTATTTTTCATGAAATTCGAAATTAGGTGAAATGTGAAAATTACCTAATTAGATTAAGATCCTATTTAATTTATATTAGGAATTAGGTTGAGCCACATCCTAATTTAAACTAAAATATTATCTAAACCTAGATAATCCTAAAATGCAATCTATTTAATAAAATACCTAAACCTATAGTAAATTAAGAAATTATCTAAATTAACTTAAGTGCAATTTCTATCCTAATATGCAATGACATGCAAAATGTACCCTAATTCTACATGAATTATGCATGATGATTTTTTATGTTTTTCTTTTTTTTTCTTTTTTTTTAAATTTCGAAATTAATAATTGCTAAATAATTAAACATGCAATTTAAACTAGTGAAGCAGAAATCTAACATCCTAATTTTTTGTATTTTTTTTAAATTCGAAATAAATAAATTTCCTATTCTAGACATGCAAAATAATCTAAAACAAGTAACATCCTAACATGCATCTAATCTAACTCAAATATTTTTTTTTTTACGGGAGCAAACAAATAAAGCATCAAAACAACACGGCACCAAATCAAGCAAGACATCATCCACGTCCATTTAATTTTGGGAACTAAATTGACGAATCATATCTCGCGCATGAGATCGGATTGGCCAATTTTTAAATAAAATCACGAATCATATCTCGAGCGTGAGATCGGATTGGTGATTTTTCCGTACGATTGCGGGTCGTATTTCGAGCGTGAAATCGGACCGTCAATCATGTGTACGTTGCGAAATTAGGAAAATTTCCCAATTTAAAAGGCTAATCGATATTTTGTGGACATGATGGTATCATTCAAATATTCATACAAGATAATCCCATAAATTAGGCAATAGGGATATATAAAAATTGAATTAAAAGAGATTCTTACCTAATATTTGGTGCCACGTGGACCACGTTGTGAAGTTCGGTCTGACTACGGATGGCGGTTCAAGGTGACGTGCTGCTCAATTCACTGATTTGGCCTAACAAGGTCACAAAGTTGACCAACACAGCAAGGGGACGTCCACCGGAAGACTTGAACAGCAAAAGGAGCGTTGTTGGCGTGAAGATTTGAACGTCCAGGGCTGGTCGCTAATGTAACTCAGGTGTACGCAAGTGACATGGGACCCGCGGGAACCTGAAAATAAAGCACAAAAGACCGCCAACTCGGTGGGGGCAGCGTTCAACGGTGGAGAATCAATGAGTCAGGGAGCAACGGCGCCAGCGCACAGCAACAACGAAACCAAAGGAGCAGCATAGTCAAGCACAGCAGCTCGAACACGATCGACTTTTCATGTGGCACGCGTGCAAGGAGCAGCTTGATTGTCGTTGACGGCTCAGCAAGGCAGCAACATGATACGGCGATGTTGATGACAGAGGCACGGCCAGAGGTTTGGCCGTGAAGTGGGCGCCGGTTTGGACGATTGCCTTGGCCAAGAGGTGGCCGGGACTTCCTCTCTCTACCCTTTCTCACGTATGTTCTCTGTGTAAATCCCAATTCCCCCCCGGCGACCGAAAGGGTCTTCTCCTTTTATAGGGAACGACTAGGGCTAGTAAAAGGAAAGCTCAAAATCCACTTTCCTCCTTCTGATCCTTGCATATCATGCATATATAAGCCGATTCTTCTTTATTTCCTGTTTCTTTCATTGACTGAATATTGCTCCAATCCTCGAATCGTGAGAATCGAATTTCGTCTTTATTTTTATTTCATGATGCGCACGCCTCCTTCTCTTTGCCCATATTCTATTGTTCTCTTTCCCTAATTACTGAAGACCTTGTGTCCACACAATATTAAAAGAATATTTGCATGGGTCAATGGGTCAAAACTCACATTTAACAGAATTAAAAATCTGGCCTTTAAAGGGTGCGGTCATTATAGCCTTTCAATGAGCTTGGCCCCGTTTTACCGTCCAGCGGACCGGAGATGTTTCGAAGCCACAGCTAGCTGTGAGATTGTATTCCCATCATTATTTTTGGCAGTCACAAGGTAGTTTGCATCCCGCGCAATATTACCTTTTGCATTTATCAAATATCCCATCCAAAATTTTCCTTTTTGCTTGAAAATACATCCTTTGGTGTATATTGCCTAAATGTGTGAAGAATCTGAACGGAATATGTGAAAAATGTTGCACTCGCCGTCGGTCCAAAAATGTTCCTAAACTATATGCCATGTAATTTTTATAGGTTAAAAATTAATCCCTGATTTTTATGTAATAAGTAAGTGACTGGGTCGCCAAAATTTAGGTGTCAACAGCTACCCCTCTTTGAAGGTGAGCTCATAGAGGTTGCCTTCAAAGACAAATTGAGACCTAAATTTTGGTCATGCACATGCAATGAATGATTTTTTGTTGGAAAGTGAATTCCATTTTTTAATGCAAATTATATGATGCATGAAAATACTAATGCAAATGATAAATGTCAAAGGAAAGAACGTACCTACAATTACTTACCAATCGGTGCGGTAAAGCATTTTGAGGTACATGATAAATCCCTATTTACTCCACAAGTACCCAACTCTCACTCAGGTTCCTTGAAAAGCTAACGGTAAGAATATTCACATCCAAGGTGAAATGTTCAATGGAAAAAATTGAGACATCCAGATCCGGATCGAGATGTCAAGATTTTTGAAAAACTCAAAATACCTAGATCCAGACTAAGGTATAATGAGAAGGATTGACAAGCATTCACATCCAAAGTGAAATATTTGAATGAAAATAATCAAGACATCCAGGTCCAGACTGAGATGTCAAGATTTTTGTACTTGAGATACCTAGATCCAGACTAAGTATAACGAGAAGGGTCGAAAAAACATTCACATTGAAAGTGAAATGTTTAATGAAGAGAATTGAGACATCCAGATCCAGACTGAGATGTTCTGAATTCGAAATACCTAGATCCAAACTAAGGTATAACGAGGAAGATCGGAAAAACATTCACATCCAGAGTGAAATGTTTAGACGAAAATAATTAAAACATCCAGATCTAGACTGAGATGTCGAAATTTTGGAACTTGAAATACCTAGATCCAGACTAGGTATAACGAAAAGGATTAAAAACATTCACATCCAGTGAAATGTTTAAATTAAAATAATCAAGACATCCGGGTCCAGAGACGGAGATGTCATGATTTTTGAAAGCTCGAAATACCTAGATCCAAACTAAGATATAACGAGGAAGATTGAAAAACATTCACATCCAGAGTGAAATGTTCAATGAAAATAATCAAGACATCTAGGTCCAGACAGAGATGTCTAATTTTTTGGAAAATGGTAAAGAAACTTACCTGGAATATCTTACTTTTAAGGAGGGTAAAGTGATCCAAGGTAGTTGGTGTTACATATCCAGGACCCGTACCTTTCTACGGTCTCCTAGCATTGCAATATTGATTATCCCATTAGGACTCAAACCTCTCTTCGATCGCCTGAATCTAAAGAAAACTTATGGGGGATAACTCAGTCGAGTCGAGTGTCGGTATATTTGAGAAGGAAATACCTGTGCAATGACAAGTATTTAAGGTATGGATAGGGATATACTTACCTGGTATCATCCCCGTTCCTGGGGGAAATGTCTTCTGCAAAACATGGTCATAGGAGAAGCAATATGCATTTGTGATCACAAACATGCATTAATTTAAGGGAGGTTCATGCGCTATGATTTCTATTAAGCATGTATCGCCTAATTTCCATTGGAAGGATTTCACAAAGAATGTTCCAATCTGAACACATGAGTGTCATGGATGTGCCAAATGAGGGACCTCTTGGTCTGAAAGGACTTTTCACTTATCCTCATTAAAAATGGCCATTTTATCCTGACCTTTGATACAAGATTTTGACATTCACTCCATCTCACCCTCGTCATGCCGAACAAGGGTCCAAGTAATCTCGCAAGTGGTACGAACTTACCAATCCGAGAGGTCTTTAACAGGGACCGTAATGCGGGCTTGGTCAATGGCTTAGCAAAGGAGACTCTTTGAGCCGAGGCTATTGAAAAATGACATTTCGCAATTGTCTTGGGGTTTACAAGTCAAGAGGCATGAGAAATGAAGCAGAAATTATCTTACTGGCACTTCTTCAAGTGATGCTTCCAAACATATGAACTTTTACGTTAATTCAAGTGCCCTAATCTGAAGAGACTTTGTAAGGGACGTAACGTAGGTTGGGTTCATGAAAGGATCATTTGGCTCAAAAAGTGTTTATGGGGTCAAAGTTGGTGATCATCTTAACATTTCTAACAATTTTCCTCCCCATCGTCGAAGATTTTCTTCACATCACAACTCCACTGATTGCAACATCTCAACATTTGATTTTTTTTTTTTGGGTACCATCTTGTTGAGAATATGACTCACTTCATCAAGTGTTTGATTTTTTCTTTGGGCATTGGCCTTGCTTTTACCAGGCACACTGCTTTTTCATGCCCCATTTTTGCACCCTTTTTTTACAAAGTCTCCATTTTTATCAGCATTGTAAATCATGCTACTTGAGTAGTTTGATTTTTCTTTCCTTGCCCCAAAGTGTGGGGATGATCACCAACTGGGTTTAATATGAAACAAATTCATCGGCTCAAGGGGCTATGCAAAGGATAGAGTGTATATGATAGAGGAAAAACTGCTCTTCATCATCTTAAGGCACTTTAAATTATCGCACAAATCACATTGTAAAAGCAATACTCAAAGATTGATGCAAGTGCGAGTAAGAAAATTCCTATCATTCCTTTCAAATCTTGTCCCAGTATGAGATGATTCTTGACAGGGATAAATTAAAAACTCTTCATGTGTGTGGGCTCAAAGGGCTGAACAATGGATATACCTGTAGTGTTTCGGGTAGCAGAAGAAACTGCCTCTCATTACCTCAGTTGACGTACCATTTGCGAGATCACCCTTTTCCTCGTGGGCATGGAATTTTTCCACACAACTCACTGAGGGTTAGTGTATGAAACAGTGTATGGAACAGTGTATGGAATAAGGCTTGCATTTCATCATTCCAAGGTATCCCATTTGACACATTCAATTTATCTCACATAATTCATCAAGGAAGAAAAATGCAAGATTTGCAACAAATTTGAACAATTCAATTCACTGGGCAATTTATTCATCATAGAAATGCTTGCAGCTCAAAACATGACATGACAAATTCTATCATAAATAATACTTCTTGAAAGCATCACAATTTATTGGAGTTTGAAAACTCACGACCATCCATTTCTGCTAGGATGACGCCTCCGGAAGTACCTTCCTTACCATATATAGGCTGTAATTTGGAGCAAACTTGCCCCCAGGATCTTCCACCGAAGAATGATGGTTCTCTTTTACTTGCCCCAAACCTTTTTTATTGGAAGTGTGCTCTAAACCTGTTGATCACAAGTCAAGTTTATGATTATTGAAACTTGATATGCTATTCTCAGATGTCCCTTGTCAAATGAGTCAGACAAACAAACAGGTTTACTCTGCTACAAGCTTTGGGAAAATGTTTTTTTTTTTTTAGCAGTGAAATGCTTTTGTTTTTGAAAAAGTTTTTGGGAAGAAGCATGAAAGAGTCCAGCCCTCAGGATTTCTCCGTGGATAATATTTTCTTTCATGGTTGGATATCGTCATTGGACTGGTTTGGAGTACCTGTCATGCCCTCAAAATAAAACTTGTAATTTCATTGATATTCATCAATCAATTACATTTATTGAATGGAAAATGCGAATTCAAGTCCTAAAAAGAAAGTGAAAAAGAAGAAATCGAAAATAATCGCTAGATAGCGATAATAACTCCTAAAAAGCGGTAAAATTCCTAGAAAGCGATAAAAATTCCCGCGCAGGGGAATGTGCAAAAGTAATAAGTTACTCTTGTGGGCAGGGCCCATTTCTTCCAAAGGTCCTTCATAAATGGCATTCATCCTATCCTCATGCTCAGGTAGATGATTCTTTTTGACATTCGGTAGAGCGGCACTAAAGGCAAACACCTTGGTGTCCAGTAAGTTTTGGACCTTATGTTTCAAAGTCAAGCATTCATAAGTCGAATGTCCTACTTCCCCCATATGATACTCGCATTTCTTGTAGGGATCATAGTTGGAAAAATTTTCAGCAATGGGTTGCTTTGGCTCATAAGACAGCAACCCCTTCTTTTGAAGAACCTTTACGACCGGGACAGAGGGCCGGGAAGAGGACATCCTGAAATTCGACCCCGTTTCGATAAAGTGAAATGGGCATTTCGTCGACGTGCCTATGGCCTTTTTTCTCTGAGCTGATCACTCACGAGTTAACTAACCTATTGGGTGAAGCCGTTAAGGGATGTATCAGCTGTAAAATCCCTAAAAGCTACCTAATTGGTTGGATTGAGCTAAAATCACGTCTGATCGATTTTTAACCACGAAATTGAACTCGATTTCGGGAATCGAATTTTAAGCGCGTCATAATTCTTATTTTTAGGATCCTGTCTCATCGCTCGTCAATTTATTGACGAGTCCGAAATTTCAATAAAGAAATTATCGGAAGAAAATTTGAAGACCAAAAGAAAATAGAAAGAAAAAGAAAAAAAAAAGGAAAAAAAAAAAATAGGTATTTCTTTTTTTTTTTTTTTTTCCCTTTTCTTTCTTTCTCTTTTCTTTCTTTTTCTTTTCTTTCTTTCTTTTTCTTTCTTTTCTCTCTCTCTCTCTCTCCTCCCCTCCCCCTCTCCCCCCCCCCGCCCGATTCCCCCCCACCGCTCATTCTCTCTCTTTTCTTTTTTGACTAGTCAATTACCCTCTCTCTCTTATCTCTCTCTCTCTCTCTCTCTCTCTCTCTCTTCTTCTTTCTTCCCCTGCACGACAGAACCCCTTTTCTTCTTCTTCTTTCTTTTTTTCGCGCAAGCGAACCAGAAGCTCGCAGCCGCCCTCGCCGCCGCCGCCCGCCCGCCGCACCGCCGCACCGCCGCCCGCCGCGCCCGCCCGCGCCCGCCGCCCCGCCCGCCCCGCCGCCCCAGCTCCCCGGCCCGCAGCCCAGCCCCGCCGCCCCTGTTCCGTTCCGCCCGACCAGCCCCGTCCGGCCACCTCCGGCCACCGCCCCAACCCCGCCGGACCACCCCCGCGACCCCCTCGCCCTCCGCCGGCCTTCCCCCGCCGCCCTAGCCGCCGGAGCAGCCCGTTCAGCCCCGACCAGCAAGACCCACGGAGTGGGTTTCAGCACTTCGGGCCCGCTTTTGGGCCGTTCCCGGCCCCGGATCCCGAGCCGTGCTTTGGGAACAATCGTTCCTCGCGTCGCCGCCGTCGGATTGATCCGATTTGCGCGCGATTTGGTGAGTAATCTCACTAATCCAGGATTAGTGGCTAATTATGCTTAAGGTTGGTTTAGATTTAATTAATTATGTTTAGGTTGTTAGATTAGATTAAATTAGCAATTATTAGCCAATTGTGATGCGAATTAGATAAATTGAATGTGTAATTAGCAAGTAGACGTGGTCTACTAATTATTGGAAGTGCCTCGGGATTTTTCCCGACCCTTAGTGGGCTCCAATTAGGCTTTTCGGGCCTAAGTGGATTTTTAGTATTTAAATATTAATTTTCGGAATTAAATTAAATAATTATTTATTTTCCGAAAATTCAACTGAGATGGCCTGGAACCGGAAAATTATGCTGATGACCGTGGTGAAGTCCGTTTATTTAATCGGGCTTTATTTTGAGCTAAATTGAATTTTTAATATTAATTATTTAATTTTCGAAATTAATAAATTAATTATTTATTTTTCGGAAATTAAGATTTTGATGGCCGACGACCGAAATCTCGTGCTGATCGTCGTGGCGCAGTCCGTTTATTTATTTGAGCTCCACGTTGTATGGAATTGAATAAATTGTGATATTTTAGGGATTTTCCCTAAATTGATTGGAATTGATTGAGATTGAATTGTTGATTGGTAAATGGCCAAGTATGTTATTCAGTATTTATAATGCTTTGTTGAGTTGATTTAATTATTTGATTGAGAAATCGTTGGGCATTGGTTGTCGGTATTGAAAGTAGATTGGTAACCACTTGAAAGAGGACACGTGGGCTCGGTGAATTGGAATATCACCTGGAGAATGCACGTGAGTTCAGTGGTTGAATATGTCACCTTGGCGAAAAGGACGCCCTGAGAGAATGCACGTGGCTCGGAGACTCGGTATGTCACCTGGCGAGAATGCACGTGGCCGAGAGCATAGTTTGAATTGCACGTGGCTCGGTGATGATGTGATCATCCTTGGGTGAATAGCACCTAAGAGAAGCATATTGCATCTAAAAGGACACGTGGCTCGGTGATTGATGCATCACTTTGGTGAGAAAGCACCCGAGAGAGAATGCACGTGGGCCCAAGGCATCTAAAAGGGCACACTTGGCTCGGCGTGCATCGAGTGATCTTTTGATGTCACTTTGGTGAGATGCCTTAGAGAATGCACTAAGAGAATGCACGTGGGCCCGGGCATCTAAAAGGGCACGTGGGCTCGGTGACTTGATGTATCACTTTGGCGAAGAGGTCGCCTTAGAGAATGCACGTGGGCCCAAGGTTCGAGGCACGTGAACTCGGAGACTTGGAAGGTCGTCCTGGAGAATGCACGTGGCCTAGCTTTTAAATATCCCACAGTGGGGATTGATTCGTATGACATGTAATCGACTGGTTCGATTTGTTTGAAGTGAATGGGTGTTTATTGTGAATTGTACTGACTTGCAGGTGGGATCAGAGGCCAAGGTAAGTCCTCTGCCCTGTGCGTGTTTAGGCAGCCTTTAGTATAATGGTTTACTAATCGGGCTTAGTGGGGTAGAACTCGCTGAGACGTAGTCTCATCCCAGTTTGGGGAAAACCATTTCAGGACCCCGCTGAAGAGCGAGGAGGAGGAATCCGAGAAGGAGAACTCGGAGGTGAGATCTGAAGAGAAAGGATTTTGGAAGAAGAAGATAGTCCCGAGAGGGGCCTTGAGTACGGCCTGGATGGATTAAGTTTCTATCTTCTTTTGAGATCTCCATTTTGATGTGAATAGTTATGAAAGTGGTTTGTGGTTTGTATAAAAGTTTGGTTATAAATTTCAATATGAAAAATATGGCCCTGCTTTTCTATCCCATCGTTTTATTGTCTGGGGATTTTAACTGCTTCCGCATGTGCTTAAAAATGAAAGGGTCGGCGATACATTGTCCTGGGATATCGCATTATAAAATCGAACAAGTGAAACGGATGTGTGCATGCTTGAGGATCAGGGCGTGACATCCAGTTTAAGTGGTATCAGAGCGAAGTTGAAGATTGGAGTGATAAGGAGCGTTGACCATGGGATAGTTAGTATGAAATGCCTTTAAATTCATGCTGGTGCATGTCTGTGTTAGCTGAGTGCTAAAATTGTTTGTTGTTTGGATCGCTCTGTTTCTAATTCGGTGTTGAATTGGAAACAGGTGTTAGTTGAGTAAAGCTACACCATGAGCGATCAGGAGCCGAGAACTCCTGCAAAGAGGACCAGTAGGGCCGTTATTCGGGGTAGAGCTCCGACTCGTGTCGGAACCCGAGGCGGACGTGGTCGAGCGCCAGCACAGGCTAGCGCGAGTGGAGTGAATCCACCTGTCGTAGATGTCGGGGTAGCAGCCCCTAATGATCCCAAGTTGGATGGGATCTTGTGTGTTCTGGAAGCAATGGGTACTAGAATGGATCAGCAAGCCGCTGCTGTTGAAGCTGCCGCTCGCTGCCGCCGTGTTGCCGCCTGCCGCCGCCGCCGCCGCCCCCGGAGTTGCCCCCGCCGCAGCCGCACGCCGCCGCCGCGCCCGTAGCCGCACCTGCCGTTGCTCCAGCCGCCGTGAATGTTGAGAATCCACCGGAGATAGTGGTCGCTGCAAGACCAATCCATAAGTTGGTGGAGCATTTCCTAAGGTTAAATCCGCCGTTGTTTACCGGGTCTGGAGACCCCGAAGCTGCTTCTTCATGGATTCAGAAGCTTGAGAAAGCGTTTGCACTGCTGATGTGCAACGAGGCTGAGAAAGTAATGTTAGCAACTTACCAGCTGGAGGGAGTTGCTGACACTTGGTGGATGACTACTCGAGAAATGATCTTTCCGGAAGGTGCTGTTCAGGATTGGAAGACCTTCCGTGAAGCCTTCAATGACAAGTTTTTCTCTGAGACTGCTAGAGAGGTGAAGATGGCTGAATTTCAACGTCTTCGCCAGGGTTCTCTATCTGTTGATGAGTATGAGGCAAAGTTCGCTGAACTTTCGCGATATGCCCCCGAGTTAATTGAGAACCCTGTGAATCGAGCAAGGAGATTCAGAGATGGATTCAGGCAAGATTTGAGAAGTGCCTTAGTCCTTCTGGATTTGAAGACTTATAATGACATATATCGGAGAGCTCAGAAGATTGAGAAAGATCAACGATAAAGCTGCCTCATCGGATCGAGGTTTAGCTCTCATAGAGACAACATCCGCCAAGGAAAGAGGCCGATGTTTGGAAATAGATTCCAAAGCCCGCCCCAGCAAGAAGAGTGGATTTAATAGGTCGGGACCTATTAGGAATGATGCATGTCGCTTGTGTGGGAAGAAGACATGGGACAGCACCGTGCCCGGTTAGGACGGGTGCATGCTTTGAATGTGGCCAACAGGGCCACATGGCCAGATTTTGTCCTAAGAAGCAAAGAGGACAACCTCTGTTGCCGCCGCCGCCACCGATGAGACAGATAGGAGGGTATGCCCCTCAGAATGCACCGCAAGGAGGACAGCAGAGACCTCCAGCTCAGGGCACTGTGTACGCGATTACCCAAGGTCAGGCAGAAGCTGCGCCTGGCGTGATTACAGGTACGGTCTCGCTCAACGACCAACCTGCTTATGCTTTGTTTGATTCGGGAGCAACCCATTCCTTCATTGCCGAGCAATATGTTAGGATGCTAGGATTGAATCCTGTATTGTTGGAATCGGCAATTTGCATATCTACACCCTTGAAAGATAAAGTTATTGCTGCTTTGGGATGTTCGGGGTGCAAGTTAGAGATTGGTGAGCGAGTGGGGAAAATTGACTTGTTAGTCCTAGCCATGTATGATTTTGATTTGATAATTGGCATGGACTGGCTCACCAATCAACGAGCTAAAATGGACTGCTATCGCAAGGCGATTCAGTTTGACCCATTAGGGGTAAGAGCTTCGAGTTTGTCGGGAATCGAGGAGGACCTTCGATTTCCTTAATCTCGTCGCCGGAAGCAGCTCGTTTGTTAGACGAGGGTTGCCGAGGGTACTTAGCGACTGTCGTGGATACGACAGTTGAAGAGTTGAAAATGGAAGACATTTTAATGGTATAAGAGTTCCCAGATGTCTTTCCAAAAGAATTGCCGAGGTTATCGCCAGAAAGAGATTGAATTTGTAATAGAACTAGCACCGGGGACAGAACCGATCTCAAAGGCACCTTATCGAATGGCGTTATCTGAGTTGAAGGAACTGAAGGTGCAGATGCAAGAGTTACTGGATAAAGGATTTATTCGTCCTAGTGCATCGCCTTGGGGAGCACCAGTTCTGTTTGTTAAGAAGAAAGATGGTTCGTTGCGTTTGTGCATCGACTATCGGCAGCTCAATCAGGTAACGATCAAGAACAAGTATCCATTGCCGAGGATAGATGACTTGTTTGATCAACTGCAAGGAGCGTCAATATTCTCGAAGATCGATTTGAGGACAGGATATCATCAGCTGAGGATTCGGAAAGAGGATATTCCTAAGTCAGCATTTCGTACCCGGTATGGTCATTACGAGTTTACAGTGATGCCGTTTGGATTGACGAATGCTCCAGCTGCCTTTATGGATTTGATGAACAGAGTGTTCAAGGAATATCTAGATCAATTTGTGATCGTGTTTATAGATGATATCTTGGTCTATTCGAGAAGTAATGAAGAGCACGAGAATCATCTCGAGATTAGTGCTTCGAGACCTTAAGAACACATCAGCTATATGCTAAGTTTAGCAAATGCGAGTTTTGGCTGACTCGTGTTGCGTTCTTAGGTCATGTGATTTCCGGAGAAGGAATCTCCGTCGACCCGAGCAAGATAGAAGCCGTGATCAAGTGGCCGAGACCGACATCGGTGACGAGAGATCGAAGTTTTTGGGGTTAGCGAGGTTATTACAGACGGTTTGTGGAAGGGTTTTCATCGATAGCGTCGCCTCTGACAAAGCTCACAAAGAAAAATGAGAAGTTCATATGGACAGACAAGTGCGAGCGTAGTTTCCAAGAGCTGAAGGAAAAGCTGACTACCGCACCTGTGTTGACGATTCCATCTGGTCCTGGAGGATTCGAGATCTATAGTGATGCGTCATTTAGGGGATTGGGTTGCGTGCTGATGCAACATGGCAGAGTTGTTGCATACGCTTCCCGGCAGTTGAGACCTCATGAATTGAATTATCCGACGCATGACTTAGAACTCGCAGCCATCATATTTGCGTTGAAGATTTGGAGGCACTACTTGTGTGGGGAAAAGTTTCAGATCTTCACGGACCATCAGAGTCTCAAGTATTTGTTCTCTCAGAAGGAGTTGAACATGAGACAACGGCGATGGATGGAATTGCTGAAAGACTACGACTGTGATATTCTATATCACCGGGAAAGGCGAACAAGGTCGCCGATGCATTGAGTCGGAAGTCTTTCGGTGGCACGAATCTTGGTTAAGGAGTGGAACTTAATCGAGAGAGCTCGAGATTCGGAATTCAAATTTGAGGTAGGCCACCTTTCAAGTTTTATGGCCACCCTCAGAATTGAGCCGGATGTCCAGGTCAGAATCAAGCAACTTCAACCGACAGATCCGGACGTACAGAAAATTCTTCAAGAGGATACCGATAAAAGAAAGGCTGATTTTCAAGTTTCGATGATGGGGTGCGAGGTTTCGTGGACGTTTGGTTGTACCTGACGATGTAGAGCTTAGAGAAGAAATTTTATCTGAAGCACATCGTAGCAATTACAGCGTTCATCCTGGAAGCACTAAGATGTATCAGAATTTGCGTCAACACTATTGGTGGTCAGGTATGAAGGCGGACATCGCCAAGCATGTGGCCAAGTGTTTGACTTGTCAGCAAGTAAAAGCCCAGCATTGCAAGCCGGGAGGATTTCTGCAACCTCTCGCGATCCTAGAGTGGAAATGAGAGCGTATCATGATGGACTTCGTGACTGGACTACCAAGGAGTCAAGAGGAAATGATTCGATTTGGGTAGTAGTCGACAGGCTGACAAAGTCGGCTCACTTCATTGCAGTTCGAAAGGACCGAGTCCGGATAGACACGCACACTGTATGTGCGTCAAGTGGTTCGTATGCATGGAGTGCCGTTACGATAACATCCGATAGAGACCCGAGATTTACTGCTGCTTTTTGGAAGAGCTTGCGAGTGCTTTGGGTACAAAGCTTCGAACAAGACGGCATATCATCCTCGGACGGATGGCCGTCGTCGAAAGGACGATTCAGACTCTTGAAGACATGCTGAGAGCGTGTGTAATAGACTTCAAAGGAAGTTGGGAGGATCAGCTTCATCTGGTGGAATTCGCCTACAACAATAGTTATCAGCAGAGCATCAAGATGGCTCCATTTGAAGCGTTGTATGGCGAGCATGCAGAACTCCAAAGTGTGTTGGGATGAAGTCGGAGAAAGGAAGATAACAGGCCCGAGTTGGTTCAGCAATCGGTAGATGCCGTGGCAAAGTGATCGAGACAGATTGAAGACAGCGCAGAGCAGGCAGAAAAGTTATGCGAGATAAGCGTCGAAGGTCTTTGGAATTCCAAGTTGGTGATCACGTTTTTCTGAAAGTGTCACCAATGAGGGGAACTTCGCGCTTTGGTAAGAAAGGCAAGCGAGTCCGAGGTACGTAGGTCCGTTTGAGATTCTTGAAAGAATCGGAAACCTAGCGTATCGTCTTGCGTTGCCGCCAAGATTGGCGCAAGTGCATGACGTCTTTCACGTGTCGATGTTAAGGAAGTACGAGCCTGACCCGACCCACGTGCTCAATTTCGAGGAATTGGACGTGGATGACCGTGTGTCATACGTTGAAAGCCCGGTCCAGATTGTCGATCGTAAAGAGCAAGTTCTGCGTACAAAGACCATTCCGTTGGTCAAAGTGGTTTGGCAACACCACGGCACTGAAGGAGCGACTTGGGGAGGCGAAGAATCGATGAGACAGTTGTACCCCCGCCTTTTTGAACAAAGTGTAATGGTTTAAATTTCGAGGACGAAATTTTTATAAGGGGAAGAGTTGTGACATCCTGAAATTCGACCCCGTTTCGATAAAGTGAAATGGGCATTTCGTCGACGTGCCTATGGCCTTTTTCTCTGAGCTGATCACTCACGAGTTAACTAACCTATTGGGTGAAGCCGTTAAGGGATGTATCGGCCGTAAAATCCCTAAAAGCTACCTAATTGGTTGGATTGAGCTAAAATCACGTCGATCGATTTTTAACCACGAAATTGAACTCGATTTCGGGAATCGAATTTTAAGCGCGTCATAATTCTTATTTTTAGGATCTGTCTCATCGCTCGTCAATTTATTGACGAGTCCGAAATTTCAATAAAGAAATTATCGGAAGAAAATTGAAGACCAAAAGAAATTAGAAAGGAAAAGGAAAAAAAAAAAAAAAGAATAAAGGTATTTTTTTTTTTTTTTTTTCTTTTCTTTTTCTCTCTCTCTCTCTCTCTCTTTTCTTTTCTTTCTTTTCTTTTTTTTTCTCTTTTCTCTCTCTCTCCTCTCCCTTTCCCCCCCTCGTGCGATTCCCCCCCCCCACCGCTCACTTTCTCTCTCTTCTCTTTTTTTTTTGACTAGTCAAAACCCCATCCCTCTCTCTCTCTCTCTCTCTCTCTCTCTCTCTCTCTCTCTCTTCTTCTTCTTCCCTGCACGACAGAACCCTCCTTTCTTCTTCTTCTTCTTCTTCTTCTTTTCGCGTCGAGAAACCGAGCGAAGCGAAGAAGCAGCCAGCAGCTCGCCGCCGCCGCCGCCGCCGCCGCCGCCGTCCCGCCGCCGCCCGCCCGCCCCGCGCGCCGCCCCCCCCCGCCCGCCGCCCGCCCCCGCCCCGCGCCGCCCGCCGCCCCAGCCCCCGTTCGCCCCTGTTCCAGCCCCCCACCCCAGCCAGCCACCGTCCGGCCACCTCCGGCCACCGCCCAACCCCGCCGGACCACCCCGCGACCCCCTCGCCCTCCGCCGGCCTTCCCCCCGCCGCCCTAGCCGCCGGAGCAGCCCGTTCAGCCCCGACCAGCAAGACCCACGGAGTGGGTTTCAGCACTTCGGGCCCGCTTTTGGGCCGTTTCCCGGCCCCGAACCCGAGCCGTGCTTTGGGAACAATCGTTCCTCGCGTCGCCGCCGTCGGATTGATCCGATTTGCGCGCGATTTGGTGAGTAATCTCACTAATCCAGGATTAGTGGCTAATTATGCTTAAGGTTGGTTTAGATTTAATTAATTATGTTTAGGTTGTTAGATTAGATTAAATTAGCAATTATTAGCCAATTGTGATGCGAATTAGATAAATTGAATGTGTAATTAGCAAGTAGACGTGGTCTACTAATTATTGGAAGTGCCTCGGGATTTTTCCCGACCCTTAGTGGGCTCCAATTAGGCTTTTCGGGCCTAAGTGGATTTTT
This sequence comes from Eucalyptus sideroxylon, assembly GCA_014182405.2. NCBI lineage: Eukaryota > Viridiplantae > Streptophyta > Magnoliopsida > Myrtales > Myrtaceae > Eucalyptus > Eucalyptus sideroxylon. Next base: position 31,937,520 of record CM024555.2, on the reverse strand, counting down.
TAGTATTTAAATATTAATTTTCGGAATTAAATTAAATAATTATTTATTTTCCGAAAATTCAACTGAGATGGCCTGGAACCGGAAAATTATGCTGATGACCGTGGTGAAGTCCGTTTATTTAATCGGGCTTTATTTTGAGCTAAATTGAATTTTTAATAATAATAATTTAATTTTCGAAATTAATAAATTAATTATTTATTTTTCGGAAATTAAGATTTTGATGGCCGACGACCGAAATCTCGTGCTGATCGTCGTGGCGCAGTCCGTTTATTTATTTGAGCTCCACGTTGTATGGAATTGAATAAATTGTGATATTTTAGGGATTTACCCTAAATTGATTGGAATTGATTGAGATTGAATTGTTGATTGGTAAATGGCCAAGTATGTTATTCAGTATTTATAATGCTTTGTTGAGTTGATTTAATTATTTGATTGAGAAATCGTTGGCATTGGTTGTCGGTATTGAAAGTAGATTGGTAACCACTTGAAAGAGGACACGTGGGCTCGGTGAATTGGAATATCACCTGGAGAATGCACGTGAGTTCATGGTTGAATATGTCACCTTGGTGAAAAGTGTATCACCTTGAGAGAATGCACGTGGCTCGAGAGCTCGGTGAATGTTTATCTGGAGAATGCACGTGGCTCGGTGACAGAGTTTGCATGGCATTGGCGAAAAAAGACGCACGTGGCTCGCATATTGAATTGATGCATCACTTTGGTGAGAGTGCACCTAAGCGAAAATGCACGTGGGCCCGAGGCATCTAAAAGGACACGTTGGCTCGGTGATGATGTATCACCTTGGCGAAAAAGAGTACCGAGAGAATGCACGTGGGTTCACGTATTCGTCATGGCATCTAAAAGGGCACGTGGGCTTGATGGTCAGCTTTGGTGACCTAGAGAATGCACGTGGGCCCGGGCATCGTAAAAGGGCACGTGGGCTCGGTGACTTGATGTATCACTTTGGCGAAAAGGTCGCCTTAGAGAATGCACGTGGGCCCAAGGTTGAGGCACGTGAACTCGGAGACTTGGAAGGTCGTCCTGGAGAATGCACGTGGCCTAGCTTTTAAATATCCCACAGTGGGGATTGATTTGTATGACATGTAATCGACTGGTTCGATTTGTTTGAAGTGAATGGTGTTTATTGTGAATTGTACTGACTTGCAGGTGGGATCTGAGGCCAAGGTAAGTCCTCTGCCCTGTGCGTGTTTAGGCAGCCTTTAGTATAATGGTTTACTAATCGGGCTTAGTGGGGTAGAACTCGCTGAGACGTAGTCTCATCAGTTTGGGGAAAACCATTTCAGGACCCCGCTGAAGAGCTGAGGAGGAGGAATCCGAGAAGGAGAACTCGGAGGTGAGATCTGAAGAGAAAGGATTTTTGGAAGAAGAAGATAGTCCCGAGAGGGGCCTTGAGTACGGCCCTAGGATGGATTAAGTTTCTGTCTTCTTTTGAGATCTCCGTTTTTTTGATGTGAATAGTTATGAAAGTGGTTTGTGGTTTGTATAAAAGTTTGGTTATAAATTTCAATATGAAAAATATGGCCCTGCTTTTCTATCCCATCGTTTTATTGTCTGGGGATTTTAACTGCTTCCGCATGTGCTTAAAAATGAAAGGGTCGGCGATACATTGTCCTGGGATATCGCATTATAAAATCGACCAAGTGAGACGGATGTGTGCGTGCCGAGGATCGGGCGTGACAATTAACACACAATTTCTTTTTTTATTTTCACTTAATTAATGAAAATCATGCAATATGCAATGCGATATTAACTAAATGACCTAATCCTAATGACATGTAATTTCTAATTAAATGGGCCTAGCAAAAATACTAAACAACATGCCTCTCAATGAATCTAACACTAATGATGTGCATATGAAGTTTTTTTTTCTCTTTTTCCTAAAAGAATGCATTTTATCATAAATAATAAAATTAATTTAACCTATGGCATTTTTTTGTATTTTTCATGAAATTCGAAATTAGGTGAAATGTGAAAATTACCTAATTAGATTAAGATCCTATTTAATTTATATTAGGAATTAGGTTGAGCCACATCCTAATTTAAACTAAAATATTATCTAAACCTAGATAATCCTAAAATGCAATCTATTTAATAAAATACCTAAACCTATAGTAAATTAAGAAATTATCTAAATTAACTTAAGTGCAACTTCTATCCTAATATGCAATGACATGCAAATTGTACCCTAATTCTACATGAATTATGCATGATTTTTTTTTTTTTTATGTTTTTCCTTTTTTTAAATTTCGAAATTAATAATTGCTAAATAATTAAACATGCAATTTAAACTAGTGAAGCGGAAATCTAACATCCTAATTTTTTTGTATTTTCGAAATAAATAAATTTCCTATTCTAGACATGCAAAATAATCTAAAACAAGTAACATCCTAACATGCATCTAATCTAACTCAAATATTTTTTTCTTTTACGGGAGCAAACAAATAAAGCATCAAAACAACATGGCACCAAATCAAGCAATACATCATCCACGTCCATTTAATTTTGGGAACTAAATTGACGAATCATATCTCGCGCATGAGATCGGATTGGCCAATTTTTAAATAAAATCACGAATCATATCTCGAGCGTGAGATCGGATTGGTGATTTTTCCGTACGATTGCGGGTCGTATTTCGAGCGTGAAATCGGACCGTCAATTATATGTACGTTGCGAAATTAGGAAGATTTCCCAATTTAAAAGGCTAATCGATATTTTGTGGATATGATGGTATCATTCAAATATTCATACAAGATAATCCCATAAATTAGGCAATAGGGATATATGAAAATTGAATTAAAAGAGATTCTTACCTAATATTTGGTGCCGCGTGGACCACGTTGTGAAGTTCGGTCTGACTACGGATGGCGGTTCAAGGTGACGTGCTGCTCAATTCACTGATTTGGCCTAACAAGGTCACAAAGTTGACCAACACAGCAAAGGGGACGTCCACCGAAAGACTTGAACAGCAAAAGGAGCGTTGTTGGCGTGAAGATTTGAACGTCCAGGGCTGGTCGCTAATGTAACTCAGGTGTACGCAAGTGACATGGGACTCGCGGGAACCTGAAAATAAAGCACAAAAGACCGCCAACTCGGTGGGGGCAGCGTTCAACGGTGGAGAATCAACGAGTCAGGGAGCAACGGCGCCAGCGCACAGCAACAACGAAACCAAAGGAGCAGCGTAGTCAAGCACAGCAGCTCGAACACGATCGACTTTTCATGTGGCACGCGTGCAAGGAGCAGCTTGATTGTCGTTGACGGCTCAGAAAGGCAGCAACATGATACGGCGATGTTGATGACAGAGGCACGGCCAGAGGTCTGGCCGTGAAGTGGGCGCCGGTTTGGACGATTGCCTTGGCCAAGAGGTGGTCGGGATTTCCCTCTCTCTGCTCTCTCTCACGTGTGTTCTCTGTGTAAATCCCAATTCCCCCCCGGCGACCGAAAGGGTCTTCTCCTTTTATAGGGAACGACTAGGGCTAGTAAAAGGAAAGCTCAAAATCCACTTTCCTCCTTCTGATCCTTGCATATCATGCATATATAAGCCGATTCTTCTTTATTTCCTGTTTCTTTCATTGACTGAATATTGCTCCAATCCTCGAATCGTGAGAATCGAATTTCGTCTTTATTTTTATTTCATGATGCGCACGCCTCCTTCTCTTTGCCCATATTCTATTGTTCTCTTTCCCTAATTACTGAAGACCTTGTGTCCACACAATATTAAAAGAATATTTGCATGGGTCAATGGGTCAAAACTCACATTTAACAGAATTAAAAATCTGGCCTTTAAAGGGTGCGGTCATTATAGCCTTTCAATGAGCTTGGCCCCGTTTTACCGTCCAGCGGACCGGAGATGTTTCGAAGCCACAGCTAGCTGTGAGATTGTATTCCCATCATTATTTTTGGCAGTCACAAGGTAGTTTGCATCCCGCGCAATATTACCTTTTGCATTTATCAAATATCCCATCCAAAATTTTCCTTTTTGCTTGAAAATACATCCTTTGGTGTATATTGCCTAAATGTGTGAAGAATCTGAACGGAATATGTGAAAAATGTTGCACTCGCCGTCGGTCCAAAAATGTTCCTAAACTATATGCCATGTAATTTTTATAGGTTAAAAATTAATCCCTGATTTTTATGTAATAAGTAAGTGACTGGGTCGCCAAAATTTAGGTGTCAACAATGACATTTTTTGAAACGGGAACTGTGAGGGAATTTTTATGGTTAAGTATCCAACTTGACATTTTCTATCTCCATTTGGGGAGTGCGAGAGGTCCACTAGAGATTGGTTACTAGTTAAGAGGAGTTGAAGTCATTTAAAAATAGTTGTCATGTTAACCAACATGTTTTATGTAGGATCATTTGCATGTCAAAGTCGCGTGAAAAATGAGGTAAGTTGCTAACCTTCTTGTGTTAAATGGTCTTGTAAGTGGGAGATATAAAGGGGCGAAGTGTGTGTAAACTCCTTGTTTTGTAGGCGGTGAAATGATGTATGAATGAATGTATGAATGAATGATGGGTTATATTAAGGTGTTGGATGTTTAACTTTAAATGCATGTTTACAAGCTTTAGCACTATATTGCATGCACAACCACAGTCTAAAATCTTGATTGCCCAATTAAAAACCTTTAGCAAGGTTTGTGGGTAGAATTCATGAGTGAACACTTGTGGTAATCTATACTTCCATTAATGCACTCATCCTGATTGATAAAAGTTGCACTGATCGACGATAGTAGCAGTGAGTAAACTACTTTTATCCTTTGAGATAAGGGCCTTGAGCTTTTAGTATCCTCACCCTTGGGTGTCGAAACCTCACAAGTCCTCATGTGATGTGTGATTTGTGCTTGCCATAGTGTTGGTTGATAAGACATCATTCCCGTTTTATCGTTGTTATTATTCTAATTTTTGAATTTCAAATTCGTACTTCATATTTCCAACAACGATGCATCTTTAATCTTGAATGCCCCTTTAGATGTAGGTTTAGATGGACAAGTTCAAGATTGACGTTATTCTTGTGCCAAAGAGCCTCAAGATTATATGAGATAACCTCGATCTGAAGGACCAAGGCTATGTGGAGAAACGCATTGGTTTTCTCCCGATCTTAGTGGAGGTCAAACCCGGAATAGTAATGGTGAAAGCATTGGTCCACTTTTGGAATCCTATGACTTCCAAGTTTGTGTTCAACTTGTCACGCCCCGATCCTCCAAGCGCATGCCCATCTCTCTTGGTCGATTAAATAGCAACGTCTCAGGATGCATCGCCGACTTATTCATTTTAATACTCATGCAGAAACAAATAAATAATGCCCAAACAACAACAATATGGGATAGAAAAGTAAGGCCATAATTTTTTGAATTGAAAATCACAACACACTTATATATATAGACACACATACACATATTAAGCCGTGTCATTACAAAACTAGTCTATAAAAACAAGGTCTCAAACAGGGGGTTTATAAAACTACATATCCTCTTCCTTTACCTCCTCACTCACATTGGAGCCTTCCTCGAGTTGTCGCGACCTCTTTTTTTTTTCGGCGACCGCATTCGGGTACGAGCGCCTAAGGAGGCTAATGGCTCGGCTGAAACTAATTAAGCCCGGACTCTCTCGAGTCCGCCAATTCACGACTTAATGGTTCAAGTTTTTAACCTGTAAATCAATTTAAAATGGAGTCGCCACTAATCGATTTGGGGTGGGTTGATTAGAAACCCAAGTGAAGTATCGGGAGAAATACTCACTCCTGCGCAACTAGAGAAATTAGGATCGGGGACTTGATTACACTAGTTAATCACTAATGCCCTTTCGGTACCTAATCTTGTTTAAACCCCTGAGATTTTTGGATGTTTAAGGGATTTTCCATGCATTTTTGGAGGAAAAACAATTTGTTTTGCGTCTTTTTCTAATTTTTTTGGACACAAAAGGGATTTTTTGGTATTTTTGGAAAAATACAAGTATTTTTGGCTTTTTCATAAATTTTTGGCTTTTTTTGGATTTTTGGCATTTTTGGAAAATATGAAATAATTTTGATTTTTTTGATTTTTCGGAAAATAAAATATTTTTTAATATTTTTGGAAAATAAATTATTTTTCATTATTTTTAAAATATTTTATTATATTATAATAAAAAAAAACGAACCGGTCGGATCCTTGGGTTGGGTCCGACTCGGATTTTTTTTTTTTTTTTATTATTTTTCATTTTTGGATTATTTAAAATAATATAAAAGCGACCGGGTCGAATCCGTGGGTTGGGTCCAACCCGGGCCAGCCCGAAACGCGAACGGGCCCGACTAAGATTTTTCTCCCTTTTTTTCTTTTTCCAAGCCCATGAACTAACCCAGGCCCACAATTTCTTTTAAGAAAATAACTCCAGGCCCAAAACCAAAATAGGCCCACTTTTATAAAAAACTTCAGCCTAAAGACTACCCGGCCCACACGCACAACCCGGCCCGGGGAAACCCTACCCGGAAACAAAGGAACCGGGTCGCGACAGACCCGCGAATTGACTCGATTCCCGGCCTCCTCTACCCCTTGCTCCCTTGCGGCGCTGATGAGAGGGCCTGCGGCGTCATCGGGCGGGCGGTGGTGACGACAGGCTTGACGGCGACGACGGTGGAGACGACGACGATAATCCGCTTATGAGGACAGCGAGGGCGAGCGACCATGGGTCTGTGATGGGGATTTCAGTGGCGGCATGGTTCGAAAGGGGGGGAGACGCGACGGCGACGACACGACGGGCAGCGGTGACGGTTACTAGTACCTGCTCTGTAACGAGGTGGCGAACGGTGGCGGTGACAAGGCAGCGACGGCGTCGGGGTTGCGGTGGATGGCGAGCAGCAACGACCGAATGGCGATGGTGCAGGGGGGAAAACGGATGGCGACGGCAATGCAACCGGCAACAGCGGTGGAGGGCACTCGACTCCCGGATCGGCCTTCTTGCTCGGATTCCTCTCCCTCCGCCTCCACACGCTCGGATCCTTCTCCCTCGGACTCGCTTGCCGCCGGCCTCCCCCGAAGTCTCTCGGAGGGAGGTCGTTCGAGCTTCGCGACCCGATCTCTCGCGTGCTTGCTCGTTGAATCAACCCTGAAGTCTCTCAAAGGAAGATCTCCAAGTTCGCCGTATCCCTCGACGGAGATGGTGCCTCACTATTTATAGGCGAGAGGGTAGCCGGTTGACGGGGCTTCGACTGCCAGTCTTCGCACGCCGAACGGACGCCCGCGGTCGAACCGGCGTCCCATCCTCGCTCCTCCAACAAAGCGTGCTCGGCATTGAAGGCAACCATTAATGGCGCCTGAGATCTGTCATCTCCGGCCGACGTCGGCCTACCCTCCTCAGCCATAGGTTGTCTCCAAGCGCGTGAGTTGCAGAGGCGTAGGAGGAAGAAGGAAGAAGGAAGAAGAAGAAGAAAGGGGGCTGGGCTTTTGGGGGAAAAATGGCCAGGCCTTGGGCCTGCGTGGAAAAGAAAAAGAAGGGGCTGGGCTGGCTTTTGTGTTTTCTTGTGTTTTTACTATTTTTTTTTTTTATTATTTATTATTATCCGAAGGAAAAACAAAAATTAAAAGAGACTAAGGCCTAATTTAAAAAACCTAATAATAATTTAGGTGTCAACAGCTGCCCCTCTTTGAAGGTGAGTTCGCAGAGGTTGCATTCAAAGATAAACCCGATACCTAAATTTTGTCTATACATATGCAATAGATTATATGATATTTAGGACCTAGTGTCCTATGCAGAAAATGAGCAATATAACATTGCATATACTAAGACAGATAAGAAGATACCTGTAATTACTTACCGAGAGTGAGTGAGATAGGGTGTGAACCCCGAGTTTTGGCAAGTATCAAGGCGTCATCTTACCTGTTGCATGAGGAGATTGCTTCTCCAGGACCCGAACCATTCTTTGGTTGCCTGTTGGAGCAATAAGTGGTTTGTCTAGGACCCGAACCTTTCTTCGGTCGCCTCGACGGGGAATTGCTTTTCTAGGACCCGAACCTTTCTTCGGTCGCCTGTTGGAGCAATAAGTTGGTTTGTCTAGGACCCGAACCTTTCTTCGGTCGCCTTGACGGGGAATTGCCTTCCTAGAACCCGAACCTTTCTTCGGTCGCCTGTTAGAGCAATAAGTTGGTTTGTCTAGGACCCGAAGCTTTCTTCGGTCGCCTTGTCGGGGAATTGCTTTTCCAGGACCCGAACCTTTCTTCGGTCGCCTTGACGGGGAATCGCTTTTCCAGGACCCGAACCTTTCTTCGGTCGCCTGTTAGAGCAATAAGTTGTTTTGTCTAGGACCCGAACCTTTCTTCGGTCGCCTTGACGGGAGATGCGCCGACCTTTCTTAGGGCATCTGTTTGTTGGGAGATAGTACTTGGATGATCACAAGTACAAACTCTTGGGGGATACTTGGATGATCACAAGTATCGAAGGGGTACCTGGACGATCACGGTACAAACTCTTTGGGGATACCGGATGATCACAAGTATCGAAGGGGTACGGACGATTACAAGTACAAACTCTTTGGAGATACCCGAATGATCACAAGTATCGATACTGGGACAACTCGTACGGGTTGAGTGTCGATAAGAGGGAGTACCCGGCAAGTGGTGAGTACTCAAAGACAAGGGGATAGAAATATGCTTACCCGGCAATATCTCGATCTCTCGAGAGTATGTCTCGCTATTTGCACAATATACACACATGATTGTATGTGTTGTAAATTCATGAGTTCAAATGAGATTCATGCATGCCAACTTTGTCTGCTTTGTATCATTCGAATTCCACTGGGGAAGATTTTGAAAGACAACCTTTATTCAGAATGTAGATGTCTTGAGCATGCCAGATGAGGGACTTTCAGTCTTAAAGGACTTTTCGCTCACTCTCATGGAAAAGGCTATCCTGACCATTGATGCAGGATTTATAAGGACCACACTTGTCACTGTCATCATGTCAGCAGGGGTTTGAGTATTCTCGCAAGTGGTACGACTTTACCAATGTGAGAGGTCTTTGTTGAAATTGTGATGAAGACTTGGTCAATAGCTCATCAAATGGGACCGTCGAGGTCAAGGCTCATGAACGAAGTGCCGCACGATCATCTCCAAGTTGCAAGTCAAGAGTCCTACGAAAAGAGATAGAATAGTCTTGCTCATACTTCTTCGAGCGATGCTTATAGACATATGAAATCCTACGTTAATTGAAGTGCCCCTAGTCTGAAGAGACTTTTACAATGGGATGCAATGTAGGCTTGATTCATGTGTAAAAGGGTGAGAGCTGGTGATTGCCTTGGCATTTGTCACCGTCTTTCTTTCTGTCAAATGGAGGTTTTATGGACCACAACAGCAACATTTTCTTGGCTGCATTTTTGACCGGGGGCATTGGCCTTGCTTTTACTGTGCACACGCTTTTTCATGCCCCTATTTTTATTCCAGTTCTTCATTTATGGGCATTGACCTTGCTTTTACCAGGTACTTTGCTTTTTTATGCCCATGTTTTTTTTTTTTTTCATTCTTGTTGCTTGAGAGCTGATCTTGACAAGTTCAAGCAAACGCCTTTGTTAGACTATTGAGTCTTCATCTTTTGCCGGCACTTCTGATTATGCTGCTCAAATGGCAGTAGCTTTTGCTTTGCCTCCACGTGAGGGTGAATTTACAAACTCAATTGAGTTATACAATAGATACAAGTGCGTAAAGAAAGAATTGCTCTTCATGACTCTAGGGCACTTAAATTAATGCGAGTGTTCATATGCAATAACGACACCCAAAGATTGATGCAAGTGCGAGCAAGAAAATTTCTATCTCTCTTCTCACCTTGCGATGTTGCTTCGCCTCCGATCTGTCCCAGTGTGGGGTGGTTCTTGACAGGGATAGGACAGAAATTTCATCAGTGTATGGGGCTCAATGAGGTGAGCGATGGAATGCCTGTCACTATTTTGGTTATCGTACCATTCGCGAGAGAACTCTTTACCCTGCAGCCATGGAATCTTCTGCGCTCATCTCACAAGTGTATAGATGGGGGGGACTGTGTGTAGAATATAGCTTGCCTGTCATCATTCTGACGCGCCTCATCCAGCATGCTCAATCAATCTTGTATTCTTCACTTAGCTGTCTATTCTAATAATCCTCAGTAGAATCAGTGACTTAGACAGACAAAATCATCATGCAAAATTCATCTGGAAGTGACATGCAACATTTTGAATATGATGGAGTTTGAACTCTTCAAAACAAGTGAATGGTTTCGACTCAAAAAGACCCTATTGATAACTTTAAGAGTTAACATAATTGTGTTTCCAAATATGTTAAATTTTGAACATCAAAAGGGTTATTCGCAAATGGGTGTCGATAGTTGTCCCTATTGATTAGGGATATGACACATGAATAATCAGTCGGGGTTGGGAATCTGATCGGGCATCTCTGCTTTTGCCCCTGCAGAAGAGAAGATGTACAAGTAGATCAATTAGTCTGGCCAAAATCAAATGTGAGTTGAGGCCTGAAGATTTTTTGTCATTTGCTTTGGCAATACTTGAGACGCCATTTTGCTTGGGAGAGTTTGTCATGCCTCTCATTGATCTGTTATCTTTGTTTTTGACAGTCGGGTGATCCTACAAAAGATAGGAAAGAAGGTGTCAATCACGATTTTTTTACAGGAGTTTAAACAACTGGGAGCGATACAACATTACCCTTCACTGCTTTGCAGATGATTGGATGGACCTGAAATGCGAGTGGGACACGAAGTCCTATGTCTTTTGCTTCGTTAGATCACCTGCTTTCTCGCAATTTGCAAGCGCAAGAGAAGCAAAATTTTTTTTATTATTTTTTTACCAAGTGGCTAACTGCCGCGTCGGGGATTCGAACCCCCGACTTCGGACCTTTTCGCTTCTTCCCGGATACCACTCGGCTAAAGGCGCCGACGGTGTTCATAGGGCGCTGTTTTTTTTCATTTAACCGACTCGGTTCCTGGACGTCACGTCCTTTCATACCAAGCTAGGTAAATCGATATGGGTCATTTGATTTGTCCAAATTAATCATTAAGCTTGCTTCTTGAATCTTATGCTTCCTGTCAATAGGAGAAAATATGTCAAAAGTGAGTTCAGATACTAGGAGTATTGGAAATGATACCAAATTACTCTTCCCCAGAGTTTATATTTGTTGACTCCTAGGGATATTTGAATGTCAATGACGGCCTTTTGTTTTCGTCATAGTTCAATGTCTCTTTTGATTGGCCCTCCTCGTTTGTGGCCCTGTGTAGATGATTGATGATTTGCAATGATTCCTTCTGTGGAATTCTGTCTTTGACCATATGACCATTAGCAGCATTGAGTAAAGTCATGTACTTCAAGCTTCTATGAAATCTAATATGGACAATCAAAACCTTTAATTTCTCTAATGGCAATTACTTCTTGCAAGAGCCTGCGTCTGGAACAATAAATGAAGCTTCCAGATTCTAAGATTGTTGATTGGGACAGAAGGTTCCTTCTAACCAGACCGGTTCTTGAATGACGCGTTCTTTACACCGAGTTGAGCGAAATTGACATGGATTACTCTTACGAGTCTGCTTGGGTAATGTCGATTTGCTCAAGTTATGCCATCGAATTTGCTATTTGATTTTCAACACTTCTTTAAATGCTGGTGATTATCATTCATTTTTCTTCATCGAGTCAACCAAACACACTTTTTATGATGGTGGAAATACATCACTCATATATAAAGGTGCATAGGCATTTTCATTCTGATAGAGAAGTGCTTGGCAATGCCAGACAATGAACATCTTTCAAGGGTAGTACTTTTCACAAAGCATCGGAATTAAGCTGGTTTAGAGAATTCTCGCCTATCCATCTCAGTTAGGATCAAGGCTTCTCCGGGGAGTATCTTCTTTATTACATAAGGACCCTTGTAATTTGGGGCGAACTTGCCTCCGGGCTCTGGAAAGATTGGCAGTGTCTTTCTCAAGACTAGCTCGTTTACCTTAAAGTGCTTGGGTCGCACCTTTTGATTGAACGATCGAGCTACCCTCTGTTGGTAACACCGACCATGACAGAGGGCTTTGATCGTTTTTCGTCGATCATATTCAGTTGCTCAAGCCTTTGTTGTGTCCATTCTTCCTTGGACAATCCTGCTTGGGATAAAATTCGCAGGGAAGGGATTTCTACTTCCACGGGCAAAACCGCCTCCATGCCGTAAACCAGGGAAAAAGGCGTTGCCCCAGTGGAAGTTCGAATCGAAGTTCGATATGCTGTTAGTGCGAAGGGTAACCTCTCATGCCAGTCGCGGTAGTTTTCAGCTGTCTTGGATAGGATTCTCTTGATGTTCTTGTTGGCGGCTTCCACGGCTCCATTCATTTGTGGACGATAAGGGGACGAGTTCAGATGTTGGATTTTGAACTCAGAAAACAATTGATCAATCAACTTGTTGTTCAGGTTTAGTCGGTGACGATAGCTTCCGGTACGCCATAACAGGCGATTATGTCGCATTTGATGAATTTCATAACGTTTCGTGCAGTTACGCTTGCATAGGATGCGGCCTCGATCCATTTTGAGAAGTAATCGATTGCGACCAAAATGAACCGGTGCCCGTTTGATGCCTTCGGATTGATTGGGCCAATTACATCGATGCCCCACATTGAAAATGGCCACGGCTCGATAAGCGATGCAATTCGGTTGGAGGGACATTTATCTTGTCCCCGTGAATCGACAACGATGACAGCTTCGCACATGCGGGCACAATCGCCTTCTAAGGGAAGCCAATAATAACCCAATCTCATTATTTTCTTGGCCAACATACGTCCATTCATGTGAGGGCCACATACTCCCTCATGTATTTCTTGCATTATTTGTGCGGCTTCATTTGCATCCACACACCTTAACGGGGTCGAGTCATATGATCTTTTGTACAAATTTTCACCGCCGACGAAGAACCTCGAAGCCATTTTCATTAGGTATTTTCAATCCGAGGGAGTGCTTTCTTTAGGGAATTCCTGCTTCTGGACGTATTTCATGATATCATAATACTAGGGTTTCCCATCGGGTTCTTCAGTTATAGTCATGCAATGAGCTTGTCTTGCCAGGACTTCAATCTTCAGAGGCTCCACTTCTAACCCTTCTGTTACTTGTAACATAGATGATAACGTTGCTAGCGCATCAGCGAACTGATTATGAATTCTAGGTAGGTATTCAAACGAGACATCCTGGAATTCTCCCACCAATTCTTCTAAGTATTCGTGATAGGGTACAAGTTTGGCGTCTCTTGTCTTCCACTCGCCCACAGTCTGGAGAATAATTAAGGCGGAGTCACCGAACACTTTTAGTTTTGTTATTTCCATTCCAATAGCCGCCTGCAGGCCGAGGATGCATGCTTCATATTCGGCTATATTGTTGGTGCATGGAAATATCAATTTTGTAGCCACAGGATAATGCTGCCTATTTTGGGATATCAAGACCGCCCCAGTGCCTGAACCTGACAAATTTACAGCTCCGTCGAAGAACATAGTCCATGTGTCCTCTTCTACTGTTGAAATTCGGTCATCTGGGGAATGATCCCCGCGTACTTTTTTAGGACAATCTGCTAACATATCAGCAATCACCCGACCTTTAACTGATTTTTGCGACATCACCTGGATGTCGAATTCTGAGATCAGGATTTGCCATTTGGCCAATTTTCCCACCAAGGCCGGATAACCGAGCAAATACTTGATTGGGTCACTCTCGTTACAAGGAATGTCTGGTAATGCAAGGTATACTTGCCGGAATCATGCAACACCCATACCAATGCAGCGCATGTTTTTCGATTTGGAGTAGTATTGTTCGACGTGGTGAACTTTTTACTTAAATAGTAAATGGCTCGTTCCTTCCCATCATGGGGTCCTTTCAGTGCCAACATTGCACCTAGGGATTCACTGTTGATGGTAAGGTAGAGGGTCAAAGGGTGTCATGGAGTCGGGGGTACTAAAACGGGGGTTTCATCAGTCTTGCTTTAAATTTTCAAACGCCGTCGGCGAGTCATCATCCCATTTGATTTGTGCATCTTTCTTGAGAAGTTTAAAGAAAGGCTTTGCAGTTTCGGAAAGCTGGGAAATGAATCGCGCAATGTAATTTAATCTTCCCAGGAGGCTGCGGACTTCTTTTACAGTCGAGGGAGGAGGCATCTCAAATATCGCTTTGGTTTTTGACGGGTCCACTTCTATCCCTTCGCAACTCACAATGAATCCAAGTAATTTGCCAGAAGTTGCCCCGAACACACATTTTGCTGGGTTCAAGCGCAACTTGAACTGGCGAAGTCGCTCAAATAGTTTCTCCAAGGTCTTCACATGGTTTTCTCCATGTTTGGTTTTAGCGATCATGTCATCGACATATACTTCAATTTCTTTGTGGATCATGTCATGGAAAAGGGTAACCATGGCTCGTTGGTAAGTTGCTCCAGCATTTTTTAGGCCAAAAGGCATGACCTTATAATGGAAAGTATCCCATGGAGTAATGAACGCCGTTTTTTCCTTGTCTTCCTCCTTCATCTTTATTTGGTTGTATCCCGAGAATCCATCCATAAAGAGAACAGTTTGAACCTGCAAAGTACTATCTACCAGAACATCTATGTAGGGTAATAGGAAATCATCTTTCGGGCTTGCTTTGTTCAAGTCACGATAGTCGACACAAACACGTATTCGACCATCCTTCTTCTTTCGGCACAATGTTTGCTACCCAAACTGGGGTATTGCGAGACTTCGAGGAAACCCACTTCAAGGAGCTTCATTACCTCTTCTTCAATCTTTTTGACAATTCGGCTTGGTTCTTCTTAGCCATTGCTTCTTGGGGGCCACATCAGGGTTGGTTGGCAAACTATGCTCCACGATCATTGGATCAAGGCCTGGCATATCCGTGTATGACCATGCGAATACGTCTTGATACCTCTTTAAAAGAGCAATCAGATCTGCAGCTTCTTCTTCAGGAAGGCTGGCGCCAATCTTTATCTCTCTTGGACCTTTTGTGCTGCCTAAATTGACAGTGATGGTGTCTTCAGTGGTAGAGGGCCTTGCTTCTTCATGACGCTCCCAGTCTCGTTGAATTTCATCGGAATTATCAAAGTCATCATCTGAGCTATCAGAATTGCTATCATGGCTATCCATGACGTTGGTTTGGACCGTTCCCATACCCTCGCCGGCCGCTAGATTACTCCTGTGTGTCATAGAGTAGATAGGCTAAGGGAACAAATAAGGCTAACAGCATGAATGCTTCTTTCTTTTGAAAAGGTGATAAATTGTTCTTGAAGATTTAGGACAAGGAAACATGAGGAGACCCGGGCCTCAGATTTCTTATTTCATTTGACGGCTGGTTATCATCAACGGGCCGGTTTGGTGTGTCTCCTCATGCCCTCAAAATGTTTTCAACTTTATTTATTAGTAGACGGATTTACAAGGTGATTTCAAAAAATAGTTCCTTGAGTGGAACTGATGTTGAAAATAAAACAAGCCAGACTTTAAGAAATATGTACAGGCTCCCACATAGGGGAGTATGCAAAGGAATTAAAAAAAGGGTTCTACACGAGCGAGCTTGCACCCATTTCCCCTTATGGTCCTTTGTTGATAGCGCCCATGAAGAAGTCTTCATACCAATCACCAATCAAGCCTCCTTGTGCTCCCAGCTTTGTGAATTTTAGATCGTCCATGCCTCCCCATCCATCAGGGACGATGCTCTGATGATGGTCATAGAAACCTTGGGGAATTGAATAGTTGACATAATAGTCGAATTTACCACTTGGTTGGCCCAAAGTGTCCATGATTGACTTTCCTCTATGCGCTTCCTTAGCATGCTCAGGGAGCATGGTATGGGTGCTAGGTACCACGAGAAGGTCATCTTTGCCATAACATAGCCATGGGGAGTGGAACGTGAATACCCCAGCATCCAAAAGATCCTGAATCTTATCTCTCAGGATGGTACAATCATTTAGCGAGTGTCCTAATTCCCCCGAATGATAGTCACAGTACTTGGATGGATCATAATCAAGGAAGTACTCCGGAGTAGGACGCCTCAGTTCCCTAGAGATTATTCCTTGCTCTAGAAGGATGGGGAAAATAGTGACCATCGATTTAGGAAGAGGCGAATATGACCGCGTGCTTCTTGAGGACTGTGGTAGCCGAGCTCCTTGCCAGATTGTGTCAATAGGGTCTTCTTCACTTACTTTGGCTACCAACTCCTCATTGTGACGAGAGCGGAATGTACGGGCAGCTTGAACAAAATTTTCTGTCAAGCGGTATATGCTATCGCGTAGTTCATTGACTTGACGCTGAAGCTGGGTGAATGAAAAGTTATCGCCTGTTTCTTCTAGCTGTTCCTCCTCAATGGCACCTACGAAAAGGTCCCCAAACATGGTGGTCACGTCATCTGGCCCTTCTTTCTTTGTAAGTACAGGCTGAGTTATGTTCTTCTGACCCATGCCCAAATAAATGGGAAACTTCATGCTTTCATGGTTGAATTGCTTTGGAATGCCGATCATTTCTTCTTCCTCATGCATCATTTTCGCAGGGCACGGGAAGGTTTCCTCAAGGCGAGGTATACAAGGCCGGTCTTCTTTTTGCTTTTCCTTCACGGTATTGCTCCGATATCCTAAACCGATGGTGTGAGGTCTCCTCAAGGCTTTGATAGGCTCGCGGATGGTTTCCCCTGCCGAGCCCTTGACCTGGGATAAAACCGTATCCAGTCATGATTTTCCCTACCATGATTGCAGTGCTTGATATTTCGTGTATAGTAGACACAAGCTCGAACGATTGATAGCTGGATTCATTTTTGTCACCGGAGTTCAACATAAGGGATGGCCGTCTCATGGTAGATGCGGTGATCTTCTTCTCCGCGGATCGTGATCAGTTTTCCTCCAATCACGAACTTTACATTTTGGTGGAGGCTTGAAGGTACTGCTCTAGCGACGTGGATCCATGGGCGGCCTAAGAGGAAATTGAATGCAGTAGGGATATCCATCACCTGGAACAAAATTTTGAATATGGTTGGCCCTATTTGAATGTCAAGCTCGATCTCTCCCACTGTTTCCTTCTTTGTTCCATCGAATGCTCGAACGGAAGTCTTAGGAGTCTGGATTCATGATGTCTCTATTTTAAGACGACAGAGTGTTGCTAGTGGACATATGTTAAGAGCATATCCATTGTCAATCAGTACTCGAGCGACGTGAGATGCGTTGCACTTGATTGATATGTAGAGACTCTTGGTGTGTCCTCTACCCTCCTCAGGGATCTCTTCATCAGAAAACGCCATCTGATTTTTTAGAAGGATGGTACTGACGAACTCCTCGAGTTTGTTATGCTCAATCGTTTCAGGGACATGTACTTCACTTAGTACTTTCATGAGGGATTTTTGGTGCTTGATAGATGTCTGAAGTAATTCCAGCAAAAAGATCTGTGCTGGTGATTTCCGTAATTGTTCCACCACGTTGTACTCGCTGGCTTTAACTACAGCCAAAAACTCCTTAGCTTCTTCGTCAGTGACGGGCTTGGCAAGCTGTGTATTGGCCTAAGCATAGGTTCGCCCAGATCTCGTGACTAAGCCAACATCGAGGTTGTAAGACCACGGTACTGCATTGTTGCCTTTGTATTTGTAGGGCTGGGGGATCTCAATGACTATAGCTGCTTATGCTGTCGATGCTTGAACTATGGCTCCTTTCCCTTCAAAGACGCCCTCAAGTGGGGTGGAATCCTTCTTCTCTCTCTTTTCGTTTAGTGTGGAAAATTCTTCATCCCAATTGATGACGACTTGCGATATAGTGGAGACCATGCCAATGTGGCCAGCGTACACAATTATTCCTGCCTCTATCATTCTTGATACCCTTTCTTTCATTGTTGCTAAGGGTGGTATTTCATCGCCTGAATAATACTTGGTTTCTACTAGCCCTCGATAGATGTCAATAATATGTGCATTGACATTTCTGATTTGGCTGGCTTCAAAATTGAATATCGCGTTTACTTTGTCAGTATGATCAGGGAGCGGATTGCTTTGGACATTTGGTTTTGTAATTTGGAATGAGAAAGCCTTAGTATCCAGCAAGTTCTGGATCCAATGCTTAAGGATGAAACACTCGTCAGTTGAGTGGCCTACTTCTCCCATGTGATAGTCACATTTTTTGGACGGGTCATAGCTGGAGAAGCTTTCAGCGTTGGGTCGTTTTGGCTCAATTGAGAGGAGGTTCTTGTTCCGGAGGATTGCCAAAACCTGTGATAGAGATCCAGGAAGTGGAGTGAATTGTCTTCTGTTGTTGTAACGCTGGGGTGGTTGACGACTAGTGGTCTGTTGCTGGCCTGTGCTTGTCTGAACGGTCGGGAGGTGACCGGTATTTGCAGTGTAGGTTGCATTAACATCTACCAGGGGTTCTTTGTCTTTTTTAGGTTGAGCCTTATGCTTTGACGGGTGCGGGTTCGGTGAACCAGCCATCCCTTAACCCTATCTCAATCTGCTCTCCTCTTTGGAATGAGTTGATTGAATGATTCAGCGATCGTAGTCACCATTCGGTTACAGTATTCATAGGGGAGGGTTTTGATGAACATTTTTCTTAGTTCAAAATCAGTTGGTTCGGGACTGATCTGGGCAGCTAGATTCCTCCATCTAATAGCATATTCTTTGAAAGATTCATGCTTTTTCTTTTCCGTGCGCTCGAGATCTTCACGAGAAGGGGTAATATCCATTATGAACTTGTACGCTTGAGGAATGCCTCACTTGCTTCACTCCATGTTTCGAGGAGGTTTATATTTTTGTGATGTACCACCTCGGGCGGGACCTACTAGACTCGACTGGAACAACTGGATCATTAGAGGCACATTATTAATGTCTTGGGTCATTCGAACCAAGTACATTTGCAAATGAGCCCCTGGGCAAGTCGTGCCATCGTATTTCTCAAACTCAGGCATTTTGAATTTTTCCGGCATTTTGACCTTGGAGTAGATGGAGAGGTCTGCTGGAGTAGGATCTTGGAGGCCCTGCAATTGTTTTAGCCTCTCATCAAGTTTCTCAAGGCGTTTGTCATGTTCAGTCTTAAACAAACTGTTGGGCTTTGCTTTCTCAACTATGATTTGGTGCGTATCATCCTCCAATTCGGGCATGTTATCATCGGTATCTCTTCCTTGATCACCTCGGGTAGACGATTGCGGTAACAATACTTCGATTGAGGCTGGGGCGGGAGCCAATTTGCCTTGGATGGAATCTATCTGCTTTGAGAGTTGTTGAAGCACATTGAAGACTTGCTTCATTTCACTTTCCATAATCTCGACACGGCTTGGTACATTTTCTTCGGCCATTCTAGCTTTTGGATTTGGTGAATATGACTATGACGTGATTACTTGTTAGCATAGAAAATGGAGAAAACGTAAATGAGGGAAACACATGAAAAACTGGCTCATGGCAAGGGTCGAGTCATTCTTATTTATTAACAGGAGATTTATACAGAGCTCTTTACACCAGTTAGAACGACCCTAGATATTCACATTAGAAATATTCACATCAAAAGTCCCACTGCCCGTTTTTATATGCAATGGGAAGTTCCAGTCTTGTGGAGCCGCTTGCTTCTTCGTACTAGCTTCGATATGTGTCCCGCTTTTGGTCTCCAAGCTCTTTTCAAGAGATTCGATTCGCCCTTGCGGGGTAAGTTTATCAACTACATCGAGGATTACCGGTTGTAGCTCTTTGGGAATTATATGGTTGAGGATGTAGAATGTTGATGCATGATGAACTTTTTCTTGTCCTTTTAACCTTCTGGGCACGACGATCTTTTCAGTGTGACATCTACTCCATGCGTTCTGAATTATGCGGATCTCCTCCAAGTAGTTGTAGTCTGTATGGGTGAAAAAGATTCGGAACAATCCTGATTTGAGCGGTGGCGGGATTTCTTGGAGGACCCTGTATTAACGAGCCACCCTATATGGATAATATGAGGTAGCGTTGTAATAATTAAGCGCAAAGCGCGCCTCTCCTGCAAAGAACCATTTAGCTCGCCATAGGAATGTCTCAGGGACCGGGTTTTTTAGCAAGTTAATCCATCAAGAATACTCTTCATTGGGAGAATATTTTTCCAAGGTTTGAAACTTTTGTAATGGGTGTTTAAACTCGTTGATTTCAAATATTTGCACGAGGTGCCCAAATCCTTTGATATGGGAAAAGAACCACATTTGTAAAATTTCTGGAGCGGCCCTCATGATTTTTTCTTTTTGGTCCTTGAAACGATTAAGGGATAAAAACGTTTCGGCTAAAACCATGTTCACATATCCTGCTCCAAAAATGACTTGATTTACCACCCATGTGATTGAAGGATTTATAGCATTCTTTCGATGGGGAAAGATAATAAAACCAAAGAATGCTAAGAGGAAGATCTTGGCTTTTTGAGTCATTGATTGTTTTTCAAAGCATTCAGTTAAAGATGATAGTGGAAAAGCATTGTTGTTTGCTTGAACAATTTCTCTTACCGAATGATTTTTTATAAACCGTGATAGACTAACCACAGGGTCAATGCCAATTGGTGGCGTGGCAAGCTCACTTCCCAGGGGCATTCCTATGGCGAGACTGTACTCTTCTAAAGTCGGAGTCAGTTCAAATCTGCTGAACATGAAGGTGGATGCTTCAGGGCACCAGAAATGTGGTAGTGCTTGCATGACCCCAGAGTGGATATTGATTTGGAGCAATGGGAGGAGATGACCGATTCTTGTTTTGACGCACTCTTGGCCGAGTTGATCTAACTGCTTCCACCATCTGAGAAGCTCTCTCTTGGGGGTAGGAATGAACTGGATATCAATTCTTCCCATCGCATATGAGAACGGGAAATACACGACCTAACCCTATTTTGCCATGAGCCAGAAAAGACTGAGTAAAAGTAAATAAATTACTTTGCTTTTAAAGAAAATGGCAAGCACAGAGACATACAAATGGGACGTGTGGCTCGATTTCTAACTCATAAGGCTTGGTGAGATTAAAAGGATATCCGCCCGTCGCAGTCTCGCGTTAACAGCATACCCCCTTAACCTCGGCTAAGAAATTCGGGGAAAAGAAAGGCAACCTCTATATCGCAGTCTCGCGTTCAAGGTCGTATCTTTCTTAACACCATCCTAAAATCCTATGGCGGCCCAGGTCCGGCGGCCGGGTTGTGTGTGCCATGTGTAGTGTTTAAAACAGTAAAGCATGCACAACAGTTTATAATCATGAGATAATCTGTTTTAAGTAAAATTTAAAATAAATTTCTAAGCTTTTGACCTGTATAAAGAAAAAACCTAAATCAGCAAAGCTTTTAAACAAAGATAAAATGGCCTAAGTCCTCAAAGTCCCCGGTGGAGTCGGCAAGCTGTCGCGACCTCTTTTTTTTTTTTCGGCGCCCGCATTCGGGTACGAGCGCCTAAGGAGGCTAATGGCTCGGCTAAAACTAATTAAGCCCGGACTCTCCCGAGTCCGCCAATTCACGACTTAATGGTTCAAGTTTTTAACATGTAAATCAATTTAAAATGGAGTCGCCACTAATCGATTTGGGGTGGGTTGATTGGAAACCCAAGTGAAGTATCGGGAGAAATACTCACTCTGCGCAACCAGAGAAATTAGGATTGGGGACTTGATTACACTAGTTAATCACTAATGCCCTTTCGGTACCTAATCTTGTTTAAACCCTGAGATTTTTGGATGTTTAAGGGATTTTCCATGCATTTTGGGAGGAAAAACATTTTTTGCGTCTTTTTCTAATTTTTGGACACAAAAGGGATTTTTGGTTTTTTTTTTTGGAAAAATACAAGTATTTTTGGCTTTTTCTGAATTTTTTTGGCTTTTTCATAAATTTTTGGCTTTTTTTGGATTTTTGGCATTTTTGGAAAATATGAAATAATTTTGATTTTTTTGATTTTTTCGGAAAATAAAATATTTTTTAATATTTTTGAAAAATAAATTATTTTTCATTATTTTTAAAATATTTTATTATATTATAATGTAAAAAAACAAAACGAACCGGGTCGGATCCTTGGGTTGGGTCCGACTCGGATTTTTTCATTTTTTTATTTTTCATTTTTGGATTATTTAAAATAATATAAAACGACCCGGTCGGATTCGTGGGTTGGGTCCAACCGGGCCGGCCCGAAACGCGAACGGGCCCGACTAAGATTTTTCTCCCTTTTTTTCTTTTTCCAAGCCCATGAACTAACCCAGCCCACAATTTCTTTTAAGAAAATAACCTGGCCCAAAACCAAAATAGGCCCACTTTTATAAAAACTTCAGCCTAAAGACTACCCGGCCCACACGCACAACCCGGCCCGGGGAAACCCTACCCGGAAACAAAGGAACCGGGTCGCGACAGACCCGCGAATTGACCCGGTTCCCGGCCTCCTCTACCCCTTGCTCCCTTGCGGCGCTGATGAGAGGGCCTGCGGCGTCACCAGGCGAGCGGTGGCGACGACAGGCTTGACGGCGACGACGGTGGAGACGACGAAGACGACGGTGGAGACGACGACGATAATCCGCTTATGAGGACAGCGAGGGCGAGCGACCATGGGTCTGTGATGGGGATTTCGGTGGCGGCATGGTTCGAAAGGGGGGGAGACGTGACGGCGCGACACGACGGGCGGCGGTGACGATTACTAGTACTGCTCTGTAACGAGGTGGCGAACGGTGGCGGTGACAGGGCAGCGACGGCGTCGGGGTTGCGGTGGATGGCGAGCAGCAACGAACGAATGGCGATGGTGCGGGGGGAAAACGGATGGCAACGACAATGCAACCGGCAGCAGCGACGGAGGGCACTCGACTCCCAGATCTGGCCTTCTTGCTCGGATTCCTCTCCCTCCGCCTCCACACGCTCGGATCCTTCTCCCTCGGGCTCGCTTGCCGCCGGCCTCCCCCGAAGTCTCTCGGAGGGAGGTCGTTCGAGCTTCATGACCCGATCTCTCGCGTGCTTGCTCGTTGAATCAACCCCGAAGTCTCTCAAGGGAAGATCTCTGAGTTCGCCGTATCCCTCGACGGAGATGGTGCCTCGCTATTTATAGGCGAGAGGGTATTTGGTCGACGGGGCTTCGACCGCCGGTCTTCGCACGCCGAACGGACGCCCGCGGCCGAATCGGCGTCCCATCCTCGCTCCTCCAACAAAGCGTGCTCGGCATTGAAGGCAGCCATTAATGGTGCCTGAGATCTGTCATCTCCGGCCGACATCGGCCTACCCTCCTCAGCCGTAGGTTGTCTCCGAGCGCGTGAGTTGTAGAGGCATAGGGGGAAGAAGGAAGAAGGAAGAAGAAGAAGAAAGGGGGCCGGGCTTTTCGGGGGAAAAATGGCCAGGCCTTGGGCCTGTGTGGAAAAGAAAAAGAAGGGGCTGGGCTGGCTTTTGTGTTTTCTTGTGTTTTTACTATTTTTTTTGTTTTTATTATTTATTATTATCCGAAGGAAAAACAAAAATTAAAAGAGACTAAGGCCTAATTTAAAAAACCTAATAATAATTTAGGTGTCAACATGAGTACACCAGAGTTCCTAGATCTTGAAGATCCGGGTCTACTGGGTCTACTATCAAACCTTCATATCCGCTGTACCTTTCCCAAAAGCAACCAATACGAGTTGACCCCTACAATTGAGAAGTTCGAGATAATCATTGGGTTAGGTAAGGCTTCCCTAGGTTTCACTGCTCCTCCTATTAGGCAAAACCTAATCTCTCTTTCAAGTCAATTTCTTGATATTCATTCTAAAAAAATTATAGCCATTTTTAAGAGAACTTCAAATTCCATGCTTTACACTTTCCTTGAACAATATCTTCTTAGTCTTGAGCTTACATCTGGGAATCAAATTCCCTGCACATTTCTTCTTATGTTCTTCGGTTTTGTGCTATTTACTCACATTTGAAAAATAATGGGTCCCTTTGGTTACCTACATCATTAACCAAGTATATGCCTTTAGTCGCTTTACACACATGATTCTCGTTGAGACTTTCATTCCCTTAATCAATTCAAAGCAAATTGATAAGGAACTTTTAGATCCCTATTGGGACTTCTCTAAATTTGGCTGATTTATCACATCAACGAGTTTGCCCCTCATATGAGAATCATCAATGTCACGAAGAAGTACCATCCTATTCTCATGTTCCATGAAAAGAATGGATTCTTCCCATTGTGGTCCTTTTCTAGATGGTTTCACCTTCTCAAAAGACTTACTCCGAGCCTAATCCAATAGCACGTCTAATGGTTAGGGAATCCTGATGTGTGTCTTACTAGTGGAGTTGACAAAGGCAATATCTTCATGTCTGGGAAAGTTTTTGTTTCAAACACTAAGCGGACTTTTAAATGTTGCAAAAAGAGTAGGTACAATGTTTAGGCAATGCTATTTAGTCATAAAGCTCGACCTTTCTTTACTTAAATTTTCCTATTATGGATAGACCTAGTCTATAAATTAGAGTTGACCTATTGATTAATACGATTCTATGACGGACAGATGACTACATCATAGAGTCACTCTAGTTATTTGAATAATTACTTGACTGAAACATTGATCGATCATTTGAGAACTTCGGTTCGACAACGTTTACTCAAGGAAAAGAGCAGTGAGACTTTGTACGATTTAATATTGCAATGCAGCTGAGCATTAACTTTCCACTATTTAAAATCCCACCCACCATCTGACCAGGAAAAACAAAAAATCCCATTAACCCTAACATGGGTCACGTGATACATACCAAACTAATACCTAATACAATTGATTGAAAATCCAACTACCTCACTGAATAAATGAGGACAAAAAAGGAGCAACTCACTGACAATGACATTAATAAAGCGGAGTTCCATCATCTTGACAATGCATTGGTCATTTGCCCAAAAGGAGGAAAAAAGATCATCAATGCCAAAGCCTAGAAAAATAAGCATAAGTTCCTCCATTCCTACAAAATGTTGAAAATGAGGAAGATTGCCTTGGAGGAAAAAGGACTTTTAAAATCTTTATAGACTGATTGCATTATAGACTGTATGTGTAAATGCGATTGCATTTCTCTACCTTCTTATTGCTCAAGAAACATATAAGGGTACCAATGGAATGCAATCCGCAGTTCTGCAAGATGAAATTAAAGAAAAGTTGGGTCAAGGGAGAAAATTAACTTGAAAAACACCAGATTAAAAAACTCTTAGGTATTTGGTAATCAATCTGGCGCCAGTAGCTTCTTTTAACAATAAAAGCATAATACCTCTAGTCTCAAATAAGATGAAAGATGGCTTGTGATGTTATTTACAAGTAGAAACCCATTTCAAATGATTACCATCTCGCGTGGTCACATCCGTGTACTTCTTTTGATGGGTCACGTTATTTTGGTGAACTGTATTAGGACACGACATTTTTCAGCATATGTTTGGGTCGATCCATTCAATGTGGGATTCCAGGGAGGCTAAATCTAAGTCAGATTCGGTCCAGATTTTGTACTAATTAATTAATGCAATGCAGTTCTGCATCAATGTTTTGACAGCGACACTGAATGTGGAGCTCAATTAGGTCAATATAATAGATATCAAACTAACAATCGATACAATTGCTTGAAAAGCCATTTACCTCACTGAATAAATGGGGACAGATATCAAAAAACTAATTGATACTGACATTAAATGTGGAGTTTGATCATCTTGAAAATGCATTCACGGATCTTTTACCCAAAATGAAGAAAAACTATAATCAACGATACATGCTAAATTACCATGCATGTTTTGTCAATGAGATTTGAATGAGCCTTATATATATAAAGTCTCTATCATTACTCTAATATGGTATTAGAGCCAATATTTTGTTCTAGATTTATTTCATATATGAATTTCTTTGTGTGGTTATCAATACAATTTGCACATGAGAGGGAATGGAACTAATAAAAGTCAAATATTCAATATGTAAATAATTTTAACGATGGTGGGCCTAACAAAAATCCAAATAATTAGATAAAGGAACTTCTGCCTAGCTCAAACGATAGATGAAGGAGCATGACGGTGTAGCATATACTTTTTCCGAGCAAAATGCTTGCCCTGTGCCATCAATCACCTCACTTATATCTTTTAAAAAGAATATGTTTTGATATATATACAGCACTGTCCTCAATCGGGGGAACTGGGTCAACCTGTGGTTGAGGACAGTGCCGTAAGGCGTGTCAACCTAGCTATGAGCATTTAACCTACTCTCGCTCACTCTAAGTGCGGGAAGCTATTAAACCTGCCTATCCGGTAGTAGCTAGAACCGAAATCCTGACGTGGTGTTTACCTTCACCACCGTGAGGCCCCCTAATTCCCTGTCTATTTTTGTCTTCTCGACAGAGAGGGAATAGGAAGAAAACGCACGGTTTCTCACCCCAAGGCGGTTCTCCCGCCTGTTTCCTCTGTTAGCCTTTTAAAGACATGCTCAGGTAATTACAAGTAATATGCTAAGGTACATATTGTTATATATAACTCACTATAATTTACTATCTACTTAATTTAAACCTAATATAAAAGTGATTAAATTTATTGTAGCATAACAAAAAATTGTTATGCAAACTTTGGAAATTATATATGTCGCTTTAAAAAATCATTTGAAATTTATTTCCCATGTTGGGATACAGTGCCTTGTGCCCTCCGAGGAAGTGCCCGCCCCACACTACAAGGATCACGGGAAGGTGGTGGGGCAAAGCTCCGCCTCCCGTGGCGGGAACGGGGAATGCAATCCTCAGCCCTGCCCCAATGCGTGCCTGTCCTTACACACTATGATAAATCTATTTTGAAATTCCTCTCATTTGTCTCTTTATTCCTTATTTACTAATTTAAGTATTGGAAGGTCCTCTTGAGACCAAGCCCACGAGGCTTCCTTCATTTGTGGTGTGCTGCCATCATTCTCCACCGCGTACCTGCCATCATTCTCCACCGCGTAATTGGTTCAAGATATCCCAACCGAGACTTTGAAAAACATCGCATTAATACTAACGGTACGATATATACTTAGGTATTGTCCATTTTCGAATCTCCTATACTTAGGTACACAGCTTTGTACTTTGACATATAAGGAAGCACTTTCCTAGGAGATCATCTATCCAAATAGTGCTCTTAAATAAGCCTACTTAACATTGGAGTTCTAATACTAAATGTTGCGATTATGTCAAAAGGCACCTTTTGTGAGTTAATTCTATTTTTACATATGTATTTCATAAACACTCCCCCCTTATTCAGTGTGTAATTTGGTTCATTCCCGTCCCTGTTACCATCATAAAAGCTTGTTAGGGCTGCTTCTTATCTAGACCACTCGTACCTACCATAATTATCCACCGCGTAATTGGTTCAAGATATCCCAACCGAAACTTTGAAAAACTTCGCATTAATACTAACGGTACTATATATACTTAGCTATTGTCCATTTTCGAATCTCCTATACTTAGGTACACAGCTTTGTCCTTTGACATATAAGGAAGCACTTTCCTAGTAGATCATCTATCCAAATAGTGCTCTTAAATAAGCCTACTTAACATTGGAGTTCTAATACTAAATGTTGCGATTATGTCAAAAGGTACATTTTGTGAGTTAATTCTATTTTTACATATGTATTTCATAAACACTGCCCCCTTATTCATTGCGTAATTTGGTTCATTCCCGTCCCTGTTACCATCATAAAAGCTTGTTAGGGCTGCTTCTTATCTAGACCACTCGTACCTGCCATAATTATCCACCGCGTAATTGGCTCAAGATATCCCAACCGAGACTTTGAAAAACTTCGCATTAATACTAACGGTACGATATATACTTAGCTATTGTCCATTTTCGAATCTCCTATACTTAGGTACACAGCTTTGTCCTTTGACATATAAGGAAGCACTTTCCTAGTAGATCATCTATCCAAATAGTGCTCTTAAATAAGCCTACTTAACATTGGAGTTCTAATACTAAATGTTGCGATTATGTCAACAGGTACCTTTTGTGAGTTAATTCTATTTTTACATATGTATTTCATAAACACCCCCCCTTCTTCAGTGTGTAATTTGGTTCATTCCCGTCCCTGTTACCATCATAAAAGCTTGTTAGGGCTGCTTCTTATCTAGACCACTCGTTCCTGCCATAATTATCCACCACGTAATTGGTTCAAGATATCCCAACCGAGACTTTGAAAAACATCGCATTAATACTAACGGTACCATATATACTTAGCTATTGTCCATTTTCAACTGTCCTATACTTAGGTACACAGTTTTGTCCTTTGACATATAAGGAAGCACTTTCCTAGGAGATCATCTATCCAAATAGTGCTCTTAAATAAGCCTACTTAACATTGGAGTTCTAATACTAAATGTTGTGATTATGTCAAAAGGTACCTTTTGTGAGTTAATTCTATTTTTACATATGTATTTCATAAACACTCCCCCCTTATTCAGTGTGTAATTTGGTTCATTCCCGTCCCTGTTACCATCATAAAAGCTTGTTAGGGTTGCTTCTTGTCTAGACCACTCGTACCTGCCATAATTATCCACCGCGTAATTGGTTCAAGATATCCCAACCGAGACTTTGAAAAACATCGCATTAATACTAACGGTACCATATATACTTAGCTATTGTCCATTTTCAACTGTCCTATACTTAGGTACACAGTTTTGTCCTTTGACATATAAGGAAGCACTTTCCTAGGAGATCATCTATCCAAATAGTGCTCTGAAATAAGCCTACTTAACATTGGAGTTCTAATACTAAATGTTGTGATTATGTCAAAAGGTACCTTTTGTGAGTTAATTCTATTTTTACATATGTATTTCATAAACACTCCCCCTTATTCAGTGTGTAATTTGGTTCATTCCCGTCCCCTGTTACCATCATAAAAGCTTGTTAGGGCTGCTTCTTATCTAGACCACTCGTACCTACCATAATTATCCACCGCGTAATTGGTTCAAGATATCCCAACCGAGACTTTGAAAAACATCGCATTAATACTAACGGTACCATATATACTTAGCTATTGTCCATTTTCAACTGTCCTATACTTAGGTACACAGTTTTGTCCTTTGACATATAAGGAAGCACTTTCCTAGGAGATCATCTATCCAAATAGTGCTCTTAAATAAGCCTACTTAACATTGGAGTTCTAATACTAAATGTTGTGATTATGTCAAAAGGTACCTTTTGTGAGTTAATTCTATTTTTACATATGTATTTCATAAACACTCCCCCCTTATTCAGTGTGTAATTTGGTTCATTCCCGTCCCTGTTACCATCATAAAAGCTTGTTAGGGTTGCTTCTTGTCTAGACCACTCGTACCTGCCATAATTATCCACCGCGTAATTGGTTCAAGATATCCCAACCGAGACTTTGAAAAACATCGCATTAATACTAACGGTACCATATATACTTAGCTATTGTCCATTTTCAACTGTCCTATACTTAGGTACACAGTTTTGTCCTTTGACATATAAGGAAGCACTTTCCTAGGAGATCATCTATCCAAATAGTGCTCTGAAATAAGCCTACTTAACATTGGAGTTCTAATACTAAATGTTGTGATTATGTCAAAAGGTACCTTTTGTGAGTTAATTCTATTTTTACATATGTATTTCATAAACACTCCCCCCTTATTCAGTGTGTAATTTGGTTCATTCCCATCCCTGTTACCATCATAAAAGCTTGTTAGGGCTGCTTCTTATCTAGACCACTCGTACCTGCCATAATTCTCCACCGCGTAATTGGTTCAAGATATCCCAACCGAGACTTTGAAAAACTTCGCATTAATACTAACGGTACGATATATACTTAGCTATTGTCCATTTTCGAATCTCCTATACTTAGGTACACAGCTTTGTCCTTTGACATATAAGGAAGCACTTTCCTAGGAGATCATTTATCCAAATAGTGCTCTTAAATAAGCCTACTTAACATTGGAGTTCTAATACTAAATGTTGCTATTATGTCAAAAGGTACCTTTTGTGAATTAATTCTATTTTTACATATGTATTTCATAAACACTCCCCCCTTATTCAGTGTGTAATTTGGTTCATTCTCGTCCCTTTTACCATCCTAAAAGCTTGTTAGGGCTGCTTCTTATCTAGGCCACTCGTACCTGCCATAATTCTCCACCGCGTAATCGGTTCAAGATATCTCAACCGAGACTTTGAAAAACATCGCATTAATACTAACGGTACGATATATATTGGACTTTTAGCTGCATCTTATCAACAGCATTATTATCAAATATCTTACACCAACTGAAAGAAATTCTATTGGAACAAGAGCTACTCAACAGCACTCGTCACATGAAGACTTGAAATTGACAAGGTCATCGTTGCAGGTCGACCAACGCTGAAATAAAAGGCATCTCTCCCTACATGAGCACAACTAGCACTCCTCATGAACCGCCGTCCTTAAGACAACTCCAGTCTTGCATGGATTGGAAGCAGGATTATTAAGCGATATACGAGAGCTACCAACGGCGGTTGTCTACCAAGGGACATCTAATAGAGACTTGATCAATAATGATAAAGACGGACAACATCGTCTTAGTGGTTTGCCTGGATGGAATTGCACCCCTGAACATCGTGAAGACATAATATGACATTGTACCCCTTAAATAATTTCACATGTAACCGTGTGGGTGCTAGTTCTCTTTCCCCCGTATTGCAATGTTGATGTTGACGTGTCAAAAAGTTATGGGAAGTTGATAGGCAGGGTGAAGTTGCAGCTATATATGGAGCATTTGTGCCTCAGTGATTAGTCGCTCTTCAGGTGGCCTCTAACTCCAGTTCAAAGACTCGTACTTTTCGGTTCCAACATGGGGTTGGATATAGTCCAATTTCTTGAGAACAAGACCATCTTAGTCACCGGAGCCACGGGCTTTCTCGTAAAGAGTATTCTCTCTCTCTCACCCCCCCCCCTCCCCGTATGAAGTATATACATTGTCGCTAATTGCCATCAATTGACCATCTTTTTGCTAACTAACATTTATTTGATTCTATATACTATGACGGGTTAGTTTTTGTGGAGAAGCTGCTTCGAATTCAACCAAATGTCAAGAAAATGTATGTTCTTATTAGAGCTATGGACAAACAGGCAGCAAAACAAAGGTTGCATGAAGAGGTAGAGAATCAAAACCTAAATTATCCTCGGATAGTTAGATCTACTTTTTGTTCTAAATTGACTAGAAAGAAAAGGCACCCATTCGATGTGTTAAAAAGAAAAGTTATTAAGGTTCCATTTATTTAATGAAAAATGACTGATTTGAAAAAAAAATTTCTTTCAAATAATTGCTTTTATTGCTTACAAGAATAAATAAGTGAAAAATATTTTCATCTTTTACGAAAATACATGACATAAATTGTCGTCGATAATGAAATTTTTTTTTATTGACTAATTTTTTTAAGCTATATAAATGATCATTTTTAGAAAGATATACATCAATTTATTCGCTCTTCGCAAAACAAATGAAACCTAAGGGAAGAAAATTGCAGAATTTGTATTATTTTAGGAAAAGAACTTGAATCGTTACAGGAGTAGCCGTATTGTGGTCTATTCAATAGATGGCACAATCACGTAAATGTGTAATTTCAAATTAATTCTTCTCTATTTAACATGGAAAATCAAGGCAAAGGAAGAAAAAGAATACGAAAACTAAGATAAAAGATAAATTTTCCTTCATAACAACTCTTAATCTTTTCGCTTCGCAAACAGATCATACAGAAGAAGTTATTCGACATTCTGAGGGAAGAATGGGCAGAGAACTTCAACTCAATTGTGGAGAAATTGTCTCCAATTCCTGGGGACGTTTCTTGCGAGAATTTGGGAGTACATGATTTCGATTTGAGATCGGGGATGTGGAGAGAAATAGACATAATTGTCAGTTCGGCCGCGACTACCAAATTCGACGAAAGGCACGTGATTACAATCTTGCCCTGCCCACCCAATTTATAATTAGTTCAG
The DNA here is from genome assembly GCA_014182405.2 of Eucalyptus sideroxylon. Taxonomy (NCBI): domain Eukaryota; kingdom Viridiplantae; phylum Streptophyta; class Magnoliopsida; order Myrtales; family Myrtaceae; genus Eucalyptus; species Eucalyptus sideroxylon. The sequence continues at coordinate 31,905,665 of CM024555.2, read as the reverse complement.
ATAATTCGTGGCTTTTTCTTCATACTATTTATGTGTTTACTGCCATCTTTCTCCCGCAGATATGACATTGCACTAGCCGTCAATACATTTGGAGCTAAGCATGTTGCTGAATTTGCTGTAAGATGCGTCAACATAAAGATGCTACTTCACATATCAACTGGTTTGTGTTTTTTCGATTGTGGTTGTTCTTGATATTTTTGCTATGTAAATTAGCAGATGATAGGTTCCATTTCACAACCCGCTCGCTTATAAAGTAGTTTGCTCTGACAATGTTTCTTATGGAACCCTTTATTTTCAGCATATGTATGTGGCGATATGACCGGAATTATACAAGAAAAGGCATTTAGTATGGGTGAGACGCCCAACGGGTCAAGGAAGTTGGATGTCAATGAAGAGAAACTCTTGGTTGAAGAATTGATGAACGAACTTCGAGAAAGGAATGCTTCAGAGAGAGAAATCACCACTGCTTTAAAGAATTTAGGCTTGCAAAGGTTTGCTTGTTATTAATTGAATTGTAAACAATGGAATTGATGATTAAGTTAGTTGAAAATTACTACTTTAATTGTGGCTCTCAAACCCAGGCATCAAGTTAGACCACAACCTCAAGCTTAGCTTACACTTTTTATCATCTCTAAAGTTGATTGTATCATACAGGAAAATTATAAGAAAATTCTGAAACCTATTGCAAAAGTGTCAATTTAGTTTTAATTTTTTTTTTTTTTGGTCAATTGAGCTTTAAGCCCTTTGTATTTGTGCAATTTTAGTCTATCTATTCAATTTTGGCTAGAAATTATTGACATAGAAGTTGGCCATCCTATGTGGTGCAACCAACGCTAACGTAAACAATTTTTAGTAATGTTTTAATATTTTTCCTTTTTCCTTTGTTATTTTCTTCCATTCTTCCTTTAGCCGATCGCCGAGAAAGAAAGAGAAAAAATGAAAAAGAAAATTAAATAAATTAAATAAATAAAATTTTGAAAGAATATCATTAAAATTGCCTATGTTAGCACTAATTGCACCACGTAAGTTAGCCAACCCTTATGTCAGTGATTTCACTTAAAATTGGCTGGATGAATTAAATTGGCTTAAGTACAAAAGATTTGGACTCAATTAGTAAAAAAAAATTTAGTACTGAATTTATATAATTGCAATAAGTTTAAGACTTTTTTTGGTAATTCTCCTGCATCACATTGATACTCTTTTTGTGAAAATTTGGGTTGTAAGAAATGTTTTTGATTGTACTAGAAGTTCTAGTGACAAACTCTTTACAAGGTACTTTCTCAAAGGATGTGACCATAATATTCAGAGCTAAAACGTGAGCTAGGTCGTTAAAATATGTCTGATCAATCAATTCATTTGTTTATGCATGTACCAGTATATAATAATCTTCAGCAGTTCTTATCATTTTCATTATAATTGATGCGCAGGGCAAGGCTGCATGGTTGGCCAAACACGTATACTTTAACGAAGGCAATGGGGGAAATGATGGTGCAACATCATCTCAAACAAAATATTCCGCTTGTTGTTATGAGACCCACAATCATAACAAGTACTTACCGAGAACCTTTTGCTGGTTGGATTGAGGGTTTCCCTCCCAGGTTATCCTTCACAGAACTCTCTCTCTCTCTCTCTCTCTCTCTCTCTCTCTCTCTCTCTCTCTCAAAAAGGTGGTCCCGAAATTGAACTTCCTAAGAAGTATTGGAGTCCGCTCACAATTAGTAGAATCTTACAGATCACTCACTTAAGATCTCTAGTGTCACCCACCACATTATTTTTTGGGAGTAATATCATAAGTGGTTCCTGAATTGTTATTTGGTGTTCAATGCACCTCAGTTTAATGACTTAATTGAATTAAAAAAAAAAAAAGTGCAAGAACTCTATTGAGCACCGCACAAAAGTGAATGGACTGCTTAGGTATTACCTCTTGGTTCTTTGCGAAATGCAAGTTGTTCTTTTTTTGTTTTTTGGTTTTTTTAGGTAAGGGCGAAATGCAAGTTGTTACTGAACAAGAAAACCAAGAAATATACATACATCTAATTTCTTACTAATGAATGCACCATCTTTTCGAGGAAGTTAAACCTTTAGAGGAGGCTTAACAATGAATAAATGAAGTTTACTATCCTTGATTTTAAAGAGGGGCCATAGAAAAGCCAACTCCATGGGGAGGATAACAGGAGAGTATGAAAAGATATTTCTCGCATCGGTAAAAGATCAATGTCTCACAGACAACTATATTCGTCAAATTAATAGAGCAAGTTGGTAAGAACACACACATGGGCACATCTTTTACTGGTTAAATGTTGGTTTTATTTGATTGATTATGTTGTTAGACCTTAGTCCTTGACAAGTAACAAAGATAAATATCTTGTTAATTGAGTGTTTAATTTGCTTAACAAGCAAGAATTGTCCAATGAACATTTTTTTTTCCTTTGAAAACATATGACGACACAGAACTATGGACAGCATCGCCATAAGTTATGGTAGAGGAAGACTGGAATATTTCCTGGGCAAACCTGACGCGATACTCGACACGGTAACATCTAATCATCTCAACAAGTGCTTACCACTATCAAAATCCCACGATCATAAGCATCCTAAATTTTGCATTAGCTTAATTGACTATGTACTTCTCTTTTTTGAATTGGCTTATGATAGATCATTTGGCAAACATTATCGATAATTACAAATTTCAACATCACTTTATTGTGCAAATTTGAAAATACATACAGACCTACATTTATTCATATACAAATACATTTGATTCATTTCCACCTAAATATAGAGTTTCATATTGAGCAGATACCAGTAGATATGGTGGTAAACGTTATGATTGTGGCCATGGTGGTGCACGCTAATCAGACCAATTCAAACAAGATTTACCATGTGGGTTCTTCAAGGAAACATCCTTTGACTTATTCAGATCTTCAAGACATCGTTCGGAGTTACTTCAAGGACAGTCCTTGGATCAACGAGGATGGGAAGCCTGTCAGAGTTCGTGAGCTTAAAGTTATGGGAAGCATGGCCATCTTTCGCAAGCACGTGAGGTGTTACATTCTCTTGTCAAAGGTTGGTTCCAAATGACTTAAAAAGTGAAGATCAAATGATCTCTAAAAGTAAATTCAATAAATCAAAATATGTAGAAAATTGAAGATCCCAAATATCTGAAGATCTTTATGTTATATAAATTTTAAGAAGTCAAGTCTAGATATTTCCTTCTTTAAAAATATAAGTGATGATAATATATAAATTAATAAACATATCTTCAAAATAATTAGCTAATTTGTTTGAAGTGACAATTTCGTTCAATATGTTTCAACATTTACAGCTCTCAATTTTTTATTTCCGTTAAACAGGAAATATCTGAAACCTTTAGAAATAAGTAAATGTAACACATAAAACATCACCTATTATGAAAAATTTAAAGTTTGAATAATATTTTACCTTCCGGCGATCATGCATAATTTTTTGCTTTACAAATTCAAAACATTGGGGCCCTAACAGAAGGGCCAAGAAAAAAAAACCCGCTAGAGATAAAAAGCCGAAAAGTCATCGTCAAAAGTCATACCACCAAAAAATAAAAAATGTGCTTTCTCTATTCCCCAGGCTCTTGGGTTACATAAGAATCTCATACATTTATCGAATTAATTGACATGCATATCCCATGATATTAAGAAAAGGGGAAGAGCATCTGTAGGTTTTGTTGGACAAACGGAACCTTAGGTATTTTTATTTCGTGGAAAATGAATAATTTAAAATATTTTTCATTAAAATTATTGTTTATATTGCTTAAAAAAAAGAGTCAATGAATAATGTTTTCATTATCGATACTAATAGATGTTCAAAATTTTTTGTAGATAATGAAAATATTTTTTATTTAATCATTATTCGTAAGTAATATAAATGATTATTTTTATATTTTTTTACATTATATATATTTTTGCAAAACAAATTGACCCTAATTCTGAATTATTTTGGATGAAGGTGCTTAAAGTAGCCAGCTCGGTGTTTGGTGGGTACTTCCAAGGCTTGCATGCTGACTTGGACAAAAAGGTTAACCTTGCTGTGCGATTGGCTGAACTCTACGAACCCTATATTTTCTCCAATGGCGTGTAAGGTTCTATGCATTGGCCAATGTGCGTGTGGAGTGCATTAATTAATCACATCAGAATAGGAAGTCCTAGGTTTAAATTTTTATAAGTCTATGCTTACCTCCTCTATTATATATTTCCATGCCTCAAAGTCAAGCTTACACGTGATGAAGAGCATCATAATGATTAGATATTGTCACGCATTCACCTCCTAGCGTAAATATTTAAAATATTTGATAGTGATCCACAAAATTACACAATCTCTTACTCTTGCTTTTTTTTTTTTTTTTTAATTGGATTAGCTTTGACGATACAAATACAATGACTTTGAGAGATACAGCCTTTAACAGTGGAGTAAACTCAGAAAGTGTCTTCTACTTTGATCCGAGGTGTATGGATTGGGAGGACTATTTCAAGACAAGTCATTTGCCTGGAATTGTCAAAGCCTTCAAGCGTAAGTGAGACATGATGCAATTAATAAATAGTTTGGGAGATGTACTAGTTGGCATTATGAACTCCATGTGCTCTATTCCATTATATGTGGAAATAAATCAGGTGGTATAACTCAAACATCTATTCATATTTTCGGTGTCATATAAGATTGGAATGCAAATCATATTGAAAAATACGTGTACGATGTGTATTCTCCCTCATTTGTAACACCTGAAATGTTGCAAAGTGAAGGCTGCCAGCTAAATAGCAGTTTGGTTACTAAAATCTTCCTAAATTCATGATTCATGTAACACATAATATTTTTTTCGATAATGTTGCAATCTTCTTAAAGATGAACCGCCAAAGAGAAAGCTAATGAACTACAAATAGGAACGAAGGTTCCTCTCATGAGGTAATCATTCATGTATAGCACAGACTATTCCAAGCTCTACCAATCGCAACTTGGTATTCAAATTAACATACAATTTTCTTGGGATAAGTACACTAATGGTGCCATAAGTTGTGTACGGCGCTCACTTTGGTGCCAAAAGTTTCTGTCGGATCACTTAAGTGCCAAAAAATTTGAAAACGCTCACTTTGGTGCCAACTCCGACGAAATTGGCCGGAAATCCGACGTGGCCTTTTTTATTAATTTTTGACGCCGACGTGGCTCGTCGGAGGGTTGAGTCAGCATCCAAACACCAAAACGACGCCGTTTGGCATCTTTCCCCCAATTTTGAAACCCTAATCCCCAAATTGAGAGAGAGGGAAGCTCATCTTCGTGTCTTCTTCTTCCTCGAAGACCCACACCAGCAACGGCACCGGCACGGCACCAGCAACAGCACCGGCAGCACACCAGCAACGACACCGGCAACGCACCAGCAGCAGCAGTGCACCAGCAACCCCTTCGACTCATCTTCTTCCTCCTCCTCCTCCTCCGCCCTCGCCTTCCATTTTTCTTGCAACAATCTCAGTCCCTCCTCGCTCACCTGGTCGAGCAACTACAATGGTGGCTGAGCAACGGTGGCCGAGCAGCGACGGTGGCCGAGCGACGACGGGTGAACGACGGTGGCCGAGCGGCGGAAACCCTAATTTTTCCTCATGTGAGCTAAACGGCGTCGTTTCCATGAAGCCATCCACGTAGGACGGCAAAAAACGACGTCATTTTCGTAAGGAGGACTGAAAACGACGTCATTAAAGGCTTATCGATTTTTTTTTTAAAAAAAATAATTATTTTGGCCGGAATCTTTCATCGGAGGCCGGAATCTTTCGCCGGTGGCACCAAAGTGAGCATTTTTCCTCCGATTTGGCACTTAAGTGATCCGACAGAAACTTTTGGCACCAAAGTGAGCGCCGTACACAACTTATGGCACCATTAGTGTACTTATCCCCAATTTTCTTACATTTTGGAGCCATCACTAATCAATTATGGTCGATTAGACATCTAAATAAAATGTGGGAGTGCATTTACTTTTACAAACAAGAGATTCAATGGATTTGGGGACTTGATTACACTAGATTAGTCTAATGCCCTTTTGGCCCAATTTCTCTTTATTTTCCAAAGAATTTTTGCAAGCAGTCTTGATTGATTTTAACTTAAGCCACTAACATCTAAGAAAAGATTATACGTGTTGACACCTAAATTATGCCTAACCATTTAGAATTAATTGTATAAAAATTAGGGACTAATTTGAAGCGCCTAAATTAAAATATTGGAATTAAATTGCATAGTATACAGTTTTTAGAAGCATATAGTTAATTGCATTTTAATCGGATTGGTGGTGATGAATGGACTTGAATTAGTCACGTGGATGGTGGCCCACAAGAAGTGAAATTAGACCAAGGCTAGGAGTGTTAGTGGTTGAAATTACAAGACGAAAAGGAAGAGTCTTGAGCTTTAATTGTATTGGTTTAGCCCATTAAAATTAAAAGGCTTTGAGCTTAATTAGAATAAGCCCATGGAGATTAATTGTAATCCGATCAAATATTTGAGTGACAATGTATATTTCAAAAGATATCGAAAATGCCCATTAATTAAGGATTTTCCCAATTTAACAACGTGCATGTGTGACATCCTAAAATTCGACCTCGTTTCAATAAAGTGAAATGGGCATTTCGTCGATGTGCCTATGATCCTTTTTCTCTAAGCTGATCACTCACGAGTTAACTAACCTATTGGGTGAAGCCATTAAGGGATGTATCTGCAGTAAAATCCCTAAAAGCTACCTAATTAGTTGGATTTGGCTAAAATCACGTCTGATCGATTCTAACCATGAAATTTAATTTGGTTTAGAGAATCGAATATTCGAGCGTGTCACGATTCATTTTTAGGATCATGTCTCATTGTCCGTCAAATTATTGACGAGTCCGAAATTTCGGGAAAGAAATTATCGGAGGAGAAAAATTGAAGACCGAAAGAAAATAGAAAGGGAAAGAAAAAAGTAAAAAAAATAAGACTAATGGTATTATTTTATTTTATTTCTTTTCTCTCCCTCTCTCTTCTTCTTCTTCTTCTTCTTCTTCTTCTTCTTCTTCTTCTCTCTCTCTCTCTCTCTCTATCCTTCCCTCCTTTTCCCTCGTGCGATTCCCCCTCCCCACCAACCGCCCACCCCATTGCCAATTTCAAATTGGCTTCTCGCTCTCTCTCCCTTTGACTTTTCAAACATTCTTATCTCTTCTCTCTTCTTCTCTTTCCTCTCTCTTCTCCCTCACTCCCCCATGTGACCGAACTAACTCCTATCTTCTTCCTCTCTTGTTCGTGAAAAACCAACGAACCAAGAAGAACGGAAGCAACAGCTTGCCGAAGCCGTCGCCGCCGCACCGGAGGTAGACCGCCGCCCGCACTGCACGCCCGTGCATGCCGTATGCTCCACCGCCTCCCACCCGCGCCTGCCGTCCTCGCCGTACGCCATCCAGCCTCGTTTGGCCTCTGCTCAGGCCTTATTCCGCCCCGTCCGGCCATCTCCGGCCACCTTTCGAAGCCGCTGGACCTCCACTGGCCCTCACCGGAGCTCCACCCACTCTCCCGACCCTTCTCCGCCCCCAACCATCTCTGTTTCCCCCTGTTTCGCAGCCAAACCAGCAACCCACCGAGTGGGTTTCCAGCTAGTTCGAGCTCACTTTTGGGCCGCTTCCGGGCCCCGGACCCTAGCCGTGCTTTGGGGTTTATCATTCCTCGTGCCGTCCCCGTCAGATTGGTCCAACCTGCGAGTGATTCTTGTGAGTAATCTCACTAATCCCTGCTTAGTTTGCTAATTATGCTTAGGGGTTGGTTAGATTTAATTAAGTGCACTTAGGTGGTTAGATTAGAGTAGATTAGTGATTATTAGACAATTGTGATGCGTATTAGACATTTTGATTGTGCAATTAGCAAGTAGACATAGTCTACTATTTATTGAAAGCATTTCGGGATTTTTCCCGACCCTTAGCGGGCTTCAATTAGGCAATTTGGGCCTAAATTGGATTTTTAGTAATTAATTATTGATTTTCGAAATTAATTAATTATTTATTTATTTTCCGGAAATTCAACTTGGATGGCCTGTGACCGGAAATTTATGCTAGTGATCGTGGTGAAGTCCGTTTATTTAATTGGGCTTTATTTTGAGCTAAATTGAAATTTTAATATTTATTAATTAATTTTCTAAATTAATTAATTATTTATTTATTTTTCGGAAATTAAGGCTGAGATGACCGACGACTGAAATTTCGTGTTGATTGTTGTGGCGCAGTCCATTTATTTAATTGAGCTTTAAATTGTATGGAATTGATTTAAATTGTGAATTTTAGTGTATGTCATTATTGAGTTGATTTGATTATTTGATTGATAAATCGTTGGGCATTAGTTGTCGGTATCGAAAGTAAGTTGGTAATCACCTGAAAGAAAATACATGGGCTTGGTGAATTGGAATATCACCTGGAGAATGCACATGAGTTCAGTGGTTGAATATGTCATCTTGGCGAAGAGGTCGCCTAAGAGAATGCACGTGGCTCAGAGACTCGGTATGTCCTCCTGGAGAATGCACATGGCTCGGTGACAGTGTATGGCATCCTAAAAAGGGCACGTGGGCTCGATGAATTGATGCATTACTTTGGTGAGTTAGCACCTAAGAAAAGGCATGTGGGCCCGGGCATCGTAAAAGGAACACATGGTTCGGTGATTTGATGCGTCACTTTGGCGAACTAGTGCCTTAGAGAATGCACGTGGGTCCAGTATTTGGAAATAGCATCAAAAAAGGCACGTGGCTCGGTGACTTGATGTACCACCTTGGCGAAGAGGTCGCCTTAGAGAACGCACATGGGCCCAAGGTTCGAGGCACGTGGCTCGAAGACTTGGGATGTCGTCCTGGAGAATGCACGTGGCCTAGCTTTTAGATATTTCACCGTGAGGAATGACTTGTGTGACATGTAATCGACTGGTTCGATTTGTTTTGAGTAAATGGGTGCCTATTATGTGACACCCTAAACCCTTCGCAGGTCGTCACCAGCGCCAATGTTACTTCTTATTACCTTTCTTCTTAGAAGATGTGTCGTAATTTATAGACACATTTAAAAAAAAAAAAACAAAACGGTCTCAGCGCGACTCATTAGCGGAAGCAAAATAAAGCATCATCATCTATCCCCCTACTAATCCATGATACCAATACCTAATTTTATTTAAACTTCAAGCCAAGTGCGTTTGTAGCATTTTATACCAATCATAAGTCCTAGGATTCAATTCCTAAATAGGCTTAGGAAATAGCAATCGGTGCATCACAAGGGTGCAATTGGAATACTAGAATATGCAAATAATAATCCAACATTTATTTCCAAGAACTTAAGCAAAGTTCTTTTTTTTTTTTTTGAGGATTTCCTTGCATTTTTCTTTGAAAACTACTTACATATTATTTTTTAGCCTTTTCCTAATTTTTTATTTTTTCTGAATTTTTAAATTTTTTTCATAAAACAAAATTATGTTACATCACATAAATAAACATACTCGGGTCAGGCCTCCGCACTCAACCTAGGTCAAGACCACCCTAGGTCCATCCTTGGCTAGACGGGCTCAACGAATGAGCCCGGTTTGGCAACGCACTCGGCCCAAAATGAAATATAAAAGAAAAGAAAAGCCTTGTGGAACTAAAACCTAAGCCTAAAACTAAACAGGGTCGGCCCATTAAAAATAAAAACCTAACCCAAAAAAATCACTTGGCCCACGCATAATGAGTTCGGGCCAACTAGACCCGCAAATCAGGCTAGCCTGACCCGGCTCCAGGCTGGCCGACCCGACTCGCTTCCTGCTGCTTTGTAGCAAGTTGGCCGCCATGAGGCAAGGTGGCAAAAGGCGTGCCACACTTGTCCATCTGGCCTAGGGGAAACGGCAGTGGCGCCACCTTGACAAAGCTGAGCCTAGTGCTTGGCCCACGTCTGGCAGGCGACATCTCTACGGCTGCCATGATTGTGATGTAGCTAGTATAATCACCTAGAGGGGGGGTAAATAGGTGTAAAAGCAATTTCTCGAGATACCACAGCGATACTGAGCAGACGATAGAAAGGCAGTACTCTTTTGATTAACAAGATGAATTACGATCAAAGTAAAGTAAAGAGTAAGGAAGAGAACATTAAACACAAGGTTTATACTGGTTCAGCTTATCCCAAACCTACGTCCACTCTTCCGCACTGACAGCCTATTGGTTGGATTCCACTATGTATCGCCGACCCTTTCATTTATATATGCACATGCGGAAGCGGTTATAAATCCCTAGACAATAAAACAATGGGATAGAAAAACATGCCACATATTTATCTTACTAAAAATTCACAACTACATCTTTTTACATGCATCTCATAGTATTCTACAATACTATATATACGCAACTCTGGTCTAACGTCTATTCACATACAAACAAGGTCTGACAAGATAGGATGGGATCTCAGTCCTCATCCGGGTCGTACTCGAGGTACTCCTCTTCGGGTTCCTCAACAGGGATCTCCTCATCAGATTCATGCTCCTTAGGCTCCTCATCCAGGTCCTGAAATGGTTATTCAATAACCACTGAGACAACGTCTCAGCAAGTTCTACCCCCTAAGACCCGATTAGTAAACTAATACACCTTAGAGTTGCCTATGCACAACATGAGTCAGAGGACTTACCTTGGCCTCATATTCCACCTGCATATTAGCACAGATCATATAGGCACCTAAGCAATCATATTATAGATCGAAGCATCGATCTAATCGACCTAATCGATTACACACCAAGAAGACCACTCACGGTCATCTCTATTCAATCATTCAATTCTCAACATCAAACCAAGTCAATGAATCACATCAAGTCACACTCAGATCGAATCATCGATCAATCGACCTAGTCGATTACAAGTCAGTCGGACCATTTCTAGGTCATTCATCCAACACCAAGCAATCCCTTAGATTTAGTGGCTTTACAATCCCACCCGACCCTCTCAAGATCTAGTGGCTTTACGGTCCCACCCGACCTTTCCAAGATTTAGTGGCTTTACGGTCCCACCCGACCCTTTCGAGATTTAGTGGCTTTACGGTCCCACCCGACCCTTCCAAAATTTAGTGGCTTTACGGTCCCACCCGACCCTTTCTGCGATGCCATACTCTGTCACCGAGCCACGTGCATTCTCTAGGAAGACATACCGAGTCTCCGAGCCACGTGCATTCTCTAAGGCTACATTTTCGCCAATATGACATATCTAATCATCGAGCCACGTGTCTTTCCTAGGTGACATTCCAATTCACCTGGCCACATGCATTCTCCTGGTGATTTACCAACTCACTTTCGATACTGACAACCGATACCCGACCAATTCTCAATAACAAGGCCAAATTTGCATTATTTAATAACATAACTTAAAAATGCACCATTAAATCAATTCGACACGAATTAAAGCTCAAATAAATAAATGGACTGCTCCACAACAATCAGCACGAAATTCCAGTCACCGGCCATCCCGGTTGAATTTCCGGAAAATAAATAATTAAATAATTAATTTCGAAAATTAAATAAGTAAACACAATAATTCCAATTTGGCACAACATAAAGCTCAATTAAATACACGGTCCACGCCGCGATCATCAGCATAAAATCCCGGTCACTAGCCATCCCAGTTGAATTTCCGGGAAATAAATAATTAAATAATTAATTTCAAAAATTAATATTTAATTCCTAAAATTCCACTTAGGCCTGATTTACTTAATTAACACCCGATAAGGGACAGGAAAAATCCCAAGAAGCATCCAATAAATACTACAGGCAATTCTCTATCTAATTACACTAATCACACAATTAATATGCAAAGCAATTAACTAATAATCACTAATCAATTCTAATCTAACAACCTAATTGCACTTAATTAACACTAATCAACTTTTAAGTATAATTAGTACACTAAGAAGGCATGAATGAGTAAAACTCACTCGATTAAAGATCCGCTCGGATCAAATTGACGAGCACATGACGAGTGCCGATAAACCTCAAAGCAGGACTGCCAAGCGGGGCCAAGCCGGGGCCGAAATCGGCCTACAAGCTCGCTGTTCAAGATGGGTATTCTGCTCTCGAGCTTCTGACCTTGCTAAATCGGTTTTGCAGGGATGAAATTGTTGGAGAAATCCTCTCGGAGTATTTTGAAGCTAACAAAACGTTTCCATCAGTCTAGTCTGAAGGTTTGCAGACTCTGACATTTAAAGTCTGAAGACCTCCGGACAGCCAGACTTAAGACTCAAAGTCTATCTTCATTGACAGTCTCTAATCCGTTGAAGAAAGGTTACCTAGAACTGGATGTTTTGTTAAAGGCTTGACCTTATCAACTGGAGAAGATCTCGTGGCTGGAATAGACACAACGGAATTCTTTGATTGATCGAGATTGACTCGAAGATTAAGGAATCAATGATTGCCTAAATATTCTTGGACGGTTCTACTTATGGAAACCGAGATCCTGATTGTATGGGCGAACATGATTGATGGGCTATCGACACGTTCCTTTAATAGCCGAATGATCTTCCTAATTGATTCCGTCCAACGGGTAGATTGGAGGAATTTCTTTGGTAAGTGCCAACGGGTATGATGGCATAAAGGAGTATATAAGGAAGACATTCTAAGTTGTTGAGGTGTGCGCGATAGAAGAATTTCAAAGTCTGAAGCTCCTTGTTGTTTAGACAATTCCTTTGAGCGAATACTTGTATACAAAAGAGAGTCTATATTCGTGAGAAACCTTGAGGAGGTGTGATAGAATATCTACACTGTAGAATCAAGGAAAAGCTGAGCTGTAACTTCTCTTTTGTTCATAGTGAAATCCAGCTAGTGGGCTGTCAGTGCGGAAGAGTGGATGTAGGCTTGGAATAAGCCGAACCACTATAAAACCTGTGTTCAATCTTCTCTCCCTTACTCTCTTTACTTTGATCGTAAATCATTTTGTGAACTCTTTTCTATCGGCTGCCAGGAATCGCTTATGTATCTCGATAAATTGTTTGTGCACCTATTCACCCCCCTCTAGGTGCTTATACTAGCTATCTCAGAAATCAGTGGCTGAATGGACATGGTTTGACTGGATTCGGTGGTCGCAGTGATGGAACGACCTGGAACCGGGCTGAGTTGCAGCTGCGGGGCTTGCGGGACGTGAGGTCTCTTGGAGGAATCCTTTTCGTCGCTGCTGGAGTTAACCATGAGAAGAAGTTGCTGATTTGCTGACCGAATGAAATACGTCGGTGACCTACAGGGAAGAAAATTCTCGGTGGGGATGAGGCATGCGTGAGTGCGGCATGGCAGAGGAGCAGAGGAATCGTGGGGCTGCTTCTGCGGGTTTGCTTCCGTCCAAGCAAATTAAAGAAAGCAGAAGACGTGAGGGAGTAGGGTTCAGCTGGCCTGGCGTGGGAAGCAAGTGAAGAAAAGATAAAAGAGAAGACCGGTCAAAGGAAAAGAAGAAATTGAAGACTGCAGGGGTTTCGTGCGAGAGAGAGAGATTGTCGGCTGAAGTAATGAGGAACGTGCGAAGCATGGAGAAATAATAAAAGAGAGGGGGAGATGTGACCACAAATGGATAGGAAGGAAGGCGGGTCCCATTGGTCAACATTTAAAAAATGAAGACCAAAGCAATTTTCAAAGTGAAGATGTGCATGGGTGTTGTCGGCCGAAGAGGGGTACGTGCATGAGTGCGTGGATCCAAGGAGAATGGAGAGAAAATTAAACAAAACATAAACACCCTTTGCTCAACTTCAACCAACTTCGTCAATTGGTCATCCTGGGGTCCAATTCTTTACCAATTGCACAATTTGAAGTCTCAATAAGGACCAGGATGAATCAATTTCTCCATCTCACGAATTTCCTTCAAAACTGATTTTTATTTCATTTTTCTCGGAATCCGATTTTCTGAACAAATAAATTCGGTTGAGGTCCAATTTGAAATAAGAAAAAGCCCAAACAACTTCCATTCACCGATTCACTTACACTAGATGCTAAAAGTCTCTTCAAATTGACCAATATGAATTTCCGCTCGTTCTACGCATCGTCCGTGACGATTTTCCATAAAAATCCCGAACTCGCTGAAAATTCTTCAAAAGGTGAGTCGACATTCCTAAAATTTATTGTGACATGACAGAATCTTCAATTTCCGAAATCGGACTTAGATTGGTGGTTAATTTCACTCCGACGCGTTTTTAGCATGACCTAGACTACTGGATAATTTTCAGAACTTTTTAAGGCAAATGACCCGTGGTCGATTTTCTTCGAGCCACTATAAACTCACTCGACTCATTGGCGACTCTTGATTATAGTGAAAATCTCGAGGATTCAAATACGGACACAGGATACCAAAATGACAGTAAAATCAAACTAGTACCGATCGATGAGAATATTCCAATTTAGTGGAGTCACCCACGATCGGTCACACATCTCAGTCGACTGACCTATCTTTGATCTCAAATCGATTTTATACTGTGCCGCAATGATCCCTAAAGATGAGCACGGTCAAGAAGTCGATTTCTGGTCGAATTCTCAGTCTATCTGCCTTAAAGTCCCTAATAGCTTACCCAGCTAGTCTAGTTATCTCGTGAGTGGCCAACTCAGAGAAAAACACTGTAGTCGCGTCGATGAAATGCCCAATTTATCCCATCGAAGTCAGAGCTTGAAAATCTGGATGTCACATTTCCTTCATCACTTTATTTCTCATTTACCAACTCAAGTATTGGAGGGTTCTCTTGAGACTAAGCCTATAAGGCTTCCTTTATTTGTGGTGTGTAGACCAAACCTGCTCACGAGAGGTTCAAGCCAGCCCAACCTAGACCTAGAAACACTTCACATAAATAGTGGCGATACACATTATATGAAACTTTCAGCTGCATATTATCAATGACAACGTTGTCATAAATATCTCACATCAATTAAAAGAAATTCCATATGAACAAGAACTACTCAACACAACTTGTCACACAGAGGTTCAACATTTATAAGGTTATTGTCAAAGCCCTAACAACGCAGTAACAAAGTACCTCTCTCTCCACATGAGCACAACTAGGACCTCCTCATAGACCGTCTATGAGACGGCTCGAGTATTGCATGGATTGGAAAGAGATTATTGAGTGATACACAAGTGCGATCAATGCCAATTGGCTACCGGGGTATATCTTTAAGACACTTAACCCATGTGATCTGGACTAGATTGTTAAAATTGTTTTGAAAAACTTAGCAGAAGATCTTCTAAAACTTAGCATAAGATCATACTCGCCTTTTGATTGAGTTTACTTACTTGTTTGATCAAACTAAAGATATTTAGGGTCGAGTGTACAGACTTATCAGACAGATCTAATTCGAAAATTTGGTCACGAACTCTTGAGAAGATTCTTTATCTTAGGTTTGGTTGATATGGTGTTGATCGATCTAATTTTGGTTGGAGTCTTGGAGATCACATGGACTGACTTTTTTCAGTTTATATACATAAACGGACTTTTTTCAGTTCCAATTGTATTATCAACACTAATTTTCTGGTGCAATAATGATCTTAGACAAGAATTAAAAATAAAATGGGAATCAAAGTCCACATGGAACTGGAACTCTTTTTTGTGGTTCTCGTCTCGTAATCTTCTCATTTTAATTTTCACTGGCTTTACCATGGTTCATATGTAAGAGCGAGACTCATACAACAGAATGGGAATGGCCATCTATATCATTTGTCTCATGTTTTCCTTTCGCTATGGGTTTAGTTGGATGTTATTCAGTTGGTAGGAGGAAGATTTTCAAATTTCCAATAAGCAGACATATTATGAGTTATTATATGGACAAACTGGTTAGATTAAGTGCAGCGCCGTGGGAGGTGGGTCCCTACGCTAGCATCACCCTAGGTTTACGTCGCCAGCCGCCATTTGTACGACGGTTCCCGAGTCATTTAAAAAAAAAAACTGGTTAGATTAAGAGGTTTGTAATGTTCATTCATGCAGCATACCACGCTGACTTATGATCTGGTAAGATATTTTGATAAAGTTTCATTTTTGTCCATCTAATTGTTTGTTTAGTTCAGAAGGCTTTTCCAGCGATTGCATGACATGTGTTCTTCTCATTTGGCCTTCTCATTTGGTCATCTATTTGTTCCCTTAATATAATTCGAATTATTTAGTGCAGATATGCTGCTTGATGATCTTTTGGTCATTGAAAATTCGTTTCTCCAGTTGGATAGCAATTCTCCCATGTTAACATCGGAGAGAGCCTCACCTATCAGTGGTCCAAAATTAAATGTGTCTAGAGCTGTTCCTGCAACATCTCCAACTTCAGATAGTGCACTAGATAATTCATCTAGTGGCATGGGGTATTATACTTTCTTCCCCATCGCTCCTGTCCTTCCTTTTCTCAAGTACAAGTCTGGAATTTGTTGTGCCTGCAGTGACATACAATTCTTTCTTTTTGCCCCCAATCTCATGTCCCTCTTTGCTTCCCTCCTTTTCTGGCCACTAGGCTTCGTGCCTACAGGCACTTGTTGGCACGCAGACACGCCCAAACATTTTAGTTAGCATCTTGTCTGCGTGTATCTTAATGATGTGTCTATAACAGTTCCAGCATAGACAAAAACTCGATGGAAAAACTTAGGGAGGCTTCAGCTGCTGAAGCTGAGGCGGCAAATGCTGTCTGGCAAGCTGTTCAATCGGCATCTTCTATCCCTACAGAAGAAACATCAGTATCGGATGAAAACTCTCCAGCAACTGACAAGCTTCAGATGGTAGTGACACTGAGGGAGACGTTCATCTTCATCCTAGAGCTGTAAGTCTGAGAACTTATGTCATGGTCTCACATCAAAGGGTGTTTTAGTCTCTATTCTTTGTGCTTACATTGTTGTCCTACAGGTGGTAGTTGCTAAGGAGGCTGTAGGTAACCTTGGTGGAATGGAAAGACAGCTATCACTGGATCGATTTAAAAATGAGAGCATACGGATGGTTCTAATGAATAATGAGATGTCATATCCTACAAAAAAGTTCACCATATAGAAATCTCCTCAAGGCTTGCATAAGAAGGTGAGTGTTACAGAAGTCAATACCAGCATCCCCATCCGAACTTTTGCCGGGCTTAATTACCTCTTTTCTCTTTTCAGATTATATCCACTTTGCTTCACCCTCGAAATTGGAAAGCTCCTGCTAATAGGAGGTTTTTTTTCTGGATTCTTACAAAGTTGGGGAGTTCTGTTATGCAACAGAACAGTTTTTCATGCATGAGCCAACAGTTCTTTAGTTAAAAGCTCCTCTTAAAAAATTCAGTGACCTACAAGGTCAATTTGGCGATCTCATGTGTTTGTTCGATGAATATGGTTTTCCTTCCACTGCAGGAGATATAACATATCTTCGATATGGTTTTAATCATTTCTTCTAAGTTCTATACTTGTAGTAAATGTCCTATACACTCTGGTCTTTGCTGAGAAACAGCATGACAACAGGAGAGAAAATCCAAATGTCCTAAGTTTAAAAATAGTACCGAATTGATAACTGCAATAGGCCCTGGAGCTGATGGTGGCTGCATCATAGTCATAATATACTTTGCTCGAAGTTTCACAACGTTAAGGTGATTATGTATAAGTTTTGTACAGAAATTCTATCAAAAGTTTAAACCGTAGACTACTGTTATGATTTCGTTTATTCAAAGGAAGGCTTGGAATTGTCGAACCAAGCATTCCCTACTATTGTGAGGTGCACTTTATGGTGGTGACTTTTGTTCATGTTGCTTAAAGGGCCACACATTTTCTGAATCTCCGATAATGGTAAAATTTAGTGAATTGATTCTCCTGGGAGGAAGTTTTCCCAGTATTGTATTTTTTTTTTTTTTTTTTTTGGGTTATGTGAAAATGAAACTTAAATGTCTAGCCTTTCTGTTTCCCGCCTTTCAGTTTGAGAATGTTCTCCTAGCCTTTCGGTTTCCTGCCTCCTTGGTGCGGCTTATCATGACTTGTGTGAGGACGCCAAAGTTTTCCATCTCTTTGAATGGGGAGTTACATGGTTTCTTTTCTAGTGGCAGGGTGTGCGGTAAGGGGATCCCATGTCTCCTTATCTGTTTACTTTGGTTATGGAAGTGCTCTCAGGAATCCTCACTAAATGCTCCTTACACCAACCTCTCACATATATATATATATATATATATATATATATATTTTGCAAATGATGTCTTTCTCTTTTGCCGAGTTGACTTGCACTCGGTGACTCTTTTCAAAGATGGTCTTCAGCTGTTCGAGTGGTCTCTTCCCGAATACAAGGAAGAGTGAGGTATTTTTGGCTTGGGGTCCGCCGGCCTTAAAGAACCAAATTCTGCTTGACCTTGGCTTCACTAAGGGGGTTCTTCCGATCTGTTACCCGGGAGTTCTGATCATCACGTCAAGGCTACGGAAGGTGGACTGGGCCGCTCCTGTTGGCCGCATCATGGCGAGAGTTGGATCTTGGACACACCAGTTCTTATCCTTTGCGGGCTGCCTCCAGTTGATCAGGTCAGTACTACATGCTATCTAGGTTTATTGGGTGAGGGTGTTTGTTCTACCTACAGGAGTGCTGGACTAGATTGAACGAATACTTAGACAATTCCTTTGAAAGGGTCCGGAGTTGGGTAGACGAGGAGCCAAGGTTGCTTGGGACGATGTTTGCCTCCCAAAAGAGGAAGGGGGGGGGGGTCTGGGGATCCGAAGATTGCGTGATTGCAACAAGGCTTCTATGGTGAAGCACATATGGACTTTGTTCACGGATAAGGAGTCGCTTTGGTGCAAGTGGATCCACTCCAAATTCCTTAAAAGGAAGAACTTATGGGTGGTTAAGAAGCCGACCTTTTGCTCTTGGGCCTTGAAGAAAATTTTACAACTCAGAGCAAATGTCTGGCTCAGTTTCTGGTGGAGAATTGGGGATGGCCTTTCTACGTCACTTTGGTTTGATAACTGGCATCCTAGATCCTAGGGGGCCGCTGAATTTGGTTTTCTTAGATGTGTTTATCTATAACTCTGGCCTTTCTAGAGAGGCTTCAGTTGCAGACCTTTATGCGGAGGATGGGCAGGCTTTAAGGTCGGTGTCAGAGTCATGGGAGATTCCCCTCCCCTCCCTCTCTCTTAACCAAGATTGCTTTTGCTGGAAAGATAATCCAGCGGGGTTCATGGTGGCCACGGCGTGGGAGGCCTTTAGGAGGAAGAAGCCCCGAGTTTTTTGGCATCATTTCATTTGGAACAATGCCATTACACCCAAGTACCAATTTCACCTTTGGCTTGTCACCAAGCATAGGCTTCCCACCCAAGCTTTCCTCCTCTCTTATGGCAGGATTGATACTACTTTTTGCCCCTTATGTGAGGAGGTGCATGACTCTATTGACCATTTATTTTTTGAGTGTTGAGTCATGGCTGGTTTGGCTTTCTTTTGGGCAACCGGATGTAACCTTCCATGGTAGAACCGGTCTTGGGATGAAAATCTCCTTTGGGCCACAACCTTTCTTGTGGGCAAGGACTTCTTCAAAAGCATGGTGCGGTTTTCTTTTGGCACTCTCCGTCATATCATTTGGAGGAATAGGAACAATATTCTCTTCAGAGACAAGCCGCTTTCCATTCCAGCCATGAAGAATCATCTCCTCAAAGTGGTCAAAGATAAGACACTCTCTTTTAGGGATGTTGACACCTAAATTTTGGCGATCCATTTAGTCATTTATTGCATAAAAAATTAGGGATTAATTTTATCCCTGAAAAAATATTAATTGCATAGCTACATTTAGTTTGCATATTTTGCATTTTATTTACTGGACCGGTGGCGGATAGGTCGAATTGGTGTTTTTGAGTTTTAAATTAACAGGTCGGACTAAGCCCATGGAGAGTACAAATTGGCCCAAGCCCATTTTCTAAAATTGAGATTTGAAATGAGGATTTTCAGAATTTAAGAAAATCGGGGTTATGATCTTATCTTTAAAAAATCAGTAGAAAATATTTTGGAGATAAGGAGAATAAAATATTTTGATTAGGAGGTTATAGACAATCTTTCCATTAGATGAAATATTCACAAAAAGATTGCATTTTATCTTGGCCTATAAAAGGGTGTGTACGTAGGGTTTTTAAAAAAGGGGGGTTTTTTCTCTTCGTCAAAAAAAAAAAAGAAGACAAATAAGTAAAAAGTGAAGGAAGAGAGAGAAGCCATCCGTGGAGCTTGAAAGTAAAAAGAGAGAAAGAGTACGAAGGAAGAAGGAGAGTGACGTGAGAGAGAGGGAGAGAGAGGAGAAAAGTAAAGGGGTGATTTGACCCCTACTATTCACCATCTTCCCCAAATCACTGCCCCTCCTCTGCAACCTCCATCCGCGAAGCTTCCACCACCGTCCTTCCCCGACGCCGCGCCGCGCCTCAACGCCTTGCCTCGCGACGACCCAAGCTCGAGTCGAGCCACTCTCTAACGCACCACCGCCCCACCGTCAGCCGCACGCCGTTTCACCCGCGACCGCTTGCCGCCGCCCAGCCGCGCTGCTCGCGCCAAACCGACGCTCCGCTGTTGCTGTATCTTCGCCGGCCACCTCTGTCCGTGAGCACCCGCGACCCCCTCGCGAGCCCAAGTGCCCGAGCTCCGCCCCGATCGACCACGATCAGCTCCGTCCGAGCGACAACGCTGTTGCAGCCCGAGCCGATCTCGCCCACGAGTTACTGGTTCGAGACGCCGGAGTGTCCCCCAAGTCCTCCGCCCGAGCGCCCTTGCTCCACGGGTTTTTGCATTTGCTGCTCCCGTGCCGTCCCCGTCCCGCCCGACACGCGACCAACCATGCTTTCCCTTCGCCGAAGCTGCCCTACCGGACCGACGCCAGTTGCCAAGCCAATTCGTCGATTCCCCTTGGAGATCCACGAGTGGTGCTGGAAAAGAAAAACAGAGAAAAGAAAAGCAACAGGAAAAGAAAATCTGATTAGGTAGTTTTTCTTTTTTTCATTTATTTTACTTTATTTTGTTTATATTCTTTAGTTTAGTTATTTAATTGGATCCCAATGTTTACTTTATGAATCTTGTAGGCATTATCCGCAAGAGTTATCCCTAAATTTATTGTAATTATTAATTTGACCCGTAAGATGTCGGGTTATTTTTTTTAATTACATTAATTTTTGGGGTTTGTTTATAGTTTTTAAGTACTGAATCAATATAATTATTAATTTGATCCGTAAGAATTCGGATCAGATTTTTAGTTATTTTGAATTCTTTGTTGTGATAATTAGGGTTAGGATAATCGTTAATTTGACCTCGTGAGACAACAGGTTATTTTTTCGATTATTTTGATCCTTTATTTGATTGAATATATTGATTGTTTAGATTTAATATTTAGTTGATAATGCCACTAAAAAAATCTAAAAATATTTGAATTAGGATTCAGTTTGTTTTGGAATATTTTTTGTTATCGGCATATCTAGGATAGGGATTTCAGTTCGGAAAATATTAAAAAACCAAAAAAACTAAAAAAAAAATGCATTCATTTAGGATTTTTAGTTTCTGTTTAATTTAAGTTGCATCTTTAATTACATGGAAATTTTAATTTCGAAATTAATAAAAAAAACACAAAAAAAATCATCATACATATATCATGTTATATTATGACATTTTTTGCACGTCATTGCATATTAGATAAATTGCATGTTAGATTAAGATAATATCTTAGTTTAAATTAAGATTTAATGTGACTTGATCCTTAGTTTAAATTAGATAGAATTTTAATCTAGCTAGATCATTTTTGCATAGAAATATCAAATGCACGTCATTTAGTTTTTATTGGTTTCATTTAATTAGAACTTCCTCGTCATTAGACTAAGTCATTTAATGAATCTCGCATGACATATAACTCGCATACTAAATGATATATTGCGTGTCATTTTAGTATGTCATTACATCGCATTACTTGTCATCATTTGATTAATTTAGATTGCATTTAATTATTGCATTTCTTCATGTCATATAGTTTGGGTCATGCTGCCATGTCATATTAGATTATTAGCATGCATTGCATGAATTTCATTAAGAAAAGTGAAAACAAAAATTGGATAATTGTGTGTTAATTAGAAATCATATCTAGGGTTGTCGATATGGATTTTAATTTAACACTGCAGATGCTTGCTTTCATTACTTTGAGATAAGTATTGAATTATTTAATTGCTTTCCTGAGTGTTAAATTGGTGGTATGCGCACACGTATGATCACCTCACATGTTAGGAAGTTAAATTAAAATCAATTCAATTGCCAAACATTTTTTTAAAATGAAATAAAAAGGTACCGAAAGGGCACTAGGATAATCTGGTGTAACCAAGTCCCCGAATTCATGAATCTCTGGTTCGTAGGAGTAAAGTAAATCTCCCATTACTTTACTTGGGTTTCTAATCGACCCACCAAAAATAGATTAGTGGCGACTCCTGATTGAAAATCATTTGCATGTTAAGAATTCAAACCTAAGTCGCGAATTGGTATGGGCTTGGGAGAGTCCGAGCTAAGTCTAGGCTTAGTAATCCATTAACCTAGTTTTAGGTGGTGAACCCGCGGAAATTGGGTCGCGACAAGGGATGTGGAAGATTCCTTTAGGAATAGGAGACTACAGTGCAACGGGGACCTAGATCCAAGTATCTTTGCTTCACGCGTTTCCCTCTCGGGTGACGAGCCATCTCTAGACCAACCAATGTTGGTCTTTGTGTCGTCATGCTTGTCTGGCGGTTGTTCATGCTGTCTGGGTCTCTTTCTTTTCTTTTCTTGCTCTTGCCGCTTGGTCTCTTTCTCGGCTTCCTTCCACTCATAATGAGCTTGTTCATCTTGAGTGCAAGTTTCTGAAGCCGGTTCATTTTTGTACTTTTTGGTCTTCCCCATTTATATATTGCTTATTTTACCCAAAAAAAAAATTAATTTCTATGCATTGACACAGCTATATTGAGTATTTGTTTTTCGGAGATTACATTGATCGAGGACAGCATAGTTTGGAGACTATAACTTTGCTTCTTGCTCTTAAGGCACGTTTCTACTATGAAAGAGATGATTATACATGCAAATGCAATTTGCATTTGGTTACCTTTTGTTTACCAACTGGGCTGTGGTTACCTTTTTGTAGATTGAATACCCAGAAAATGTTCACTTGATACGAGGAAACCACGAGCCAGCTGACATAAATGCACTCTTCGGTTTTCGTCTTGAATGCATTGAGCGAATGGTGAGTGCAGGTGTTCAGTTATTTGTTCTCTTTTCCAAGGCATGTTATCTCAATTTGCTTTTGTATAGGGAGAGAATGATGAAATATGGGCATGGACACGTTTTGAAATTCATTGAACACGTCATTCCTAGTTCTAGGTCATTTTACAATATTGATGGATGGTGCGATTCTTTTGCATCTCGAATTAGGATTAAATATTTTATTCAAATCATTGTCGCATCCAATCCTTCATCATATGCGAGTTTCATACCATTCACACATTGTTCAATGGTCTTTTGAACTATTAAACATTTACCATGTTCTGTTTTGTAAATGGCCGATTTGCATGCTTTCTCGAGCATTGATTTTCAAATGTTAATTTAATCTCGATTAGATTCGAACCTTCTAAGAAGTCATGAACTCGTCCGGATCTTTCAAATGCCACTGATTTTGTGTGATTTGCTCACCATTTGTCCCCTTTTTCATTTTTTTTCCAATTTAGGTTAGAAATCCGACTTAGCTAAAACTCGAAACTACTGTTTCACCCCTATTTAGTTAGATTTTTGCTATTTTTGTGTGATTTTTTGTTAGAGATTTTAAAGTCAGATCCTTAATGAACTTTATTCATTACTTTTTTTACTACGTTGTGGTTTTACATTTTTCAGACCTTGTTTACTAGGTCAAATTTAAGTTGCAATGGCAAGTTACCCTATTATTTTGTGAAATTTCTGATGTGAAGTTGAACTTCATTGAATTTTTATAAATGCCTATGTGGATCGTTTCAAATAAATTTCTTAATGAAGTTTGTTCCCTGTGATATTGTGCACATTGTGCAATTTTCTTGGGACGATTTATCAATGGGTCTCCTTCCCATTTTTGCTAATTTTTTTTGTCCTATTTGTAATGTTTTGTCGCAAATCCTTGCTGTGATTTTATATTAGGATTTTTTCGAGTGACTTGCATGTGGAATTAGTATTCATCATCTTCATGAAATTTATTCGAAATTCCTTAATCCTCATTGTTGAAAATTTTCAATAATTGAATAATCTTTTGATGACATTTTCTCCAAAATTGACTGGAAATGTTGACTTTGCATATCGAAGTGAATTTGGTGCATGTGATGCTTTCGACATTAATTGTTTAAAATCTATTAAACTTTGGATTTGATATTGAAATTGTCAAGATTTGGATCATATTTAAAATGCCAGCGACACTTGTGAGTGTATGATATACATCCCATACTAGCCTTGGCAATTAAATGCGTTCCATAACCAAGATGTTCCTTTGTCTAAATGTTTTGCTTTCCTTTCTCAACATTTCAAACACATCCAAATCTTCGAAGCATCACATAAATCACACATGCATGAAACCATTCCATTTGTTAGAAATGCTTGTGATTGTGATTGACGCCTATCCAATGTTGGCTCACTGAAAATTGTTTGATTGTTTGAGAAATAAGGCTTGATGGCCCGCCTACATGTTTATTTCTCATAATGCATGTGAATCCTAAATGTATGCCCAGGTACAATGCTTGATTCCATGGATATACTTTGGGGCTCACCTAGAACATGTTTTAGGGACTTATAAGCATTAATGGTTATGCAAGAACACAAATGATCACTAATGAATGTAAGTGATGAAAAATGAATTAGGGTAGGTGTCTAGAGGGATCGACATGTGAATTGTAAAGGCCGACCCGAGACTCAAATTGATTGATTTTGAATCTTCTCTCGATTGCTTGACTCTTTTTGTTTGTTTCATGGTTGTGATTGATTTTGCCTTGAACAATTGTTTATTTTCTGTTGTATGTACCTAGTCTAGATTTAAGTCAGGATTAGATTAGGCCCTTGGAGGTGGAAAATCATCAAGTTCTGAAGACGATGGAAGGTCGATGTTCATTTCGACCATATTCTTGTACTATTTTCCTAATACATGTTTCGGGCCACTTCATTTGTATAAACACCCGATGAGGTGCAGGTTTTATTTCCCCCATTTCATTTTTCTCTACCATTTAGGTTTGCATGTTAGATTTATTATTTTTCCTACAACCGTTTATTTGAGTGTTTACTTATTGTTTTGCTTCAATTGAGTGTTTTCTTTTCTCTTTCTTAGAAATAGAATTACATGAAAACAACCATCCATGCATGATCACTAAGTTTAGACTCATTGATCGGAAAAAGTAAAAAGATAGACATGATCACCTTAGAGAACAAGACAAACCATTAGATACGAAAGTGCATTAATAGAAATATTAGCATAACCTAAGTCCATGAACCTAGATTTCTAGTTGCGTAGAAATCGAGAGATAACTCCCAACCCTCGATTGGGTTTTCTGGTCGACCCCCAAAAATGAGGCTAGTAAAATGAGGCTAGTGGCAACTCTCGTCTTTTTTGGTTGTTTAAACAACTAGTTAATAAATGAACCTGTCAAAGGGGTATGGGTCTCAACAAGACTCAACATAATTTAGCATAAGCATTGAGAAAAGTTTCCAATGGATGAAGTGGTGCCATCCATGTCGAACGAGTACTATCGGAAGGGCTATTGTGGTAAAGGCACCCCGAAATTCGATACCCATATTGGACATTCTCTTTCAAGGTGCGTCACTCGTGTGGGTACAAATCACGACACATTTTCATTATCACATGAGGTACGACCTTGGGAGAGCTCACAACCATGTATGAGGGGACGTACAATGGGTTCGTTTCGAAAGGTGACGTGATGATGTTTTTTGAAATATGAACCGTGAGGGAATGTTTATGGTTAAGTATCCCTAAACTTGACATTTTCTATCTTCATTTGGGGAGCGCGAGAGGTCCACTGGAGATTGGTTACTAGTTAAGAGGAGTTGAAGTCATTTAAAAATAGTTGTCTTGTTAACCAACATGTTTTATGTAGGATGATTTGCATGTCAAAGTCACATGAAAAATGAGGTAAGTTGCTAACCTTCTTGTGTTAAATGGTCTCGTAAGTGGGAGATATAAGGGGCGAAGTGTGTGAAAACTCCTTGTCTTGTAGGTGGTGAAATGATGTATGAATGAATGTATGAATGAATGATGGGTTATAGTGAGGTGTTGGATGTTTAACTTTAAATGCATGTTTACAAGCTTTAGCACTATATTGCATGCACAACCACAATCTAAAATCTTGATTGCCCAATTAAAAACCTTTAGCAAAGTTTGTGGGTAGAATTCATGAGTGAACACTTGTGGTAATCTATACTTCCATTAATGCACTCGTCCTGATTGATAAAAGTTGCACTGATCAATGATAGTAGCAGTGAGTAAACTACTTTTATCCTTTGAGATAAGGACCTTGAGCTTTTAGTATCCTCATCCTTAGGTGTCGAAACCTCACAAGTCCTCATGTGATGTGTGATTTGTGCTTGCCATAGTGTTGGTTGATAAGACATCATTCCCGTTTATCGTTGTTATTATTCTAATTTTTGAATTTCAAATTCGTACTTCATATTTCCAACAACGATGCATCTTTAATCTTGAAGGCCCCTTTAGGTGTAGGTTTAGATGGACAAGTTCAAGATTGACGTTATTCTTGTGCCGAGGAGCCTCAAGATTATATGAGATACCTCGATCTGAAGCACCAAGGCTGTGTGGAGAAACGCGTTGGTTTTCTCCCAATCTTAGTGGAGGTCGAACCCGGAATAGTAATGGTGAAAGCATTGGTCCACTTTTGGAATCCTATGACTTCCACCTTTGTGTTCAACTTGTCACGCCCCAATCCTTCAAGCGCATGCCCATCTCTCCTAGTTGATTAAATAGCAATGTCTCAGGACACATCGCTGACTCATTCATTTTAATACGCATGCGGAAGCAAATAAATAATCCTCAGACAACAACAAGATGGGATAGAAAAGTAGGGCCATAATTTTTTGAACTGAAAATCACAACACGCTTATATATATAAACACACACACACATATCAAGTTGTGTCATTACAAAACCAGTCTATAAAAACAAGGTCTCAAGCAGGGGGGTTTATAAAACTACAGATCCTCTTCCTCCACCTCCTCACTCACATTGGAGCCTTCCTCTGCGTACATCAGAGTTCCTAGATCTTCAAGATCCGGGTCTACCGAGTCTACCATCAAACCTTCAGATCCGTTGTACCTTCCCCAAAAGCAACCAATACGAGTTGACCCCTATAATTGAGAAGTTTGAGATAATCATTGGGTTAGGTAAGGCTTCCCTAGGTTTCACTGCTCCTCCTATTAGACAAAACCTAATCTCTCTTTCAAGTCAATTTCTTAATATTCATCTGAAAAAATTATAGCCATTCTTAAGAGAACTTCAAATTCCATGCTTTACACTTTCCTTGAGCAATATCTTCTTAGTCTTGAGCTTACATCCGAGAATCGAATTCCCCGCACATTTCTTCTTATGTTCTTTTTAATTTTTTTTAGTTTTTTTAATATTTTTATTTTTATATTTCAATGTTTTAAATAAGTTTAGTTTTAAATTAAATTTTATTAATTTTTATATTAATTTTTTTATGATGTCAGTATAAAAACGATGTCGTTTTTGTATTATTTATTCACGTTAGCATG
Organism: Eucalyptus sideroxylon; assembly: GCA_014182405.2. Taxonomy (NCBI): domain Eukaryota; kingdom Viridiplantae; phylum Streptophyta; class Magnoliopsida; order Myrtales; family Myrtaceae; genus Eucalyptus; species Eucalyptus sideroxylon. Next base: position 31,877,964 of record CM024555.2, on the reverse strand, counting down.
CGAAATGGCGTCATTTTGCACTTCCTTCGCTGGAAAATTGCCATGTCAGTATTTTGGCCGAAGTGGCATTTAAGTGATTCATTTTGCTCCGATTTTAGCACTTAAGTGTCACTTTCCAAACTTTCGACACTTAAGTGTGCGCATGACAAAATTTCTAGAGCATAAATTGATTTCTGAATTTCTATTTCAGAAATTGAGAAGTTAAAAATTTTAGCTTCTAATTTCTTCTTCAAATCTATTTCTAGAATATAAATCTATTTTAGAAATAGAAAAATCAAATTGCGTTATCAAATGGATTTCTACTCCAAACTTGTTCTGGGGAACAGAGAAATAGAGAAATAGAAAAGTATAAATTTTATCATGCGTACCCTAAGGACGCGCATGATAACCATTATGTTCCGAAATAGTTTCTAGAACATAAATGAATTTTTCTATTTCTATTTCTAGAAGAGTTTCTAAACAAAAATAACCGTTTGATAACGATACAAAATTTATATTCTAAAAATAGAATTTCGTTTGATAACGACACAAAATTTATTCCTTTCGCAGGATGGTGGACCGGCAGATGGCGGTGACGGATGACGGTAGCGGCGGTTGGTGGCGGCGGCGGCGGCGGCGGTGGCGGCGGCAGCAGCGACCAGCGGACAGCGGGTGACCGATGGACGGTGGTCAGCGGCAACGAATGAAGGACCGGTTGACGAACGATGAGAAATTTTTTTATTTTTCATTTCTGCTCCAGAAACAAATAAATAGAAAATTTCTACTTCTGATTTCTATTCCAAACCTATTTTGGAATAGAAATCTATTCCAGAAATAGAAAAATGGAATAAGTTTACCAAACAGATTTTCATTCTAGAAACAGGTCTGGAATATAAAAATTGTTTCTAGAATAGAAATACTGGTTGTCATGCACCCCCTACTTATCCTTCTGTGCCAAGTTTTGGCACTCTAAATGTTTGTACCTCCACTAAGATAGACTCTTTCCAAAAATTCTTACCTTTATCACTTTATTTCTCAATTTCCAACTCAACTATTGAAGGGTTCTCTTGGGACTAGGCCCATAAGACTTCCTGTTGCGACCTCTTTTTTTCAGCGCCGCAATCGGGTACGAGCGCCTAAGGAGGCTAATGGCTCGGCTGAATTTATTAAGCCCGGACTTTCCCAAGTCCACCAATTCACGACTTAATGGTCCAAGTTTTTAACCTGTAAATCAATTTTTTAAAATGGAGTCGCCACTAATCGATTTTGGGTGGGTTGATTAGAAACCCGAGCGAAGTATTGGGAGAAATACTCACTCCTACGTAACCAGAGAAATTAGGATCGGGGACTTGATTACACTAGTTAATCACTAATACCCTTTTGATACCTAATCTTATTTAAACCTTGAGGTTTTTTTAGATGTTCAAGGGATTCTCCATGCATTTTTGGGAGGAAAAACATTTTGAGTCATTTTCAAATTTTTTTGGACATAAAAGGGATTTTTTTGGCTTTTTTTGAATTTTTTGGTTTTTTAATGAATTTTTGGCTTTTTTTTTGGATTTTTGGCATTTTTTTTGAAAATATGGAATATTTCTAATTTTTTTATTTTCGGAAAATAAAATATTTTTCAATATTTTTAAATTTTTTTTTTTTTTTTTAAATTAAATATTTTGTAATATTTTTCGAAAATAAATTATTTTTATTTTTTGGAAATAAATTATTTATTTAAAATATTAAAATAATTAAAAAAAATGGCCCGGGTAGGGTCTTGGGTGGATCCGACCCGGGCCAGCGACTCGAACACGGATGGGCCCGACTAGGATTTTTCTCCTTTTTCCTTTTTTTTTTTTATGTGGATCAAACGGCATTGTGGCCAAGCGTTTGGATACGCCCGGCCCGACCCGACAACCCACTCCACGACCCAGCTCCCTTGCAAAAACCCTACCCGGATCTGACCCGAATCGCGACCCAACTCCCCGCCGCCTCCATAATTTGCGAAATCCCTACCCGGTTCCCGATCCGGGTCTGACCTGATGACCCGAGATCGCGACTCGAAAAATCAGGAACCCTAGGGTTTCCGAATTGGGGGTGCCGAAGAGGTGCAGCGGCGACGATGACGAAGATGGCGGCGACAAAGGTGATGACTGGACTTACGGAGAGGGAGATGGCGAGGGCAACGGCGACGGTTCGATACTTGCTCAATGACGGCGCAGCGAGACCCCACACGAATCCTCTCCACTCCTGCGTTTCTCTCTCTCTCTCTCTCTCTCTCTCTCTCTCTCTCTCTCTCTCTCTCTCCGGCGAATCCCAAATCCGAAGTTGCGAGCCCTCGGCCCCCCTGAAGTCTCTGAGTGGGGTGTCCAAGGGTCACGACCTCAATCCCTCTCCCTTTCTCCTTCCTCCGTGTGTGTATGTGCTCGCTTCTCCGGCTAGATTCAAGATCTCCGGCAGCTCATCTTCAGGACTCCCCTGAAGTCTCTCGGGAAGCTATCAAAGCTTACCGTCGGCGATCTCCTCTTCGCCGTCTGTGTGTCTCTTTCGTCGGGGATGGAGAGCCTATTTATAAGCCGAGGGGTGGCTAGTCGACTGAGCTCGACCATCGATTGCTATGGCCCTCAGTGGCCGAACCGGCGTCCCATCCGACGCCAGCCGCTCCCCTACTCCACGTCCCATCGTTGTCCGGTTACAGCTGCTCCACGTGCGTCGTCGCTGCTCCTCCCCTCCACTCCGGTGTCGCGCCTCTAGCGCGTGTTCTGCAACATCGCGAGGAAGAAGAAGACTCGGCTGGGCCAGGCTTAGGCGGAAATGGGCCGAGGGGGCCCAGAGGAGGGGCTTTTTCTGGTTTTTCTGTTTTTTTTATTTGTTTATTTATTATCTGAAAAAGATAAAATAAAATAAAATAAAATAAAACCTAATTAATTAAAAGGAAATTTTAGGCGTCAACAGCTACCCCTCTTTGAAGGTGAGCTTCTAGAGGTTGCATTCACAAACAAACTGATGCCTAAATTTTATCCATATATGCGTAACAGATTATATTTTACTTAAGACCTATTATCCTATGCAAAAAGAGCAATATAACATTATATATACTAAGATAAATAAAAAAATACCTATAGTTACTTATCGGAGTGAGTGAGATAGGGTGTGAACCCCGAGTTTAGCAAGTATCAAGGCGTCATCTTACCTGGTGATATGAAGAGGTTGTTTTTCCAGGGCTCGAACCATTCTTCGGTCGCCTGTTAAAACAATCAATGATTTGTCTAGGACTCGAACCTTTCTTCGGTCGCCTTGACGGGAAATTGCTCCTTCGGGACCCAAACCATTCTTCGGTCGCCTGTTGGAGCAATTAGTGGTTTGTCTCGGACCCGAACCATTCTTCGGTCGTCGTGATGGGAAATTGATTCTCCAAGACCCGAACCATTCTTCTGTCGCCTGTTAAAACAATCAATCATTTGTCTAGGACCCGAACCTTTCTTCGGTCACCTTGACGAGAAATTGCTCCTCCAGGACCTGAACCATTCTTCGGTCGCCTATTGGAGCAATCAGTGGTTTGTCTCAAACCCGAACCATTCTTCGGTCGCTGTGACAAGCAATTGCTTCTCCAAGACCCGAACCATTTTTCGGTCGCCTGTTAAGACAATCAATGATTTGTCTAGGTCTTGAACCTTTCTTCGGTCGCCTTGACGGGAAATTGCTCGTCTAGGACCCGAGCTATTCTTCGGTCGCCTGTTGGAGCAATCAGTGGTTTGTCTCGGACCCGAACCATTCTTCGGTCGCCTGTTAAAACAATCAATGATTTGTCTAGGACCTGAACCTTTCTTCGGTCGCCTTGACGGGAAATTGCTCCTCCAAGACCCGAACCATTCTTCGTTCGCCTGTTAAAACAATCAATGATTTGTCTAGGACCCGAACCTTTCTTCGGTTGCCTTGACGGGAAATTGCTCCTCCAAGACCCGAACCTTTCTTTGGTCGCCTGTTAGAGCAATAAGTTGGTTTGTCTAGGACCCGAATCTTTCTTCGGTCGCCTTGATGGGGAATTGCCTTTCCAGGACCCGAACCTTTCTTCGGTTGCCTATTCGAGCAATAAGTTGTTTGTCTAGGACCCGAACCCTTCTTCGGTCGCCTTGATGGGAGATGCGCTGACTTTTCTTAGGGCATCTGTTTGTTGGGGGTGCCTAACCTCAATCAAGGACACCGGTTGGTACCCGACCTTTCTCGGGAGATGCGCCGATCTTTATCAGGGCATCGATTTGTTGGGTGTCTGACTTCTATCGAAGACACCAGTTGGTACCCGACCTTTCTCAGGAGATGCGCCGACATTTCTCAAGGCATCGATTTGTGGGGTGTCTGACTTCTATCGAAGACACTAGTTGAAACCCAACCTTTCTCGGGAGGATGCGCCGACCTTTCTCAGGGCATCGATTTTGGAAGATACCTGAACATTCACAAGTATATCAATGAGTACCTGGATATTCACAAGTACTAACCTGAAGGGTATTTGGGCCTTTGCAGGCGTCAAAATGGGTAGTTGGCTGACCATAGGCATTGAAGGGGTACTTGGATGATCACAAGTATGAATTCTTGGGGGATACTTGGACATTCACAAGTATCGAAGAGGTACTTGATAATTGGAAATATTGAGAACATACCTTGGATATTCTTGAAGGTGTCCCACCTCTTGGCAATAGGGAAATATCGAGGGCGTACCTGGGATATTCGTGAAGGTCTCTCAACTCCTGGTAGTTGGAATATCGAGGACGTACCTTGGATATTCATGAAGGTCTCTCACCTCCTGGTAATTGGGAATATTGAGGACGTGCCTCGCATATTCATGAAGGTCTCTCACCTCCTGGTAAATGGGAATATCGAGGGCGTACCTGAGATATTCGTGAAGGTCTCTCACCTACTGGTAATTGGGAATATCGAGGGCGTACCTGAGATATTTGTGAAGGTCTCTCACCTCCTGGTAATTGGGAATATTGAGAGCGTATCTGAGATATTCGTGAAGGTCTCTCACCTCCTAGTAATGAGAATATCGAGGGCGTGCCCCACATATTCGTGAAGGTCTCTCACCTCCTGGTAAATGGGAATATTGAGGACGTACCTGAGATATTTGTGAATGTCTCTCACCTCCTGATAATTGGGAATATGGAGGGCGTACCTGGGATATTCGTGAAGTTCTCTCACCTTCTGGTAGTTGGAATATCGAGGACGTACCTTATATATTCATGAAGGTCTCTCACCACCTGGTAATTGGGAATATTGACGACGTGCCTCACATATTCGTGAAGGTCTCTCACCTCCTAGTAAATGGGAATATCGAGGACATACCTAGGATATTCATGAAGGTCTCTCACCTCCTAGTAATTGGGAATATCGAGGGCATACCTGGGATATTCGTGAAGGTCTCTCACCTCCTGGTAATGGGAATATCAAAGGTGTGCCCCGCATATTCATGAAGGTCTCTTACCTCCTGATAATGGAAATATCAAGGGCATGCCCTGCATATTTGTGAAAGTCTCTCACCTCCTGGTAAATGGGAATATCGAGGACATACCTGGGATATTCATGAAGGTCTCTCACCTCCTAGTAATTGGGAATATCGAGGGCATACTTGGGATATTCGTGAAGGTCTCTCACCTCCTGGTAATGGGAATATCAAGGGTGTGCCCCGCATATTCGTGAAGGTCTCTCACCTCCTGGTAATGGAAATATCAAAGGCATGCCCCGCATATTTGTGAAAGTCTCTCACCTCCTGGTAATGGGAATATCGAGGGCATGCCCCATATATTCGTGAAGGTCTCTCACCTCCTGGTAATGGGAATATCGAGGACGTGCCTCGCATATTATTGAAGGTCTCTCACCTCCTCGTAACGAGAATTTGAATGTAGCACAAGGCTTACCTGGATGGCCGTAGGCACTCAAAAGGGCTGGAACACTTGGATAGCTACAGGTGTACAAAGTACTGGAATACTTGGATGAACATAAGTATTTAATGATATGATTTGGGACCACTCTGGCTAGTCCAAGTGCTAGAAAGCATACCTGGACGGCGATGCCAAGCAAAGCAATGGAATGCTTGAACAGCTGCTATATTATTTGGGGACAACTCAAGCAGGTTGAGTGTCATGAAAGGGAAGTACCTGGACAACGGTGGGTACTTGACGATATGGGGATACCTAGATAGCAGTAGGTATTCCAAGAGATACTTGGTCAGTCACAAGTATCAATACTCTGGGGACAACTCGAACAGGTCGAGTGTCAGGAAAAGGGAGTATCCGAACGGTGGCAGGTACTCAAAGACAATAGGGATACCTAGACAGTTGCAAGCATCCCAACTCAAGGGATGACTCGAATAGGTCGAGTATCAAGAAGAGAGTACCTGGATAGTGGTAGGTACTTTAAGACAAATTGGGATAAAGATATGCTTACCTGGCAATATCTCTGATCTCTAAGAGTATGTTTGTTATTTGCACAATATGCACATATGATTGTCTATGCTGTAAATTCATGAGTTCAAATGAGATTCATGCATGATAATTTTGTCAATTTTGCATCATCTGATTTCCACCGGGGAAGATTTTGAAAGACAACCTTCATTTAGAATGTAGATGTCTTGAGCATGCCAGATGAGGGACTTTCAGTCTGAAAGGACTTTTCGCTCACTTTCATGGAAAAGGCTATCCTGACCATTGATGCAGGATTCATAAGGACCACACTATCTCACTATCATCATGTCAACAGGGGTCCGAGTATTCTCGCAAGTGGTACAACTTTACCAATGTGAGAAGTCTTTGTTGAAATTGTGATGAAGACTTGGTCAACGGCTCATCAAATGGGATTGTCGAGGTCAAGGCTCATGAACGAAGCGTCGCACAATCATCTCCAAGTTTGCAAGTCAAGAATCATGCGAAGAGAGATAGAGTAATCTTGCTCGTACTTCTTCGAGCGATGTTTATATACGCATGAAATCCTACGTTAATTGAAGTGCCCCTAGTCTGAAGAGACTTTTACAATGGGAATGTAATGTAGACTTGGCCCACATGTAAGAGGGTGAGAGTGCGTGACTGTCTTGGCATTTGTCACTAGTCTTTCTTCTCACTGTTAGATAGAGGTTCTATGGACCACAACAGCAACTTTTTCTTGGCTGTATTTTTTACTGGGAGGCATTGGCCTTGCTTTTACCAGGCACACTGCTTTTTCATGCCCCTATATTTATTCCAGTTCTTCATTCATGGGCATTGACCTTGCTTTTACCAGGTACACTGCTTTTTTATGCCCTACTTTTTCTTGTTGTCGGAGGAACTGGCTTAGGCAAGTTCAGTCGAAGCACCGTTATTAGACTCTTAAGTGTTTATCTTCAGCTGGCGCTCTAGGCTATGGTAATGACTTATGCTTTGTCTCAATGTGAGGGTAAAATTACAGACTCACTTGGGCGGTACAATGAATACAAGTGTGTAGAGAAAGAATTGCTCTTCGTTATTCTAGGGCACTTAAATTAACGCGAGTGTTCATATACGATAAAGACACCCGAAGATTGATGCAAGTGCGAGCAAGAAAATTTATCTCTCTCTTCTCACCTTGTGATGCTGCTTTGCCTCTAATCTGCCCTAGTGTAGGGGTTGTTCTTGACGGAGATATGAGAGAAGCTTCACCAGTGTATGGGGCTCAATGGGGTGAGCAATGGAATGCCTCTCACTATTTTGGTTATCGTACCATTCGTGAGAGAACTCTTTACCCTACAGCCATGGAATCTTCTGCACTCATCTCACAAGTGTATAGATGGGGGACTATGTGTAGGATATGGCTTGCCTTTCATCATCCTGACGCGCCTCATCCAACATGCTCGATCAATCTTGTATTCTTCACTTAGCTGTCTATTCTAATAATCCTGTAGAATCAGTGATTTAGACAGACAAAATCATCATGTAAAATCCATTTGGAAAAGGCATGCGGCATTTTAAATGTGATGGAGTTTGTACTCTCAAAACAAATTAATGGTTTTGACTCAAAAAAGACCTTATTGACAACTTTAACATAATGGTGTTTCCAAATATGTTAAATTTTGAACATCAAAAAGGTTATTCACAAATGGGTGTCGATGGTTATCCCTATTGATTAGGGATATGACACATGAAGGAAGGATCAGCCGAGGTTGGGGATCTAATCGGACATCTCTGTTTTTGCCCCTGCAGAAGAGAAGATGAAAATGGATCAATCAACAGGGCCAAAATTAAAGGTGAATTAAGGCTTGAAGGATCTCTGTCATTTGCTTTGGTAATACTTGAGACGACATTTTGCTTGGGAGAGTTTGTCATGCTTCTCATTGATTTGTTATCTTTGTTTTTGACAGTCAGGTAATCCTGCAACAGACAAAACATGCTTCTCATTGATTCGTTATCCTTGCTTTTGACAGTCAGGTGATCCTGCAACAAACAAGAGGGAATGTGTTAGTCATGAACTCTTTCAAGAGTTGAATAACTGGAAGTGATACAACTTTACCCTTCACTGGTTTGCAGATGATTAGGTGAACTTGAAGTGAGAGGGGGACACGAAGTCCTATGTCCCTTGCTTCGTTAGGTCAATGATTCTCTGAATTGGCTCCTGGATGACATGTCTTTTTACACGAAGCCAGGTGAATTTGATGTGGGTCATTTCCACGTCCTAGCTTGGCCAATATTGATTTGCCAAACCTAACCATTGAGTTTGGTTCTTGAGTTGTGATGCTCCCTGTCAAATAGGGAAAATACATCAAAAGCGGGTTCAAATAGTGGGAGTATTAGAAACGATACCAAATTACCCTTCCCCAGAGTTTGTATTTGTTGATTCCTAAGGATTTCTGTATACTGATGATAGCCTCTTCGTCTTGGCATAGTTTAATATTTCCTTCAATTGGCCTTCCTCCTTTGTGACCATGTATGCATGATTGTTGGTCGTTGATTTATCTTCAACGCCTTCCTTCTGTGGAATTTCTCCTTCTGTCTTTAACTATAGCATCATTGGGCAAAAGTCATATACCTCAAGCTTCTATGGAATTTGAGATCAAAAATCTCAAGCTTTCTTATGGCAATTACTCCTTGGAAGAATATGTGTCTGGAGTGAAGTTTCTAGATTCCAAAGTCATTGTCCAAGGTGTGAGGCTATAGATTGCTTTAACTGTCTAGATTTTCTTCTGTTGACAGTAATCACTTTAAAGGAAGAGAAGAAATTTCTTCTTTGTGCTTCTTGGCTCGTTGAAGCTGGAAGTCCCGTCAATGAACTCGCGACATCTTGCCTTGAGCTATCATGCTATGCATGCTTCAAGTTTGATAATATGCCTATGCCTATTACGTCCCATCCTTCGTCTCCTGTAGATGGAAGAGAGAGGATGTCATTTTCGACATTATGTTCAGGGAATAGGACTTACCATTTTGAAATGTGATCCTTTTTGTTTGCCCCCACTTTCTTGGAAGGGTGCTTTTGAATTTGGTTTGTTCACACGATGTGCTAGTTTCAAATACCTTTTGTCACACTAAATCAAATGGAATGATGTTCTGAAACATAAAGTGAGAGAGTTAGAAAGACAAACGTGCTTAAATTTATCATCTTGTTTTGACAAAAGCTTTTGAGTGATGAAATATTTTTTATTTTCAAAATACGTCTTTGGGGGAGAAAAAAGCATGAGGAAGCCCAGTCCTCAGTATTCTCCTTGGATGATATTTTCTTTTCATGGTTGGATAGCATCACTGGGCAGGTTTGGAGTACCGCCTCATGCTCTCAAAACAAAATATTAGAACTGTACAATAAAGTACTTGGAATGGAAAATACAACAGTAGCACACTAGACAAGATAAGAAACATGAAATTATAAAAACAAGTAAAACCCATGAGAACTCCTGTGTAAAGGAATGCTTTGATAGTGTTGGTTTCGGAATCAAGTGCCTTCAAGTTCCTCGCCTCCAGTAGACTGGAAGTATTCGCATAAGAGGACCACTTCATTGAAGCTATGGAAGTGCAACCCATGCAACCAACAACGATACTTGCGAGGTAAAGCCCCTATGAACAGCTTCATCATGTCTTCTTCGGCCAATTGAGGGTAAGTTTGCATCATAAAAGCCTCCCACCTCTTTGCATATGCTCGGAAATCCTCCATTGGTCTTCTTCTAAAGTGAACCAAGTTCTCGCAAGATAGTTCAGCTCTAATCTGGTGCTAGTACTGATGCAGGAATGTGGAAGATAGCTCATTCCAATCTCTCATGAGGTTGATATCTGCTGTGACAAAACCATTGCAATGCAGACCCTGTAAGACTTTCTTGGAAGGCCTGAGTTGTGAATGACATCGAGCCATAGTACCGACTCATTTAAGCATGGAGGTACTGCAAGTGGGCCACGAGGCAGGTCGTGCCATTATACTTGCGGAGATTGGGTATCCAAATTTCTATGGGGGTCATGATCCTATGAGGGCAAGACGAGCTTGGGGTATCTTAGTTAGGCCACTGGTTTTCCCACTGCATATCTGTTGTAGTGGTAAATTTTTCTATTTCAGGGAAGTTGGATTCTACCGAGATTACCCCATTGCTTTCTTCTTGGTCAAAATTTCCGAATGAGGATGAAGTATTGAAGCTATCCTCATGGTCAAAGGACAAGCTTAGTACTTTATTAGGATCGTAGCGGATAAAGATGTATGCTTTCTCTTCTAACGGGCCTTCATCCCCGAATGAGAGTAGGAAACACTTATACGATGAATCGTTAGTTTCATTGTCGAAATAAAACTGGAAGTCCTTTGGGATTGTATTATGGAGCCGAGAAGTCTTCAGGGTTGTACTCTAAGGGATGGTAGCCTTCAAAGTTCTATTCTTGGGAATGCTCGAAGCTTTGGTGCGGTGGCTCGTTGGTAGATGCTGCATTAATCTCCTTAGGCTTTCTTTTCTTGGCTTTTGGTCCAGACCTTTTAAGTAAGGCCCTTCGTTTTGCCAACTCGATTCTGTCAAGGGAAGTGAGAGACATTAGAGTTTCACTGTCTGATTCACTTTCCAGGCTGATAGGGGTCGATATTCTTTGAACCCTAGCTCTTGGAGTAAGCTTGGGAGTCGTCCAGTCATGTCCTGGTCTTGAACGGGCTTTGTGTCTTTGATCTCGTGCAAAGGCTCCTTGCCTTTCCTAGTGGGAAATTTTCTAGTAATAGGGTGTTGTTCAGCTGCCCATTTATTATGCAAAGCTTCATTGACATGTTCCTCTCCTATCTCAGCGACTAATAGTTCCTCATGCTCCATGATCATCGGCTCTTTGTAGGGTAAGGTGATGTCAAGGGTGATGTCAATATTATACTCTTGGTGAAAAACATGAATTAGTTCCCTCCAGGTTTTAAGGGGACTAATTTTCCTGACAATGTACCATCGCAAGGTAGGACTAGTCAAGCTCGATCAATACGATTGAATCATCCTTCGGACCAAGTAGGCCTGCAAGTAGGTCTCTGGGCGGGAGGTATCAGCATACCTTTTGCATTCAAATGCTTTGAGTTTTTCAGGGATCTCAATGCCGGCATAATTGGACAGGTCCATGGGATCCTGCTCCTGCAGCTGGCTTAACTTTTTCATGATCCTTTCAAACTGTTTATGGTACTGGCTATTTTCTGGCAAATTTGTAGGTATCATGACCGTGTTTAAGGTAACTATAAAGTTGGGCTTAGCTTGAGTGGATTTCATTTGTCTTGAGAGTTGTTGAAGGACAATGGACATCTGTCCTACGCCGTCTTCAATGTTAATGAAGCAATTTTGTACATCATTCTGATCGGGCCCTAGTGCATGAGGCCATTTGCGAGCTATTGGTGGCCGGCGATTCATAATTACCTACTCGTTGCGAAAACAAATGAATGAGCACGAAAGTAAACAAAGATTGATCCATGGCAATGGTCTAACTACTTTTTTATTTATCAAAAGAGGATTTGTAGACTGCCAACTCCTAACATCTAAAACTTGAAATTCAAATGATAGAATGAAATACTAGATATTAAACAAAAGTCCCTAAACAATGGGACAAAACTTTCACACTATTAACACTAAGGGGTACATGATTGTCGATTTATATGCGACGGGGAGTCTTGCACTTGCGCAAATGCTTGCTTTCTTGGACCGGCTCTAAGGTGTGTATCTAGTCCATTCCCAAATCCCTCTCCATGAGCTCTGCTTGCTCGTACTGGTTGCTCTCGCTGATTTTTTGAGGGACTGATGGCTTCCATTTTGTCAGGATACGATGGTTGTGGATGTAGGACATGGAGGCGTGGTGGGCTTTTTCTTCTCCCTTAAGCCCTTCAAGTACCACAATCCTTTTGCGATGGCACTTGTCCCAGGTTTCCTGAGCGGTAGAAATTTCGAATGCGTAGTCATGGCTTGTGTTGAAAAGAACTGAAGAGATCATCCTCTTGAAAGGTGGTGGGATCTCTTGAAGGGCTCCATATTGTCGTGCCACCCGATAAGGGTGATAGAGAACGGTGCCGGTGAGGCCGAGCAACGGAATTGGGAGGCAGCGCTTGTAAGTGAAGCAAGCTCTCTTTTCATGGAACCAACTAGCACACCATTAGAATGCCTCAGGAGCTGGGTCTCTTAGGAAGCTTACCCAATTTAAACAGCTTTGATTGGGAATGTATGGTCCTAAAATCATAAATTTTTGTAATGAGTTTTCGAAAGCATTTGTTTCAGATGATCGCATGAAGTCTCAAAATTCGCTTAGGTGAGAAAAGAACCAGACTTGTAAAATTTCAGGATAGGCTCGCATGATTTTCTTCGTGTTGTCTTTAAAACGATTAAAAGACAAGAATGTTTCAGTTAAAATCATGTTGACATAATTCCCCCCTCTCAAGATTTGATCAACTATTCATGTCATCTTAGGACTTATGGCATTTCTTTGATGGGGGAAGAAGATGAGCTCGAAAAATGCCAGGAGGAAAATCTCACTTTTTTTGGTCATAGGCTGATTTTGGAAATATACATTCATAAATTCTAGTGGGCAAGTATTATGGTTATCTTCAAGAATTTATAAAATAGTAAGGACTTCAATTCTTAAAAGCCGCGCTAACCCACGCAGCGGGATGATGCTTGTTGATGGTTTGATGAGCTTTTTCTCAAGAGGCATTCCAGTGATGATGTTGTATTCCTCCAGGGTTGGGGTTAGCTCAAACCTACCAAACATAAAAGTAATCGTCTTCAGGCACCAGAAATGTGCCATGGCTTGTATGACTTCAGGGCGAATAGTGATTTGGATCAACGATAGGAGATGACTGACTTTGGCCTTCACATGCTCTTGGGCAAACTGATCTAATTGACCCCACCATATGAAGAGCTCTGCCTTGGGAGTAGGAATGAACTAGATATCGTCTTTCCCCATCGCATATAGACTGGGACTTGAAAAGCTTATCTTAAATTGCCATGGGCCAAATAAAAAGACTGAGTAAAAGTAAAGAAATTACTTTACTTTTAAAAAAATGGCAAGCACAAAGACATGCGCATGGGACATGCGGCTTGATTTCTAACTGAGAAGGTTTGGTGAGATTAAAAGGATATCCGCCCGTCGCAGTCTCGCGTTAGCAGCATACCCTCCTAACCTCGGCTAAGAAATTCGGGGAAAAGAAAGGCAACCTCTACATCGCAGTCTCGCATTCGAAGTCGTATCTTTCTTAACACCATCCTAGAAATCCTACGGCAGCCTAAGTCCGACGGCCGGGTTGTGTGTGCCATGTGTAGTGTTCAAAACAGTAAAGCATGCACAACAATTTATAATCACAAAACATTTTATTTTAACAGAATAAAAATTTTAGCTATTACCCTACACAAAAGAAAAAAATTCAAGTCTGCAAAGCATTTAAACAAAGATAAAATGGCCTAAGTCCTCAAAGTCCCCAGCGAAGTCGCCAAGCTGTCGTGACCTCTCTTTTTTCGGCGCCCACAATCGGGTACGAGCGCCTAAGGAGGCTAATGGCTCGGCTGAATTTATTAAGCCCAGACTCTCCCAAGTCCACCACTTCACAACTTAATGGTCCAAGTTTTTAACATGTAAATCCATTTTTTAAAATGAAGTCGCCACTAATCGATTTGAGGTGGGTTGATTAGAAACCCAAGCGAAGTATCTGGAGAAATACTCACTCCTACGTAACCAGAGAAATTAGGATCGGGGACTTGATTACACTAATTAATCACTAATGCCCTTTCGGTACTCAATCTTGTTTAAACCTTGAGGTTTTTTAGATGTTCAAGGGATTCTCCATGCATTTTGGGAGGAAAAACATTTTTGAGTCATTTTCAATTTTTTTTTTTTGGACATAAAAGGGATTTTTTTGGACCTTTTTGGTATTTTTTGAAAAATACAAGTCTTTTTGGCTTTTTTTGAATTTTTGGGTTTTTTCATGAAGTTTTGGCTTTTTTTTTTTGGATTTTTGGCATTTTTGGAAAATATGGAATTTTTTTCAGAAAATAAAATATTTTTTTAATATTTTTAATATTTTTTAATTAAAATATTTTTTAATATTTTTCGAAAATAAAATATTTTTGATTTTTTTGGAAAATAAATTATTTATTTTTTATTTATTCAAAATATTAAAATAATTTATTTTTATAAAAAACGACGGGTCGGCCCGCGAGCCGGATCCGACCCGGCCGGCGACCAACACGACGGGCTCGTGTTGCGGGCCCGACTCGGATTTTTCTCCTTTTTTTTTTTTGGATGAAACGGCGTCATGGCCGAGCGTTTGGATACGCCCAGTCCGACCCGACGACCCACTCCACGACCCGGCTCCCCTGCGAAAACCCTACCCGGATCCGACCCGAATCGCGACCCAAGTCCCCATCGCCTCCATAATTTGCGGAATCTCTACCCGGTTCCCAATCCGGGTTCGACCCGACAACCTAAGATCGCGACCCGAAAAATCAAGAACCTTAAGGTTTCATAATTGGGGGCGTCGAAGAGGTGTGGCGGCGACGATGACGAAGACGGCGGCGACGGCGGCGATGACTGGACTTACGGAGAGGGAGATGGCGAGGGCAACGGCGACAGTGACTGAACTTACGGAGAGGGAGATGGCGAGGGCAACGGTGACGGTGCGATACCTGCTCGACGACGGCGCGACGAGACCCCACACGAATCCCCTTCACTCCGCATTTCTCTCTCTCTCTCTCTCTCTCTCTCTCTCTCTCTCTACTCCGGCGAAGCCCAGATCCGGAGCCGCAAGCCCTCGACCCCCCTGAAGTCTCTCAATGGGGTGTCCAAGGGATTTATCCCAAAAAAAATTATTGGGGAGATTGTGTTATTACTGCTGCTTATTTGATTAACCAAATGCCAATGCAAATACTGGATGGCAAATCACCTTTTGAATTACTTTATGGAAAAAGGCCAACATTGGATCATCTGAGAATATTTGGCTGTTTATGTTATGCTACAGTAATGGGGCCTCAGGACAAAATGAGTCATTGTGCTAGGCGATGTATATTCATGGGATATCCAAATCTATAAAAAGGATATCGTGTTCTCGACACAACAACAAGAGATTTTTTCATTAGTTTGGATGTTGTTTTTCACGAAAATGTCTTCCCATTTCATGAAATCTCATCTTCCCAAGAAGCCTTTGATGCTCCAGCCAATTCCCATCAAGTCCTAGATAACGAGAATGCATCCCCGGGCTATATCCTCACAGCACCTCCAGAACCAACTTTTTGGTTATGGATAATGCTCTTGTAGACACAAACAACATGGAGGATGTTGGAGAAATCTTTCCAGAATATTTTGAAGCTGACAAAACGTTTCTATCAGTCTAGTCTGGATAATTGCAGACCTTCTGTTTAAAGTCTGAAGACTTTTAGATCACCAAACTCAGCACTCAAGACTCAAGACTCAAGACTATTCTCATTGACAGTTTTTCTAATCCTGTGACGAAGGCAATCTAGAGCCGAAGTATTTGGTTGAGGATTTAATCCTATCTTCTGGAAAAGATCTCTTGGCTGGATAAATATAACGGATTCTTTTATTCGTAATCAAGATCGTTTGAAGATCCGATGGTCGACGAAATATTCTTGGAAGGTTCTATTCTTGGAAAACAAGATCTTGGTTGTATGGCCGAACAGGATTGATGGGCTATCGTTAGGTTCCTTTAATAGCTCGAATGATCTTCTTGATTGATTCCGTCCAACGGGTAGATTGGACGAATTCCTTTGGTAAGTGCCAACGGGTATGATGGCATAAAGGAGTATAAAAGGAAAACGTTCTAGTTGCTTTAGTGCATGATCAATAGAGAAATTCCAGAGTCTGAAGCACCTTGATTATTAGTCGATACATTTTGAGCGAAATTGTATACACAAAGAGTGTCTATACTTAGTGATACCTTGAGCGAGTGTGGTAGATCATCTACACCGAGAAATCAAGGGAGAACAACGCTGTAACATCTCTTTGTTCATAGTGGAATCTAGCCAATAGGCTGTCAGTATAGAAGAGTGGACGTAGGCTTGAAATAAGCCGAACCACTATAAACCGCGTGTTCAATTTTCTCTTCCTTTCTCTCAGTCTTACTTTGATTATTGTTTGTCTCAAATCTATTAACTGTCTAGTATTGTGCAATTATCGAGAAAAATCATTTATATACCTATTCACCCCCTCTAGGTACTTATACTAGCTATATCAATTGGTATCAGAGCTCATGTACTCACTTTATTTGAAGTGTTTTACTTCAGAGTAAAAGATCCATGGCTAGTATGCTAGCACCAAGGCTGGTGGAAGGGCAAAGCAATACCAGACCACCCTACTTTGATGGAAAGGATTACAACATCTGGAAGAACAAGATGAAAGCTTTCCTATGATCAAAGGATCCTCTGGAATGGGACGTTATAGAAAAAGGAATTACTCCTACGGTTGCATCGGTCTCGAAAGAGGGAAAGAAACCTGTTGAGACCAACGGAATGACTCAGGAAGAGATAATCAAGAGACAAGCACTCGATGCAAAAGCAATTTACTCTTTATATTGTGCTTTGTCACCAACTGAATATAACAGAATATCTTCTTGTGTTACAGCAAAAGAAGTTTGGGACAGATTACATATCACCTATGAAGGAACAGATCGAGTGAAGGAAACCTGAATTAACATTCTCCTCGATCAATATGAAGCTTTCAAAATGAAATCAGGAGAATCTATAACTAACATGTTTAGCCATTTTACAGATATTGTCAATGATCTTGAGAATCAAGGACAAACAATTTATGATCCCATGAAGGTAAACAAGCTACTGCGTGGACTCTCCAAGGATTGGAATCACATAAAGACTTCAATAAGAGAGACGCAAAGAATTATGCCACTATCTGTCGACGAGCTGATTGGAACTCTTCAGTCTTATGAAGTGGAACGAATTAATGAAGACGAAGATCCAAAAGGTAAGAAATCCATTGCATTAAAATCAAATGATGATTCTGATGATACAGATTCTGAAGATGATATGGACGATGAGGAGCTTGCTCTCATGATAAGAAGATTCAGAAAACTAAATAGAAAAGGAAGAAGGATGAGTTTGAAATGAGTATGATGGGAGAGTTAACATTCTTTCTTGGTCTTCAAGTAAAACAATTGAAGGAATGAACTTTTATTTATCAAGAAAAATATGCTAATGATTTTGTCAAAAGGTTTGGACTGGAAAAGTGCAAAAAGACCGACATACCGATGTCAAGTTCTTTGAAGATAGACAAAGATGAAGAAGGGAAGAAAGTTGATCAAAACTCGTACAGGAGCATCATTGGTTCACTTCTTTATCTTACGTTTCTAGACCGACATTTTGTTGAGTGTTTGCATCTGTGCTAAGTTTCAATCAGATCCTAGAGAATCCCATCTCAGTGCTGCGAAACGTATTTAATAATACGTTGCTTCATCTTCAAGCATCGGTCTTTGGTATCCTAAGAAGGGAGACTTTAATCTTCTGGGATATTCAGACGCAGATCTGGCCGGTTGCAGAGTTGATAGAAAGAGCACTTCGAGAACTTGCCAGTTGCTTGGAAGCAGGACAGTGTCTTGGTTTTCAAGGAAACAAAGCACTGTGGCTCTCTCAATAACAGAAGCAGAGTATGTAGCTCTTGGAAGTTGCTGTTCTCAAATTCTATGGATAAAACAATAGCTACAAGACTTTGGAATTGAAGACTCATGCACAGAGATTAGATGTGACAACACCAGCGCAATCAATCTCACTAAAAATCCAATCCTTCACTCAAGAGCAAAGCATATAGAGATTCGACATCATTTCATTAGAGATCATGTTCAAAATGGAGAAATCTCGATTCAATTTGTTGATTCAAAAAATCAACTAGTGGATATATTCACAAAGCCTTTGGAGAAAAATCAATTCGATTTTATCCGTTCCAAACTCAACATTTTGAAACTTCAGGAAGTTAAAGTCTAGAGACTCTCCAACCCTCGACTCGAGACATTCATGGCTATAGACTGTAAGTTGTTATTATATTCAATCTCGAAAAGGTACGATCATTAGTTCAGTTAATTTATAATTTCCGTGAAAAATTGAATCTTGTCTTTTCAAAAAGATTAACTTCTATTTGGCAGTTATCGATTTTAAAATAGGCGTCTGTTCATTTTCCTTTGTGCCAATTGGTTTTTCCTTTTTAAACTAAGTTATATATATACAATTTTCCTCGCTTAAACTTCAAAACCCTAAAAAGGCATTCTCCTCCCAATCTTGTCTCTACTACGTGTTTATCTTCGAGAAAGTTGTCATCTTTTCTTGCGAAAGCGAATAAAGGAATCTTTCAACGACAAGGAAGGATGTCTTCTTCGAGAAAGTCTTCAAGAATCGCGAACAAGGGACCACAGAGAATGAGGGAGGGGCCTACCCATTTCGATCTCACCGAAGATGAAGATTTACCGAGTCAGCAACAGAGCCCGATTCACTCTCCACCATGTCACTCTTCACCATCTACCCCACAAGGTGCGGGTCAACAATCAAAGGAAGAAATAATCGAGGACGTAGACCCTGTAAGAGTCCAAAAACCCTCTTTTATTTACAAGCTCTATCGTGCGTTGAAGAGCATTGGGACTCCGCTGAACTACGTAGATGATTTCCTTAAAGATAAGAATTATGGGAATGAGTATATCTTTTTGCGACGAATGGAGGATTTGGGAATTGCTCCCAAAGGAAAGGCTGAGGAAGCACTTGTGAACATTCCAAGTGACCCTCGTGTACCGGGACTGAATCAGACTGACGGGAACGATGATGATAAAATGTTTGGTGAATTTCAACCTAGAATGGGTGTTGCTACGAAGGTGAGGGGAAAAAGGATGGATTTGTTTAAATTGAAGGAACAGGAGAATCTGTTCTTCAGACTGTTGAAACGAGGGGTGATAAACCCTAGGAGTGTTGATTTCGATTTCTTGGATGCCATTAATGTGAACTTAAGGGAGAAGTTCAATCTGTTTCAACTTGAGTAATTTTGCTCCGATACCACAGACGGTTATGCGCAATTGACAGCATACTTGTATTCGAATCTTAGCTTTTTAGATGCGAATAGAATATCCTTCAGTGTTCGAGACCAAGACTATGTGGTAGATGTGGACATGTTGGCAGATATAATTGGAGTTGAAAGAGGACGCTATCAACCGATCAAAGTTTCGATTGCTCGTGCCACACTGGAGCTTGTCAAAGACAGGGATACAGAGGGAAGAATTACTTACACAAGAATGCGTGCCATCAACATCTTGCTTCACAAAATTGTGATCAACTGTATTAGGCCAAAGTCTACATCCAAGACCGGCGTGTCTAACTCCGAGGCAAAATTGATGTACGTGATCAATTCAGGGAAGAAGTTCTCTCTCCCTCACACCATTCTCTTTCACATGTACAGAGCAATGGTGAAGGACAAGGGCCAATTGCCTTACCTAGGTCTTGTGACCAAAATCTTCAGACACTTGAACATTGAACCTCCACATACTCTTTGTGTTCGACCATGCGACAAAATGGTGGTAGGTTTGAAAATGCTGACAAAAATGCGTCTGAAAGAGCTTAATAAGGCAATGGAGAAGTTCAAAGTGAAGACTCCAATATCTTCTGCATCAAAGAGAAAAGGGAAGGATCCAATGGGTGCTCCATCCAAAAAGAAAAGAACTCTTATCTTGGAGGATGAAGATGAAGAGGAAGATCTCACTATCTCTGCATTGAAAAGGACCGCACGTTCGTACTGAATCAACGAACGACAGAAGAAAGGAAAAGAAGCAGAGGAAAAAGAACGAGAGAGAAGAAGAGGGACAAGCAAAGAACGAGAGAAGCAAGGGAACAACAAGAGAAAGAGAAAGAAAGACGAAGAGAAAGAAGCTGAAGAAGAAGGAGAAGCAGTGAAAGAAAAGTCTGCAGATGAAGCCGAAGAGAAGGGAATCAAGACGCTGAAGAGCATGACCATCACTCTTCCCCAATTGAGGTCTTAGAGACAGGGGGAGATGGCGAGCAAGGAAGGACTACACCACATGCTGTCAATAATGAAGGTGTGAGTCGCTCACCAGCAAATCCAGAAGATTTTCAGGCTTTTCAAATGCCTGAGGAAGGACATGATACGTTAACACCAAATCTGCTCGATTACACCGAAGTTCCATCATCTGTCTTCACTCCATCCGAGAGAGCAAATGCGAGCACACAGACGGACAATACATCAGATTTTCGTCGTATCCTTGATGTTCTTCTAGAAATGCAGGGTCAAATCTATGCTCTGGACTGTGAACTTCAAGTCCTGAAGAATGCTAGACAAGCATCTTCTGTTACCCTGGCGGATCAAATGAAAGACCTCGCTCTTCAAATTCAAGCCAATGCCAAAGGAGAAGAGGCTGGAAGGCATCGTACAGTCGATGGGAGATTTCCAGATTGTGCGCATTCCCAAGCAGACTTGACTATTTTCTCACCTTTTTAATGATGACAAAAAGAGGGAGAATTGCAATTTGAACTCTTTAAACTTTGACTTTAAATTTCTTTTGTGTGTTTGAATGTTTATTTTTGAGTATGACTTGGGTGTGAACTTGAATTTGACTGACTTGGGTGTGGATTTTGATGCTTGACTGTTTGCATTTATATCAAGTGTTGTTGTATGGTCTTTCTCATGAAAGACTAACCGATTTTCTGTGGATGTAGAGTCTGGTTGATTTATTAATCTTTATGAGATAGCCATATTGCTTGAGTAATGTTTTGCAGGTCAAAGTTGTTCAAATCTACAGGAAAGCTTTGTCACCATCAAAAATGGGGAGATTGTTGGAGAAATCTTTCCGAATATTTTGAAGCCGACAAAACGTTTCTATCGCCTAGTCCGGATAATTGCAGACCTTCCCGTTTAGAGTCCGAAGACTTTCGAGATCACTAGACTCAGCACTCAAGACTCAAGACTCAAGACTATTCTCATTGATAGTTTTTCTAATCCAGTGACGAAGGCAATCCAGAGCCGAAGTATTTGGTTGAGAATTTAGTCCTATCCTTTAGAGAAGATCTCTTGGCTGGATAAATATAACGGATTCTTTTATTCGTAATCAAGATCATTTGATGATCCGATGATCGACGAAATATTCTTGGAAGGTTCTATTCTTGGAAACCAAGATCCTGGTTGTATGGGCAAACAGGATTGATGGGCTATCGTCAAGTTCCTTTAATAGCTCGAATGATCTTCTTAATTGATTCCGTCCAACGGGTAGATTTAAAGAATTCCTTTGGTAAGTGCCAACGGGTATGATGGCATAAAGGAGTATAAAAGGAAGATGTTCTAGTTGCTTTAGTGTATGATCGATAGAGAAATTCCAGAGTCTGAAGCACCTTGATTATTAGTCGATACATTTTGAGCGAAATTGTATACACAAAGAGTGTCTATACTTAGTGATACCTTGAGCGAGTGTGGTAGATCATCTACACCGAGAAATCAAGGGAGAACAACGCTGTAACATCTCTTTGTTCATAGTGGAATCGAGCCAATAGGCTGTCAGTGCAGAAGAGTGGACGTAGGCTTGAAATAAGCCGAACCACTATAAACCGCATGTTCAATTTTCTCTTCCCTTCTCTCAGTCTTACTTTGATTATTGTTTGTCTCAAATCTATCAACTGTCTAGTATTGTGCAATTATCGAGAAAAATCATTTATATATCTATTCACCCCCCCTCTAGGTACTTATACTAGCTATATCAGAGGATGCCTCTATTGTATCGGAGACAAATGAAGAAGGACAATCTCCATCTCCACCGCCGACCACTCATCCACGTCGCTCAGGGCGAGCTACACGACTGCCAACGTGGACTAAAGATTATGCATGTGCTTCACTTAACTCATCAGGTATTCGCTATCCAATATCTTTTACGTCTACTTTGATAAGCTTTCGTCAAAACATAGATGTTGCATTAGTTCCATATCCGATAAGAAAGAACTGTCTAGTTATGATGAGGCATCCAAAGATCCACGATGTCAATAAGCTATGGTAGCAGAACTAAGGCATTGACTGATAATCATACATGGGAATTAGTCACTCTTCCTCAAAACAGAAAGTCTATAGGATGCAAATGGGTCTATAAAATAAAATATAGATCTAATGGATCCATTGAGTGTTACAAGGCTCGGTTGGTGGCTAAAGGATATACCCAATGGGAAGGATTCGATTATCATGAGACCTTTTCTCCAGTCGCTAAAGACGTCACAGTTCATTCATTCTTATCAGTTACAGCTGTTCATAATTGGTCTTTGCACCAGATGGACGTCCACAACACCTTTCTTCATGGCGATTTGGATGAAGAAATCTACATGGATATTCCTCGGGGCTTACGGAGATAGGGGGAGAATAGAGTATGTCGTCTCCACAAATCCCTTTATAGATTGAAACAAGCTTCAAGGCAATGGTATGCACAATTTGCAAATGATCTCACAGTTGCAGGCTTCAAACAACCCAAGTATGATTACGCCTTGTTTGCATGGATTAAAGGTATGTCATCTATCTACTTAATCATATATGTTGATGACATTCTCATCATGGGAAATGATGAAACTACAATAGGGATTCTTAAGAAATATTTGCATACCACATTCTATATAAAGGACCTGGGAGCACCAAAATACTTCATTGGGATTGAGATTGCTCAATTCGACCAAGGGATTTCTCTCAGTCGACGGAAGTTTGTATTGGAGATCATTTTAGAAGCTGGATTATCAGGATGCAAGCCAGCAGTTATTCCAATCGAGCAGAATACCAAATTAACCACAACGGATTTTCTTGGGGGAATATCTCATAATGATGATCCTATACTCAAAGATCCAACAAGTTATCAGAAACTCGTTGGAAAACTCATATATCTAACTATGACCAGGCTCTGATATTTCATATGCCATACAAACTCTTAGCCAATTTATGCACAGCTCAAAGGAGTCTCACATGAATGCTGCCTTGAAAGTTGTGAAATATTTGAAGAAGTGCCCAGGACTCGAAATACTTCAATCTAGAAGATGTAACATGGAATTGACAACATACTGTGATGAAGATTATTCAACCTATCCAATGAGTCAAAGATCGATTACTTGGCTTTGTATTAAATTTGGGGAATCTCTTTTTTCATGGAAGACCAAGAAATAGGCAACGGTCTCTTTATCCTTAGCTGAAGTAGAATATGGGGCAATGGCGAAAGCTACACGTGAGATTGTATGGATACGAATGTTGCTTGGGGATCTTGGAATAAGACTAAGAGGGCCAACGAAGTTGTTTTGTGACAATGATGTGGCTCTCAAGCTCAAGCAAATCCCGTAATGCATCAAAGAACGAAGCATATAGAAGTGGACTATCACTTCACACGAGAGAAGATTCAAGAAGGAATCATCGAGACAAGAGGAATTGGAACCGCAGAACAACCTGCAAACATCTTAACCAAACCTCTATGTCAAAGATAACATGCATATCTTCTAAGCAAGCTAGGAGTCTTGGATATCTACAAGCTACCAACTTGAGGGGAAGTGTTGGAAGATGTTGTACTTTAGCTGGTACGTCCATGATGGGGTGCAAACGAAACGCACTATTTCGTCTTGATGCGTTACGATGGAAAGTCACTAATGGAGGGGTACGAAGGGAGAGATATAAAAGCCTCCCGAACACAACCGTTGGACTGGTTGGCAATTCATTCGCACCAAATTTTCTTTCCATTTCCATCAAAGAAGAAAAATGAATTCTATTTCACTTTTGCAAGAACGATCGGCATTTACATCGAGGAAATTGGGTGTTTTCCTCGTGATTGCATCCAGACTAACGTGAAGAAGTGTTGTTCGTGAATCATCGGCAATTCAACGTTTGTTTCGAGGCTATTTGCTGTTTGCGCATCGGAATCAGGTAAGTCGTCTTCCGCCGACATGAATTCCAACATTGGTATCAAAGCCAGGTCGTGATTTCTGCCTTGTTTTTCATTGAGTTTTCTCATTTACCATTTGATATTGAGATCAAGAGATTGTATTCCACAATGTTTGAATCTCTGATAGTCGAAATTGCCATATAAAAAACTCGAAATTGAACCGGAGCGAAGAACGGGTTCGGGGTCGCGTGATCCGTGAGGTTTTGGCCGTTTTTCGAAATAATTTTTTGGTCAAAATTAATTTTTGAACATACAAGGTGAAAGAGATGGTCGAGACGAGTCCGACGATGGGTCGAGCACCGTCGGGAGACGCTAGTCACGCCCACAAGTGCGGCCAGAAGCCACTGCGCGTGGGCGCCACGCGCCTGAAGCGCTGGCTCAGCAAGCGCGTCCGCCACACGCGCCAGTTGGCGAATCGGCATGTGTGCGACGCGCGCCAGCCGGCGAACTGGCACGTGATGACGTCACCATGACGTCACCTAACGTTCGATAACCGCTAGGATGACGTCATCGATGATGTCAACGCCGGCGATAGTTGGCTTGCCGGTCACCGGCCGGCGACCCAACCCGAGACCCGACCCGTGATCCAACCATTGACCCAACCCAACCGTTGACCGGTCAATGGTCGGACCGGTTAACCGTTCAACGGTCGAACCGGTCAACTGGTCCGACGGTCAAACCGGACGGACCGGCCAGGATCCATTTGGCTCACTAGCGCATGCGCGACACGCGTCGCGTACTCATGCGATGTGTGGGGGCGCGTGCAAGCTCTGATTGGAGCGTGGTCGGTGGTGTTTTATTTGTATAAGTGTCCTCTACACAATGGTATAATTATTTTATATTTTTTTTTTTTATAAATATATGAAAGTGTTTTGGAAACCCTATATACGCATAATTTTTTTGGGGTTTAATGTAGTTTATTTATTTGTGGGTTGTCTTTTGGGTTGTATTTTCTTGTGATTTAGAAAATACAATAGCTAATTTATGTACAAATGATGTTATATATGCTTTGTAGAGCTTGGTTCAATGATATGAAGTATATATTTTAATATACTTGCAATTTTCTAGTTGCTAGAAAATTAGAACAATGGTAGGAAATCAAGTAAATGTTGAATTGCATTTTTTTATTATAGTTGAAGCATGATTATTGTTTATACGTTGGTTATTATCATGATATGTATTGTTAAGGAAAAATGTAGAAACTACATAAGGCAATGTAATTATTTTTCCTAGTGGGAATTCGTAGGTTGGTAGAATTTAAAATAGTTCTCACCTAGAACTTAAAATTTGTGCAACTTAAACTAATTAATGATAATAGCACAATTGTACATAGAAGTTGATTGGGAACATTGTGAACTTTTGCTTTTGTGTCTTTTGTTGAATTATTATTAATTTAGTTTGTCTTTACTGCAAATTAAATATGTGTATTACTCTGTATAGTGTGCTAGTATTGATTCTACGTTTATTATGTCAATGTGTTATAGCAATTGATTATGGCTTTGGCATCCAAGACCATTATGGCTGACCTCAATAAGGGTGAGAAGCTGAACGGTAACAATTATGATATTTGGCAACGAAAGGTTCAGTACATCCTTGAGGAGCAAGAGGTTTTGGAAACCCTGAACCATACCATGGATGAACCTGAGCATGGAACTTTAGCTCAACACAGGAGAGATCTGGAAGCTTATCAAACTTGGAAAAAGAAAAATAGCATTGCTCGCATCACGTTGCTGAGCTGTATGCAAGATGATCCCATGTGTGAGTTTGAGAGTTATGACAAAGCTCAAGCTATGTGGGTTGCCTTGAAATATAAGTTTGGGGGTACATCTGCCACTAAGCTGAGGAGATTCACCATTAAGTTTGGCACATTCCGAAAGCGCCTAAATGTAACGATGAGGCAGCATCTTCGGGAAATGTCAAACATGATTCATGAGCTGAAGTCGGCAGGTCACTCCCTTACTGATGAACAGCAAGTTCAGGCTGCTATAAGGTCTCTTCCTGATAATTTGGAACATATGAAGATCAATATGACGCATAATGAGAATATCGTAACTTTTGATGATATTGCGCGTCATTTGGAATTAGAGGATGAGCGCCTAGAGGTTGCAAGATTCTCTACGCATGCTTATGTTGCTGAATCAAGTTCACGCAAGGCTTCGGGCTTCAAGCGCAAGAGGAATCTTCAGTTCAACAATAAAGGAAAGATGACTGATCAAAACTCAAGAGGGCTAAGACCTTCTGACGCAAGAAGCGTGGTGGGAAGAAGGATAAGGCCAAAATGGAGTGCCACAATTGTGGCAAGATGGGTCACTTTGCTCGTGAATGCACTGAGCCGAAAAAAGTACCCTATTACTCCATTACTTTGAGTAATGTTTTTGTTTCTAGTACTGTAATGCTTGATGAATCTCATCCAATGTGGATTGTAGACTCAAGAGCAACAGACCATGTAACTAGAGACCGAGAAGCATTTGTGGAGTATCTTCGAATACCGCCTGGAAGAAGATGGATATATGTTGGGAATAACTCAAGAGTTGAAGTAAAAGGTATCGGCACATGTAAATTAATCTTACGTGGTGGTCGAAACCTTTTCCTGCATGATGTCATTTATGCTCCAGATATTCGACGAAACTTGGTCTCTGTAGTTGTTCTTCTAAGCTTAGGTTATGTATTAAATTTCCATGGTGATTGTGTTGACATTTTTTATGGAACAATTTATTATGGTTCAGGTCATGTATCGAATGGTTTTATGGTGTTAGACATTGATTATGATCAATATAATGTTAATGTTGATTGTTGTTTTTCTTTAATTGCATCTTCTAATAACGTTGAGATTGATGCAACCACTTGGCATACTAGATTAGGTCACATTGGATTGCAAAGAATGCAAAGATTAGCTAGAGAAGGCCTTTTAGGGTCACTCCTAATGTTAGTTTATCCATATGTGAACATTGTCTAGCGAGAAAAACAACTAAAAAACCATTCGGTAAATGGACTAAAACTAAATTTCCATTGCATCTCATACATTCTGACATTTGTGGTTCTTTGAATGTAAGGGCAAGACATGGAGCCTCATATTTCATCACTTTCATAGATGACTTCACACGTTTTGATTATGTCTTTCTAATCTCCCATAAGTCAGAAGTATTAGACTACTTTAGACGATATATAGCGATGGTAGAGAATCAGTTGAACAAAACAATAAAGGCATTGAGAACCAATCATGGACATGAGTATCTATCGGAGCAATTCAAGGCTCTTTGTGATGAAAAGGGAATTGTACGACAATT
This sequence comes from Eucalyptus sideroxylon, assembly GCA_014182405.2. Taxonomy (NCBI): domain Eukaryota; kingdom Viridiplantae; phylum Streptophyta; class Magnoliopsida; order Myrtales; family Myrtaceae; genus Eucalyptus; species Eucalyptus sideroxylon. The sequence goes on along the minus strand of CM024555.2, from coordinate 31,850,350 downwards.
GACTATTCCCGGAACTCCACAACAAAATTGGGTAGCTGAGAGAAGGAATAGAACCCTATTGGAAATGGTTAGGTCTATAATGATATTGCTAGTACGAGTACCTAGAGGGGGGTGAATAGGTATAAAAGGATTTTTCTAGATAATTTCTTTATACTTGTGCAATACTTAGACAGTTGAAAGATTTGCGATAAGTAATAATCAACGTAAGACTAAGTAAAGGAAAGAGAGAATCAAACACGCGGTTTATAGTGGTTCGGCTTGATTTAAGCCTACGTCCACTTTTTTCGCACCGACAGCCAATTTGGCTGGATTCCACTATGAACAAAGAGATGTTACAGTGTTGATCTTCCTTGATTTCTAGGTGTAGATGATCTACCACACTCGCTCAAGGTATCACCAAGTATAGACACTCGTGTATACAATTTCGCTCGATCGTATCGACTAATAATCAAGATGCTTCAAACTCTGGAATTTCTCTATCAATCACATTCTCAAACAACTAGAACGTCTTCCTTTTTATACTCCTTTATGCCATCATACTGTTGGCACTTACCAAAGGAATTCATCCAATCTACCCGTTGGACGGAATCAATCAAGAAGATCATTCGAGCTATTAAAGAAACCTGACGATAGCCCATCAATCCTGTTCGCTCATACAATCAGGATCTTGGTTTCCAAGAATAGAACATTCCAAGAATATTTCGTCGACCATCGGATTTTCAATTGATCTTGATACGAACAAAAGAATCCGTTATATTTATCCAACCAAAAGATCTTCTCCAGAGGATAGGATTAAATCCTCAACCATAAACTTCGGCTCTGGATTTCTTTCGTCACTGGATCAGAAAGACTGTCAATGAGAATAGTCTTGAGTCTTGAGTCTTAAGTCTTGAGTCTTGAATCTTGAGTCTCGGTGATCGAAAGTCTTCGACTTTAAACTAGACGATCTGCAGATGTCCAGACTCGACTGATAGAAACGTTTTGTCAGCTTCAAAATATTCTGGAAAGATTTCTCCAACAATCTCCCCATTTTTTATGGTGACAAAACTTTCCTGTAGATTTGAACCACTTTGACCTGCAAAAACATTTCTCAAGCAATATGGCTATCTCATAAAGATAAAACTAAACAACCAGACTCTGCATCCATAGAAAATTGGTTAGTCTTTCATGAGTAATACCATATAATAATACTTGAAATAAATGCAAACAAATCAAGCATCTAAATCCACAAATAATTCAGTCAAGTTCAAGTTCACACCCAAGTTCGCTCAAGTCATAAACAAACATATTCAACCACAAAAATAAATTTAAAGTCAAAGAAAGTTGGTTGGTTGGTTCAAATTGCTTCTCCCCCTTTTTGTCATCATTAAAAAGGTGAGAAAGGAGTCATGTCTGCTTGGGAATGTGCACGATCTGGAAATCTCCCATGGACTGGACTACGCCTTCGAGCCTCTTCAAGTCTTCCCTTAGTTGAGCTACCTCCTCTCCTTTGGCATTTGCTTGAAGTTGTAGAGCGAGGTCTTTCATTTTGTCCTCCAGGGAAACTGAAGATGCTTGTCCAGCATTCTTCATGGCTTGAATTTCACAGTCTAGAGCATATATCTGGCCACGCATTTCCAGAAGAAGATCCATAACACGACGAAAATCTGCAGAATTGTCCGTCTGAGTACTTGCGTTTGCTTTCTCCGATGGAGTGAATGCAGACGATGGCGCTTCTGTATAGTCTTCCAGATTTGGTGTCGACGTATCGTGTCTTTCTTCAGGCATTTGAGAAGCCTTAATCTCTTCTGGATCTGCTGGAGATTGTCTTAGACCTTCACTATTGGCAGCATGAGGTGTGGACCTTTGCTCGCCAACTCCCCCTGTCTCTAGGACATCAAAAGAGGAAGAATGATGATCATGCTCTGCTAGGTCTTGATTCTCCTTCTCTCCAGATTCAGCTGCAAACTTTTCTTGCTCTGCTTCTTCTTCTTCTTCAGCTTCTTTCTCCTTCTCTCGCTGCTCTTCTTCTTCTCTGTTCTTGGCTTGCTCCTCTTCTTCTCTCTATTTCTTCTGTTGTTCTGTTGATTGGGGAACAGAACGTCTTGTCCTTATCAAGGCAGTGATTGTAAGATCTTCCTCCTCATCTTCATCCTCCAGACGAGAGTTCTCTTCTTTTTTGGATGGGGCACCAATGGCCTCCTTTCCCTTTCTCTTTGAAGCGCATTGGAACCGGAGTCTTCACTCTGAATTTCTCCATTGCCTTGGAAAGTTCTTGCAGACGCATCTTAGTTAACATCTTCAAACCTACCACCATCTTATCGCACGGTCGAACACAAAGTGTGTGTGGAGGTTCAATAGTCATGTGTCTGAAGATCTTGGTCACCAGACCTGGATAAGGCAATTGTCCCTTATCCTTCGACATTGCTCTGTACATGTGAAAAAGAATAGTGTGAGGAAGAGAGAACTTCATCCCTTTGTTGATTGCATACATCAATTTTGCCTCTGAGTTTGACACATCAGTCTTTGATGTAGACTTAGGCCTTATGCAATTGATCACAATTTTATGCAGCATAACATTGATGGCACGCATCATTGAATAGATGATTCTTCCCTCTATATCTCTATCTTTGACAAGTTCCAGTGAGGCACGAGCAACTGAGACTTTGATTGGTTGATAGCGTCCTCGTTCAACTCCAATTATATCCGCTAACATGTCCACGTCTAACACATAATCCTGGTCTCGAACACTGAACGATATTCTATTCGGATCTATAAAGCTGAGATTCGAATAGAAATACGCAGTCAGTTGAGCATTACCGTCCGTGGTATCAGTGCAAAAACGTTCCAGTTGAAGCTGCATCAACTTCTCCCTTAAGTTCACATTCACAAGATCCAAGAAATCGAAATCGACACTCCTAGGGTTTATCACCCCTCGTTTCAGCTAGCCTAAAGAACAAATTCTCATGTTCCTTCGATTTAAATAACTCCATCCTCTTTCCCTTCACCTTTGCAGCAATACCCAATCGAGGTTGAAAATCTGTGAACATTTTATCATCGTCGTTCCCATCAGTCAAATTTGGTCCCGACATACGAGGGTCACTGGGAATATTCGCAAGCGCTTCCTCTGCTTTACCCTTGGGAGCGATTCCCAAATCCTCCATTTTCTTCAGAAAGATATACTCATTCCCATAATTCTTTTCTTTAAGAAAATCATCCACATATTTCAACGGAGTCCCAGTACTTTTCAATGCATGGTAAAGTTTGTAAATAAACGAGGGTTTTTGGACTTTTACTGGATCTGCGTCCTCGATTATCTCTTCCTCTGAATGTTGACCCGCACCTTGTGGGGTAGATGGTGTTGAGTGACGTGGTGGAGAGTGAGTCGGGTTCTGCTGTTGACTCAATAATTCTTCCTCTTCTGTGAGATCGAAGTGGGTAGGTCCCTCCTTCATTCTCTGTGGTCCCCTGTTCGCGATTCTTGAAGATTTCCTTGAAGAAGACATCCTTTCTTGTCGCTGAAAGATTCCTTTGCTTGCTTTCCCAAGGAAAAATGACAACTTTCTCGAAGATGAACACGAAGTAGAAACCGGATTGGGAGGAGAATGCTTTTTAGGGTTTTGAAGATTGAAAATGAAAACTGTATATATATAACTCAGTTTTGAAAAGGGAAGTTCAATCGGTACAAGAAAAGTGTACGAATATCTCTTTTCGAAATTGATAACTGCCAAAATTAATTCTTTTGAAAAGACAAGTTTTCGTTTTTCACGGAGACTGAACGAAAGATCATACCTTTTCGAATATCAACTTACAGTCTGTAATCATCAATGTCCGAGTCCGAGAGATTAGAGTCCGACGATCATCAACTTTCGAGTCCGAAGGTTGGAGAGTCTCTAGACTTTAACTTCTTCGAGCTTCAAAATGTTGAGTCTGGAACGGATAAAATCGAATTGATTTTTCTCCAAGGGTTTTGTGAATATATCCGCTAGTTGACTTTTTGAATCAACAAATTGAATCGAGATTTCTCCACTTTGAATATGATCTCTAATGAAGTGATGTCGAATCTCTATATGTTTTGCTCTTGAATGAAGAATTGGATTTTTAGTGAGATTGATTGCGCTGGTGTTGTCACATTTGATTTTTGTGCATGAGTCTTCAATCCCAAAGTCTTGTAGCTGTTGTTTTATCCATAGAATTTGCGAACAGCAGCTTCCAAGGGCTACATACTCGCTTCGTTGTTGAGAGAGCTACGTGCTTTGTTTCCTAGAAAACCAAGACACCGCCCCGCTTCCAAGCAACCGGCAAGTTCCCTGAAGTATTCTTTCTATCGACTCGCAGCCGGCCAGATCTCGCGTCTCGAATATCCTTAAGATTAAAGTCTCCCTTCTTAGGATACCAAAGACCAATGCTTGAAGATGAAGCAACGTATTTAATGATACGTTTTGCAGCACTGAGATGGGATTCTCTAGGATCTGATTGAAACCTAGCACAGATACAAACACTTAACAAAATGTCAAGTCTAGAAGCAGTAAGATAAAGAAGTGAATTGATGATGCTCCTGTACAGCTTTTGATCAACTTTCTTCCCTTCTTCATCTTTGTCTATCTTCAAAGAGCTTGACATTGGTATATCATCTTCTTGCAATTTTCCAATCCAAATCTTTTGACAAGATCATTAGCATATTTTTCTTGGTAAATGAAAGTTCCTTCCTTCAATTGCTTTATTTGAAGACCAAGAAAGAATGTTAATTCTCCCATCATACTCATTTCAAACTCATCCCGCATAGACTTAGAAAATTTCTTGCATAGACTTTCATTAGAGGATCCAAAAATAATATCATCCACATATATTTGAACAAGTAAAAAGTTTTTGTTTTCCTTTTTGATAAATAAGGTAGTATCTACTTTACCTTTGACAAAACCATTATGTAATAAGAACTTACTCAGTATGTCGTACCAAGCTCGAGGGGCTTGCTTTAGACCATACAAGGCCTTTTTCGTCCAAGACCGAGTCCGGCTTCTTTGGATCTTCAAACCCAGGTGGTTGTTCCACATAAACTTCCTCTTGGATAAATCCATTTAGGAAAGCACTTTTGACGTCCATTTGGAATAACCTGAAATTTTTGTAACAAGCAAACGCAAGTAATAGACGAATAGCTTCTAACCTTGCTACAGGAGCGTAAGTCTCATCATAGTCTATTCCTTCTTCTTGCATGTATCCTTTGGCCACGAGTCTTGCTTTATTTCGTACGACTTTTCCTTTTTCATTCATCTTGTTTCTGAACACCCATTTGGCTCCAATAACAGTTTTACCTTTTGGTTTAGATGTCAATTCCCAAACATCGTTAATGTTGAACTGTTTGAGCTCCTCTTGCATAGCTTCGATCCAGCTTTCATTAGATAAAGCTTCTTCTATGCTTTTTTGGTTCAATTTCATAAATGAGAGCCACAGCACTAGACTCTTCACGTCTTTTGGATCTGGTGCGAATTCCTTCATTAATTTCGCCGATAATGAGATCTTTAGGATGACCGAACTTGTGCTTCCAATTCATCGGTTGATTTCTCTCGAATGATGATCTCTTTCTTTATTTGAATCTTCATGAACATCTTGATGCTGGTCTTCCAGTCCGAGACATTTCTTGAGTTGTGAGCTTTGGAAGGTTCGGAGTGTGTTCGACTCTTCATACCGAGTCCGATCGGATTCATCTTTAGATGAGTCTTGAAATTTGACGTTCATTGACTCCTCCACCGTCTGGCTCTTCTTGTTATAGACTCTATAGGCTTTGCTTGATGTAGAATATCCAAGGAAGATACCTTCATCTAATCTTTCTTCAAACTTACCAACTTGGTCCTTTGCATTTTTCAATATAAAGCATTTGCAACCAAACACATGAAAGTATGAAACAATAGGCTTCTTACCTTTGAATATTTCATAAGGGGTTTTCTTAAGAATAGGTCTTAGGAAGACTCTATTGATGACATAGCATGCTGTTGAAACAGCTTCAGCCCAAAATCGTGAAGAAATTTTGCTTTCAATTAAAAGAGTTCTAGCTATTTCTTGAAGAGATCTATTCTTTCTTTCCACAACTCCATTTTGCTGAGGAGTGTATGGAGAGGAGAACACATGCTTAAATCCAGATTCATCACACAAATTTGTAAAATCTTGATTTTCAAATTCTCCTCCATGATCTGTTCTTATACTTGAGATAACACATCCTTTTTCATTTTGAACCTTTTTAGCAAATTTTTCAAAATACGAAAAGGTTTCGACTTACGTGCAAGGAAATATACCAAGTAAAGCGAGAGTAATCGTCCACAATTACTAGACAATATTTCTTACCTCCAATACTCTCGGTTCTGGTAGGTCCGAAGAGATCCATATGCAGCAACTGTAGTACATGATTAGTAGAGACATGATTTATTGGCTTAAATGAATTTCTTACCTGTTTTCCCAGAATACAAGGTGTGCATGGATCGGACTTTTGATATGGTAATTTGGGTAGACCTCGAACAAGCTGCTTTGATGAGATTTTGGATAATTGCTTCATATTGACATGACCAAGCTTTATGTGCCATAAGCTTGCTTCATCTTGGATTGAAATTAGGCATTGTGATTCATTTAACTTCATGTCTAAGAGGTAGATATTTCCATGTCTTCGACCCATGAAAGACTGAGTAGAGTCTTTACTAATTCCATAGCAAATTCCTTCTTGAAATGAGATCTTGAAACCAAGTATCACACAGTTGGCTAATGCTGAGAAGGTTATAGTTGAGTCCTTCCACTAGAGAAACATTGCTTATTGTGAGATTTCCAATTTTCACAGTTCCAAATCCCACAATGCTTCCTTTGCCATTTCCTCCAAATGATACATTTCCACCGTTTACTTGAACAAGCTTTACGAAGCACTTTGAGTCTCCCCGTCATGTGTCTTGAACATCCGCTGTCAAGATACCATTTTATCTTTTTCTTGACGGAGACCTGCATTTAAAAGAGAGTCTCAAGTTTTCTTTGGTACCCAAATTTTCTTGGGTCCTTTGGTGTTAGTAGGATAAACATTATTAGGCCACACTTTCTTAACATGCTTCCAAACCATAGGACACTCTTTTTCAAAGTGATCCTGACCGTTACACTTTGAGCACCTTAGAGCATTTCGACCTACAGACTTTACAAAAACCTTTTTGAAATGATTTTTATAAGCCTCTCTCGACAGTCTTTTCTTAATTCTTTCTTTTACTTTAGGAAAATCAATCAAGGGTATTGTTTCTGCTGTCATGCCTAGACCAGACTTATTGAAGTAAGGTCTTTGAATTGAAAGAACTTTTTCAAGCTTTTCGGATCCTATCGAAAATTTCTTTGAAATATTTGATAAGTCAGTTTTTAAGAAAACATTTTCTTTCAAAAGATTATCTTCTTTTCTTTAAGAGTAGAAACATTCAGGTCTAGACTTTTATCTCTTTCTTCTAAAATGACTTCCTTTTGTTTTAGAGCTGAGTTTTCCTTTTTAAGTTCGGAAATCCTTTTGAGAGAAGTCTTAAGACTGAAACACAGTTCATCAATGTATTTAGAAACTTTGACAGAATTTTAAAATCACTTACCTCAAATTCACTGTCCGAGTCCGATCCGTAATCTAAGTCGAGTCCGAATGTGCCATCGACATATGTTGGCATATTCATTATCACTTTCTTCACATTCTGTATCACTCCAAGTTTCGGCTTTGAGAGCTTTTCGAAACTTCTCAGCTTTTCCTCTTTTCTTCTTCAGAAGAGGATAGTTGGGTCCGATGTGTCCCCTTTTTCTTACACTCGGCGTACTACATCTTTGTTTGATTCCTCATCATCTACGACTTGGTGGCTGTCTCGGAAACTTTGTTTCTTTGAGTTGAACCTTCTACCTTTTCTATTCAGTTTTCTAAATCTTCTTATCATGAGAGCAAGCTCCTCGTCATCCATATCATCTCCTCAATCTGTATCATCAGAATCATCATTTGATTTTAATGCAATGGATTTCTTACCTCTTGGATCTTCGTTTTCGTTAATTCGTTCCACTTCATAAGACTGAAGAGTTCCAATCAGCTCATCGACAGATAGAGGCATAATTCTTTGCGTCTCTCTTATTGAAGTCTTTATATGATTCCAATCCTTGGAGAGTCCACGCAAAGAGCTTGTTCACCTTCATGGGATCAGAAATTTTTTGTCCTTGGTTCTCAAGACCATTGACAATATCTGTAAAACGACTAAACATGTTAGTTATAGATTCTCCTGGTTTCATTTTGAAGGCTTCATATTGACCGAGGAGAATGTTGATTCTGGTTTCCTTCACTCAATCTGTTCCTTCATAGGTGATATGTAATCTGTCCCATACTTCTTTTGCTGTAACACAAGAAGATATTCTGTTATATTCAGTTGGAGACAAGGCACAATATAAAGAGTAAATTGCTTTTGCATCGAGTGCTTGTCTCTTGTTTATCTCTTCCTGAGTCATTCCGCTGGCATCAACAGTTTATTTCCCTCTTTCAGAGACTGATGCAGCATTAGGAGTAATTCCTCTCTCCACAACGTCCCATTCCAGAGGGTCCTTTGATCGTAGGAAAGCTTTTATCTTGTTCTTCCAAATGTTGTAATCCTTTCCATCAAAGTAGGGTGGTCTGGTATTGCTTTGCCCTTCCACCAGCCCTGGTGCTAGCATACTAGCCATGGATCTTTTACTATGAAGTAAAACACTTCAAATAAAGTAAGAACACGGGCTCTGATACCAATTGATATTGCTAGTACGAGAACCTAGAGGGGGGTGAATAGGTATAAAAGGATTTTTCTAGATAATTTCTTTATACTTGTGCAATACTTAGACAGTTGAAAGATTTGCGATAAGTAATAATCAACGTAAGACTAAGTAAAGGAAAGAGAGAATCAAACACGCGGTTTATAGTGGTTCGGCTTGATTTAAGCCTACGTCCACTCTTCTGCACTGACAGCCAATTTGGCTGGATTCCACTATGAACAAAGAGATGTTACAGTGTTGATCTTCCTTGATTTCTAGGTGTAGATGATCTACCACACTCGCTTAAGGTATCACCAAGTATAGACACTCTGTGTATACAATTTCGCTCGATCGTATCGACTAATAATCAAGATGCTTCAGACTCTGGAATTTCTCTATCAATCACATTCTCAAACAACTAGAACGTCTTCCTTTTTATACTCCTTTATGCCATCATACTGTTGGCACTTACCAAAGGACTTCCTCCAATCTACCCGTTGGACGGAATCAATCAAGAAGATCATTCGAGCTATTAAAGGAACCTGACGATAGCCCATCAATCCTGTTCGCCCATACAATCAGGATCTTGGTTTCCAAGAATAGAACATTCCAAGAATATTTCGTCGACCATCGGATCTTCAATTGATCTTAATACGAACAAAAGAATCCGTTATATTTATCCAACCAAAAGATCTTCTCCGTGAGGATAGGATTAAATCCTCAACCATAAACTTCGGCTCTGGATTTCCTTCGTCACCGGATCGAAAGACTGTCAATGAGAATAGTCTTGAGTCTTGAGTCTTAAGTCTTGAGTCTTGAATCTTGAGTCTCGGTGATCGAAAGTCTTCGACTTTAAACTAGACGATCTGCAGATGTCCAGACTAGACTGATAGAAACGTTTTGTCAGCTTCAAAATATTCTGGAAAGATTTCTCCAACATATAATGGTGCAAACAAATTTACCTATCTCATATTGGGGAGATGCGTTATTGACTGCTACCTATATACTTAACCATGCCCTCAAATTGGTCACTTCCACCTCTTATGAATTATGGACTGGTAGGAAACCAAACTTGAGTAATCTACGTCCATGGGGATGTGCAACTTATGTTCATAATTCTTCCCATAAACATGGCAAATTAGGTCATAGAGGGAAGAAATGTATCTTTATAAGATATTCTGAACACTTCAAATGGTACGTGTTCATAGGTGAACAAGTTGGTGGAAGTGTAATCAAAATGGAGTCACGAGATGTCACGTTCTTGGAGAATGATTTTCCTAATAGAGGTGAGATTGATAAGGACTTCCAATTATATGAGATGGAAGATCCTAATAACACACCCACTGATATTGTAGAGGGAAATGAAGATTTATCTCAACACACAAGACCTAGTGGGAGTGTTGCATCGCTTGATGAATTGAATTCAAGAGAAATTCAATTGCGTAAAAGTAATCGTAAAAGTATTCCCCGTCGTCGTTTTGAGATTGAAGGGGAAGCAATTATGATTGCTCAAAAAGACGATGCCAAGCCTAAGACTATTCAAGAGACTCTCTCGTCCTCTGATAAGAAAGAATGGAGAAAAGCTTTGGAAGATGAGATGGAGTTAATGAGGGCAAACCATGTCTGGGACTTGGTTAATCTACCACCCAATCGTAAGGCCACCATTGGAAACAAATGGGTCTTTAAGATTAAGCATAGGGCGGATGGATCCATTGAAAAGTATAAGGCTCGCATTGTGGCAAAAGGTTATACTCAACAAGAGGGTATAGACTATGAGGAAACTTTTTCACCAGTTATAAGGTTTGCCTCAATACGCCTTATTCTAGCCATCGTTGCACATTTGGACCTTGAATTACATCAAATGGATGTAAAGACGGCATTTCTCAATGGAGAATTGGATGAGGAAATCTATATGAAACAACCAATAGGTTTTATAGCTAAAGGTCAAGAGCATAAAGTTTGTAAACTTCATCGCTCAATATATGGCCTTAAGCAATCATCTAGACAGTGGTATCTTCGTTTTCATCAAGTAATAATAACTTTTGATTTCACGATGATCGAAGAAGATCACTGTGTATATGTCAAGCGGTCCAAAGATAAATATGTGATTTTATCACTTTATGTGGACGATATTCTGTTGGCTGGAAATAACAAGGTTTTGGTTATCACCATAAAAAAATTGTTGTCCTCTAATTTTGAGATGAAGGACATGGGAGAAGCTGCTTATGTATTAGGAGCTAAGATCGAAAGAGATCGATCAAGGAAACTCCTTACTTTATCACAAGAGTCTTATATTATGAAGATTCTTGAGTGGTTCAATATGCAGCATCGTAATCCCATTGATACCCCTGTCATGTAAAGTGAAGGCCTAAGTACTGAGATGTGTCCTAAGACTCCAGAAGAAATCAATGTGATTAAAACTATTCCTTACGCTAGTACGGTCGGAAGTTTGATGTATGTTATGATGTGTACTCGACCCGACATATGTTATGTCATGGGATTGGTGAGCCGATATCAATCAAATCCTGATCAAGCACATTTGAAAGTAGTGAAGAGGATTCTGAGATACTTGAAGGGCACCATGGACTATCGACTTTGTTACCAAGCGAATGATTTACGCTTATTATTCAGATGCTGATTGTGGTGGAGGCCTGGATAAGCGTAAACCGACTTCTAGATATGCGTTCTTGCTCAATAGAGGTGCGATTTCTTGGAATAGCAAAAAACAGACATGCACGGCCTTATCTATGATAGAGGCGAAATTTATTACATGTTCTGCCACAGTGCAAGAAGCAGTATGGCTAAAATGTTTCTTGGAAAATTTAGCCATTACCACTGAAGTTCTAAGACCGGTGATAGTTTATTGCGATAATCAAGTAGCCATTGCCTATATGAAAGATCTCAAGTATCATGGAAGGACAAAGCACATTAACATAAAGAATAATTTCATCAGAGTTATTATAGTGTGGAAAGAAGTGATCCTGCAATACATTTCAACCAATAGAATGGTTGCCGATCCATTTACGAAGGCTATTCCTAGAGACATATTCTTGACCCATAGGATGTCACTAGGATTGCGTAAAATGTGATATCTGTTATTGTAGAAGATCATTGGTTTATGTATTTGTGGACAAATGTATTGTACTTGTTTGTTTATTATTGATTTGATGTTTTATCAATAAGTACAAATTCACCATGAGACTAGCACAAACACACATATATTATTAAAAAATATGTCAACAGGCAATGATTGGCTCACTCACACAAACAATCGCCTCAAGTGTTGTAGTTAGCATGTTGAGATGAGACGTTATGTACAAATAAATGCTGAAGAGTAAGTTTGGTACATAAAATATGTCACCTTGATTGGAGTCAAGATGAGGTTTATGATTAGCTTATAATGAGACCGAACATGATAGTCTCACAATCATGTATGCTTAAAAGATGCCAGATGCGAGTACTTTATGGTGCTATAGAAAGCGAGCTGATATAGCACTCGGGCTAAACATGAGTATGTGAGAAGCACGTGACTATGTTTAGGCTAAGATCTGTATGGTGGATATATTTGATGATTGACATACGCTCTTATAGAAAGAATAATCTACTATAGCATGTAATACGTACTACATGTGCATTGTACGACCAATAAGGGAAGATGAGTAATATTATCCCTATTTACTCATCGTGTGAGCCCTTGAGGTAATTTGTATTTTAGCTCAATTTTGTGCCCTATGTTACTTCTGACTATGTTCTCAAAGTGAAAGATCAATATTTCTACTTTAATATATTACGGGCGGTCATGAATGGATATGGCCTATGGGACGTGTTTAGGAAAGCAATTGTTCTAAAATTGAGAGAGACATGAGTGCAAAGGAAGACTATTGTTATTTTACATCTATCACATATATTTACTGGTTGACCAATTATATCGCCCTATGTGGTTGCGGATGTAATTGTAAATACATGATGTTTTTGAAAATAGTCAAGTATAATCTTTAAGGGATAGGTATACTTGGACTGATGTAACAAAATATGTCTGGGACACTTTGAGACATCGATTGTTTATTTCTTTTCGGGGTTGTAACCATTATGTTATCCCTAGTAGGTGCATAAAGTGCAGGTGTATTTACTAGTTGCACGGCTTATTTGCCAGTATGAATTGTTTTGTAAAATTGATGAATGTTGAATGTCTTATATTCTTGATAGAGCACTATCAGGCCCATCATGTCCGAGTGGGAGATGTTGTACTTTAGCTGATACGTCCATGATGGAGTGCGAACGGAATGCACCGTTTTGTCTTGATGCGTTACGATGGAAAGTCACTAATTAAGGGGTACGAAGGGAGACGTATAAAAGCCTCCCGACACAACCGTTGAACTGGTTGGTAATTCATTCGCACCAAATTTTCTCTCCATTTCCATCAAAGAAGAAAAAGGAATTACATTTCACTTTTGCAAGAACGATTGGCATTTACGCCGTGGAAATCGGGTGTTTTCCTCGTGATTGCATCCAGACTAACGTGAAGAAGTGTTGTTCGTGAATCATCGGCAATTCAACGTTCGTTCTGGGGCTATTTGCTATTTGCGCATCGGAATCAGGTAAGTCGTCTTCCGCCGACATGAATTCCAACAGAAGATATGCTCAAAGATTTGGAAGATATGCTGGACTCTATTTTGGTTATGATCATGCATTAAATCAATTAGGAATTAGATTGAGATATTACATTGATTTGTAAAATATTTCTTTTCCTTTTATTCATATATCTCTTGTATTATAATTACAAAGTGATGTACATTGACTACAATAGTGAAAACAGAAAATTTCCCCAAAACTCTACGACTCTTGTTCTGTTCTTCGCTTCTCTATGCTTTCTTTCATTTGGATATTGAAAAATCCCTTTGAAGTCGGTCGATTCTAAGTAGTTATAGGTTGATTTGAAGTTCTGACTTTGTTCTGATTTTCTGTTTTATCATTTTCATACCGATTTTTGTGTGCAGAATCCGCAATTTGTAGGAGATTGTTTCATTTACAACATATATTTTTTCCAGAATTTTTTAAGATGTTTTGATTAGGTAAAATATCAAAAACCGAACCTAGGTCTATCTGCCCTACACTAGGTCCAAATTGCATTCATATGAAATTGAGATTGTAGATAAGTCCATTGGACTTCATGTCCTTCATGAGACTTGTAATATATGTCATGTGTGTTCTAAAAAGGTATGATTTACATGATTTGGTCATCATTTGGTATGTCAATTGCATGCACAAATATGTTTAGGTACTGCTGTAATTAGTGCATCTCATAATATGCCTCTGTATTGTTATTTTCATATAGGATTGTGTGATCAAAATTGAATCTAGATGTCTATTACGAAAAATTTTCATTACATCGCATTCCACATGTAGAATTTTTCGTGAGATTTTTACATGTGATTAGATCATTGAGATTAAGCATGTGGTTGTCTTAGATTAAGGGCTCATCATGAGCCTATATAAACACATTTGTTTGGGTTTTTTAAAGACTAAATCATGCATCAATACCTTCTTGACATTTGAAGTGTGCATTACAAATGTCGCATTTATATATGGCATGTCATAATTGAACTTCATTTCGTATGTAAATATCATATGTTAATTAGGCCACTCGCATTTGAAATTCATTGAAGACGTCATTCCTAGTTCTAGGTCATTTTACAATATTGATGGATCGTGCGATTCTTTTGCATCTCGACCTAGGATTAAATATTTTATTCAAATCAGCGTCGCATCCAATCCTTCATCATATGCGAGTTTCATACCATTCACACATTGTTTAATGGTCTTTTAAACTATTAAACATTTTCCATGTTCTGTTTTGCAAATGGCCAATTTGCATGCTTTCACGAGTATTGATTTTCAAATGTTAATTTGATCTCGATTAGATTCAAACCCTTCTAAGAAGTCACGGACTCGTCCAAATCTTTCAAATGCCACTGATTTTGTTGATTTGCTCATCATTTGTTCCCTTTTTCATTTTTTTCCAATTTAGGTTAGAAATCTGACTTAGCTAAAATTTGGAACCCCTGTTTTATCCCTATTTAATCAGATTTTTGCTATTTTTGTGTGATTTTTTGTTAAAGATTTTTAAGTCAGGTCCTTAATGAACTTTATTCGTTACTTTTTTTACTACGTTGTGGTTTTACATTTTTTAGACCTTGTTTACTAGGTCAAATTTCAGTTGCAATGGCACGTTACCCTATTATTTTGTGAAATTTTTTATGTGAAGTTGAACTTCATTGAATTTTTATAAATGCTTATGTGGATCGTTTCAGAAAATTTCTTAATGAAGTTTGTTCCCTGTGATATTGTGCACGTTGTATAATTTTCTTGGGACGATTTATCAATGGGTCCCCTTCCCATTTTTGCTAATTTTTTTGTCCTATTTGTAATGTTTTGTTGCAAATTCCTGCTGTGATTTTATATTAGGATTTTTTAGAGTGACTTGCATGTGGAGTTAATATTCATCATCTTCATGATATCCATTCCAAATTCCTTAATCCTCATTGTTGAAAATTTTCAATAACTGAATGATCTTTTAATGACATTTTCTCCAAATTGATTGTAAATGTTGACTTTGCATATCAAAGTAAATTTGGTGCATGTGATGCTTTCGACATTAATTGTTTAAAATCTTTTAAACTTTGGATTTGATATTGGAATTGTAAAGGTTTGGACCATATTTAAAATGCTTGTGACACCTGTGAGCGTATGATATGCGCCCCATATTAGCCTTGGCAATTGAATGCGTTCCATAGCCAAGATGCTCTTTTGTCTAAATGTTTCGCTTCTCTTTCACAACATTTCAAAACACATCCAAATCTTTGAAGCATCACATAAATTACACATGCATGAAACCATTCCATTTGTTAGAAATGCCTGTGATTGTGATTGGCGCTTGTCCAATGTTGGCTCACCGAAAATTATTTGATTGTTTGAGAAATAAGGCCTGAGGCCTGCCTACATGTTTATTTCTCATAATGCATGTGAATTCTAAATGTATGCTTAAGTACGATGCTTGATTCCATGGATAAATTTTGGGGCTCACCTAGAACATGTCTTAGGGACTTATAGGTGTTAATGGCTATGTGAGAACACAAATAGTCACTAATGAATGTAAGCCATGAAAATGAATTGGGATAGGTGTCTAGAGGGATCGACATGTGAATTGTAAAGGCCGACCCCGAGACTCAAATTGATTGATTTTGAATCTTCTCCCAATTGCTTGACTTTTTTTGTTTGTTTCATGGTTGTGATTGATTTTGCCTTGAGCAATTGTTTCTTTCCTGTTGTATGTACCTAGTCTAGATTTAAGTTAGGATTAGATTAGGCCTTTGGAGGTGGAAAATCATCAAGATATGAAGACAATGGAAGGTTGATGTTCATTCTGACTATATTCTTAATATAAGTTTCAGGTCACTTCATTTGTATAAACACCCGATGAGGTGCTGGTTTTATTTCTCCCATTTCATTTTTCTCTGCCATTTAGGGTTGCATGTTAGATTTATTATTTTTTCTATGACCATTTATTGAGTGTTTACTTATTGTTTTGCATTTAAATTTCAATTGATTGTTCTTTTTTCTATTTCTTAGAAATAGAATTGCATGAAAACAACCATGATCACTTAGTTTAAACTCATTGACTGGAAAAAGTAAAAAGATAGACATAATCACCTTAGAGAACATGACAAACCATTATGTATGAAAGAGCACTAATAGAAATATTAGTGTAACCTAAGTCCCTGAACCTAGATTTCTAGTTGTGTAGAAATCGAGGGATAACTACCAACATTCGATTGGGTTTTCTAGTTGACTCCCAAAAATGAGGCTAGTGGCAACTCCCGTCTTTTTTGGTTGTTTAGACAACTAGTTAATAAATGAACCTATTGGAGGGGTATGGGTCTCAACAAGACTCACCATAGTTTAGTATACCCACTGATGAAATTTTCCAATGGATGAAGTGATGCCATCCATGGCAAGCGAGTATTATTGGAAGGGTTATCATGGTAAAGGTACCCCGAAATTCGATACCCACACTTGACCTCTTTTTTTCAAGGTGTGTCACTCGTGTGGGTACAAGTCATGACACATTTTCATTGTCACATGAGGTACGATCTTGGGAGAGCTCACAACCATGTATGAGGGGACTTACAATGGGTTCATTTTGAAAGGTGATGTGATGACGTTTTTTGAAATGTGAACCGTAGGGAACTTTTATGGTCAAGTATCCCTAAATTCAACCTTTTCCATCTCCATTTGGGGAGTGTGAGGGGTCCACTGGAGATTGGTCACTAGTTAAGAGGAGTTGAAGCCGTTTAAAAATAGTTGTCGTGTTAACCAACATGTTTTATGTAGGATCATTTGCATGTCAAAGTCGCGTGAAAAATGAGGTAAGTTGCTAATCTTGCGTTAAATGGTCTTGTAAGTGGGAGATATAAGGGGTGAAGTGTGTGTAAACTCCTTGTCTTGTAGGTGGTGAAATGATGTATGAATGAAGGGTTATATTGAGGTGTTGAATGTTTAACTTTAAATGCATGTTTACAAGCTTTGGCACTATATCGCACTCACAACCGCAGTCTAAAACCCTGATCACCCAATTTAAAACCTTTAGCAAGGTTTGTTGGTAGAATTCGCGAGTGAACACTTGTGGTAATCTATACTTCCATTAATGCGCTCATCCTGATTAATAAAAGTTGCATTGACCGATGATAGTAGTGGTGAGTAAACTATTTTTATCCTTTAAGATGGGGGCCTTGAGCCTTTGGTATCCTCACCCTTAAGTGTCAAAACCTCACAAGTCCTCATGCGATGTGTGATTTGTGCTTGCTATAATGTTGGTTGATAAGACATCATTCCCATTTTATTGTTGTTATTTTCCTAATTTTTGAATTTCAATTCCACACTTCATATTTCCAACAACGATGCGTCTTTAATCTTGAATGCCCCTTTAGGTTTAGGTTTAGATGGACATGTTCGAGATTGACGTTATTCTTGTGCTGAGGAGCCTCAAGATTATATGAGATAACCTCAATTTGAAGCACCAAGGCTATGTGGAGAAACACATTGGTTTTCTCCCAATCTTAGTGGAGGTCAAACTTGGAATAGTAATGGTGAAAGCGTTGGTCCACTTTTGGACTCCTATGACTTCCACCTTTGTGTTCAATCAATACGAGTTGTCCCCTACAATTGAGAAGTTCGAGATAATCATTGGGTTAGATAAGGCTTCCTTAGGTTTCACCGCTCCTCCTGTTAGACAAAACCCAATCTCTCTTTTAAGTCAATTTCTTAATATTCCTTCCGATAAAATTAGAGCCACTCTTAAGAGAACTTCAAATTCCATGCTTTACGCTTTCCTCGAGCAATATCTTCTTAGTCTTGAGCCTACGGTTGGGAATCAAATTCCCTGCACCTTTCTTCTTATGTTCTTCGGTTTTGTGATATTTCCTCACACCAAAAAAATAATGGATCCCTTTGTTACCTAAATCATTAACCAAGTATATGCCTTTAGTCGCTTTACATACATGATTCTCGTTGAGACTTTCATATCCCTTAATCAATTGAAAGCAAATGGATAAGGAACTCTTAGAGCCCTATTGGGACTTCTCCAAATTTGGCTGATTTATCACATCAATGAGTTTGTCCCTCATATGAGAATCATCAATGTCACGAAGAAGTACCATCCTATTCTCATGTTTCATGAAAAGAATGAATTCTTCCCGTTGTGGTCCTTTGCTATATGGTTTCACCTTCTCCAAAGACTCACTCCAAGCCTAATCCAATGGCACGCCTGATGGTTAGGGAATCCTGATGTGCGCCTTACTAGTGGAGTTGACAAAGGCAATATCTTCATGTCTGTGAAGGTTTTTGTTTCAAACACTAAGCGGACTTTTGAATGTTGCAAAAGAGTAGGTACAATGTTTAGGCAATGCTATTTAGTCATAAAGCTCGACCTTTCTCTACGTAAATTTTCCTATTATGGATAGACCTAGTCTATAAATTAGAGTTGACCGAATGATTAATACGATTCTATGACCGACAGATGACTACATCATAGAGTCACTCTAGTTATTTGAATAATTGCTTGACTGAAACATTGATCGATCATTTGAGAACTTCGGTTCGACAATGTTTACTCAAGGAAAAGAGCACTAAGACTTTGTACGATTTAATATTGCAATGCAGTTGAGCATTAACTTTTTGCTATTTAAATCCACCGACCATCTGACCAGGGGAAAAAAAATTCCCATCAACCCTAACATGGGAACGTGATACATGCCAAATTAATAACTGATACAATTGATTGGAAATCCAACTACCTCACTGAATGAATGGGGACGAAATGAGCAACTCATTGACAATGACATTAATAATGTGGAGTCAATCATCTTGAAAATTCATTGGTCATTTGCCCAAAAGGAGGAAAAACGATCATCAATGCCAAAGCCTAGAAAAATAAGCATAAGTTCCTCCATTCCTACAAAATGTTGAAAATGAGGAAGATTGCCTTGGAGGAAAAAGGACTTAAAATCATTATAGATGTCAACATGCATGTGCAAAGATGAAATTAAAGAAAAGTTGGGTCAAGGGAGATAATTAACTTGAAAAACTCCAGATTAAAAATCTCTTAGGTATTTGGTAATCAATTAGGCGCCAGTTGCTTTTTTTAACGATAAAAGCGTAATACCTCTAGTCTCAAATAAGATGAGAGATGGCTAGTGATGTTATTCACAAGTAGAAACCCATTTCAAATGTCTAGCATCTCACGTGGTCACATCCGTATACTTCTTTTGATGGGTCACGTTATTTTGTCGAACTGTATTGAGACACGACATTATTTCAGCATATGTTTGGTTCGATCTATTCAATATGGGATTCTAGGGAGGCTGAATCTAAGATTCGGTCCAGATTTTGTACTAATTAATTAATGCAATGCAGTTGTGCATCAATGTTTTGACAGCGACACTGAATGTGGAGCTCAGTTGGGTCCATATAATAGATATCAAACTAACGATCGATACAATTGCTTGAAAAGCCATTTACCTCACTGAATAAATGGGGACATATATTAAAAAACTAATTGATACTGACATTAAACGTGGAATTTGATCATCTTGAAAATGCATTCACGGATCTTTTACCCAAAATGATGAAAAACTATAATCAACGATACATGCTAAATTACCACGCATGTTTTGTTTTGTCAATAAGATTTGAATGAGCCTTATATATATAAAGTCTCTATCATTACTCTAATATGGTATTAGAGCCAATATTTTGTTCTAGATTTATTTCATATATGAATTTCGTTGTGTGGTTATCAATACAATTTGCACATGAGAGGGAATGGAACTAATAAAAGTCAAATAGTCAATGTGTAAATAATTTTAACGATGGTGGACCTAACTAAAATCCAAATAATTAGATAAAGGAACTTCTGCCTAGCTCAAACGATAGATGAAGGAGCGTGACGGTGTGGCATAAACTTTTTCCGAGCAAAATGCTTGCCCTGTACCATCGATCCCCTCGCTTGTATATCTTAAAAAGAATATGTTTTGATATATATTAATTACAAGTAATATGCTAAAGTACATATTGTTATATATAACTCACTATAATTTACTATCTACTTAACTTAAACATAATATAAAAGTGATTAAATTTAAAGTAGCAGAATGAAAATTGTTATGCAAACTTTGGCAATTATATTACTTTAATATGTCGCTTTAAAAATCATTTGAAATTTATTTCCCATGTTGGGATACAGTGCCTTGCGTGCCCTACGAGGAAGTGCCCGCCCCCACACTGCAAG
Organism: Eucalyptus sideroxylon; assembly: GCA_014182405.2. Taxonomy (NCBI): domain Eukaryota; kingdom Viridiplantae; phylum Streptophyta; class Magnoliopsida; order Myrtales; family Myrtaceae; genus Eucalyptus; species Eucalyptus sideroxylon. The sequence goes on along the minus strand of CM024555.2, from coordinate 31,829,769 downwards.
GATCACGGGAAGGTGGTGGGCCAAAGCTCCGCCTCCCGTGGCGGGAACGGGGAATGCAATCCCCAGCCCCGCCCCGCTGCGTGCCTGTCCTTACACACTATGATAAATCTATTTTGAAATTCCTCTCATTTGTCACTTTGTTCCTTATTTACTAATTTAACTATTGGAAGGTCCTCTTGAGACCAAGGACATAAGGCTTCCTTCATTTGTGGTGTGCATACCAATCTTGCTATAAGAAAATTTATGATACTCTTTAATTAACTCACTGAAAGTATTGTTCATTTTGGCCCTTCGCATATTAAACCTCACCAATTTGCCCTTTGGTCTACAGGTGCACGTTTAACAATAAAGTTTCAATGCTAAACATTGCCATTACATTAAGAAGCCCATCTCCTAAGTTAATTTCAATTTCTTATGTTTATTCAAAGAATGCTCTCTCCCTATTTAGTGCACAATTTGGTTCACTCTTGCCCCCTTCCATTTTGGTGGAAGCCATACTACTCCAATCTCTCTCCTTGACGATTACCCTCTGCCCTTTTCAAACTGGCTCATTACAAGTCCACTAGCTTCCGCATGATTTGTCCTCAAACCACATGCCACTAGAGGGAGGTTTTGCTCTAATACCATATTGTGACACCCTTGAATTAATTCACTAAATGTATTGTCCATTTTTACCATCCTATACTTAGGTACACGGTTTTGTCCTTTGACATATAGGGAAGCACTTTCCTAAGAGATCATCTATCTTGATAGTGCTCTTACATAAGCCTACTTAACATTGGAGTTCTAATACTAAATGTTGCTATTACGTCAAAAGGTACCTTTTGTGAGTTAATTCTAGTTTTACATATGTATTTCATAAATGCTCCCCCTTATTCAGTGCGTAACTCAATTCATTCCCATCCCCTTTGCCATCCTAAAAGCTTGTTGCGGGTGCTTCTTATCTAGGCCTCTCGTCCCTGCCATAATTCTCCACAGCGTAATAGGTTCAAGCTATCCCAACCGAGACTTTGAAAAACTTTGCATTAATACTAACGGTACGATATATATTGGGCTTTTAGCTGCATCTTATCAACAACATTATTATCAAATATCTTACACCACCTGAAAGAAATTCTATAGGAACAACAGCTACTCAACAGCACTCGTCACAGGAAGACTTGAAATTGACAAGGTCATTGTTGCAGGTCGACCAACGCTGAAATAAAAGGCATCTCTCTCTACATGAGCACAACTAGCACTCCTCATGAACCGCCGTCCTTAAGACAACTCCAGTCTTGCATGGATTGGAAGCGGGATTATTAAGCGATTCACGAGTGCTATCAACGGCGGTTTTCTACCAAGGGACATCTATTAGAGACTTGATCAATAATGATAAAGACGGACAACATCGTCTTGGTGGTGTGCCTGGATGGAATTGCAGCCTTGAACATCGTGAACACACAATATGACATTGTACCCATTAAATAATTTCATATGTAACCATGTGGGTGCTAGTTCTCTTTCCGCCGTACTGCAATGTTGATGTTGACGTGTCAAAAATTTATGGGAGGTTGATAGGCATGGTGAAGTTGCAGCTATAAATGGAGCATTTGTGCCTCAGTGCTTAAGTCGCTCTTCAGGTGGCCCCTAACTCCAGTTCAAAGACTCGTTCTGTTCGGTTCGAACATGGGGTTGGATATAGTACAATTTCTTGAGAACAAGACCATCTTAGTCACCGGAGCCACTGGCTTTCTCACCAAGAGTACTCACTTATGCTTCAGTGCTTAAGTCGCTCTCCAGGTGGCCCCTAACTCCAGTTCAAAGACTCGTCCTGTTCGGTATGAACATGGGGTTGGATATAGTACAATTTCTTGAGAACAAGACCATCTTAGTCACCGGAGCCACTGGCTTTCTCACCAAGAGTACTCACTTATGCTTCAGTGCTTAAGTCGCTCTCCAGGTGGTCCCTAACTCCAGTTCAAAGACTCGTCCTATTCGGTTCGAACATGGGGTTGGATATAGTACAATTTCTTGAGAACAAGACCATCTTAGTCACCGGAGCCACTGGCTTTCTCGCCAAGAGTACTCTCTCTCTCTCTCTCTCTCTCTCTCTCTCTCTCTCTCCCCCCCAATGAGTATACATTGTTGCCAATTGCCATCAATTGACCATCTTTTTGCTAACTAACATTTATTTGGTTCTATATATTACGCCGAGTTAGTTTTTGTGGAGAAGCTACTTCGAATTCAACCAAATGTCAAGAAAATGTATGTTCTTATCAGAGCTATGGACAAACAGGCAGCAACACAAAGGTTGCATGAAGAGGTAGAGAATCAAAACCTAAATTATCCTCGGATTGGTTAGATCAACTTTTTGTTCTAAATTGACTAGAAAGAAAAGGCACACATAGATGTGTGTTAAAAAGAAAAACTATTACGGTTCCATTTGTTTCATAAAAAATGAATGATTTGAAAAAAAAAAAAAATCTTTCAAATAATTGCTTGTATCACTTACAAGAATAAATATGCAAAAAATATTTTCATCTTCTACAAAATGCAAGACATAAATTGTCGTTGATAATGAAATTTTTTTTCTATTGACTAATTTTTTAAGCTATATAAACGATCATTTTTAGAAAGATAAACATCAACTTTTTCACTCTTCACAAAGCAAATAGAACCTAAGGGAAGAAAATTGTGGGATTTGTGTTATTTTAGGGAAAAAAAAACTTGAATCGTTACAGGAGTAGCCGTATTGTGGTCTATCCAATAGATGGCACAATCACTTAAATGTGTAATTCCAAATTAATTCTACTCTATTTAACATGGAAAATCAAGGCAAAGGAAGAAAAAGAATACGAAAACTAAGATAAAAGATGAATTTTCCTTCGTAACAACTCTTAATCTTTTCGAATCGCAAACAGCTCATACAGAAGAAGTTATTCAGCATTCTGAGGGAAGAATGGGCAGAGAACTTCAACTCAATTGTGGAGAAATTGTCTCCAATTCCTGGGGACGTTTCTTGCGAGAATTTGGGAGTACATGATTTCGATTTGAGATCGGAGATGTGGAGAGAAATAGACATAATTGTCAGTTCGGCCGCGACTACCAAATTCGACGAAAGGTGTGTGATTACAATCTTGCCCTGCCCGCCCAATTTATAATTAGTTCAGATAATTCGTGGCTTTTTCTTCATACTATTTATGTGTTTACTGCCATCTTTTTCCCGCAGATATGACATTGCACTAGCCGTCAATACATTTGGAGCAAAGCATGTTGCTGAATTTGCTGTAAGATGTGTCAACATAAAGATGCTACTTCACATATCAACTGGTCTGTGTTTCTTCGATTGTGGTTGTTCTTGATATTTTTGCTAATTTACTGCTATGTAAATTAGCAGATGATAGGTTCCATTTCACCACCCGCTCATTTATAAAGTAGTTAGCACTGACAATGTTTCTTATGGAACCCTTTATTTTCAGCATATGTATGTGGCAATATGACCGGGATTATACATGAAAAGGCATTTAGTATGGGTGAGACGCTCAACAGATCAAGGAAGTTGGATGTGAATGAAGAGAAACTCTTGGTTGAAGAATTGATGAACGAACTTCGAGAAAGGAAAGCTTCAGAGAGAGAAATCACCATTGCTTTAAAGAATTTAGGCTTGCAAAGGTTTGCCTTTTATTAATTGAATTGTAAACAACGGAATTGATGATTAAGTCAGTTGAAAATTACAACTTCAATTGTGGCTCTCAAATCCACGCATCAAGTTAGACCACTACCTCAAACTTAGCTTATGCTTTTTATCATCTCTAGTTGATTGTATCATATGGAAAAATTATAAGAAAATTCTTAAATCTATTGTAAAAGTGTCAATTCAATTTTAAACTCTTTTTTTTTTTTTTTGGTCAATTGAGTTTTAAGCCTTTTGTATTTGTACAAATTCAGTCCATTTGCTCAATTTTGCCTATAAATTATTGACATAGACGTCAACCGTTCTATGTGGTGTAGCCAATGCTAACGTAGACAATTTTTAATAATATTTTACTATCTTTTATTTTTCCTTTTTTATTTTCTTCCCTTCTTCCTTTAGCCGATCATCGAGAAAGAAAGAGAAAAAAGGAAAAAAGAAAATTAAAACAATTAAATAAATAATTTTTTTGAAAGAATATCATTAAAATTGTCTACGTTAACGTTGATTGCACCACGTAAGATAGTTGACCCTTATGTCAGTGATTTTGGTCAAAATTGGCCAGATGGACTAAATTGACACAAGTACAAAATGTTTAGATATAATTAGTAAAAAAATTTAAAAAAAATTAGTACTGAATTTGTACAATTGCAATAAGTTTAAGATTTTTTTGGTAATTCTCCTGCATCACATTGATACTCTTTTGTGAAAATTTGGGTTGTAAGAAATGTTTTTGATTGTACTAGAAGTTCTACTGATAAACTCTTTACAAAGTACTTTCTCCAGGGATGTGACCATAATATTCAGAGCTAAAACATGAGCTAGGTAGTTAAAATATGTCTGATCAATCAATTCATTTGTTTATGCACGTACCAGTATATAATAATATTCAGCAGTTCTTATGATATTCATTATAATTGATGCGCAGGGCAAGGCTGCATGGTTGGCCAAACACATATACTTTAACGAAGGCAATGGGGGAAATGATGGTGCAGCATCATCTCAAACAAAATATTCCGCTTGCTGTTATGAGACCCACAATCATAACAAGCACTTACCGAGAACCTTTTGCTGGTTGGATTGAGGGTTTTCCTCCCAGGTTATCCTTCAAAAAAACTCTCTCTCTCTCTCTCTCTCAAAAAGGTGGTCCGAAATTGAACTTCCTAAGAAGTATTAGAGTCCGCTCATAGTTAGTAGAATCTTACAGATCACTCACTTAAGATCTCTAGTGTCACCCGCCGCATTATTTTTTGGGAGTAATATCATAAGTGGTTCCTGAATTGTTATTTGGTGTTCAATGCACCTCAGTTTAATGACTTAATTGAATTCTTTTTTTAAAAAAAAGTGGAAGAACTCTATTGAACACCGCACAAAAGTGAATGGACTACTTAGGTATTACCTCTTGGTTCTTTGCGAAATGCAAGTTTTTTTTTTTTTTTTTTTTTTTTTTTTTGGTAAAGAGGCGAAATGCAAGTTGTTACTGAACAAGAAAACCAAGAAATATACCTACATCTAATTTCTTACTAATGAACGCACCATCTTTTCGAGGAAGTTAAACCTTTAGAGGAGGCTAAATAATGAATAAATGAAGTTTACGATCCTTGATTTTAAAGAGGGGCCATCGAAAAGCCAACTCCATGGGGAGGATAACATGAGAGTATGAAAATATATTTCTCGCATCGGTAAAAGATCAATGTCTCACAGACAACTATATTCATCAAATTAATAGAGCAAGTTGGTAAGAACACACACATGGGCACATCTTTTACTGGTTAATGTTGGTTTTATTTGATTGATTATGTTGTTAGACCTTAGTCCTTGACAAGTAACAAAGATAAATATCTTGTTAATTGAGTGTTTATTTTGCTTAACAAGCAAGAATTGTCCAATGAACTTTTTTTTTTCCTTTGGAAACATATGACGACACAGAACTATGGACAGCATCGCCATAAGTTATGGTAGAGGAAGACTGGAATATTTCCTGGGCAAACCTGACGCGATACTCGACATGGTAACATCTAATCATCTCAACAAGTGCTTACCACTACCAAAATCCCATGATCATAAGCATCCTAAATTTTGCATTAGCTTAATTGACTATGTACTTTTCTTTTTTGAATTGGCTTATGATAGATCATTTGGCAAATGTTATCGATAATTACAGATTTCAACATCACTTTATTGTACCCATTTGAAAATACATACAGACCTACATTTATTCATATACGAATACATTTGATTCATTTCCACCTAAATATAGAGTTTCATGTTGAGCAGATACCGGTAGATATGGTGGTAAACTCTATGATTGTGGCCATGGTGGTGCATGCTAACCAGACCAATTCAAACAAGATTTACCATGTGGGTTCTTCAAGGAAACATCCTTTGACTTATTCAGATCTTCAAGACATCGTTTGTAGTTACTTCAAGGACAGTCCTTGGATCAACGAGGATGGGAAACCGGTCAAAGTTCGTGAGCCTAAAGTCATGGGAAGCATGGCCAGCTTTCGCAAGCACGTGAGGTTTTACATTCTCATGTCAAAGGTTGGTTCAAAATGACTTAAAAAGTGAAGATCAAATAATCACTAAAAGTAAATTCAATAAATCAAAATATGTAGAAAATTGAAGATCCCAAATATCTGAAGATCTTTATGTTATATGAATTTTAAGTAGTCAAGTCTACATATTTCCTTCTTTAAATATATAAGTGATGATAATATATAAATTAATAAACATATCTTCAAAATAATTAGCTAATTTGTTTGAAGTGACAATTTCTTTCAATATGTTTCAACATTTACAGCTCTCATTTTTTTATTTCCGTTAAACAGGAAATATCTGAAACCTTTAGAAATAAGTAAATGTAACACATAAAACATCACCTATTATGAAAAATTTAAAGTTTGAATAACATTTTACATTCCAGCGATCATGCATAATTTTTTGCTTTACAAATTCAAAACATCGGGGCCCTAACAGAAGGGCAAAAAAAAAAAAAAAAAAAAAAAAACGCTCGAGATAAAAAGCCAAAAAGTCATCGTCAAAAGTTATAGCCAAAAAAAAAAAAAATGTGCTTTCTCTATTCCCCAGGCTCTTGTGTTACATAAGAATCTCAGACATTTATCGAATTAATTGACATGCATATCCCATGATATTAAGAAAAGGGGAAGAGCACTTGTAGTTTTTGTTGGACAAACGGAACCTTAGGTATTTCTATTTCATGGAAAATTAATAATTTTAAAATATTTTTCATTAAAATTATTTTTTATATCGCTTAAAAAAAAGAGTCAATGAATAATGTTTTCATTATCGATACTAATAGATGTTCAAATATTTTCATAGATAATGAAAATATTTTTTATTTAATCATTATTCGTAAGTGATATAAATGATTATTTTTATTTTTTTTTTACATTATATATTTTTTTGCAAAACAAATTGAGCCTAATTCTGAATTATTTTGGATGAAGGTGCTTAAAGTAGCTAGCTCGGTGTTTGGTGGGTACTTCCAAGGCTGGCATGCTGACTTGGACAAAAAGGTTAACCTTGCAGTGCGATTGGCTGAACTCTACGAACCCTATATTTTCTCCAATGGCGTGTAAGCTTCTATGCATTGGCCAATGTGCGTGCAGAGTGCATTAATTAATCACATCAGAATAGGAAGTCCTAGGTTTAAGTCTATGCTTACCTCCTCTATTATATATTTCCATGCCTCAAAGTCAAGCTTAAACTTGATGAAGAGCATCATAATGATTAGATATTGTCATGCATTCACTTCCTAGCGTAAAATTTTAAAATAATTGATAGTGATCCACAAAATTACACAATCTCTCACTCTTGCTTTTTTATTTTATTTTAATGGCTTAGCTTTGATGATACAAATACAATGACTTTGAGAGCCGCAGCCTTTAACAGTGGAGTAAACTCAAAAGTGTCTTCTACTTTGATCCGAGGTGTATGGATTGGGAGGACTATTTCAAGAGAAGTCATTTGCCTGGAGTTGTCAAAGCCTTCAAGCGTAAGTGAAACATGATGCAATTAATAAATAGTTTGGGACATGTACTAGTTGGCATTATGAACTTCATGTGCTCTATTCCATTATATGTGGAAATAAATCAGGTGGTGTAACTCAAACATCTATTGATATTTTTGGTGTCATATAAGATTGGAATGCCAATCATATTGAAAAATACGTGTACGATGTGTATTCTCCCTCATTTGTAACACCTCAAATGTTGCAAAGTGAAGGTTGCCAGCTAAATAGCGGTTTGGTTACTAGAATCTTCACAAATTCATGATTCATGTAACACAATATTTTTCACGATAATGTTGCAATCTTCTTAAAGATGAACCACCAAAGAGAAAGCTAATGAACTACAAATGGGAACACAGGTTCCTCTCATGAGGTAATCATTAATGTATAGCACAGACTATTCCAAGCTCTACCAATCGCAACTTGGTATTCAAATTAACATATAATTTTCTTACATTTTGGAGCCATCACTAATCAATTATGGTCGATTAGACATCTAAATAAAATGTGAGAGTGCATTTACTTCTGCAAACAAGAGATTCAATGGATTTGGGGACTTGATTACACTATATTAGTCTAATGCCCTTTTGGCCCAATTTCTCTTTATTTTCCAAAGAATTTTTGCAAGCAGTCTTGATTGATTTTAACTTAAGCCACTAACATCTAAGAAAAGATTATACATGTTGACACCTAAATTATGCCTAACAATTTAGAATTAATTGTATAAAAATTAGGGACTAATCTGAAGCGCCTAAATAAAAACATTAGAATTAAATTGCATAGTATATAGGTTTTAGAAGCATATAGTTAATTGCATTTTAATCGGATTGGTGGTGATGAATGGACTTGAATTAGTCACGTGGATGGTGGCCCACAAGAAGTGAAATTAGACCAAGGCTAGGCGTGTTAGTGGTCAAAATTACAAGAGGAAAAGGAAGAGTCTTGAGCTTTAATTGTAGTGGTTCAGCCCATTAAAATTAAAAGGCTTTGAGCTTAATTATAATAAGCCCATGGAGATTAATTGTAACCCGATCAAATATTTGAGTGACAATGCATATTTCAAAAGATATCGAAAATGCCCATTAATTAAGGATTTTCCTAATTTAACAACGTGCATGTGAGCGGCAATTGGAGTTCAACCGCAAGATAAGAACCCTATTTGCACATGAAATCTTCCATCTCATCCATAACCACTTGGATAGGATCGTTGATTTGGTTCATTACTTAATTTGGATGAAATGGATGTGTTTTGGATGATTCGATTGTTTCTTGCTATTTTTTGTTGATTTGAGTTAATTTGTTTCCCCATTAAAGAAAAATAAAAAGGTTACGCGGAAAATTTTATAGATCATATTGCATGTTTGTAATAGATTCTGATTGCTTTTCATTAAATAGATTAGTATATATTTGGATAGATATCATTTATGTCAACTCTAGAAGAATAGGGTAATTTTCCGATTTAAATTAGGATTAGAATAATTTATTTCCTAGTTTAAATTAGATAGCATCATAATCGTTGTAGTTCATTTTGAGTAAATTTTAATTTTGAGTTTCCAAGAAAAATGCCAAAAATATATATATATATATATATAAAAAAAAAATATATATCATGTACATGTCATATAGAATTAGGTTCATTCAATTGCACGTCATGTATCAATTTAATTAGAGTGCACATTATGTTAGAATAAAATGCATATTAATTTTGCCCATCACTAGGGTTAGGTCGTTCTAATTAAAATCGCATGGATATAGCCTGCATGTTAGTTTATTTTAATAAAAGTTGCATGCCACGTTAAGGTAGTGCATATTAAATTTTCTTGTTTTTATAATTAGGACACCTAGTTAAGCATCAACTTTTTTTCTACGACATCGCATGAAGATTAAGTTCGTGTTGCATAAATTGAATAAAGCATAGTTTTTATTAAACAAGAGAAAAACCAAAAAAAGTTTGGTTGAAATTGTGTGTCAATTAGAAACCTATATAGGTTGGATATGCTATTTTTCTAATTAACGTTGCATGTGCTTACTTGCTTTGAGGTAAGTACCCTCCCTTTCCTTGCTATTTATTTACTGCTTTGTTTATTGAGTGTTTCAGAAATCTTTGCACACCCATATGATTAGGGGTGAGCATGGTCCGGGTTGGTCCGGGCCACCCCCTAACCCTAGGACCAACCCGTACAGTATTGGTCCTCAATTTTTAGGACCGAGGACCAACCCTATTGAGCTTGGGACCAAGGACCGGACCGACCCAATGGGTTCAGTCCGGTTCCAGGGTCAACTCAGGACCGATCGATAATTTTTTTCGTCTTAATTTTTATACTCCCTAAAAAAGTAAACCCATAAATTCAAATTACACATCCATCGACAATGCGGCATTATGCAACTAAACTATAAATACCAATACATATTTAGCAAATTTAAGATGAAACAATAATAGAAATTTCATACATGCTAACCACTCATTGAGATATAGGACAAGATGGAAAGTTATTGTAATCATCTATCTTTAATATTCATAACACCATATGCAAAAGCGTTTTCCTACATTTGATCATGTAGAATCCATTCAACCAAAAATGAATTTCACACCACTTGACTAGCATTTGATCATGTAGAGTCCACTTAACTAAAAATGAGCTTTACACCACTTGACTAGCAAATCACCGTAGCAACTGCAAAGTACTACTCTACTCTTCAAAAACTTCTACAAGTTGACACAAATTAAAAAGCAAAGTGTAGGTGAAATTCAGTAGTAGAATACAATTAAACCATAAAAAGTTCAAAATACTTAATATAAACCATAAATATATAACTTCACATTTTGTTAATTCACTCGAACTTCTAAACACCTGAAAACAAAACAAACAACACATAATTAATACTCAACAAAATTTTTAAATTGAAATTACTATTAGTGCTATTGATAGAACATGTCAATATAATATAATAAAACAGACATTTTACTTAGGTTTGAATATATAAAAGAATTATATATAATATACAGGGTTGGTCCAGGGTTGGACCGACCCAAAACTCTTAGGACCGAGGACCAACCCGCACAGTGTTGGTCCTAGAATTTCAGGACCAAGGACCGACCCAGTCCCCTTGGGAACCGGACCAGGACCGGCAGGGTTGGGCCGGTCTAGGGTCGGTCCAGGGTCGACCCTAGACCGCTGCTCACCCCTACATATGATCATTTCATTTGTTAGAAGATAATAAATAAATCCAAACTACTTGCTAAATATTTTTTATTAAAAAAAAAAAAAAGCACCAAAAGGACATTAGTAAAATCTGGCATGTCCAAATTTTCGTACCCGCAATCTCCTATTCATGTGAATAAAGTAATCATCTCGTTACTTTACTTAAGTTTTTAATCAACCCATAAAAAAAAAATAGTGGCAATTCCCAATTGAAAATCATTTACATGTCAATAATTTGAACTGAAGTTACAAATTGGTATAAGCTCGTGAGAGCCCAAACTAAGTTTAGATTTGGTAATTCATTAGCCGAATCCTTAGATGGTGCATTCGAGATAAGATCGTGATAATTGATTTTTTGCATTGGCAATGGACCTCATAGAATTCCAATAAATTAGAGAATGGAACTTCTTGGTTAGATCAAATGACGGATGAAGGAGCGTGATGGGTGTAGCTAAAAACTTTTCACCCCTTTTATGAGGAGTTAGCTTGCCTCAATGAGCCTAGAAGAGGCAAGGAGTCCAATAAGGGAAAATTCCAAGAAATGAACACGTGGCCTAAAGTAGTGTCACAACCTCTTCTCTTGTGGCTTTAGGCTAATGGCTTACTAAGTTTAGGCTTAACCCATGTTCTTCTAAGTCTACCAATTTGCAGCTTATGGTTCGAATTTTTAACTTGTAAGTCAATTTCATTTAGAAGTAGCTACTAATTAGTTTGTGGTAGGTCGATTGGAAATTCAAGTAAAATTTTGAAATAAATAGAAAATAGGATTGGGGGCTTAATTACATTAGGTAATCAACTAATACCCTTCCAATACCTAACTTTATTTAAACTTCAAGTCAAGTGTGTTTGTAGCATTTTATACCATTCATAAGTCCTAGGATTCAATTCCTAACTAGGCTAAGGAAATAGCAATCGGTGCATCACAAGGGTGCAATTGGAATACAGGAATATGCAAATAATAATCCAACATTTATTTCCAAGAACTTAAACAAAGTTCTTTTTTTTTTTTTTGAGGATTTCCTTGCATTTTTCTTTGAAAACTACCCAAATATTACTTTTTAGCCTTTTTCCTAATTTTTTATTTTTCTGAATTTTTGAATTTTTTCATAAAATAAAATTATGTTACATCACATAAATAAACGTACTCGGGTCAGGCCTCCGCACTCAACCTATGTCGAGACCACCCGAGGCCTGTCCTTGGCTAGACTGGGTTCAACGAATGAGCCCAGTTTGGCAACACACTCGGCCCAAAATGAAATATAAAAGAAAAGAAAAGCCCCGTGGAACTAAAACCTAAGGGCGCGTTTGGTAACGATTCTGTTCCGGAGCCGATTTCGATCGAACTAATTCTTTTTTATTCTGTTCCCGAGAACTAATTCTAAGCATTTTAAGCCGTTTGCTAACTGTCCAAAATTTTTGATTTTGGAATAGAATTGTGTTTGGTACCGTGTTCATTAATTCTCTTCCAAATCAATTTCTTTTAATTTTTAAATAATTTTTTTACTTTTTTTCCTTTGTTTTCTTTTCTTTTTTTCATTTTTTCATTTTTTTCTTTTCATTTTCCTTTTCATTTTCCTTTTTTTTCTTTTCTTTTTCTTTTTTTTTCCCTTTTTCTTTTCTTTTTCTCATCTTCTTCTTCTTCTTCTTGCCGGTCGCCGGACCAGCGACCGGCCAGACGAGGGCCGGTGACCTCACCGGAGCGTCGCCAGGCCTCGGCAAGGCCAGCCCCTCGTCGGCCAAGCCTCGCCGGCGGTCGGGCGAGGCTCGCCTAGCCCCACCGAGGCTCGGCCTCCCCAGACTCGGGCGAGGCCGAGCCCCGCCGGTGGCCGGGCGGGCCTCGCCCGGCCCCGGCGAGGCCTCGCCCGGCCTCGGCGAGGCCCGCCGGCCACCGGCGAGGCTCGGCCTCGCCAGATCCTGGGAGGCCGAGCCTCGCCGGTGGCTAGGCAAGCCTTCGGCGAGCTTGCGGACGGCGGCGGCCGGCGGCAGTGGCGGGCGGCCGGCGGCGGGCCGGGGACGGCGGTGGCGGATGGCGGACGGTGGCGGGCGGTGGTGGACGGCGGTCGCAAGATGGCCGAAGGGAAGAAGAAAATTTATTGATTTTGATTCTCAAATTCGTTCCCGGAACAAGAATCAACTTTTTTTTTATTCTTGATTCTATTCCCAATCTGTTCCCGGGAACAAATTTGTTCCTAGGAACAAAAATTTTACCAAACGCGATTCTAGGCCGAAACCGATTCCGGAACAAAGAATCGAATTTGGCACTATTTTGATGGTTACCAAACGGGGCCTAAGCCTAAAACTAAACAGGGCCAGCCCATTAAAAATAAAAACCTGACCCAAAAAATCACCCGGCCCACTCATAACGAGTTCAGGCCAACTAGACCCGCGAGTCAGCCTAGCCTGACCCGGCTCCGGGCTGCCCCACCCGACTCGCTTCCTGCTGCTTCGCAGCAAGTTGGCTGCCATGAGGCAAGGTGGCAAAAGGCGTGCCACACCTGTCCATTTGGCTTAGGGGAAACGGCGGTGGCGCCGCCTTGGCCAAGCTAAGGCTAGTGCTTGGCCCACGTCCAGCTGGCGACATCTTTGCGGCTGCCACGATTGTCGTCACTTGGGTGCTGGAACAAAAGAGAGATGCGGCCTCTGTGGGCCACTACGAGGACGACCACAGTCTAGTGGTGTTATGCTGTGTGGGTCGAGGGCATTAATGGGTTGATGCCTAGACAATTAAGCTTTTGCTCGAAGCAAGGAAATGAAACTAGATCTAATTTGGGCATTTTATCGATATATGTGGGGGTCGTCAAATGAAAGACGACCATAGACAAGAACGAGACCCAAAACCAAATCGAAAGTTGACACAAATTAGCCAAGAATGCTCAACACCAATGAAGAATGGCACCAGTGAGCCCGGCGCGCATGCAAAGAGGCGCAATCAACTGCTCCGGCGAAAACATGGCACAAAACGAAGAGGAAAAACAGGGGTGGTTGGTGGGTGCCCTCTACTCAGCTCGCAACGTCGGACGAGCTCAAAGATCGGGCTACGTCTGTTTGCCTTGCGCACCTCCGCGCCAGGATCCTCGGGAAATCGACCCCAAATCGAATTAGCCAAGACATGCTCAAATGGGACCTACCATGGCTTTGACGTGAACAAGGACTGACGGCGAATAGTCGGCTGTGGTTCGGACAGACGTAGTGGTCGATAGCGTCTCTTGGTGGCGTCCTCCTTAACTCACGGTTTTTCCCCTCTCTCACTCTCTCCGATCTCTCCATTTCACCCTCTCAACTCGACACCCCCTCCCCCACTCGAGGAACCCACGCCCCAGAGGCTCTAATTATAAGCCGAGAAGGCCGGTTGACGGAGGTTGCTCGGCCGCCGGTCCTTGACGCACCGACCGGCCTCCCCTTTGGCCGAACCAGGGTCACCTTGAGCCCGTCACCTCCGCGGTAGCTCTGCTCTGCAGCAGCGGCCTGCCCAGCCGTCCTCTCCGTCACCGTCCGACTACGCCTTTTCTGCTCTGTTGTGCGCATGTTCTGCCCTTGCATCGTCCTTGCTTCCGTGTGCGAAAGGAGGAAGAAGGGAAAGGTTGGGCCAGGGAGAAGTGAGCTGGGCAAGATAGGCCCAGGCCTGGGCAAATGGGGGAAGAAAAAGAAAAAGGAATCAGGGCGAAAGCCCAGACCCCGAGCCCTTTCCTTTTTTTTTAAAAAAATAAAAATAAAACCTAGTCAATGCAAATAATCTTAATGCCTATGTGATATTTTTTCTAATGAAAATATTTTTTGTTAGGGCCGAATCGATCCTTAATTTTCTATATATTTTATCCCTAAATATTTAGCTAAATTTAGGTATCAACAAACAAGCAATGTGACCACCGCCCGCATTGGCCTCGGTGGACTAGGACTTAGTACCCATCCGCCGGGGAGGAGTTCGAACCTCGGGGTTGCAAAACGCGTGATTCACCCGTGGCTGGGTCGTGGTGGTGGCCCGATTCACCCTGGGGTTTACTCGCCGCGAAGCCGTGCATGGAGGTTCCTTGGGTCACCAAAAAAAAAAAACAAACAAACAAACAAGCAATGTGGTCTAATAATGCACATAGAGCAACGCAACATTCCGCCCACTCAATTTCCTCACATGTATATTGAAAACACATAATTAATTACAGATAATTAGCATGATACATATATATACTAAAAGACTATTTATCGTTTACTATCTACTTAATTCAAAACTAATATAAAATGAAAAAATGTGTCATAAAGTGAAGAGTACAAACAAATTAGCATAAATAAGTAGACTCACGTACATGAGATTCTGATATTTTTAATAATTATGGAATAATAATAATTTTAAAGTAGCAAAACTTATAATTGTCATGAAAACTCTTACAATTATACAACTTTCTTTATTGTACAAAATTATTTGAAATTTATTTCCCAAGTTGGGATATGGTGCTCCATGCCTTGCTAGGAAGCGCCCTCCCCACACAGCATGAGAGGGTGATCAGGCTAAGCTCCGCCTCATGGGGCGGGGACTTGGAATGCGATCCCTAGCCTTGGTTGGCTATGTGCCCATCTAAACACACTAAGATAGGACAAAGTACACCCCCAAGTGCCAAAACTTGTCACGGATGGATACTTAAGTACCAAAAGTTTGGAAAATGATACTTAAGTGCCAAAATCGGAGAAAAATAGATCACTTAATTGTCACTTTAGCCAAAATCTGGCAAAAATGCCGACGTGGCGATTTTCTGAGGAAGGAAGTGCAAAACGATGCTGTTTTGCACGTTGATGTGGCTAGTCAATATAAAAATGACGTCATTTTGGTGTTGATGTGGTAAAAAAATTAATATAAAAACTAATTAAATTAAATTTAAAACTAAATTTATTTAAAACATTTTAAAATAACATAAAAAATATTTAAAAACTATATAAAAAAAGGGGGCAAGCGGTTGAGCCATCGTTGCCGCCGCCTCCCCACCGTCGTCAAAAGGGCTAGCGGCGGAGGGGAGAGGGTCGGCCGAGGCCGCCAGGCCTTGTCCAAGGGGCGAGGGCCCACGACCCTTGCCCAGATCTCGGGGCAAGGGCTCGCATGCCCTCACCCCCCGTCGGCCGAGGTCGCTAGCCCTTAGCTAGGGCCCATCGACCCCACCCGACCCTCACCCCCTCCGCCGTTGGCTCTTCCGGCGATGGCGAAGGGCTCAACCCTTAGCCGCCCGGCCCCCCTTCTTTTTAAATATTTTTATTTTATTTTTAAATGTTTTAAATAATTTTAGTTTTAAATTTAATTTAATTAATTTTTATATTAATTCTTTTTCGACATCAGCATAAAAATGACGTCATTTTTGTATTATTTAGCTATGTCAGTGTGCGAAATGGTGTCGTTTTGCACTTCATTCGCTAGAAAATTGTCATGTCGGCATTTTGGCCAAAGTGGCACTTAAGTGATCCATTTTACTCCGATTTTGGCACTTGAGTGTCGCTTTCCAAACTTTTGGCACTTAAGGGTGCGCATGACAAAATTTTTGGAATAGAAATTGATTTCTAGTTAGAAATTGAGACATTTCAGAAATTGAGAATTTAAAAATTTTAGCTTCTGATTTTTTTTTCAAATCTATTTCTAAAATAGAAATCATCAAATTGCGTTACCAAATGAATTTCTATTCCAAACCTGTTCCGGGAAACAGAGAAACAAAGAAATAAAGAAGTAGAAATTTTATCATGCGTACCTAAGTATCCTCTCGTGCCAAGTTTTGGCACTCTAGATGTTTGTACCTCCACTAAGATAGACTCTTTCCAAAAGTTCTTACCCTTATCACTTTATTTCTCATTTACCAACTCAACTATTGAAGGGTTCTCTTGGGACTAGGCCCATAAGGCTTCCTTTATTTGTATTGTGTAGACCAAACCTGCTCACGAGAGGTTCAAGCCAGCTCAACCTAGACCTAGAAAAACTTCACATAAATAGTGCCAATACACAGTATATGGAACTTTCAACTACATCTTATCAATGACAACGTTATCGTAAATATCTCACACCAATTAAATGAAATTCTATATGAACAAGAACTACTCAACACAAATTGTCACACAGGGGTTCAATATTGACAAGGATATTGTCAAAGCCCAAACAACACAGCAATAAAATGCCTCTCTCTCCACACGAGCATAACTAGCACCTCCTCATAGACCGTCTATGAGACGACTCGAGTCTTGCATGGATTGAAAGAGGGATTATTGAGTGATACACAAGTGCGATCAACACCAATTGGCTACTAGGGTACATCTTGAAGACACTTGACCCATGTGGGTTGGACTAGATTGTTATAAATTATTTTGAAAAACTTAGCAAATCTTGTAAAACTTAGCATAAGATCATACTCGCCTTTTGATTGAGTTTACTTACTTGTTCGATATAACTAAAGATATTTAGGGTCTAGTGTACAGATTTATCTGACGGTTTTAATTCGAAAATTTGGTCACAAACTTTTAGAAGATTCTTTATCTTAGGTTTGATCAATACGGTGTTGATCGATCTAGTTTTGGTTGGAGTCTTGAAGATCACATGTATGACCACATTGCCTTTAAGCTAGCGTCTTGTTTGCTCCACGAATGAATCTTTTTAATCATGGCAACGTGACTTACATATAATGATTGATATGGGGGTCCATATGAGGATTGTAGCCAACTATGCAAACTGCCAAGCTATTTGCACACTCAAATTGTACAATGTATTGAATACTCAAATAAAAATGGTCTCATCAGATTTTTTTGGCGAGCGGTCGCATCAATATGGTTATATATTTAGTTAGGCATGAAACACTAAGATTCTCCCAAGCGATGTGGTATTCCCTTCAACATAGTTATTCGGGCCTCAAACACTAAGGCTAGGTTCTCATACCTGAAAGAGCTCTTGTGCCTCGAAGGTTATATGCGGAGTGGGTTGGCTCCCTTCCACGAGAGCTTAACATACACCTCGATTTATTGAACTTGGCTCTAATAACAATTAAGTTTCTTAACACCAAAAGAGCTTTTGTGGGATGAGGGCGACCTTAGAGGTTATATGCAAAGTGGGTTGGCTTCTCCCAAGTGATGTGAGACTCCCTTCCGCAAAGGCTTAACATATACTCAAATCGTCATTTCGAGTGAAATTATCCATGTCGATGGAGATGACATATTAGTCCAAACAACAAATCTAGAAAATATTACCCAATCATCAAAGTGTAGTCATTTCGATCAATTTTCGTCAGAAATCGTAGACATGAGAATTCAATCATCATAGGCTATAGATCAATTTTATGATAGATGAATGCTTATTTGATTAATTGCTTTACTGAAAAATATATCGATTATTTGAGAATTTCAATCAGTCATGTTTTCCTCAAGGAAAAAAAGTAGTGAGACCTTGCGGTGTTTAATTAATGCAATGCAATTGTGCATCAATTGTTTGCTTACCTAAATCCCATCAACCTCTCATCCTATCCTCCTTAACGGGCGGGTCCTTATAATAATGCTAAACTAACTAATAAAACTAATATAATTAAATGAAAAGCCAACTACCTCACTCAATGAACGATGACAAATATGAAACAACTAATTGACATTAAATTTTGGAGTTCCATCATCTTGAAAATGCATTTATGGGGTCATTTACACAAAAAAGGAAGATGAATTCATATTTACGGAGAAGCCCATCAAAAAGATAGGATTAAAATGCTTTTTTGGATTCCCACGCATAGAGATGTGACACGAGACACCCATGCCCCACTTCCAATGGGACATATTTTCCTCATGAAAAATGCCTCGCGAACAAATAGTGGCCATGGGGGGTGGGCGAGGTCAGCACTAGTCCCATTTTGTTAATCCCCAGCTTGTTTATGATACAAATACATGTTGCCATATATTAATTACGAGTAATATATTAAAATGTAGATTATTATATTATATAACCCATTATAATTTATTATATGTTATGAAATACATGAATGAATATTCATTATATTCATCTTATCTAATGTACTTATTATGTATCATACATTCTAAGTATATCTCCTTATACAATGAATATTCATTTCCTTATCCAATACATGTATCATTTGATACATTGATATTAATGATAAGTACATTCTTGTTTTCCTATAAATATGAGTTTAATTATTATTGTAGACATGATAGTTAGATAACAGTCATACATTAGAAATAAAATTCTCTCATCTAACTTTCTCTACGATCTCTGGTGTTTGATTTTCTCTTCTCAATCTTTTTATTCTCTCTATTACATATTTGCAACGCAATATTTGACGACACATTATCAGCACGAAAATCTACCGACTGAGTAAGTAATTTTTGCAAGGTGGGTATTCTTTTTATTAATCAACTTATACTTCATCTTCTTCTATCAATTCTTCATTTTTATTTTTATTTTTGGCCCGAAGCCAAATTTCAAATCTAAAAAAAATATCATTATGCTCCTGAAGTGGCAATGGATATTTAGAAATCCTTCTAATTAATTTAAGAATTTAATTTTGCAAAGATTATGGAAAATATTGAAAAGCCCAAATTCCACATCCTAGAAGTGAGTGGAAAGAATTATTTATCCTGGTGCCTTGACATGGAAATATACCTCCAAGGGCAAGGTCTCGCTAATGCAATTACAAAGGATGAAATCTCAAATGAAAAGGATAAAGTAAATGCGCTAATTTTTATTTAACGTCATTTGCATAAGAGCCTGTAGACTCAATATTTATCCGTTCGAGACCTCAGATCTTGTGAAAGAGGTTGAATGATAGGTATGATCATACCAAGACTGTTATCCTCCTTCAAGCACAATATGACTGGAAAAATCTCAGACTGTAAGATTTTAAATCAATGTCTGACTATAATTCCGCTTAATTTGATATTATTTCTCGACTTGAGTTATGTGGTATCAAACTTGCTGATGTGGAATTGTTAGAGAAAACTTTTTCCATCTTCCATGCTTCGAATATTGTATTTCAACAGCAATACTGGCAACGTCAGTTTGCCACATATTCTAAATTAATTTATGTGCTCCTTATTGCTGAGCAAACTAATGAATTGCTGCTAAAAAATCATCATCTTAGACTTGCTGGCTCAAAAGTATTGCTTGAAACACATGTTAACTTTGAGAAAAAATAATGGTCATTTTAAGGGCTATAAGTGCAGACAAGAACATAATCCTAGAATGGATAGCAAGAAATTTAACCGCTCTAGGAAGTCTAACTTTGGCCCAAATCATGGCAAAGAAAAGAAGCCAAAGGAAGTGATTAGTGAAAGTATTTGTTATCACTGTGGCATAATTGGACACTGGTCATGTACTTGTCGTACGCCAAGGCACTTTGTTGACTTATACCAGGCATCTTTAAAAAATACGAACAAGTGTGGTGAATCTCATGCCATTGGAATCAATCCTACTACCATAACTACTGTTGAGACCAATAATATTTCCGTTGGTGGGACTCCTCTTGCTCCTGAAGTAGCTAATGTATGCATGGATGTCTCTGATTTCTTTGAGGACCTTTGATTACTTTGATGAGGTATCGGATTGGTGGATGATAATTTGAACTTCAAATTTTATGATTCTAATATTTCTTTTTAGTTGTTTCACTTTATTACTTTTTATTGTTCTTTCATATGGTTTTAAAATGTTTATGAACCTTATATAATATTTATTTGACTCTATAATTAAGATGCAAGATTGATTAGCCCTAGAAGTGGTTATATGGCTCAATTGATGGGGAGGTATTATGAACTATGCATTGCAGCATGGGTATGCAGCAAGTTCACAAGATACAAGACTAAGTAGCGCCAACAGTGGCTATATGGCTCAATTGAGGGGGAGATATTATGAACTATGCACTGCACTTTTTTTTTTCTTTTTGTCCGATTTTTTTTTCCACAAGGTTTTTCCCGCTTAAAGTTTTTAACAAGGCGATTAATGCATCCTTAAAAAGGAGAGATCATAAAATTTGTGCTCTGCACTCTTTTTCCCTTTTGTTTGGTTTTTGTCCCACTGGGTTTGTTCGGCTTAAAACTTTTAATGAGGCAGTATCATTCGATGCACATTTGTAATGAATACAATGAATATTCAAGAGGGAGTGTTATGAAATACATGAATGAATATTCATTATATTCAGCTTATCTAGTGTACTTATTATGGTACATTTGTATCATACATTCTAAGTACATCTCCATATACAATGAATGTTCATCTCTCTATCCAATACATGTATCATTCGATACATTGATATTAATGATAAATACATTCTTATTTTCCTATAAATATGAGTTTAGTTATTGTTGTAGACATAACAATCAGGTAACAGTCATATACTAGAAATAAAATTCTCTCCTCTGACTTTCTCTACGATCTTTGGTGTCTGATTTTCTCTTCTCAATCTCTTTATTCTCTCTATTACATATTTGCAACGCAATATTTTACAACATTATACATTCAATTTACAACTAAAGAAAAATAAACAATGCATGTTATAAAAAGAAGAATGCAAACAAATTAATATAAATGAGGAAAATTTTTTTAAAATGGTCCAAATTTCTTTCATTTTTTCAAGTAAGGGTCCGAAATGAACCTTATTTTAAATAAGAGCTTGAGTAGACTTGGTTGTTATAAATAAAGGCCTAAAATAGCCATGATTGTTTTTAATTAACCTTGCTAGTCGCCGGCCGGCTAAATTTTTTGATTGGTCAATGCCTTTTTGTCCAAATTTTCTTTTCTTTTTTCTCTTTTCTTATATTTTATTTTTCACGTTGGCCAGTGGGTTCTAGCAAAGGCCGGGGGAGGGCCTAGTGACCCTTGTTGGCTGGCCACTAGGAAGGGCCAGTGAGGGCTTGCAAGCACTTGCTGGTAGTGGGCCGTGATGGGCAACCTCCTCCAGGGCGAGGGTTGCCTTACTTAGGCGAGGCCGTCCCCCAGTGTGGGTGGCCCTCCCTGAGTCAAGCAAGGGTGAACCTTGCCTAGGCGTGGTCGGTGGCCGAGCGGCCATCAATGAAGAGGAAGAAGAAGAACCAGAAGAAAAAAAGGAGAGAAAGGAAAGAAAAAGAAATAAAAGGAAGCAGAAACGGAAAATGATAAATGATGAATCTTGACAATCGGAAAGTTAGGCCCTTATTTGAACAAGACATAACCATTTCAGGTCATTATTTAAAATAAGATTGACTTCAGGCTTTTATTTGAGAAAGTAATGGTACTTCAGGCATTTCTTTGAAACAAGATCCATTTCGAGCCATTATTTAAAAAAAATGAGAGCATTTTGAGCCTTTTTTGGAATATTCCCCATAAACAAGTAGACTTGTCTAGCATGAGATTGATGTTTTTAATAATTACCAAATATTAATAAATTTAAAGTACCAAATTACATAATTGTTGTGAAAAACTCTCACAATTATTTAATTCTATTAAGTTTTCTTTATGAAATTTGTTGAACTTTTTTCCCACAAGGGTTGCAAGGCTCAAACGAGCAAGGGTAAGCCATGAACAAGTGATTGTTGACACTTTTGTTGACCCACTTAATCATTCATTACTTGCATAGAAAATTATGAATTAAATTTTAACACCTAGCAAAAATAAATTTATCAAATTGCATTGCATGTAGGTATTAGGGACATTTACATATCCATCGGACCAACATCGATAAATTTAAGTGAATGGTCTTGAGCTTAATTAAATTAACCACACTCAGTCCTAAGGATTAAATGTTTGCCAGAGCCCATAAGAGAGTATGATGGTGGAAGTTCACAATTGATACGCACATGGGAGCTGAAGTTCATATCAAGAAAACATTGTGGAAACAAGTCAAAAGAAAGGTGATAATTGGCTGAATTGGAGGTAGATATTCATGCATGGGGTCGATACTCCTACCATGAACTTATTCGGTCATGCAAAAGATGAAATATTTATTGGTTCTTTTCTCGAGGGACCCCATTGCTCTACACATAAAAAGAGGCAGTACAGAAAAAGAGGGAGACATTGACCAAAATGAAGAAAGAGGAAGAAACACAACAAAGGAGGGGGCTGGTTCTTTTTCGGGATCTCTCACTGTCTCTCTGAAAATAGGCACACAAGACTCCAAAGGGAGAAAAGTGGTCTGGGGCTTCTTCTTCGAGGGCGGTTTGACCCTTTAACCGGGGAGGGATGTCTTCTCTTTGCAATGGTAATGTTGACGTACCAAAAAGTCATGGATGTAGACTGATCAAAGAGAGATTACTGTATTAATTTCAACCGGTGAAAAACGACATTGGTAGGCATGATAAAAATGCAGCTATATATGGAGCCTTTGTGCCTCAGTACTTAAGTCGCTCTTGAAGGTCCCCCTAGCTCTTGTTCAAAGACTCTGGTCCATTTCGGTTCAAATATGGGGATGGATATAGTCCAATCTTTTGAAAACAAGACCATCTTAGTCACGGGAGCCACTGGCTTTCTCGCAAAGGGTACTCTCTCTCTCTCTCTCTCTCTCTCCCTCTCTCTCTCTCCCTCCCTCCCTCCCTCCCTCCCTCCCTCCCTCCCTCCCTCCCCTCTCTCTCTCTCTCTCCATGTATGAAGTATACTTAGTCACCAACTGCCATCATCAATTGACTGTCTCTCCATGTATGAAGTATACTTAGTCACCAACTGCCATCATCAATTGACTGTCTTTTTGCTAACTAAAATTTATTTGATTCTATATATCATGACGGCTTTGTGGAGAAGATGCTTCGGATTTAACCAAATGTCAAGAAAATGTACGTTCTTATGAGAGCTATGGACAAACAAGTAGCGACACGAAGGTTGCATGAAGAGGTAGAGAGATTCAAACTCTAATTATCCTTGGATAGTTAGATCCACTTTGTTCCAAATTGACTACAAAGAAAAGGTACACATAGGTGTGTGTTTGGAAAAATAATAATTATTAAGCAACCATTTGAGATAGCTAGTATAAGCACCTAGAGGGGGTGAATAGGTGTAAAAACAATTTCTTGAGATATGAAAGCGATACTAGGCAGACGATAAAAAGGAAGTTCTCTTTTGATTAACAAAATGAATTACGATCAAAGTAAAGCAAAGAGTAAGGAAGAGAAAATTAAACACAAGGTTTATAGTGGTTCGGCTTATTCCAAGCCTACGTCCACTCTTCTACACGACAGTAGGGGTGAGCGTGGTTCCCGGGTAGAACCGGGAACCGGAGAATCGAACCGCAGGTTCCGGTCCGGTTCCCGGTTCTAAGAGGACCGGTTCCGGTTCCCGGTTCCCTTTTTCTGGGAACCGGAACCGGTCAGAGTTTAAAAAAAAAAAAAAGAAAACCCTAGATTTCTCTCTCTCTCCCCTTTCTCCTCTCTTCCCCCACATGATTTCTGCCCATTCCCCTTTCTTTTCAGCCCTTTTTCCTCCTCACGTCACTTCCTGTCCCCTCCCCCAATTTTTTTCTTTTCTTCTCTCTCTCTTTCTTTTCACTTTCCCCCTCTCTCGGCCGAAACCCCCCCTCTTCTCCTCCTCTTCTTCTTCTTCTTCTTCTTCTTCTTCTTCTTCTTCCTCTTCTTCCTTCCTCTTGCTGGCTGCTGCTTCACCCACCGCCACACCACCGCCCCACGCCCTACTCAGTACTCACCACCACCTCTTGGCCACCGAACAACCACCACCCACCGCTCGTCCGACGAGCCGTCTCGCTGTTGAGCCCGACGAGCTGTCGCGTCGTCCACGCCGCCCCTCGCCGCCGTGAGCCACCGCCGCCGTCCCCAAACCACCGTCACCACCTCTTGCCGCCGCTCACTCGGCCGTCCGGGCGGCCGTTGCTCCCAACTGCCACCGCCTCCGCTAGAACCGAGCTCTTGGCCCCTTGGCCGTGGGTTGAGCCGTAACCGCCGCCGTCTTCACCGCGCCATCCATGCCGCCGTTAGTGCCGTGAGACTCGTGTCTTCGTTGCCATCGCACTACGAAAACTTTCCTTAGGTTCTGCAACTTACTGAACTCTCATTTGCTTTACTTTCATTGTAGTTATTTGCCTTGCGAGTAATCCAAGATAGAGTCCCTGGTATGAGATTTGTGGACAAGGCTACTGATGCAATTGTTCTGCAAATGTAGTGGTTAAAAATGGATAAACTTCTCCCTTTTTTCTTTGTTTATTTGTCTGTCTGAATAGTCCGCTTAATTTTAGAGTCAAAAATCAATATATCTTAAGTTGGTTCTGATATGAAAAATTGACATCCAACTGGGTAGTTGTTTGGCTCTTGAACTTAATAATAGTAGTACCTTGCTTGTCTACAGGTAGAGAGAGATTCAAAGTCATTGGTTGAACTCTTGAGACACATAGCCTTGGTACTGAAAATTTTAAAATTAGGATCAGCTGAGGCACAAGCTAATTATGTTTCCACATGGTCCGAAATGATCTCTGCTTGTGCTCAAGAGCTAAAGCATGGAGCCTCAATATGGAAGCAAGCTCTAGAGAAGAATGTTTCCAGTCAAATATTATCTGAAAAAGAAGGTATGTTATAGTTACCAAGAACGATAAAAATAGTGATGACTAGAGTTTCTTTGGGCCTCGAATTTGATGTGCTGTTGTTTTCACATCATTTAGGCAATCTGTATGTACTTGCCCTGGGAAAAGTTTACAGAGCAGTTGGAGTTCTTGGGGCCTCAGCCATGTTATACAAACCATGGATTCTTCTTAATTATAGAGATTTTTCTACCGCATCTGCTCTTTTAGATGAATGTACTACTCTATGGTCCAGTTCAGGCCTTGAAGAAGCTCTTCAAAACATATTTGATCCGCTAGAGTTCCAATATGAGGACAACGTCAAGGCTTTATTGGAGTCTATCAAGCATGTTTACACTCTCAATGCAGGTAAACTGTAGAAGGCTATTTTTTCTTATGACGAACCTGTTTGCCATTTGTCTTTGTTGAATCCAGGAACTATGCCAGGTATGTTAGTACTAAACATCAATCTGCTTTTTATTTATCAGGGGGTTCGTTCTGGTACAAGATCACCGTTATCACAAAAATTGTAACTTTAGTTATGCAAGTACTCGATCTGCTAAGGTTATCTATTGCATCTGAAGGCTGTTTTAAAAATAAAAGTTCTCAAATGGGATTCCCAAGTATTTTCCCTAGTCTTAGGTTGTCTCTTTTTATTCTCTTTTGTGGCAACATGGCATCTTTGGCTGGCTATATACATTGAACCTTTTGCTTGGAACCTTAATTTTGCTATTAAAATGCTGTTTGCTGTTGTTGAGCCAGGTATGAAGATGATTTTCTGGGACGAGGAGCAGTATTTTCTCAAACTTGCTAATCTATGGGCAAATTTGATCAGCCATCATCCTCCTAAAATGCCATCTATCAAGATTCATGGATCATGAAAGGGCAGGACTAAATCTCTCTGTTGTGAGGTTGCTTGTGCTTTGTGAAAAGAAAGATAACATATCCGAGTTTCCAGATGAAGTGAAGCTCTATTCTTTGGTTAGTTTGTTGTTTGATGCAGTTAAATCAATAATCAGATTATCAAATTTACTAGTCCATGAAATAATACTCATCCATTATAAAAACTTTATCAGTTCTTTTTTTAAATTATCCTATGATGATCTTTCACTTCTGTTGTAATATTTGCAAGATAAGTGCAGAGGGAAAGTTTCTCAGAAGAAAGATCGGTTCTGGTTCAGAAACTGCTGCTGCAACATTGCCGAGAGATACTCATGCAGCTCCACATGAAAGCTTTGTTACTAAAGTTGCTGAAGTTATTGGAAGCTGTAAAACAATGAGGGATATGGCTTTATTTTGGTGCGGGGTTGTTGTTGAGGTAAGGCTGAACTTTGTGAAGTGAACTATTTGGACTTTGCAAAAGAAAAATAGTTCACATTCTAGAACATTAAACACTTATGAGTATTATAGATTGTGTTCGTGTTATACTATCTTTTATGAATGACAAGTTTGTTTATTATTGCTGCATTCATTTCCATTTTTTTTTCAACTAAAAATGAAACCAAAAAAAAAAAAAAAAAAAAGAACCTGTTGGATCCTGGAACCGACCCCGGAACCTGTGACAGGGTAGGTTCCAGGTTCTTGGTTTTGACGGGTAGGTTCCAGGTTCCAAAAAATGAGGAACCTGTACCCGAGGGTAGGTTCCAGGTTCCAAGCGGAACCTGTAAGGAACCGGGAACCGCTCACCCCTAACTGACAGCCCACCGGCCGGATTTCACTATGAACAAAAGAGATGTTACAACAAAGTTCTCCCTTGATTCCACAGTGTAGATATTCTTCCACACTTCCTCAAGGTTTCTCATGAATATAGACTCTCTTTTGCGTACAAGATTTCGCTCAAATGAATTGACTAAGAACAAGGAGCTTCAGACTTTAGAATTCTTCTATCGTACCCCTTTCGAACAACTAGAACGTTTTCCTTATCTACTCCCTTATGCCATCATACCCATTGGCACTTACCAAATGAATTCCTCCAATCTACCCGTTGGACGGAATCAATTAGGAAGATCATTCGAGCTATTAAAGGAACATGTCGATAGCCCATCAATCATGTTCGCCCATACAATCAAGGTTTCGGTTTCCATAAGTAGAACCTTCCAAGTATACTTCACCAATCATCAGATCCTTAATCTCCGAATCAATCATGATCAAATAAAGGATTATGTTATGTCATATCCAGCCAAGATATCTTCTCTAGTCGATAAGATCACATCCTTAATGAAACATCCAGTTCTGGATAGCCTTTTTTCAACGGATTAGAAACTGTCAATAAGAGTAAACTTTGAGTCTTGAGTCTGGCTGTCTGGAGGTCTTCAAACTTTAAATAGTAGAGTATGCAAATCTTCAAACTAGACTGATGGAAACGTTTTGTCAGCTTCAAAACACTTCACGAAGATTTCTCCAACAATCTCCCCCTTTTTGATGGTGACAAAACTTTCCTGCAGATTTGGATAACTTTGACCTGCAAAACATTACTCAAACAAATATGGATATCTTATAAAGATAAATGGCTTAATGAATGATAACACTAGAATCTGCAACCACAGAAAATAGGTTAGTCTTGTATGTGATAAAGCCATCCATAAGATATCAGTAGCAGTCAAATCCAAATTTAAATTCAGTTCTTATCCAGACACAAAAGTAAAGTCAAACATCAAAACAATCCAAGTCAAACAATCCAAATGATTAAAAAGTCAAAGTTTCAAATCTTTGCATCTCTCCCCCTTTTTGTCAGCATAAAAAGGTTGAGATGAAAACGGAATAGAGTCAAGATTGCTTGGGAACACGAATAAGCTGGAAATCTCCCATTGAATGAACGATGCCTTCCAGCCTTTTCAAGTCTTCCTTCAGTTGTGCAACCTCCTCACCCTTAGCAAAGAGCTGAATCAAGAGAAAGGGCTTGGATCCGATCATTCAAGGAACCCGAAGAAGCTTGACATGCATTCTGCAAATTCTGAACTTCGCATCCCAAAGCATATATCTGACCTCGCATTTCCAAGAGAACATACAGAATTCTGCGAAAATTTGCTGAATTATCGGTCTGTGTACTGGCTTCGACACGATCTGATGGAGTAAAGGCAGACGATGGCAGATCAGCATAATCACGCAGATTTGGCGATGAAACATCATGTCCTTCCTCAGGAAATTGAGAGACATAAATGTCCTCTGGATCTGCTGAAGAGCGACTGACTCCCTCACTGGTAGCAGGATATGAGGACATTCCTCTTTTCTTTTGGTCTCCCCCTGTTTCCATGCCTTTAGGTGGAGAAGAGTGTTCCTCATGTTCTCCTTCCTCTTGATCTCTTTTCTCTTCTTCTTCTTTTTCAACTCTTTCCTTCTCAGCATCTCTTTCTTCAACTTCTCTCTCCTCCGTTTCTTTCTCTTCTCTTTCTCTAGTCCTCTGTTCTGAGTCTTTCTCTGGAGTAGAACGGCTCAGATTCTTCAATGCCATTGTAGAAATGGTGATGTTTTCCTCATCATCTTCATCCTCAACGATGAGAGTTCTTCTTTTCTTGGATGGAGCAACCATGGGCTCCTTCCCTTTTCTTTTTGCTGCAGAAGCGATTTGATGAGTTTTGACAAGAGTCTTCTTCTTGAATTTCTCCAACGCCTTGCTTAGTTCTTTCAGACGCATTTTAGTCACCATTTTCAGTCCCACCATCATATGATCACACGATCGAATACAGAGAATTTGTGGAGGTTGAATATTCAGATGTCTGAATAACTTCGTCACAAGACCTGGATAAGGAAGTTGACCTATGTCCTTCACCACTGCTCTATACATGTGGAACATAACAGTGTGAGGAAGAGAAAAATTTTTCCTAGTGATGATGGCATACATCAGCTTTGTCTCTGAACTTGAAACATCAGTCTTGGAAGTTGATTTCGGTCTGAGGCAATTGATCATAATCTTGTGAAGCAGAATGTTAAACGCACTCATCCTCAAGTAGGAAATCTTTTCCTCTGTTCTTCTATCCTTAACAAGTTCCAATGTGGCACGAGCAATAGAAACATTGATTGGTTGATATCTCCCTCTCTCAACCCCAATCACATCCGCCAACATATCCATATCCACCACAAAGTCCTGATCTTGGACACTGAAAGAAATTCTATTCGCATCCAAGAAGCTAAGATTCGAATAGAAATATGCAGTTAATTCAGCATGGGCTTCTGTGGTGTCAGAACAAAACTTCTCAAGTTGAAGAAAACTGAACTTTTCCGTTAAATTGACATTTACAGCATCAAGGAAATCAAAATCCACACTCCTAGGGTTTATCACCCCACGCTTCAACAATTTTGAGTATAGAACCTTCTGTTCCTTCGATCTAAACAACTCTGTCCTTTTTCCTCGAATTTTCGCTGCAACACCCATTCTCGGTTGAAATTGGCTGTACAATTTGTCATCATCATTCTCATCTATCGGATTAAATCCCCCAACACATGGATCACTTTGGATATTTGTAAGGGTTTCTTCAGCCAACCCTTTAGGAGCAATTCCCAAACATTCCACTTTTCGCAAAAAGATGTACTCATTTCCATATCTCTTGTCTTTGAGAAACTCATCGATGTAGTTCAATGGAGTACTAGTCCTTTTTAAGGCACGGTAAAACTTATAAATAAAAGAGGGCCTTTGAATTCTTACAGGATCTACGTCTTCAACGATTTCTTCCTCTTGTTGATGACCAACACCCTGTGGACTAGTTTGTGGAGAATGACGCTGCTGAGAATGTTATGGGCTTACTGCTGATTTGGAGACTCTTCTTCCTCGGTGAGATCGAAGTGCGTAGGCCCTTCACTCATGATGTAGCTAGTATAAACACCTAGAGGGGAGTAAATAGGTGTAAAAACAATTTCTCGAGATACGGAAGCAATACTAGGCAACCGATAGAAAGTAAATACTCTTTTGCTTAACCAAAATGAATTACGACCAAAGTAAAGTAAAGAGAAGGGAAGAGAAGATTAAACACAAGGTTTATAGTGGTTCGGCTTATTCCAAGCCTACGTCCACTCTTCCGCACTGACAGCCTATCGGCTGGATTCCACTATGAACAAAATAGATGTTACAAAGACAGCTTTTCCTTGATTCCACAAAGTGTAGATGTTCTACCACACTTCCTCAAGGTTTCTCACAAATATAAACTCTCTTTTGCGTACAAGTTTTTGCTCAAATGAATTGACTAAATAACAAGGAGCTTCAGACTTTGGAATTCTTCTATCGTGCACCCTTCTCGAACAACTTAGAATGTTTTCCTTATATACTCCTTTACGCCATCATACCCGTTGGCACTTACCAAAGGAATTCCTCCAATCTACCCGTTGGACGGAATCAATTAGGAAGATCATTCGAGCTATTAAAGGAACATGACGATAGCCCATCAATCCTATTCGCCCATATGATCGGGATCTCGGTTTCCATAAGTAGAACCTTCCACGAATATTTCGCCAATCAACAGATCCTTAATCTTCGAATCAATCTCGATCAATCAAAATGATTCCGTTATGTCATATCCAGCCAAGAGATCTTCTCTAGTCGATAAGGTCATATCATTAATAAAACATCCAATTCTGGATAGCCTTTCTTCAACGGATTAGAACTGTCAATGAGGATAGACTTTGAATCTTGAGTCTGGCTGTCCGGAGGTCTTCAGATTTTAAACAGCAAAGTCTACAAACCTTCAGACTAGACTGATGGAAACGTTTTGTCAGCTTCAAAATATTTCAAGAAGATTTCTCCAACAATTCATTCGTCGTGGTCCCCGCTTGCGATCCTCGAAGACTTTCTTGAAGACGATATCTTTCTTAGTCTTTGAAAGATTCCTTGCTTGACTTTCCCAAGAAAGATGACAACTTTATCGAAGATTAAACAATGGAAGAAAACAGGAATGGAAGATCGGTGCTCTTAGGGTTTTTGAAGAGTAAAGCGAAGAGGAAACAACAGTGCATAAACAGTTAAAAAGAGGCATACAGAACGTCATAAAAAAAAGTAAAAAGATGCATTTTCAAAAAATAACTGCATTTTTTCGAGAAAATAGTCATTTCAAAATAACTCTTTAAAAAAAAAAAGGAAACGTTGCAATAATCACGTCAATTAAAGATAGCAATAATCAAACATGGTTGATAATCATACATTTTCAAGATGAGATTCGAAAGAGAGAATAACTTACAGTCAAAGTCTTGTTTGTCTAAGTCCGAGAGTCTCTAGACTTTAACTTCTTCAAACCTCAAAATGTTGAGTCTGAAACGGATAATTTCAAATTGATTTTTCTCCAAAGGCTTTGTGAATATATCCGCTAGTTGGTTCTTTGAATCAACAAACTAAATCGAAATTTCTCCATTTTGAACATGATTTATAATGAAGTGATGTCAAATCTCTATATGCTTTGCTCTTGAGTGAAGAATTTGATTTTTGGTAAGATTGATTGCACTGGTGTTGTCGCAGTTAATCTCCGTGCATGAATTTTCAATTCCAAAGTCTCTTAGCTGTTGTTTTATCCACAGAATTTGAGAACAACAACTTCCGAGAGCTACATACTTTGCTTCTACTGTAGAAAGAGCTACTGTGCTTTGCTTCCTTGAAAACCAAGACACTCTCCTGCTTCTAAGTAACTGACAGGTACACGAGGTGATATTTCTATCAACTCTGCATCCGGCTAGGACTACGTCGGAGTATCCAAGAAGAGTAAAGTTCTCCATTTTTAGGATACCAAAGGCCGATACTTGAAGTTGAAGCAATGTATTTGATAATACGCTTTGCAGCACTTAAATGAGATTCTTTAGGGTTTGCTTGAAATCTGGCACAAATGCAAACACTAAACAAAATGTCAGGTCTAGAAGCAGTAAGATAAAGAAGTGAGCCAATGATACTCCTATATAGCTTCTAGTCGACTTCTTTCCTCCTTCATCTTTGTCTATTTTCAAGGAATTTGACATTGGTATATCAGCCTTTTTGCAATTGTCCAGTCCAAACTTTTTGACAAGTTCATTAGCATATTTTTCTTGATGAATAAAAGTTCATTCCTTCAGTTGTTTCACTTGAAGCCCGAGAAGGAAGGTTAACTCACCCATCATGCTCATTTCAAATTCATCATGCATAGTCTTAGAGAATTTCTTGCACAAACTTTCATTAGAGATCCGAATATAATATCATCAACATATATTTGAACTAGCACAAAACTTTTGCTTTATCTTTTGATAAACAGAGTATTGTCTACTTTACCTTTTACAAAGCCGTTTTGAATCAAGAACTTACTCAACCTGTCGTACCAAGCTCGAGGTGCTTGTTTTAAACCATATAAGGCCTTTTTGAGTTTGAATACTGAGTCTAGTTTCCTTGGGTCTTCAAACCCAAGTGGTTGTTCCACATAGACCTCCTCATGGATAAATCTATTTAGGAAAGCACTTTTGACGTCCATTTGGAATAACCTGAAATTTTTATGATAAGTAAATGCAAGTAATAAACGAATTGCTTCTAACCTTGCTACTGGTGCGTAAGTCTCGTCATAATCTATCCCTTCTTCTTGCGTATATCCCTTGGCCACGAGTCTTGCTTTGTTTGGTATGACTTTTCCTTTCTCGTCCATCTTGTTCTTGAAAACCCATTTAACACCAATAATAGATTTACCTTTTGGTTTAGGAGTTAACTCCCAAACATCATTAATGCTGAATTGCCTAAGTTCTTCTTACATAGCTTCAATCCAACTTTCATCAGACAAAGCTTCTTCTATGTTTTTGGGTTCTATTTCAGAAATAAGAGCCACAACACTAGACTCTTCACGCCTTTTGGATCTTATGCGAATTCCTTCATTAATGTCGCCAATAATAAGATTTTTGGGATGACTGGACTTATGCTTCCAATTGCTGGTTAATTTGTCAGGTTGATGATCACTTCCTTCACTTGAATTTTCAATAGTCATTTGTTACTGGTCCTTCAAAGTCTGAGCTGCTTCTTGCAATTTAGACTTTGTAGAGTCTGGAGCAGGTTTAAGCTCTTCAAGATGAGTCTGAATAGATTCATTTTGCATAGAATCTTGGAATTTGACATTCATTGATTCTTCCACAGTTTGAGTCTTCTTGTTGTAGACTCGTAGGTTTTGCTTGAGTTGAATATCAAGGAAGATGCCTTCATCGACTTTTCTTCAAACTTGCCAACTTCGATCATTTGCATTTTTCAATATAAAACATTTGCATCCGAACACATGAAAATATGAAACAATAGGCTTCTTTTCTTTGGATAATTCATAGTGGGGTTTTTTTTTTCTAGAATAGGCCTTAGAAAAACTCTATTGATAATATAACAAGCTGTAGAAACTGCTTCAGCCCAAAATCATGAAGAAATGTTGCTTTCGATTAAAAGAGTTCTAGCCATTTCTTGAAGCGATCTATTCTTTCTTTCCATAACTCCATTTTGCTCTGGAGTATATGGAGAGAACACATTCTAAAAACCAAATTCATCACAAAATTTTGTAAAATCTTGATTTTCAAATTCACCTCCATGGTCTGTTCTTATACTTAAAATAACATACCATTTTTTATTTTGAAACTTTTTAGCAAATTTTTCAAAATAAGAGAAAGTTTCAGACTTACTTGCTAGGAAATATACACAAGTAAATCGTAAGTAGTCATCCACAATTACTAGGCAATATTTCTTACCTCCAATGCTCTGTATTCTGGTTGGTCCAAAAAGATCCATATGCAGAAGCTGCAATACACGGTTAGTGGAAACTTGATTTATTGGTTTAAAGAAATTTCTTACTTGTTTTCCCAATATGCATGGTGTACATAGATCGGACTTTTGGTATGATAAATTGGGTAGACCACGAATAAGTTTCTTTGCTGAGATTTTGGCTATCTGTTTCATATTGATATACCCAACCTTTTGTGCCATAAGCTTGCTTCGTCTTGGATTGAGATTAGATATTGCGATTCATCTGGTTTCACATCCAAGAGGTAGATATTTCCATGTCTTCAACTCATGAATGACTGAGTAGAGTCTTTACTGGTTCCTGAACATATTCCCTCTTGAAAGTAGATTTTGAAACCGGTATCACACAGCTGACTAACATTGAGCAGATTGTAGTTGAGTCCTTCGATTAAGGAAACATTGATTATTGTGAGGTTTCCAATCTTTACAGTTCCAAATCCCACTATTCTTCCTTTGCTATTTCCTCCAAATGAGACTTTTTCACCATTCACTTGAACAAGCTTTATGAAGCAATTTGAATCTCCTGTCATATGTCTTGAGCATCCATTATCCAGATACCATTTTACATTTTTCTTGATAGTGACCTACATTTAGAAAAGAAACTCAAACTTTCTTTCATACCCATATTTTCTTGGGTCCATTGGTGTTAGTATGATATGCGATTTTTGCCCATACTTTCTTAACAGGTTTCCAAACCATAGGACATTCTTTTTCAAAATGATCTGCACTATTGCATTTTGAACATCTGAGAGCATTACAACCTACTGGTTTTACAAAGATTATTTTAAAATGATTTTTGTAAGCATCTCTTGTGGGTCTTTGTTTAATTCTTTCTTTCACTTTTGGAAAATCAATTAAAGGAATGGTTTCAGTAGTCATTCCCAAACCAGATTTGTTGAAATAAGGTCTTTGAACAGAAAGAATTTTTTCCAGTTTCTCAGATCCTATAGAAAATCTTTTAGAAATGTTTGAGATATTATTTTCAAGAATGCATTTTCTTTTGAAAGATTATCTTCACTTTCACTAAGAGAATAAACATTTATGTCTAAACATTTCACCTTTTCTTTCAAAGCATTTTCCTGTTGTTTTAGAGCAAAATTTTCTCTTTTGAGTTCAAAAATCTTTTTAAGAGAAGTCTTAAGGCTAAAACACAACTCATCAATGTATTTAGAAACTTTAATAGGGATTTTGAAGTTACTCACCTCAAATTCACTATCTGAATCAGATCCTGTCTCGGAGTTTGAATCTGAATCCGATTGTGCCATTAGACATATATTGGCATAATCATTATCACTTTATTCACACTCTGTATCACTCCAGGTTTCTGCTTTAAGAACCTTTCGATACTTTTCAGCTTTTCCTTTCTTCTTCCTTAGAAGAGGACAGTTGGGTCTGATGTGTCCATTTTTCTTACATTCAAAGCAGACTACATCTTTGTTTGATTCATCATCCTCAACAGACTTAGTCTGTTAACTTTTGAAAACTTTGTTTCTTTGGATTGAATCTTCTTCCTTTTCTGTTTAGCTTTCTGAATCTTCTTATCATGAGAGCAAGCTCCTCATCATCCATATTGTCTTCAGAATCTATAACATCATAATCATCATTGGATTTTAATGCAATGGATTTCTTACCTTTAGGGTCTTCGTCTTCATTGATTCGTTCCACTTCATAAGACTGAAGAGTCCCAACCAACTCATCAACAAATAGTGGCATGATTCTTTGGGTCTCTCTGATTGAGGTCTTTATGTGATTCCAATCCTTGGAGAGTCCACGCAGTAGCTTATTTACCTTGATGGGATCAGAAATTGGTTTACCTTGATTTTCAAAACCATTCACGATTTCTGTAAAACGACTAAACATGTCAATTATAGATTCTCCTGATTTCATTTTGAAGGCTTCGTATTGACCAAGGAGAATGTTGATTCTAGTCTCTTTCACTCGATCGGTTCCTTCATAGGTAATATGTAATCTATCCCAGACTTCTTTAGCTGTAACACAAGAAGATATTATGTTATATTCAGTAGGAGATAAAGCACAATATAAAGAATAAATTGCTTTTGCATCAAGAGCTTGTCTCTTGATTATCTCTTCATGAGTCATTTCACTAGACTCAACAGTATCTTTTCCTCTCTCTAAGACAGGTGCAGCTTTAGGAATTATTCCTTTTTCTACAACATCTCATTCCAAAGGATCCTTTGATCTTAGGAACACATTCATCTTGTTTTTCCATATGTTGTAATCCTTTCCATCAAAGTAAGGTGGTCTGGTATTGTTTTGCCCTTCTACCAGCATTGGAGCCAACATACTAGCCATGGATCTTTAACTCTGAAGTAAAACACTTCAACAAAGTGAGTACACGAGCTCTGATACTAATTGAGATAGCTAGTATAAGCACCTAGAGGGGGTGAATAGGTGTAAAAACAATTTCTTGAGATACGAAAGCGATACTAGGTAGACGATAGAAAGGAAGTTCTCTTTTGATTAACAAAATGAATTACAATCAAAGTAAAGCAAATAGTAGGGAAGAGAAAATTAAACACAAGGTTTATAGTGGTTCGGCTTATTCCAAGCCTACGTCCACTCTTCTGCACTGACAGCCCACTAGCTGGATTTCACTATGAACAAAAGAGATGTTACAGCAAAGTTCTCCCTTGATTCCACAGTGTAGATATTCTATCACACTTTCTCAAGGTTTCTCACGAATATAGACTCTCTTTTGCGTACAAGAATTCTCTTAAATGAATTGACTAAGAACATGGAGCTTCAAACTTTGGAATTCTTCTACCGTACCTCTTTCGAACAACTAGAACGTCTTCCTTATATACTTCCTTATGCCATCATACTCATTGGCACTTACCAAAGGAATTCCTCCAATCTACCCGTTGGACGGAATCAATTAGGAAGATCATTCGAGCTATTAAAGGAACATGTCAATAGTCCATCAATCATGTTCGCCCATACAATCAGGATCTCGGTTTTCATAAGTAGAACATTCCAAGTATACTTCGCCAATTATCGAATCCTTAATCTTCGAATCAATCATGATCAAATAAAGGATTCCGTTATGTCATATCCAGCCAAGAGATCTTCTCCAATCAATAAGGTCACATCCTTAATGAAACATCCAGTTCTGGATAGCCTTTCTTCAACGAATTAGAAACTGTTAATGAGAATAGACTTTAAGTCTTGAGTCTGGCTGTCCGCAGGTCTTCAGACTTTAAATAGCAGAGTCTGCAAATCTTCAGACTAGACTGATGGAAACATTTTGTCAGCTTCAAAACACTTCACGAAGATTTCTCCAACACCATTAATTTCGCGGAAAATAAAGAAAATGAATAATTTAGAAAATATTTTCCTATAAATAATTACTTGTATTGCATGAACAATATTTTCATCTTCTACAAAAATGCAAGATGAATTATTGTCAATAATGAATTTTTTTTTGTTGACTAATTATTTCAAACTATATAAATGATCATGTTTAGAAAAATATATTCCAAAATATTTGTTCTTCGTATGACAAACAGAGCCTAATAAAATGAAATGATGAGATTTACTTTCGGAAAAGAACTTGAATCGTTACAGGAGTAGCCATATTGTGGTCTATCTAACTGTTGGTACAATCACTTAAATGTGTAATTCCGAATTAATTCTACTCTATTTAACATGGAAAATGAAGGCAAAGGAAGAAAAAGAATATGAAACCTAAGATAAAAGATAAATTTTCCTTCATAACAACTCTTAATCTTTTCGCATCGCAAACAGCTCATACAGAAGAAGTTATTCGACATTTTGAGGGAAGAATGGGCAGAGAATTTCAACTCAATTGTGGAGAAATTGTCTCCAATTCCTGGAGATGTTTTGAGAATTTGGGAGTACACGATTTTGATTTGAGGTCGGAGATGTGGAGAGAAATAGACATAATTGTCAGTTCGGCCGTGACTACCAAATTCGACGAAAGGTGCGTGATTACAATCTTGCCCTGCCCACCCAATTTATAATTAGTTCAGATAATTCGTGGCTTTTTCTTCATGTTATTTATGTGTTTACTGCCATCTTTCTCCCGCAGATATGACATTGCACTAGCCGTCAATACATTTGGAGCTAAGCATGTTGCTGAATTTGCTGTAAGATGTGTCAACATAAAGATGCTACTTCACATATCAACTGGTTTGCGTTTTTTCGATTGTGGTTGTTCTTGATATTTTTGCAATTTAAATTAGCAGATGATAGGTTCCATTTCACCACCTGCTCATTTAAAAAGTAGTTTGCACTGATGATGTATCTTATGGAACCCTTTATTTTCAGCATATGTATGTGGCAATATGACTCGGATTATACAAGAATAGGCATTTAGTATGGGTGAGACACGCGACGGGTCAAGGAAGTTGGACGTGAAAGAAGAGAAACTCTTGATTGAAGAATTGATGAACGAACTTCGAGAAAAGAAAGAAATCACCATTGTTTTAAAGAATTTAGACTTGCAAAGGTTTGCTTGTTATTAATGAATTCTAAACAATGAAATCGATGATTAAGTCATTTGAAAATTACATCTTCTATTGTGGCTCTCAAACCCAAGCATCAAGTTAGACCACTACCTCAAGGTCAGCTTACACTTTTTTCGATTGTGGTTTTAATTCTGAAACCTATTGTAAAAGTGCTCATGCAGTTTTAATTTTTAACCTTTTTTATTAATTGAGTCTTAAGCTTTTTGTATTTGTGCAAATTCAATCAATCTACCCAATTTTGGCTAGAAATTATTGATATAGACATTGGCCGTTCTATGTGGTACAGCCAATGCTAACGTAGACAATTTTTCATAATATTTTTTTTTTTTTTTTTATTTTCTTCCCTTCTTCCTTTAACTCATCACCAAGAAAGAAAGAGAAAAAAAGGATAAAGAAAATTAAATAAATTAAATAAATAAAATTTTTGAAAGAATATCATTAAAATTGCCTATGTTAGCGCTGATTGCACCACGTAAGATAATCGACCTATTAGCGATTTCGGTCAAAATTAGTCGGATGAACTAAATTGGCACAAGTATAAAAGGTTTGGATTCCATTAGTAAAAAAAAAAAAGTTTAGTACTAAATTTGTACAATTGCAATAAGTTTAAGACTTTTTTTTGGTAATTCTCTTGCATCACATTGATACTCTTTTCATGAAAATTTGGGTCGTAAGAAATGTTTTTGATTGTACTAGAAGTTCTAGTGATAAACTCTTTACAAGGTACTTTCTCCAAGGATATGACCATAATATTCAGAGCTAAAACATGAGCTAGTTAGTTAAAATATGTCTGATCAATCAATTAATTTGTTTATGCACGTACCGGTATATAAAAATCTTCAGCAGTTCTTATCATTTTCATTATAATTGATGCGCAGGGCAAGGCTGCATGGTTGGCCAAACACATATACTTTAATGAAGGCAATGGGGAAATGATGATGCAGCATCATCTCAAACAAAATATACCTCTTGCTGTTATGAGACCCACAATCATAACAAGTACTTACCAAGAACCTTTTACTGGTTGGATTGAGGGTTTCCCTCCCAGGTTATCCTTCACAAAACTCTCTCTCTCTCTCTCTCTCTCAGGTTAGAACTTGACCATGCAAGTAGAACTGAGTCAAGTATCTGAGAGAATATTAACGCATTATTCATAAAAATCTCTTATTCTTTGTTTCCCTGCTGTGACTATTGACCCAGTTTTGACGATTCATTCGGAAGCTTTGAGAGCCACTGCCGCTAAGAGCGGAGTAGACTTGGAAAGCGTCATCTACTTTGATTCGAGATGGATCTATTTGGTCGACCATCGCAAGAAAACTCAATTTCCTGGAGTTGGCAATGCCTTCAAGCTCAGGTAAGCAATGATGCAGTTAATATAGTAGAATATTCTGGATGTGCACTAATCAGCATCGTGAACCGCGTGGATACTATTCTACTTTGTGGGCATGGATCAAGTGGTGTAAGACACATTTGTCATTATTTTCTGCACCACGTTTAATTGAATTGCCAATGGTATCGGAAGTCAAATAGAATATTAATATATTGTAAAAAATGATGTGCAATCAAATCTTCCCCGTGGAGAGTCTCGCACCACGTAGACATGTACCATCCCTACATTTGGGTTGTGTTTGCTTTGCTGATAATAAATAATTTTAAAAATATTTTCCTAAAATAATTTCTTGTATTGCTTTGAACAAACAATTTTTTTAATTGTTTACTAAAACATTTAAACATAAATTACTAGAGATAATAAAATATTTTCTAATTGGCTAATTATCCTGGGCAATATAAAAAATTACTTTTAGCAAAATGTTTTCTAAATATTTGTTTTTCACAAAATAAATGGAGCCTTAATAGTTTCAACTTTTCAGATAGTAGGATCTCTAACATGGTATAAATAGTCTTTAAACATATCAAAAATGATCTCCAATCAATTATTTCCATGACACCTATACATGGTGCTTCAGCTGATCATATATACAAATATTGGAATAATTATGCAAACTTTTTAAATATATTCTATAATATGAATTTGATCTTAAACTTTTTAATTAGATCAATAAATTCTAAATCTTTTGACTATTTATTAATGTAGTACTATCAGTCAATTTTAATAAAAAAAAATCATTGACATTGACAAATTTTGGAATTTTTAAAAAGTTTTCCTAGTGTTTTATTTTGATGGTGCTGCATATGGTCATGATGTATTCGATAGCTATAGTTGGCACTATAAAAGCTATCTATGTGTATAATCCTTTAACAATTCATTCATCAAGTTGCATTCAGTCGTTTGTATTTCTAGCTAGGATAAGGCTAAATAAGATATGACATGAAATATGAGGATTTTGGTATAATCTATCACTGTTTGGTGAATCGCAATTATAAAGCTGGATATTTTAATATCCTATCGTTTCATTATTTGATATGAACAATATATCATTATAAATAAATCTAAAAATATATAATAGAGATTGTAAGAATTTCTCACAACACTCTTGCTTACTTCATTGTTATCTTATTTTCTATATTCTTCCCTCTCTTTTTTATTTCTTTCCATGTGTTTTAATTTTTTTCCCTTCCATCATTCTTTAATAAAATATTATTAAACAGTGAACTATACTAATAAACCAAAAATATGCAATAAACATAAATATTGAATATAATATATTTAGGATAAAAAGAAATTTGAATATGGAAATAAAATAGAAAATTGTTGCTTTTGTGTTATTTTGAATGTTCTTTTTATATATTAGAATCTAGATATTTTTCAATTTTATTAATTTATGAATTTTTTTATTTGAAAAAATAGCATTTTACAATAAATATTAGAAATTCAATTTATCTTTATCTCATCTCTCCATGAGATTAATTTATCCAGACTAGTTTCCTCTTGTATCTAACTTTGTTTTGTTTTAAGTGGGAGCCATATATAGGATAGACATCCTATCATAAATTTTGTCTTGATAAGAAATTAGTTAATCTTTGGATAGCAAAATGATAGATCCATCTTTGTCATTGTTGACAAATTTTTTAAGTTTTAAATGTTTATGAACTTGCCATAAAACACAGGCAATCACAACAGGGCACGTCACATCAAGAAACCATAGAAGCCCCCACGAAAGCACTAATAGCAAATAGCAGCTATGGTCGAAAGGACACCACGCCGATGGACATGTTGATTGATTTGACTCGAGTGTACCCGGGCAAGAAATCTTATAACTGTTCGTTTATTGTCGTTCTGCGTAAAACAAAAGGAGAAGACTGCATTGTGTTTAACCATACTCCTTCTGGATTTGAATTGCTTGAGACCATTCCGTCTGCAAGGCTATAGTCTATTCTGTTACTAATTTTTTTGAGGAAAGATAGTCACAACCCTTTTGGCGCGATGGTAGTCACAACCCTTTTGGTGCGATGGGTTCTGTATTTTCTCCACCTCGGTCCGAATGGTTGTAAGTTATAGTCTCACAGATGCTCCGATGCCTAGACTTTATGCTCAGTCCAGTTTATCCATAAAGCAAAAGGAACTATTGCATGATAGAGAAGCTGTCTTTGTGTTAGGTTACGACCTTTTGGAGATCCTCTCCAAGATAACTTACCGAAGTTTTGCTGCATGCTTTTAACGAGTAATATCATAGTTAAAATAATTGATTACTCAACACAAAATGTGTATCAATGTTTAGTGTATATCTTGAAGGAGTTTGAACATCTTCATAAGTAGTTGATTAGGATTGCCATCGTTATACGGTCAGGTTGAAAGATCATGGGTAAGGTAGACGTGGAGGTGTAAATAACAATTCCTGGATGTAGTTGCCATGCATCACAAGGTAGTCCATATGAGACTACAGGTAGGGTGTCAATTCTTTATATTTTTGAGTCCTCTGCTTGGGTACGTTTGTGACATTACAAAATGTTTCAATATGTTTATAAATGCTTTTCATTGAAAAATAATGAAAATATGTTAATTTGTGTCAGTTTTGAGGTAAGCTGTGCTGAGTCATGTTGTATTAAGATTTCTTGAGAAATTCATGTCCTATTTGTATCATGATCTTACATTGTGTCAGGAAGAGCCTCTTTGTCTACAATTATTGTTGTCAGCAATAATGTGTATTGTGGCCTCCTTTGTCTACAATTATTGTTGTCGGCAATAATGTGTATTGCGGTGCAAAGGACGAAGGTGGAGACTCATGTTGAGATAAATTGAGCAAAAGGATGCTTCGATTAAAGGGGTCACAAATCTAAGAAAGGAGGCTCGCAAGTGGGGGGAAATATATTGAGGTGCATGTGTGTTATGGAGAGAGAATCCACATCATAGTAGAAATTTAAATTTGTTAATGAGTCCGTTTGGGCTTTCACTAATAAATCTCCTCAGGATGAGGTGGTGACTATGAATTGATCCAGAAATCACTAAGAGACCTATGATCACACTTGTGGCCAAAGAAAGGAAATAAGATTACAAAGTAAACGAGTTCACCATTAGAGGGAAAGTTCAAGGTAATGCTGGGATTTTCTTTCAATACCATACTAGGCTCATGGACGAAGTTTACTTTTTAGTTCTAACCAGTCGAACAAGCAATGAAACATATGTAAAAAATTTGTGTCTTTTTGCGTGATTACTTTATACCTAGCATCATCAATATCGATTCCTCAAATAAAAGTTGGCACTATACATTACACATTGTGCAACCAAAAAATATTTTATGAACTGATAAGTGTAGTTCAGGGCGTGCTGTAGTTTTTACCTATACAAATGTTTTATAGAAATAGGATGACCAAAGGTCTATTGATCAGAATTACACTTTCATGAGTGTTTTCATTATAACTATAGTTGTTTTACTGGCAGAGGTTTCGGGAAGCTCTCTTAGGGCCCAATACTTTTGTACTTCACCCACTTAACGAAAAATAATCTTACAAAGTGTTTAGACATATGGCGTGGCGTGTATTGTTCAATTAAGATCTACTTATTTAGCAATCGTCGCTTTTCCCAGATGAAGTTTTAACTACAACAGCCTGTTTTGTATGGATAAAAAATTCACGATAGTTTCTGTTTATAGCAGGCCACCCACGCAGTTTCTCTTTTAATGAGATTTTCAAGAATGATGTTGACATATCAATGATTTAGGCAATTAAATAGCAATGATCCCTTAAGAGTTACATCAAACATCACATCATATTGACTTTTGCAGTCGAAAAATTGCATCGATTGCTACGGTGATCGCGGGTATAAATAATCAACCGGAAGATGGACCATTTGCCTCAGAAAGTACCACGTCCAAATTCTCTCTCAATTTCCAAACTCGTAGGATCGAAAATTCATTTGCGATGGAGTCAGAAATAGTCCGATTTCTAGAAAACAAGACAATACTAGTTACTGGCGCCACCGGTTTCCTAGCCAAGGGTACTCTCTCTCTCTCTCTCTCTCTCTCTCTCTCTCTCTCTATACACAGTATATTTATTTATATAAATCAATCCAGTACACTCATGGGCGAAGGCTTCCTTTGGAGACAGAAAAAAGAAATGGGATGCATGCGTAACGCATGCACACCACACGTCTGCGGGGGTTATGAGCATATTTTGTTATAATGTGTATTTCTCTTGTTATTACGATCTATTTTCTAAATAATAATTTATTTGAGACGCACATAAATATTAAAAATCGTCTTGTTCCCAATTGACATGTTCTTGTTTGTATTTATTGTTTTGACACAGTTTTTGTGGAGAAGATACTCCGAATTCAACCAAATGTGAAGAAAATGTTCCTCCTTATTAGAGCTACGGATAAACA
This sequence comes from Eucalyptus sideroxylon, assembly GCA_014182405.2. Lineage (NCBI taxonomy): Eukaryota > Viridiplantae > Streptophyta > Magnoliopsida > Myrtales > Myrtaceae > Eucalyptus > Eucalyptus sideroxylon. Next base: position 31,785,395 of record CM024555.2, on the reverse strand, counting down.
ATCAGCTGTACGTCGGTTACATGAAGAGGTAATAGGTTTCCAGATAAACCCTAAATTGGGATTGGCATGATAAAGTTGGTTCTTGTTTTATATTCGTCATAGCATTTGATTGAGCCGTTACTATTATCTCCCTAGATAGTGATAGAATGAGAAAAGTATCAAAAAAGTCATAAATATATTACATAAATCTTTCAATTGCACTAATTTAGTTCTAGACCTTTTCGCATTAGTATAAGTTCAATTCATGTAGTCAATTTATGTTGGAAATTACTAACATAAACTCTAGCAATTCTACATGGCATGATTGTGTTAATGTGAATTTTTTAAAAAAAATTTTTAATATTCTTTTTCTTTTTTTCATTTTCTTTACCCTCTTGGCCACTGAGGGCCTCTGCACTCTCATCGACCCTAGGCAAGGGAGCCGCGACCCTCGCTTGCCATGGGTGAAGGCCACGATGCCTTGCCTAGACCAAGTGAGGGAATCACAAACCTCGCTTGGATCTAGGCAAGGGCCCCATGTCCTTGTCAAATGGCCTCACCCGCTACGATCGAACGCCTCTGCTCCCTGACTTGTGGCCGACAAGGGCGTAGAGGCACTCACTGGCCAATAGGTGACCCTTGTTTGAATCTAGGCGAGAGCCAATGACCTCGCCTACGGCCAATGAGGTTGTGTCATGTAGGATTAGCATCCACCTCAACAATTTTTTATTTAAATTGGTCGGATTGACTGAATTGATATCAAATGCGAAAGGATTTAAGATTAAATTGGTTCATTTGAAAGATTTATTACTAAATTAATACTAATATAATAGGTTTTGGACTTTTTTTTTATACTTTTCCCGTGATAGAATGGTGCTTACCATTCTTTAACATATACGATGAGAAGTTACTTTTGGAACCTCATGTGGGTTTCCTTATGTTTTAATGCATATATAATGGTTTGCTATGGTAAACTTTCAAGTATATTTATGGAGTTAAATAATGGAATATATCGGGTACACATTCTGTGTTTTTTTTTTCCTCGCTATAACAGGGCGAAGAATAAAAATGTTCTCATTCTTTTTGGCTTGAATAAAAATAAACCTGAGATGTTATCGTTAAATCTCACTGACACTTCTTTTACCCAGGGATGCGTATTATATCCTGAGACACAACTACACGCTCTTACTACCTTTTGAATTTTATAAAGAGTATTTTGCACATTATACATATGTTCTAGATGAGGTCTTATATATTGAGCACATCGCGAACAGCTCCTACAGAAGAAGTTATTCGATGTATTGAGGGAAAAATGGGCAGAGAATTTCAATTCAATTGTGGAGAAATTGTCTCCAATTCCTGGTGACGTTTCTTGCGAGAACTTGGGAGTGCATAATTTTGATTTGAGGTCGGAGATGTGGAGAGAAATAGACATAATCGTTAACTCCGCCGCAACTACAAAATTTGACGAAAGGTACATAGCGATAATTTTGCCTTTGCCGCTCAATTTATAATAATTCAAATGGTTCGTTTCTTTTTCTTCATGCTATGTTGTGTTTACTGCCATTTTTTTCCCGCAGATATGACGTTGCACTAGCTGTCAATGCATTTGGAGCGAAGCATGTTGCTGAATTTGCTGTAAGATGTGCCAACATAAAGATGCTACTCCACATATCAACTGGTTTGTGATTGTCGATTGGGGTCCTTCTTGATACTGCAACTCAGCTCTCTACCGCACGTCATTGAGAACACCAAATCAAATTATCATCATCATCAGCATCAGCATCATTATCATTTTGTTTTAGTATACATCAAATTAAAGAAAATTTCAATAATGAAGCTTGATGGATAAATATTACATACAATCGCCAATAGGAGGAAACATTTAATCACTATTTCTGGTTTTCGTCAATTATAGTCCATGTTTATCCAGGAAAGCGGGATATGTAGAACCGAAACACCATGATTCGTTATCTTTCTTCCGGTTTTGTTTTTATACACTGACGGTGCAAAAGAAACCCTTATACATGATAAGCTCAAATGCTCACACGTATTCCCTTTTCATATTTTAGCAACTAAGTTTATTCCGTTAGCAGGTAAGACATTTTTTTTTTTTTCCAAAAGTACTTTACACTGACAGTGTATATTATAGAATTGTTTATTTTCAGCATATGTATGTGGCAATATGACCGGAATTATACAAGAAAAGGCATTTAACATGGGTGAGACGCTCAACGGGTCAGGAGTATTGGACATGAATGAAGAGAAGCTCCTGGTTGAAGAATTAATGATCAAACTTGGAGAAAAGAATGCTTCAGAAAGAGAAATCACCATTGCTTTAAAGAATTTGGGTCTGCAAAGGTTTGCCTATTATTAATTGATTGCAATCAATGGAATTGATGATGAAGTTAATTGGAAATGATGTCTTTAATCGTGGGTGTCAAACTTTGAGCTATGAGTTAGACTACCACTTGGTTTGATAACCAGGCTCTACAAAGAGGCAGAATAAAAATGTGAGAGAAACATAGTTAGAGTAGGACAGATAAAAAGAAGAAGAAGAAGAAGAAGAAATGATTGTCACCTCTAACTTGGCTTACCCAATGTTCATCTCTAAGGTTGATCGTATCATATCGATACCCTTTTCATGAAAGTTTGGGTTGTCAAAAAATGTTTTTGATTGTACTTTAAGTGAATTTTAACAAGTAAACTCTTGGTGAGGTACTTTATCCAAGGATGTGACGATAGTAGCAACAATCAAAACATGAGTTAAGTAGTTAAAAAATATGATCGATCAGTCAATCCAATCATATACTTAGATAATAGTATATAGACCAGTATCCATGATTTCGATATAATTAATTCGCAGGGCAAGGCTCCATGGTTGGCCAAACACGTACACATTGACGAAGGCGGTGGGGGAAATGATATTGTGGCATCATTGCAACCAAATTACACCACTTGCTTTTATAAGACCCACAGTCATAACAAGCACTTATAGAGAACCTTTTGCCGGTTGGATTGAGGATTCTTCTTTCAGGTTATCCTTTAAAATCTGTCTCTCATAATGAGATCCATCAATCGAGCTGTGGAATGAAAACATAGTTTAATATGTAAGAATATTGCAAATCAAACTTGTATTTGTAGCAATAACTTCCAAGTATAATAATACACTCATAGTTGGTATAATTTTCTCAATATCACTCACTTTAGATCTCTAGTATTACTCGTGACATTGTGTCTTGAAAGTGATATCATTGTCATCCCTGAATTGTTAGATGTTGGATTTAACTTAGTAACTAAAGTGAACTAAAAAGAAAGTTCATGGATAATTCATCGAATAAAAGTTAAGAGACTATTCATGATCTTACTTATTGTCTCTTTGCAAAATGCAAGCTATTAATTGACAAGAAAACCAAGAAACCGTATTTCTATTTTGTTGTTCCAATTGCTAGTTAGCAATACATGGTCATTGAGAAGTTGTGGGACAAGAACATCACAAATAGCATAACTTTCTTACATGCTCATTTTGTGTTATAACATTTTAATCAATCATTTAAATAGCATAACTCTTTTATGATTACTTGAGTGTCATAACTTTCAAAAGATATTCACTTCAAGTGCTATAAGTTTTTATGCAACGTTGGATTTTCCAATTAGGAAAATTGCCAACGTCACTCAAGTGAATGTTTTTCAAAAGTTATGTCATTCAAGTGATTGATTGAAAACTTATGATACCAAAGTGAGTGTCATATCAAAGTTATGACACTTGTGATGTCATTTTCCCAAGAAATCATATAGTCTTGAACAAGTGCATCAACAAATGGATGCACCATCTTTTTTAGGAAATCAACTCCATTTTGAGGTTAAGAGGAGAATTGCAAAGAGATTTCTAGAATTTCAAAGATCAGCGTCTCATTTAGAGTAATCTTCATCAAAAGAGTAGAGGAAGTTGGTAAGAAAGCACGAACGGGCACATCTTTTGCTGCTTAAACTTGGGTTTTATTTGATCAATTATAAAGTAAGACCTTAGTCGTTGACAAGTAACCGCGGGACGTGTCTTGTTAATATAGTATTTTGTTGCTTAACAAGCGAGGCTTTTTCTCATGTACTTTTTATTTCTTTGGAAACATATGATGATGCAGAACAATCGACAGCATTGCCATCAATTATGGTAGAGGAAGACTGAAATTCTTCCTGGGCAATCCTGATACAATAATCGACACGGTAATAGCCGAGCATTAACCGCCATCAAAATGCCAGGATTATAAGCATCCCAAATGTTGCATTAGCTATAAATAATTGATTGTGTACTCCTCCTTTTATGAATTGGTATGTGAAAATTAATCGGAAAGTATTGATAGTTATTGACACCAACTACAACTATATTGTGCAAATTGCACATACATACACATATAGAATTGTTCATATATAAATATGTTTTGACGAATTTCGATATCAATATGGAATTTCATCTCGTGCAGATACCAGTAGATATGGTGGTAAATGCAATTATTGTGGCCATAGCGGTGCATGCTAATAAGCCTAATTCAAACAAGATTTACCAAGTGGGTTCCTCAAGGAAGCATCCTTTGACCTATTTAGATATTACAGACATCGCATGGAGTTACTTCAAGGATAGCCCTTGGATCGATGAGAATGGGGAGCCGGTCCAAGTTCATAAGCTTGGAATTATGGAAAGCATGGCCAGCTTCCGCAAGCACTTGAGACGTTACATTATCTTAACGAAGGTCAGTCCCAAATGGCTTAAAAAGTGAAGATCAAATTGGTCACGGAAACTTAATGCAATAATTTTAAAACACGTAGAAAATTGAATATTGCCCAAATATCTGAAAGTCTTTATCTTATAATAAGTCTACATATTTAAGTCTACATATTTCGTTCTTTTATGATATAAGTGACAAATTAATGAACATATCCCCAAAATAATCAGCTGATTTGTTTCAAGCGAGAATATCTTTTAATATGTTCTCAAGATTTACAGCTCTAATTATTTTACTTTCATTAAATGGGAAATAGTTGAAACTTTTCAAAACATACATTATGTATTATAACAAATATAAAGTTTGAATAATTTTTTTAATAATCGTGAAAACGTTAATGCATAGATTCTTTGTTGATAAATTGAAAACTGTGGGGCCCTAAGTAGTAAGAGTTACAACATACAAATCAATCGACATGCGTATTCCAAAATATATATTTTAAAAAGGGACTAGCATCTAAAAGTAGCTACTCAATGTTATTTCGACTTCTTATTTTGTATTTTCTTGGATGAAGGTGCTGAAAGTAGCTAGCTCCATGTTTGGCGGGCGTCTCCAAGGCCTGCATGCTGATCTGCACAAAAAGGTCAACGCTGCTGTGCGATTGGCAGAACTCTATGAACCTTATGCATTCTTCAAGGGCATGTAAGCTGCAATGCATTGACCAGTTTGCATGCAGAGTACACCAATCAATAACCTTCTTGCCGTTATAAAAAATTTCCAATGAAGCATATAAATATCAAAACATGCAGTCACCTTTTTTTTTTTTTTTTTTTTTATTCGGAGATCACCCTCATGCAGTCACCTTTTAGCTTAACCATTTAGAATAAATAGTTATGATCTTATAAAATTTCTGACATCAAGGTAAATGTTTTAAGTCTTTCAAGGTTCATATATACTTTCCCATTTATATATTTTCACACCACAATCTTAACGTAAAAGTCCAATATAAAGGTGTGAGGAGTATTAAAATGGTTTAAATATTACTACACTTCATCTATTAGCTTAAATTTTGAAAACAATTGTTGTTATTTACAAAATTTCATGATATCTTATTCTTTTTTTCTTTTTCTTTTTTTGACCCAGCTTTGATGACACAAATACGGAAGCTTTGAGAGCCACAATCTCTGACAATGGAGTAAACTTGGAAAGGGTATTCTACTTTGATCCGAGATGTATCGATTGGGAGGACTATTTCAAGGGAATTCATTTCCCTGGACTGGTCGATGCCTTCAATCGCAAGTGAGCAATGATGCAATTAATATGTTGTTTGGGACATGTAATACTTAACATTATGACATGCGTGTTCTATTCTATTATGTATGGAAATAACTCACGGTGGTGTAACACACGCATCTGTTGTTATTTCTGATGTCATGGATTGAAGTGCCAATCCTGTTGAAAAAGAAATAAACTTCAAAGTTTAAACGTATCGTTAAAGATGTGTCCATTTCCAGAAAAGCTTTCGACGAAGAGCGTCGCACCACCTAGACATGGGGTGTTGATTTGGTCTCATGTCTCTGATGAATCATTCATCGACACCGTTTTTCTAGTTTGACATGCCTTATAGTCTAGTCTCATGTTCCTCCATCTAGCTTGCAAATGAGACAGAATATTAACTATCTTAGATCATTTAATCTCTTCCAAATGATGATTTGTTCTAGCAGCAACTCCATTCTGCTATGAAGTGTTTGGAGAAGTAAATTGTTGATGTATCTTGGATTAGAGAAGAATTTTAGACAACTTGTATGGGGGTGCCCTTTCTCGTTTGTAGCACCTGAATTTTGCAAATCTCAATTCTTATGATCTTCGCAAATACTAGGGTCATGAAATCTATGATATTGATATGATCAAAACCTTAAAACTACACTAGAATCGCCACTAATCTATGTAGAAAACACCTAGGTCAATTGGCCTCCTAAAGCCTCCGATAGTGTCGAGAAAGTCAAGCTACCTAATTGACATGCAAAGGAAACTCTCAGGCACATAAATTCTGATGACCATTTAAGCATTCATTACATAGAATTACATACAAATATTATGAGCATTTTAGTTAAGCCTATATAATATTGAATTGGCGTTGATGGACCAAAGCAAGGGGGGTTATGAGTTTAATTGAATTATCAGAACTATGGTCAGGACAACAAAATTTAGTTGAGCCCATTGGAAATTAATAAGATTGCTTATGCACGGTATATCATCATTGGAATTATATGCAAGATATCTTAATGATATAAACTAGGAAAGGTGAGGACGTATTCTCCTTAAAAGAAAGCTTAGACTTACTCCTATATATATACACACACGTTAGAAAAGAAAAAGGACACAAAGAGAGCACGAGAGAGGAGTATCAAAATGGCATAATATTATCACGCTGCGCTCACAATATTTTATTTTTATTTTTATTTTTTTACCAGGTTTGAGGATGCAAATATGGAAGCTTTGAGAGCCGCAACCTCTAACAATGGAGTGAACTTGGGAAGTGCCTTTTACTTTGATCCGATATGTATCGACTGGCAAGACTATTTCGAGAGAGCTCATTTGCATGGAGTTGTCAATACCTTCAAGAGCAAGTGAGCAATGATGCAATTGATATATTGTTTGCGACATGTAACAGTTGAGAATATGAACTACAGTGGTCTATTCTATTATATGTATACATGGATCATAGTGGGGTAACGCATGCATCTGCTGTTATTTTTGGTGTCATGTTAGATTGAAGCGCCAATGATTTTGAAAAAGAAATAGACTTACGGATTAAACACATTGTCAAAGACGAGGTCCATGTCCATAAAAGCTTGCGATGAAGAATGTCACACCAACTAGGCAGGGGGTTTTTTGATCGATCAATACGTCAATGTGATATTCCTTCACTTGATAGTTTAAACTCTTTTGGTTAGTACTCTTCCACAAGGCATCGGGGTGTTGATTTGGTTTTATGTCTCTGATGAATCATCATCCACGCTTTCTTTCTAGACTGACATGTCTTAAGGTGTAGTCTTGTCTTGCTTCATCCGGCTTGTAGATTAGAGGCAATGATAACAATCTTGGATCGTTTAATCTCTGTCAAATGCCAATTTGTTTTTTCAGGAACTCCATTCTGTTGTGGGATGTTTGGACAAGTAAACTATTGTCGCATCTTTGATTAGCGTAGAATTCTAGATAAGAAAACCCATGCGTGTTCTATCTCCTTTGAAAACCCTCAAATTTTGCAAATCGGGGGTTGCCAACTGAATAGCATCCTATTTTTTAGGATCTTCCCATACTAGAGTAACCAATAATCTATTTAGGACAAACCTAGGTCAAATTGGACACCTAGAGCCCCCGCTATCGTTGGGGAAGCCAAACTACGTAAGTCCATGTGTAAAGGAAACTAATCTAACAACTTAGAGATTTTAGGTCAGGAGGATTGATGGTGTGTAATATGGATTAGCATTCCAACACGCCCTTTTGAATACTGTAATCCTATTTTTGGTTGAATCCTAAATCATGTTGGGGTTTCATGAATCATGTATAGGTAAAATTTAACAAAAGTACGCAGTGGAAACAAAGATGATATATTTTATACATGATTCTCCAAAGGCGTTGTTCGTGCGTTTTAATTAAAAATCTGAATGTAAAAAGAGAGTTAAACGAATTACTTCTTGAAGCGCGCTTTAAACGAATTGGTTCAGATATTCTTCAGTTTGAATCCCACAAACGTCGAACCTCTAGTTCAGACACACTAACAATAGACGTCGAATGGAAAAAAAAAAGAACTTTCGGATAATCATCACTATGATCGTACTAGCAATCTCATGGAGACAATCCGTTATATCCTTGATGTATTATAGTCACGGCCCGAACAAGAGAACACTCTTCTTTCTCGCATCTTGAAATTAAAAAAAAAAAAACAAAAAAACAAGAACACGAACGTTTTACTCTATTTTCAGCAACCTTTTTTTCTCTGTCCTCAATGCAGCATTTTAAAATGAAAATGCTTGAATCAGCAACGGTTGCTGATCGAGGGGACGATCAGATCGTTCGTTCATGCATGACTTCGTGCATGATGGTCAACGGTTGCTGACCATCCAAGTTTCATGCATGTGCTTCATGCACATGCAGGAAGCTTTAAATTTTTTTATTAAAATTAATTGATTAATTAATTAAACGAATAAATAATTAATTAATCAATCCCCTTTAAAAATAAAAAGAACATAATCTTTATATGTACATTTTGGAATACATTAACATATATTCACTTTAGGCATGTATGTGTATCATATGCAAATAGGCTCGTGACTATAATCATTTAATTTAATTTCAAATTGACACAATTCGATTGCAGTAATTGCAAACACATTTGCAATATTATTTCTCTCTTGTTCCACGTTATCCTAATTATTTATGGTATGGGACATCCCTAGGTTCATTACTAAGCTGATAGTAAGACTTGTACTAACACATTAAGTATCTCAAAAGAATTAATTGTCCCAATTGATCTTTAGGTCCTACAAACCATGATTGACATCTAACAATATGTCATGGCTACTTAGATAGTGTGAATGTTTTAAGAACATAATGAACCTGTCAGCTTTGGCTACAGTGTAATTTAATCCATCTGTCTTACTATGTTCCGATCAAACAAAGACCATGGAATATTTGTCAAGTCACAAATTCGATCATATGTACAAATCTAATTAACATGCATTTTATTCGAGACATAAACAATTTATTCTTGGTTACAATCCTAGTCGAAAATTTCAATGCAATGTCATAATTAGATCGCATATGACATTATTATCATACCGTGCATGTAACAAGGAGACATGTTCCATATTGCGCACACATGCAACTTCGTATATAAGCAAACTATGACCATCAAGTATAAAGACGGATTAACGACCTGGCATTACATGCACCTGTGAACCATAGTTGTTCGACACACAAGTTAACACTGTGCCTCAGGTTTAATGATTATCTACACAAGACCAAAGCATGAACAATTAGATATTGACCACGCTAAAAGCTTCTATGTCGCTAACTATTCTATATGTGTCACGTTCAATGAACTTGTTTAATATAAACACATGTGTTCTAACTCAAGCATTATAATACCAAATGACATGTGACTCATCATTTCCTTAAGTATCTAATACTTAATGGCAAAGTTAATAACACACCGGTCTCAACGGATTATTAATACCCACTCAATAATCCATCGATTAGGAACAATTTAAAGATTCAATCTAACTATGAAACTGTCACATATATTCCCAACGTCTCAATAATAGATCTAGTTTCAACTGATCTTATGGAATCATTCATAAATATAAAATAATTGGACAAATGAATGAATACGTCATTGCCATTAAATAAATAATAATAATGATAGTACAACTGAAATCCCTAACATGTAATTATTACATAGTAGCTTTAGGGCATACATCCAACAAATCATTCATAAATAATTTCCTAACTTTTCATGATGTTGTATTATAGAAATTAAAATATTGTCAACACTTATTCGGTAATGTTATTGATTAACAACATTATTTTACCATGTCGAATCACAAATCCATGTGTTTGTGTGAATGCAAACGAAATGTCAATTTGCAAGACACGCAAAAAAAAAACTTTAAACTCAACATGGGAATGTCATAACGAGCAAGTTGGATTCAACATGGATAACAAAGATTCAAACATGAGATTGAAGATGATGCTATTCCAATTCAACACGACATAGCAAAATTGATTGCAAACATGACAGGAAAAATGACATAGTACGACAACTTCACATATGACATGACACGATAAATTTATAATTTTAAACATGATGAGGAAAATACCTAATATGACGATAATCACATGCAATATGCCATGACAAATTAAAAACTTAAAGAGGATGAATGAAATGTTAATATTCACATGTAGCATGACATGAAAAATTTAAAGTTCAAATATGACAGAGAAATGACATAATATGACAGTATTCACATGTAGCATGAAATGACAAACTCGAAATTAAACCACAAGGAGAAATGAAATGACATGGTAAACGCACATGCATCATGACATGAAAAATTCGAAATTCATAACATAGGAGAAATAGACATGATATGATAATAATCAGTTGTAACATGTCATGGCAAATTTCACGAAAGAATGACTGGAAAAGGCATGTGGGAATACGACCAGAGTTTTACGAAAAAAGGGATTTGGCATGAGTGAGACGTTAAATGGGTCAAGAAAACTGGACACGAATGAAGAAAGAGCTCTTGATTGAAGAATTGAGGATTTAAGTTAGGCTCCGTTTGCTTTGCGAAAAAATAAAAGGAAAATTTTCAAAAAAGTCGTAAACGTATTGCAACTTTGCCAATTTTATGAAAAGCTTTTTAATTTTACCAATTGAATTCTAAAGTTTTTCACACTTTGTAATTGAGTTCATCCGATCAAGTTTCATAAGGAAACAATGACATGGATACTGAATGTCCTATATGGCATGGTCCACGCTGATGTAGAATTTTTTTTATATATAATTTTTTGTATATTTTTCAATTTTTTTTATTTTTTACTTTTTTTTTTTTAATACTTTTTTGTTCTTTTTTGTTTCAATGAGGATCATTGGCAACTCTCCCCAATTGCAAAGGCCTCGCCCAATTTGGGCGAGGCCATTGTGACCTCTCTAATTTGAATGAGGTGGCCTTTGCCAAAATCTACAAGGGCCTTTGCGCCCTCATTCGTAGCTAACAAGGCCTCAAAGGCCCTTGCCCATGCGATGGCCTTGGGCAAGGGCCTTCGTGGTCCTACCAGTCAAGGACGAGTCCTTTGCGGTTGGCAAGAGTCACTAATGACCCTTGCCAACACGAAAAAAAGAATAATAATAAAAAAAAAGCAAATAAAAAGGGAATATAAATTAGAAAAAATAAAATTATAAAAATGAAGAAAATTGAAAAATATTTTATATTATTATTGATTGTCTGCATTAGTGTCGATGTGTCACATAGGACGCTTGGCATCAATGTTGTGATTCTTGGCCAAAATTGGCCGAGTAGACTCCATTGGCAAAGTGTGAAAATATTTATGACTCAATTGATAAAATTGAAAAGTTTATGATTTTATAGGCAAAAATGTAGTAATTTTAGGACTCCTTTGATAATTTTTCCAAAAATTAATTATTTGGAAAACATTTCCCTAAAATGATAAGTTGCATTGCTTGCAAAAATTAATGAATGAAAAATATTTTCATTGTCCATAAAAATATTTAGACATAAATTGTTATCAATAATTTAAAAAAAGTATTAACTAATTATTTTGGGTGATATAAAAGATTATTTTTAAAAGAATATTTCCCAAATCATTCATAACAATGATTTAGAAAATACTCTCCTATAAATAATTGATTTTATCGCTTACAAATATGAACAAGCAAATTTTTTTCATCATATAGGAAAATATCTAGAAATAAATTGTTATCAATAAAAAAATTCATTGGTTAACTATTTCAATTGCTACAAGCAATTATTTTTAGGAAAATGTCTTCCAAATTATTCTTTTTATAGGAAACAAATAGAGCATAAAATCAAAATATGCATAAGAAGAGGAGGCCACCATGAATTTGGGTCTGCAAAGGTTTCTTTTGTTATTAGTTTGTAAAGGATAACAATGGGGTTGATGATTTAAAATAAGAAGAAACCTTTATCAGCCGAAATTAAGATAACAACATCTTTACCGATAGAAATAAGATTACAACTGGATTTCATGCAGCAAATCCCTTCTCGATGAATGTTTTCAATGTTACATGCTCATAGAGAATGGTGTTGATTCTACGACAATGTCTTGTAAAACTTAGCATAAGATAAGACTTGCCTTTTGATTGAGTTTACTAACTGGTTCGATAAAATTACAGATATCTAAGGTTGAGTGTCCAGACTTATTAGACAGTCTTAATTCAAAATTTTGGTCGCAAAATCTTGAGAAGATTATTTATCTTAGGTCTGATTGATATGATGTCGATTGATCTAACTTTGGTTGGTCGGAGTCTTGGAAATTACGTGAATGACCACATTGCCTTTTAGCTTGTGTCTTCATTGCTCGCCGAATGAATCTTGTATGGCAACATGACTTGTATATATTAAGTGAAATGGTGGCCAATGCGAGGATTGTGGCCATGGTGATGCATGCAAATCAGCCATCGTGCCTTGTAGGACGAATAAAGTTGACTGAACGCAGCGTCAATAATTACTCGAAATGATTTCACTGGAATTCCGCATGAAATTTTAAGACTATAGATACAATTGAATAGATTTAGAACTACATTAGTAATTACCCGAGGAAACGAGGCCGTTGAAGATGCTACCTTGAATCAATGTGTGTTCAATTATGTTTTGCCAGCTTTTACTAAGTAAAACTGGAAAATCTGGAGCAGAGGGCAAAGCCACAACGTACGTCATTATAAATAATTGTCTATCTTTTCCCACCAGATTAAGAGGGAAAACTGCAAAAATCTACGACAAAAAATCAAAACTGGTAACATCAACTTATAATTTATTAACCAAAAAAATAAGTTCACATAACTTGGCTCGAAGCCCACGTTTTTATGCTTTCAAGAGCAACTTTTCAGTTGCAGTGAATAAATAGTAATTCATCATTCAGTTTCTCCCCTTTGGTAATCTTTTGTGAGGGTCTCCATCGACTGAATATATTTTACCAAAAAAAAAAAAAAAAAAAACCTTGAAGTAAATGCTAGCACAAACCATTTCACAGCTACTAATTTAATTAAGTATTCATTATGTTATGCTAATTTCGACGTATAGAATTAAATTAATAATCAATTGCTTATCTAATTCGAATTTAGCATTTGACTATTTTTCTCTCTCTCTCTCTTGGAAATCCAACAGTATTTATAATTCCCATGCAATACTTGTTCAATATACAACATATAAAAGTTACTAGAAAATAGTATAAATGATACTGTGATAATAAAATGCTTGTAGGCTACATTTGGTAGTCAATAGAAAAATCAAGATGGGAGACGATAAAGTAGGATATTTTTTTTTTCAGGTAGTAAATGTGGACATAAGTTTATACTTAAGATAAGATCGAAAAAGCAGATAAAAAATCAATTAAATAAAAAAAACTGAAAATTTGAAAGCAAAAATTATAATCCATAATAAAATAATAAGGAAAAATCCCAAATAGGAACCCAAAGTGCATATTTTTTTCTCAAAAGAGGGCCTAAAATGGAGTCTGTCTCAGATAAGGATCCAAAGTGGTCATTTAGTTTCAAAGAATGACCTCACTTGCTAGCCGGTGAAGAGATACATCTCCAATGCATATTCCAGTAACTTGATCAGGGATATTTTTGGCCAAACAAATTTTTTTTTTTTTTTTTTTGTTTTTGGTTTTTTTTTTTTTTTTTTTGGTCTATGGTTCACTCTTCATAATCTTCTTCATCCCCTCTTCGTCTTCTCCTTACCCAGACCAAGAAGATCGGACTTGGGAAGGGCTGGCGAGGGCTGGACGCCCATTGCCGGCAGTGGGTGAGGACTACTGAGCCCTCATCGGTCGCAGGTGAGGGCTTGCAAGCCGACCCTCGCTAGATCTGGCGAGTGTGGCCTTGGCCGCGGTCCAATGTGAACCCGTATAGCATTATCCCACCGTTATTCCGCTCCAAGTACACCACTGCACATACAATACACCGCATGAGAGATGTTATCGAAGTGAGGTTTGAGCTTCAATGATGGATTTCATGTGTATGGATATGTGTGGATATGGACTGACCCAGTGCTTGTTGGATTTGAAATAAGCTAGAATTCAAGAAGGTGGAGACTGGGATGAGGAGATCCGAGTCAGTGTCACTGTGCGAGCCGTCGTGTTCCATGGTTTCAGGTTTCGGGCGGTTCAAACTAGAAGCAGAAGTCACTAGCATGTGCCATCTAGTGGCCAAAGAGGCAATCCCTTGAGCTCTGTGGGTGATTCTTGTAGCCCCCAACAAGCACAAGAACAGACCACTCAGCTCAACAACCGAACACACCTGCAACAAATGCACTAGGAAAATCAAATGAAGATGACAAACATATTCCGGGGAACATAATTGAATTTGCTACGTTCACTCACTACGAGATCTCCGGAATTGAAGAAATTCTTCTTGGTCTTTGATGCCGGGACGATCAACGGTGCTACAAACTGGCTCACTGTCATTGTCAGGAGGCAACTGATGATGAAGAAATGGTACCAGTGGCTTGTCAATTGCGGACAGTTGCTTCGAGCTCTCTTCTCCATCTCAAGCTCGCCCAAACCGAGCGCGTTGAGTGCAAATTTCCAGGCTTTCGGTCCAGAAGAGGTGCTCAAATGGGCACTTCGTTTTCCTTGCCCTTTGCTTTGTGTCATTACTGTCTCGAGTGAACAGTTCAAGGTTCTACACGTTTTGGATATAATGGTGTGGATGCTCAGTCGGTGTTTGTTGGTATTCCTAAGTGAAGGCAGCAAATGGGTGCCTTTTGAAATGCATAATTGCAGCGTGTTGTTTCATGGGGGAAATCAAAGGAGACGTGCCCTAAAGAAGACGATGAGTAGGACAGCCAAAAATGAAAAAAAAAAAAAAAAAGTTGGACAAAAATACCCTAATCAGGCCACCAGAATATGCATCGGAGATGTAACTATTCACTGGCCGGCGACTGAGGTCCTTCTTTAAGAAAAATAGCCATTTTGGCTCCTTATTTAAAACAGATTTTACTTTAGGTCATCTTTTGAAATAATGAAGGCACTTTGAGTCCCTATTTGAAATTTTCCCAATTAATAATAAAGCATTTTGGAAGATGGAATTAGGATCCACATTTGTGGATGGGGAAGGGAGGAATAATTGGGTAGCGCAGGTGCAGCCACACAGCCACTGGTGAGGCTTTTATCTCCAATGGTGATCTCATCGTCAAGTTCAAGATGATCTCACTGCGGCCCTACACAAAGATCCCATCTCCAATGGTGCTCTGCGAAGTTTCCATCAACTCCCAAAATCTTATCGCCAAGCTTGAACTGCAAGGCGAAGGTCATTGGATCAAATTACTCTCGTCTCTACGAGCTCCCCTCTGCCTTTCTGGTAGCTTTTTGCCCAAAAACCCTAAATCCAAATGTTGATCTCAATAACTCTACTACTTCTTCTAGCCTACTAGATCAATGAAACCCATCATCAGCATTCCAGAAATTTTTCTTCCGATTGTTTAATCTGCAGTTCTGAGCAGTTCCGAGTAATGGCACAATTCTAGCTTCTCCTTTCTGAAGAACCCATTCCAAGCAGGGTGATCTTGGAGTTCAGGCCTTGCAACAGGTGGGATTCTGTCGCTCTTCCATGATTTTTCACTAGGCTTATGGTTTTCTTCGCAGCTGTGAAATGGATTATGAAGTTATAAACTAGATCTGGCAACATTTAGGTTTTGCTGTTTTTAGAAATGGGTACATTCCCTCATTATACGTTCGGCAGAAACCAAAGGAGTGTATGACGTTATTAACGCACTTGAATCGCATCTTTCAATCGTTTTCCACTGGTGACAAAAGAGACACAGTATAACACCTGGCACCATGCTGTAGACCAATATTTCACTGTCCACATCTTCTTATCCACTCAAGTAATCTCGTGCCCCTATTTTCAACTATACTTATCATAGAGCTCCCTTCAAACTATTTCCTATATAGCTTTGCCTCCAAAGTCCTTACATAACCCAGTTTGAGCACCTAAAACCAGCATTCCTGTAGCAAGAGAGAATGGAGGGTAAAGAAGAGAATGAAATGCGAGTGGCCGCATTATGTAAAAGTTTGGGGCCATCTATGGTCTGAGAATGATGTTGTAGAAGTGTCCATAGAAATACCCCCACAAAAGAGGGATGAATGCAATCGCACTCTATTTGGGAAATTATTTTCTAGACCTAATGTTAACTTCCCAGCTTTTCTTAATACCATGAAGAAAGCTTGGAAATCAGAATCTATGGTCTGCTCCCAAAAAGAACCAGGATTGTTCACTTTTGTTTTTTCAATCGGAGGAGGAAAAAGAGAGAGTTCTAAAAACTGCACCTTGGTCTTTTGCCAGTAACTTATTGGTCCTTAAACAATGCGAGCCTGAAATACCTGAGCACTGCTACAACTTTTCCAGAAATGCGTTCTGGGTGTGTATTGTAGGCATCCCCCCTGGCTAGAGGTTAGAAGCTATGTTTAATGACCTGGGGAAAAAAAAAAGGTCATGTCTTGAAAATCCAAGTGGAATCAACAGGCAATACACCACAAAAAGGAGGAAGAGTGAGAGTGGAAATAGACTTGACAATTCCACTGAAATCAAGGGCAATACTGGATATCGGCAATAAATGGCTATGGATGGAATTTAAATATGAGCATCTACCACACTATTGCTACTTATGTGGAAAATTTGTCCACTATGCCACTAACTGTGAAGAAATCCATATGAACAATCACCTTTGGCAGCAAACAAAACTGGACCATATGGCTACTGGTTGAAGGTAGAAGTGTGCAATCATAGCCCCCACTAGAAAGTGTTTTATGGCAAAATAGAAGAAGAGACTATAGTGGAAGAGACTGTACTTGACATGCCCCCCCCCCCCCAAATACTAGAAATGGACATAATTGCCAAAGAAGAAGTGGATAATAGGAGAGTCACCACCTGCAGCAAAAAAAGGGTAGATAGTTCTCATAAGCAGGAGGCAATCGAGGACTCTGCAGCTTGTTTTAAGAAAAATCCAGATTACGGCAAACAGATAATATGTTCTAAAGTTCCTAAGCTGATTCTATAGAAAGTTAGAAAATGTAGTAAGAAGAACATGAAGGTGTAGAAGGCAAAAAAATAGAAATGTGCAGCAAAGCAAGTTCCTCTCTCAATCAATGACACGGACCTTTTGGAAACCCCAATATGAAAATCATAAGCTGGAATTGTCAAGGGCTAGGCAACCCCCTAACAATCCAAGAACTAAGAGCCTTAGTTGCTCTTGAAAGGCCCAACTTGGTTTTTCTCATGGAAACAAAAAACAAAGCAATGATGGTGGAGGGAGTCAACGGAAAACTTCAATTTCAAAATCTATTCTTAGAAAATCCGATAGGAATAGCGTGGGGTTTAGCTATTATGTGGAATGAGGAAGTGGTGTTGAAGGTGAATGATAGCTCTAAAGAGTTTATCGATTTTGAGTGTACTAATCCAAACAACGGATATCAAATGCGGATAACCTTTATTCATGCACCAACAAAATTTGGAGAGCGGCAACACTTATGGCAAAAGTTGAGGGAATTTCAGTCCACTAATTCCATTCCGTGGATTTGCATGGGAGATTTTAATGAAATATTATATGTATGGGAGAAGATGGGGAAACGAGAAGCAGATAATTATAGAATAGCAGCTTTTAGAGATATGCTAAATGAATGTTCCCTAAAGGATATATGGACAGCCATGGGTGTGCATATACGTGGGCGAATAACAAGGAAGGGGAGGCTCTTGTTAAAAAAAGACTAGATCGAGTTCTCTGTACTATGGAATGGAGAATTACCTTTCACGAAGCTGAGGTACAAGCCCTTCTAGCCATTAGCTTGGATCATAGCCCTCTTCTCCTTAGGCTGCACCCTGAAAGCAAGAAGAGAAAGAGAGATTTTAAGATGGAAGTATTCTGGATAGAACATGAAGAGTACCATGAGCTCATACAGCAAATATGGAACAAAACACCCCTCAACTAGACCAGTTTTTCAGCAAAAATCAATGAAACTACAAAAGTGCTTGCAAAGTGGAGTAAAGAGAAGTTCGCCAATGCACCAATGCAGATTAGGGAGCTCAACCAAGCTTTAACAGAGATCACTAAAAATAGTCCTAACATGCCAGCAAGAAGGAAGCCCACAACATTATAAACCAGATAGAAAAATTGTGGAAACAAGAAGAACAATTCTGGGGTATGAGATCACGTATCAAATGGTTGCAATGGGGTGACAAAAATACCAAGTTTTTCCACGCAACTACCGTACAACGAAGGTAGAGAGATAAGATCACTACGCTGCAAATGGAAGATCAAAGCTGGTACCAAGATCCCTCATCTCTCAGAAATCATATTGGCTCCTTATATAGGAACCTACACAAATCAAAGGGTCCCAGAAACTATTAACCTATCTTAAATTAGTGCCCCAGTCCAGTGGGAGAGGAAATCAATGCAAATTTGCTAGCTAGCATCACAATGGAAGAGGTAAAAGCAGCAGTTTTTCAAATGGTGTCACTAAAAGCCCCTAGCCCAAACGGATTTAACGGCCTCTTTTATCAACAATCATGGGAGAACATAAAGCTCGATCTATTCCAATTAGTGCAAAATTTTTTCGACACAGATACCTTTGATCCTCACCTCAATAAAACACACATCTCTTTGATACCAAAAGTTAAAACTCCAGAAAACATTGGCCAATTCAGACCTATAAGTTTATGCAATTTCAACTACAAAATCATCTTTAAAGTCCTGGCAAATAGGTTGAAGATTTGGCTTCCGGATATTATAGAACCTGAGCAAAGTGCCTTTGTTCAAGGCAGACAAATACATGATAATATACTATTGTTAAGGAAGTATTACATCAGCTACGAATCACAAAAAAAAAAAGAAAAAATTCCAGGCGATCTTGAAACTGGACATGCATAAGGCCTATGACAGAATTGAATGTGATTTCTTAAAGGATTGTATGTTGAAAATGGGCTTTTGTGAGAGGTGGGTATCTCTAATCATGCAATGTGTCTTGACGGCATCCCTAAGTGTGAAGATTAATGAGGAACCAACTCCATATTTTTCCCCTCGAAAGGACTTAGACAAGGAGATCCCCTCTCGCCATATTTATTCATCTTAATAGCAAATGTTTTAACATGACTGATGAACAAAGCTATTGAAGAGGGCAGCATCAAGGGGATAACACTAAATTGGTTTTGTCCTACACTATCTCATTTACTTTTCACCGATGATGCTATATTTTTTTTTTTTGGATGGAACTATTGTCGAATGCCAAAACCTAGCACATATACTTAATCAGTACTACTATGCATTGGGGCAAGCTATAAATTTAAACAAATCAAGGGTTTTCTTTAGTAGCAACAGTCCTTTATCTCTAAAAAGAAACTTAGCCCATGAGCTTAGAGTTCCCATTATAGAAAAAAATAGCAAATATCTTGGTATTCCAACTAAATGGGGTCATTCAAAGAAAGAAATGTTTGCATGGATTTTAGCACAAGTAAATTTGAAGCTAGAGGGCTAGAAAAAAAAGCTACTTACCAAAGCAGGCAAAGAAATTTTGATCAAGAGTGTTGTGCAAGCCATTCCCACTTATGTAATGTCCATCTTTAAACTTCCTATGTCCATCTATTGAGCCATAGAAAGAAGAATTGCATCATTTTGGTGGCAGAAAGGTGACTCAAAGAGAGGGTTGCATTGGAAAAAAAATGGGAAGTTTTAAAAACTAGAAAAGATGAGGGAGGTTTGGGATTCAAAGATCTTCTTACCTTTAATCGTGCAATGCTCGGAAAGCAAGCCTGGTGATTATCCAACTCTCCATCAGCTTTGTGGAGCAGAGTACTAAAAGGAATTTACTTCCCAAATGGCGATCTATGAAAAGCTAGCAAGGGACAACGACCGTCTTGGGGATGGCAAAGCCTATTAATAGGAAGAGAAACAATAGAAGCAGACGCTAAGTGGTTAGTGGGAAATGGAAAATCCATTAAAATACCTGGAAGACAAATGGTTAAAGCATGGGCTGATTGAAGGACCAACTAACCAATAGGAACCTATCCCGGTGTTAGAATTGATTAATGCAAAATCCAGAGCTTGGGAGGAACATCAAATACAAAATCTTTTTGAAGAAAAATTGCTAATGAGATTTTGGCGATTCCTCTGAGTTTGAATCCTAAGTAGGATAGTCTAGTATGGACAGGCAACAGGTCAGGGAAATACACTATGAAGAGCGGATACAACTGAACCCACTCAAAAACCCTCAGCACAAACCAAAACAGGGCATCCTGCTCTTTTAAGCCCCCACGAACTCTATGGACTCAAATTTGGAGTCTTGCCATACCTCCGAAAATGCAAATGTTTCTCTAGAGCCTATGTCAAAATGCCATCCCCACATGAGAAAACCTCTACAAAAGGAAGATTCTACCGACCCCTTATGCCCATTTTGCTACACAAATTTGGAAACCACAGAACATCTCTTTTTGTTGTGCAAATGGACAAAAAAATTTGGGCAAATCCACGCATCAACATCATCAGCAACCCAAGTAATATCAAGAGGTTTGATCAGTGGTTGTTGGGGGTTTTCGAAGAAAGGGAAGACTTACCTGAAAGAGAACTCACGGCGGTGGTGCTCTGGAACATCTAGAAGTCCTGGAACAACTTGATTTTCAAAGAAAAACCTCCGCAACCAACGGATCTAGTGGATCTCGCACAAGAACAGCAAAAACCTTAGCAGATGGCAGAATCGAAAAGACCTTTTCCCCCAAATCGAAGCATACTTGCTTGATGGAAGCCGCCTGGACCAAGCTGAACTGAAAATCAACGTTGACACATCATGGTTCCCAGGCGATTTCCTTTGCTCAATCGCTGGAATCATCCGAGATCCATCGGGGAGGGTGGTCGAGGGTTTTGCTTTTGAAGTTAGAGCTTCTTCCTCTCTGCAAGCCGAAGCTCTTTCTTTGCTGCATGGGCTCATGTACTTGAGGGAACTTGACACTCGGCACGTGGGAAGAGAGAAAAGTCAAATAGTTAGATGGACGTGCGAAAGTGACTGCTCGACTTTAGTTGATATTGTCATGGGCCGGGCCTATCCTCCATGGGATTTGGAAGAAATAATGAAGAAATGCAAAGTAGAGTTAAAGTTGTGCCAATCCACAAGAGTGGTTTATTGCCCACGTGCAACAAATCGAGCAACGGATTGGCTGGCTAGAACCCATCAAGCCAAGAAACTTCCTTTAAATTGGGTGAGCTACCCTCCTTTATCTCTCTTGGAAATTCTATGTTCGGTATTTTATCCATCATTGTCTTGTAAGACTTGTCTATTTCAATGAATGAATGCAATATCTACCTTCGACCAAAAAATAAAATAAAAAAGCTTGAACTGTAACCAAAACACACGAGATTGAGAAATCTATAAATATGTAATTTAATATAATGATGACTTTCTATAATTATGTTTCTATCTGTATCTTGACTGTAATTAATCACTCCTATGAATACATATACAATCCTAATTGGGGTTGAGCCACTATAAATATTTTGTCTTTACTTTGTATCTGACTCTAAACATTAACAACATTATGGTGGTGGTGGTGAATTGGGGAGATTGAGACGTTGCTTGGGAAGAGTGACTCATTGTAGATATAAGACCAGAATAGTGAGATGGGACGGAGGAACCTCAAGTGAGCGCTAGTTGCACGGTCATTGCACGGTGGTCCAGCATGATAAAATCAAAGTGATTGCTAAACCAGCACCGAGATTGATCCCATTAAGAGATTCGAATCCGAGTACGCTATCAACAGCCGACATAGGACTTTCCCCACCTCTGGTTTGTATTATAAATCAATGGTTGCAATGCAGTCCGATGAGCTGGAGCTAGACGAGCTCTTCCACCAGCGCAACTCGCTTGCTAGTGACATTGCAATGTGCCATCGTGGTTGTCAATGGTGGCGCCGGTCATCTCAGGAGAAAGCAACGGCTTGTTATTGTCTTTCTTCTTGAATATTTTTTTTTTAAATTCTTATTCAATTTAGGTCTATCTCATCCCTTATTTTGGATTTCTTATTCATCATTTTATACGAACGTATCCTAATTAATCTGGTCTGGAGGGTGTTCCCAAACTCCAGAGTGTTTATTAATTACTGATTACAGTTCAAAGTTTGGAAATAAAGGAAGGATTTGATCGAGAACCAAAGCTACTAAGTAACCATGTCTTGTCCTCATTCTTTTGTCTTGAGATTCCTAGATTTAGGGTTAACTCAATAAGCCTTAAACTTTGGGGGCACTTTCCACATGTAACTTGACCTTTTATCAGGTAAGAATAGGAACAAGTTTATTACAGCGGGGTCAATATAGATAATCTAATGGGTAGCATTGAGAAATTAAAAAAAAAAATGAGTATATAAAAAACATAAAAAGGAATCATCTAAGTGGGGTCAATTGACCCCGATGAGAACAATAGAGAGTCATCCCCAAAATTTTGTGAGATTATTGTTAACTGTTATAAAAGTTCAAACTAATAAATGAATTCACAATATAATATCTAATTATTCTAACACTGTCACTACTTGATGTAGCGAGGTGTAGAGTTAGATAGATTTGTGTTCCAATCATGATGTAGATGCCATATTAGTCCAAATAATAAATCTAGGGAAAATTATTCAATTGATTATAAACCTATTGTACGTATGTCAATTCAATCTTAAAATTTTTAATTTTGTTAATTTAATCCTAAAACATCACATAGAATGCCAACATAATCATTTCAGTTAATTTTAATTGAAAATCACTGACATTGTAATCACGTTTATAGATTGATTACGTGAAAACTTCAACAGCCACGTTTTCCTCAAGGAAAAAAAATAGTAAGACTTTACGGTGTTTAATTAATGCAATGCGGTTGTGCATCAATTGTTTGCTGTACCAAAATCCCATCAACCTCTGATCCTATCCTCCTCAAAGGGTGGGTCCTCAAAATAATGCTAAACTAACCAATAAATCTAATAAAATTAATTGAAAAGCCAACTACCTCACTGAATGAATGATGACAAATACGAAACAACTAACTGACATTACATTTTGGAGTTCCATCATCTTGAAAATGCATTCACGGGGTCATTTACCAAAAAAAAAGGAAGATGACTATATATTTAGGGTCAAAGCCTATAAAAAGTTAGGTAAGATGCTTTTTGGGACTCGCATGGGTAGAGAAGTGACACGAGGCACCCATCCCCACTTCTAGCGGGACATATTTTACTCATGAAAAATGACTCACCTAGCGATCTATTAATATAAATAAGATGATTGATGATAATTTTTTTTTTTTATAATTACCAAATATTAATAAATTGAAAGTAGCATATTTCATAACTGTTATGAAAAACTCTTACAATTATTTAAGTCTATTAACTTATTTTATGAAATTTATTGAACTTTTTACCATGAGGGTTGCAAGGCTCAAACGAGTAATGATGAGCCGTGAGCGAGCAAGAAAGAAGTTGAGTTGAGAGAGAGAGAGAGGGCAGAGTCATAAAGTGTCTGAGCAAGATTGTTGAGAACAAAGAAAAGAGAAATAAAGAAAAAGATGCAAAGAAAAGAAATTAGGGCTTCTAGGTTTTATGAAACCGATTAACTAGGCACTTTTTCACTTGGAACCGTGAGCTAGACCAATTCTAAAAATTTGGAATTGAGAACTAGACCGAATCCAATAGAACCAAGAACTTGAGCTGTTTTAGGGCAATTCCATCTAATTTCCAAATAGAACTAATTATGTTACACAACCTTACTATTTATTGTTAATACTCTCACCACTTCGCAACTCATTCATGTCACTCATGGATACAATTCTATTTTGTGGACATGAATCAGGTTGGTGTAACACGTATCTATCATTATTTTCTACATCACGTTCAATTAAATTGCTAGTGATATCTAAAGTCAAGTAGACTATTAAAATATTGTAAAAAATAATGTCCAATCAAAACTTCCCCATGGAAAGTCTTAGACATTTAGCATCCCCACCTTACGTTTGTTTCGTAGATAATGAATAATTTAAAAAGTAACTTTCCAAAAATAATTATTTGTATTACTTATAAAATGAACGAACAAAAAGATTTTCATTGGTCAAAAATGTTTAGACAAATTTTTTTATAAATAATGTAATATTTTTCATTAACTAATTATTTCAAGTGATACAAGTAATTATTTTTAGCAAAATGTTTCATAAATGTCTATTTTTCACAAAACAAATGGAGCCTTGGTAGTTTGAACTTTTTAGATAGTAACACCTCTAACAGTGAGTTCAAACATATCAAAAATGATCTCCAATCAAATCTTTCCATACCACCTAGACATGGTGTTTTAGTGGATCAAATATGCTCATATCGAGATAATTGTGCAAATATTTCTAATCTACTCTATATTGTCAATTTAATTTTAAAATTTTTAATTTGACCAATTCAATTATGAATTTTGTGATGATTTACCAATGTAGTCTTTATATTCAATTTTAGCCAATAAGTGCTAATGTGAATGTCAATCATTTTATGCAGTACAATCAATGCTAATGTAGACAAATTTTGAAAATTTTCTAATTTTTGTCTTTTGATAGTGTTGCATATGGTCATGATGCATTTGATTTATAGAAGCTATGGGACATCTATAATCATTTAACAATTCATTCCTCAAGCTACGTTTGTTTGTTTGGATTTCTAACCATGATAATGATAGATAGGATATGACATGAAATATAGGGATTTTGCTATAATACATAAATTGTTTTGTGAATAGCGATAATAAAATTGGATATTTTAATATCGTATCATTCCGTTGTTTGGTATGAACTATATATTAGTGTAAATGAACCTAAAATATATAAATGAAGATGGTCAAAAATTTCTCATAACACTTTTGCCTACTTCATTTTTATTTTATTTTCTATTATATTCCCTCTCTTTTTTTTTTCTTTCCTTTTTTATTCCTTTTTCCCCATCCATCATTCTTTAATAAAATTTTACTAAATAGTGAACTATACTAATAGGGTTAATACCTTGAAAAACCCCAAACCGGTACACATGTGACAAATTTATCCTAAACTATTTTTTTTACCATAAAAAACTCAAAACTGATACACCCGTGACAAATTTATCCCAACTAACCATAAAAAAAAAAAAAAACCCTAACTGGAATATTTATGACAAATTTAACCCAAACTAATTTATTCAACCGCAAAAAACCCAAAATTGATAAATTTGTGACAAATATACCATCTGTTAAATTTGATTAATATCACACAAAAATCACAAAAATTGTAAAATATGAAAAATGGAGCGTAAAATTCCAAATTTAACTGTTACGTGTCATTTAACTTAATATTTTAACGGTAAAATTTAACAAAAACTAACCGATGGTAAATTTGTCACAAGTGTACCGGTTTGGGATAAATTTGTAAAAGGTATACCAGTTTAGGATTTTTTTGTGGTCAAAAAAATAGTTTTGAGTAAATTTGTTACAAGTGTATCAGTTTGGAGTTTTTCAGGGTATTAACCCATACTAATATAACAAAAATGTGATAAAAATAATTACTAAATATACATATTGAAATATATATTATAGGATAAAATAAATTCGAATATATAAATAAAAAAGAAAATTATTGTCTTATGTTAGTTTGAACTTTTTTATATTATAATCTAAATTTCATTTCAATTTTATTTTTCAAGAAGTTTTTTATTTGAGAAAAATAGCTTTATATAGCTAATATTAGAAATCATATCTAACATTATTCCACCTCCCTTATAGAATGTTTTATCTGGGCCAATTTCCTTTTATATTTAACTTTATCTTGTCTTGGTAAGAGCTGAATATAATATGGAATGGATTTCGATATATCCTGAATTTTTGTCCTAATTAGAGGTTAGTTAATCTTTGGATAGCAAAATAACAAACCCATCTTTGTCATTGTTGACATACTTTTTAAGTTTTTTTAATTGTTTATGAACCTGCTATAAAACACACGAAATCACGATGGGGTCATGGTCTGAGCATGGCACATGAAGAAGCGATAGAAGTCCCCATGAAAGCACTAATGGCAAATTGCAGCTAATGGTCGAAAGAACTCCACGCCAATGACCATGTTGATTGATTTGATTCGAGCGTACCCGGGCCAGAAAACTTATTACTGTTCGTCTGTTGTCGTTTTGCCCAGAACAAAAGTAGGACAACCGCACCGTGTCTAACTATGCTCCTTCTGAATTTTAATTGCTTGAGACCATTGCGTTAATCTCGGCAATAATCGTGGAAACTGTAGCCGTTGTTGGTGGGGGTAAAAAAGTATCTGCGAGGCCATAGTCTCCCCTGAACTAATTTTTTTTTAAAGAAAGATAGTCACAAAGTGCATGTCTTTATTCTCAGTCGAGTTTATCCTTAGAGAAAAAATGAACCGGTGCATGATAGAAAGGTGTCTTTGTGTTTGGTTTCGATCCCTAGGAAATTTTCTCCAAAATAACTTACCGAAGTTCTGCCGCATGTTTTCGACAATTAATATCAAAGTTAAAATAATATATTGCCCGACACACGATATGCATAGATGTTTAGTTTATATCTAGCAAAGGAATTTGAACATCTTCATAAAACACCGATAAGGATTGCCATCGTTATCCGGTACGATTGAAAAGATCATGGATAAGGGAGACATGGAGGTGTAAGTAACACATCCTGGATGCAGTTGCCACGCATCACTAGTCCTTTTGAGACTACTAGTAGGGTTGCCAATTCTTTATATCTTTGGGTCCATTGCTTGTGTAAGTTTGTGTTATTACAAAATGTTTCAATATGCTTATAAGTGCATTTCATAAAAAATGAACAAAAATATGTCGATTTGTTGGTTTCAAGCTGTTACGTTGTATTGGGATTTCTTGATAAATTCATGTCCCATTCGTGCCGTGTTCTTATATTGTGTTAGGAATGGCCCCTTTGACTACAAATATTATCATTAACAACAATGTGTATTGCAGTGCAAAGGATGAAGATGGAGAATCAAATAAATTGAGTAGAGGGGTACAAATCTAAGAAAAGAAGCTTACGAGCGAGGGGAAATGCATTGAGTTGCATGTGTCGATGAGTCATGGATAGAGAATCCACATCAAAGTGAAAAATTAAATATATGAATGAGTCCGTTTGGGTTTTCATTGAGATATCTTATAAGGATAAGGTTGTGATGATTTATTAGTTGAGATATCACTAAGTAAACTATGATCACGCTTGTCGCCAAGTAAAAAACTATGATTACAAAGTAAACAAGTTCACCATTAGAGGGAAAGTTCAAGGTAATGCTCGGGTTTTCTTTCAAGACCATACTAAGCTCATGCATTGGGTTTATTTATTTAATATACAATGTGTACTAATGTGTCAAAATTCTCTTTTTTTTTTTAAAAACGACGTGTCGGTGTGTCATGTCGTGTTGTATTGTATTGCATGTTACATGTCAGTGTCGATGCTACTTAAATTATAGAATAAAAAGAAATTCAAATAAAAAATATATATATATATATATAAGAAAATTGTTGTTTTTTGTTATTTGGAACTTTCTTTATTTGAGAATCTAAATTTCATTTCAAATTTATTTTTTAAGAAGGTTTTTATTCGATAAAAAAAAATTGATACAATTGATATTAAAAATTTTATCTACCTTTATCTCACATCTTTCATAGAAATTTTTATCCAAGCCAATTCCCTTTAGCTATGTTTGGTAAACCGGATTTTTAATCAGGATATGACTGGATAAGATATGATATAAAATCCATGGAATTTTGTTATATCCTATCAACTGTTTGGTGATTGTAGCAATAAAGTTGAATATATACACATCATATATATATTGGTGTTAATGGTATATTAATATAAATGAATGAAAAATTTACAAAAAATATAGTAAAAAGCTCTTGTGACCCTTTTGTCTACTTTATTAATATTTTATTTTCCTTTCTTAATTTATTTTTTATTTCTTTCTTTCCTTTCCATCATTCTCTAATAAAACTTTATTAAATAGAAAACTATACTAATAGACCTAAAATACTAAAACACCTAAAATATGTTATAAAATATATTTATATATTGAATTTATATTATAAGATAAAATTAAATTCAAATATATAAATAAAAATAAGATTAAATTAAAAATAAATTGTTATTTTGAACTTCTTATAAAAATTCAAATATTATTTATATCGAAATATAATTTTAAATTTGTTAATTTAATAAGTTTGTTATTTGAGCAAAATAGTTTTCTTATTTTGGATATTAAAAATCATATCCACATTTATTTTACATATTACATGGGATAATTTTATTCGGCCTATATCCTATTTATATGCAACTTTATTTTATCTTGAACAAGTACCAAATGCGGAATATGATAAATTTTATCATACCCTAAATTTTATTCTGACCATTAAATGTAACCTTTTATATCTAACTTAACTTTGTCTTGGGTAAGAGCCGAATACAAGATGGAATGAATTTCATTATATCTTGAATTTTGTCTTGATTAGAGGGTAGTTAATCTTTGAATAGCAAAATAACGAATCCATCTTTGTCATTGTTGACAGATTTTTTTAAGTTTTTAATTGTTTATGAACCTGCCATAAAACGTACGAAATCATGACGGGGTCATGATCTGAGCATGGCACATGAAGAAGCCCCCCCCCCATGAAAGCACAAATGGCAAATTGCATTTACGGTTGAGGCAACGAAATCTGTATGACAAATGATGGACTGCATGTTCTCGATTAAAGGCATTTCTAGTCAATCGCCCCGAAAGATTAGACCTAGTGTATCGCCTAAACCCGAACATTGAACATCTTATTTAGATGGAAATTTTTTAACCTGGTCGGGATTTCTCATATAAGCATATTGTCCGAGTTTGCCCATTTACATTTCATGCTTGAGTTGTCCAAGTGGGCCGCGAGCCCGTTGATCGCCTATACTCTCATTGCGCTTGAGTTTTAGTACATAATTCTCTCTTTTTTTGCAGATACCGGCTGATATGGTGGTCAATGCCATGATTGTGGCCATGGCAGTGCATGCAAATCGACCTGCGTATAGGATTTATCACGTGGGTTCCTCAATGAGTAATCCCCTGAGGTATGCAGACTTTCAGAACTTCGTTCTCAATTATTTCACAGACAACCCTTTGGCAGATGAGGATGGAAAACCGGTCAAAGTTGGTAAGCTTATACTTGTAGACAGCATGGAAAGCTTTCAAAAGCACCTGACCCAATATTACACTGTCCGGTCAAAGGTTTGTCCCATTGACTCAAATTGTCGATCATATACCAATATCTCATATGCCATATGAATTTTTTTTCCATCCCTCTCCGCTTTTGTATGTTTATTGTAACTTTTGCCGTGATAAATTGACAATGGCCTAGCCATTAGGTCAACCGTAATATGGCATTATGACGAAACAGCATTTCCTACGACTTTTATAAGTTCGATTTCTTTGATGTCTAATGCAAAAACCTTCACACACATGAAGATTCCGCTTTTATCTACTTAAATCTAGAAGAGTAAAAGTTAGCCACTCTCAAAAGGACACACGGGGGCTTCAGCTTTTATACAGATTTTATTTTAGTATCATAACTTTTCAATTGATCACTTGAGTGATATAACTCATGAAAAACTTTCTTCTGTGTAATGTCGGCAATTTCCCTTTTCACTTCATTCATGGTACTCAGATGATCAATTGAAAAATTGTGGCAATCAAATCATCGATAGAAAAGTTCTGACACCAAAGTAAGCACTTTACAAATATATAACACTTGTAGTGCCTTTGTCCCCTCTATAACCATGTCATGTGGTCATAGGATTACTCATGAACTGAGCATATTTGTCCACCAAACCCATATTACTTCCATAAGCATCACAACTTGAAAAGCCGAAGTGCAAAAAGGCATATTCACAGTGATAGACCTAATGTTTGCATCATATGCCTATCGATATGAATGAGTTTGTTAACATTTATTATTTATTGTTGTAGGAACAAAATGGTTTCCAAAGCTTGCATGCTGATTTGAAAAGGAATATCGACAACGCAATGCGAGCGGCAGAAATCTATAAACCTTACGCATTTTTCAAGGGCATGTAAGCCTCAGTTTTGCAATCGACTCACTAATCAATCTACTTAAAATCATGGCATCCAAATAAAGCAGCGACCATACAAAACGAAATTTTAATCTTTAATGAATTCTTGTTTTTTGTTTTCTCTTTCCTTTTTCTGAACCGACCAGCTTCGACGACACAAATACAAAATCCTTGAGAGCCACGGCCGTAGAGAATGGAGTAGACTTGGAAAGTGCCTTCCGCTTTGATCCACGGTATATCAATTGGGAGGACTACTTCCAAAGAATTCATTTGCCAGGAATCAGCGGTGCCTTCAAGCTTAAGCGAGCAAGGCTCTAAAATATAGTAGCTTGGATATGCAACAGTTGATTTTATTGAAATATGATAATCTAGTGCTCTGTAATTATGTGGAAATGGAACACGACAACGGAGCATGTAAGCGTTAGTAGTTTTCCTTTCATGTCAGATACCAATGGCATCAATAATTGGAAGCTCATTCTTAGTAATTTTTCATGCCATTGAAGCTCCTCCTCAATTCTCTTGGAAAAAGAGAATAGTGAGTTAGTAATTCTATTGGAAAAAGAGAACCCTAGCGTTGGCACAACTAGTTTGAGTCAGAACCATCTGCGCAACCAAAGGACTGGACTTAACTGTTGGAGCATGAAGGGTATTTTATGGGCCTGGACTTAACCAGGGGAGTCCTTGAGATGCTTTGAGGCTGATGGGTGTTGGAATTTCGTGGTCTTAGACTAATTTGATTTAACTCTTGCATCCACAAATGATTGTTTATATCTCTTGGTTACCTATGCATAAAAGATTAGCCACCAAAGATAGGCTAATGGAACAGGGCCGATCAATTCTGCATATTTGGCGTTTCTGTTACTCTACAGCTGAATATGAAAGCCATTTTCCCTTTTTGTTGTGCTCTACTTCTACAGGGTGTGATTTGCTGCTCTGAAGCTCCTCCTATTTTCTCAAAGTCCTTGGTGATTGGCGCTTTGAAACTAGGTGGCGAGCTCGTCATCGGGGATCCGTGATTGAGTTTTTGTCTTCACTTTGATTAACATCTTAAATGAAGTAACAGATCAAGTGACGTGAGATAAGGACTGCATTTTGCCGTTCCATCTACCTCAAGAATCAACTCCCACAAATTTTTGGGCCCGCAGGTTTAAATCTTGTATTATATAAGGGATGAGGCGGAAAGTTCCGATAAACAATATGAAACCACACTGTGTAGCTCACTAAAAGAGACCTAGAGACCACATATTTCCTTATTTCGTGTTTGATTCTACGGTGTCGCGGGCATTGGAGGCTAATGGTTCGCTAAACATAGGGGTTAGCCTAAGCTCTCTTAAATCCACTATTTCATGACTTATAATTTGAGTTTTTAACCTGTAAGTTAATTTCAAAAATAAGTCGCCACTAATTGATTTAGGGTGAGCTGATTAAAAATTCAAGCGAAATATTATGAGAAATAATTTATTCTTGCGTAATTAGAGAAATTAAGATCGATTATTTGATTACACTAATTAATTACTAATGATCTTCTGGTACATAATCTTGTTTAAACCCTAAAGCTTTTTTGGATTTTCAAGGATTTTCCATGTATTTGTGGAAAATAAAACTATCCTTTAGGCATTTTCTGTTTTTTTGAAAAATGTAGACTTTTGGGGATATTTCTGATTTCTAGAACAAATAACAATAAAACAAAAAGCTGACCCGGGTGGGTGGGACCCGCCAGCCGGCCCGACTCGGATCCGGCCCGGCCAACCTGGGTCACACCTCCGGAGACTAGACGCGAGGCCCCCCTCTGTCTCCTTTTCTCCTTTACTATTTTAATTCCTTTCTTCCATTTTTTCCTCTTATCTCTCTCGTCTTATCTCTCTCTTATCTCTCTCTTCCTTGTCTTGTCTTTTCTTCTCTCTGTACACGCCAGACTAGTGAAAAAGAGAGTGAAAGTGACCCATTTTGTCTTTCTCCACTTTGTCTTCATTATTTTTTGACTTTTCTTTCTTTTTCTCTCTTTGTTTCTCTCCTCTCTCTATCTGCACGTTGTCAAGGAAAAAAAAAACACTCCACCTTTCGTACTCCATGAACCAAAAGACAATAGATAAACCCTTTCTATTACCACCCCTTGCGGTGGTGTCGCTAGTTCAAGCTCATTTCCTCTCATAAAAGGGAGAAGTTCGAATCTTAGAGACATCGTTAGAGATCTTAAGCGTGGCATCGTGATGGTAGATTTTACATTAACGTCATCTCGAGTTTATCTCGCCAGCCGTCAATTATATAAGGTTCCCGAGTCACAAAAAAAAAAAAAAATTATTTCTGTTTAAAAAAATTATTTCCCCTCCTCCACTTGTTTTTCTTTTCATTTTTTCCTATTTTCTGTCTCTTTTACTCTTCACCTCCCTCTCCCTGCGTCAATCGGGTCTCTCATTCCTTTGCACGAAATGGCCAAAATGCTGCCGACCTCACCTATCCCCATGACCACCAGTTCAAACGTAAAAATAGGACTCAAACTTAGCTAACTAAAAAGAAAAAAGAAAAAGAAAAAGAAAAAGAAAAAGAAAAAGGACTCAAGAACGAGGAGCCGCACCTAACTACCATCGCCACACTCCAACCTCGCCGGGCAAGAATCAATCGCTTTTGAACCATGATACATGCCGATAATAACCATGAAATGAGGCAGACCGAGCAAAAGATGTCTGTTGAACTCTACCAAAACGTATTTGACAAACCACGAACACTAAAAACGGACAAGAAACCAAGAATGAATGCATATTTCTCAACCGGCATTTCAACAAGCACATAGGGTGCATCGGTAGGGGGTTAGAGACGAGGATAATGAGCTCGAATTCAAGCAAGATTCAAAGCCAACAACACCTGAGATCTTGCGACCGCGGTTCTTAACTAAATGAGGTTGAAGACTCACCCGATTCAAAGGACGGCGGCTCGACCGATGGGCCCAAAATAGAGTACGAAAACAAGGTACTACAGGCGTTCGGTTGAAGGAGCCCTACCCGGCTTGGCGGCATCGGATAGTGGATGAGCTCAACATATTGGGCTATGTCTACCCACCAAGTCAATGTATCTATATATGGATATCTATAAGAGATCATATAAAATGATATTCTTATTTTAGACCTAACCAATTAAAATGACTGGAAAAAAATAGGATGTTGTATCAATAGAGAATTATGAAAATATTTTATTCTTACTGGATCAGTCTCCGAGTCAGGATCTTGTGAAATCAACCCTAAACCCAAAAAAAAAAAAAAAAAAAAGACAAAGCTATGTCTACCCACCAAGTCAATGTATCTATATATGGATATCTATAAGAGATCATATAAAATGATATTCTTATTTTAGACCTAACCAATTAAAATGACTGGAAAAAAATAGCATGTTGTATCAATAGAGAATTATGAAAATATTTTATTCTTACTTTGGATCGAGTCCAGTCGGGATGAAATCAACCCTAAACCCAAAAAAAAAAAAAAAAAAAAAAAGACAAACCCAAATGGAACCTGCCACGACTTTCATGCGAACAAAGCATAATGACAGCCGATGACTCTCCCCTCCAGTCCACCCTTATTTGCGACTTTTGGCTCACCCTCACGGTCTCTCAAGTATTTCTCACATTTTCTACCTCTCCTCAGATTTGGCCTTTCTCTCTTTCTCTAGCTTGCTTACTCTCGAGCCTTCCCTGATGTCTCTCATGAGAAATTCTTTGAGCTTGCTGCATGCTTCGATTGAGCTCACAACCTGCCTATTTATAGGTGAGGAAGGTCTAGTCGATGGAGGAGCTTTGGCCTCAGAATCTTGGCTCGCCGACTGGACTCTCTCTTGGTCAAACCGGTGTGCCATCCCTTCTTCTTCGTGAAGGCTTGCTTGGCATTGAAGGCAGGCATTTATGGCGCCTGTGAAACATTCCCTCCGTCACTTGTCTAACCTCCTCTCTCTACTATAAGTAGCCTGCACTTGTCTCCTCTTCTATGCACGTTAATTCCATACCACAAAGGGAAGGAGGAGGAAAAAGAAAGGGTTGGGTCGTCAAGTCAGCAAGCTGGGGGAAAGATGGGCCCTAGGCTCGTGCGGAAAAGAGAAAAGGGGCGGGGATCAAGCCTAGGCCCTAGAGCCAATGTTTATTTTTTAAAATATAATTATCCAAAAATAGGGTAAAATAAGGGAAAATAAAAATAGAAAATAAAAATTAGTAAATGCAAATAATAACTAAGACCCTAGTAATACGGAAATCATTTTTGTTAGGCTCAAATTGGTCCTTAATTTTCCATGCAATTTTTATCATAAATACTTAGCCAAAATTTAGGTGTTAATAGTTGTCATTCTTTGAAGGTAAGCTTGCAAAGATTGCATTCAAAGATAAACAGATACCTAAATTTTATCAATACATATGCAATGGATAAATCTTACTTGGGACTAGGTGTTCTATGCAGAAATGGTAATATAGCATAATAGATATTAAGACAGATAAGAAGATATATGTATTTACTTACCAGGAAGGAGTAATGCGGGTGTGAAATCGAGTTTTTTTGGCAAATATCAAGATATCATCTTACCTGATGACATGGGAAAGCTACTTTTCTAGGGCCCGAACCATTTTTCAATAATCTAACTTCGGGCTACAAAAGCGTGTCTTGTCTATGGAAGCACGCCAAGTCGATGAAAAGGGGATCATGGGCTACGGAAGCACACCGGGTTAATAAAGGAGAACCGCAGGCTATGGAAGCACACCAAGTCAATTTAGATGGATTTCGGGCTACAAAAGCACACCGAGTCGATAAAGATTCACTTTAGGTTACGGAAGCACACCAAGTTGATGAAGGTGGACTTCGGGTTACAAAAACACGCTAGGTCGATAAAGGTGGATTCCAATTTACGAGAGCTCGCCGGGTCGATGAAAGTGAACTCCGGGCTACGGAAGCACGCTGGGTCGATGAAGTGAGACTCTAGGCTACAAAAGCACACCGAGTTGATGAAGGTGGACTCCGAGCTACGGAAGCACACCGGGTCGATGAAGTGAGACTCTAGGCTACAGAAGCATGCTGAGTCGATGAAGGTAGACTTCGAGCTACAAAAGTATGTCAGGTCAATGAAGTGGGACTCCAGGCTATAGAAGTCCGCCAAGTCGATAAAGTGGGGGCTTCGAGCTACAGAAGCACGCTAGGTAAATGAAAGGAGACTCTGGTCTACAGAAGCATGCAGGGTCGATGTAGATGGACTTCGGGCTATAAAAGTATGTCAAATTAATGTAAGGGGATACCGAGCTACAAAAGCACATTGGGTCGATGTAGGGGGACAATACGCTACGGAAGCACGCCAAGTCAATAAAAGGAGCACTTCGGGCTACGAAAGCATGCTAAGCTAATGTAAAGGGATATTGGGCTACGAAAGCATGTCGTGTCGATGTAGGAAGACTCTGAGCTATGGAAGCACGCCGTATCGATTTCCTAGTGATATTTCCTAGAAAATATCTTGAAAGATACTTAGACATTCGCAAGCATCGAAAGAGTACTTGCAACTACTCACCTTAAGCACTTGGGAAGGTCTCTCACCTTTTGGTAAAGAGAACTTGGCAATAACTAAGATGAACCCGGGATACTCATGAAGGTCTCTCACCTCCACGTAGAAAGAAGTTGGGATATTGATGACGCACCTTGGATATTTGTGAAGGTCTCCCATCTCCATAGACATTTGTAAAGGTCTCCCACTTTCTGATAAATGGAATATCGAGGACATATCTCGAATATTCGTGAAGAGGCTTTGTAAAGGTGTCCCACCTCCTAATGATTGGAATATTCAGGATACACCTAGGATATTCGTGGAGGTCTCTGACCTCCTGGTAAAAATATGTTAGGGATGTAGCACAAGGTTTGTCCAATTAAGTATACGACTTTTTCTCGAGTGCACCATAGAGCAATAAAACTTTGTGAATACTTGGATGACCATAGGCACTCAAAGGGGTTGGAATATAGGTAGCCACAAGCACACAAAACAATGGAATACTTGAACAGTTACAAATATTCAATGATACAATTTGAGGACAACTCGAGCAAGTCGTGTGTCATTGAAAAGGAGTTCCTAAACAATGGTAGATACTTGAAGATAATGGGACACTTGGCAATCGTTGGTACCTATATTTAGAGCATAACTGGAACAGGTTGAATGTCGATAAGAGAGCACTCGGACAATGGCTGGTACTTAAAGACAATGAAACACTTGGTCAGGCACAAGGTTTTTTTTTTTTTGAAAATAAAGGTAGAGATATGCTTACCTCATGATATCTCTGCTTAATGAAAGTATGTCTCATGCAATATGTCAGCATGTTGTAAACTTATGAGTTCAAATGGGGTTCATGCATGACAATTTTGTCAATTTTGCATCATCAAAGTTGCACTGGAGAAAATTTAGAAAGACAATCTTCAAATATGGATGTCTTAAACATGTTAGATGAGGGACTTTCAATCTGAAATGACTTTTCACTCACTCTCATTAAAAAGGTTGTTTTATCATGACCATTAATGTAAGAATTACAAGAAGCACATCTTCTCACTGTCATCATGTTGGCAATGGTTCCAAGTATTCTCGTAAGAAATACAACTTTGCCAATCTAAGTTGTCTTTATCGGAATTGTAATATAGGCTTGGTCAACGGCTTATCAAAGGGGACCATTAAGGTCAAGGCTCATGAAAGAAATACAGTACAATCATCTACAGGTTTACAAGTCAAGAACGCTACGAAAAGAGATAAAAATAATCTTGCTTGTACTTCTTCAAGCGATACTTATAAACATATGAAGTCCTACGTTAATTGAAGTACTCTAGTCTAAAGAGACTTTTATAAAAGGACGCAACGTAAGCTCGGCTCATGTGTAAAAGGGTGGGAGTTGGTGATTGTCTTAACATTGTCATCGGTCTTTCTTCTCACCACCAAATATTATCTTCATGGAGGCTCTATTAATTGAACCACGATAGCAACTTTGCTTGGGAGTACAAATGACTAAACTTTACTTTTTTTGTCTAAGGGCGTCAGTTTTGCTTTTTACTAGGCACATTGTTTTTTCATGCCCTTAGTTTTTTTTCAAATTTTCTCATCTATAGGCATTGACCTTACTTTTACTAGGTATACTATTTTTTCATGCCCCTTTGTTTTTCATTTTTGTTGTTTAAGGACTAGCCTAGTCAAGTTCAAACAAAACTTTGCTATTAGACTCTTGGGTCTTTGTCTTCAGTCAGCACTGCAGATCATGTTGTTTGAACGGTAATAACTCCTAATTTGCCTCAATGTGAGGAGAAATTATAAACTCAATTGGGCTATACAATGAATACAAGTGTGTCAAGTAGAAACAGAACCGCTCTTCGTCATTCTATGATACTTAAATTATCATGAGTATTCATATGCAAAAAAATATATCCAAAGATTAATGCAAGAGCAAGCAAGAACATTTTTATCATCTTTCTCACCTTGTGATGCTGCCTCGCCTCCAATCTACCCCAGTGTAGGGTGGTTCTTGACAAGGGTAATATGAAAGAAACTTCACTAGTGTATAAGGCTTAAAGGTAATAAGCAATGGAAAACCTGTAGTGTTTAGGTTAGAGAAATAATATGCCTCTCATTACTCTTGGTTATCGTACCATTCATGAGAGAAACCCTTTACTTTGCAGACATAAAACTTCATATGCTCATCTCACAAGTGTATAAATAGCGGACTGTATATGGGATATGGCTTGCCTTTCATCATTTTGATGCACCTCATTTGGCATGTTTAATCGTTCCCACATTATTCATTCAGCCGTCTACTTTAATAATCCTCAGTGGAATCAATGACTTAGATAGACAAAATAATCACACAAAATATGTTTGGAAAAAGCATGGAGCATTTTAAATATGAGGGATTTTGTACTCCTAAAACAAACAATTGATTTTACTAAAAAAAATCATTAAAAGCATTTAACAAATTGCCTCTATAGATGTGTTAAATCTTAAACACAAAGGGAATTATTTAAAAAAAAAAATCGAATGCTCACGGATTGCCCCTATTCAAAAGAAGAAATAACATATAAACAATTAATCAAGGCTGATCTTTGATTCGACAGATGTGTCTGCTTTTGCATCTACATACGAAAAGATATAGAAATAGATCAATGAGTAGGGCTGAAAGCGAAGAAGCAAATTGAGGCTCACAATCTTCTTGGGATCTGCTTTGGTGATATTTGAGACGTCATTTTGCTTGAGAGAGTTTACTAGAGTTTGACATGCCTCTCATTAATTTGTCATTTGTACCTTTGGTAGTAACGTGATCCTACAACGGATAGGAAGGAATACATTAGTGTATGAATTCTCAAAAGTTGAATAACTAGGAGCGATACAACATTATCCTCTGTTGGTCAATTGAATAGGCCCATAATCCTAGATGGCATGAAGATGGCATGAAGTCCTGCACTTTTGATCTCATTAGGTTAAATACTTTTCCTTTTTTGCAAAATGAAGAGACACAAAAGAAATTTTATTAGGTTTTTTACATAGGACAACCTAGTTACCGCATCCGGGGATTGAAGCCTAATCATTCTTGGATTGCTTCATCCCCCATACCACTAGGCTAAGGTGCTAGTAGTGTCCATGGAGCCCTTCTCTTTTCATTTATCCAAGCTGACTTTAGGACAATATGTCTTTTCACATTGAATTAAGTGAATTTGATACGAGGTACTCCCATACGCTTGTTTGGCCAATATAGATTTGCTCAAATTAACCCATTAAGTTTGTTGCGAAAATCCTGATACTTCCTCTCAATAGGGAAACTATGTCAAAAGCAAATTTAGAGAGGGGTTATGGAAACGATACCAAATTACCCTTTCTCAAAGTTTGTAGTCAATGAATTTTCAGAATGTCTCAATAGTTGGTTATGCCTATTTTGTCTTATCATGGTTTAGCATCCCTTTTGATTGGCCCTTCTTATTCATGGTCATGTATGCGTGATCAACAGTTGTTGATCCATCTTCAAGGCCTTCCTTATGTGGAATTTAATTTAATTTAATTTTTTTTTTTTTGCCTTTGATCATATGAACATCGGTAGTATTTGGTAAAGTCATGTACCTCAGACTTCCATGGAATCTGAGATAGATAGTCAAAACCTCTAGTTTTCTAATGACAATCACTTCTCGAAAAGTATGCATTTGAAACAAGAAGTGAGGTTTCTAGACTTTATCCCTAATAATAGTAGCCAATTCAAAGGAAGATGAAGAATTCCTTCTATGTGCTTCTTGGCTTGTCGAAACTAAACGTCTCATCAATGAAACTGCAATGTTTAGTCTCACAGGGTATGCTGTGTAAAGTAAACACTTCTCAAACTTGAGGCAAAGTTGTGCAAGTACGAGGTGGAGCGTACAAAGCTCCAGGGATGGCTCACAAAATGAGAGAGGCTGAGAGCAACATGGAGGATGATTTCTAGGTTGCCTTATCCTAAGCTACCACGATATGCATACTTCAAGTTCAACCATGCTTGTGCCTATTATGTCCTATCTTTCATCCTCGTATGTGGGAAAGAGAGAGAGCGTCATTCTCAAAATTATATTTAGGGAACAAAACATATCTTTTGTTTTTTTTTTTTTTTAATGGGGTGATTTTTCTGTTTGCCCCTGCTTTCTTGAAAAAATGTTCTTGAATTCAACGAGTCCACGTGATGTGTCAGTTTCAAATACCCCCTATCACACTAAGTCAAGGGGATAATGTTCTAAGACATGAAGTAAGTAAATCAGAAAAACAAATAGGGTTAAATCTGACATCTTGCTTTGAAAAAAAAATTGTAATGAAATGCTTTTTGTATTTATTTTTATCGTTTTGTGAAAGCATGAGGAAGCCTAGTCCTCATAATTCTCCTTGGATGATATTTTCTTTTTATGGTTGGATAGCATCATTGGGTTAGTTTGGGATACCCTCTCATGCTTTTGAAACGAAATATTGGAATTGTACATTCACTGAATGAAAATAAATTATAGTACTAGAATGAAAAATGTGACAATAACACATCAGATAGTATACAAAATAGGAAATTATAAAAACAACTTAAACCCATGAAAACTCCTATAAAATGGAGCATTTTGATAGTTAACGGTTTTGGCCCCGGAATTAAGCCCTTTTGAGTTCTTCACCCTTAGTAAACTTGAAGTATTCGCATGAGAGGACTACTTCCTTGAAGTTACGGAAACACATTCCATGCAACCAAGAGCATTGCTTGCGAGGTAAGGCTTTTATGAATAGTTTCATCATTTCTTCCTCACCCAATTGAGGGTTAGCTTGCATCATGAAAGCTTCCCACCTTTCTATATATGCTCGAAAATCCTCCATTGGTTTTCTTTTGATGCGAACCAAATCTTCACCAAGCAATTATATTCCAATCTTGGTTTGGTATTGATACAAAAATGCAGAAGATGACTCACTCCAATCCCTCATGAAGTATATTATTGCCATGAAGAATCATTGCAATGCGTGCCCCATGAGACTCTCTTGGAAGGTCTGAGTTATGAATGGTACTTGGTTACAATGCCGACTCATTTCAACCTAGAAATATTGCAAGTGGATCATGGGGCAAGTCGTGCCGCTATATTTACAGTGATTAAGTACTCCTATTTCTCTCGGAATTATATAATTATGTGGAGACCAGATGGGCCCATCGTGTCTTAGTTAGGTAACTAGTCCTCCTATTGCGTTGACATTCCGTTCATTACAGTGATGAATTCTGCTACTTCAGGGAAGCTGGACTCTTTT
Source organism: Eucalyptus sideroxylon (assembly GCA_014182405.2). Classification (NCBI taxonomy): domain Eukaryota; kingdom Viridiplantae; phylum Streptophyta; class Magnoliopsida; order Myrtales; family Myrtaceae; genus Eucalyptus; species Eucalyptus sideroxylon. Next base: position 31,744,018 of record CM024555.2, on the reverse strand, counting down.
GAGATCATTTCATTACTTTTATCTAGGTTGAAATTTCCAGCTGAAGATGAGGTATCTATGTTCCTCTCATGGTCAAGTGACCAATTGAGTAGCCCATTGGGAGATAACCCTTGAAGAGCGTGTTCCCCATTCTAATAGACATTCGATGAATGGCTAACCTCATCTATATAATATTGGTAGCTCTTAAGACTATACCATGGGTGATGTTCAAAGCCTTTATGTGGCCGCTTATTAGCTGTCGGATTTTGCCTATGTTCAATGTCAAGTGTTGGCTTAGATTGCTTATGCTTTCTTTTATTAACACCCAGTCCTAACTTCTTGAGTAAAACCCTTCGTTTTGCCAGTTTGAGCCTGTTAAAGGGATTGGAAGATGGTGGAATTTCACTTCTTAGATTGATAGGGGTTGGTACTCTTTGGACCCTAGCTCTTGTGGTAAGCCTGGGGAGCTGTGTTGTCATGCTCTGGCTCTAAATAAGTTTTATAGCATTGACCTCGTCCGCGGGCTCATTGCCTTTCTTAGTAGGAAGCTTCTTAGTAATGGGATTATGCTCGATGGTCCCTTCATCATTCAAGGATGCATCGATAGTTTCTTTAATTGATCCTTCTTATATTGGTTGTGGGTCAAATTGGGCAATCGGGCTCCTCCTTGATGCAGTATGTGCCCTTAAGAATTTATTATCCTTCATCTCCATGCCTATCAGCTCTTCGTATGATGGGATGATGTCAATGTTGATGGCAACATAATATTTTTGGCGGAAAGTATCAATCAATTCCTCCCAAGTCTTAAGAAGAATAATCGTCCTTACAATGTACCATTACCAAACAAGGCTAGTCAAATTTGATTGATATGATTGAATCATCCTTTGGACTAGGTAGGCCTGCAAATAGGCCTTTGGGTAAGAGGCATTGGCGTACCCTCCGTATTTAGGTACTTTGAGCTCTTATGGATTTTTAACAGTAACATAGTTAGACAAATCAATGGGATTTGGATCCTGCAATTGGCTCAAATTCTTCATGATCCTTGCAAAGTGTCTATCATGTTAGTTATCATTTGGCAAGTTCGTAGGTGTCACGAGTATGTTTAGAGCAATTATTGGTTGAGCTTGGCCAAAATGGACTCCATTTGCCTCGAGAGTTGTTGAAGGACAATGGATATATGTCCTACGCCATCTTCAATATTACCGAGGTGATTTTGTACATCACTTTGATCAGCCACTATTGCTTAAGGCCATGCGCTATCAACTGGTGATAGGCGATTCATTATCAACTAGTATCGCAAAAAAAAAAAAAAAAAAAAATGAGCTTGAGGTAAAAAAAATGACCCATGGAAATGATCAAGCTGATTTTATTTATCAAAAAAGGATTTTATAGACAAGACACTTCTAATATCCAAACAATGGGACTAGGAACAAGACGAAACTTTCGAAACATTGACACTGGTGGGCATGTGACTACTATTTTATATGTGACAGGGAGCCTTTGCAAAGCTATTTGCTATTCGGATCTGGTGAGCCTTGCCTAGCTGTCCAAATAGTGACAAAAAGGTGCTTACAATTGCTTGACATATATGATGAGAAGTCACCTTTGGAACCTCATGTGAGTTTCCTTGTATTTTAATGCATATGGAAATTATTTCTATGGTGACTTGATAGTATGTTTATCAAATTAAAAAATGGAAAAGATCAGCTACACATGCTCTCTCCTCTCTCTCTCTCTCTCTCTCTCTCTCTCTCTCTCTCTCTCTCTCTCTCTCTTAACAATACAAGTAATAAAAATCTTAATAATTTCTTTTTTGCTTAAATTAAAATGAACTGAATGTGACTCGTTTCATCTCATTGATACTTTTTTTACATAGTTATGCACATTACATTCAAACACATGACAATTAGAGGTATGCAACCGAACTAGTTCTACTTGGGAACTGGACCAAACCGCTCAAAAAATAGGCCCAAGAACTAGTTGAAACTGGTTTGGGAACAAGTTTCAAGTAAAAACCCACCCAAGAATCGAAGTAGATCACTCTATTAAGCCAGCTTTATAAGTTAAAAAGCAAAAGCCCTAATTTATGTTTTCCCTAAATTATAATCCAGCTCTCCTTTTTTTTTTTATCTTTCCTCAAAACTCCTCGCCAGTCTTTACTCTTCCCTTAAATTTTAATGAATTAATGGGGAATGGAGTTTTATAATTTATGTTTTATATTACACATTTGATTTTCAATTATTTATAATTGTACGTGATTACATGTACATCTTGTGGATTGATGTTTTTGGTGAATAGGAAATTTTGTTGTTCCATCTTTTACTTTTGAACCATTTGTTGCTCATAACATCATATGGTTTTGCTATAAAAATGAACCAAAAATGGGGGAAAAAACAAGTTATAGGGTATCTTAAAACCAAATAGGAAAAACTAGATAGGTTCCAAAACCCGTTCCAAGTAAATAGGGTAGGTCACATAATCCAAAAACTGAGAAGTAGTTATGACATTGTAAGTTTTAGGCTTCAACTTTAGAACCTACCCACCTTAGAACCAATCACTCTTAATTAGGGGTGTAAATGATTGTTCAATTCAATCCTTTTGAAAACCAAACCGATAAAGAAAATTATTGAATCGAACTGAAATTTAATCTGAACCGAAATCCTAGTTCACTTGAATTCGGTTTGGTTCAGTTTTTCGGTTTTTACTCTTGTGTTTGTTTTTTCTTTCCCAACATACATCCCTTTCTATAAATTTTTTATTTAAAAAAAAATATTCTCTTTTATTCGTTTAAAGAGGGCTATCTCATCGGGAGGAGAAGGACCTGCAATGGCCCACTCCAGTTGACCTCTCTTCTTTCCATCCCCCCGTGAGAAGGCAAAGCCTTAAGCCTAGAAAGTAGAGCAAAAGTGCTCAGTAGTTCGATCTATAATTTCCCATTCATGGACGTTGTCCTCGCCATCACTACTTCTCCCAATCCCAACTATCCTCTTACCTATTGGAATATAATATCTATATAGATTTCTTTTTACCTATTGGAATATAATATCTATATAGATTTCTTTTCTTCTTCTTCTTCTTCTTCTTCTTCTTCTTCTTCTTCTTCTTCTTCTTCTTCCCGGGATTTTTAGTTAACATATCGGCTATAGCTCGCCCTTTGACAGACTTCTGTGCCATGCTTTGGATATCAAACTCATAGAGTAATATTTTCCATTTAGCAAGCCTTCCAACCAATGTAGACTTCTCCAAAAGGTATTTAATCGATTCATTCTCAATCACTAGTAGAATGCGGTAGTGAAGAGTATATTGCCTCAATCGGTGTAAAACCCAAATCAAGGCTACACAAGTTTTTTCCACTTCAGGATATCGCACCTTGAAACTAGTAAACTTGTTACTGAGGTAGTATATGACATGTTCTATTTCATCCTTTGGTCCTTTTTGCACCAATATAGCTCTAAAGACTCTTCATGAATAATGAGATACAAGGTTAGAGGCACGCCTTGGATAGGCGGTACGAGTACAAGAGATTGCGAAAAATATCACTTAAGATCTTCAAATGATTTCTGACATTCTTCATCCTAGTTGACCTTGGTGTTCTTTTTTAACAGCTTGAAGAACGATTTAACGGTTTTTGACAATTGAGAGATAAATCTGGCAACATAATTCAATCTTCCCAGTAGACTTCGGACTTCCTTAATAGTAGAAGGAGGTTTCAAGTCGCATATGGCCTTCACCTCAAAGGGATCTATCTCAAAACCCTTGTTATATCCAAGAAGCTTCCCAAAATTTGCCCCAAATATGCATTTTGCATGGTTAAGCCTCAACTTGAATTTCCTCAATCAATCAAATAGTTTTCTTAAGACTTCAACATGGTCATTGCCTTGTCTTGACTTTGCAATCATGTCATTCAACATAGACTTCAATCTCCTTATGCATCATGTTATGGAATAACATTACCATGGCTCTTTGATATGTTGCCCATGTGTTCTTCAAGCCAAAGGGCATAACTTTGTAGCAAAATGTCCACTATGGGGTGATGAAAGAAGTTTTAGTCGTGTCTTCCTCTTTCATCTGGATTTGGTTATAACTGAAAAATCCATTCATGAAAGAGAAAAGTTTGAATCTAGTAATACTGTCAACTAAGATATCAATGTGCAGCAATTAAAAATCATCCATAAGGCTTGCCTTATTCAGGTTGCGGTAATCAACATAGACTCGGACTCGTCCATCTTTCTTCATAATTGAGACTATATTAGCAATCCAATCAGCATAATGGTGACTTCAATGAAACTAACATTTAAGAGCTTGATAATTTCTTCTTCAAGTCTTTTTCGACAATTCAGATTTTGTCCTTATGAGCTTTTAAAGTCTCCTCAATAGGGTTAAGGGAAAATGTATTTTCAAAAAAATTTGGTACATTTTCATTCCCCAATGGAGTCGCCAAGCCTGTCGCAACCCAATCTTGCCACCCTCGAATCCATCATCATCACAGTGAAAGAAAGGGGAAAGGTCGGGTTCAGAGGTACTTGATCACAAAAGTTTCCTCACGGCTTGCATTCCAAAAGACGTCATCACCTCGCCTTTCGAATCAAGCCTCTTATGAGTTCCCTTCACGAGATCACAAGTTTTTCCAAACTCGTACCCCGCGTGACAGCGGAGTATCGCGACCTGTACCCACATAGGTGACACACCTCGAGAGAGGAGATCGAATGTGAATATTGAATCTAATGATACATTTATCATGGTAGCTCTCTCGATAGTACCATTCGCTCATAAGGATGGCATCACTTCATCCTTTGGGCACTGCCACATTATGTATGCTAAACTATGGTGAGTTTCATTGAAACTCATATCCCACGCAATGGGTTTATTTATGCGGTCTAGTTGTTTATGACAACCTAAAAATAAGACGAGAGTCGCCACTAGTCTCATTTGGGGACTTGGGTTATGCTAATATTTCTATTAGCGTCCTTTTGGTACCTAAACAGTATGTTGTGTTTTCCTAACGTGTCCATGCATTTCTTCTTACATTTTTCAGGATCATTAGTCCTAAACTAAGCGATCATGCGTGGTTGGTCATTTTTATACTATTCTATTTCTAAAAAAACAATAAAAGAAAGCATTCAATTGAATTGAAATTATGAGACAGTAAGTAAATAATCAAGGAAAGCAGTAAATCTACCATGCAATCCTAGAAAATATAAAAGAGAAACACAATTGAAAAAGATGAGAGAAAGAGAGAAAACTCACAACTTGTCAAGCTTTATACAATAAATGAAACTCAAGACATATGTCGGGGGAATGAATAGTACATGATAATGGTTGGAATGTACATCGATCTCCACCATCTTCATGCTTTTTCCATCTTCGGGGTCCTAATTTAAACATATCTAGAAACCTATAACTAGGTACATACAATGGAAAAAAAAAACAAACATACATATCCAAACAATAAAAAATATAATAATAATAAATAAAAAACAAGATATCATGTCAAGATCAATCATTTAAAGAAAGGTAAGTATGAAAATCAGATTTTGGGGCCTTGGGGTCAGCATTTGTTTTTCATGCGTAGGTCCCATTAAGATACCTACCCAATCCATTTTTGTGACTTATAGCAATTGTTAACCAAGTGTGTTCTTGCATGGCCAATAACGCTTATAAGCCCCCTAATCAAGCGATCTATACAAAACTAATTATTTCAACTCAGAGAATGAGGATAATCCTCAAGTATTGAAAGGGAATGACTCAAACATGAAGAGTCCAAACCTTCTACTATTGAGCAACCAATCACCGTGCATTTAGGAAATTCAGATAATCCTACATAAACCAAGATTGAAGCAGGTCTCTCTCAAGTGGATGCCAATAGATTAGTTAGACTTTTGAAAGAGTACCAAGATAGTCATATGTTGATATGCCAAGTTTAGACCTCGAGATAGTAGAACATGCATTACCACTTGATCTTAGTAGTTTGCCGAAGAAACAAACATAAGCACTCTACCTATCCATAAGAGGTTCATCTCAGAAATGCAAAACTTTCAAAAAATGACCATCTTCTTTAAAGCTTAGAAGTGGCCCTACCTTTAAGAATGCCAAAATAGTCAGTTAGAACTCTAGAAGTAAATCCTTGTGCCAAACAAAGTCTATTCTGTCTACAAATTTTATTCAACCTTATTTCCAAAAGTCTCCCCAATAGGGTCAAGGAAATATGTCTTTAAAAAAAAAATTCGGTGCATTTTCATTCCCTAGCAAAGTCACCAAGCTTGTCGCAACCCAATCACGCCGCCCTTAAATCCCTCATCATCACAAGGAAATGAATGGGAAATGTCGAGTTTAGGGGTACTTGATCACAAGAGTTCCCTCACAGCTTGTGTTCCAAAAGACATCATCACCTCGCCTTTCGAATCAAGCCTCTCATGAGTTCCCTCCACGAGACCGCAAGTTCTCCCAAACTCGTATCCCGCGTGATAGTGGAGTGTCATGATCCGTATCCACACAAGTGACACACCTCAAGAGAAGAGGTCAGATGTGAATATCGGATTTAAGGGTACATTTACTATGGTAGCTCTCTCGATAGTACCATGGACACGTTAGGAAAACACAACATATCGTTTAAGTACCAAAAGGGCACTAATAGAATATTAGCATTACCCAAGTCCCGGAACTTAGATATTTGGTTGCGTAAAAATCGAGAGAATACTCCCAACCCTCGATTGGGTTTTCTAATCGACCCCCAAAATGAGGCTAGTGGAGACTCCCGTCTTATTTTTAGATTGTCATAAACAACTAGACCATATAAATAAATTCGTCGTAAGGGGTACGATTTTCAATGAAACTCACCATGATTTAGCATACTTGACGTGGCAGTACCCCAAAGGATGAAGTGATGCCATCCTTATGGGCAAAGGGTACTATCGAGAGAGCTACCTTGGTAAAGGTACCCTTAAATTCAATATTCACATCCAACCTCGTCTCTCGAGGTGTGTCACTCGTGTGGGTACGGGTCACGACATTCCACTATCATGTGGGATGCAAGTTTAGGAGAACTCGTGATCTACCTAAGGGAACTCATGGGAGGCTTGATCCGAAAGGTGAGGTGATAACGTTTTTTGGAATGCAAGCCGTGAGGGAACTCTTGTGATCAAGTACCCCTAAACCCGACCTTTCCCCTTTCTTTCCTTGTGATGATGAGAGATTCGAGGACAATGAGATTGGGTCGCGACAGGGAGCACCAATCCTATTCGCAAAAAAAGAATGATGGATCATTATGTCTATGCATCGACTACCGACAATTCAATTAAATGACGATCAAGAACAAGTATCCACTACCAATGATTGATGACTTATCCGATCAACTTCAATGAGTTTGGGTGTTCTCCAAGATAGACTTGAGGACGGGCTATCATCAGTTGAGAATCAAGAAGGACTCTCAAAGATAGCATTTTGAACACGATACGGCCACTACAAGTTTATAGTAATGTTATTTGGGTTAACCAATGCCCCAATTGCTTTCATGAACTCAATGAACTGAGTGTCCAAGCTATACTTGGATCAATTTGTCATTGTATTCATCGACAACATACTGATATACTCAAAACACCCAAAGGAGCATGAATAGCATTTGAGGATGATATTGCTAACCCTTTGAGAAACGTACTTTATGCCAAGTTTAGGAAGTGTGAGTTTTGACTCAATCAAGTAGCTAGTCTAGGCCACGTAATATACGACGAAGGAATTTCTATGGACTCAACAAAGATTGAGGCAGTCATGAACTGGCCAAGACCAATAATGGTGATCGAAGTTTGAAGTTTTCTAGGATTGGCTAGCTATTATTAGCGATTTGTGAAAAGATTCTCTAGAATGGCTACACCCCTAACACGAATACTAAAGAAGGAAGTAAAGTTCGAATAGACAGAAGTGTGAAAAGAGTTTTCAAGAGCTCAAGCACAAGTTGACTACTGCCCTAGTATTGACGATATTGTCTGGTCTTGGAGGTTATGAGATTTACAGCAACGCTTCATATAAAAGACTAAGCTACCTAATGTAACATGGAAGTGGTAGCCTATGCGTCTAGATAATTGAGGCCTCACAAGTAGAACTATCCAACACATGACTTGGAATTAGGAGCAATCATCTTCACTTTGAAAATCTTGAGGCATTACTTTTGTAAAGAAAAGTTCACGATTTAACACCGACCATCAAAGTCTAAAGTATTGGTTTTCTCTAAAGAAATTGAACATGAGACAACAACATTGGATGGAACTTCTCAAAGACTACGACTACAACATTCTAGATCATCCTAGAAAGGCCAACGAGATAACGGATGCACTCAATCAAAAGTTAAAAATTGCACAAATGATGGTTTGAGAATGGATCCTTCTTGAAGGAGTATGAGATTTGGATTTCATATTCAAGGTAAGCCATCTTTTTAATCTTATAGTTACCCTCCGAATCAAACTCGAAGTGTAGACCAAGATTAAAGCACTACAGTCAACGAATCCATTAATCCACAGAATTTTGCAAGAGAGTACGGAAAAAGAGGAAATTGGATTTTCAAATAGCAGAGGATGGGATATTGAAATTTCAAGGACAACTATTTGTGCCCAATAATCCAAAACTCAAGGAAGAGATTCTGGCAGAAGCTCATAGAAGCAACTATAGCATACATCTAAGAAACATGAAGATTTAGAGGAATCTTCGACATTATTATAGGTGGAATGTGATGAAACAAATGTCGTCAAGCACGTGGCCAAGTGCTTAACATGCCAACAAATGAAAGTGCAACACTGCAAACTTGGTGGACTACTGCAATCACTAGAAATTCCAGAATGGAAATGGGAGCACATCACTATGAATTTTGTTATGAGATTATTGAGAAGCCAAAGAGGTAATCATTCTATTTGGGTCGTAGTTGATAGACTAACCAAGTCAACACATTTTAATGCAGTACAAAAGGACTTTGTCATCAACAAGTACGCCAAGCTATATGCGAGGAAAATAATTTGTCTACATGTAGTGCCCGTCACAATCACTCCAAATCAAGACCCCTAGTTCTCTATAGCATTTTGGAAAAGTTTATAGACTATCATGAGAATGAAACTACATTTTAGCATAGCCTATCATCCGCAAATAGATGGTCATTCCAAGAAGAACATTCAAACACTCGAAGATATGTCACAAGCTTGCATTGTAGATTGTAAAGGATGATGGGAATAAGAACTACAACCTCATCAAGTTCGCGTGCAACAAAAGCTACCAACAAAGCATCCGAATGGCACCGTTTAAGGCAGTATACAGTCGTGCTTGCAAAACACATGTCTATTAGGATGAAGTTGGAGAAAGAAAGGTTACTAGCCTTGAGCTAGTTAAGTACTACATGGATGCAATTAAGATTATCAGGGACGGGCTAAAAATAGCCTAAAACCACCAGAAAAGTTATGCAAATAAACGAAGAAAGTCTTTAGAATTCCAAGTAGGTGACACGTATTCTTTAAGGTGTCACTAATGAGAAGAACGTTACATTTTGGCAAGAAATGAAAGCTAAGCTCTAGGTATGTTGGATCCTTCGAAATTCTAGAACGAACAAGAACCTTAACATATCGATTAGCATTATTGCCCATACTTACTTAGGTTCATAATGTGGAATTTTCTCTTGCGGTGGGTAAGGCCCCTAGCCGTGATGGATACAATGTGGAATTTTTTAAACATTCTTGGGAGATTGTTGGACCTTCTATTATTCTGGCAGTGAAAGATTTCTTTGAGACGGGCATGTTGCTGCGGGAAATTAACACAACTATTTTGGCCCTGGTCCCCAAAGTCCTGAATGCTTCCAATGTGAATGATTTTCGGCCAACTGCTTGTTGTAACACATTATACAAGCGTATTACCAAGCTTATTGCTAATCGGCTCTCTCAGGTGCTACCTTTTATCATTGTCTGCCCCAAAATGCCTTTGTAAAAGGTAGACACATCAGTGACAATATTTTACTTGCTCAGGAGCTGTTTTGTGGTTTCCACAATGATCCTTACAGGCTTAAATGTGTTATTAAAGTTGATTTTAGGAAGGCCTACGATACGGTGGATTGGAGGTTTATTGAATTGTGTCTGCAAGCTTTCGGTTTCTCCCAGGAGTTCATTGCCCGGGTTATGATTTGCATTTGTACCCCTAAGTTCTCGGTTGCAATTAATGGGGAACTCCATGGGTTCTTTTCAAGTGGGAGGGGTATTCGTCAGGGTGATCCCATGTCGCTGTATATTTTTACTCTTGTGATGGAAGTCTTTACAGGTATTCTGGACATTCAAACTTCACATCTGGACTTTGGTTTTTTCTGGCGTTGCAAGCCCACCAAACTTTCTCATCTTTTCTTTGCTGATGATGTACTACTCTTCGCTGAAGCTAACTTACCGTCTATTGATCTTCTCAAGAATGGTATCGAGAAATTTTCTAGCTGGAGTGGGCTGATTCCGAATCTTCGGAAGAGTGAAGTTTTCCTTTCTAGAGGCTCCTCTGACCTTCATGAGGATATCCTCAATAAGCTGGGCTATTAGTTGGGCACCTTTCCTTTCCACTATCTAGGAGTACTAGTTATTTCAGCTAGATTGGGGAAAGCTAACTATGTCTCATTGGTTAATTCAATCATGGCTCGTGTTCAGTCTTGGACCAATAGATTCCTCTCCTTTGTGGGGCATCTTCAACTTATAAGGTCGGTGCTTCATTCTATACAAGTCTTTTGGGCTAATGTGTTCTTTTTGCCATGTTCGGTTCTAAACCGAATTGAGCAAATTTTCCGCCAATTCTTGTGGAGAGGCCCTGAGATGGGTGCAAGTGGTGCTAAAGTCTCGTGGTGTAATGTTTGCCTTCCCAAAAATGAAGGGGGCTTAGGTATTCGTACTCTAAGGGAGAACAACATTGCGTCCATCCTCAAACATATTTGAATTCTTTTCTCGGATAAAGAATCCCTGTGGTGTAAGTAGATTCATTCCAATTTCCTGAAGTGGAAAATTTTTTGGGTGGTCCCTTGCCCTACTCATTGCTCTTGGGCCTGGAGGAAGTTATTAGATCTTCGTGATCAATTTTAGCAATATTTCATATGGAGCATTGGAAATGGGAGGTCGGTCTCCTTTTGGTTCAACCCTTGGCACCCAAATGGTCCTTTATACAAGATCTTTTCTAATCAGGATATTTATCGCTCAGGTATATCCCACTCTGCTTCAGTTGCTAATGGTTTTGCTACTCCTATGGGCTGGTATATCATTAACATCATGGCTAATTGGTGGAATCCCCTTCTGGTATTCAACCAAGAGGAGGATCGATTTCAGTGGCTTCCACACCCATCCGGTCGCTTCTCCATTGCTTCTACCTAGGATTTGATCTGACCAAAGCGTAATGTCATCTCATGGGCTTCTTTTGTTTGGAATACAGCCTTGCCTCCAAGATATCAAACGCATCTTTGGCTTATTTCACGCAATTGGCTACCGACTCAGGTTTTGCTCATCTCTTATGGTAGGATCCCCCTACAAATTGCCCCATTTGTTCATGCAGACCTGATTCTATAGATCATTTGTTCTTTGCTTGCCATGCTTCGGATAGTCTTATTTCATTTTGGGCGGCAAGATTCAACCTAGTGTGGCGAAACAAGCGTTGGGTGGATAATTTGGCCTGGGCTTCCAAGCGGTTTATGGGGAAGAGTTTTTATCAAATCCTGGCTCGGTTTAGTTTTGGTGCAATGTGTTATATCATTTGGAAAGAGTGGAACAATGTGCTTTTTTGGAATCAGACTCTCTTTCTTCTAGCAATGAAAATGCATCTTTAGAAGGCTATCAAAGATAAGGCTATGACCTTTAAACATGTTCCTGATGTGCCCATGAATAGAAGACTTCAACGAAGCTAGAACATCCATCCTTCTATTTTTGATTGACGGAGGTTTTCTAGTTTTTGTTGTCTTTTGTTTCCTTTTGTTGTTGTTGCTCCTTTTTTTTGGGAACCATGGCACCCTTACACTCGTTCTAGACTTTTGTCTTCTTGAGTGTCTATTTTTGTTGGTGCTAGGCCTCCCTCTTGTATTCTTTCTTGCAAAATCAATATATTACTTACCTTTACCAAAAAAAAAAAAAAAAACAGTGTTTTATGTTGAGAAACCAATGCAGGTTGTCAATAGAAAAGGGCAAGTATTGCGCAACAAGGTCATTTCCTTAGTCAAGGTTATTTGGAAACACCATGGTATTGGAAGAGCAACCTGAGAAAGTGAGGATGTGATGAGACATCAATATCCTCATCTTTTAAAGGGACAAGTAATTTTACAAATTTCTAAGATGAAATTTCTTTAAGGGAGAAGGAGTTGTGACATCCTCAATTCAACCCCTATCTACAAAATAGAATTACAATAGTAATCAACGAATCACAGAAAAACAAGGGATGGTCACCTTAGAATAAAAATTCAATTTTTCATTGGTGGACCATGAATTTTCAGAAAAGTGGAAATGGGTCATGAACGAGGAACCACAAGGGCCCAAGTCGTGGGAGGGCCCAATGGGCCTCACGCCCACCATGGGCAGACCAAGGGGGCCTATCAAGCCATTTAAGCCCACACTTAGCCTTTTGGAAGCTTGTACATTAAAATGCCCATGTGTATGAATAATGTTTTAGACTATAGTCTAATTAAATCCCTAATTTGCCCTTTCTAGATATTAGTTGGCCTAATGAGACAAAATTGTTGTCTTCCAAAGAAGGGGCGCCCACTTGAAGAAAGGAAAGGGAAAAGGCAAATTTGGTTAGTTCCCTTAGTTCAATTCCAATTATAACAAATGCATGAAATTTCAAGAGCCATTTGTGGCCATTCAAATGACTTGGCCAAGAGTGATTTACAAAAATTTGTACTAAGTTCATTAATGCTTAGAGAGGAAACTTGGATGAGAAGTCCTCATTCTCTCCCTCATTTCTCTTATTCTCTCTCTCTCTCTCTCACTCACATCAACCGAACCCCTCATATCTCTCATCTCATCTCTCTCTCTCTTTCTCTCTTGGTTTGTTGTCCACCGTGAGCTGCCATCTTCACACCTAGCTCGTTATTGTCATGCCTAGTTACCCTCACCGCCATGATGCTATCAAAGCATCGTGAGGCGCCATTGCTATGACGCTATCCACCACCTACCATGAGCCGCACGTTGTCGCCGTCACCATTGCCACCACCCAAGGCCATGAACCACTACACCCTCATAGTCATCACCATCGTCCCCTTTGCCGTGCGCCCTCACCATAATCATCATCCAAAGCCGTGAGCCACCATGCCATCATCATCGTCGCCGCTTGCCCTCAAAGCTCAAAAACCAGTCCCGTGAGTGACTTACTAACCTTTGAGTAGGATGGTGGTTATGCTTGAGATTAAGGTTAGAATTAAGATTAATAATTAGATTAAAAGATAGATGGATTAGGTATAACTTCTCTCGATAAGTGATAAGTAAGGGTGATAGCTTATCTCGATAAATGATGAATAAAGGTGATAGCTTATCTGGATAAGTGATAGGTAATGGGGATAGCCTATCTTGATAAGTGATAAGTAATAGCAATAGCTTATCTTAAATAGTGATAAGTGCTTATGATGTCTTATCTTAAATAGTGATAAGTAATGGTGATAACTTATCTTAAATAGTGATAAGTGATGGTGATAACTTATTTTGAAAATTGACAAGCTATGTTGATAAGTAATCCATGGTATGATATTGTATGGAATGAAGTTATCGTATGATTAATTTGGTGGATAATTAATCAATGGGTGATCACATGGGATTATTTTATGGTATTTTTGCGTGCAAAAAGTGCTAGTGTATTATGTGTGAACACTAAACACTCTAGCATTGGTTAAATTGGAAGATAAAAATTGGCTTGAGTGATTGAAGTGCTTGTGTGATCACATAAATGATTCCGTACTCGTATGACTATAAGGGATGATACTCAATGGATTTCGGATGCTTTCACGTCAATGGGATGTTGTTCATGAATGGATTTCGGAACAATTTTTTTGCTCTTACTTAAATGCTTTCTTAAAGTGAGATTGAGATGTTGTCGTGTCTGATGGGAGTGAGACGATACCCAATTACACTAAAAGACCATTGATGCGAGTAGCGGTCGTGGCCGAGATTGGTTGTAATAATCTAGACTCTTTGGATGCATTGTGCATGGAAATGATAATATTTATGTCTGGATTATTATTCATATTTATCATATGCCTGCTGAAATTGTGCACTCATGTAAAGAATTATTTGTGTAATAATTGGATATGTTGTTAGGGCATAATTTGGTGAGTTGCCCATTTCATGCTTATGAATAATGCAAAGCAAAGGCTTTACTATTCATTTGCCATCAACAATTAAGCTGCACATATAGGGCGTCTCCAAGGTGAAGTACTCTCTTACATGAGGTTTAGGGAATTTACTTATTGAGTTTATCTCATTCATTGTTGTTTAAAGTTTTCTAGCCCTAATCATGAGTAGTCCTTTTCACCACGTGCACTTTGGGGTGCCTATGGATCAGGACACCCAAGTGACCCCCTTCCCAATAGAGGGCACTGACATGGTAAATGAGAAGTACATGACCTCCATATGGGTGGTCGAGAGACTGACTAACCTGGTGTCGCATCAGTTCATGGCAAGGTACGTGTGGTTTGGAGGGGAGCTCTCTAGCCCTCTATGAGGTTTGATGGATTGCTTCGTGGGGGATCCGGAGGTGCCATCTGGGACCCCATAGTCGTGGACATTATTGACGGCTCCATCACTGACCCAGAGACAAACCCAGACTCAAAGTCCAATCCCGAGTCCAAGCCATGGTACTAGGACAAGCACACATACTAGGCGCATAGGGAGCACCACTTTTTGAGGTTGCCCTCGTAGGATAAAGGAGTTAGGCTAACCACTAACCCCTTTTTAGTATTAGGAAAGAATCTGTATTGTGGATTTGTGATTATGAAACTTCTGATGTACTATGTAGATGTGTATGTGTAAATGTATATGTGCGTGCGTGCATGTGTGTATATATATATAAGTATTCGTTGGTGTATTTTCATGCTATCCTTATTAAGGTGTATTATCGAATGGAGTTAATTCTGCTTCCGCTTGTGTATAATTGAAAGATAAAATAAATGGGTCAGTGATGCCTTTTGGGACATCGCAAATAATTGACCTTAGAGGGTTGTTGCACACTCAAGACTCGCCATTAGGTTGCAAGGCGTGAAACAAGTTGTGGCATGTGTGATGTCTCCAAGCTTCCATTGATGAGATGATTTCAGTATGTTGCTGTTCTAACAACTGCAAATTTGGTTGTGGAGTCAGCTTCTCAAAACAAGACTGAAAAGTTTGAGAATCGAAGGCATTGGAGCTAAACAACATGTGTCCTTTGCGCTTGACTTTGCTGTCGGGACAATAACGCCAGGCACTCTTGAGCAAATATCACTGTGCGAAGACAGGCGGGATGGATTTATTTTACTTGGGTTACAACAAGTGCAAAGCCAAGAATGATAAAGCGAAAAGATTGGGGAAATTTCGAGAGTGCATGAGGTGCATTGGGTGCGAATTGCACCCAATGCACTAAGTTACCTCAGGAAAGGAGGCACTAATATCATATTGATAAAAATGATACGCGGAATATAGGAATATAGAATTTCTCTATTTTTTGGTATATTATAATGAAAATTACATTAGCCTATATATCAATTATATAAAAAGGTTATTTAGTGTAATAAAAAAAAAACATAATAGCAAATATGATCAATCAAGTATATGCTCTATTAAAATGAGATATATGCATATTCTTGGAAGATATGCAGAATCAATTGAATATCCTAATATTGCTAACACTCCACATGAAAAAATTGATCTCCGGGTGGGTGTGGCGTTGCTAAATCATGTTCCACGGACTTTTGGGAGGCTGGTAGGACAAGGAGGCCTGGTTTTTGTTGTTGTGGGTATCTGCTGAGTAAACTTTGTTATATTCACTATTGACTGAGTAGGATCCAGATTTATTCCGGTCCAAATTCGCTTGTCAGGCCCCATGATAGGGCTAAATGGGATGGCGAGTCTAAAACCTTTGTTTGCATTCCGAGAATCCCCTCTAGGGAAGTATAGTCCTTTCACCAATTGAACCCATAAGGTTGAAAGGGCAATTAATGAGCTTTTGCTTGTTTGATGTATTTATGATCTTATCATATCTCTAGTAATTTATTTACTACTTTGATTATTGATTATTAAATTTTTATCTATGCACTCATATTATCAGCTCTCATGTGTTAGTGGCTTAAATTAAAATCAATAAATACTACCTACAAAATATTCTTTGAAAAATAAAGAGAAATAATACTAAAAGGGCATTAGATTAAACTAGCATGATTAAGTCCCCGAATCTATTGAATCATTTGTTCATAGAAATAAAAATACTCCCGCATTTTATTTGGGTGTCTAACCAACCCAAAATTAATTAGCAGCACTTCCAAAATGTAAGAAAAATGTGTATTAAATTGAGTACCAAGTTGCGATTGGTAGAGCTTAGGAGAATCCGTGCTAAACACAAATGATTACCTCATGAGAGGAACCTTCGTTCCCATTTAATAATCCATTAGCTTTCTATTTGGTGGTTCACCTATGGGAAAGTCGTGACATGGTCATATCAAATAAGGTGCATTACATGAACCAATAATTTGGGAAGATTCTAGTAACCAGGCCACTATTTAGCTAGCAACCTCCAATTTGCATTATTTAAGGTGTTACAAACAAAGAAGAATGTACGCATATTTTTCAATATGATAGGCACTTCAACATAACATGACACCGAAAATAGCAATAGATGCTTGAGTTATACCACCTCATTTATTTCCACTTATAATAGAATAGTACACATGGAGTTGGTAATGCCAACTATTGCATGTCCCAAAATATATGCATCATGTCTCACTTGCGCTGGAAGGTTTTGACAACTTGAGGCAAATGAGTTCTCTTGAAATAATCCTCCCAATTGATACACCTTGGATAGAAGTAGAAGACACTTTCCAAGTTTACTCCATTGTTAAATGCCATGGCTCTCAAAGCCATCGTATTTGTATCGTCAAAGCTAAGTCAATACCAAAAAAAAAAAATTTAGAAATTGTGTAATTTTGTGAATCACTACTAACAATTTTAAAATTTTAAGTTGAGAGGTGAATAAATGGTAATATTTAATCATCATGATGCTCTTCATCCTGTGTAAGCTCGACTTTAAATCATGGAAATATATAATTGATGAGGTAAATATAGGTTTATAAATATTCAGATTTGAGATCTCATGTTATGATATCATATGAAATTTGTAAAATCATAATTAATTATTATTAATTAATTTAAATAAAAAAGGTGAATGCGTGATTTAATTTTAAAATACTTGAATAGAGATTTCTTATAAGGGCAACAAGGAGATTGAATAGTGCACCCTGCAGGCACATTGGTCAATGCATAGATGCTTACACGCCATTGAATAAAACATATGGTCCGTAGAGGTCTGCCAATCGCACGACAGCATTGACCTTTTTGTCCAAGTCAGCATGCAACCCTTGGAAATACCCGCCAAACATTGAGCTAGCTACTTTCAACACCTTCACCCAAATAATAGAGTTAGGCTCACTTTATTTTACAAAAATTAAAATTAAAATTAAAATATTTTTTCGATGACTTTTCGGCTTTTACCATTAGCTTTTTTAGCTTCTGTTAGGGCCCCGATGTTTTAAATTCAAAAAATTATGTGTTATAGTTTTTGCTGGAATGTAAAATATTGTTCAAATTTTTCATCATAGGTAATGTTTTGTGTGCTTATATTTAGGTATTACTAAAGGTTTCGACTATTTCCCATCTAACGTAAGTAAAAAAATGAGAGTTGTAAATGTTGAAACATAAGAAAAGAAACTGTCACTTCAAACAAATTAGCTATTATTTTGAAGATATTTATATTAATTTGTAGATTATTATCACTTATTCGTTAAAGAAAGAAATATGTAGAGTTGACTGCTTAAATTTATATAACATGAAGATTTTCATTTATTTGGGATCTTCAATTTTGTATATATTTTAATCTATTGAATTAACATAAAGCCATTTTGAACTTGCCTTTGACAAGAGGATGTAGCGTCTCACGTGCTTGTGAAAGCTGGCCATGCTTCCCATAATTCTAGGATTACGAACTTTGACCGGCTTCCCATCCTCGTTGATCCAAGGACTGTCCCTGAAGTAACTCACGATGATGTCTTGAAGATCTGAAAAGGTCATGGGATGTTTCTTTGAGGAACCCACATGGTAAATCTTGTTTGAAATGGGCTGATTAGCATGCACGACCATGGCCACAATCATAATGTTTATCACCATATCTGCTGATATCTGCTCAAGATGAAATTCTATATTTAGGTTGAAATGCATCAAATGTACTTGTATATGAATGAATGAATGAATGAATGAATGTATGTATGTATGTATGTATGTATGTATGTATGTATGTTCAAATGTGCACAATAAAGTGATGGTCGGAATATGTAATTACCAATAATGTTTGCCTGATGAATTATCATAAGCTAATTCTAAAAGAAGGAGCACATAATCAATCAAGCGAGGTACGGACACCTAGAGTGCCAAAATTTTGCATAGAGGGACACTTAAGTTCCAAAAGTTTGGAAAGTGAAACTTAAGTGTCAAAATCTAAGCAAAATGGATCACTTAAGTGCCAATTCGGCCAAAATGCCGACGTGGCAATTTTCCGGCGAGGTTAATGCAAAATGACGTCGTTTTGCACACCGATGTGACTAAAAATGCAAAAACGACGTCATTGTCACTGACATGATAAAAAATTAATATAAAAATTAATTAAAAATTTAAAACTAAAATTTAAAACATTTAAAAATTAAAATACAAATATTTTAAAAAAAAAAAAGGGGGGGGGGAGGAGAGGGAAACAACTAAGGGTTGAGTCCTCACCACCGCCGCCGAGAAGGGGTGACAAAAGAGGAGGGAGGGTCGGCCGAGGTTGCTGGCCCCCGCCAAGCGGCGGCGAGGGCCTACAAGCCCTCACCACCTCCCCACCATCGTTAGGAAGGGGCGGCAATGGAGGGGGAGGGTCGACCAAGGTCACCAACCCTTGGCCAATTGGCGGCGAGGGCCCGTGAAACCTCATCGGATTTGGGCGAGGGCTCGTGGGCCCTCGCCTCCCCCCGCCACCGCCGGGAAGGGGCAACGACGAAGAGGGGAGGGTCGCCAGCTGACCGACGGCGAGGGCCCGCAAGCCCTCACTAAATCTAGGCAAGGGCCATGACCCTTGCCCCATATCTAGTTGGCCAAGCTCACGGGCCCTCGCCGCCGGTCGACCGGGGCCTAGGGTTGGTGACCCCGGCCGACGCTCCCCCCACCGTCGCCAACCCTTCCCGGCGACGACAAGGAGGTTGCAACGGCAAGGGTTCAGCCCTCAACCGCTGCCTCCTCTCCCCCACATTTTTTTAATAAATTAAAATAATAATTATTATTTATTTTTATACAATTAAATTGATTTTTATATTAACATTTTGAATTCTCTCAAAAACGACGTCATTTTTTGTCTTTATTTGTTGAGTCAGCATTCTAGCGAGCCATGTAGATAAAAAAAAATAATAATAAATTATCATGTAAGATTTCTGATGGGGTTTGCTAGAAATGGCACTTAAGTGTCACTTTCCTAACTTTTGACGCTTAAGTGTCCCTTTGTGCCAAGTTTTGGCACTCGGGCTGTACTTTGTCCTCAATCAAGCTAATGAAAAATTTAGGATGCTTATGATTGTGGCATTTTGATGGTCGTTAACACTTGTCAAGATGATTAGATGTTACCATGTCGAGTATTGTCTTAGGATCACCCAGGAAATATTTCAGCCTTCCTCTACCACAGTGTATGGCGATGCTGTCCATAGTTCTGTGCCATCATATGTTTCCAAGAAAGAAAAAGCTCATTAGACGATCCTTGCTTGTTAAGCAACAAAATAGTCGCTTAACAAGATACTTATCACCAATACTTGTCGAGGACTAAGGTCTCACAACATAATCAATCAAATAAAACCAACATTTAACCAGTAAAAGATGTGCCCATGAGTTTGTTCTTTAACCTGTACTTGCTCTACACATTTGATGAATATAACTGTCAATGAGACGTTTATCTTTTACCTATTTAAGAAATTTCTTTTCAAACTCTCCCGTTAACCTCCCCATGGAGTAGACTTTTTTATGACCCTTTATGAAAATCAAGGATCGCAAACGTCATTTTTCATTGTTTAGCCCCCTCTGAAGGTTTAACTTCCTCAAAAAGATGGGGCATTCATTAGTAGACGCGCCTGCGCAAGTCTATCTGATTTCTTTATGCCCTTGTATTGCTATTGAGCAACCAGACTAAGAAAACAGGCGTAGGTATGTTTCTTGGTTTTCTTGCTCAATAAAACCTAGCATTTTGCGAAGAACCAAGAGGTAATACCTGAGTAATCCATTCACTTTTGTTCGGTGCTCAATAGAGTTCTTCCACTTTTTTTAATTCAATTTAGTCATTAGTTTGTTGAACACCAAATAACAATTTATGGACGACATATAATATTAATCCCAAAAAACAATGTCTCGGGTGATACTACAAGTCTAAAGTGAGTGGTTCTGTAACATTGTATTGACCGAGAAAGATCTATTATAATTTTTTTTTTGCTAAAAATAGGAAGTAACAGTCAGACAACATAGAGAGAGAGAGAGAGAGTTCTGTGAAGGATAATCTTGGAGGGAAACCCTCAATCCAACCAGCAAAAGGTTCTCGATAAGTACTTGTTATGATTGTGGGTCTTATAACAACTAGTGGAATATCTTGTTTGAGATGATGCTGCACCATCATTTCCCCCATTGCCTTCGTTAAAGTATACGTGTTTGGCCAACCATACAGCCTTGCCCTGCGCATCAATTATAATGAAAATTATAAGAATTGCTGAAGATTATAATATAATAGTACGCACATATACAAACGAATCGATTGATCAGACATATTTTAACTACATAACTCATTTTTCAGTTCTAAATATTATGGTCAAGCACCTTGTAAAAAGTTTATATCTAAAACTTCAAATATAATCAAAAACATTTTTTACGACCCAAATTTTCATGAAAAGACAATATGATACCATCAACTCTAAATATGATGACTAAGTAAGCCAAGTTTAAGGTAGCAGTCTAACCAAGGGCATGGGTTTGAGAGCCATAATTAAAGATGTACTTTTCAACTAACTAAATCATTAATTCCATTATTTAGAATTCAATTAAGAACAAGCAAACCTTTGCAATCCCAAATTCTTCAAAGCAACGTTGATTTCCTCTTGTGAAGCACTATTTTCTCGAAGTTCATTCATCAATTCTTCAATCAAGAGCTTCTCTTTATTCACGTCCAACTTCCTTGACCCGTTGAGTGTCTCACCCATGCTAAATGCCTTTTCTCGTATAATTCCAGTCATATTACCACATACATATGCTAAAAATATAAGGTTCTATAAGATACATCGTCACTGTAAAATATTTTTCAAACAACCGGTACTGATATGGAACCTTTCATATACTAATTTAAATAGAAAAAAAAATCAATAAAACAACGATTGACTATCACAAACCAGTCGATATGTGGAGTAGCATCTTTATGTTGACACATCTTGCAGCAAATTCAGCAACATGCTTCGCTCCAAATGCATTGACTGCTAGTGCAATGTCATATCTGCGGAAAAAAATGGCATTAAACTCAAAATAGCATGAAAAAAAAAAGCCACGAATTATTTGAACTAATTATAAATTGAGCAGGGAGGGCAAGGTTGCAATTACGTGCCTTTCGTCAAATTTGGTAGACGCGGCCGAACTAACAATTATGTCTATCTCTCTCCACATCTCCGACCTCGAATCAAAATCATGTACTCCCAAATTCTCGCAAGAAACGTCACCAGGAATTGGAGACAATTTCTCCACAATTGAGTTGAAATTCTCGGCCCATTCTTCCCTCAAAATGTCGAATAACTCCTTTTGTATGAGCTGTTCGCGATGTGAAAAGATTGAGAGTTGTTATGAAGGAAATTTTGTCTTTTATCTTAATTTTCGTATTCTTTTTCTTCCTTTGCCTTTATTCTCCATGTTAAATAGAGTAGAAATTATTTGGAATTACATATCTAAGTGATTGTACCATATGTTGGAAAGGCCATCATACTGTTACTCTTGCAATAATTCGAGTTCATTTCCTAAAATAGCACAAATCTCATAGTTTTCTTCTCCGCTTGTTCCACAAAACATGTTTTGAAATATATATTTCTAAAAATGAGCACTTGTACAGCTTGAAATAATTAGTCTATTGAAATACACATGTGAGTTATGTTTAAAAAAGTCCTTTATCGAATAATTTGTGGTGTGAAACAATAATATATCCTTGTTAGTCCAACTAAATATTTTGACAAGCTTGGACTTGAACACTCTTTAGACGCTAGACAACAATTTATGTCTAACATTTTCACAAAAGATGAAAATAAATTTCATAAATTCATTTTTGTAAGTGATAAAGCAATCATTTATAAGAAAATATTATACCATTTATTTTTCAAGAAACAATGGAGTATTAATAATTGTTTTTGATTTTATTTTGTGCATACACATCTATGTGTGCCTTTTTTGGCTAGACAATTTAGAACAAAAGGTGGATCTAACTATGCAAGGATAATTCAAGATTTGAATCTCTACCTCTTCATGCAACCGTTGTGTCGCTGCCTGTTTGTCCATAGCTCTAATAAGAATGTACATTTTCTTGACATTTGGTTGAATCCGAAGCATCTTCTCCACAAAAACTAACCCATCATAATATAAAGAATCAAATAAATGTTAGTTAGCAGAAAGGCGGTCAATTGATGACGATTGACGACTAAGAATACTTCATACAGAGACAGAGAGAGAGAGAGAGAGAGAGAGAGAGAGAGAGAGAGAGAGAGAGAGAGAGAGAGAGAGGGTACTCTTTGCGAGAAAGCCAGTGGCTCCCGTGACTAAGATGGTCTTGTTTTCAAAAAATTGGACTATATCCAACCCCATATTAGAACCGAAATGGACGAGAGAGTCTGAACAAGAGTTAAATAGAACTTGAAGAGCGAATAAAGCATTGAGGCACAGAGGCTTCATTTATAGCCACAATTTTATCATGCCTATCAACGTCTTTTTTCACTGGTTGAAAAGAAAAAAAATACGATCTCTTTGATCCGACTACATCCATGACTTTTTGGTGCGCAACATTAACATTGCGATATGGCAGAAAGAGAACTAGCTACCACGTTTTACATATGAGATTATCTAACGGGTACAATGTTATACACGTCACCATGTTCAAAGGTGCAATCCACCGACCAGGCAAAGCACCAGCACGATATCATCTGTCTTTATCATGATTGATCAAGTCTTTAATAGATGCAAGGTAGGAGTGCCAGGCCTAGAGCTGCACATGATAAAATTTCTACTTCTTTATTTCTCTATTTCTCTATTCCCTGGAATAGGTTTGGAACAAAAATTCATTCGTAACGCAATTTAATTTTTTTATTTCTAGAATAGAATTATATTCCAGAAATTGATTTAAAAGAGAAAATCAAAAGTTAAAATTTTTCACTTCTCAATTTCTGAAATAGAAATCGAGATTTCAATTTCTGGCGAAAATCAATTTCTGTTCCAGAAATTTTATCATGTGCACCCTAGTTGTGCTCATATGGAAAGAGATGCCTTTTATTACTGCGTTGGTGGGATTGTGTCGATGATTGATGTAAACATGCCCATATATTCAACGAGGTAGTTAGCTTTTCAATAAATTATATTTAAGTTAAGGTCGATGGGACTTTAAATGGCGGAAAATTGATGTGCAACCACATTGCATTAATTAAAAGTACAAAGTCTCACTACTCTTTTCCTTGAGGAAACGTTGTCGAACGGAAGTCTCAAATAATCGATCTATGTTTCACTCAAGCAATTTATAAAATAATTAGAGTGACTCCATATCGTAATCATCTATTGGTTTCAAGAATTTCTTATTCCTATAATTTGCCATGTTAAGTTTCAGTTTTGTCAGTACTCTAGCTGTACTTCCAACAGATTGAAGACATAGCAAGGGATGACAAACAACTGAATTGACAAACAATTCACTCCTTTCTCAAGAGCCATTCGATGAGGGTGCTCCACTTTCCCTATATCTCTTCTATCCTTTCTAACGACGAGGGGGATCCACTTTCCCTGTGTCTCTTCTATCCATTCTAACAAAGAGAGCGGTAGATGGTTGCTATGTCAAAGGGACAAAATTGAGCACATTTTGTCTAGTATTATCTCACACCTTGTTCGTAGATAACTCTATTTTCTTCCTTAATAGAATGCTAAAAGAATTTCAGAATTAAGCTGCAGTTCTAAATCAATATTGTTTTTTATTGGGTTTAGTAATCAATATGAACAAAACAAGAACGAACGAACAGCATGGGTTGCCCATAACATCTGAGATGAAATATGAATTATGAAGTGAGACTCCCCAAGATCGAGAAGATGCGCAAAAATGCAAGTGTTTGCATAGATATTGGCAAGGATGAACATGAAACTAAAAAGGCCAAAAGGCAAACTAAAGTCCACAGCAGGAAAGGAAATTTTAATGGAAGATTTGGTGCCAGCCTTGCACAGTATCCAATGACCATCTTTAAGATCTCGATATCTATATAGCAGAAAATTGCGGCATTTTCATAGAATATTGCATAAAATAGTGATTGCCGATTCTAATTTGTTGGTATGTTTCAATAAAAAAATATATATAACTATGGTTCAAACTTTTAACATGTAAGTCAATTTCAAATAGGAGTCACCACTAATCAATTTGGGATGGATAAATTAGAAAACAAAATAAAATATTTGAACGAATATTTTACTCATACATAACTAGAGAAATTAGATCAAGGATTTGATTAAACTAGTTAATTAGCTAATGCTCTTCCCATATCTAATTTTGTTTAAACGTGCCCATATATTCAGTGAGGTAGTTGGCTTTTCAATAAATTATATTTATGTTAAGGTCGATGGGATTTTAAATGGAGGAAAATTGATGTGCAACCGCATTGCATTAATTAAAAGTACAAAGTCTCACTACTCTTTTCCTTGAGGAAATGTTGTCGGACGGAAGTCTGAAATAATCGATCTATGTTTCACTCAAGCAATTTATAAAATAATTAGAGTGACTCCATATTGTAATCATCTATTGGTTTCAAGAATTTTTTATTCCTGTAATTTGCCATGTTAAGTTTAAGTTTCCAGTAGATTGAAGACATAGCAAGGGATGACGAACAACTAAATTGACAAACAATTCACTCTTTCTCCAAATCCATTCGATGAGGGTGCTCCACTTTCCCTATGTCTCTTCTATCCTTTCTAAAGAGGAGGGCGATCCACTTTCCCTATGTCTCTTCTATCCATTCTAACGAAGAGAGGGGTAGATGGTTGCTATGTCAAAGGGACAAAACTCAACACATTTTACCTAATATTATCTCACACCTTCTTCGCAGATAACTCTATTTTCTTCCTTAATAGAAAGCTAAAAGAATTTCATAATTAAGCTGCAGTTCTAAATCAATATTGTTTTGTATTGGGTTTAGTAATCAATATGAACAAAACAGGAACGAACCAACAGCATGGGTTGCCCATAACATCCGAGTTGAAATATGAATTATGAAGTGAGAGTCCCCAAGATCGAGAAGACGGGCAAAAATGCAAGTGTTTGCATAGATATTGGCAAGGATGAACATGAAACTGAAAAGGCCGAAAGGCAAACTGAAGTCCACAGCAGGAAAGGAAATTTTAATGGAAGATTTGGTGCCTGCCTTGCACAGTATTGAAATGACCATCTTTAAGATCTCGGTATCTATATAGCAGAAAATTGCGGCATTTTCATAGAATATTGCATAAAATAGTGATTGCCGATTCTAATCTGTTGGTATGTTTCAATAAAATATATATAACTATGGTTCAAACTTTTAACCTGTAAGTCAATTTCAAATAGGAGTCACCACTAATCAATTTGGGATGGGTAGATTAGGAACCCAAATAAAATATTTCAATGAATATTTTACTCATGCACAACCAAAGAAATTAGATCAAGGATTTGATTAAACTAGTTAGTTAGCTAATGCTCTTCCCATATCTAATTTTGTTTGAACGTGCCCATATATTCAGTGAGGTAGTTGGGTTTTCAATTAATTTTATTTATGTTAAGGTCGATGGGATTTTAAATGGCGCAAAATTGATGTGCAACCGCATTGTATTAATTAAAAGTACAAAGTCTCCCTACTCTTTTCCTTGAGGAAACGATGTCGAACGGAAGTCTCAAATAATTGATCTATGTTTCACTCAAGCAATTTATAAAATAATTAGAGCGACTCCATATCGTAATCATCTATTGGTTTCAAGAATTTTTTATTCCTGTAATTTGCCATGTTAAGTTTGAGTGTCCAGTAGATTGAAGACATAGCAAGGGATGACGAACAACTGAATTGAGAAACAATTCACTCTTTCTCCAGTGCCATTCGATGAGGGTGCTCCACTTTCCCTATGTCTCTTCTATCCTTTCTAAAGAGGAGGGCGATCCACTTTCCCTATGTCTCTTCTATCCATTCTAACGAAGAGCGGGGTAGATGGTTGCTATGTCAAAGGGACAAAACTAAGCACATTTTATCTAATATTATCTCACACCTTCTTCGCAGATAACTCTATTTTCTTCCTTAATAGAATGCTAAAAGAATTTCAGAACTAAGCTGCAGTTCTAAATCAATATTGTTTTGTATTGGGTTTAGTAATCAATATTAACAAAACAGGAACAAACGAACAGCATGGGTAGCCCATAACATCCGAGATGAAATATGAATTATGAAGTGAGAGTCCCCAATATCGAGAAGAAGGGCAAAAATGCCAATGTTTGCATAGATATTGGAAAGGATGAACATGAAACTAAAAAGGCCAAAAGCAAACTGAAGTCCACAGTAGGAAAGGAAATTTTAATGGAAGATTTGGTGCCAGCCTTGCACAGTATTGAAATGACCATCGTTAAGATCTCGGTATCTATATAGCAGAAAATTGCGGCATTTTCATAGAATATTGCATAAAATTGTGATTGCCGATTCTAATGTGTTGGTATGTTTCAATAAAATATATATAACTATGGTTCAAACTTTTAACCTGTAAGTCAATTTCAAATAGGAGTCACCACTAATCAATTTGGGATGGGTAGATTAGGAACCCAAATAAAATATTTCAATGAATATTTTACTCATGCAAAACCAAAGAAATTAGATCAAGGATTTGATTAAACTAGTTAGTTAGCTAATGCTCTTCCCATATCTAATTTTGTTTGAACATGCCCATATATTCAGTGAGGTAGTTGGGTTTTCAATTAATTTTATTTATGTTAAGGTCGATGGGATTTTAAATGGCGGAAAATTGATGTGCAACCGCATTGTATTAATTAAAAGTACAAAGTCTCCTACTCTTTTCCTTGAGGAAACATTGTCGGAACGGAAGTCTCAAATAATTGATCTATGTTTCACTCAAGCAATTTATAAAATAATTATAGTGACTCCATATCGTAATCATCTATTGGTTTCAAGAATTTTTTATTCCTGTAATTTGCCATGTTAAGTTTGAGTGTCCAGTAGATTGAAGACATAGCAAGGGATTACGAACAACTGAATTGAGAAACAATTCACTCTTTCTCCAAAGCCATTCGATGAGGGTGCTCCACTTTCCCTATGTCTCTTCTATCCTTTCTAAAGATGTGGGCGATCCACTTTCCCTATGTCTCTTCTATCCTTTCAAACGAAGAGAGCGGTAGATGGTTGGTATGTGAAAGGGACAAAACTGAGCACATTTTGTCTAATATTATCTCACACCTTCTTCGCAGATAACTCTATTTTCTTCCTTAATAGAATGCTAAAAGAATTTCATAATTAAGCTGCAGTTCTAAATCAATATTGTTTTGTATTGGGTTTAGTAATCAATATGAACAAAACAGGAACGAACCAACAGCATGGGCTGCCCATAACATCCGAGTTGAAATATGAATTATGAAGTGAGAGTCCCCAAGATCGAGAAGACGAGCAAAAATGCAAGTGTTTCGTAGATATTGGCAAGGATGAACATGAAACTGAAAAGGCCGAAAGGCAAACTGAAGTCCACAGCAGGAAAGGAAATTTTAATGGAAGATTTGGTGCCAGCCTTGCACAGTATTGAAATGACCATCTTTAAGATCTCGGTATCTATATCGCAAAAAATTGCAGCATTTTCATAGAATATTGCATAAAATAGTGATTGCCGATTCTAATTTGTTGGTATATTTCAATAAAATATATATAACTATGGTTCAAACTTTTAACCTATAAGTCAATTTCAAATAGGAGTCACCACTAATCAATTTGGGATGGGTAGATTAGGAACCCAAATAAAACCTTTCAAGGAATATTTTACTCATGCACAACTAGGGAAATTAGATCAAGGATTTGATTAAACTAGTTAATTAGCTAATGCTCTTCCGATATCTAATTTTGTTTGAACGTGCCCATATATTCAGTGAGGTAGTTGGCTTTTCAATAAATTATATTTATGTTAAGATCGATGGGATTTTAAATGGCGGAAAATTGATGTGCAACCGCATTGCATTAATTAAAAGTACAAAGTCTCATTACTCTTTTCCTTGAGGAAACGTTGTCGAACGGAAGTCTCAAAAAATCGATCTATGTTTCGCTCAAGCAATTTATAAAATAATTAGAGTGACTCCATATCGTAATCATCTATTGGTTTAAAGAATTTTTTATTCCTGTAATTTGCCATGTTAAGTTTGAGTTTCCAGTAGATTGAAGACATAGAAAGGGATGCCGAACAACTGAATTGACAAACAATTCACTCTTTCTCCAGAGCCATTCGATGAGGGTGCTCCATTTTCTCTATGTCTCTTCTATCCTTTCTAAAGAGGAGGGCAATCCACTTTCCCTATGTCTCTTCTATCCATTCTAACGAAGAGAGCGGTAGATGGTTGCTATGTAAAAGGGACAAAACTAAGCACATTTTATCTGATATTATCTCACACCTTCGCAGATAACTCTATTTTCTTCCTTAATAGAATGCTAAAACAAATTCAGAATTAAGCTGCAGTTCTAAATCAATATTGTTTTGTATTGGGTTTAGTAATCAATATGAACAAAACAGGAACGAACCAACAGCATGGGTTGCCCATAACATCCGAGATGAAATATGAATTATGAAGTGAGAGTCCCCAAGATCGAGAAGACGGGCCAAAAATGCAAGTGTTTGCATAGATATTGGCAAGGATGAACATGAAACTAAAAAGGCCAAACGGCAAACTGATGTCCACAGCAGGAAAGGAAATTTTAAAGGAAGATTTGGTGCCAGCCTTGCACAGTATCCAAGTGACCATCTTTAAGATCTCGGTATCTATATAGCAGAAAATTGCGGCAGTTTCATAGAATATTGCATAAACTAGTGATTGCCGATTCTAATTTGTTGGTATGTTTCAATAAAATATATATAACTATGGTTCAAACTTTTAACCTATAAGTCAATTTCAAATAGGAGTCACCACTAATCAATTTGGGATGGGTAGATTAGAAACCCAAATAAAATATTTGAAGGAATATTTTACTGATGCACAACCAGAGAAATTAGATCAAGGATTTGATTAAACTAGTTAATTAGCTAATGCTCTTCCGATATCTAATTTTGTTTAAACATGCCCATATATTCAGTGAGGTAGTTGGATTTTCAATAAATTATATTTATGTTAAGATCGATGGGATTTTAAATGGCGGAAAATTGATGTGCAACCGCATTGCATTAATTAAAAGTACAAAGTCTCACTACTCTTTTCCTTGAGGAAACGTTGTCGAACGGAAGTCTGAAATAATCGATCTATGTTTCACTCAAGCAATTTATAAAATAATTAGAGTGACTCCATATCGTAATCATCTATTGGTTTAAAGAATTTTTATTCCTGTAATTTGCCATGTTAAGTTTGAGTTTTTCAGTAGATTGAAGACATAACAAGGGATTACGAACAACTGAATTGACAAACAATTCACTCTTTCTCCAGAGCCATTCCATGAGGGTGCTCCACTTTCCTTATGTCTCTTCTATCCTTTCTAAAGATCAGGGCGGTCCACTTTCCCTATGTCTCTTCTATCCTTTCTAACGAAGAGAACAATAGATGGTTGCTATGTCAAAGGGACAAAACTGAGCACATTTTGTCTAATATTATCCCACACCTTCTTCGCAGATAACTCTATGTTCTTCCTTAATAGAATACTAAAAGAATTTCATATCTAAGCTGCACTTCTAAGTCAATATTGTTTTGTATTGGGTTTAGTAATCGATATGAACAAATCAGGAACGAACGAACAGTGTGGGTTGCCCATAACATCCGAGATGAAATATGAATTATGAAGTGAGAGTCCCCAAGATCGAGAAGACGCGCCAAAAATGCAAGTGTTTGCATAGATATTGGCATGGATGAACATGAAACTAAAAGGCCAAAAGGCAAACTGAAGTCCACAGCAGGAAAGGAAATTTTAATGGAAGATTTGGTGCCAACCTTGCACAGTATCCAAATGACCATCTTTAAGATCTTGGTATCTATATAACAAAAAATTGCGGCATTTTCATAGAATATTGCATAAAATAGTGATTGCCGATTCTAATTTGTTGGTATGTTTCAATAAAATATATATAACTATGGTTCAAACTTTTAACCTGTAAGTCAATTTCAAATAGGAGTCACCACTTATCAATTTGGGATGGATAGATTAGAAACCCAAATAAAATATTTGAAGGAATATTTTACACTTGCACAACCAGAGAAATTAGATCAAGGATTTGATTAAACTAGTTAATTAGCTAATGCTCTTCCAATATCTAATTTTGTTTAAACATGCCCATATATTCAGTGAGGTAGTTGGATTATCAATAAATTATATTTATGTTAAGGTCGACAGGATTTTGAATGGAGGCAAATTGATGTGCAACCGCATTGCATTAATTAAAAGTACAAAGTCTCACTACTCTTTTCCTTGAGGAAACGTTGTCGGACGGAAGTCTGAAATAATCGATCTATGTTTCACTCAAGCAATTTATAAAATAATTAGAGTGACTCCATATCGTAATCATCTATTGGTTTCAAGAATTTCTTATTCCTCTAATTTGCCATGTTAAGTTTGAGTTTTGTCAGTAGATTGATTGAACATAACAAGGGATTACGAACAACAGAATTGACAAACAATTCACTTTTTCTCCAGAGCCATTCCATGAGGGTGCTCCACTTTCCCTATGTCTCTTCTATCCTTTCTAAAGATCAGGGCGGTCCACTTTCCCCATGTCTCTTCTATCCTTTCTAACGAAGAGAACAATAGATGGTTGCTATGTCATTGGGACAAAACTGAGCAAATTTTGTCTAATATTATCTCAAACCTTCCTCGCAGATAACTCTATTTTCATCCTTAATAGAATACTAAAAGAATTTCATAATTAAGCTGCAGTTCTAAATCAATATTGTTTTGTATTGGGTTTAGTAATCAATGTGAACAAAACAAGAACGAACGAATAGCATGGGTTGCGCATAACATCCGAGATGAAATATGAATTATGATGTGAGAGTCCCCAAGATCGAGAAGACGGGCAAAAGTGCAAGTGTTTGCATAGATATTGGCAAGGATGAACATGAAACTAAGAAGGCCGAAAGGCAAACTGAAGTCCACAGCAGGAAAGGAAATTTTAATGGAAGATTTGGTGCCAGCCTTGCACAGTATCCAAATGACCATCTTTAAGATCTTGGTATCTATATAGCAAAAAAATTGCGGCATTTTCATAGAATATTGCATAAAATAGTGATTGCCGATTCTAATTTGTTGGTATGTTTAAATAAAATAAATATAACTATGGGTCAAACTTTTAACCTGTAAGTCAATTTCAAATAGGAGTCACCACTTATCAATTTGGGATGGGTAGATTAGAAACCCAAATAAAATATTTGAAGGAATATTTTACTCATGCACAACCAGAGAAATTAGATCAAGCATTTGATTAAACTAGTTAATTAGCTAATGCTCTTCCGATATCTAATTTTGTTTAAACGGGCCCATATATTTAGTGAGGTAGTTGGATTTTCAATAAAATATATTTATGTTAAGGTCAATGGGATTTTAAATGGAGGAATATTGATGTGCAACCGCATTGCATTAATTAAAAGTACAAAGTCTCACTACTCTTTTCCATGAGGAAACATTGTCGAACGGAAGTCTGAATTAATCGATCTATGTTTCACTCAAGCAATTTATAAAATAATTAAGAGTGACTCCATATCATAATCATCTATTGGTTTGGTGAATTTCTTATTCCAGTAATTTGCCATGTTAAGTTTGAGTTTCCAGTAGATTGAAGACATAGCAAGGGATGACGAAAAACTGAATTGACAAACAATTCACTCTTTCTCTAGAGCCATATGATGAGGGTGCTCCACTTTCTATCCCTATGTCTCTTCTATCCTTTCTAAAGAGGACGGTAGATGGCGATCCACTTTCCCTATGTCTCACACCTTCTTCAAATAACTCTATTGTCTTCCTTAACAGAATGCTAAAAGAATTTCAAAATTAAGCTGCAGTTCTAAATCAATATT
This sequence comes from Eucalyptus sideroxylon, assembly GCA_014182405.2. NCBI lineage: Eukaryota > Viridiplantae > Streptophyta > Magnoliopsida > Myrtales > Myrtaceae > Eucalyptus > Eucalyptus sideroxylon. The sequence goes on along the minus strand of CM024555.2, from coordinate 31,711,297 downwards.
GTTTTGTATTGGGTTTAGTAATCAATGTGAACAAAACAAGAACGAACGAATAGCATGGGTTGCCCATAACATCCGAGATGAAATATGAATTATGATGTGAGAGTCCCCAAGATCGAGAAGACGGGCAAAAGTGCAAGTGTTTGCATAGATATTGGCATGGATGAACATGAAATTAAGAAGGCTGAAAGGCAAACTGAAGTCCACAGCAGGAAAGGAAATTTTAATGGAAGATTTGGTCCCAGCCTTGCACAGTATCCAAATGACCATCTTTAAGATCTTGGTATCTATATAGCAAAAATTGCAGCATTTTCATAGAATATTGCATAAAATAGTGATTGCCGATTCTAATTTGTTGGTATGTTTCAATAAAATAAATATAACTATGGGTCAAACTTTTAACCTGTAAGTCAATTTCAAATAGGAGTCACCACTTATCAATTCGGGATGGGTAGATTAGAAACCCAAATAAAATATTTGAAGGAATATTTTACTGATGCACAACCAGAGAAATTAGATCAAGGATTTGATTAAACTAGTTAATTAGCTAATGCTCTTCCGATATCTAATTTTGTTTAAATGGGCCCATATATTCAGTGAGGTAGTTGGATTTTCAATAAAATATATTTATGTTAAGGTCGGCAGGATTTTAAATGGAGGAATATTGATGTGCAACCGCATTGCATTAATTAAAAGTACAAAGTCTCACTACTCTTTTCCTTGAGGAAACATTGTCGAACGGAAGTCTGAAATAATCGATCTATGTTTCACTCAAGCAATTTATAAAATAATTAGAGTGACTCCATATCATAATCATCTATTGGTTTCACGAATTTCTTATTCTAGTAATTTGCCATGTTAAGTTTGAGTTTCCTGTAGATTGAAGACATAGCAAGGGATGACGAAAAACTGAATTGACAAACAATTCACTCTTTCTCCAGAGCCATTCGATGAGGGTGCTCCACTTTCCCTATGTCTCTTCTATCCTTTCTAAAGAGGACAGCGATCCACTTTCCCTATGTCTCACACCTTCTTCGCAAATAACTCTATTGTCTTCCTTACAGAATGCTAAAAGAATTTCAAAATTAAGCTGCAGTTCTAAATCAATATTGTTTTGTATTGGGTTTAGTAATCAATGTGAACAAAACAAGAACGAACGAATAGCATGGGTTGCCATAACATCCAAGATGAAATATGAATTATGATGTGAGGGTCCCCAACATCGAGAAGACGGGCAAAAATGCAAGTGTTTGCATAGATATTGGCAAGGATGAACATGAAACGAAGTAGGCCGAAAGGCAAATTGGAAGTCCACAGCAGGAAAGGAAATTTTAATGGAAGATTTGGTGCCAGCCTTGCACAAGTATCCAAATGACCATCTTTAAGATCTTGGTATCTATATAGCAAAAAAATTGCGGCATTTTCATAGAATATTGCATAAAATAGTGATTGCCGATTCTAATTTGTTGGTATGTTTCATTAAAATAAATATAACTTTTGTTCAAACTTTTAACCTGTAAGTCAATTTCAAATAGGAGTCACCACTTATCAATTTGGGATGGTTAGATTAGAAACCCAAATAAAATATTTGAAGGAATATTTTACTCATGCACAACCAGAGAAATTAGATCAAGGATTTGATTAAACTAGTTAATTAGCTAATGCTCTTCCGATATCTAATTTTGTTTAAACGGGCCCATATATTCAGTTAGGTAGTTGGATTTTCAATAAATTATATTTATGTTAAGGTCGGCGGGATTTTAAATGGAGGAATATTGATGTGCAACCGCATTGCATTAATTAAAAGTACAAAGTCTCAATACTCTTTTCCTTGAGGAAAAGTTGTCGAACGGAAGTCTGAAATAATCGATCTATGTTTCACTCAAGCAATTTATAAAATAATTAGAGTGACTCCATATCGTAATCATCTATTGGTTTCAAGAATTTATTATTCCTGTAATTTGCCATGTTAAGTTTGAGTTTCTAGTAGATTGAAGACATAGCAAGGGATGACAAAAAAGCTGAATTGACAAACAATTCACTCTTTCTCCAGAGCCATTCGATGAGGGTGCTCCACTTTCCCTATGTCTCTTCTATCCTTTCTAAAGAGGACAGCGATCCACTTTCCCTATGTCTCACACCTTCTTCGCAAATAACTCTATTGTCTTCCTTACAGAATGCTAAAAGAATTTCAAAATTAAGCTGCAGTTCTAAATCAATATTGTTTTGTATGGGGTTTAGTAATCAATGTGAGCAAAACAAGAACGAACGAATTGCATGGTGAGAGTGCTAGTATGAAAAAAATAAAGGAGTTAGGGAAGAGAATAAGAACACAAGATTTATAGTGGTTCGGCTTAATCCAAGCCTACGTCCACTCTCCCACGATAACAGCCTTCTTGGCTGGATTCCACTATGCAATCAACAAGAGATTACAACTTCGAGTGCAAACACTTAGTAATAGATCACACTATCTCACTAAGTCACTCTTTCGGTATTTCTCTCACGATTACAAACGTTTAAGCTCTCAAGAGACAAGTATATGATCGAAAGTCGCTTAGACTTTGGAATTATAAATTCTACGCTCCGTCTCTTACTTGCTCATCGGTCCTTCATCTTCTTAAATACTCCTCCACTTCCAAACTAGCCGTTGGACAGCATCGCGGAGAATCGTCTTCCAATATACCCATTGGACAGCTCTGTATCTAGAAGATTAGGTAGCCGTTGAGTGACAAAGGTAAAATCCCAATTTTATTCCGATCGCCCATACAAACGAAATCTTGGTTTCCATAAGTAAAGCTTCTTCGTATAGAAAAATTCTTGTCTTCAAGATCCAATCGTCAATCAATCAAATCAATCTTGATGTGGAATCCAAACCAGATCACTAGCCGTTGTATGATTGGGCTTGAGTTACGATTCATCGAATCTGGATGTAAAGTCTGAGTCTGTAGACTTTACGATATGAGTCTTGAGACTTTACAAACTGGGTCTGTAGACTTTACAATCTGAGTCTGTAGACTTTACAATCTGAGTCTTGAGTCTGGCAGTCTTCAGACTTTGACACAGAAGTCTGGAAATCTTCATAATATACTGGACATATGTTACGTTCAGTCTTCTGGTCATCTTCTGACTTTGATAAAATCCTTTAGATGTTTTATCATCTGCATGGTCTATTACTCAACCATCAAACATGTTAGTAGCCTTTGATTTATTTTGTCATCTTCAAAACATCATAAGGGATTTCCCTAACAATCTCCCCCTTTTTGATGATGACAAAACAATCTCTGAATATGCAGATTTGTAAACATACTTTTAAATCAAAGGATATCAGAAGATAAATAGATTGAGCATAAGAATATATAGAAAAATAATCACAGCTCAATATTATGCAATAAATAATATCAACCAATCAGCACATATGCATATTCATTTCTTCTCCCCCTTTTTGTCATAATCAAAAAGTGATATAACGGATTCACGTAGAGAATAATAACAAATATTTTGCATGAATCACAATTTCCAAAAATCAGTTTTTATAAAGTAAGTCGAATATTAAAGATATGCAATATAGCTCACTTCGATCATATGTATCAGCAAATATCCAATAAAAATCACAAATGCATCATGAAATTCACGTACACTTTTTGTCATAATAAAATGATAATATCAGTAAGAGATTTGTTAATGACAAAAGGTAATAAAAGATGCACTAACCGGATTTTTTTTGAACAAATTCTGACACATTTACCTTTCATTCCTTTCATAACAAGATCACAATCAATCAAAAAGATTTTTCCAAAATTGATCAAAGCTCCCCCTCAATTTGTTGCCTTTTTGAGATGATCACGATTCTTTTCCTTTTCTTTTGGATTTGATTTCTCCCCTGTGATTATGACAATATTTGCAAATAGAAACAATTGTTGCAATTGTCGCAGGAGACATTTTCTGATTGCACCAAAATTTGCGTACATTCGCAATCAGCCTTCCCTTAAAGAATTTCCTGCAATCAACTCATTTCCTTTTTGGTATCCATCAATTTGGATCCTTCCTTGACGTTAGAGCAAAATATATAATCTCCATAAACAAATATTCTTTCTTAATTCATCATAACAAGGTATTCAAGGAAAGAATATTATGCACAAGGATATTTTGAAAAATAAATGATCACTTAGTCAAAGCACAATAAAATCAGGGAAAATAAAATCCTTGAGTATCTCAGAAAAAAAATATCTTGCAAAATTAGTATCACGTAGAATCAGATTTTTACTTTGCAAAATATGACAATTTGAGAGCATGAATTTAGACAAAATAATTTGAATTATCTCAAATAATTGCATGTATTAAATCAAATATGAGAGTATAAAATCAAACCAAATAAATTCTTTTGTCTTTAAGCATGATATCAAAAATGATCACACGTATCAAGTTAAATCTCGAATCACAAAAACAAATCATGCGATTCTTTCTTCAATAAAACAAAATATGATCATTATAAAATCTGAATCAATCAATGATATATCAAATATGAGAATTATTGCCTAAAAACATTCCTTACCAACTTCTTCTTTTCCTTTATTTCCTTGATTTCCTCATCGGATTCTGAGTCTGGTTCTGAATCAAACTTTGATTCTGAGTCTATGTCTGAGTCAGACTCAGATTCTGAATGTGCCGTCAAGCATATATTTCTTTGCACATCATCTTCTTTCATTGTTCTTTTCTGGCCATTCTGCTTGTATTTTCTTCCATCGAAATATGGTGGCCTTGTGTTGCCTTGCCCTTCCATAAGTCCTGGTGCCAACATACTAGCAATGGATCTTTTACTCTGAAGTAAAACACTTCAAATAAAGTAAGAAAACAAGCTCTGATACCAATTGAGAGTGCTAGTATGAACAAAATAAAGGAGTTAGGGAAGAGAATAAGAACACAAGATTTATAGTGGTTCGGCTTAATCCAAGCCTACGTCCACTCTCCCACGATAACAGCCTTCTTGGCTGGATTCCACTATGCAATCAACAAGAGTTTACAACTTCGAGTGCAAACACTTAGTAATAGATCACACTATCTCACTAAGTCACTCTTTCGGTATTTCTCTCACGATTACAAACGTTTAAGCTCTCAAGAGACAAGTATATGATCGAAAGTCGCTTAGACTTTGGAATTATAAATTCTACGCTCCGTCTCTTACTTGCTCATCGGTCCTTCATCTTCTTAAATACTCCTCCACTTCCAAACTAGCCGTTGGACAGCATCGCGGAGAATCGTCTTCCAATATACCCATTGGACAGCTCTGTATCTAGAAGATTAGGTAGCCGTTGAGTGACAAAGGTAAAATCCCAATTTTATTCCGATCGCCCATACAAACGAAATCTTGGTTTCCATAAGTAAAGCTTCTTCGTATAGAAAAATTCTTGTCTTCAAGATCCAATCGTCAATCAATCAAATCAATCTTGATGTGGAATCCAAACCAGATCACTAGCCGTTGTATGATTGGGCTTGAGTTACGATTCATCGAATCTGGATGTAAAGTCCGAGTCTCGTAGACTTTACGATATGAGTCTTGAGACTTTACAAACTGGGTCTGTAGACTTTACAATCTGAGTCGTAGACTTTACAATCTGAGTCTTGAGTCCGCGGTCTTCAGACTTTGACACGAAGTCTGGAAATCTTCATAATATACTCTGGACATATGTTACGTTCAGTCTTCGGGGTCATCTTCTGACTTTGATAAAATCCTTTAGATGTTTTATCATCTGCATGGTCTATTACTCAACCATCAAACATGTTAGTAGCCTTTGATTTATTTTGTCATCTTCAAAACATCATAAGGGATTTCCCTAACACATGGGTTGCCCATAACATCCGAGATGAAATATGAATTATGATGTGAGAGTCCCCAAGATCGAGAAGACGGGCAAAAATGCAAGTGTTTGCATAGATATTGGCAAGGTTGAACATGAAATTAAGAAGGCCGAAAGGCAAACTGAAGTCTACAGTAGGAAAGGAAATTTTAATGGAAGATTTGGTGCCACCCTTGCACAGTATCCAAATGACCATCTTTAAGATCTTGGTATCTATATAGCAAAAAATTGTGGCATTTTCATAGAATATTGCATAAAATAGTGATTGTCGATTCTAATTTGTTGGTATGTTTCAATAAAATATATATAACTATGGTTCAAACTTTTAACCTGTAAGTCAATTTCAAATAGGAGTCACCACTTATCAATTTGGGATGGGTAGATTAGAAACCCAAATAAAATATTGGAAGGAATATTTTACTCATGCACAACCAGAGAAATTAGATCAAGGATTTGATTAAACTAGTTAATTAGCTAATGCTCTTCCGATATCTAATTTTGTTTAAACATGCCCATATATTCAGTGAGGTAGTTGGATTTTCAATAAATTATATTTATGTTAAGGTTGGCGGGATTTTAAATGGAGGAATAATGATGTTCAACCGCATTGCATTAGTTAAAAGTACAAAGTCTCACTACTCTTTTCCTTGAGGAAACGTTGTCATATGGAAGTCTGAAATAATCGATCTATGTTTCACTCAAGCAATGTATAAAATAATTAGAGTGACTCCATATCGTAATCATCTATTGGTTTCAAGAATTTCTTAGTCCTATAATTTGCCATGTTAAGTTTGAGTTTTGTCAATACTCTGGCTGTACTTCCAGTAGATTGAACATAACAAGGGATTACGAACAACTGAATTGACAATCAATTCACTCTTTCTCCAGAGCCATTCGATGAGGGTGCTCCACTTTCCCTATGTCTCTTCTATCCTTTCTAAAGATGAGGGCGGTCCACTTTCCCTATGTCTCTTCTATCTTTTCTAACGAAGAGAACAATAGATGGTTGCTATGTCAAAGGGACAAAACAAAGCACATTTTGTCTAATATTATCTCACACCTTCTTCGCAAATAACTCTATTTTCTTCCTTAATTGAATACTAAAAGAATTTCATAATTAAGCTGCAGTTCTAAATCAATATTGTTTTGTATTGGGTTTAGTAATCAATATGAACAAATCAGGAACGAACGAACGGCGTGGGTTGCCCATAACGTCCGAGATGAAATATGAATTATGAAGTGAGAGACCCCAACATCGAGAAGACGGGCAAAAATGCAAGTGTTTGCATAGATATTGGCAAGGATGAACATGAAACTAAGAAGGCCAAAAGGCAGACTGAAGTCCACAACAGGAAAGGAAATTTTAATGGAAGATTTGGTGCCAGCCTTGCACAGTATCCAAATGACCATCTTTAAGATCTTGGTATCTATATAGCAAAAATTGCGGCATTTTCATAGAATATTGCATAAAATAGCAATAAAATATATATAATTTATATATATATTTATATAATATATATATATAACTATGGTTCAAACTTTTAACCTGTAAGTCAATTTCAAATAGGAGTCACCACTTATCAATTTGGGATGGGTAGATTAGAAACCCAAATAAAATATTTGAAGGAATATTTTACTCATGCACAACCAGAGAAATTAGATCAAGGATTTGATTAAACTAGTTAATTAGCTAATGCTCTTCCGATATCTAATTTTGTTGAAACGTGCCCATACATTCAGTGAGGTAGTTGGATTTTCAATAAATTATATTTATGTGAAGGTCGACGGGATTTTGAATGGAGGAAAATTGATGTGCAACCGCATTGCATTAATTAAAAGTACAAAGTCTCACTACTCTTTTCCTTGAGGAAACGTTGTCGGACGGAAGTCTGAAATAATCGATCTATGTTTCACTCAAGCAATGTATAAAATAATGAGAGTGACTCCATATCGTAATCATCTATTGGTTTCAAGAATTTCTTATTCCTATAATTTTCCATGTTAAGTTTGAGTTTTGTCAATACTCTAGCTGTACTTCCAGTAGATTGAAGACATAACAAGGGATTACGGACAACTGAATTGTCAAACAATTCACTCTTTCTCCAGAGCCATTGGATGAGGGTTCTCCACTTTCCCTATGTCTCTTCTATCCTTTCTAAAGATGAGGGCAATCCACTTTCCCTATGTCTCTTCTATCCTTTCTAACAAAGAGAGCGGTAGATGGTTGCTATGTCAAAGGGACAAAACTCAGCACATTTTGTCTAATATTATCTCACACCTTCTTCGCAGATAACTCTATTTTCTTCCTTAATAGAATGCTAAAAGAATTTCAGAATTAAGCTGCAATTCTAAATCAATATTGTTTTGTATTGGGTTTAGTAATCAATATGAACGAAACAAGAACGAACGAACAGCTTATGTTGCCCATAACATCCGAGATGAAATATGAATTATGAAGTGAGAGTCCGCAAGATCGAGAAGATGGGAAAAAATGCAAGTGTTTGCATAGCTTTTGGCAAGGATGAACATGAAATTAAAAACACCGAAAGGCAAACTAAAGTCCACAGCAAGGAAGGAAATTTTAATGGAAGATTTGGTGCCAGCCTTGCACAATATCCAAATGACCATCTTTAAGATCTTGGTATCTATATAGCAGAAAATTGCGGCATTTTCATAGAATATTGCATAAAATAATGATTGCCGATGCTAATTTGTTGGTATGTGTTAATAAAATATATATAACAATGGTTCAAACTTTTAACCTGTAAGTCAATTTCAAAGAGGAGTTACCACTTATCAATTTGGGATGGGTAGATTAGAAACCCAAATAAAATATTTGAAGGAATATTTTACTCATGCACAACCAGAGAAATTAGATCAAGGATTCGATTAAACTAGTTAATAAGCTAATGCTCTTCCAATATCTAATTTTTTTTTAAACGTGGGGCTTTTTGGATTTTTAAATATTTTCAATGCATTTGCAAGGAAAACTAATCAACAACTATATTTTTGGCTTTTTTTATTTTTGAGAAATATAAAATATTTTGGAAAAGCACTCACAATAATGAAAGAAAACTCTAATTGCCCAATAATATAAACTATTATACTTGGGCTTAAAGTATATCAAAATTTGATCATCTTTCGTCACATTTTAGCTAGGCCATTTCAAAGCATAGAGTCTATGGACCATGCTATCTTTATATTCGACTAAGTAACATGATTTCTCTCTTTGCATGGAGCAGCTATTTATCTATCAAATAGAGATCAAGACTTAATTCTCTCCTGTTTTTTGTGACTATGCTTCTGCAGAGATTCTGGTTGAACTCACAGCATACAAAGTGCATTTCATTAAGTCTTGAGATGCTCATTATATCTCATAATCAACTTAACTGATCATTGGCTGTGATCTTTATTTAAGATGAGAAGCATTTCATTCGTATAGACACAAAGCAAATGGACTAACCCTACTACAAGCATATTATTATATCAATTAACTTGATTAAAACATCAGAATGTCTATACAGACTCCAACATTCTTGGTCAAAATATGACAATTCATTTTGGTCAAATGTACTCGTTGTAACAAATCAGAATGCCTTTGAACTGCAGCAGTAGGTAGGGAGCCAATCCTTCAACCCAATCGTTCCATGTACTCTTCCCACATGCTTTACAAAACAGTTTACAAGCCTAAAAAACAACCATAGAAAAAAAAAAAAGGACTTACAGGTTTCATTATCATTAGCGTGATGAAAAAATTTCATTTTCATAAACAAATTGCTCTTTGTTGAAGGCAAATTCTCAAGACCTCATGGTTTTCCATTAGCAATATTCACTTCCCTACTCAATAATCTCCCTTGCAAGAATCAAATAGAAAAACTTGATTTTTGCTTACTATAAAGGTTACGCAGGAAACACTATAACGACTATCACACGCTTGCAACTAAAACAATTCATCCCCACCTCAATGTAGCTCTCAATTCATGAACTGTCATTGCCTCAATTTTGGCCAGGTCATTATTAGGCAACACAACTTCACCAATGCTTGCACCAGAATTTTTCTGCAAAAAAAATGAATGCTAAATGGTCAAGTCCCCAAAACAGGGGTGGAATGATAGGTTCGATTAAAACACAATACCTTAACATGACTTGTAGTGGAACTAGGAACTGAAGCCACCAATCCTTTCGATTTCTTCATTTTCTCGCCGACTCAGGTGTCAACAAATTTGACACAACCCAGAATGTCAGAGCAGCCGCGAAGCTACAATATGCGAAAAAGTCAGCAACTTTTAAAGGAACCAAAGCAAGGCTTAGCATCACAGAGCAAAACCCAAGATTCGAAATTGCCGTCACATTGTCACTTAGCAGTCGCTTTTGCTGAAGGACCAATCGAAGTGAAAAGGGTAGTCATTTGGAAAGAAAGACTATAAAATTCATGCTGGGTTCACGCAAAAATGAGAGGTACCCGGACGAACCTCAAAGAAGGGGTGGCGAAACCCCCTAAACCCTAGTCGAAATGCTTGCCTCATGGATGAAAGAATGCACAGAGAGACACACTCAGAGAGAGAGAGAGAGAGAGAGAGAGAGAGAGAGAGGCGGTGTTGCTGAGCAAGGAAGAAGAGACGCGGCACGAGGGCATACCCGAGACCTCACCGCACCACGAAGGCGGAGGCAACTAGCTTGAGGAGCGTTGGAGTTAGGGGCTACGGAGGCAACCGGCGGAGGGGCGTTGGCATCAACGTCAAGGGCAAAGGCGGAGGCAAAAGTGTCAAGGGCAGAGGCGGAGGCGGAGTCGTCGGAGTCAGAGTCGGGGGCGACGGAGGCAACCGGCGGAGGTGGAAAGGGCGTCGGCGTCGACGTCACGGGCAACCTGTGGAGGCGGAGGCGGAGGCGGAGGTGGAGGGGCATCGGCGTCATGGTGGGGGAGATGGAAGCAACTAGCAGAGGAGAGAGAGCAGAGGAGGGGAAGAGCAAATGGAAGCACACCTGCGTTTTTTGTTCTCCTTCTGCAATGGAACGAAGAACGGGGAGAGAGAAAGGAGAGAGAGGAGGAGTCGACAAGAGAGCAGTTCGAGCAAAGGAGAGAGAGCGTTAGAGTGGTGGGCCCAAGTCTATAGGAGAGAGAGCAGAGGAGGGCGCGTGCAAATTTTGAACCTCTGACCCCATCGCCTACGTGGAGCCATGTGTTGACTTCTAAATGGTCTTACACTATGCCTACATGGAGTGTAAGACCCAGCCAATATTTTCTCGATACCTGGCCCGTCCAACCCGAGTGGCGCTTCCCCAACCCGAACAACGCACACACCTTTTGCACCCATTTTCAATTTTTCTTCCTCATATTTTTTTTGTTTTTGTCTTTTCCTTGTTTTTGTCTTTTCCTCACTTCTCTCTTCTTGCTCTTTTTGGGCGCGGTAATCACTAATCCCCTTTTGATTTTTTGATTTTTGATATTTCTACTTTCCTTTTTCCTTGTGCAACCCAGGCATTTATGTCCCTGCTCCTTGCGGAGTCGACGGGGATGGCCAAGATGGACACGCACCCTCCGATGTTGTCTCCGCAAGCCCATGCCGAGGGCTCTGCCTCTGCCTGTGTTCTCGTTCCCCGGCCAGATCCGACACCGCCAGTCGAGGGGCTCCTCCCTCTTCAACCAAGCAATGAGAACAGTAGAGGGGGAGCGATGGGGACGTATCGAAACGGTCAAACGGGGACGTCCGCGAGCGTCGGGCGTCACCAAGATCGACCGAGATGGTGTCGAACGGGTAGAGAGCAATGCTGAAACGTCGGACCTTGCCTCCATCGAGACTCAAACCAAAGTCGAAGCCTTCGCTGGACAAACAACAACACCATGCCAGCACCGAGCTTCGGCCCGGCATGCCCAAAACAAGGCAAAAATAGAGGTTGGAGGGCTCGTGGTTCGGCTCAGTCGGTACTACGGCCGCTCGTCAGCATGGTTCCAGTGCGATGGTCACCAAAGGCCTCTCTCTCGCTCACTCTCGGGCCTACCATGATGTCTCTTAGGGGAAATCCTGTGATCTCGCTACTTCTATGCGTGTCTTCTTAGCTCGCAGACGGTCTATTTATTATAGATCGAGTAGGCCGGTCGACGGAGGCTCCGACCATTAGTCCTTGGGCCTACTCCTCCTTCTCCGCCGTAGGCTGTCCTCGCGCGCGTCGTCATCGCCGCACGTGAGTTGCAGAGACAAAGGGGGAAGGAGGAAGGAAGAAGAAGAAGAAGAAGAAGAAGAAGAAGAAGAAGAAGAAGAAGAAAGAAGGAAGGGGGTCGGGCCGAAGAAGAAAAAAAGGGAAATGGGCCTCGGGCCTACGTAGGGGAGAAAGGACAAGAAGGAAGGGCTGGGCTTTCACGCCCAGCCCCTGCGGGCACTCTCCTTTTTTAAAAAATAATTATTTTGTCCAAAAAAAGTGTAAAATAAAGGGAATAAAATTAAAAATAAAACTTAATGGATGCAAATAAAAACTAAGGCCTAGGTGATGCGAAAATCATCTTTTGTTAGGGCCAAATTGGTCCCTAAATTTTCTAATGCAATTTAATCCTAAATATTTAGTCAAAATTTAGGTGTCGACATCTATGATACATGGAGATGGATCATGGTGGTGTAAAGCATGCAATTGTTGTTATCTTTGGTGTCATGTTAGATTGAAGTGCCAATGATATTGAAAATGATTTAAGCGAGTGCATTTGTTTCCCTATAAATATGTATAAGTTGAAAAATATTTTTCTAAATATGATTACTTGTAGCACTTGCAAAAATGGACAAGTGAAATATATTTTTATCGTCCATAAAAAATTTTAGACATAAATTACTATCAGTAATCAAAACATTATTCATTGATTGATTATTAATGTTTAGAAATAAATGCTAGTGTAAACCATTTCACAACTACTAAAATTAATTAAATATTCACGGTGTTATGCTAATTTCATTTTATAAAATAAAGTTAACAGTTAGTTTGTCATCTAATGTAAATGTAGCACCTCATTTTTAGACATCAAACCAACAAAAATTACTATCAGTAATCAAAACATTATTCATTGAATTAATGTTTAGAAATAAATGCTAGTGTAAACCATTTTTAAAATTAATTAAATATTCACGGTGTTATGCTAATTTATTTTATAAAATAAAGTTAACAGTTAGTTTGTCATCTAATGTAAATGTAGCCTCATTTTTTCTTATCTTCTCTCTTGAAAATCCTAGATTTTTTATAATTTTCATGAAATACTAATTCAATATACAATATACGTAAGTCACAGAATAACATTACACATGAGTATGTGTAAATATCAAATGCCTATAATGTTTAGTTATTGCCTTATAACAATTCAAAGTTTGTGTTGCCGCGCATTTGAATTCGAGTGCATTCTATATATCTCAAGTGGATTACATCTTAATGAATAAATCATACAAATGATTAGAGAGTGTGTTCAAATTTGCCCATGAAAAAGCAATTCATCAACTTCATGTTTTCTTCTCTTTACTGACCCTTTCAATTCACTTGGTTGTCCTTCTTCAATGGTTAGTTTTGGATCCTCTATAGGCATTGGATTGGCATATAGAATGAACGAAACCTTCAAGGTAGTGAGAAGAAATATCATCTTGTCCCTCCAATGAGCAAAATTGTTGCCAATAAATCAATCCAATTTTACTGTGTCTTGATTCATGATTTTGTTTGACTTTGATCCCCTTGTTGAGCAAATAACTCCTTATATTGTTGGGGAAAAAATCAATAGGAAAGAACATATCAGATTTTGAGACGTGAAAATATATTATTTTTATGGAATCATTTGCTCCACAATGTTGCTAACGGTTACTGACAACAATCTTTCAAGATACAATAGAGTCTCCAATGAAAATACCATATAGCAATTCTAGCATATTTCTGAGAACTCTTAAAAGGGAAACACTTGAAAATAAAGGTTGTAATATAGAAAGATGAAAATTGTGAGAGGTTGTTATCAAACCAGCAATGTTGATAATAAAAAGTGAAATCATTTGTGAACAAATATATTGTTTCAAAGGACACAACTATTCATTTTTTTTAACTGTAAATTCAAATTTTCAAATAAATTCTAAAAATGACTGCAAAATGACCGGCACTCATATATTTTTGATTTGGGACAAGACACTTATTAGTTTGTAAAATAATTACCGGTCACATATAGGGGTGAGCAGCGATTTAGGATCGACCCTGGACCGACCCTGGACCGGCCCAACCCTGCTGGTCCTGGTTCAGTTCCCAAGGGGATTGGGTCGGTCCTTGGTCCTGAAATTCCAGGACCAACACTATACGAGTTGGTCCTCGGTCCTAAGAGTTTTTGGTCAGTCCAACCCGGACTAACCCCGTATATTATATTATATTATTTATAATTCTTTTTTATATTCAAACATAAGTAAAATGTCTATTATATTATATTATATTAAGATGTTCTATCAATAGCACTAATAGTAAGTTCAATTTAAAACTTTTGTTGAATATTAATTATGTATCGTTTGTTTTGTTTTCAGGTGTTTAGAAGTTCAAGTAAATTAACAAGATGTGAAGTTATATATTCATGGTTTATATTAAGTATTTTGAACTTTTTATGGTTTAATTGTATTTTACTAATGAATTTTAGCTGCACTTTGCTTTTCAATTTGCGTCAAATGGTAGAAGTTTTTGAAGAGTAGAGTAGTATTGCAGTTGCTATGGTGATATGCTACATAATTAAATGTCAGGAAAATGCTTTTGCATATGGTGTTATGAATATTAAAGATAGATGATTACAAGAACTTTCCATCTTGTCTCATATCTCGATGAGCGGTCAGCAGGTATGAAATTTCTATTATTGTGTCATCTTAAATTTGCTAAATATGTATTGGTATTTATAGTTTAGTTGCACAATGCCGCATTGTCGATGGATGTGTAATTTGAATGCGTAGGTTTGCTTTTTTAGGGAGTGTAAAAAATAAGACCAAAAAAATTATCGATCAGTCCTGAGTTGACCCTGGAACCGGACCGAACCCATTGGGTCGGTCCGGTCCTTGGTCCCAGGCTCAATAGGGTCGGTCCTTGGTCCTAAAAATTGAGGACCGACGCTGTACGGGTTGGTCCTAGGGTTAGGGGGTGGCTCCGGACCAACCCAGACCGTGCTCACCCCTAGTCACATATTTTCGATGTGGGACAAGGACATAAGCACCTTCTGGTTTGTTTTACAAGTAAAGTACCAATAGTTTGGAAGTAAATGGAAGGACTTGATCAAGAAACAAAACTACTAATTAACCATGTTTATTTCTTAATCCTTTGTCCTCACTCTTCTGTCTTCAGATTCCAGATTTAAAGTTAATAGGCCTTAAACTTTGGAGGCAGTTTGACATATAACTTGAGGTTTTAATCATGTGAGAGCAGGAATAAATTTATCATAGTGAGAACCAGGAGGAGCCGTCACTAGTTGATGTAGCGTTACATAAGATAATAAATTAAAACTCGACCAACCCTTTGTTTCAACAATGGCATGCAACTCGTGAGACAAGTCGAAAAGTTAATACGATTGTATGATCGATGAATGATTAGATCATGAGTCAACTCTCATGTGCTATACAATGAACTGCTTCACTGAAACATGGACCCATTATTTGAGATCTTCAATCAATCACGTTTCGTCAAGGAAAAAGGTAGTGGGACTTTTTACTGTTTAATTAGCAAGGAAAATTGTCCAAAAAGTCTTAAATATATTATACTTTTGCCAATTCAATCCTAAATCTTTTAATTTTGTCAATTGACTCTTAAATATTTTTACTTCTTGCCAATTGAGTCCATCCAACCAATTTTGGCAAGAATTCACTGACATGAACATCAACTGCTCTATGTGGCACAGTCGACACTGATGTAGACAAAAATTATTAATTTTTAAAACATTTTTTATTGTTTATTTGTTTCTTTTATTTGTTTTTCTCTCTTCTTCCTTTGGCCGGTCATCGAGCCTCCGGCGACCAACCATAGGCTACGACTAGCAAAGGTCAGCCTTATTAGCCTCCGACAACGTCGCCCTCCCTAGGATCTAGCGAGGGGCAACCTCACCAGCCTCACACGAGGTTGCCTTCATTGGGATTTGGTGAGGAATGACCTCGTGAGCCTTGGGTGAGGCTTGCTCTTATCGGATCTAGTCAGGGCAAGCTTTGCTCACGGCCGACACCCTCGCCCTCACTATAAGTAGGAGAGGGGCAACCTTGCCAACTGCAAACGAGGCTCGCCCTTGCCAAATCTAGCGTGGGCGAGCCTTGCTCACAACCGGTGAGGCTAAACCTCACCCTCATTGGAAGAGGCGAGGGGCGACCTCACCAGCCTCACTCACAATTGGCGAGGGCAACCTCACCGAATTTGGTGAGGGAAAGCCTTGCCCAAGGTCCCCCCTCACCCAATTCTGGCGAGGGCAACGTTGCCTAAGGCCAGCGAGGCCGACCCTCACCAATCGGAACCTCTAGCTAGTTGCCGTAGGCTAGGTGACCACCGAAGGAAGAAGAGAAAAAAATTAAAAAGAAAAAAATTAAAAAAAAATTAAAAGAAAATATTGAAAAATTAATAAAGTTTGTCCACATCAACGCCAACCATGTTACGTACAATGGCAAGTGTCCACGTTAGCAAATTCTGGCCAAAATTGATCAGATGGACTAAATCGGTAAGAAGTGAAAAGATTTAGGACTAAATTGGTAAAAATGCAATAGCTCTATGAATTTTTGGATAATTTTTCCTTAATTAGTGCAAATGTTCGACCACAAAAAGAGTTAGCGCAAATGACAATTGTGCACCAATTGTTTGCTAATTAAAATGCCATTAGTATCTCATCCCATCACCATTAATTGAAAAACGCAACTACCTCACTCGCACAGGATAAATGATGACAAATACAAACAAGCTCATAGAATTAATTTTGGAGTTCCTTCATCTTGAAAATGCATTCATGGGATCATTTACCCAAAAGGAATAATTGGACGGGACAACGGTCTTTATATTCATTACAGTTGTGAACATGCATGTTCAAATGAATTCCTTTCTCTTCCATTGGCTAAGAAAGAAAAAGGGTAACCAAAGGAAAGCAATCCCCAGTTATGCAAGACGAAATTAAAGAAAGTTGGGCAAAGGAAAATAACTTACTAAGAAGTTTCCAAAATTGAAAGCTCTACATATATTTTCATAATCAGTTAGGCTACCAATTACTTCTTTCAACACTAAGAGTGCAATAACTCTGGTCCCAAATAGGATGAACGAGTGCTCTTGATGTTATTCACGGGTAAAGAGACACTCAAATGATTACCGCTTTGAGTGGTCTCATTTGAGTACTTCTTTTGGTCCACGTTATATGATCAGGTTACTACATATTGTATCGGGATAGGACACTTTTCAGCAGATGTTTAGTTTGATCCATCATATGTGTGGTTTAGGAAGGGTCTAGGTTCTAAATTAGAATCGAAGGGGCAAACAATGATCAATAGAGCGAGTACGTGTGTAGCATGCGTACATATCAATGATCAAGTCTCTGTGTCAAGTTAGATTTGAGTGCCAACTATATCGTATGAGGAATGGACTCAAAACTAGTACCAAACATTATGTCCAACGGAACACATGTTGTTTTCCTCTTTTAATGCTTTCGCATCAGACATTTCCTAACTATGGGATTTTGACTGGGTGATGATCAATTGATATAATTGTTTAAACATAAAATTTGATAATAATTGATACAAACACGGGCCTGAAGAGATTTTTGTACATGAACAATTATCACACATGATTTGCCTATGAGATCTGTCTAATGCATGCAACTCATTTACCATTGCCTGTTCCCAAAGAGGATTAGTCGAGTTTCTCTATATGCGCAAGGCTCATGAAAAAAGTGGCTCATAAAAGAGCAATAATAGAATAATAATGGAAGTCATGAAGCCAAACAGAAGGTTAACTTGCACAAGTGGTGCGACGAACAAGAGAAGAGGTAATGATTGAGGGTGGAGAATCCGCAGATGGTACAAACAAGGGATCACTAGAGGTACCTGCATCAAGATTAGGAGAAGACAACGCTAAAGAGAAAGATTCAATTATTGTATCTTTAGGAAATAGATCGACTAAAAGATTGGTAAAGAAGGTAGTAGCAGCTGGAGAGGAATCAAAAGGACGAACGATGAGAACATCTTGTGTTCCTAAGAGATAACATAACAAGACACGTGGAGACTATTAGAGATAGGATCTCCACAACGATATAATTTGTGCTCAATGTCATACCTATGGAAACAACATAGACAAGCACAAGGTGTTAACTTCATGTGTTGGAGATGGATAAAAAAGCACTACCAAAAACTCAAAAAATATCATAATTTGGACCACTATCAATTGCTTTAAAAATTGTTGTTGTTAAATAAATGCATGATTTAATATGTAAATATTATAACGCCCCCCTCATGTGTAGGATGGACTTGACCTAAGCCTAAAGCATGGAAATATGTAATTGGTGAGGTATATAAGGACTTGGAAAGATTTGAAATCAAGACATTTTGCTCTAATATCATATGATATTTATTAGGACCACTGCTAACTTCACTAAAAGTTTAAATCGTTGGATAAAGAAGTGATTTAATATTTAAATATTCTAAGAGAGGGAATTGAAGTTTTTGGCTTCTTTGCCGTAAAATTCACCTCACGCACTTATGCTTTGCAGATGCTCGGGTGATGTTTCCTGAATGGTGATGTACATTCTTTGCAAGTTCCGTCTATTTTTAGCAAGTTTCAAAGTTGTGTCTAGTTTAACAATTGACCAATTGAAACAGAGTTATTTTCTTATAGGTTCATTTATTTCATGAAAAATGAATAATTTGGAAATTATTTTCCTAAAAAATGATTTGTTATGTTGCTTGGAATAATTGGCCGACAAAAAAAACATTGTCATTATTGACAATAATTTATTCATAAACATTTTTGTTGACAATGAAAATATTTTATGTTCATTCATTTTTTAAGCAATACAAGCAACGGTTTTTAAAAAAATTGTTTTCCAAAATGTGGGTTTTTCACGAAACAAATGGATCCTAAAATTTCTAATGAAATACTTGGTCCCAAAAGGATTATATGACGGAATAATGCATATGTTATGCTCTAATTTTGGTTGATCTATGCTCAAAGCTGCTTCTATTTGGGGTTTATGGCAAAATTGCAACAAATTTGAAGAATAAATCCTCCTGAACTCTACCTGTTCTAGCTAATGCTTCTTTTACCTAGAGAAGAATTCAACACTAAAAAAACATTGCCGGATTTTCATATATAAAGCAACTTGGTGTCGATGGAAATTTATCCTCATGATCAGTTGGCATCCATTCGTCAAAGAAATTCTCTAGTAGCACAACAAACTATTCAATTTCTTTATGGCAGAAGAACAACCCAAGTGCCATAACTTGGCAAGGGAAGACATTTAAGTGCCATAACTTCAAAATGGTACACTTGAGTGCCAGTTTCGAAGTTAAATGGAACACTTACGTGCCACTCCAGCGAAAATCTGGCCAAATGGTTGACGTGGCAATTTTCCGGTGAGTTTGATCCAAAACAGCGTCATTTTGCACGCTGACGTGGCGAGAAAATGCAAAAACGACGCAGTTTCGTATAATAATATAAAAATTAATTAAATTAGATTTAAACTTAATTTTATTTAAAATATTCTAAAAATTAAAAAAATTAAGAAAAAAAGAGGGAGGTTGAAGGGGGCGGCTAAGGGGCTAAGCCCTCGCCACCACCGCCTCCCCGCCGTCACCGGGAAGAGCCGGCGACGGAGCGGGGAGGGTCGGCCGGGTCGCCGGCCCCCAGTGACCGGTGGCGAGGGCCACGACCCTCGCCCCAAATGCGGGCGAGGGCTCGCAGCCCTCACCACCGATCGATCGGCCTCGTCGGCCCCCTAGCTAGGGCCCGGCGACCTTGGCCGACCCTCCCCACTCCATTGCCAACCCTTCTCGGCGACGGTGGGGAGGTGGCGAGGGCCCACGAGCCCTTGCCGGATTTGGGCGAGGGCCGCAACCCTCGCCCCAGATCTCGGGCGCGGCCACAACCCTCACCCCAGATGCGGGGAGGGCTCGCATGGGACGAGGGTCGCGGGCCCTCGCCACCTCCTTGCTGCCATCAAGAAGGGCCGGCGACAGAGTGGGGAGGGTCGGCTAGGGTTCTTGGGCCTTGGCCAAGGCCGGCCGACCGGCGGCGAGGGCTCGTGAGCCCTCGCCCAGATCTGGGGCGAGGGTCGCGATCCTCGCCGCGATCCGACGAGGGCTCACGGCCCTCACCACCAATTGGCCAGGGGCAAGCAACCCCGGCCGACCCTCCCCCTCCGTTGCCGGCCTTTCCCAGCGACGGCAGAGAGGCGACAGTGGTGAGGGCTCGGCCCTCGGCCGCCCCCTTCAACCTCTCCCTTTTCTTAAAAAATTTTCTTAAATTTTTAAATTTTTTAGAATATTTTAAATAAAATTAAGTTTAAATCTAATTTAATTCATTTTTATTTTATTATTTACATGTCGACATGAAACGGCGTCGTTTTTGCATTTTATCGCCACGTCGCGTGCAAAACGACGCCGTTTTGGACCAAACTCGCCAGAAAATTGCCACGTCAGTCATTTGGCCGGATTTTCGCCGAAGTGACACTTAAGTGTTCCATTTAACTTCGAAACTGGCACTCAAGTGTACCATTTTGAAATTATGGCACTTAAGTGTCCTCCTGTGCCAAGTTATGGCACTCCAGGTGTCTCAAACTCATTTCTTTACTTTTAACTCAAAAGTGGTCATATTGCATAGAGTACATTTCAACAAGTCTATCTCCATAGGATCAAATATACATACATGCGACATTTGACCATCGTTGATTTTCTACTAGGGGTACAAATAGTCATGTTTTTAATGGTTCAACCTAGGGATATCAAACGGGCACGCAGCCCGGCCTGGGGATGATTTGGGCTGGGCCTGGTCCATTTGTTAGTGGGCTGTGTCTGGCCTATAATTTTTTAAATTATTTTTTGCACAGAAAGGTTACAAATTTGGTCCCACTAAACCACTAAGGATCAATAGTAGACCTGTCATGGATGAATCGAGTTGGGTCGGGGTGAATCGAGTCCTAAATTATTCAACCAAAATTGACTCATTAACTCATTTATGACCTATTTATTAGCAATGTAAATTTTGTTAACCCGTACCCAATCCAACCCATATTCAATCCATACCCAATCCAATTCATATTGCTAAAACACCTCCATAGTTAACCAAATCTAAAAACTTATTTCCTATGATTTTTTTTTTTTTAATTATGTTGTTAGAACTTTTCCATAAAATGTAAAAATTAAAGGATAAATTTTATAATTTAAAAAAAAAAATAAGGCTTCATTTATTTCATGATAAAAGAAATTTTCGAAAATGATAATATTTTTCAATATTTTATTGAAACTTAAAAATGAATTAAAAAATATTTTCCACTTGGTATAGAAAATCTAATTTAATTTTCGGTGCATTCTTTTTAAGTATTTTTTGAAATTTTTAATTATTTTTTCTTTTTCTTCTTTTTCTCTTTCCTCCTTTTTTTTCACCGATAGCCATCAGCTATGACGGCTATGGCCACCGACAAGCAAGCTCCAACCTCGGAATAAGATGGCAAGGCTCAAGCCTCGGCCTCACCAAGGCCAACAAGCTCAAGTCTCACCAAATCGAGAAGGTTTGAGTCACCAACACCGAGGTCGGCAAGCTCGATGCTGGCGAATCCAACCTGCCCAATCAATGAGCTCAAGGCTCACCAGTGTGATTGGGCAAGGGCCATGAACCTCGCCTGACGGTCAATAAGGGTCGGCTATTGGCCTTCTCGGTTAGCATTGACAGTGGGTAGCAAAATGAAATTCTTGGAAAAAGGGAACCTGGGGTTGATGCAATCGGCTGCAATATTTGAGAATTTCTAGTTCAAGAAGTCAAGATCATCCATTTACATCCCACCAATTACACACAAACTACACTTGGTCAAAGTTGTCTTGTTGCCACCCTCCTAAGGGGTTTGGATTTATTCCCTGAAGGGGTTTAATGGATTACCAAGTAAGCACAATCTATTCCTCTCGAGAGGCGGTGTTTGCGCTTGACTGGGGTTGTTCCAAGCCCTGTGAATTGCAATGTTGGTTACTCACTTATATTATGCAAATTGCTTTTTCTTTGCAACCGCCACTAATCTATTATGAGTCAGCTAAGTAAAATGGGGGGAATCCGTTTTGCTAATGTGAACCAAAGATTCTACGTAAGGAAACTTGGTTACATTGAATTATTATTCTAGACCCTATATCAATACCTTCTCTCTTTTATGAAAATGATTCGTGCGATCTTTCACATGTTTAATTTTTTTTCTCAAATCGTGCAATCTAAGTTATCATACAAAAAGTACATGTACAATCAAATTTAAACAAAATACTATATAATAACATCAACGTAAGTAAAGTATGATAAAAGGGTATCCAGATTGTATCAAGCAAATTAATACAAAGCCTTATTATTAAGTCTGTGAACATAATCCCCGTAGTTATAGGATATATCATGTAATAGAATCGATGCTTGCCAATTGTAACTTGTTGAATAGATTATTAGTGCAATCCAACCCAACTTATGATTAGTAGTTTGGAGAGTGGAAGTAGACTTGGAGATAAAGTCGAACCACTATATATCTGCTTGTGTCGCGACCAAATTTTCAGATGTGAACCACCTAGGGTTTGGCTAATGGATTATTAAGCCTGAACTTAACTCAAGCTCTCCGAAGCTCATACCAATTTGCGACTTAGGTTTAAATTCTTAACATGCATATAGATTTTATTTAGGAGTCGCTACTAATCTATCTTTTGGTGGGTTGATTAGAAACCCAAGCAAAGTAACAAGAGATTTACTTTACTCCTACGAACCAGAGATTTATGAGTTCGGGGACTTGGTTACGCTAGATTTCTCTAACGCTCTTTTAGTACATTTCTCTTTTATTTCGGAAAATGTTTGGCAGGCAGCTTGAATTAATTTTAAATCTATTTCCCTAACATGTAAGGTGATTATACGGGTGCACAAACCACCAATTTAACATCCAAGAAAAACAATGAATAAATTGCAAGACTTATCTCATAGCAACGAAAGCATCTGCGTTGTTAGATCATAATTCACATCAACAGTCCTAAATATAATTTATAATTAACACGCAATTTCTTTTTTTTCACTTAATTAATGAGAACCATGATTTATGCAATGCAATATAACTAAATGATCTAGTTCTAATGACAGGCAATTTCTAATGGTCCTAGCAACATTCCCTAAATGATATGCACTTCATGAATCTATTTCTATATGACATGCACATGACAAATTTTTTATTTTTCCTCAAAAAAAAAAACATGCAATCTATCCTAGAGATTGAAATTAATTTATCCTAAGACATTTTTGTATCTTTTTCATGAAATTCGAAATTAGAAAAATGTAAAAATTATCTAGCTAGATTAAGATCATCTATCCAACCTATATTAAGGATTAGGTTAGGGTAAACCCTAATTAAACCAGGATATTATCTTAACCTAGCAATCTCTAACCTAAGATGCAGTCTATCTAAATCAGTCTAAATTTAAAATGAAACATGCAATTTTAGCCTAATATGCAATGATGTGCAAATAATGCCCTAACTCCACATGACATATGCATGATGATTTTTGTGTTTTTGTTTTTTTATAAAAATTCGAAATTAAAGTTGACATATAATGAAACGTGCAATTTAAATTAATGAAAAGAAAATCTAACATCCTAAATTTATGCTTTTGGTGTTTTTATTTAAGAAATTCGAAATAAATAAATTTCCTATTCTAGACATGCAAAATAGCCCTAAAACAAGTAATATCCTAACATGCATCTAATCTAACTAAAATGTTTTTTCTTTAATGGGAACAAACAAATAAAGACATCAAGAACAGCATAGCAACAAATCAAGCAAGATATCATCCATGTCCATTTAATTTTGGAAATAAACTGATGAATCGTATCTCGTGCATGAGATCGAATTGGCCAATTTTTAAATAAAATCACGAATCGTATCTCGAGCGTGAAATCGGATTGGTGACTTTTCCGTGCGATTGCAGGTTGTATTTCGAGCATGAAATCGGACCGTGCACGTTGCGAAATTAGGAAAATTTCCTAATTTATGACCTGATTCGCAATATCAAGCGGATAATGCTTCCAAGTTAGAACGCGTTGGATGGTGGCTGGATAGGACCACAAACCACGGGACAATGGCAACTTCAATAGGAACCCGTAACCTTCAGGGAGACTCGCTGAGGATGCTGGATACTCGTTAGCTGATGCTTGGGACTGGAAGACTGTGCTGCATTCAGCGGAGGATCATCACAATGGGCTCTAATTCTAATATCAGCTTTCAAATTTGGCAACTTGTGAACCACAATCAACGGGTGTTAGATCGGTAGTGGGTTAGCTTGCGATGAATAATGATGATGGACGTCCACCATCAATGGATTCTGGCTCTAGGAACTTTGAACCTCTCAACAAAATTAAAGAAATCTGCAAATAATCCAAATTGGACCCAACGAATTCTGTTGACTTCGTTGGATCCAATGAAGAGGAAAGCAAAGCAAACTCGACCAGCAGTGGATTCAGAAGTCGAGTATTAACGAGCCTCAGCAGCAGCAGAAATGATAGCGAGTAGATCAGTGGACCAAGACGTGTCGCCGGACAGCAGGTGAGTGATCGGCACCGTACGAAGAGCAGCTGTTGTGATGGATCAGCAGCAACGTTGTTGGGAGGGTGACCCACGTCAAGTCTTGAGTAGTGTTCGGCAAGGTCCCCGCCAAGGGTCGGTTGAGACCTTCCCTCTCTATCTCTCCAACCCTCTCGTGTGTAGTATGCGTGGGAAGACTCTAGTTGCCGACCAGAAGAATCCTGACTCGCCGATGTCGCCAAGAACCTGCAAAGGAAAAGTGCAAGCGTGATTGATGCGAGGGTCGCTGGCCACAGGATGCTAGCCGGCATCACATGACTCGGTGGGTAGATATCAGGACAGCATCGCCATGTTGCAGGGAGCTGGAGGTGCAGCCCGGTCCACGATTTGTTGTTGCAAGGGTAAAGAGGAATTGTCGGTGCTTGCTGAGTAGTGTCACCGGGTCAGTGGAGCGTTGGGCGTACTCCTCGAAATAAATCGCTAAGATCGCTTGTAAGGTGGCCAAGGATGATGACGAGATGCACCGATGATGTGATGAAGTGATCTGCGTATTTTTCATGGTGCGGCCGCATGTGGGACTCCTTTTTGTGATTACTCCTTGAAAACGTGGAC
This sequence comes from Eucalyptus sideroxylon, assembly GCA_014182405.2. Classification (NCBI taxonomy): domain Eukaryota; kingdom Viridiplantae; phylum Streptophyta; class Magnoliopsida; order Myrtales; family Myrtaceae; genus Eucalyptus; species Eucalyptus sideroxylon. Next base: position 31,686,103 of record CM024555.2, on the reverse strand, counting down.
TAGATGTAATGGATTATGCTCTCTCTCCTTGAACGAAACCTCGCCAGCGCTCCGCCGACTTCTCCCTTTTGTTACGCGAACAGGATTCTCTCCCTGCGATCTGGTTTTTGACAAAACCGTCGAGCTTTTCTCCACTCCCTCCCGGTATCTCTCAATGGCCGTATCTATCAATGTGTGGCCCCAAAACTTCGTGATTGTTGATCACCGCCAGACGAGGGGGTGCACGCTGCTACTTTATCATCGGAGAGGATCGCGACAAAGCTGGCCGTTGTCAATGCAACGGACGATTGGCAGCAGGGTAGGCGTCGAGGCACGGCCACGAACTTGACAAATTCATGGCCGTGAAGGGGTTTCAACCGTGACTTGTTCAGCGCTCGCGAACGTGCCCCCTCTCAATCGCCCCTTCTCACGTGTGTTTCTCTATGCTCTCAGAATTGTCCATCCCTATAGTGCGCCCATCTTTTATAGGTCAAGGACGTGACCGAAATTTCCCGGCCTATAATTTATTTCTTTCCTTTCTTTTTTGCTCCAATGGACGCACAAAATCCTGTCTGTGAGCATCCATGATATATATTGAAATTCCTTTTCCTTCCTCACGCTTGCGTATCATGCATTTGTAAGCCAATTTTTCTTTATTTCTTGTTTCTTTTCTTTTCCAGCTCACATATGAAACCTACCATGAAATATTTCTTGTCTTGAAACATTGAATATATCACTCAAGATATGCCCCACGTGCGATATCCCCTCTTGATATTTCACCCTTAAACTTCCAATCTTCAGTAAAATATATCACTTAATGTATAAATCGTGTAAATATAATTTACCGAATATTAGAAGAATAATATGAATCATTTATGAAAATACCGAATTGTCAATTCATAAAAATTGAAGCTCATCCGCCGATGATCAAATGCAAAAGTGATAAACAAATGAATAAGTGCAACTAAAATTATATGCTATGCAATTAATATTTTTTCAATGATAAAATTAACCCCTAATTTTTTAATGCAATAAATGACTAAATAGGTTGCCAAAATTTAGGTGTCAACAGCTTGCATATCTTCTATCTTTTTATTATTTGCATTACCTTATCTTTATCTTCTGCAAATGTTTTCATAGTTCTCAAATAACGTATTTACCCCCTCTAGATAGTATCGTTAGTCCCAACAAATAACATGTAGCATTCCTCAAGTGATCAAATGTGGCACCCCTCGACGGCCCCCGATCCAATTAGGGTCGCCACGGTTCGCTTACCATTCACTTTTCCTAATAACATGTCACTCTGATACCATTTCAATTGCAGCGGGTCCATACAACCTAGGAGTTTACATCTTTTAGATCGGTCCCTTGCGCAATTTATATACAAAAGTACATCCAACAACTCCCTTCCCTATATTAATAAAACGATACACACCAACTAAACATTTATGGGTAAAAGCCGCACACTTTTATTCACTTAAACCATATGGACATCGTTCATCGATTCATCAAAATGCCATAGTTTTCTATACTAGGCTATACTTCAAAAGATGACCGACTTCTCCTCCCACAATCGTATGCTTAAGGTTCATCAACCAGTGTCGGCGTCCAAAAGTTCCCTCACTTGCTATCCTCCTCCTTACGGTCATATCCAACCGCTCAATCCATCTACTAATCTGAAATGTTAGTCCCCGAAGGGGTGAGTACAGCCACTTAGCAAGTAAAAGACCAATAAACCACTCAATGCATTATGCCACACAATCATCACAATCATAGCATTACATGTTATTGAAGTATCCATGCACAATTTACCTTGATATCATGCACATGTCATCATACCTCATGTACATATATCATCATATAGTCATCACCATCATGTCATACACTTACCATCATCATGTCACATGTACCACTATGCCATAGGTGCACATACATCCATGCACTTACCATCATCATGCATCCATGCACTCATCATCATCATATCACATGTATCATTATCATTACCATGCATTTTTGCACATATCATGTCATATTACATGTACCATCATCATTATTATGCATCCATGCACTCATCATCATCATATCACATGTACCATCATCATTACCATGCATCCATGCACATATCATCATCATATCACATGTATCATCATCATTACCATGCATCCATGCACATATCACATATCATCATCATATCGCATATATCATCATCATTGCCAAGCATCCATGCATGTAACATCATCATCATATCACATGTACCATCATCATTACCATGCATCCATGCCCATATCATCATCATATCACATGTACCATCATCATTACCATGCATCCATGCACATATCATCATCATATCACATGTACCATCATCATTACCATGCATCCATGCGCATATCATCATCATATCACATGCATATACCATCATGCATAATTCAATTTCAATTTCTCAATTTCATCATTTCATATTGGACCGCCACATTTTTCTTTCCCGGGACCAATGTTTTGCATCCCACATTCATCACTTGCGCCCAATCCTAGCGTCGTGAGAACCCTCCGGCACAATACCTGCCGGGCATCCGGCACCCCCACGCTCTGGGCATCTCATACCCCAACTGGCATCACAAGGACCCTCCAGCACAATACCTGCCAGGCAACCGGCCGTACCCTTCTAGGCAGGCATCTCGCATCCCAACTAGCATCGCGAGCCATCCCTCGGCACAACATTTGCCGAGCTTCCGGAATTATGTACCAACATACCACCAAGCATCCCCCCTGCAATTACGTACCGTATACCACCGGGCATCTCGAAACTCCTAAGGAAATCTCCGAGGCTCGCCATGAAAATGGTTTTCCCTACCCTCCGGAATTACGTACCGACATACCACCAGGCCTCCCCTGGAATTACGTACCGTATACCACCGGACATCCCGACACTCCTGAGGCATTGTCGACTCACACCTCCGACGGCCTTCTCACTTATCTCAATTCACATCTCTAATTATAGTTCAATTTTAACATGGCATGTGATGTGATGGTAATCAAGATCATTTTCATCATTTGATTCATACATGCATCTCCAATCATCATCATACATGCAGCAAGACACAATCATTCATAACAATACAATTCATGGAGTCCATACAATTTAGAATAGTTCATTTATCATGCTTTTTTGAAATTTACTAAATTCCAGCTTGTACCATTTTAAAAAACATTTAAATTAAATATCTACGTGATTCTCAAAAATCATGAAATCAGGACATGAGATAGACAAGACAATAAGATAACAATTTCGTGAAGAACACATGCCCTAAAGAGTTTCACACAAGAAGATATAATCCACACAAATATAGCATGCAATTTCGGATAGAAACAGATTGCGCAGTTTCTGAAATAATTTGATTAAAATACTCGAATGACCTCTGAAATTATGAAATTTTACCAGGTTATAGTTAAGACACTAAAGTAGATTTTTTGTGAAGACATATAGACCAGATTCATTCTAGATAATTTTCTATAGACGTCCGAAGCTCATGATTCTAGTACCGAAACGTCCAGTGTAGGTATCTCCGAAATATCGAGTTTTCACCCCCTTATTCTTCTTCATTTCCTCTGAAATTTGGATATGTTTTACTTCAAGAGGTACCCTAAAAATTTTATTAAGGGATCTAAGTCAAATTTCCAAATAATAGTCACCATATGGGTCCATGAAGTCTCGGGTGTCCAGTACCGTGTCTCCAGATTTACCGTCTTCAAGAGTAAGTCGATTCACTAGGCTAAACTTACTAATTTTACTTCAAATTTTAGTATGTTAGTCTTTATGATGTTCTCTACAAGTTTCATGAAGAAGTCGAAGAGAGATTCTTAGTAAAAATTGACATGCAACCCACAAAACTACCAAAAGGTCAGCAAAACAGTTCCAGATCTAGTGTCTTCGTAAGAAGAGGGTTTGACCCCTTAAATCTCCACCATTTTGTCCAAAATTTTAGTATGTTTTATTTTAAGATGTTGGATACAACTTTCATGAAGGAATCAAAGTCAAAATCCAACTCGAAACATGCAGACAAGCCTCCACAAGATTCTGGGTCGGGCGGTTCACACGAAATCAGCAAGCATATTCAAGAACAAGTCACATTCTAGCTTCGGTTTTGCCTACCCTAACATCCGAGATCTACCACCAACAAATCACACATGCAAGACACACATGCAATAGTGGAAATTGATCCCAACTTTCCTCTAAGACCAAACGGATGACAGCAAATGGACGGCACACCGGCGACAGACGGATGGCGTGCAGGCAGCGGACGGGCGAGCTCCTCCTTCCTCTCTCTCTTCCTCTCTTCCTCTCTTTCTCTCTTTCTCTCCTCTCTCTCGGCACCTAGGCCGACCACTCCCTCTCTCTCCTTCTTTTTGGTTGTATATATATTTGCATGCACTCTTATTTTGCATGGGGGACACTTGTCCCTAAGAAGGAGACAAGTGTCTCCTTTGTTGAAGACACTTGGAGGCCATGCGGCTCCTCCTCCTCCCTCTCCATGCATCAACATGGGCCGGGCTTATGGCCCATTTTAGGTTCATCTCGCTTGGGCCTAAAGTCCATACTTAAATGGCCCAAGTTTATTTTTAATAATACATTTTAATCCTCATTTAAATAAATACCTAATTGCATAATAAAATGACCAAAAGACTTTGTGACATTAATTCATCAAATCTATAAAATGCATAGTCAAGAGCAAAGTCTTCTTTATTAAATCGTCCTATTTCCAATTTAAATAGCCCATAGAAAAAAATATCGATAATAAGCCCATAATTCCTTCACCACTTTAGGGCATTTGATTTTGATTTTTATTTATAGAAATCAATTAACATTCTCATTATCAATTAACATTTTCATAAGGGGGTTCGGTCCAAGAGATAAAATATCGTGGCCGATGATGTAATTGTCCCTATGGCCATTCAAAGACAAATATCGTTTCCCTCAAAATCAATATTTCAGGTTGAAATTCCCGGATGCCACATCAAATTATTATATTATGAACATGTAACTTATAAAGGAATAGGTTTAACTTATGTTGTACTCTTGCCAAATAAGTTACTAGTATTTTCTGAATTATAGTGATTTCTCTAAGTGCTATGTGATAACTCATTTATTGAATTTAAATTCCTTACAAATTGGTCAAATTCAGTATTTCTCTTCCTTTCATTAGCTAAGAAAGAAAGAGCGCAACCAAAGGGAAGCAATCCCTAAATTGTGCTAGAACAAGCAACACCAACACCGACATGCAATATACAACACGGCACGACATGACACACTAACAATTTGTTTATCAAAAAATAAAAAATTGCAACACGTTGGGACACATTGTGTATTAAATGTATATTTTTATATGTTCATGAAAATTTATTATTTTTATGATTATTCTAATCAAATCAATTTGATTCAAATTGACAAATAAAAAAATAAAAGAGCCTATAATAAATTTACACTAAAAATATTAATCCATCATTTGTTTATATCATTCATTATTTAAATTTGACAAATTCAACTCCATTCTAATAATACATAAAATGGGATAAATAAATAATAAATAAATAAAGCAATCCAAATTCTGAACTCACATGTCAAAGCGTATCAGAAGAGAAGGGGGAAAAACTTAGGGATGAATTGTGTGTCACAAAAAGTGAGAGTCAGAAAAGAAAATAAAACTAGGTTTTTCTTCTTTCTCACTTTATTATTTTTGTTTTTTTAAATTTTATATATATTGATATTTTGACCCATCATATATTAAAAATTTATAAAATTGGCCCGTGTGTATCGAACTCACATGTCATAATTCCAAACTCACATGTCGGAAATATTAGGAGAATTAATTAGGTGTCGGATTGTCCAACACCTATTGACTGAGTGTTGAAGAGTATTAAAATGTCCAACATGATATAAAGGCTCTTAAAAAGTGTCTATGCTTCCTAGGTGTTAGATTAAATTGAAGAAAGTTGTGTAAAGGAAGATAACTTACTATAATATTTCCAAACTGAAAAGCTCTAAATCCGTTTGGTAATCAATTAGGCTACCAATTACTTCTTTCAACGACAAGAGTCGGATACCTCAAGTTCCAAATAAGACAAAAGAAAGCTTTATCATATTCACAACCAACGACCCGCTTCAAATGGTTACCACCTTGAGTGGTCACATCCAAGTATTTATTTTGCTCCACATTATTCGGTCGGGTCACCATAGATAGTATGATAATGGAACAATTTTCAGTAGATGTTCGGTTCAATCCATCATATATGTGGTTTGAGGAAGAAGCACTAGGTCCTAGATGAGATTTGACGAAGGTAACAAATTATCAACGGAGCAAATACGGGTGGAACATGCATACGCACCACATGTGGCTATGTTAGGACATGCTTCTATGAATTTCAAAAGGCTTCGAGCTTAGTTGCACTTGTTGAGACATTCTTTTGACTCGATTGCACACCGTACAAAATGTTTGGAACGTTTGGTGTGATTTTCCCAAATGATTTTTTTTTTTTTTTGGTCGGAGATTTTCCCAAATGATAAAAGCCATTTCATTGTACTTGTTTGATGCATACTTTTTTTTCTTCGATTAGTTGTACACTGTGAGACTTTAGAAGTTCATAAATATATAAGTATATGAAGCAAGTCTCTTTTTCCTGAGTTGTTTTCTTAACTACACAGAGGCATCAATAACACTACATTGGTGATCTAGACACCGTATTCGACGTCGTACTGCCTGATTATCATAACAGTTATTCATGTGGCATCTTCGATTTCAATTTACTATCAATGATTAAAGTTTCTCCTTCAGACTATATCTCACAGAATGGAAGATACTTAATGTTAGCTTAGGGAATCTGAGAATTGACATGTGTGTGTTTTAGGAACATGACATAGCTAGGATTTTTCGTGTAAGAAGGCAAACATCATGTAACACTTGGTTCTTGAATAGTGGGCAGTCAAAAGCTTAGGAGTTTCAGAGTTTAGGCATAGTCAGTATATACAGGTTAAATCATCCATCCCTGGTGGCCCTAATATACTAGGCGCAGGCGATGGTCTCTCCCTCTACGTAGGAAAGGGAAAATGATGGGAAAAAGAAATGAATCTTTATTAATAATGTCCATGGCGATGGCGAGGTAACAATATCCCTATAAAAAATGGTAAATCGTACATTCTCAATTAAAGATAGTCATTGGACAGGCAATCCGAAGGTTTAAGCCCAAATGGTCTACTGCTCAAACCCACACATATTACGCAGAGTTAATATAGAAATATTATAGCCTGACCTAGTTTTCTCATGTAAGCAAGTTACCCAAATCTGCCCATTTATCTGTCAAGCCAAGCTGTCCAAGGAAGACATTTAGTTTCAAATGTGAGGTTCGACTCCCACACTATGCAAGAACCTCGAGCCATAACACTTGGATGGCTAGGTAATCTTTCTCAATGGTCATGTACATCCATTACAAGTTCCATCTATTTTCAGCGAGTTTTAAAGCTATGTCTAATAAGGATTAACCAATTAAAACAAAGCTATTTTTTTTAAATGATCCAATTGTTTCATTAAAGATGAATAATTTGGATAATATTTTCTCAAAAATAATTTTTTATATCTTTAGGAATAATTAGCCATCAAAAATATTTTCATTATTGATGCCTAAATATTTTCATAGATGATGAATTTTTGTTCATTAATTTTTGCAAGCAATACAAAAAATCATTTTTGGGAAAATATTTTCCAAAATGTAAGCTTTTCACAAAACAAATGGAACCCAAGATTTTTGGTGAGTTATATGATGGACTAAAGCTTATGTTATGCACGGTATTCGGTTGACCTATGCACAAGCCGCTTCCATTTGGGGTTTCCGGCTAAATAGTGACAATTTGAAAGAATAAATCCTCTTGGACTCTCCATCTAAGATTTAAAGAACATTGCCGGACATTTATTGGGAGAATTACCAAAAAAGTCCTAAACCTATTGCAATTGTGTCAATTCAGTCCTAAAATTTTTTTTTGGCCAATCGTAGCCCATTCGTCGAAGTGGAATTTTTAATTTTTATTCGAATTTTTAATATTTTTTTGAATTTTTTAATTCTTTTTTTTCCATCATCTTCTTTGCCTGACCAAGGCTAGGGTTTAGCGAGGTCGCCTCGGCCAACCCGCCTCGGCCACCGGCAAGGCGAGGCCCCGCCCGAGATCTCGGAGGAGGAGTTTGGGCAAGGGAGTTCTAGATCTGCGAAGAGGGGGTCGGAGAGAGGAAGTTCCGAGCGGAAGGACTCAAAAATTGACATATTGCCCACCAGAGTATATATCAACAAGCCTATTGCCATAGGATCAAGTATGCATCCATGCGACATTTGACCATCGATGGCTTTCAACTACCGCCCGGCGTCACGCCGTTGTCTTCCCCCAAAACCCATGTTTTCCCGGTCACGATTAGCGCTCCACGCAAGCAACCGTGCCATGTGACCCGTCATCGTCCGCTACGTCGCCGCCGCTCGGTCACTTCAAACGAGAGAGAGAGAGAGGGATAGTCACCCGAAGATTCACTCGGCTGAGGAGGTCGCCTCGCCGCTCGCTCGAAACCGTTCTCTCTCTCCGCCTCAATCCATGCCTTGCGATTGTGCCTTCGGAGTGCGAGCGAGCTCGCGGCTTCCGATCGGCGCCGCATTGTGGACGGCCCTCGCCAGATCCGGCGGGGCCTCGCCCTCGCCGGCCCTCGCCTCCGACCGGCCAAGAGGCGAAGAAGATGATGGAAAAAAAGAATTAAAAAATTCGAAAAATATTTAAAAATTGAAAAAAATTTAAAAAAATTCGAAAAAAAATTAAAAATTCGAAAAAAAAAATTTAAAAAATCCATGTCAGCATTCGCCGGACGACCGGCGTCCACGTTGGCGCCGGCCGGCCAATTTTGGCCAGATGAACTGAATTGGCACAATTGTAAAAGGTTTAGGACTAAATTGGCCAAAAACAAAAGTTTAGGACTAAATTGGCCAAAAAAAAAAGTTTATGACTGAATTGGCACAATTGCAATAGGTTTAGGACTTTTTTGGTAATTCTCCCGACATTTATTATATGTTGTTCGTAGCCCATTCGTCGAAGAAATTCTCTAATAGAATGACAAACTATTTAACCGGTTTGCTTTTAACTCAAAAGTGGACATGTCGACAAGCCTATTGCCATAGGATCAAGTATGCATACATGCGACGTTTGACCATCGATGGTTTTCTACTAGGGGTACAAAGAACCATGTTTTTAATTTGGGGTGTCAACGGTTCGGTTCAGTTTGGTTTTTCGGTTTTTGGTTTTCAGCTTTTAGTTTTCGATTGCATTTGTTTTTTTTTTCGTTTTTTTTTCTTTTGTATATATTTTTCGTTTTCAGAAAATAAGCTCTTATCAGTTTGTCGGTTCGGTTCAGTTCGGTTAACCGATAAAAATCGAACCGATAAAAAAAAATTGATTTTTAATGAGAACCAAACCGAAAAAAATTGAATTTTTCGGTTTGGTTTTTAGTTAGAGTTTTGACACCCCTATTTTTAATAGCTCAAGCAAGGGGCATCAGACAAGCATGCAACCCTGGCCTAGGTATGATTTGGGTCGGGCTTGGCACAGCCATTTTTTAGTGGGCTGTGCATGGCATATAATTTTTTAAGGGTTAATATCCTAAAAAACCCAAAATTGATACACCTGTGACAAATTTACCCCAAACTAATTTTTTTGACGATAAAAAAACCCTAAACTAGTACACATGTAACAAATTTACCACAACTGATCATAAAAAACCATAAACTTGTATATTTATGATAAATTTACTCAACCACCAAAAATCCCAAAATGATACATTTGTGACAAATATATCGTCCGTTAAATTAGATAATACCACAAAAATTGTATAATTGTAACAAATTGAGAATAAAATCTCAAATTGGTACACCAGTCAATTGTCACATGTCATTCAATTTAGTAATTTAATGGTAAAATTTAACAAAAACTAATAGAGTGTAAATTTGTGACAAATATATTAGTTTTAAGTAAATTTTTTGGGGTTTTTGATAGTTAAAAAAATAGTTTGGGATAAATTTGTCATAAATGTATAAATTTAGAGTTTTTCAGGATATTAACCCATTTTTAAATTATTTTTGGGCTGAAAGGCTACTAATTTGGTCAATAGCCGCTAAGCTACTAAGGATCAATAGCCTAAGAAACAGTAACTCAACTAATTGGTGGTCATTGGCTACCCCCTAAAAAGTTGATTTGGGGCAGACACCATTGCACACAAGCCCAGGTACGGCCCGGTTCGTGCTCTTATCGAGCCGGACCGGCACAAAGAATGGGAAGCTATGTGATATACGCATTTTATGCGAGCTGCCAAGCTGAGTCAAAAAGATATATACTCTTGAAAAGCTTACTTTCATCCATACACTTGCAATATATATATATAGTCCTACTTTTAATTTGTCTAATTAAGTATTTCTAGTTTCACAAATCTTTTACTCAAGTCCCTCAAATATCAAATGCAGACAAATCAAGTTGACGTGGCCGTTGTAGTTTCAGCTAACATTTTCCATCGAGTCACTGCACTTTTAAGTTGGTCGAGTGTTGGCCCGACACTTCCTCTCATTTAGAGTTTGCCTTTTGGTCCTTGAACGAGATGGTAACAGTTAGCTTTTGCTGAAGTAATGACTCTCTACGGGCAATTGAGAATAGATATGTGACTCGCTTGAAGTCTCGTGAATTGTTCAGTCTCGTGGAGATGGGAATAGTGATTTTGAGTTAATATTGAGTAGTGTTTTCTATTGGGCACGTCGGTCGTTGAATTGGGAAGGCAGGCGCGACGTGATGATGGCCTTGAATGATTGAGTTGTTGATATGGGCTCGTGACGCACGCGGCACTCCCTCCACTTCTTTGGAACTGCTAGCAATAAAACTTACTGAATTACCCAAGAAAATCACACGATTAAACCCTAATGGGGAGAGACGTTGCAGATCAAGCTTTTGGCTGATTAACATCGCCATCGAAGCAAGTAGCAGATAAAGTAACATAAAGTTAGGGCTTGCAATTTTCAGTTCCACCTACCCCAGGAATCACCTCCCCCAAATTTTGGATCCCCGCAGCTTCAACTCCTATATTAAATATTTTAAGTTTCAAGAGATGAGGCGAAAAATTGAATTTTCTTTTTTTTTTCCCACGAGAGATTATATAAATCTATATGCCTCGTTAAAACAACATTAAGACCAGCTTCTTCTTCTTTTCTATTTTATGTTCTATTGTATAGCCACTTTCGAGAGAAATGATTATACAACAATTTTTAATCTACAGTTAAAATAATAGTTTATTTTAGACCACAAAAAATCAAATAATAAATAATTTAAAATTATTGCAGGGTCCATTCCTTCAAGAATTGATGACTTATAACAAATTGTTATTCTCACACTAACCAAAAGACTATTAAGGTAGCAAAGCCTCATTTTTGCCCATTGAGGACTAAAAGGGTCGGTGCAAAATATTTATGTGAGCATCATGCTCATGCCTACAAAATTTTGCTTTGTGGGCACGGTTGCTTATTTCTTAGGCTTACGCGATTCCTTTGGAAGGGAATCTCATGATCATATCTGATTACAGCAAGACAACTGATAAAAAAATGTTCCTCGTATTCCACCATCACATGTTCCCTAGAAAGGACCAGATCTTCTGCCCCCATATGTTACTCTAAACTGAGGTTATTGGTTGAGGATAGGAATGAATTAACAAACAATAGGCAACCTTATCTCAGTCTAGCCAGCTATCTCTGCAGGCATTGATCTCCACCATTACCAGGCAATTACTAAACATAAATTTTGTAATCCATTTTGTTGCTTCCCACGATCTATCCAAGATATATTAAACTTGTGCCATTGGCAAGATTAACATCATATGAGGAACAGCATGCTTGGGAAGTTTCGTGGAAGACACTAAGAGCTCGGCTTTTCAACATATTAGGGTTTTGTTCTTCATTTTGAGTGAGTGAAGGGAAAAAAGGAAGAGATAATAATGATCGTGATGACAAGTGAGCCATATTCATTATTTTTAGGGTGTGTTCTAGGGTTTCTTGTGTTACTAGGAGGTTGTCATGGGGGAGTCTCGAGGAATTTCCACGGAAAAAGCTGTACTTTGGCGGAGGAGATTGTGAGGAACGTGACGTGGAGGCACGTCTTGAGGACCTTATTAACTGATGGAGAGGTTCACTTGTAGCATTTATAAACAATTGGTAATCTACCATTGGATTTTTGAGAATCGTAAAACTGTTGTTGACCGAATCAATAAGTTGGCAATCATTTTATATTTATCAACGATATTTCAAACTCAGTGGATTATTCAAATAAACCATGTACGGAACAGATTTCCATGCCTAGCAATTGTACAAAATATATGGAAGGGGAGGAATGAAATATAGTGGTTCATGGGCAAGAACCTCCTCAAGGTGTCAAGTTTTGGCTGAAATTTCTTTCTCATTGAGAGTCACCTATGAGTCCTTGAACAAGATGGGAAGATGTAGAGGTAATCGATTTCAAGATAAGTAGGTCCCAAATCAAAAACCCTAAACCTACCCTTTTAAAGTCAGTTCCCGATTTTTTTTACACCAGGAACCCACCTAGTTCCAAGTCGCCCCAGCAACCGAGCCTAACTTTGAGTTTTTTTAGATGAAAATACCACGTAAACAACCTGCGGCATAGTAGATTGAACCCATCTTCAACATATACAACTTCGACAATTCACAGTATAAAACCGGGAACGTACGTTTCCTAATCTTTCACGCAGGAATTTCTTCAATCCTTATGTGAACCATTCAAGCAAGGCCGGTTCACAATTGATTCTTCGACTGAACCAGACCCGTTGCTCATCCCTAAGAAGAAGCAGCTTTCCGCTGAAGTGATGGCTATATGCGAGCAGTTGAGAATACGCTGCATGACTTGCTTGATGTGTAGGAATTAGTTCAATTTCATAAAGATAGGAATGGTCATTCGACTTAAAAGTAAGTAGTCTTTTTCTTTTGGGCATGAGGAGTTCACGTTGACCGTTGAGTTGGGCAGGCGCGCGCGTGATGACCTTATATAAATTGAGCCGGATTGATTTGTCTCTTCTTCTTTGTAATGCTAGCAATGGAGTTTTATTAAATTACCAAAAAGAAGACACGATTATCGCCTAAATGGAAGGGATGTACACTAGAGCCTCCATCGCAATTATCGCTCGAAAGCTTTGAGGAAGGTGATGAGCAAGCTCATCATCAGGTGATACCCAATGGAGTGTTTGTGTTCACTTTAATTAACATCCTCAACGAAGCGACTGATTTAAGCAACGCGAAATTAAGGACCGCATTGTTCAGTTCCATCTTCCCAAAGAATCACCTCCCACAAATTATGGAGCCACGCTGGTTTAACTCCTACATTAAGTATACTAGGTTTCAAGAGATAAGGCGGAAAATCTTTTTTTTTTTTTTTTGTTTCTCAATAAATAATATGAAACCACACTGCACCTCACTAAAGAGACGTAAAGATCACCGTAGTTTGTTGTTTTATGCTTGATTCTATGGCCACATTTGCCGGTCTAGGATTTCATGAGTCTATGTGATTCTTGATGTCGTCGTTACGTTACGCACATACGAAAGCTTGCTTCGTGGCACGATTGGTTATTACCCCCTGGTAGAGGCTACGTCTTAAATCCTTTGGAAGGGAGATCTCGCGATTTCAAATCTGGCCAATGGTAAAACAAGCTCATAAAAGAACAGATCCCTCGTATATCAGGCATTAATATCCACCATTGTCGGTCAATTTAATAATCACATGTTCACTCCAAAGGAACAAATCCTCTGCCCTCATATTTTACTCCAAATGAGGTTAATGGTGGAAGATTGGAATGAATTAACAAAAACAATAGGCAACCTTATGCCAGTCTATCTGGCTTATCTCTGCAGGCATTAATCTCCACCATTGTCGGTCAATTTAATAATCAAATGTCGGTAATCTATCTCGTTGCTTCCCAAGATCTATCCAAGAAATGAGGTCTAGAAGTCTGAAGGTGATTCTGGTGAAGCTAGCTTGGTTTTTTTTTCAACGTGTAGAGTATGTGGACGATTCTGAATCAAACAATTTGTCCTGCGGATTCATTTGCGTAGCTGTCCACCTGAACCAGAGAGGGAAAACGAAACAGTGTGCCACTAACTATAGTAAACATGTAACACTATTAGCAAAATATAGATCCTATTAGTAAATTGTGCAACTAGCAACCCATCGATTACATATTTTAATGCAATTTACGATGTGAACAACTTATGATCATCAATATAATAGTAAGTTACTAAATCTTAGCAATGTAAATTGTAAGGCTTTGTTTATTTCACAGAAAAATTAACTTTGCTGGAAAATATTTTGAAAATAACTTACTTTTAAGAAAATAGTTTCATTTTCCTTTATTTCGCCATTATGCAAATAATCTGGAAGGCTTTTTTGTTATGTTTGTTATAGGAAAATTATGAAAAAAAAAAAAAAAATTCTCGACTACAACCCGATCCCGAGTTCAAACATCGGTCCTCAGGCAACCCAAGCCCACCCGCCACATGCCAGGGCACAGGCACTAGGGTCCCAATCCAGCCTTTGGGATTTGGGATCAATTACCTAGGGTGAAGGCTCAAACACTTAGGACTTCGGGCCAAGCACCAAGAGATTCAAGCTTGGCCTTGGAGGATATAAGCTCGAGCGCAGCTAGGCCTGATCTCCAAGGACCAACTATTGGCAAGATGTGTAAGCCACTTGTGAATTACTAGTAAAGAGTACACACTCACTTGTAAAAAAGAACAACTTATCGTAATCTGTAAGGATATATTAGCTTGGTGAATCAATTATTTCTGTAAGTATGTTATGACACAATAAAATGTGAGTACCCAAAAAACCAAAACAATGTTAATAATATGCTAAGAACTTATGGTGGCAAAATATAGTGCTGGTAACTCATTAACTAATGAAGAGGTCCGCTTGTAAAATATAAAAGCAATTGGTGATCTATCGTTAGGATTGAGGACGGAAAAGTTGCTATTCCATTGGTAACTTAGCACCAGTTGATAAGACTGCTAAGTTTTGGCTTACCAATTTTCAAACTTAATATCGGTTATTCAAACATACCATGGACGAAAAGATTTCCTTCTTTGTAGCGGGCTTTTAGAAATGTGGAGAATATGTGAAAAGAGAAGAATGTATAGAATAGTATTGGGCTAATTCCTCTGCAAGTTAGTCGAGTTTTGGCAGACAGCTTCTTCTCATTGAGTGAGTTGACTTTGAGTCCTCCAATAAGGTGGGAAGAAGCAGCTTCCTGCTGAAGTAATGATCATAAGACCTTACTTGAAGTGTCGGGAGCTGTTCGATCTCATGGAGATAGGAATCGTGATTTGAGTTATGACGAGGATTCTATTCTTCAAGTGAAATTCATATTGTTAGACTCCGTTTGTTTTATGAAACATAACTTTTAGTTAAAGATTTTCCATTAATGAAAAGAATACTTTCAAAAGTGAGGAAAATGATTTCCTCTTCCTTCCTCTTCACGTTCTCCTTACACTATTTTTTTATTTTTATTAAAAATTTGAATTTTATTCTTTTTTTTCTTTTTCCTTTTTTTTTTTTTCTTTTTCCTTTTCCTTTTTCCTTTTTCCTTTTCTTTTTCCTTTTTCCTTTTGATTTTCTTTTTTCTTATTTTCTTCTTCTTGATAACCAGTTGGCAACCCACCACAACCTCATTAGATCTAGTGAGGTGAAACCTCGCTCGAGGCTATCTAGGCTCGGCTTGCCGAAATCAAGTGAGCTCCAACCTCGTTGGCCTGTGATAAGGCTCACACTTGTCAACCTCAAGCACCCTTCAACCTCACTAGATCTAGAGAGGTGGGGCCTCACCTAAGGCTAGAAAGATGGGCGAGGATCGATTCACCAATCAAGGAAGAAGAAAAAAAAAAAAAAAAAATTAAAATATTCAAATATTTTGGTAATTATCTTTAGGAAAATCAAATCAAATTTTCCATACTAGAAAATTATTTTCTAGTTACTAAATACCAAAAAAAATATTATTATTTTCCTTGAAAATTAGTTTCTGACAAACATTTTCCAAAAATGTCAAATTTTCTGCAAAATAAGCAAAGCCTTAAATGCAATTGTTAAAGAAGTAACCATCAACATAGTAGAACAAAGCAATTGTCAAGATAATGGAATCAAAGAAACCGTCAAGATAATGGAATCAAAGAAACCATCAAGATAGTGGAGTTGATGTAACCGTTTGTAACCTCAATCTGTAACCTCCATTGATAATCACCAATTATAGACTTTAAATAGCCACATCATACTCTTTAGAGACCCCCAGGCACACAAAAATGTTATCTTTCTATTCCTACAATGTAGTTATAGTTTCTAAATCTGCATCATCAATTAAATTTCAGCATGCTTCTTAGCCATAATTCCAAATCCACATCTTCGACTAAATTCTAGCACATATCTTTGTTGTAATTCTTAGGTGCCTCATCGTCAATTAAATTCAAACGTTGTATCTTTATATTCTCAAGATTTCTTGTCAATTAAATTCTAGTATAATTAGTGTACGTTTGATTTTATTTGAAATAAAGTTATCAATTCCTATTTAACTATGTTATCTCTTGTACAAAATCGCCATAAAACCTATCTCCTCGAATAAGATTCAAAAAATGACTTTCACTTAAAAGGTATTTCATCACGAAGTCAAATTTTGACGAAACGTCTTATTGACATGCCTAGTGGACTAGTGTAGCTGATTTGTAGAAGTACAAGGTCAAGAACAAGGAATCATCTAGAGACTAATCACGATGTGAGTAACAATTGTTGGAGAAATCGTTCCAGAATATTTTGAAGCTGACAAAATGTTTCCTTCAGTCTAGTCTGGGTATCTGCAGATCGTCTAGTTTAAAGTCTGAAGACTCTCTGACTACCAGACTCAAGATTCAAGAGTCAAGATTTGAGACTCAAGACTCAAGACTATTCTCATTGACAGTCTTTCTAATCCAAAGTGACGAAGGAAACCAGAGCCGAAGTATATGGTTGAGGATTTAATCCTATCGTCTGGAGAAGATCTTTTTGGTTGGATAAATACAACGGATTCTTTTGTTCGTATCTAGATCAATTGAAGATCCGATTGGTCGACGAAGTATTATTGGAATGTTCTATTCTTGGAAATCAAGATCCTGATTGTATGGGCGAACAGGATTGATGGGCTATCGTCAGGTTCCTTTTATAGCTCGAATGATCTTCTTGATTGATTCAGTCCAACGGGTAGATTGGAGGAATTCCTTTGGTAAGTGCCAACGGTATGATGGCATAAAGCAGTATAAAAAGGAAGACGTTCTAGTTGTTTGAGGACGTGATTGATAGAAAAATTCCAGAGTCTGAAGCACCTTGATTATTAGTCGATACAGTCTGAGCAAAATTGTATACACAGAGAGTGTCTATACTTGGTGATACCTTGAGCGAGTGTGGTAGATCATCTACACCGAGAAATCAAGGAAGATCAACACTGTAACATCTCTTTGTTCATAGTGGAATCCAGCCAAATTGGCTGTCAGTGTAGAAGAGTGGACGTAGGCTTGAATCAAGCCGAACCACTATAAACCGCGTGTTTAATTCTCTCTTTCCTTACTCAGTCTTACGTTGATTATTATTCTTCGCAAATCCTTCAACTATCTAAGTATTGCGCAAGTATACAGAAATTATTAAGAAAAATCTTTGTATACCTATTCACCCCCCTCTAGGTACTCGTACTAGCAATATCAACAATCCCAGTGATACAGCTACCTAGTCCGATACCTAAACCACTCTAGTAGAAAAGCCAAGCCAAGGGGGCAATGTCGAAATTCGGTGACACTTTACGAAGAAGCATATGAGAGAGTAGCACAAACCCCACTTTGGTGACTAAAATGAAGAGGCTATTCGAGAAACAGCATAATAAGATGGCGAATCACATAGTGAAACATTGATGTAATCCAGCCAATTGTCGTCAATGCTATCAATTATGTCATCTCCAAGCTCAGGACATCAAATCAATCCATACCAATCCAACCCAATATGGCTGTTTCTGAGTATGTGCCTCCAACTCTTAGTCAATTGAACAATAAAAATAATATAGGCCAAGTGATCCCATCACCAATGAAGATTTGACAAGGCCTAAAAATCCCATTTACCCTAAACCTAAGGAGTAGGAAGGTCTAAGTCTATCGACTTATTTACCTTAAACTTAGTGGGTAGGAAGGGCAAGTTTATCAACATGCGAATCCTAATTAAGTGGCTGAACTTCTATTACAACAATTAGGTGCCAGTATCTAGGAACAGTGATTTCAGTTATATTTAGTAGTCTTTTACCTTGGGCTTGGGAAATTGATGTTGGTTGTTGAGTTGGGCAGGTTCGTGCGTGACATGACCTTGAGAAATCGAGCTGGGTTGATTTGGGCTTGTAAAGGACGCAGCACTGTCTCTTCTTCTTTGGTATTGCTAGCTGCAAGATTTTATTGAATTGCCCAGAAGAAGACATGATGATCCCTAACAGGAAGAAACGTACACAAGAGCCTCCACCACAATAATCGCTCAAGAGTTTTTAAGGAAAATGATGACCTCGTCATCAGGTGATACCTGATGGAGCGCTTGTGTTCACTTTAATTAACATACTCAACGAAGCAAGTCAACAGATCTAAGTAACTTTAAATAAGGACTGCATTTTTCAGTTCCACCTACCCCAAGAATCACCTCCCACCAATCATGGAGCCTCGCTGGTCTAACTCCTATACTAAGCATATTAGGTTTCAAGAGATGAATTGATCTCTTTTCTCGAGAAACACAATACGAAACGACACTACGTATCCCCCTGAAGAGACGTAAAGACTGTATATTTTCTTGTTTTGTGATCGATTCTATGGCATTCTTCCGGCGCTCTGGGACTAAAATGAGCGTATGCGATTTTTTTGTCTGCCGTCAATATACAAAAGATCACTCCACGGGCGCGATTGCTTATTACTCTCTGGTGAAGGAGGCTACATCTTGACTCCTTTGGAAGGCAAATCCTATGTTGTTGAATCTGACCAAGCAACAAGGGAAATAAGAAAGACAAGTCCCTTGAAAGTCAGCATCCCATGTTCACTCCATAGGACCACATCCTATACCCTTATAATTTACTCTAAATGAGGACGATGAGGGAGGATTAGAATGAATTAACAAATAATAGACAACCTTATTTAATTTAGCTGGCTTATCTCTTCATGCATTAATAATCTCCACCATTGCCGGGCATTAAATCGTCACGAGCTTGGAATCTTTTGTTCCGTCGCTTCCCTAGATCTGACCAAGAAAATTCAACTCGTGACATTGACAAGATTAATGCTATATAAGGAAGAGCTTCCTCGGCGAATATCATAGCATGCAAGACACAAAGAGCTAGGCTTCCATCACATTAGGGTTTTGTTCTTCATTTTGATGATGGTGATGAGGAGTGACCGACACTCATTGATTTTAGGGTGTGTTTTAGGGTTCCTTGTGTTGTTAGGAGGCTGCCATGGGGGGAGCCTGAAGAAGAACTTCTACAGGAAAAGCTGTCCCTTGGCGGAGGAGATCGTGAGGAACGCGACATGGAGGCATGTCGCGGCAAACAACACACTGCCGGAAAAGTTCTTGAGGATGCATTTCCATGACTGCTTTGTTAGGGTAAGCTTCCTTGTTATTTACTCTTGACTTGTGTGATGACATAGATGCTTCGTTAGACTGCTCAGTTAGAGCAAGCGCAGTACATGTAACAACATAACCTTGGTCGATATTCGCCAAGAACTCGGGCGTCATGGTAGACCAATAGAGTTAAAATCATGTATATCACATTTCATATAAGAGCATACCCTAGAGCGTCATTTAGGATTCGTGTTCTAATAATCATTATTACCCAAGGTTCACAATGCACTCATAACAATACTAAAATTAGTCTCTCTTCCTCTCGATAGTCTTAATTTATAGATTAAAAATCATGTGAATTTGACATTGCGAGCCATGTGTAAATACCAACGAAAAAAAAAAAAAAAAAGCACTTCTTAGCAATGTGACCTGCATTGTTAGTGAATTTTTCTCGCAAAACGAGGAGATGAGGCCAACATGCATTTGATCTCCACTAAATTGTGATTACCCTGCCGCGAAATCGAAATCACATATCCATTTAATTTTATCAATCCGTACATGAACGTGAGAATTAGAAAGTATACAAAACACCATCATTTATCGGACATGAGCCAAATAGTATTCTTTACGTAAAATTATCAACACTACCTCTTTTAGCCCAACCCACTTGTAATGTCGCTCATAAGGTCAAGACTGGTTGCTCATTATCATTATTTAACCAAAGATCAGTAAATGAGAGCATGTCGTCATGTACCTGCGTTGACCAATTTCTCAAAAGTGCACATTAGATCTACAAGAATGAATCGAGAAAAGGTAAATGAACAATGGCAATTTCATGGTTCCATGCAATTTCCAGGGATGTGACGGCTCAGTCTTGCTGAACTCGACCAAGAATAATACGGCGGAGAAGGAGGCAGTCCCGAACCTCACGTTGGCGGGGTTTGATATTATCGACGACATCAAAGCGGAGGTCGAGAAGAAGTGCCCGGGCGTCGTATCCTGCGCCGACATTCTGGCTCTGGCCGCAAGGGACTCCGTTTCGTTCCAAGTAAGTGCAAAAACATGTGAAGAAAGGAGCAAAGACAAATTCCTCTTTTCTAATCTAGAAGGATATGTCAGAATTGACCATGCTAGGCACATATGAACACTTCTTCTTTTTTTTACACTTGGTATATATAATGAACATAGATGAACATATGCATATCGACATAAGGATCGATTTTAGCGTTCAGTCTAGGATCTGGATCCTCTCCGATAATTAACTAATGAGTGAATAATCTCCAGTCTCTTACATGATACCCTGACACAAGGCAAAGAAGAGATCCAACGGCCAAAAAACTCGCTTTCCCATTTTCTCTCTTTCTTTTCCCTGATTTCACACCGAGCAACCTCCGACCACTGCCATCCACCATGGCGTCGGCCCCACTCTGTTGCCTCCATGGCCCTCCACCTCCCTCCGTTTTCTCTGATTTTGTGCTCGATTTTTCATAAAAAGGGGGGCATTTCGGTACTCCTAAAGCAAATAGACATGGCCGAGTTATGGACATAATTGACAGGAGCCTAATCATAGTACCGGACATACATGCACCTGTCCGACAACGCCATGCAACGTCAAAAACTTACATCTTTCTTGATCACGAGAGAAGCCACTTAAGCACGTAAACTCCATATCACAAATATCTCCCGCCAAACTCATTAGACTTTTTCTTCATTCTCTTCTTTCATACTTTTGCAGTTCAAAAGGTCAATGTGGAAAGTGCTGACCGGAAGAAGAGACGGCACGGTGTCGCTAGCCTCCGAGGCCTTGGCCAATATCCCATCCCCTTTCCTCAACTTCACCGCCCTCCAACAGAATTTCGCCAATAAAGGGCTAAGCGTGCGCGACCTTGTTGTTTTATCAGGTAACGTAATTTCCTTACTAGCTCTCATGGGAAAAAGTTGCTCTCAAAAAAATTCCCGATCGAACCCGAAAGTTGGACTTTACACATGGATCGCGATAGCTGTAAGCAAATAGTTGCATCGAATCGACAACCAGATCGGAGAACAAAGACACGATAACGAGAAAAGAGAGAAACTCTCGCATCGGAGCTCATCAGTTGACTCTGCCACTATGTTAGAAAGCCGCTAGCTTATGCCGAGAGCTTAAATTGCCCCAAAAAAAAGAGGCTAATCACGTACATATTGAGCGTATTTGCGCGTTCTCTTAGTTATTTGTTCTGGACGAAAATAATGCTTTTTGAGTGGTGTTTAAAGGTGCGCACACAATAGGAGTAGGGCACTGCAACGCCTTCAGCGTAAGGCTCTACAACTTCACCGGAAAAGGCGACCAAGACCCATCCTTGAACTCCGCCTACGCCGCCTCATTGAAGACCCAGTGCAAAAACCTTACCGACAACACCACCTTCGTGCCGATGGACCCAATCACCCCTCTCAGCTTCGACACTCGCTACTTCACCGTCCTCAGACAGCGCAGGGGCCTCTTCGAATCCGACGCCGCGCTGCTCACGAACTCCACCTCGGCCAGGATCACGCGGGAGATGCTCAGCTCGCGCAGGTTCTTCAAAAGTTTCAGGACGTCCATCAAGAGGATGGGGGCGATCTCCGTCCTCACAGGGAAATCTGGGGAGATTAGGAAGGTCTGTAGTAAGATCAACTAAGTCCTCAATGTTCAAGGAAGCAATCCTTCGTGAATCAATAAGGGTTAAGTCTGTCATGAAGTGATTCCTCAGTCGTTGCTAATTGAAGCTGTTGTAGCTAAGGTAGTGATCAAGACAATAAAGGGAATGTACTCTAATTCCTACGTCGTCGGTGCCGTTGCGAACGTGGAGAAGGCGCAACTGGGTTGCCTCGTCGCTGTGACGGCTTAATAATATGCAGTAGTTCCGTTCGTTCAATTCGCTAAATAGATCAGTTCTTGTTAAAAGTAAAGAACGTCGGATTCGCGGCGCATATGCATCAAACACCCCAATCAAGGGAAAAAAAACCTAGCTTCTCCGATCTGCCTCCTCTCCTCTCTCGACTGCACGAACAGCACACGTACAGACCCGACCAGATCACCCAGCCCACCTTCGCTTTTCGAATGAAACTTCATAAAAGGAAGAGAGAAACAAACTCGAACTCATATGCAAAATTTGTGAAACAATTGAGTGTAATCCACCCTTGTTTTTTTCTCACTTGCTCACCAGAAATTAGACAGATACATGCCACGTCAAGAGCTCTCAACTATACGAATCTTCCAGCACGGAAAGCTACTATAGTGTTACAAAAAACTTCTATACATTCCATATTATGAGACAATCAAAACCTACTAAACAAAAATATCGACATCAAATACCAGAAGACAATGGTCATTTAAAGAATTCAAATATATACACAAATATAAGATATATATATATATGAAGTGAAAATGGGTAAATTGAAATTACGATGCTAGGCAGGCCTCCCAAAACAACCTACTCTTCTCCATCTCACTTAGATGCACTTCGCTTGGCGCAATCCCACTAGGCTTCTTGTTAATCTCCTTGCCGTCGTCGAAACTATTGACTTCCTCCGAAACGCACGGCTCCTCGACTTCCGACCACCATTGCTGCTCGACACGTTCACTATTCCCCGTTCCGCGCTTCCACCGCTGTCGATCGCTCCAGTCCGCTCCGTCGCATGCTTCGGCGTCGCCGCCGTCTAAATCTCGAACATCTTGGTCATTATACGACTTGTAAGAAGACCACTCGCTGCAGCAAGATTCCGCGTCCTCGTCCTCGTCGCCGCCGCCATCGCCATCACCTCCGCGGTATGCCTTGCTACCAGTGAGGCTGGGATCTCGCATTATGGCGGGATCGGAGACGGCCTCCTCCGAATCGCCGGTGGCTTCCATGAGTAAGAAAGGCGAGACGTCGACGGCCCCGTTCCTTCTCTCCATTCTGCAGCGCCTCTCTCTCTCTCTCTCTCTCTCTTTTGAAAGTGGTCTTGTGGACAAGTTTTTTATTGACTTGGCTTTTTACTTTGGAGGGGAAAGTCTCGTGTTTGTCAATGGAAGTTCGTATTTGTAGTGTCGGATTTTTTGCGTGTTTATAAAACGTGGGCTGTCTTCGTTTTCTTGTTTCACACTTCGCATTACGTGGTCGGCGGCTTACGATGCAAAGAACAAACTGCCTATTCTAAGCTCCAATCTTTTCTAGAAAAATCACCAACTATGTCGCTTATGCAAGTGTGACAATCGAAATTTTTTTAAGATATAAGATATCGAACCCTGTAAAATATATAAAAAGGAGTCTTGTGACATGAATTTTTAACTCGATTTATCCGCACAGACCCGCGTGAACTGGGACAAGACTCTACCCACGAAATGTCCAGCACAAATTGCGAATGGTCGAACCTAGAATCGGCCCTCCAAATCGAACGCTTGGCGACAGCCAACTTGAGGGTCCAGGAACAATTCCGTTCGTGATTTTCCATGTACTCCATTACGAGAATCAGATGTTGGCGGGGATAGAGAGAGAGAGAGGGATAGAGATCATGCAAGGTTGAGCCCACCAACCTTCTAGATGAAAACATCCAACTGGAGGCTTCTGATGAACGCGTACGCGAGAAGGATTTCGACCCACGAAGCCAAAGTCTTCTAGAAGAGAAAGAGGGGCAAAGCTATCGATGCGACGTGACCCTAGCCTGCCTTCCCTGTACGTGGACACTTAGGACGTCCTTTTTCCTTTTTAATCCTTTTTGGCCCCCCCACTCTTTTCTCCTTTTCCCCAACATCTGTCCTGCAAAGTCCCAAAGTTGTCATTATGGACCCTCCATTTTATTAATCGATAAATTCCAAAAACATCCTTATTTCCCGAACTTTTCCCACCCTTCAAAATTTTTCCTATCGTTTCCTTCCTTTTTTTTGGTCTAGCGTCAGAGCCACTCCGATTGACCTTTTGACTCGGATTTTCCACATTATATCTTCTCTAATTCTTACCTTTTTTTCTTTTTTTAATCTCTGATGGATTCCTCTCACTCACAGCAACTAGATGGGAGCACTGTTGTAGATGAGGATATGCACTGTGGACGTTTGAATGGATGCTGGTGTGGCCAATCCCATTATAGATTTTGAACTAAAGTCGACAGTGTAAGTGAAGAGGAGGCTGGTCCTCATACTCTCTAAAGCAAAAACATCTAGGCCATAAGATAAAAAGACGAGCCATGGCTACAAATGTGAGATTCGATTTTTTACCTGAGATTATCTAGCTATCTATCGTGAGTAAATCTCACTGCATCAAGTCCACGTATATTACTGTATTTCGGATCTCCACTATGCACATGTTATTCGCTTTGGACACTAACTCCTCACAATTTTATTCCTCTCGGAGCAGTTCATATTATCCAAAAAAAAGTGCATATATAGTTAGAAGGACCAAGTCTTATAAATTAGTCCATGACTCTCCCTAGGCGATGTAGGACAAAGATGCACGCCCCCTTCCTGTGCACATCCAGGGAATAAGGCCCCAATGCATCGCCATCCCTCCTCCCGCGCACCATCGCCT
Source organism: Eucalyptus sideroxylon (assembly GCA_014182405.2). Classification (NCBI taxonomy): domain Eukaryota; kingdom Viridiplantae; phylum Streptophyta; class Magnoliopsida; order Myrtales; family Myrtaceae; genus Eucalyptus; species Eucalyptus sideroxylon. The sequence continues at coordinate 31,660,900 of CM024555.2, read as the reverse complement.
AGGCCATCACAATTACATAATGGGAAAAATAGTGAGCCATCTATTCAACTTCTGTCAAGATGTTACAGAACTAGGGACTTCGAATATAAAGAGCATAGAGGTTAATTTCACAAATTGGAAGTACCGGGTTCCCGCTTTTTTTCCTGAGATAAGATACAAATTCTTTTGGGGCCAAAAGAGAGAAGGAAAAAAATAAGATTTGGTATGGAAGTAAAACTGTGGGTGCTGTGAAGTTGCAGGCTTTGGGATTAAGATATACAGGTGTAGTAAACGTGCACGGAAATCAGGGCAGGACCCACCTATGGCTCGGGGATTAGATTGGATTAGATTGCTTTTTTTTATTCTTTTTGCCTTTTAATTGCCGGAGCGTGCCATGATCGACCACGTCTCTATCTGAAATATGCCAGAATTCCTCAGGCGCATCTGGTCCGTTCATTGACGAGATCGTTGTTTTTTTCTTTTTTATTTTTGCCCTTCTAGAAGAGAAGCCCACCGCACCCAGGTGTTAGCCTGATTTCATTCGTCATTTGATCTTTTGCTTTGCCAATAGGATTGGCACTGATCTCACAAGCAGTCCCCGTCCTCATCAGTGTTTGTTCGACGCGTCGAAGCCTTGTGTAAGTGAGCAATGACCTCATTTGAGGCGCCGACTAGCGATGAAACCAATCAGGTCATCAAAGATAATATCAAAACAAACATCTTTTCAAATTGAAAAATTATCAAAACAGTTATAAATTTATCACAATTTTTCCAATTCGGTCAATCCTTTGTCCTCACTAGTGTTTGCTCGACGCCTTGATGCCTTGTATAAGTAAGCAATGACCTCATTTGATGCATCGATCCAACGACAAAATGAATCGGATTGTCGAAAATGATATTGAAAAAATATCTTTTTAAATGGAAAAATTATCGAAAAAAATTAATTTAGTTCTAAATTTTTTTGAGCCAATTCAAACATAAATATTTTATAATTGTGTTAATTCAATCCATTTGGCCAAATTTGGTTAAGCAACACTAACATGGACACTAGGTAGCACATCAACATGTCAACTTTTTAATATTTTTTTATTTTTCTGATTATATTCTCTCTCTCTCTCTCTCTCTCTAATGGCGGTGGCCTCGCCCTTGCAAGATGAGGTTGGCCTCAACCAGCATCTCTCTCTCTCTCTCTCTCTCTCCCGGTGGCCTCGCCCTTGCAAGATGAGGTCGGCCTCAACCAACAATAGTGATGCTTAGCCTCGCCATGGTTGGGCGAACCTTGCCGACTAATGCCTCTACTTGTTTGCCAAGATCTAGTCTAGGTGAGCCTGACCTCACCGTCAACCTGGCAAGACTCACCCTTGCTAGTGGCCAACTCCTCTAGCCAATCGCTGAGGTTTGGCAATTGGCATAGGGAAGAAGGAAGTTGAAAAAATTAAAAATTAAAAAATTGACACATCAATGCCAGCTAGTCATATTAGGCCAAATAGATTATATTAACACAATCACAAAATGTTTAAAACTAAATTAGCAAAAAATATATATTTATAACTAAATTGAAAAAATTACAATAGATTTAAGATTGTTTTAGTAATTTTTCCCTTTTTAAATAGATGTACGATGAGAGCAAACTGGACTCTTATCATATCAAACATGGGCAAGAGGAGCGATGCCTACGATGAGAGGGCTCAGGCAAAGTGTGGCTTCTGTTAACCTTCTAGAATGGCGAGGAGAGTAAAGATAGATTGGATCATCTATTAAAATAGGAGGAATATCGCTGAGCATACAACCCAAAAGCAACGGTGGAGCCAATTCTTTTGAGCAAAAGAATTCGTAACATCCAAAAATTCACATCGAATGGAAGAGTTTTTCCACGTAAATGATATCGAACTCTGACAACAAGATTTGCTACCTAGCAATTCGGCCTGAAACAACCGGCTTTTCGAAGAGATACCTGAGCGGGTCCATGCCCGCAAGAAGCAATCTGGACTCCCTCAACAATAATGCAATTTCTCATATTAAAAGAAAAGAGATTGTTCCAGACTAAGTGAGCCTATTCGACCTACCTGCCTCATAGAAAAGGAGGGGTTTGATTCATAAAATAAAGCTCCCGACCGTATAAGGTGTGAAGATAAACTCCGAGTGGGTAACTCAAACATGAAAATCTTTATACCGGGCAACATAATAAATAAAACGACAACCTATCAGCCACTAAGCTAGTCCGAAGGTCTGCCACACGTACTCGGCGCTTAACATACAGAATGGACAAAGGAAATGGCGTACATCAAACCACATGCAGTAACCCAAAACGAAATGATCCTCTTTGACCAACCTATCGGGTAGCCAATCCCATTTTTCCCCATTTCGTCTCCAATACCCACCAACACATGGCTTGAGTTTTCCAATTTGTGGACGAACGTCAATAGCTTGTGCTTAAGGAATATCAAACAACCTAAGATGCCTACACCTGTCGACGCGAATTAAGATAAAGTCACATTTCAACAAACATGATGGGGTCCTTCGAGATGTGACGATGCATTGCTGTTCGGACCTACTCAGTACTCATGTCGATTTTCTCACGCTTTCACGCCGTCTTACATTGAATCTCAAACAAGAAAGACATGATGTGCCACGGTGCTCGGACTTCCAGAACCAGAACATTGAATCTCAAACAAGAAAGACATTGATGCGCCACGGTGCTCCGAATCCCAGAACCGGAATGAGATCTCTTGTAAACCAAGGGAGGTGGGACACGCCATGAGAACAATCTACGTCGAGGTGTCCATCGCAGCAATGGACCTCCCATGTCGGCTGATCAATGCTCTTCTGTTTCCTTCTATTGTCTTCAGACAGGGAGTTGATCCGAGCTTCCTTTCTACTTTACTTCATTCTGGTTGATTTTTAGCAATGGTTACAGTTATTGATGCAAACAAGGAAAGGCCTCACGGGCTCAAAGCAAGGAAATACCACTGTATACAATTTCCGAGGGGAAAACGATGAATATCCACGAGTACGCATCTCAAGCTATTTAGGAAAAGATAAAATACCCAAATCATACTAAACCAAGGTCGACTGAAGACCAACCAGGCTAAGCAAATACACATGGACCCCAAAGAAGATAATCTCATATCGATACAGATAGCTGATTGCACAGCAAATCAAAACCGTATATTCCATCAAAATGATCGGAGAAAGAAAATCGACCTAAGACTCACTTTAAGCTTCACCTCCAAGTCCTAGACCTCAATTATATGATGGGCTCATGACTTCAGGTTCGTTTGCATATGATGTTCCGGGATTTTATGAGGTACAACAGGCTGATCTTGTAGCTTGGGTTTCGCGTATGAACTGCATGTATGCCACTCAAGAATTGAAATTTGAAAGGCATAAATTAGCAAGTTCCAAAAATGAAAAGTAACAAACACATATGACGAAAGATTCAACGGTTGCCACTTCAATAGGACATGGGGAGCCATTTTACATGCACAACTAGAAATGCCAAAATCAAAAATCAGCAGCTCACAATGTGGAAAAGAATTGATTCCATCCATTTTTTTTCAAGAGGTCAAATTCCCCCCAAAAAAGGAAAGAAAAATCTAAAGCTAACTTCTTAACAAAAAAACAAATCTAAAGCTAGCTTCACCATTTGTTCATCTACAATTCTAAAGCAGTAAACAGTACACTCTTAACAATATGAAGTAGAACCTTACAAAGACAAACTGAATTAGGCTGACAAGTTTCCCATATTTGTGACTACGCAAGGAACTTAGCAGACTAATTAAAGATGCAAAGTCCACACCCTGTCTACATTGATCACCTCCGGAAAACTAGTGTACATGATTATTCTCATCAAATCCTCTTTTTCTTGAAACCTAGTTTTACCAGATGAAGCAGAATCAGTAAATGGAATAATCACAACCTAAGATCAGATTTCCAAAACCAGAGCATCGCAGCAACAGTCCTGCATGTTGATATACGATTACGATAAGCACACAGGGAAGAATGATCATTCTACTAAAAGATAACTAACGTACCTGAATAAGAAACCAAATAGGTTGTTCTGGGAATGGCATATGCACTTCCAACAGCTGAAATCAGTGCACTAGCACTAAGAAAAAGATTAATATGTCAATGTATAACATGCAATCAAACAATCAGATATCGTCAAAAAAATCCTCCATCACTGAGTAAAAGTTACTGAAAAAAGGGCAAGAAGATACCCAAAGAAACAGGTTCCCGCTGAAATTCCAATCTTTAACTGAAAGTGGCGTTTAGTCATATTGCTATTAAGCAATTGCCAAAGTAGTCGAGTACAAAATGACCACTCACTGAGAAGGGCATACCTCAAAAACTAGTAGGTCAGCAATACCTGTCTTCCTTCAAACTTGACAATGGCAAGCACATCGTGTAACTTGGTACCAGACTAAATATTTGCCCAAGAGAGAGTAAGTTCACAGGACGGTGAGGATGGATTTGCAAGCATTGTCAAATGCCACGAGATAATTTGTTGTACGATAAACTCCAGATGCAACGTCACTGCTTAAAGTATATTATCCACATGAAAAGCAGAAAATGAAGCAGCGCCAAAGAACATAGCAAAAGTTGCAGGGACCAAAAAGAAAAGGCCATTGGAGAGTTGGAAGAAAGTCAATGGTAACAGATGTTTCATTGAACTATACAACTAAAAGTCAAGAGATAAATCAACAAATCAATCATTAATGTCTAAATGAGCTTCCATGATACAAAGGTTTACAAATCATGTTGGCACAGAATATGTACCATGAATTACAAGTTTGTAGTCTAATCCCGCCAGACAATTACAAGTAGGATGGAGAACTGTATGAGGTGAAGATTATTCCAATCCATCCCACAAATCTGTACTGCAGAGAACCCCGTGTTATCTAGGTTGGAGCACGTGCACATAAAGGAGAAAATTCAGCTTCCTTGAATGACTCACCTTAATATCAATAAGGTTTACTTTGTCTATTGTCTCTTTTGAGCTGAACTTTCAATTTCTTACCACCTAATTGACGTCCATTCATTGCACTAATAGCAGATTCAGCAGCTTCAGGTGAGTCATAACTAACGAAACCTGAAAATATAATAGCAAGATCAAATTTGCAAACCCTTGATAAAGAATTTAACTCGGAGATATTCTGAGTAGTCTCTTACCAAAACATTTGCTAATACCGGTTGCTTTATCAACATATACTTTAGCACTCAAAACCCTACCAAATGCCTTAAAAGCATTGGCAAGCTCTTGATCACTAAATTCTTGTGGTATGTGATAAATGAATAAATTAGCACCAGCTGGTCCTACATCACAAAAGAGGTGAAGAGAAATTAAATTGCCTGCACAACACCAATAGAAATAGCAAGCAGAAGCCGAAAGGCAACAAATTTGGGTGAGAACCTTCAAGTTGACCTCCACCACTAGGACTGGCAACTGAAGATGATGCAGAGTCACCATCCAGAGACACAGGAGCAGCAACACTGGCAGAAGCACTTATAGGTCGGTGACTCATCATTCCTCCAGCGTACGCAAGAGGATACTGAACACCGGGCACTGCATGGTACGGAGAACTCATATAACTTGCAGGAGGCAATGCATAATTTCTGGCCGATACTTCAGGTGAAACTGCACGCAAAGCGTTTCCCCGGTTGGCAGGAGGAATCATGTTATGGAATTGATTCTGCACTGGTGGCAATTGGTACTGCATGAGCCCATAAGTTCCAGGACCCTAAAGAGAATGAGATCACGATCACAATCATCACCCACTGGATCATAAAGTTGATGAAAAAAGTAGGCAGAAAAAACAAGTGTTGCTAAAAGTCTGTTCCTAATTTGTTATCTCTGTGAAGACAAAACTAAAGGAGCATAAGAATATCAATACAAATATGAATTAGACTCATGGCACATATAACAGTGGCAAGGGGTGGATAGATGTCTGGTCATAGGTATGATAATGGCCAAGACAAAATCTCCAAAAATTACTGGCTTTCAACAAGGCACCGGAAGACAGAGTTTCGATGAAGAGTTAAGAAATTACAAGGAGAAAAAAATGCTTGAACTGCTCATGATGGTGCCTAAGCATGGCAAACAAATTTCAGTAGGAACAGAGAAATGACCATATGAAAGGTGCCAAGGCTGCCCATGATAAAATTTCTATTTCTCTATTTTTCTATTTCTCTGTTCCCCGAAACAGGTTTGGAACAAAAATCCGTTTGGTAACGCAAATTAATTTTTCTATTTCTGGAACATATTTCTATTCCTGAAATTGATTTGAAGAAGAAATCAGAAGCTAAAATTTTTAACTTCTTAATTTCTGAAATAAAAATTGAGAAATCAATTTCTGGTTAGAAATCAATTTCCGTTCCAGAAATTTTATCATGTGCACCCTAATACAGTGGAAAACCTAAGCCTGCAGACAGTGTAGTTAGCAAAATATGCACTGGGAGGAAAAGAGGTTCCAAAACCAACCTGATAGCCATATCCGTTATATGGAGGCATGTAACCCATAGGCAGTGCCCCAAACAATGATGGATGTTGTGAATCAGTATTTTGCATACTAGCAGCATTCTGAAATTGAGCTTTCTGAGCTCTTCGAGCTTGCCTTTCCTTTTCAGTATCCGCCCATTTGACAACAAGGGGAACACTTGAACCCTAAAAAAGCAAGAAAGAGATGTCAGCAGCCCGTTAATTATCTCCCCAGTCTAATGCACATTTAGCACAGATCATCCATAGACAAGAAGGAAGATGGATATAGGTGGGCATACAAGTCTTCCATTTGCAGATTGCAAATTCAAGTAACAGTACTCTATAGCAAAGACCTACTAAACTTAAAGATAACAGAAAAAGAAGATCATGCAGACAAATCTACAGCTTCTAGGCTAGGAAGAAAGTAATGTCTAACTGAAGGTGGTTCTCTTCAGCTGGTACACATATTAGTCTGAATTTATTTACTATCAATTCCCCCACATCTTGATGTTTTTGGCCAGAGTCCTACCCAAGTACACTATTCTACAATGGATTTGATTTAATTTTTGCTTGACCAAAAAAAGAGATGCGCTAAACACATTGCTTGCACCAGAAATCAGCTTTGGCCCAAATAAGCAAAAAGAACCACAGAGACAATGCATGACATATCATATAGCATTCGCATCAGAGTAACATTAGTCCAGCTAGCATCACATAAACTGATTCCAAAAATCAAATCTCATGCTTACAGTCATGAAAAACCTGGCTATAAACATTCTCTTTCCAGGTCAGCACTGTCATTGCAGCAAATGTCATTAGTCTTTATATTCTGAATTCACTCCATCAGCAAAATATGTTGGAGTTCCAAAAGAAACAAAACAAATGACGCTGTAGTTAATTTGCTTTTCCACTTTTCAGCTCTGCTAGTTCACATAAAGATTGTTACAGCACTGCATCCAGCTGTACTTTACTAGCTATGCATTGACCTAATCAAGGTCAAAAATGCCCGTCAAATCACAGAAGACAAGGCAAAAATCAGAATCCTATTGTTCCAGGAACAAAGTGGAGGAGTTGCCAACAGGTGAAGGAAGGGGGTCAATGGATGGTCTGGACTCCTCCAACACTGGTGATAAATGTGCCCAAGGTCTAAGATGAATGTGACTACCGTGGTCAGAACATTAGTGATGTGAAAAAAAAAAAAATTCATTTTTAAAGCAATGTGACAATTCAAAACTGTTGGGCTGGTCAATGACTCAAAACATCACTTTTGTCAATCTTGATCAAGTCTGGTGACTCCATTTAATTACCTCAGCGACATTGAGCAGCAGACCACATGACACCAATATGACAAGACATGTTATAAGTAGATAGAAATCAGATTTCTATCATAAGCTGAAAGGAAGGACAAACCTCCATTTTATGCTTTCCGTTCAGGGCATCTAGGGCTGCAAGTGCTTGTTCCTTTGTCTCATACTTTATAAAAGCACAACCTGCATGGTCGGTGTTAAAAACAGGCCAGTGAGTTTTCCACAACAAACATAGATTAGCACCATTAGTAACAACTTCTTAAAGACTGGGAAAGCAATAGACACTAATTAAGCCCTGATTACAGTCCAACATAACATAGAGGTAAAAGAAGCACCTTTGCTGGTTTTTTGAGAACCTCTTAATATATGCAGGTCCTTAATAGTACCATATTTTGAAAAAACAGCAGCTACTTCATCTTCAGAGACATTCTTCGGAAGCATGCCAACAAAGAGTTTGTGTTCTGGTTCAGAATTGCAGTCAAAAACTGATCATTCAAAGCATATTATCATGAATATGATGCAATAAATTCAAGCAGGCTGTCATTATACATGGCGAGACAAACTATAACTGTCCAAGAGCTCCAGTAGCAATTCACCAAATCGTCTTAGCATAAAAAGAAGAAGAGAAGAATCGCATATGCATTTACCTAGCCTTTCCAACTCTCCATCTGCATACTTCACTTGCAGTGGACTAGATGCCTGCATTCCAAGAAAACTTTTCCAGTCAGAGTTAAGATAACATCCCTAGGAACTAATGCATAACAGGCTACAATGCCATTGCATGAGGATATCAAATCAGAAGTCTAAGGATAAAAAGCACCCTATGTTACTTAAGACTCAGACGTGTGTCATATGGGCAATGTCCCTATGTCCAACTTGTCTCCAAATGTATTTGTCACAAGATTTGGCATTGAACAGAATATTTGACCCCAACGATAGCATATAATAAATAAATATCTCCACTCTAAGGGCAATACATGCACAAAGCTTTTATATTCTAAAATAATACAGTGCCCTTATTAAACATGGCTCATGCAAGTTTTGAAGTGCATGTTTATTCACCCCCCCCCCCTTTTTTCTCTTTTCTTCTTTTCCTTCTTTCAACTTGTCAATTTCAAAACTTTGGATTAATGAGGCAAACAAATTGATAAAGCAACAAGCTATGAAAGCTGTGGAAAAACAACACATCATTAATCTGATCAAAATTTCCAATCTCCAGTAACCGGAGGACAACATTTGACACTAGACTAAAGTCACGAGACTTGATTGCACGAATTAAAAATTCAAGGATTTGATCGCAAAATTCACATAAGTCATTGGACTGAAAATGAAATTATCCTTTTCTCACACATTAAATGTGGCGAAATGAATATTAGATTTTTTTAACTTGGTTTAAGTAAACTCGCTTGCCCCCCTCTTCCAAATTCCTGCTTCTGCCACTGACTATACTTCAATCATTTTCTACTGATTCTGCAGAATATAATATGGACAAATATTGCATGGTAGTTTTCAAGATGAAGTGACCATGATTAAATAGTACCAAACAGAACAAATTTGATGGTTTAAAGTTTCTAATTCAGCATGCATCAAATGATAAGATATGAGAATTGTAAAAGACATCAAAAGGTCAATCATTCTAAAGAAAATACTATGTTCCAACCACTCAAACCCATAAGAACCTTACTAATCAGAATGTAGAGTAACAAGAAAAAGATTCCAAGGTTAAATCTAACGAAAGAAAAGGGAATGAGAAATGAAGAAATTACAAGCAAACAGGGAATCTGGCAAATAACTCATAGAAATGAATGACTCCCCTAGAATTTGGAAACATGATGCCATTCTTAGCATACGCCAAAAGTAATGTCCAAGAAATCTTAATGCTAAGTCGCAAACAATCAGTAAGGCAAGGCACAAATTGATATGAACATACTCGGAAACAAACGTGCTCGATTTTCTTTTCTATTTTTTGCCATGATTGTTGAGTTGCTGAAGGTTTTTTCCTCCCAATTTATCATGATAGCATTTTCTTTATATGACATTATACAGACTGTATATACTAACTAGTTTCTACTTACCAGTTAAATGGATATAAAAGACTAATTAAATACCATTCACGATTGAACTAATTAAACGGTTACTGCTAAGAGTTAAATTGACTCAAATCGACTTCTTCCATTTGAAGACGAGACTTCCATGTATCGACTCCCCTCCCCTCATGCAGCATGCACGGACTGTTGTAACCGATCTACAACTTCTACATCCGGAAGACTGATGCAATGCGGTGATTGCATCACTATCCACGTGCAAACCCAAAGTCACCACACAGTAAAGATGCACAAAAACAGTCGAAAGCGTTCCAACGACATTGGAAAGCAGCTTGTTGCAGAAAGTCCCGAGATGACAATTAGCCCACACGCCATTAGGGAAGCATGCAGAAACTAGTGAACTAAATTGACACACTTCAAAAAAAAAAAAAAAAAAGATCTGGCCGCACCAGAACCAACACATTCCTAACGAGGCTGGGATCATCATTTCGCAGCCGCAACCGCAACCGCCCGACGGCATCAATGCACAATGCAGGAACATGATTACTCCATAAATGAACAGATCGAGAGGCAAAAAAAAATAACCGACACTGACCCCCGGTAACGTCCGCTTGTTGTGGCACGCGCCGATCGCCTTGTCGGCCTCCTGCCTCGACGGGCATATCACGAAGCAACAACCTTCGCCCAGAGAAAAAAGAAAGAAGAAGAAGGAGAAGAGAAAAAGAGACGCGCGAATTAGGGCACGAAACAACCAACCGAACCGCACTAAAAGACTTTTCCGAATCTGAAACGCGCGCCGCGCGAATCGCGCCTCTCCAGAGATCCGGAAGGGGGAAGAGCGGAAGAAAAAAATGAGGGAGAAGGCGAAACGAAGTCCAAGCTCGAGAATGCGGGGGGCGAGAAAAACGAACCGCGGGAGGCCCGCGTGGCCTTGTCCTTGATGACGTTGACCTCGTCCACGAGCGCGAACTCCCGGAACATGGCGAGGAGGTCCCCCTCGGTCATGCTCTTCGGGACCTGGCCGACGAACAGCTTCACGCTCTCCTCCTCGCCGCCGCCGTCCCCCTCCGCCGCCGGCGCCACCGGCCCCTCGACCTCGACCTCGACCTCCACCTCCTCCTCCTTCTCCTTCTCCTTCTCCTTCTCCTTCCTCTCCTCCTCCGCCATTAACGCACTCCGCAGCAAGAATGCTCCCCTCTCTCTCTCTCTCTCCCTCCCTCCGACACTCTCTCTCTCTCTCTCTCTCTCTCTCTCTCTAGAACCCGCCGGAACGACGCCCCTCTCTCTCTCTCTCTCTAGAGAATGCAGGTTTCTCTCTCTATAGAAGACGCTTTGCTTTGCTGGCTACGAATTCCCTTTTTTCTCTTTCTTTTCTTCGCGAGTGTTTTTTTTTTTTTTTTTTTGCTTCTCTCTCTTCGAGTAGGAGTCGTCGCTTTTGGTTTTGGATCTTCTCCGCCTTACTTCCGGGCAAGGGGCGAGTTTTTCCTTCTTTTTTTTTAAAATTTTATATTACGGTATTGGGTGGGGTGGCAGATTGCCCCCGGTCGTCGCGTTATTCACGGTTCTGCCACCGCGCCGCGTTCACAGCTGTTCGCCGGGGTGCGCTGACGTGGCGTGCGTGCGTGCGTGCGCGCCGGGGGACAGCAGGGGCTCCTCGCTCCTCCTCCTGCCGCGGCTTGCGAGGTAAGTAAGAAAAATAGAGACGCAATTGGGCAAAAAAGTCAAGCGGAGCTTGATTTCCTTTCCCAACTTACATAGTTAAAAAGGCTTCCTTTGCTCATTTTCATTTTATTTTTCTTTTTTATAATTTTGATCCATAGCATAACGTGCAGACCTAGCCATCTGACTTTACACCTTAAGAATCTAGCGATCTGATTGAAACTCGGATGTTTTCACTAACTCCAATGGAGAGTAAAGTCACATATAATTAATGAGATTCGAATGGATGACCTTGACCAATCACGTCGACCATTTGGTCTTCACCTTCAAAACCTTGAATTTTAAGCATGATATGCACATCTCACGCGAATTGATTCAACATGTGTTTTGGCTAAATTTCTTTTTTTCTTTTTAATGTTCAAAACACAAGTCATATTTCAAGTGCATTTTTATTGCGGGAAATGAATTATATAAAAAATATTTTTGTTTTAAAAAAATATAAGTGCTTATGTAACTTAAAATAACCAGTTGGTCAAAGATTTCTTTTATGTCTAAAAAACTTTCATGAATAATAAAGAATACTTTTCGTCAATTCATTTTTGTAAGTCATGCAAATAATTATTATCCCGAAAAATATGTTATGAAGAATAAAAAAAATAGGACCTTATTTTCCTTCTCGGAAACTTAAAGAAACAGAAAAAGAAATGCCAAGTTGCGGGGAAAATTTCGTACTCCGGCACATGCCAACTTGAGTTTGGCATGATTTTGATGGAGATTATGCGGTCGCCTGGCGGAAGGAAGGGGGAGAAGGGAGAGATCTTCTTTAAAATAATCAAATACGCCACCGGAGATCGAGCTGTGCATCTCCTGGAGCAGAAAACGCGAAATGACGAAAACGACCTCGGATCGCGTCGTCCTTGACCCGGCCGGGCTGGGCTGGCGAGGGGGAAAGGGGAGGGGAAATCTGGGGGCCGATCTGATTTTCCATTTTTTTATTTAAAAAAAAAGGGGGGGGAGTAGGTGGGACCAGCTGGTTGGAGCTCATTAGGTTGGATTTGAATGATCCAATCGGGAAGCGGTAACGTGACTCTCTCTCCACGGGAGGAGGGGGAGCTCATCACATCAGCCCATCCCCATCATAACTCGTGTGGTCTCGACCATCTGATTGGTCAGATTCTCGATCGATGAAGTTCGAGGTTACGAACATCGCCCCTGCCCGCAAGCTCGGTGAAAAGTAGAAACGGGCGGCCGTTCGTGTTCTTAAGGCCGCCGGTCGGAGACGTTAAAAAAAGACCCGGCCCGGCCCTTCTTGTCGTCAGAAAATAACGTTCGGGAACAAATATGATAAATCATGTGATGACGAACCCAGAGACGGTCGGCGCGGGGCCATGACTTTTTAATGCAATATGTATAAAGCTATCATTTATTTGATCTCACATGGAATGAGTTTGGGCGTTGCGAATTTCATTTATCTAAGCTCCCCTCGGAGTAGGTTTCTGCGTCCGCCACCGGTAACATGACGCTGCAGAAAAAGAAAAAAAAAAACCTCTTTTGCCGGAAGCGAGTTTTGCTTTGGAAAGCTGAAGCAGATCTGGAAAGGGGGACGCTTTGGCTTGGTCAATTTTCAGGATGCAAGCGTGCCGTGTTTGTTTATTCACTTCTCTTTTAGTTTTAGCTCCCTTTTGCTTAAGAACCCAACAACATCCGAAAAAAAACCACAGACATGATATGGTAATGTCGATGACTATTTGGCGATGGAGAGACAGAGATGGGCGGAGTCGCTTGTTGTCGCTTTAGAAAGCTCTGTCTCTTCTCCCCTAGTCATGTGCCGAAAACATTGCTGGTCTACTTCACGAAAACGACTTGTCTCCCAATTTTCTTTTTGCTTGCTTTTTGGTTCTCTGGTAGCGTTTCTGGTTGCTCTTCCCTCTTTTTTCGACTCGGGCTTCCTTCCGGGGATTACGCCGCGGCATTACCCATGTCATGGCTCAAGACAGCGCTCGCTCAAGTACATAAATGTCGTTAGAGTAAGGGTGATCAATTTCAAAGACGATTCCACACCAAAATGTTGAAACTTATCATGTTAGAATTGGTTTCCACTTTTGAACCGGTTCTCTTGGAAAAGTTGTTCGACACCCAGGTTGACCTTGGAAAGTGGGTCTAATTATTATTTTATAAAACTCATAACGTGAACAATTTGCAATATAATGATTAAGGTATTGATGGGTTCGAAACTCATTGCATTTATCTATATTTTCTCCAAACAAAGTTGGTTCTTCAATCATTACTCAATCTCCATGTAAACCGACTTGAAATTAATTGAGTAAGGCCAATTTGATTTTGTTCCCAAATTAAATTGGCACGGATGTTCACCTGTAGTTGCAAGAGCAAGCACTTAGCTAGTCAAAAAAAAAAAAAAAAAAGCAATGGTTCGTTCCATTTTACCATGCACACAAACCTTTTTTTTGTCCATCTTCTTTTTCATTTTTGGAAATGTGCATTATATCCTCACTTTGTTTGCATGCAAATGCAACGCACATTAAAATGTATGTTTTGTAGTTATAAGGCACCAAATCCCCAAAGAAACACTTTTTTGAACTTTTGCCTACAATAGAAAAATATCATGACTTTCCATCCGAGTAACTAAAATGGTACTTGATAAGACTAATCTGTTGATGTGAGAACCAAATTAGTAAAGAAAAAAAGCAGTGATGATGCCTCTAAACCCGTATAATATCATTATAAAAACTTGAGTTTTCATTAACATCCTCACTTTATAAGAGACAATTAGCAATTTCTTGATGTTAATAACATTGAAGAAATGAGTGGCGATTTTTGGATACGTAAGCAGATTTCGAGCTATAGTGAAAGTTTGAAATTTTTTATTAGATAAAAAAAAAAGATTCGAGATAGGATTGAGATCAAACCTAAATTTGAGGATCTTTCATTGAGGGAATTAGCCCCCTAAAAAGAAATTAGCCCCAAAAGGATTGGGCAGTTAAAAAGCGTATCGAGCGAACGGGGGAGCAGCACATTGATTACCAATTGAAAAACCTTCAAAAAAGAAGAAAACATCATTTTCAGCCGAAAAGGCGAAAAGATGCCGTTCTCTATGGAGCCTTATCCGCGGGGGAAGGGCAAGACGGTAATTGCACGGGGGCAGGGGGCAGAACCGTAGTTAAGCGCGACCCTGGAGGGCCAAATTCCAAGCACGCCAGACTGTCCCGCCAAGGCAGTACTCCTCAGGAGCCGCCACGTGGTGCTCCTCCCTCTCTCTCTCTCTCTATCTCTGTGCAAGTTGCAACTTGACCCCTCCTCGTTTGGACCTCTCTTGTCTCCGTGTAAGCAGGTGCGGAATTGAAGGGGCGCTTGCCGAGCAGCTGCGTACGAAATATAATTTAATTTCTTTTTTTATAAAAACGATGAATACTTTGAAAATATAATATTTTCTCGTCAAACTGGTTGCGCCCAACTGCATCTGATTTTTTATATTTTCCGGTGTCTCCGATTATTTTGCAATAATTCCAATCGGACCAATTGGGCCTGTTTCACGAGAGCCTAGTGTGTCATGAACCTTAATTCTAGAGAGGTCTCCCATGAGATTTATTTGAGTTGATAGTTATGATATTTTGGGCTTACGTATAATGGATGTACCTCGATGATAGATTTCGGAGTGTTTGTCAATTATTTGTAGATTTTCACATTTGAGCTTGTGCATTTATATTGCTTGACGATTTTTTTTTTATTGATTTGTAGTTTAATTGTGTGATTTGGTTATGTGTTTTGAGCCTATGTTGTTGTTTATATAAACATGTAGTCAACCGAGTGAAACCTTGAATTGGACATAAAATTAAGAAAAAAACGTTTTCAATAATTTCTTCAAAAACAATACAAAGTACCAAAAACCTTCTCTCTCTTTTTTTTTTTTTTGGATGAAAACAAAGTATTTCATTCATTCAATAAAACATAAGTGTTTAAAACAAAGAATATTCTAAAAAGGCCTTGGTAGATTAACAATCCAATTGGGAGAAAGTGATTTTTGACAATAGAATTGGGCAACCCAATCTGCTAGTGAGTTAGCCTCACGGATGCAATGAGTAACACTAACTCACTTCAAATGGTAGATTGGATTCCAAGTTCTAAAATCTTGAAATCGATGTTCTAAGGCCAAATTCCAAGGGCAAAACAAGTGCCCTATATACTGATCAAGAATTCTCAATGCCAATATTGTGATTTTTATATCATATGATCTGCGACAATCAATTGATAAGAATGCTCAATTGGTTTAGGACCTCATATCAACATTGCATTAAAGTGATATGGTTTGATTCTATCATTTAATATGTACAAGTGATGATGCATCCAAATTAATACTATGCACATGACTAAGTTAGAATCAAATTATACTTCGCATCCAAATAGTTTAGTTAATATGAAATATTTAGTATATCCAAATGACTATTCTATACATGGTATAATTAGATCCAACCCTTCAACGCTCACTCTAACTAGGGAGTACAACATTGTTGGTAGTGATATCTGTACTAGTGAGTTCTCACACACCGTGCAAAAATGAAAGAAACAAATTTAAGATCACGTGGAAGAGGAATTGCAAGCACAATTTGTGTATTATACCATATCTCTTATCGAAAAAAAAAATTGGGATAAGTGCTACAGAAACCCTGAAACTTGTCACGAAAATGCAATTGAGTTCTAAAACTTACAAAAAGTGTAATTAAGTCCTAAAACTTGTCAAATTGTTTCAATCAAGTCCTAAAGTTAACGCCATCGACTTTTTTAACGAAAAATGCTGACGTGGCATTTAAAATTAATTTTAAATAAATTTTCATTTTCCACGTGGCTTTTTAATTATTTTTATTCAATTTTTTAAGGACATTAGATTTAAAAACTAAAAAAGAAAAGCTAAAATTTATTTTTTTAAATAGTTACAAAAAAAAGGGCGGCAACTACCCTTTTTTAATTTTTTAAAAAATAAGTTTTAACTTTTATTTTCTAATTTTTAAATCTAATTTAAAATTTTAAAAAATTAAAAAACACATGGAAAATAAAAATTAATTTTAAATGCCACGTCAGCATTTTCCATTAAAAAGTTGACGGCATTAACTTTAGGACTCAATTAAAATAATTTGACAAGTTTTAGGATTTGATTGCACTTTTTGCAAGTTTTAGGACTTAATTATATTTTCGTGACAAGTTTTAAGATGTCTATAGCACTTATCCCAAAAACATTTGACTTACTAGTATCGACTCAACTTTAGCGCAAGCATATATAGATGCAGTGCAGCAATAGCAAATGGGGCACCGATACTAATAAAGAGGCAAAAACATGGTATACCCGTTGGAGCTCTAGATCTCAACCCTCGAAGCTTCCTTTAAAGCCAGCTCCAAGAGCCGCTCAATCCTATAGCTCCTCTCGACTAATCGATGCCAATTCCTTTAGATTACGAACACAATGAGTGGCGACATTCATATGCCGCAAAGGACTAAGGTCGCAATGGGCTACCCATGCCACGACCAATGCATCGAGCTCATACCTCACGAGCTTTCCTTCGAAGCCAATGGTAGTAGCCACTTTATCTCGTGGTGCCTCTAGTCCAATCACTAGCCCTTTTGACTCATGAGCTAGGCCAACGGGAGCAATCGGGTGAAAATGAAGACAAGGCCTCGTTGTTAGAGAGAGAGAGAGAGAGGAGCTTGGTAGAATATACAAGGGAGAGAGTATCATGTACTTTTGCATGTGCCATGGATGTACCCAATTCAAGATGGATTTGGACTCCACTAACCAACTATACACTACATCCAAATGACAACTATGTACATAATTTAGTTGATATCAAAATATTTAGCACGTCCGAGTGACTACTCTATACATGGTATAATTAGAATCAAACCCTTCAACACTCACTCTAACTAGGGAGGATGGCATTGTTGGCAATGACCTTTGTACCAATGAGTTTTTAGACACCGAAAATAACTAAAAAAAGGAAATTTAAGACTGTGGAAGAGGAATTTGCAAGCACAATTTGCACATTATACTATATTTCTAATCCAAATAGAAACATTTGACTTACTAGTATCGAATCACATTGTGGCGCCAGCATATAAATGTAGTATAACGAAAGCAAATGGGGCACTGACAGTAATAGGAAAGTGAGAACATGGTATACTTGTTGGAGCTCTCGATCTCCACCCTCGAAGCTTACTCCCAAAGCCAGCTCCAAGAGCCGCTCAACCCAACGGATTCTCTCGACTAATTGCTACCAATTCCTATGGATTAGGAACATGACAAGTGGTGGAATCATATGGCACAAAGGACAAGGTTCATAATAAATCCCACCTACGCCACGGTTGACACATTAAGTTAGCCCTCATGGACTTCTTTCAAAGCCTATAGTTAAATTCCACCTATACCACGGCTAAATCAAGCTTAGCCCTCATGGACTTTCTTCAAAGCCTATAGTAGCAGGCGTTTTATCTCATGGTGCCTATCGTCCAATCACTAGCCCTTTCCACTAACAAGCTAGGCAGATGGGAGCAACCAAGCAACAATGAGGATGAGGGCCTTGGCAATATCAAATGCCTCAACCATAGCCAAATGAATTTGAGAGTTTGAGAGAGCAAGATAGAGAGAAAAAAACAAATTAAGATTTAGGTAGAGAAGCAAAGAGTAATGTGAAGTAAATAGGTGGAGAGAGAGGCAGGAGAGTATCCTAAAAAATTGGAAAGATTAGCGCATTAAGCCATCCCTTATCCACGCTATATTTGAAAAGCGTACATCCAAAATATGGATGTGAACATGCAACGGATCAAACAAGAGAAAAATTGAAAAAAAAAATTGACTCATTTTCAATGTGTCAACAAAGATCAATATGAATTAAGATAAAATAAGTGAATGCTAAGAATGAGTGAATATAAGAATAGTGGAGCCTTTGAAAGGCAAGTTCATTTCAATGTATCCACATTTCTTTCTCCTAAATGGATCCAAGCGTTATGGAGATAAATTACATGTTCAAAGTTGACCAAATCCATCAATTCAACGAACAAGGAATGATGGGCCAAATTCAAAGTTACAAAGCCCATGCAAAACATTGCAAGTATCATTCAAACACATCTTGAATTGGGCACATGCATAATACGTGCAAAACATGTGCGTAACACGTGCAAAACATGTGCAAACGAAAAATCTAGTACTATGTTAAGATCTTTACTCATAAATACCTAGTTACACAATTGCACTTTCCATGGTTATTGTATGTGCAATTGCTAGCCTGCTGGTTTACTTCTAATGTTTATGGAGAGCACTGTTGATAGCAATTGTTATTGCTATGATAAATTGAACTAAGAGAAAGGCTCAACTGAAATGTTAGGTTAGTTATACACGATTTTGCTATTCTACTAATTTATAACTGGAATCATTGTCATCATCACCCCAAATGTGTACATTCCTATTCCCTCACTGCAGCTATATCGATTGTTTACAATTCCCTTACCACAGCTGTATCGATTGTTTGCAATTCCCTCGCTGCGGTGGATGTACCAAACAATAGTTCGATCTCTTCTGCGGTCTTCTCACTAGTCTTTGGCATCAACCAATAAAGTACCAACCCCACAACCAAGGCGATGAAGGCTAATGATATGGCAATCCCACTAAGGGTGATGGCCTACACCAGCGATACGTAACTCAATGACAACCCTATGTTCACCGGACATATTTCCAAGAAAATTATCTAGCCAATCTACCCATTGGTCTAAATATTGCTTAGAAGATCCAATTGCTTCAAGGTGACTGATGACGATTGGTGCAGAAAGTGAAGAGCCAGTCAAGTAGATCTAGAACATTGTGGATGTATTTCTTCCAGCTTTTATTTCTTGGCTATTTGACTAGTTTCTCACCAACCTTGTATTGTATGATTCTAGTTTTAAAAGAGTCTAGACTATAAATAAGTTGTTTGTCCTTATTGCTCACATGATGTTCTTCTTTGGTAGGTATCTAGATGATCCATTCGATAGAATATGGGAGTTTGACTCTATAAAGAGAGCAAACTTCCTTGTCAATGTGGCCACTGGCACCAAAAAGGTTTCAACCCAATCGCCAATTGATGCTAACCGTGACGAGAGGCCACCTCAAAAAGTTATGCAGACTGCTGTAGTCGGAATAAATGGATTGCTCACTTACTGCTTGAACTTGGATGGGTTTCCTGGTAATGGTTGGGCATATTCCTACTTTGCAGAAATTGAAGATTTGGCTCCTGAAGACACAAGGAAATTCAGGCTGATGCTCCTAGGCGCACCTGATATCAGCAAAGCTATTGTCAATATAATGGAAAATGCTCAAGGCGAAATTCACTAATCATGTCGATCATTAAGGCGGTAAAGATATATAGGCTTTTAGTTCAATCTTGGTAAAGATGAATTTGCATATTCCAATAATCATAGATAAAGATTTTAGCTCCAAGTAGATTCTTTTGAATCCTTAGTACATAAAGCTATGATTCTACAGAGTAACTATTCATTACTTCTTGCCTTTTTTCTTGAAATCTGAATTGTCTCTTTTTATATAGGATGTTCATTGTCAATATCAAAATGAATTGTTATGCAGAATACACTACTCTTTTTCTAGATGGGACTTGGATAACAAATTCAAATATTTTGGACATTCCCATAAGATTGGTTTTTACTGTTTCCTATGACGGCTTGGATTAACAACTTAACATCGAAAGCCTGTTAAGCATGCTTGTTGAGGCCAATGGGTAAAGCTATGTCTCCGGAAAAAGTCCTTGCTTAATAAAACCGTGAGATGTGATTAAACCTAATAAATAAATAAATAACTGCAATGGAGTACTTGGAAAAGTACACAGCATTGCAAAATCACTAAAAAGTATCTATCACCTCATAAAATTTTTGGCGTGCAATTGAGGAACTGCACTCGGGAAAAAAGAAAGGAGCTGGTCCATGCATCCATGCGAGCCTCTGGCCTCCACCAGCATATTATTGAGTTTGTTTCTTCAAGGTCTGTTTTGATTGGTGTTGAGTTGTGTGTGGTGATGTGATAATTGGATCACAAAGTTGTGGTGGTTTGGGTGAGATTCGTGTATGTTCACGGTGTTTTTTTCTATTTTGCCGTCAAATGAGAATAGCAAAACAAAGATTATCACTGTGGCGTTACTAGTGGACATGCTCATTCACCTAGAGAATGTACCAAGCAATAGTCACCTTACCAAAATGTTTTTGGCTCCTTTACTCCCGACTTGATGGGAAGGCTGCAACTCGCCTGAGGTGGGGAACCCCCTTGCCAATTGGAAAAGGCAAGGAAAGGGAAAAAAAAAAAGAAAGGAAAAAAAATTTAAAATTCAAAAATTCAAAAAAAAAAATTGCAAAAATTATCCAAGGCAAAGCCAACCATTGTCCCTTAGTAGTTTGCTTCACGCCAACGCCAATTGTGTATCCTTGTGCACGTAATCTTGTGGGGAAGATCTCTTAATAGTAGAGTGCTGCTATCGATGCCAACCCGATGGAGAAGGAGATCACATACCCAATCCCTATGACCAAGCACGTCACCACCGCCCACAAGGGCCTCGTGTTGCTAGCCTCAATGAACCTAAGGCACGCTCCAAAGGAGACTAGTGAGATGACCACTCCACCAATGTTGCTAAGCAATAGTCGGCGCCGCTCTACCCGATCGACAAAATAAGTGGCGAAGAGGACGGATGGTATCTTCAGCAAATCAACCTTCAAGCTTACAATGAGTCTTTTGGAGGACGAGATGATGAAGAGCTTCTCGAAAAAGATTGGGGCGAACAACATCATGGTGTCTATGCTACAGGCCTGTTGGACAAATTGGATCACAGCAGTGCACAATAGCATGTGACAAATGCCCTTAGTTGGGTGAAAGATGTCTCGCCATGCTCCCATATTCTGATGGGTGTCCACAATGTCATGATCATTAGAAAATTTTTTGAGTCATTTTCAATTTGTCAACAGAGATCAATAAATAACCGAATGCTAAGAATGAGTGAATACCGGAATAGTGGAGCCTTTGAAAGGCAAGTCCATTTCAATGTATCCACATTTCTTTCTCCTGAATGGATCCAAGTGTCTTGGAGATAAATTACATGTTCAAAGTTGACCGAATCCATCAATTCAACGAACAAGGAATGATGGGCCATATTCAGAGTTACAAATCCCATGCAAAATATTGCAAGTATCGTTCAAACACATCTCGAATTGGGCATGTGCATAACACATGCAAAACATGTGCGAACAAAAAATCTAGTACTATGTTGAGATCTTTACTCATAAATAACTAGTTACACAATTGCACTTTCCCCGGGTATTGCACATGTAATTGCTAGTTTGCTGGTTTACTTCTAATGTTTATGGAGAGCACTATTGATAGCAATTGTTATTGCTATGATAAATTGAATTAGGAGGAAGGCTCAACTAAAATGTTAGGTTAGTTACACACGATTTTGCTCTTCTATTAATTTATAACTGGAATCATTATCATCATCACCCTAAATGTGTACCATCATATTCCCTCATTGCAACTGTATTGATTGTTTGTAGTTCCCTCACCGTAGATGTATCGATTGTTTGCAATTCCCTCGCTACGGTGGATGTACCAAACAATAGTTCGATATCTTCTGCGGTCTTCTCACTAGTCTCTAGCATTAACCAATAAAGTACTGGCCCCACAACCAAGATGATATGGCAATCCCACTGAGGGTGATGGCCTTGGCCAGCAATATGTAGCTCAGTGACAACCCTATGTTCACCGTCTGCTTCACGCCAACGCCAATTGCGTATCCTTGTGCACTCAATCTTGTGGGGAAGATCTCTAAACAGTAAACTGCTACTATTGGTGCCAGCTCAATGGAGAAGGAGATCACATACCCAATCCCTGTGACCAAGCACGTCACCACCGCCCACAAGGGCCTTGTGTTGTTGGCCTCAGTGAACCTAAGGCACGTTCTCCAAAGGAGACTAATAAGATGACCACTCCACCAATGCTGCTAAGCAATAGTCGCTACCACCCTAGCCGATCGATAAAATAAGTGGCGAAGAGGACGGATGGTATCTTTAGCAAATCAACCATCAAGTTTACAAGGAGTCTTTTGGATGACGGGATGATGCGGAGCTTCTCGAAAAAGATAGATGCGAACATCATCATGATGTCTATGCTACATGCCTATTGGATAAACTGGATCACAACAATGTACAATAACATGTGATGAACGCCCTTAGTTGGGTGAAAGATGTCTTGCCACGCGCCCATATTCTAGTGGGTGTCCACAATGTCATGGTTATTAGAAAAAATTTTGAGTCATTTTCAATGTGTCAACAGAGATCAATAAATAAGTGAATGCTAAGAATGAGTGAATATAGGAATAGTGGAGCGTTTGAAAGGCAAGTCAATTTCAATGTATCCACATTTCTTTCTCTTGAATGGATCCAAGCATCATAGAGATAAATTACATGTTCAAAGTTGACCAAATCCATCAATTCAACGAACAATGAATGATGGGCCAAATTCAGAGTTACAAAGCCCATGCAAAACATTGTAAGTATTATTCAAACACATCTCGAATTGGGCACGTGCATAACACGTGCAAAACATGTGCGAACAAAAAATCTAGTACTATATTAAGATCTTTACTTATAAATAACTAGTTACACAATCGCACTTTCCACGAGTATTGTATGTGCAATTACTAGCTTGCTAGTTTACTTCTAATGTTTATGGAGAACACTATTGATAGCAATTGTTATTGCTATAATAAATTGAACTAGGAGGAAGACTCAACTGAAATGTTAGATTAGTTACACACAATTTTGCTCTTCTACTAATTTATAATTGGAATCATTGTTGTCATCACCCCAAATGTGTACCTTTATGTTCCCTCACTATAGCTTATTGATTGTTTGCAGTTCCCTCGCCGCAGCTATATCGATTGTTTGCAGTTCCCTCGCCGCAGCTATATCGATTGTTTGTAGTTCCCTCGCCGCAACTGTATCGATTGTTTGCATTTCCCTTGCTGCGGTGGATGTACCAAACAATAGTTCGATCTCTTTTGCGGTCTTTCCGCTAGTCTCTGGCATCAACCGATAAAGTACCAAAGGCTAATGATATGGCAATCCCACCGAGGGTGATGGCCTTGGCCAACGATATGTAGCTCAGTGACAACCCTATGTTCACCATCTGCTTCACACCAACGCCAATTGTGTATCATTGTGCACACAATCTTGTGGGGAAGATCTCTGAATAGTAGAGCGTTGCTATTGGTGCCAACCCCATGGAAAAGAGATCACATACCCAATCCTCATGACCAAGCACGTCACCACCACCCACAAATGCCTCATGTTGCTGGCCTCAATGAACTTGAGGCACGCTTCAAAGGAGACTAATAGGATGACCACTCCACTAATGCTTTTAAGCAATAGCTGCTGCCGCCCAAGCTGGTCGATGAAATAGGTGATGAAGAGGACGAATGGTATCTTCAGCAAATCAACCATCAAGCTTACAAGGAGTCTTTTGGAGGATGAGATGATGCGGAGCCTCTCGAAAAAGATAGGGGCAAACAACATCATGGTGTCTATGCTACAAGCCTGTTGGACAAACTGGATCACAGCAGTGCACAGTAACATGTGACGAACACCCTTAGTTGGGTGAAAGATGTCTCGCCACGCGCCCATAATCTAGTGGGTGTGCATAATGTCATGGTCGTTGGAAAATTTTTTGAGTCATTTTCAATGTGTCAACAGAGATCAATAAATAACTGAATACTAAGAATGAGTGAATACCGGAATAGTAGAGCCTTTGAAAGGCAAGTCCATTTCAATGTATCCACATTTCTTTCTCCTAAGTGGATCCAAGCATCACGAAGATAAATTACATGTTCAAAGTTGACCAAATCCATCAATTCAACGAATAATGAATGATGGGCCAAATTCAGAGTTACAAAGCCCATGCAAAACATTGCAAGTATTGTTCAAACACATTTCAAATTGGGCACGTGCATAACACGTGCAAAACATGTGCGAATGAAAAATCTAGTACTATATTAAGATCTTTACTCATAAATAACTAGTTACACAATCACACTTTCCATGGGTATTGCATGTGCAATTGCTAGCCTGCTAGTTTACTTCTAATGTTCATAGAGAGTACTGTTGTTGATAGCAATTGTTATTGCTATGATAAATTGAACTAGGAGAAAGGCTCAACTAAAATGTTAGGTTAGTTACACATGATTTTGCTCTAATGATATGGCAATCCCATCGAGGGTGATGGCCTTAGCCAGCGATATGTAGCTCAATGATAACCTTATGTTCACCATCTGCTTCACGCCAACGCCAATTGCATATTCCTGTGCACGCAATCTTGTGGGGAAGATCTCTAAACAGTAGATTGCTGCTGTCAGTGCCAACTCGATGGAGAAGGAGATCACGTACCTAATCCTCGTGACCAAGCATGTCACCATTGCCCACAAGGGCCTCGTGTTGCTACCTCAATGAACCTTAGGCATGCTCCAAAGAAGACTAGTGAGATGACCACTCCACCAATGCTGCTAAGTAATAGCCGCTGTCGCCCAAGTTGGTTGACGAAATAGGTGGCGAAGAGGACGGATGGTATCTCTGGCAAATCAACCATCAAGCTTACAAGAA
The DNA here is from genome assembly GCA_014182405.2 of Eucalyptus sideroxylon. NCBI lineage: Eukaryota > Viridiplantae > Streptophyta > Magnoliopsida > Myrtales > Myrtaceae > Eucalyptus > Eucalyptus sideroxylon. Next base: position 31,635,746 of record CM024555.2, on the reverse strand, counting down.
GTCTTTTGGAGGACGGGATGATGCAGAGCTTCTCGAAAATGATAGAGGCAAACAGCATCACGGTGTCTATGTTATATGCCTGTTGGACAAACTGGATCACAATAATGCACAATAGCATGTGACGGACACTCTTAGTTGGGTGAAAGATGTCTTGCCACGTGCCCATATTCTAGTGGGTGTCCAAAATGTCATGGTTGCACTCCTCAGGTATGCCGGCATCCTTCTTGATTTGGGCAAGTCGAAGTGTAGCCTCCTCCTCAGATTTGGAGGTCTTGGTAAGGATGGCTTGGCGAGGCCTAGGTGGCCCCGCATAATGAGCCACTCCAGCGATTTTGGCATGTGGAACATTAGTTGGTTAGTGGAGCCCTTCGATTGAATTGAACAATTATGCTAATATGAACAAAGTCGCGATAACAGTCAGCGAGTAACATTCCATTTAGTATGTTCAAGCGTTGATGCACCCAAATGACTACTATGTACATGATTAAGTTAAAATCAAACGATGAAACGCATCCAAATGACAACTATGTACATAATTTAGTTAATATCAAAATATTTAACACATCCAAATGACTACGTACATAATATGATTAGAATCAAACCCTTCAATGCTCACTCTAACTAGGTAGAACGGCATTGTTGGCTGTCATCTTTGTACCAGTGAGTTCGACAGAACTAAAAGAAGCACATTCAACATGTTAAGACTACCAAGAAGAGGAATTGCAAGCACAATTTGCCCATAAATACCATATTTCTAGTCCAAACAAAAACATTTGACTTACTAGTATTGAATCGCCTTGCAGCGTGAGCATAGAAATGTAGCGCAACGATAGCAAATGAGACACTAATAGAATGGGAAGGTGAGAGCACGGCATACTTGTTGGAGTTCTCAATCTCAACCCTCAAAAGCTTCCTCCGAAGCTAGCTCTACGAGCTACTCAATCCTATAACTCCTCTCAACTAATCGCTACCAATTCCTTTGGATTAGGACTGCAATGAGTGGTAGCTTTCATATGATGTAGAGGACCGGGGCCTACCCACACCATGGCCGACGCCTCAAGCATAACCCTCATGGCCAATAGTAGTAGCCGCTTCATCTCATGGTGTTTCTCATCCAATCATTGGCCCTTTCGATTCACAAGCCAAGCCAACAGGAGCAGTCGGCGACAATGAGGACGAAGACCTCAGTGATATCCAACGCCTTAAGCCTAGCCGAGAGAGAGAGAGAGAGAGAGAGAGAGAGAGAGAGAGAGAGGAGGAGGAGGAGGAGGAGCTCAATGGAATGGAGGCAGGAGAGAGTATTCTACACTTTTGCACGTGTTATGCACGTGCCCAATTCAAGATGGATTTGGACTCCACTAACCAATGAATATTTCTTTGGAGCGATATATATCTAACAAAACAAAAAACATTGTTTATACTAAACAAATGTAGTTATAAATTATTAGAAGAGCAAAATTATATGCAACAACTTTGCAATAAAACTAGCATTTCAGTTGATGGGTTGTATTCGGTCGTATATTCCTCTCTTTCTCTAGCATAAATAGTGGTAAATGAGCATTTGGGGCTGTATCAATCTACATTGAGTATGAGATACTTAGTTAACATATTTTGTGCGCTAGAAACTATTAGTAAAAAGGTTTTTAAGTAAGGTAGGGAAGTTTCGCGGATGTGCCCAATAATTTCCATTTGTTATCTACTGTCATTAGTTATTTGCCAGTATAAAAACACTTTTTCCTTCGTCTTATAAATATTCCCAATGATGTTCGAGAAAATCATGTTTTGTTTATCGAGTTTCGCGGAATCATTCCTCAAGAGGACGAGGCTTTCAGCGATATCGAACGCCTCTCCACCATTATAGCTTCAGCCTTATGAGTTGGAGAGAGAGAGAGAGAGAGGTGACGCAGCTAGAGAGCACGCTTGGTGGAAAGAGCACTTTGACCATGTTTAGTTTTTGTTTTGTAAATGACAGAAAAGAGAAATTCTTTGGCGCAGGAACTGCAATCGTTTCTCACACCATGGCTAATGGGGCCAGTGATGTTATCATACCCCCTTTACAATTGGATAAATCGTCCATAAACAGGTCATCAACTGTCTGGGTCAACCCCGGAACTTTTACTTCACTATAGACGGGTAAGGGAGGACTGAATAAGAGAGAAGCAACGCCAAGAAATTGAAAAGTTTAAAGGAGTCATAAACATGATGTGATTCGCCATTGACATTATTCAGACATCAAGTAATACACGATAGTCACAAAGGTGCCAAAGAAAAATATTACAGAAATGTTCATCGCATTTGTGCCGAATGTTGGCACAACGTACAATTGTACAAAAAATATCAGTGAGAGGAATGAAATAAATGGACCTTGATCAACAACAATATAGTCTTGAGATGTATGCCATTCTGATTGGGAATTCAGTTGATTCTGACTCCCAAAAAAAATGGACCTTTGTCCCCTCTCCAGATTAAGAGGAGGTAAAAATTCTTGAAAAAAAAATCGTCTTTCGCCATCGTTTTCTTGGGAATAAGGCAGCTAGACAGCAGTGGCTACATATTTGTAATGAAGTTGAAGGGTGGCATTCCTTCGGTATAGGCTATTGCGCGACTAAAGTGCCTTTAGTCCAGTGACCTCCCTCAGCTTCTCACAAAGTACAAAGGTAATTGTGGTTTGGGGACCTAACCTAGCAAAAATTGCAAATCCCCTGGAGAAAAATGCGTGATGATTAATGCCTGTAGTAACAGACGCACCAAATAAAAGGGACTAACGTTCAGAGACTATGTGCTTTCATATCACATAATCTTTTTGAAAATTTGTGAAGAAGAGATGGTTTTGTTTTTCAAATTTGCTTCAAAGGACGTCTTCTATCCACATAGCACCAAACCATGACATTCTAGAATGGACATGAAGAAGTTACGCCTGAGGCTTGTCGCAAGTTGATAAAAAAAAGTGGTGCACAAAGCACAGATGTGGAGGAAATCTCACCCTTTGTATAAAGCCCTAAAGCCTTCTGTACGAATGACCTGAAATCACAGGAGATTCAAATGAAACAAATAATCAAGAAGATAGAGCCCAAAAACAAGTCATCTAAAATTTCAATAAAACCACCACAAATCTAACTGGTTAGTAGATAGAGCGAAAATAGAGAGAATTTGCTAAACATCGCAACATAAGAATATCTGGGCAAACAAGCCCAAATGCCTCATATTTCTTATCTTACAATTTTCTTCAAATGAGTCTAGGATTCGTTCACTTCGCAAAAATGTCAAAGGGTTTTCAATTTTCAATTTTCTTGAAAATCAGAGAGAGTTTTCAAAAAGAAAAAATGAAAATTGTGAAGATATGTTTGGTATGTCCTTACAACTAATCCATTTGTGTCTCAGTGGTTGCTACAGTATTATATCATAGCCCTTCCAGACTATCCAAATATAATTAGTGAGATAATTGAGCATAAGTAATTATTTCACTCATAAAATACGTAAAAAATGCAATTCCACTTATCAGCATCACATGACCAAAAAAGTTAACCATCTGCACAAATGCTAATTCACCAGGTTCAGATGGTGTCAATTTAATCACCTTACTCTATACTAGTAATAATAGTTTTTCTTTTTTTTTTTTCTTTTTCGGTCGAACAAGTAATAATAGTGAAAGATAAATAATCTATCAAATCTAGGTGAGATCATTATTTTTCTTCAGATAAAGTACTTCATCAACCTGTTGCAACTTCTTCAGAGAAATTCGTCCTCAATGTATAAAGAATGAAGAGAAGGGATAGAGAGTCAACCAGAGAACAGCGACTGCAAAGAACAATGCATCTTTATCTCTCCCTTCATAAGCTGTGTTTTTGATTGAAAAGGAAATATAAAAAACAAATCTACAAAAATCTGATTCTTTTTTTCCTTTCACCCATTCAGTAGTAAAAGAAAAACAGCATTTCGTGTGGAAAGTGTCTGGTAAATTAGACCCAACGCATTTTCATCAGCATTTTCATTCTGAAAAGGAAATGAAAATTCTGAAAACTTTTCTTCGAGTAAACATATCATTTGTGTTGGAAAATCCTATTCTTTATTCCTTGGTAATGGTGGCTTTGACAAGGAGAGGGATAAATAAGCTACCTGATATGCACAATGAAATCCATTTTTGTATCTCCCCAGAGTCCCAGATTCTCGTTGCAACATGAGACGGGTCTTAACCATGTCCATTGGTGCTGTCATGAGAGTACTCACCATGCCTGCGACTATACTTGAGCTTCACCATGACAAAAAGCAGAGTCAGTCGACATTTTTCTAAAAAGAACCAGAATATTCACTTGAGCATACATTGGCACTTTCATAATTTCATGTAAGTATTTTGCTTAAAAGTTGAGATGATTCTATCTGGAAACAACTTTGAGCCGGCCAAATATTGCGGGTGAACAACTCAAAGTTCAAACCATATAGCAGCAATTTTGTGTTACACAAGCAAGCAAATGTAACCAGAATGACCAATTGTGACAACTAAAGGAAACTCCAGATTTTTTCTAAATCCTGCGCAAATGTCACATGCTGAGTCCTTTTCATGCATCATTTCAACTAATTATAACCTGGTCCAGTGGACCACTCTTTAACCTTCCATTCAAAGGGCATCAAGATATGCTAGATGAGAATAAAAACCTTAATATCTTACCTCAGATGTAGATTAAATCCTTCCTCTAGAGGTGTCAATCTCCTCAAAATCTGTACAATTAGCCAAAACACGAACTGCTTAATAAAAAGTGGTAAATTATTCCTGGATAAATCCAAGTAAAGAATAGGTTGACCAGAGCTTGACCTGCTTGGATTCATCATATGTTGCCAGCTGTGATGCAGTCAAAGCAGCAGCTCTAGCCATAGCAGGGCCTACCCCTTTCCAGAGAGCTTTTACTCCCTCTTCAGACACAATCTTGCGCATTTCTCCGACTGGCCCCGCTTTTGTCGAACCCAAATTCATTTGTAACCGCACCTGGTGATAGAGATAATCTTCAAATTAGTCTAATCAGGATACTTTCAGAAAGTGGAGCCTGACAGCATTACCTTTATGACTTCAACTGGGTTGGTCATAGCTGTTGCAATAGCACCCGAAAATGCTCCAGACGCTATTTTAACAAAAATATTGGAGGACCCAAATGCCTGATCACAGACATATTTAGAGGGTTCATACAAGCCCAAGCGGAGGCCCCCATAAAGAAGTGATCGTGTTAGTGCAGGCGTCATTCCAAGATACAATGAACGCGGCCCTTCATTCTTCAACACTTGAATGAATACTTGGCCCTATGTATTAAGACATGAAAGAAACTTCAGAGAACCAATTTACAAATAGGACTTTCATGTTGGGAGTACAAGAGAAGCAACCTATGTGGAGGATACGATACCATTCCAGTCAACTGACCTCTCTGGCCAACAAGTTGCATTTGTAGCCTAACTTTGAGCACATCTGCAGGTGAGGCAATAATTTAATATATTGCACATAAGAAATCTTTTAGCTATACTCCTCAAAAATGTCTTTTCCTTCTGATAATTTAAGAAAACTATCGAGCTATCCTTCTTCAACATGTATGAAAATGGAACTTCAGAGTCCATGACTTATTAAATGATCGTATTTTGCCTTTGGTAAGAGACATTTATGAGCATAAAGTTGTCTATTGTGTAAACCTCCATCTTTGAGAATGGAAGATTACGTATTTAGTCAGTGATGCTCCACTTGGAGGATCAGTGTCCTCAATATTTCTTACAAAGGGAGCAAAAGTACAGTCCAGACATCAATAATCCTAGGTAATCAGAGGCATATAAAGTAGAGGCATTTCCTTGAAAAACTAATTATCAAATTGAGTTACCTGACTCAATAATGCCATCAAATGAAAAGGACCCAGTTGATTCTAATCTACATACAAATCAATAACACAACGATGCAAGATAACAAGATGCCACTAAAGTGAGCACAAACCTAAAGGGTGGGTCACCCCGGTGGCAACCGCAACAGATAGCCCACTGGTGCCAAAGTGATACGCGACATCCAACGGCGACACCCGCCATTTCCGACTCTTGTCTTGCCTCGCAGAACCTGCATCAAACCGAACCCAAAACACCCCAAATCAAGTCACGTCCATCTCCAACCAGTTGGCAAAACCACCGATATCCGAACCAATTCCATCGCAATTCGAGGGCGAAAGCCCAACCAGATCATCTTTCCACCACAAAATGACCACATTCCGGGGCTCTACAGAAGGAGCCACGACCACCCTCATTGAAACCCAACGGGCAATACCACAGAACCCCACGGTGCACAAAAAAGCCCCTCTCGACCCATTCAATCTCTCCTCGCCTCAAAAGCAACCGAAAAACCTCCCCAACAACGAAAAGGGTGAAATCCCATCTTTCCTATCAACGGAAAACGCAAATGCCTCGGACGCATCGAAAAGACCCAGAAAAGAACAGCGAGTTCGACGCCCGAACGTGCGTAAAAGAACCGAACTTGACCTGGGAAACGGGACAAGAGAAGGAGGAGAACCTGGAAGCGAAGACGAATCGGAAGGCGAGGTGCCGACCATTTCCGCGCGGTCGGGGCTCAGATGGCGCGCTGAATCATTGACCTCTCCCCCGCAATTGAATCGCGGCCGTATTTATACATGCGGTTCCCGGAATTCAGGCATCGGGTGGCGAAATGGGAAATGCAATTTGGCAATTCCGAGGTGACACCCTGCTCCAGCTGCCTTTCGTTGAATGAGATTGGTCCATTCCGAGAAAGTTTTCTTGGAAAAACTACCTAAATGTTCTTCGAACTTTAGTCTAAGATAGAGCGATCCTAAACTTTTGCATATTCAATTTAGTGTTTGATGTTATCCCTGATTTTGAATTAATTAAATGACAGCTAAACACTTTTCAATGATCATATTGTATGTTAGACTAAAGTTCAAGAATTATACTGTACATTGAACTAGAATTTAGGAACCATTTATTTCATATTATATACCAAAATTTTTCTAAGATGGTAAAATGGTCTCTTACGGGTAAAGTCAACGTCCATGTTACTCCATTTGAAATGATGGGGTAGCTTTCATAAAGTTGCAGCAAATTAACATATCATAGTCGTGACATGTTCGCTAAATACTTTTAAAAAAAAAATGCAATTTTTCATAAATGATGGGGTAGCTTTCTTAGGGCGATTGATATATTGCCATTTGATTCGAAAATGATTTTGGAAAAAAATAGAAAAGGAAAGTTAATGAGATAAGAAAGAAAATAGCAATCATAAGTGAAATTTCTCTGACATCATCAAAACTTAAATCAGATTAAAAAGGAAAACTAATGAAAACTCACACAATTGCTTCTATGTGGGAAATAGATATAGAATTCAGATGAGGAATCAGTGTCGGGATTGAAAAAAAAAAAAATTGAGTAGACTATCTTCGAATGATGCCATTAAATTGAATTTAAACTACTCCTTAATTCCAATCACATAAAGTTTGTGTACATTCTAAGAAAATTTCTTCTATTTATTTTCACATGATTGAGAGATGTTTGGGCGCATCACATTTATATATCTATAGACTTATAGATTTGGAATATGTAAAGTAGAGATGCATTGCAAAATGAAAGAAATTATTTTAATGCCAATTATCATTTAATCGACAATTTAAATTGTAAATTTTAATAGGAGAAAAAAAGATAAAAGGATTATCCAATTTAGTGATTAAGCAAATAACTCATTTTGTTGTCCATGCGAGGTCTAGATAGAGGGCTAGTTTTATAAAGAAACCACAAAAACATTTTCTTGCCACAAATGTGTTTGCACAACCCAAGGTAAAACACGAATTATAGGGAAAAACAAGCGAATATGACACAACATAACACGTCTAACTTCATATATTGACAAGAATCGGTGCTTAAATAAAATCCTATCATAACATATATTATGTAAATTATTGTACGAGCAAGAATTTATGATCGGGGATGATTACATCGTTGCACCGGACAAAAGGGAACGCCACGGTGACATGTCATAATAAGATGTCCTCGGATTTAATTGTGTTACATGGAAGTAAACAAGTGTCTCATCAATGAAGGACTTTCTTTGTATGGTTCTGGTCCCTTTCGCTTTGGCAATGCTTTCAGAATTGCTCCAACACGAGCTTGCGCATGAATTCCTCCGGAGCTGCGAAAATGCAACAAAGACGAGGAAGAACACTGTCATTACCTAATGTTTGAATCTCTTCCATACTTGGCAACCAAGGAACGTATGCTTTGATTACATAGGCCAAAGTCACCCGCGAACCAAAGCGCGCTAAATATCCGGACGGATACTACTTTTGTTTCGTCCACTGTCGATGCAGAAAATCAGTTTTCGCCACTGGGTACTCGACAACATCCTACCCTGAGTGCATGTCGAAACCCTCATTTAACTGATGTACTATTGATTTTCTCGACTTAGGTAGCTTCGGTCTGTTTCCACCTATCCGATTAAGTTTTTGGGTTGAACTATCTAACAAATCTAGTGGTATCAATCCCAATGGATAGCGAGCCAATCGAGATTAGCTGAGAATCGAAAAATCCGGATATCCAGGAGACAAAAAGCAATCTATGGACGTGTGTGGATCTGGGAAGAGGATACCTAAGCCACTGGTGAAGAGTTTGAATTGATGGAGGGCCTGTCTGATGAACATCTCCATCCCACTGACCACGATGGCCCCTGCCTGTGCTGCCTCTTGCAATAGCCTCGTGTTCCTCGGTGTGTACACTGCATCAAACACCAGCTCATATGCTCCCAGCACCCCCTAAAACGCATTTCATTGTCCATTGCAGAAACATTAATCAGAACGGTGACAAATTCTATCTTGAGTAGCATGATTCTCAATGCAAGCACCTGTGCATCCAAAGAGGGGAAACCAGAGAGGAGGAGAACAAACCTTGGAAACGGGGCTCTTATCAGCGTGTGGCTCCATTCCGATGGCGGATGCGTTCGCAAGGATCATCCCTTCCTCGGGGCGGAACGTGTCCAAGTGTTCGTACCTGACGGCTTCTCCTGATACCGCGTTGGCCAGGGCTTTTGCTCTCTCTTTTCGCATTTGCGAGATGAGTCGACATTGAAGTCAGTTTCTTGAAAAAGTGTTGGCTTGGTTTGTCAGAGTGAGAGCTTAGGCAAGGCCAATATTTATTCAGACTACTTACCGAAGTTGCGGTTGAAGACGAAGACTCGGGCCCCGCGACTCTTGGCACCGAAGGCCAAAGCTCTTCCGGCTCCTCCAGCTCCAACCAATACAAATGCTTTCCCTGCAATTGGAGATGCGTCCATTGCTCTGGCTTCCCCATTAGCGGCATGCCTCTCTGTTTTTTCATCATCACTTAATTCAGATCAAAACTCATCCCTAATCAATCCTATTACATAAGGAAAACGTTTTTAGAAACTAGGACGAGAAAACTCAGGTGGTCGCTCCGATCAAAACCAGTCTAGTTACCTCTCAGAGCATCCTCTATAGCAGTGATTGAAGCCTCACAATCTGTGTTGTATCCAATCAGCTTCCCATCAGTAGGCCTCCTTACTATAGTATTCACAGCTCCAATGGACTAAATTGAGCACAAGGAAAAAAGCCATCAGCTTCATGTGCAGCAAAGAACAGAAGGTCGTGATCATCATGACAGAGACCGAAACAATTCTGCTCGCAAAATCGATTTATCACGCATGCATCTTTACCAGGATCAACAATATGTTTCGCCTCATTTCAGTCCCTTACTCACGCCTGAGCCAAAAACCGAGGAGATACCAGAAACGCAAACTAAAGATCGACAAGAAAAGTCTTAAAGGTTTGTGCATTGGTTCGAGTCTCCAGACCTTAGCTAGTGGATGAACTTCATCACAGCAAGCAACTGCTGCTTCCTTATGTGGAATTCCCACACTGCAAAATTTTTTCACAAGAAGAAAAAGACAACAAGACTTTGCATTTCAAACATCCATCAAGGCCTTGACTTCAAACAGGAAAAAGAGAGGAACCTAAAGTTGGAAATGTACTCTAATGCAGGAGAACTACCTACCATGAGCAAAGACTATAATTTGAATTGAAAGGGGAAAAGGTCGATGAAATTCCAACTGATTTATGATCTCCGGGTTCTCATCTGATAAGAACGAAATAGCTTACCTGAAGCCTGCAAAATCTTGACTGGTATAGACCTTGAAGAACTCCTTGATGTTATCAACGAGCATAGGGACATAGATACCGTTGAACCCTACATATCGGAAGGTCGGGTTGTGGAGGAATGGCCCTTTGCTGTGCCCGACTGGGTTCGATATGAGGCCGAAGACCTTGGTGTCCGCATTCATGTGCTCAATCTTGTACACTTGCCTGAGGCTAGTCAGTGTCGGCAGACCGGGAATTGCTACTTCCAGCGACCCATATGCCAAGAAGCCGCCAAACTTCGGCCCCAGCAACTGGCCTATCAGCCCTCTGTCGCCAACTGTGGTGGCAATTAGTGGAACCTGAAGACAAAATCGAGGTTGATTTCATGACTTATTCTATGAGATTAATCATATAATTTGCAAAGTTGATTTCCATTCTGACCTTACTACCGTTGTCGAAAGCTGATTTTCGATCCACCAATCCTATGGGTACATCAGCAGTAAAAGGCGTATTCGCTAGTGAAATGACTAGCTAGAGTGGCTACATTATTAACCTCTCCATCAAGTTCATTTGCAGTGAGATTTAGCATTCCGATTTTCCTGAAACGGCTTGATCTCGTGCTACTTTTCATAATCAGTTATTCAAAATACTGCTAATTTCCCGATATTAAGACAGATATGTATGACTTTCAGGGCGACTTACAACATTATGATGATGAGAGGCGTGTCACTGAAAAGATTCAAGTGATGGTTTTCGCAAGCTGTGAATGGTTATGAGTACCTGGCAACTGGTGAGGAGCTGGAAAATCGGTGCTAAATCCGTGATGTAAGCAACCTCGACAAGGAGCTTGATAACGTCTCCTCCAGAGGATTGCATCAAGGCAATTAAGTTCCCGAGCTTCTCCTTGCACGGTTTGTCGCCGTTCAAGTGTCTCGACACGATTATTTTGCTGCTCGAACGCTTTTCCATCAGTTCATCGATGTTGAAGTGAGAAACCACCTGCGAATCAGGGACCGCTTTTGATTTGCAAAACGTTCGGACAATCACTTATAGAACCAACACAGCAAGCGCATATATGCGAGACGCCGGATATTAGATATCTTCTTGTTTTAGCCCATTTAGACAAAAACAGGTTCAATTCGACATCTTTGCGATCCTTGTCGAATAATCCATATGCACGCATGCATTCAAAAGCGCGTACATTAGTCTCGGTCCTCTCCCTGGGGAACAAGATTACCTCGTGTTCCATCTCGACGAACTCGACGTCCAGCTCGAGCGCTAGCCGCAGCACTTGCAAGCAAATGGCCTTATCATTTTGTCTGCGAGAAGCTCTTGCGGAATTCAACCTGCCGAAAAAGGACAAGAGTTAGTTTACATTTCTGGGCAGGCAAGCCAGTGCAGCTTTTTCAAGACGAGCAGGACGACAACGTCTCGTGTCCTCGGTCGGTCCTTGGCATCATGGTCACGGGTCACAACGGGCCACATGAACATTGTACGATGTGTCCAAAAGCTTGGCTCCTGGATTCGTCCAAAAGAGCATCGGTTTCGACGGTTGGAGCCGAGAGGCGCGAGGACCACTTTCGATGGTCCCCACCGTGATAAGTCCAGGCGCAACTCCTGTCATGCCCCTCGCTTTAAGCTGGATAACTTATATCGTCTGGCGTCACCTTCCGGGGTAATTCAATTTAGTTTTACTACCATAAAAAACGGCCCGACAATCGTTTTGAAATCATACCATTATAGCGTGCACGTTTGAATCACCACGATATTTTTGCTTCAAATGTGGAGTGATTTTCACGGTTGAGCTTTTCCTACTTTGCGTATATAAACATTTATGAATTGATAGACATATTTTTCATATTTAATGTATGTGCAGGATCTATACTTTAAAATAATGAAAAAAATACACACGAATCCGTTCTATACAGAGAATATATTAATGGATCGGCAGCAATCATGCAGGCGACACGGACCAGCAGTGTCAAGCTCTCGAAGCTCCGGAGACTAGGGAAAGGAAATCAATAATAATATAGAGAAAAAGAAACCTAAGACAAGACAAGGACTAGTGCCTCATTTTTCATGCTATTATTTTCCTCCTCCGACTTTAAAGTGTTATTTTAATTTGAGCACACTCTTGCGGACAAGGTGAAGTATCCAATGGAAACAGCATGCCAAAGATAAAAAAAATTTGGAGATTTGTACTATAAACTTGATGTGCTAAGCGATTTGGCAAAAACGAATTGGGTGGTCCGAAATCGGGGTGGCCCATGTAATCTTACCTAATTATTTTGCCGGTCTACGTTAGTGAAAGGTTTTTAACATGTCGGGTCGGTTTTGTCGTGCTATATTTTCCTCCAATAGAAGGAAATTCCCTCCTACTATGTCTCCGATTGGTGGATTACAAACACGAATCCCTTTCTCGTGGAAAATTCGAACGAAAAGGATATCGATGGGTACCCAACTGATCGTAAAATTATTCAATTGGGACCAGAGGGAAAATACGAGCTAATGACATGTCCGGTCACCATGTATTTTCCATCATGTCACTAAACTTCCATTTTCGGTCCTCCGATGCACTGAACTTTAGGTTTCTTACGAATAGATTGCACGATTTAGCAAAGTTCGTTTAATTTCACTAATGAAATGCCAAGATGGCATACATGCGCCCAAAACTTTGGACGTTATGGTATCGTCGTGCGGCTATCATGTCAGCAATTTCCTTGGAAAGTTAGTCAGAATGCTATCTAAACGCATGGATAACCAAAAAAGAAAGAAGAAGAAAAAAGAAGAAAGATCTTAGTGTTATGGGATGATTATCGAAATCAACCCGTATGCGCATTATCACTTCTGTAGACAGATGACAGAAAAGAGAGAACGAACGATCGAAACGAGACCACGAGAAAGCAAACACGAGCTTTCCAATGACTGTGCTGCTGTTGGAGTGACGATGCGGGAGGGCTAGGACGTGGGGAATCACCTGAAGGAGACAATGGCGGGAAGGGTGCGTCGCCGGATGAGCTCCTCGACCTCGGAGACCCGGGCGAAGGACATGGCGTCGACGCGGAGCTCGACGAGGTCCGCGCCGTGCGCCTTGGCCTTGTCCATGGAGGACAGCATCCCTTCCAGGGTCTCGCACTCCAGGGGAGCGCACACCAGCACGCCATTCCTGTCCATTTCTCTCGGCCTCTCTCTTCGGGACGACGGGCAGTGAAGAAAGAAGATGCGGGAGGAGGAGGAGGAGGAGTGTAGAGTCTTTCGCCAGACGCGAGAGGCATGAAGCTCGCCCGTCCTTATTTATAGCGGCGCCGCAAGCGGCTGGCCCGTTACTGTGGAGCTCTTTATTATTGGGGTGGGGGGGAATCAATCATGGCGGGCCGGTTGAAAGGAACGTCGGCATGTGGGGGCGCGTTGGTAAAAAGCCTAAGCGCCTTTTGCCGTCGATCGCTAACATGTGGCGTACGTCTAATCCTCGTGAGTCACGTTGGCGGACGAGATTGGCGGCACTGCATGAGACGGTCGACATAATGCGGGGGTTGGTGGTCACGGATCGACCTCAATCGACGCGAGGGGCAACACGGGCAGTTCGAGGGAAGATCGGTGCTGCTGCTTTTCTGGGTCCGGGAGGCGGTTTGTAGACAGTTTGACACGCCCACAGAGGGAGGAAGTTGGTGGCGGCAGAGGGAGGGGCGCCGGGTGTGCGGTTGCATGGGAAGGCGGAGAGCCAGGTTTCGCCGCCCGCCAGCCAGGTGGGCGGCGACGCCCTCGGCCACCTGTTTCCGCCAATGATCCGGCGGCGATACAATCCATGATCGCTCGCCGTGGGTCGGATATTCCCTCTGGGATTCCCTGCACAGGAAGCCTGGGGAGTTGCTTGGAGTTTGCCAATTGCCATTTTGTTTTTTGGCTCTGAGAAGTTACTGCAGCCACGTTCGGAAGCATTTTGCTGCCCGCTTATCCATGGCCACCACGCCGCCGTATTTCTCGATCGCCATGTTGGCACCGTAGCCATGCAAGGAAGCAACTATGGAAGGGGAGAGATGGGTTCAAACTTGGTTTTGGAATCCGCACTTGATAAGATAGAGAAATTGCGTTTGCATAATGAGCTCAACATATCGCATGGTCGAACGAGTTTTCGACCGAATCGAGGTTTGGTCTAGAAGAGGACATGCGATGTACCTATGCTGATGATTAGAGATTTGTTAATGTGCAGAAAAATTAACCGACTTCGGGGGATTGGATTCAGATTCTAGGAGAAGAAAAAGTTGATTGAACAGTTTTGTACCTTCGTTCCTGGTACTTTGGATTCAGACTCTCGTGTTAGTACCATTAAAGACATCAAAACCAATATTCCACGAGACATTTATGTCGAATTCATCTTCATCTCACAAGAAAATCCTAAACTCATGTCCCCCACGAAATGTTCACTGCAAACTAACTTTAGTTTCACGAAAAAAAAACATTATCAACTCATTTCATCTCACTGTCCACATGTCAAAACGATTGCAAAACCAACTCAATATGAGAAATCCACGCACGTTAACACATTCATATAGATTCAGATCGGGCTTATCAGTTCGAGATTTTTTAATAAATAAACATTAATTTAAAATAAATATACGGGGGGGAGTTCGAAATTTTTTTTTTTTATAGTATGAAGAGTAGCTGGGAGCATACGTATCACGAGTTTGTCGGACTTGGAATTTTTTACGGGGGACCGATGTTTCACCAACTAGTTATGTACGATCTAAGCCACAAAGTGAAATAGCAATAAATCATAAAGAATAAAGGAGAAAGGACCCACACGTGTCACCAGAAGGGGAAAACACCCCCATGGGGCCCACGGTTTAGTGCATGTGCTAACGGCTCGACATGAATGATTGCCACGCATGAGGGGTGAAGCCGCGGGACCAGGTCGCACGTGATGGGGGCACATCAAATGACATATCTCTCCGTCTCAACTACCGTCTTCCTTTTCGCCCTCCAATAATTTGGGGACTGATTTCAAATAATTCCCGCGGGCCCCACCCCCTTTCCCCCTCCCCTTTCCCCAACAACCGTTCCTCGTATCGGCTCCTCCCGCGCATCGTGTCTTTGCTCATCGGGCACCGTTCGATGCGTGATCGCCTATCGACGGCCTTCGGAATCGCACGGGGTTGCACGTGACTCTCGTGGCCACGAGGATGATAATGGCCCCATTTGGTTCCCAAAGCTCTTGGAAAAAATATTTGGCATTTGGCAATCATTTTTTAAAGCTACTCAATCAAATGTCAGCATTCCCAATGCTTGGAAGAATCAGTTTTTAGCATTTAACATTTCGAAAATGTCCATTTACTGTTCATCTTCTTCCCCATTCTTCTCCGTTCGTCTTCTTTATCTTCCCCACTGCCTGAGAGTTCAGCTTCTCCGGCAACCGCCACCACTGCGTGCGGGTCCCGCGTCCCTGATGATCACCGCCTGAGGTGGCAGGACCCGCGACCCAGGTGGCGTCGTCGCCTGGAGTGCGCGAGCAGGCATCGCTAGATCTGGCCTTCACAACCTCAGGCCACCAGATCCGGTGGTCTAGCGACTAGATCTAGTTGGTTGACGATTGGCCGACAGTTGGCCGGCCGCCGGAATTTGATTTTATGACTTAAATAAAAAATAAAAAATAGCAAAAGTCAATTACAAATGTGAATTTTACCAAATGGTATTTATGCTAAGTTGCCTTTCAATGTTACAATTTACCAAATAGTGTAACATTTTCGCAAATCAATTTACCTCAAAGGTATTTACAATCTCCCAATAACATTTCCCAAAAACTGAACCAAACAAGCCTAATATCTTACATGGTTTTTTTTTTTTTTAATTTATTTATATTGAATTGGGAATTGTCTCAATAACCACCTTCTGAAGAGGGAAGTGGAGAGTTTGATTACTAGCCTTCTAAGAAAAGGCTAGAGGCAAGGACGTTTAGTTAGGTGTAGAGTTTGATTCCACATTGTATGAAGATGCATGATAAAAGTCTATAAGTGAATTGAAATTAAAGTAGTACTAAAAAAAAATGTTATTATTTGACATAGATTGATCATAGGTTTCGTATACTTCATGTGATTTCTTTCTATCTATTAGTTTATGCCTTTGGAGTGTATCTGTAAAAGTTATCGGTTTCTCCTCGAAAAATATAGGAACTGAATCAAAGGGATTGCTCCCCAATTTTTTATTTTTTTCTTTGAATGGGGAACTAGACCATTCAGTCTTGGAATCAAACCAATGATAAATGGAATCAGCTCTCTCTCTCTCTCTCTCTCTCTCTCTCTCTCTCAAAGGTAGCCTTGATGCATACGAGTTAGCGATCAAAGCTAACGAGTCCTCCGCGTCAAAGTAGGGCAATGTGAAGGATTCATCAAGCAAGGGTGAGGAGATCAATGGAGAAGGAGGCAACATGAGTAAGAGAAATTAGGGTTTTATAGAGAGGCATAAAAGAGTTGTGAAGATATTAGGAATTTTTCACATTTGTGAGAAATAAAAAATGCAATTAAGTAAAAGATTAGTCCAATTTTAGTGTTATGGATGGGTTGTTCCACGTTTGGAACTGGGAATCGAACTAAAATTCATCAATTCCAATCGCATGGAATTAAGAATCGGATCAATACTTCTAAGAACTACCCGAAACCAACTAGTTTGCTTCAGTCCAAATGGTTTTTTAAACTCACCTCTACATATTGATGCCTATCCCATCAATCAGATTCCGCGTGCCGTGATCAACTAATCCGCCTTGGACATGAGAAGAGCATTGAACTCGTGCCTCCCATTACTCAACAATTGGCCATATATACTTCTTACATTCATGCAATCTCACTCTTTCTATCAATTTATGCATTTACTAGGACTTTCTATCGTGGAAGAGTTGGTTCCTTCACATTGGCGTATGTGTGTCCACCCCCATAAGTGACTTTTCATCGTTTTCAATAAGGTTGGACCAGTGGAGAAGGATTCATCAAGCAAGGGTGAGGAGATCAATGGAGAAGGAGGCAACATGAGTAAGAGAAATTAGGGTTTTATAGAGAGGCATAAAAGAGTTGTGAAGATATTAGGAATTTTTCACGTTTGTGAGAAATAAAAAATGCAATTAAGTAAAAGATTAGTCCAATTTTAGTGTTATGGATGGGTTGTTCCACGTTTGGAACAATCGAACTAAAATTCATCAATTCCAATCGCATGGAATTAGGAATCGGATCAATACTTCTAAGAACTACCCGAAACCAACTAGTTTGCTTCGGTCCAAATGGTTTTTTAAACTCACCTCTACATATTGATGCCTATCCCATCAATCAAATTCCGCGTGCCGTGATCAACTAATCCGCCTTGGACATGAGAAGAGCATTGAACTCGTGCCTCCCATTACTCAACAATTGGCCATATATACTTCTTACATTCATGCAATCTCACTCTTTCTATCAATTTATGCATTTACTAGGACTTTCTATCGTGGAAGAGTTGGTTCCTTCACATTGGCGTATGTGTGTCCACCCCCATAAGTGACTTTTCATCGTTTTCAATAAGGTTGGACCAGCGGTGGCACGGGATAATAAATAGATTAGGTGACCGTATATATCAGCGTGTTTAGAGGCAAGCAATCAAACAATTCATTCTAGACCCCACGAAGGCGACTCCGAGGGCTCCAATATTTTTGGTGTTTTTCAATGAATTCCGGCCTTAGGATCTCGTTGTGATCTTCAAATTTCTTTGGCCGAGAGTCCCCTTCGAAATTAGTTGGAATTGATTGCAATGAATTGATGAGATCGAACCCGTTGAAAGTCAGTTGGGAGCCCTATAGAACCAGAACCAACGTTCAAAATGGGGGACCTCCTTGTCCGATGTCGACCGCAACTCCTCCTCGTCCCGGAACTTAGATGGCGTGAAATCGACGTGGCACTTTTTCTTTTCGGTCAGATAAGTACCATACTCTATATAGTAAGTACCTCTTCTTGATTTGCTACATTAGAGGACACTTTGGGGGACGCCACACATGTGGAAATTTACATTTATGTTGAGTTGAATATGGAATTTCTAAGATACAAATATGGTGCATGTTACTTGAGTTCCATCTTAATTTATATCAATCGTAATCACGTGATTATTATTGCGTCATCTTGAAAAGTTAGTACTTTCAAAAGGTTAGCGTCCCTATTGCGAAAGTGACACTCGCATTGAAATTATTTAGGATAATTATACCGCAATTTCTAAAACATGCCACATTATATGTTTTGGAATTCTCATTTCAGGCATTAATTTATTAACGCTTGTCATTGTCCTTCACTTTGGTCTTTCCATAACTCCGCGAGCTTTTCTGGGACAGAAA
This sequence comes from Eucalyptus sideroxylon, assembly GCA_014182405.2. NCBI lineage: Eukaryota > Viridiplantae > Streptophyta > Magnoliopsida > Myrtales > Myrtaceae > Eucalyptus > Eucalyptus sideroxylon. Next base: position 31,617,278 of record CM024555.2, on the reverse strand, counting down.
ATGCTTCATGCCATCTTCTTTTTATTATTATTATTAATTTTTGCCCGCATCGTCCCCACAATAGCGTTGTCGTGGTTTCAAATTGGCGCCCCGTCAAAAAGACTAAGAGCTAAAAAGAGAACGTACTAATTAGAATAAAGATTAAAAAAGACAAATTGATTTTAGAAAGGTCAAAAAGGTTAGGGGCGATAAGGTGCGATATGTTGTAGAGACCCCGCCGAGGCCGGATGGTGGTGATGGTTGCTGCAACTATTACCACGTGACGGGCCCGCTGCCCTCGCTAAGGATCTCGATGAGGATCGTCAGCCACTACCGGCGACAAAGGGGCGGTGGCGTCCCTTGTTATACACCCCCAACCGCCGGCATTCCTCCATCCCCGATCTTTAGTATCTTTCTTGTCTTCATCTTTTCTTTTCTTTTCTTTTTCTTTTTTTTTCCCTTCAAATTTGATGTTTATTTTTTGATTTTTTGATTTTTACTTATCTACAGTTTTCTTCAATTTTGTGATGTGACACTACCAAACAATTTCGCATTGTATCAGAAGATTGAAATAATAATTAAAGGGGTTCATAAGATATTGGAAAAAAAAAATGGTAAGGAAAATTAAGGTGGAATCTTGGATCAACTTAAAATAGACAAAATTAACGGAAGTACTCAAACACATCGAAGTTGCAAATAATTAATAATCATGCGGAAAACGAATTTAAGATATATTTTCGATATATATGTTAATGAATAACACGTCAACTTATTTGTAGGTGCTGTCATAAAACTATTCCAAGATGATATCTTAATCAAATTATACACGATCAAAGGGAGACATACATGCAATCTTGAGAGATATGTATAATCAACAAAAATATTATAATTATCTCTAACATAGAGAATTTTCATAGAGAAATTCCTTATTATTTCTAACATAAATTTATAACTTAAATGAAGGATCAAAATGTTAGTGCTCCAGTGTATCCATGCCAGAAATTCTAGAACTTCTACCATTATTGTCGAGTTTTTAGCGTAGGATTGCAAAAAAACCTGGATGAAGCATTTACAGAAGTAACATACCCAGATTATAACAATGTAATAATAACCCGTACGAACCTACGAGCATTAGTTCGAGTGCGTGATTACACTTCCGATCGGTGTGGACGCAAAAGCATTACTTGGACCAACCTCGGCTGTGGAGGCTTGAGGAATGATTCCGCCATCACCTTCACTGGAATTTTCAGTCCAACGTCTTCCATTTCCTTCTACGATTGCAACGGGAGGATCATAATTGTGCAGTGGGCCTAGTCAAACAAGAAGCGAGGTTCGAGAAGACAGTGCCCGGACTGGACGGCGAGTAAAAGTTCATGGACCGCCGGTGTCGCCGTCTTTTAGAATTAAAGCAAGTGAAAACCGCTGAGATATCTAAGTATCGTGTACGTCATGTGACCAAGCGGAAAAGGGCTCGATCAAGCTTGCAAGCACGATGAGATTTCTGGGGCGGATCGAGCCGGTGTTCATTGCATCACGATCACTTGGTGCAGGCTTTGAGGCCACAGAGCCCATTGGAGCTTGCAGGGGAAAAGGTTGGAGAAAGGGAAATGAGGTGAATAGTAGGCCCAATAAGAAAATAAAAGAAACCCAACAACAACAAAAAAAACGTACTCTTTCTCGAGGGGCAAAAACAACGACCATTAGCTTCTCCGTCCAAAAAGCCCGCAATGCCAAGTTGTCGATTACCTCGGCAAACGTTTGGGGTTAAGGGCGCCATATGGAATTAGGGTGATCAATTTTAGGGTGGACAATTCCCACCTTGAAATCGGAAACCGTCTACTTATAAAGTTTAAGAGAATCGAGAAAATTATGAAGAAAAAGATTTTCTGCAACCGATCCATTATTCATGAGCTGAGTATGTATTTATACAATAGATTACAGGCCATTAGAATCAATCAAATTAAATTTACAATCTCTTGATCTTAGCACTTGCTTTTTATGTGAGATTCTTCCTTGACTTTTTAGCACTTATGTGATTTGATTTGATCTTAATTCCTTGATTTGTGCCTATATCCTTAACACACCCTCACAAGATGGCGCTTTCATCAAAGACGCCAATCCTGGGTCATAAACAACTTCACCGAGGTTTGGATAATGGTTTTGTGAGGGCATTTGCAAGTTGATCCGTGGTTGAGATGTGGGAGATGTAGAAAACTCCGTTTGCAACTAGATCACCAAAGAAATGGTAATCTTTGGCAAAGTGTCTCAAACAAGAGTGAAATACTAGATTTGTACATACATATGTTGTGCCAATGTTGTTACAGTATAGAGTTGGAGTGGTGACTGATTCGATGCTATATTCAAATAGCAGGTTTTAGATCCATTGTAATTCTGTTGTAGCTATGGCAACAGTGCGATACTCGACTTTGGTAGAAGATCAGGCAATTATGCGTTGTTTCCACGCCATGCACTCCAATACATTGGATTTGGTCCATGATAGATGACAAATGCAAAGGTAAATGATCGGTCATTTGAATTGCTTGCCAACTAGCATTAGAGAACCCATGAAGAATATATGTCATGGAGCGTGTTAAATGTAACCCATGAAATAGGCTTCCTTTTAAGTATTGGAGAAGTTGCTTAGCAGTAGCCCAATGTGTGTTAGTGGGACGTTGCATGAATTGGGATAATTTGTTGATTGGGAATGCAATGTCAAATCTTATGATAGTGAGATATTGAAAGGCCCCAATAAGACTTCAATACTCACCTGCGTTGGTTGTCTCGACTAGATAATTGGCAGATAAGTTGATTCTCACAGTTAATGGAGTGCCTAGACTTCATTCATTTTGTGTTTTTGAAAAAAGTTAATGAATAACTTTTTTTAATTTGCATACATGGTTCGGTTGAGTCAAATAAATAAATCTTGGAAGTTGAGTCATGTATATTTCATTTGTAAGATCCCCATGTAGGAACATATTGTTGACACAAAGTTGCTGAAGTGGCCATCCTCGGTTCAATGCAATGAAAGCTCAACATGAATGGTGGTTGATTTGACTAAGGGTGAGCGGTCCCTGGTTCCAATTTGGTTCCGTTTGGAACCTGGAACCTGGAACCTACCCACGAGTACATGTTTCTTATTTTTTGGAACCTGGAACCTACATGTTGAAATCAAGAACCTAAAACCTACCCTGTCACAAGTTCTGGAGTCGGTTCCAGATTCCAACAGGTTCTTTTTTATCTTTTTCTTTTTTCATTTTCAGATTTGAAAAAGTCTTTTCAAACAATTGACAGTTCCAACTCCAATCTCCTATCTGGTCATAAGTAAAAGGAATCAAAAGCTTTATCAGTTGATTCTTATTCTACCCACTCTACCCACTCTATACACAAAAGGCCGAGCTAGATTTGAGCATTAATTTTGACTATGAATTTCGGAGGAACAAACTCTTTGAGAAAACTACCTAAATAGGCATGAAGCCTCCTTAGACTTAGTCCAGTCTCTTCACAATACTTATAGTACATTATACTTTCTTATTGCTACAACCAAGGAATCCCCATGCTTGAATAAACATTATGGGTGATGGTGGAGAAACAATTTATCCATAATGAACTATTATTGGACACAAGGATGCTTAGAAAACTAACCTGGTTTATATACACGACATATCCCAAGCAAAAGTAGCAAATGAGAAATGGCAGTAACAATGCTGCAACTAGTGCATACACCATTCCAATTAACATCGCCAATGAAACCATAGGGATAACTCTAAAATAAGGTAGAGAATAAAGATATGGTTCTTTCTCCTTCTTGCGCCTATAGGTGAGTGACTTAATTAAATCCCACAGAAGTAATCCAGGCTGAAGAATCTCCAATGAAAAACCCGACAGCCCATATGTCAATATGTATGTAATGAAATAATCTCCCTGAAATAGAAGGATAGGATTTCGCTATGCGCATCATCCATAGAATATATGCCAGGAAACAAAAGAAAATACCTACAGCCATGCATATTTGGCAAATCAACTAGTAAATCAGAGAAAGATGCAATGTAACTCTTATCCTAGATATATTTCGCAAGGTAATGTTACTTCCAAGTAGGTTCCTTTGGGCATTTTGACTTCTACGATTTTTTTTAATACTCATTCATATTAAAATTTCAAAATGTTGTGCAATGTTTCAAACTGTACATGATGACAGAGTGGATGTCCATATGCACACGGGAAATAGTGTAGCTTGCTTTATAGTATTTTTCAGTTTTTCCCTCATTCTTTATCTGGTATTAACCAGTGAAAAGAAATCTAACTTCAGGGAAACATAAAGAAGAGGCATGAGTCAGTTGAGCTATCCTTACTTGAGCAGAAACAGCCCTAGCAAGATGACTGGTGATGTTCTTTAGATGGGTAACTGATTCTCCTATTTCATCAAGTAAAGATCCAGACAACAAGCTCAAAAAGAAAACATTTCCCACTAGAAAGTAGAAAATTATGTCGCAAGCTTTCAACTCTTCCTTGTTCCTTGATACATAACCTGCTAGTTTAGCCATTCCAAGCATTGCAAAGGGAATGACGTATATAAATCCATTAAGGATGACACTTGGCAGATATCCAGTCACGATGGAACTCAAGTTCTACAAACCAATTCAGTTCATTAGAAGGACGACCAAGTATGTATCACAGGAAAAGCTGTACATTTGACAAAGCAAATCACAATAATGATGTCAAGCAACTCCATGTACTGGTCTTAGGAATATTGCAAAAGACCATGCCTAATATGTACATTCATAAGAATTAACAGTCATATACTTCATTAATATGGCAATTTGAACTTAATTAATATCTTGAGTTTAGAATAGCATGGTCTTTAGATCTTGTCTAGCATGCGACAGAGAGCTTGGAGACCTGGAAGTAGCATGCTTATCAACCAAGTAGATGGTGCATTACGTAACTTCCTGCAAGTTGGTAGGCCAGGTGCAGTCCCTCATCTGGGCTAACATATCGCAGTACTATACTAACCCTCACAATCTAATCAAAAAATTACAAAGGAACGGGAATAGGAACAGAAAATTGGGGAAATCATCAATTGGGAATGAAAGACAGTTGTCTTTATGAGATCAAAAATCGAAAAGAGTTCATGCTTTAGTTTATACATGAGTTGCTGTTACGATATAATGGCAGTATCCATAGTCCACAACCATGTTTGTTGCAATTTCGGCTTGCACATATGGAAATATTCAATAAGAAGTAAATTTGCTGAATCATGATGGTTAAAGATTTAGCAAACCACAATGCCATCCCCTCAACCAATAACTAGAAAGCATACCCTACTCTCTTTCAGATTTTCTTGCACAATAATCACTAATGAAACTATTCAAGTGCGTGACGAACTCAAATATTGTAAGAGTTTGATGAAGATAAGAACCTTACATCAATCACACGGCCATGGCTATAGGAAACCACTTCTTAAGCTTCTCAAATCTGGCTATTCCTTGAATGGCAGTCACTGGAACAACAAAGAAAAAAGTAATAAGTGTTGCTGCAAGAATAACTCCAATTTTGTAAAGTGGCAAAACTCCATTTGAAATTGCCAGATTCTTCCATGATACATCTCTTGGTTCTGGAGCCACTTCAGTGGTCCATAAGAGCGGATGTGAATGTTGCTGAGATTGTGCAGCAAGGGCAGCACCCCATCTGGTTTTGAATATAACAAAAGCTACAGACAACTCTTGCAAGATTGGAAAACTCATAAATTCTATTTTACATGAAGAAAAAGGCAAGCTAACTACTATGATATTGAATACCATTTTATTTTCCTTCTCTCCCATCTCATGGCCAAGAGATGGAATTGGGAAACAAACTTCTTTAAAACAGAGAAGAATGTCCATTTTCTTCTATTCTGGCATATTATAGTCAATCCCCTAATTATCTAGCATTACAAAATCATAATTTTGATGCATTATGCAAAATTTTTCTTCATTCAACACCACAAAAAACTGCAGCACTGAAATTCAACATGTGGACAATGCTTGAACTGTTGTCAGAATTCTAGTCATTTATGGAAATCCAAGGACAATAATGCAGTGACAGAGCAAGTACATTTTGCAGAAAGAAGAGAGATAGTTAAGGATACAAATCCATCCACAACATTAACTAGCATTCGAAGTCAGAAATATGTACGATTTCCCCAGTTATTAATATATTACAAAAAAGTTCCTTCTTCTCTTCAAGTTTGTTGTGGCCAAACAGTTCCAGCTTCCACTTAGCAGCCGCTGAGGTGAGGTCTCCTCTTGTACATACCAGGGATTGAAACACCAACTCTATGTATCGACACTAATCTTCGCATTAAGACCATCCATTTTTATAAAAGAAGAAAAAGATAATGAGATTAAATAAAATATCCACTTATAAAATATGCAAAAAAAAAAAAAATATTATATATAAAGATATAAACATTACTTACCCAACTCGAATTTTTATGCGTTCTCAATGCACTCTTCAACATCAATCGATACATGAACGGCTCTCAACCAATCTTGAACACAAATCAAAGTTTCCACTACTTTGAAAGTTTAAGAACTTTGAAAGCCATCAAACACACGGCCCGATGTACTAAAAGTTGACTTTGAAGCAATAGTAGTTACAGGAATTGACAAAATATCTCGAGCTATCAAAGAAATGATATTATATTTTGAGCCAGTAGTTTTCCACAAAATCAAAAGGTCAAGATCAAGAGCCTTTTCATTTTTTCTTGAAGATACTCATCATGCTTGAACTTGTTGTCATCGCACCCTTGTTCATTCGAATATAAATATATTTTCTTCTAAGCTTGGGTGTCATACTTATTTATTCCTTCATTACCATCCATATCAGCATTAGAACCACTACTACTTGCACCCAAACTATGGTCACCAAAATTTCGATCATTTGAAATAAGAGAATATTGCTCATAAAATTCATAAAAACGCTCCAATGTATCTTTCACTTTGTAATGCGTCTATTTAATTTTCGATTCATCATCATAAATTTGTCAATACAAGAAACTCACATAATTCAACTTGGCTCTAGGATCTAACACAATCGCAATCAACACCATTATATTCACTTTATCCAAGCTTTCATAATATTTGTTAAATTCTTTTTTTCATTTTCACACGTATAGCTTGAAGTTTAGGATCTGAAGCATCGACTGTATCTTTTAAATATTTATACAAAAGAGTTATCTTTTCAAAATAATCATTTGAAGTAACATATGAACTCCCCGACATTCGATTAGTGGTATCATAGAATACTTTTAGAAATTCCGAAAGAATAATAGCATTTTCTCAATCATCACTAGGAGTTTCATGATCAAGTTTACTTGCAAAAGATATATTGTCTTCTTCCATCTTTTTGAAAGCTTTTCTGAACTTTATAGCGGTGTCTAACATGAGGTAAATGATTCATCTAGTGGCAATGTCAAGAACTGCCGAACCCTTATAAGTGATTCGTTCTCTCTCAATGCAAGATTGAAATGTTTTAACTTTCGTGTGAGAACTCCTTACATATCTAACCACATTTTGGATATGTGCAATGGAGTTACATACCGTAGTCAAATCATCTCTCACAATCAAATTTAATATGTAAGCTGCATATCTCATGTGCAAAACATTAGCATATAATATCAACAACTTTTTAAAAAAAAAGTTTTTCTCTTAAATAGCCAATTGCAACATCATTCGAGCTAGTATTATCTATGGTAATTGTGCACACATCTTTTTTCTATTCCACACTTCTGAATGCATTTTTCCACCATTTTCCCAATTTCCCTACCCTTATGACTATGCATCACCACAAAATTAATGATTCTTTTATGCAACTTCTAATTTTCAACAATAAAATGTGTAGTGAGACACAAATAATTCAAATTTTGATTGGAACTCCATGTATCAATCGTGAGTGCGATCATAAAATAAATCTTTCCAAAATAATTTTTCAAATAAATTCTTTCACATAAATATAATTTCATGTAATCTTTTTTGCCACCGTGAAACATGATAAATATTTGAAAAGATGTTGTAACTCAGTAACAAATTCACGAAATCCAACACGCTCAACCAAGGAAAAAATGTTACTCATCAAGGATGATGTACCGAGCAAGCATTTGCCTACAACGTTCTTGATTAAACAACATGTCGATAAAATGCTACCAATACTAGATACTCCTGCCTTGTCAGCCATGTTGACATTACGTGGTATAAATAATTTTTACCTCTTATCTACATTACGGAGAAACATCTTGTATGTGGTTAAGTGCTTCCTCATTGAAAAAGTACTGTTAATAACACGATACTTAAGCATGGACCCACAATGAATGCACTTCACTTGATATGTTTTTTCATCATTATCATTGATTCTCGAATAATGATTCCAGCATTTGGATGGATATTTTTTATAATGAGGAAGATGAGAACCAAATACCTTATTTGTGGCACTTATGGTAGAGGGTGCCTCTTCTTTAATTTCATCGCTAAAAAACTCCAATTCCGTGATCAGAGTCATCTCCTCACGTTCCTCCACCTCCATTGATGTGTTGATACATTAACTTCGCATTATACAATAATAATAGAATATAATTAGAAATTTCAAAATAAAGAGCAAACTAAAAATGAAACATCACTAGAACAAGAAAATATATGCTCTTCCTACCAACATAACCTCCCACGTACCATTTCCATACAACAAAAGTAAAAACAGAAAAAAAAATTGCACATCTACAACATTGCAAGATGAAAGAATTAAACTTCACCAAGCAGAGTGACATGAATACAGCAAATTGGAGTGAGGATAATCTCATCAACGTGAAAAACCTTCTAAAGAACATCATATAATAGAAATTCCGGCAAAAGTGAGATGACAACGGAATAGTTTTCTCCAGCAATTAAAAACATATGTAGCTACAAAACATATGCAGCTAATATGGTCCGAGATGACAACGGAATAGTTTTCTCCAGCAATTAATCATGAACTCCATTCTTAGAAACTCAACAGCCTCAACATGCCATCAATGATCCACATAAACAAATTATGCAATCTAAGATGATTTTTATTTTTTGTACGAATATGTTGAAACTATTGTCATAGTCAACTGGAAAAGAGAAAGAACAAAAGATATATATGCAGCTTGATGATTCAAAACAACAATAAGCTCTTCCACAAGAAACCTATGCATATCAAATCAAAGAGACCTACTTCTCATCGAACCAACTCAAATAAATCCTTCACGAACACTAGAAGTTGCTGACAGTCCAATGGTAAGAATTTGAAACCCTTTGAAATCCATTAGAATTGTCATATGATGATGTATAATTTACTCGCAAAATTTCATTTTTGAGCGTCTCTATCTTCTCTCAATTACTGATGAGTAAACTGGGGTCAATATAGATGGCTAATACCAGGTGGCCAACAATCGGAATAATTAGATCGCAGTGAACGAACTAACAAATGAAGCGACGCATCATCAATCCCACCAAAAAATTACCAGATTAAAAGCAAGAATCGAAACCCTAACCTCAAGAAGAACCTCGCCTCCCTCCTTCGTAGGTTGGGGCCTCGTCGAAGTTTTTTGTCACAACCCGACCCTCGAGCGCATGCACATCCCGCAATGGTTAATAAAAATTTGCAACCTTTTAAGAATTATTGCCAACCCATTGATTTTATTGCACAAGCGAAAATGTAATAATAACCTCCAAACAACATAGATATGTGATAGTAAACATATGATTATATTTACATTAAACACCAATATTTTTACAAGAGTATTTACATACATAAAAGTCTAACATGACATGGATTTGTTTAAAAAAGAAGAGCTTTTAGGCTATCTACACTCCGAGCTCATTGTTTATAGGAACATGGTCTCTAGCGATCCTGTCAGACTTCCCGATAACAAAAGGGTGAACTGTCACCCTGTGTCCAAACTAAATGGAAGACCCATTGACTTCTGACAAAGACTAAACAAAGACTTAGCTTTCACTTCTTGCGAACCCCTGCACCTCTTTGGAAAATCCTCCATTTGGGGACCTAAAAAATTTAGCCCACAACGGGATGAGACAACGTCTTAATGAATCCATCCCCTAAATCTCATGTGACATCCTGATTTTCTAATTCTATTTTCAATAAATTGAGATAGGCATTTCGTTGGCACGCATATAGTTCATTTCCTTGAGTCGGCCACTCATGTGAAAACTAGTCTATCAGGTGAAGCCGTTAAAAGATTTTAATGCATCAAACTCGAAAATTTGATCAGGAAGCGACTTTTCGACCGAGCTAATTTGCAAGGGTCATTACAGCACAATTAAAAATTGATTAGAGACCGGAGATAGATCGACTCGACAGAGGCATGTGATCAGATGTGGGTGATTCCACCAGATCGCACAATTCTTGTCGATCAACACTAGACTGACTTTTTTGTCGATTAGGTACCCTGTGTTTATATTTGAAACCTTGAAATTATCCCAACAACTGAAAGTCGTCAATGTGTCAAAGATGTACATTGTGGATTGAATTGATCAATCATAGGTCAAATGCATGAAAATTTCTAAAAACTGTCCAGTAGATTAAATTGCGCTAGTATCGTGCCAGAGTGAAATTAACCGTGAAATTGAGATCGAATTTAGAAATTGGAAGTCATGGTGTATTACAAATCATTTTAGGAACATTAACTCATCTTCGGAAGATTTTTCATGTAATTAGAATTTTTCAGCAAATAAATCAAAGAATAGCTAATTTGGCTCGGGAAATTAGTAAGCCCGCCCTTGGTTGTGCTTTTGTGACTTAAATTGGTCCTATGGACAAGTAAAGATGTGAATTGAAGTGTGGTGACATTGGATTAATTTTATGGACTTCAATTTGATTTAATTGGAAAAGAATCGAGTGGAATTGAAGAAGTTGTTGTACAAGATTTTATACCCCGGCGGAAAATGAAATTGAACCTATTGGAATAAGATTGTGGGAGGTTGGAGTTAGTGGATTGTGACATCACAAGTGATATCATGGGGTGGGGGCAAGAGTGGCTAGGATGGTGACAAATGAAGGGTGGAGATTTAATCCCAAAAAGGTGGGATGTCACTTCTTCCCATCGCCATCATCTTCAACCTTGAGACTTGGCTTTTGAAAGAGGAGAAGGATGGAGGATTCGACCGGACCAGGCCAACCCCAACGCCGCCCCCTTTGCCCGCTCGGTTGCCTGCTTGCCACTGCATGTCGCTGTTGCCAGCACCGCTCGTTCGCACACGCCCGAGTGCACACTGCTTAACCTTGCTTGCGCGGCCCCAAGCTTCCAGCACCTCCGGCCAATTGTTGTTGCCGTCGCCAGGGTCGCCGGAAGTCTCGCCCAAGCCGCCGCCTCGCCCGCACGAGCTGCCGCCGTTCGTTCCCACCGGTCCCGCACCCATACGACTGTCGAACCGCCTCCGTCCGACCCCAAGTAGCAGGCTGAGTTCCAGCTCAAGTCCAAATCTTGGAGGGCCGTTTTGGGTGCCTTCTAGTCCTCCTTTGGTGTCACCCCGTGGAGATTTGTTGACGGTCTCGTTGTCTTCTTCGCCAGAGACTCGTTGAAAAGCGATTCTTGTGAGTTTAGCTCACTAAATCTCGATTAAAGGGTTAATGATGCCTTAAGTGTGTTTAGCTTAGGTTGATTGAAATTAGATGGGTAGATTAGTTTATTTAATTGTGGATTAAATTAAAGTGTTTAATTAAGTTAAAGTGTGTTTAATTTAAAGCTCGAAGGATTATTTTAATATAAGCCTTGATATTACTTAAATGAATTTATTTCTAATTTAAATAAATGTTTCGAAAGTATTGGATTATTTAATAATATATTATATTCCGAAAATTATTAAAATATTATTATTTTAAAAAAAATTTCGAAAAATTATTTCTGACCTCAATTGCTTAGAATTTCGTGTTGATCACCACTGTGTATTTAGAATTTAAATTTGATAAGTGAATAATGCAAATTGAGTGTTGATTATGAAAAATATGTATTTTATTTAGAAAATCTCAAGTATTAGGTTTGGCACCGAAATTGAATTTTTTAAAAATTAATATTATAATTGAAGTATTTGAGTGATATGCAAAGTATCTAGGGGTCAGTATTGAATATCGTGTACTGGTTAAAAGACTTGATCGCAATAGTGGCTAGGCCAACTGGATCTTTATTCCTTTAGAAACGCCGTCAACATAGTGACGAGGCTCGGGTCGCAGTAGAGGCTAGGGCAACTGGATCCATGCTTCCTTGGAAATGCCATTGACGTGGTGACGAAGCCGCGCTCCAAGGGGGGAGGCGATGCCTGGCATTAATATAAGTATATAGTTGAACTGTGAGTTGACTATGCTCTTGTGTGGAAGGGAATAATGATTGGAACGCTGGCTGTGATTGTGAATTATATGAAATTGATTGTGTTCCAATGGTTTAAGTTCTTATTACTACCTGTAATTGAGTGATATGAACTATACTAACATGCATGAACGAAATAAAATGAGGTAAGCCTTCTGTGCTGTGTGGCTAGACCATTCTTGCGCGTATTTTCTTTCTAATATGGATTCAGGAAGGGTGAACTTACTGAGACAATGTCTCACCTCGTTATTGGAAAATATTACAGGGCCGTAGATGGTAGGACCTCCAGAGAAAAATGGCATCCCAGTGTACATTATCGAGCATGTGTACAGTTTTCTTGACCTTGAAAGTTATTGGGTCTACGAGCTGATCAGATCCACCGTTTGGATTCAGGAGACCGTGGATGTCAAGGTACCACATAAGTTTAAGGCATGGTTCTGTTTTGGGGCTAATGGCTTTAGGATTGGTTCACTCGATAGTTTTGATATTATACTTGCTGTGATGAATGCCATTTTGGATGAAGTTGTAGCTGACATTTCTAATGGTGGAGTAGACAACCCATCATCTCCGGACCCAGTGCAGTCAAATGTGGAAGATATGGGATCAACAAACGAGTCCGACTAGTAGTCATAGGACTGTTCCTCTTTTTGGTGGATCGATCATTGTTGTGTAGATTGACCATTGTTGATGCACATAGTCTTTGACCCATTTTTAGATGTATGTAAATTCTAAAATAATTATATATGAAAGTATGTTGGTTTATTTTTGAATTGATTTTTCCTGTTGTCCTATCCTGTAAGTTTTGTCAAAAGTTTCTTAGTACGTTTCACATACACCTAATAAATGAATGGAGTTGGCGACACTACCTAAGAATGTCACATTTACATGACCATGGTGAATTATTCACGTGTCTCAAGGTTCGGGGAGTGACATCTCGATTAGGAGAAAAGTACACCTACATGCATCATAATCCTATTTCCCATAATTCTTTGAATATCAGCATTTCCCTGTATGTTAGTGTCAATCAATTTGTATATACTATATTGAGATTACATATCATTGGGACATTTCAACAAGTGTATATGCATGGTGTACATCACATCACGATCACAAGGCTCCAAAATTATCAAACTAAATTATTATGATACGTCTCATACCGCACTATAAAATTCTGTCTCATAATTAGGTCCCTCACTTTCAGTCGTTCATGCGTCTAAACTAATTTCAATTTATTGGCCCCAACCAACGCAACAAATAGCGGTCTTCCAGTGTAATCAGGCGTCATCTTACACCATCGAGCATGGCAACATCTATATCTAGACGGCATTCTGATTAGGAGCATCGGTCAAGTCTCTACTGCGACTAGCATCCGTTGACTTGGGGTATTCCCGAAGAAGCATCATCCAACCCTAGAGGTTTGTAACGGATATTTATATCATTTATGCATTTATCAAACTTCATAATTCATAATCAGTTGTATAATTCAATCATGTTACCACACATAAAAATTTATGCAAACAAAGTATTATAATTAATTACAAACTCTACTGGCCCTAACCGACAGACACAATATATTTGCACGTCTTTGGTTTTTACTTCAAAAATCTAATCAATTGACTTTAGAAAATTCCAAAATTTGAACATGTTAAAGAGAACATGTAAACAAACATTTTTCATGAAGATATCTAAATCCAAATCCTTCTAGATTCGATTCAGTAAATCGCTCAATCAAGTGCCAAAACCGAGTCTATTTTCAGAAAGTCAGTTTTCCAAAATTAGTTTGGTTCAAGGCCCAAAACATGTCCGTTTAATCTGAAATTTGAGTATGTTAAACTAGAGGATGTGACAACCAACTTTTGTGAAGAAAATATTTTAAAATGAGAACTCCAAGAGTTGATAAAAATCCTTAGAATCCTAAAAGGTCACTAGTTCCAGCGTAAATTGAATTTCTTTTTGAAAATAGCGGAGTGGATATCTCCCACTTCTAAGCCCCTAAAAATCTTGATAAAAATATATGCAGTAGCTTAAGATGTCTAAAAAATTATTCTAGAAGACGTCTATTTCCAATTCACAATCAATCTCGACCTAAAAAATTTACAAATAGCAAGCGTCCAGGAACCAATTCTAAAGAACTGCCATTATTTTGAACCAAATTATCCTCAACGGTGCAAACCTCCTTACTTTGACTAATATTAACCCATTCTAATACTAATCTAACTACTATATATTATCAATAATTCCTATTTAAGCTAACCTAGACCATCCTTAAGTTTAACTAATTCGTTAAGCAAGAGTAATCAATCCCTAATCAAGAGTTAAGAATTTAACTTACCTAATTAGAAATCCAAGGCCATTAGTGTTGGCTTAGCAATATCAGCCAAGCTATGATCTTTGAGGATGTTGGAGTGGCTACAGTCAACTTGAAACAGGGTTGAGAAGCCCTCGACTCATGACTAAGAGGGCTTGCCCTCTGCCGATGAAAGTCGAGTAGTGAAGGAGTTGCAACCACAAGGGCGCGGTTGTGACATGACGGCGTTGGCTCGGTTGCTGGCGGGTTGCTTCGAATCTGCTTGTGTTTTGATAGCTAAACAGCAACACAGGTGGAGGTTTTAGGCTCTTCGATGATAATGATGAGCTGAAATGGAGGAAGGGTGAGCTGATGTGTTGTGATAGCACTAGTGGATAGAGCTGTAGAGTTTCTGACACAAGGAAGCTAGAGTGACACCGATCTTGGTGAGTCATAGGCTTGCTGGTGGGGGTGACTGATCAGCAAACAAGGGCCAAAGTAGTGAAAAGCGAAACATAAATGGTAGTTCGGGTCATGGATGGTTACTACTCCAACTTTGGCAACACCAAAACAAAGCTTCCTTTATTTTTTAGTTGTTTTGTCGCTTAAGGTGAAGCCAAAACAAGAGACTGAAGTAGGGGACTGAAGCGTGCGAAGAAGAAGAAGATAAGGCTTTTATGGTTGGAAAAGAAAAAGAAAAGAGAAGAAGGAAAATAAGAAAGAAAGAGAGGCATACGCACGACAATAAGGAGGGGGAATACGTGTGGAAGAGGGGAGAGAGAGAGGAGAAAAAGGACTATGGAGGGTCCCTTCTCTATTTTCCACAACCTTTTGCTGCTTCTTTTTCATGGAATTCATGTTCCCAACACTTTAAGGGACTTACCATCCTTGGATGAACTTCTCCCATTTAAATTAAACCTAAATGAAAGTGAAATGGTGGTGGAATCCCTCGTAATGTGCAAGCATCCAAATTTGCAACCATTTCCAATAATTTTCTCCTTTTTCCATTTCATTATTTCATAGCCTTAATTAGTAAGGATGGGGTCTTATTTAAATCATCATAATTCCATCTCCAAAGGTTCCACATTAAAAGCCAAAAATCTATTTAAAATATGGTATTGCTCTTATTCCTTTAATTTGCTACATTTGCAATTTTTCATTAATAATTTCCGTTATCAATAAAGTTTGGAAAGATGTAACAATATCCGTATGATTAATTGTGACGCATGAAAGTTCTCAATTTTCGAAATCGCCGTTATTTCCTCGGTTAATTTCAATCAAATGTGATTTTAGCACGACCTAAATTATCGGGTAGTTTTTGGGGATTTTTGGTGCAATTGACTCATGGTTAATTATCTTCGAGCCACCATGTATATCTTCAACTCATTGGCAGCTCTCAGTTGTTGTAAAAATCTCAAGATTTTAATTACGGACACAGGATATCAAAACGACAGAAAAATCGGTTTAGTGCCAATCGACGGGGATTTTATAGTTATATGGAATCACCCATGTCTAATTATGTACCTCAATCGAATCGATATATTTCCGATCTCTGATAGATTTTCGATTGTGTTGCAACGACCCTTGCAAAGTAACACAGTCAAGCAGTCGATTCCTAGTTGAATTATCAAGCATGTTGCATTAAAATCCCTTAATGATTTCCCCAACTCATCTAGTTATTTTATGAGTAATTGGCTTAGTGAATAGCATTATAAATACGTCGATGGAAAACTCAATTTATTCAATTGAAAATAAAAGTAGAAAATTATATTGTCACGTTCTTGGAGGGGTACTTAGTGTTGACGTCGCCAACCTCAAAGACCAAGTTCTTGCTGCGGGGGTGAGTGTCATTTGATAGCGGTGTCAAGGGCAAGTGGCGTTGATGACGGGCAAAGGCAAAGAATGGGAGAGACTTAAAGGTACATCAGCAGCGACTAGCATCGAGCGGCAAGGGTTAGGGCAAGCGGCGTTGGCGATTGGCGTCCAGCGGCATCTGACGAGGGCCAACGGCATCTAGCAACAATGTTGAGGGCAAGCGGTGTTGGCGACGGGTAGAGGCAAAGAACATGAGAGACTCAAATGTACATTAGTAGCAAATGGCGTTGAGTGACATTAGCAATTGGCGTCGAGTGGCGTTGGCGACTAGCATCCTACGGCGTTCAACGAGGGCAAGCGGCGTCTAGTGGCAACATTAGTGAAGTGAGAAATGAATGAAGAGAAATTGTAAACATTGAACCGGCGTTGAGAGATTTGGGGCTTCTTTTGGACTTTGGAGCCCTAATCGGTTCCATGATTAGTTCCAGTTCTGGTTCCAAAACCGAAAACAGGAACTCGAACCGATCCTTTTAGAACTGAGAATTGAATTGGACCCTTCGATTTGGTTTTCCATTCCTAGTTCTATTTGGGAACCGCGCTCACCCCTAGATTTGACAACGGGACTAAAGGTATCATTGTAATCAATCACGGGAGGTTGGTGGAAGCCTTGGCAACTAGACATGTTTTATAGCACTTAATACTATCATTAGGTTGATGTTTAATCTGGAAAATCCACCTACAACTAACAACATTACTAGAATTTGTGTTAGGAGTGAGTTCTCATGTTCCATTGCATAGCAATGCATTGAAATCCCTGGAGATGGTGTGTCCCACAAGGTTTGAGTAACGTATGTTGGTTCGATGATATCGAGTAGAGAGAGTTTAGTGGTGTGATCAATTTGTTTAGGTTTGAATATGTTATTCCTGGATCATGTAATTATTGGATGGGGGCGGGTTATGGTTGATGGAGGTAGTGGTAAGGTCGATTGTAGTGATGTATTAGATGATTGAAGGAGATGGATCCAATGGAGTGGGGTTTATGGTAGACAGTGGTATGTCATTTTTGGTTGAATTAATATGGGTTTTAGGTAAGGGGGTGGGTAGGTTGAGTGGTAGTTGAGGTAGTGATTCGAGCTGAGGATGGTAGTTGGTGGCATCGGTGTTGCGAAATAGAGATATAGATATTGTGTCGGGAGTAGGCAGCAAGTTAGCAATAATTGTAGAAGCTTGTGGGGTCATCGATGTTAGGCCAAGAGACATCGTTTGTTGATCAGTGACTAGGAGTTGAATTAATGTTGGATTCGTAGATGATAATAGGTTTTGAGGTGAGGAGTTTGTTATAACATATATAATATGTTTGTGGAACACAACGTGACAAGAAATATAAACATATTTGGCTTGGAGTTCACAACATTTGTATGCACTTTAGGAGAATGAATATTCAAGGAATATACATGGATGAGATCATTTATCAAACTCGTTTTTGGGCATATAGATTGAGTCACGGATAGTATAAGGGTGCGTTTGGTAACGATTCGTAAATGATTATTTCGATTCGCTCCCTAACCGATTATAAGTAAAAAAAACGCGATTCCGATTCTAGAATAGGAAAAGAATAAACGTGACAGAACTATATAAAATTTATATTGATTATTTAAAATAAATTTGATATTGAATTTTCATAAACCATTCACTGATTAATTATAACCGATTATAAAGGGTAAAAAAAAAAATGCGTTTGGTAACAAATAAAATTTCGATTCTAGAATAGGAAAAGAATAATTAATTTTTTTGATCATAAAAAACTAAATGTTTGCGGCACATTTACCATCTTTCAATTCTTCCCGGCACAAGAATGAAGTGCACATTTGGTAGCCTTTAACTATATAAAATTTATATTCCAATTCTTTTTTAATTACCTTTTTAGATTAAAATAAATTTGATATTGAATTTTCATAAACCATTCACTGATTAATTATATTTTTATACTAAGTAATAAAAATATTAACTAATCAATTTTTATTATATAGTAAATAATAAACCATAGTATAAACTATACTAATATCCCTACAATATGTAATAAATAAAAATACTAAATTATAACATAAAATTAAATATGTATTATATATACAACAAATATATATTTCATACTAGGAAGAAATAAAAATAAAATATAGAAATAATTTTTTTATTCGGCACTTTTGATTCTCTTTTTTGATTCTCGGACGGAGAATCATATTTTTCGATTCTGAATTCTTGTCCAAAACCGATTCGGAAGTAAATTTGTTCCGAGTAATCGTTTTGGACAAAAGATTTACCAAACGCGATTCTGTTCCCAAACTGATTCTGGGAACAAAAAATCAAAATCAGACACTGTTTGGATGGTTGCCAAACAGGGCCTAAGCATTTGAAAATTCAAAGATTAAGACAGTTCGACTTTTGATTGAAAAGTTTTGATATGTAGATTTATATTGAAAGATTATGATAGATAGTCGATTAATGAGATATGTAGCGATTTAAAATGCATAGGACCAAAAAGTGCTTGGAAGAGATGCATTGTGGAGTAAAGTTAAGCTTGTTTCTACAACATGACGATGTCACCATTTGGTATTATTGTTGTGCTGCGAAGTGTGAGGAGGAGTGGTGAAGTAAAAAATACCGTGTATGTTGAAAAATGTTTTGAATTTTAGACACTCACCCCCGCCATTGGAGTGGACAGAGATAATAGGATATTAAAATTGTTTTTTGAGAATTGGTTTAAAAACACTAAAAATTGGCATAAACATCTAGCTTTTTTTTTTCTTACATAGGATAAAACCATATGTATTTTGCAAAATGATTGACAAATGAAATGTAATATTTGAAACCATCAACCAAGGTATTTGGAGCAAAACCTCCAAACACTGGTGTATAAGAGTTTTAGTGGATATTGACTTGAGAGAGTGGAAACATTAAATAGTAAATGATTATTATTTTTGCATCGGCACAAATCACAAAATGATTTGGAAATGGATATAGTCTTAGGACTTACGGGTAATGAAAATATCCTAACTACATAATTTTGAATGGAGAGAGGAGGATGTCCCAAACGTTGATGCCAATTGCAGTGGTACGCTTATCTCCTCTGAAAGCCATAGGTTAGTCTTTGTGTGGTCATAGAGAGAGTGGCATCCAATGGACTCCATGCTTATGCTCATGCTTATGCTTGCCGTGCAATAACGTCACTCCCATTTGAAGATCCTTCACCAAAAGTAACTTGACAAAAAATTCAATAGAGGTATTATTTTGGGCACACAATTTAGAGGTGGAAATTAAATTTTGAGTAAGAGACGGTGTACAAATTGTGTTGGGCAAAACAAAGTTGTCATCGGGAGACTCAAGTTTTGTCATCCTAACATGCGAAATACTCAAACATTTCCTATTAACAATAACAATCTCATCCAGTCCTTCATATTCAAAGTGAAGAGATTAGTTTGCTAAGTCGTTGGTAACATGATGGGACATTCCTAAATCAACAAGTCATTGCATGATTGAGCTTGTGGCGATTATGTGGTGTACAACAAGTTTAGCATTTGGACGGCCTCGGATATGGTAGCAAGTCTTGGTCGTGTGGCCGTATTTTCGTAAAATTGACATAGAAGCCGAGTCATGAGATTGAGATGGGTTGTCCCGTTAGGTGGGTTTTTTTACCAAGTGTTGACTGCTAGGGTTGTTGCAAGTACCATAAGAAGCACCACGTCCATTTTGGGCACCGTTCTAGTGAGCAGCGAACAGACTAGAGCGTGATTTGAAAATATATTAAATTATGATAGAAATGAATTATGTTGCTTTTTCTTCATGCTTAAGATAAGTTTCATAAGTGGCAAGGTTATTGTGTAATTCCTCAAATGAAATAGGATTTTCTCTAGTGCAAATAGCAAATTCTTTAAATTTAAGACTAATTCCATGTAAGGCATGAATAACAATATCAATATCTTGAAGGGGTGCATCAATAATAGAGAGTTTGTTGGCAATACCCTTTAATCCTTGAAGATATTCAGAAACTGATCTCGATTGACACTGGATTGTAAACAACCGGTCTTTGAGAAACATTATCCAAGAACGGGACTTGTTGGCATAAAGGTTGGTGAGCTTTTTCATTACCTCTTGAGAGGTTTCATTGAATGTAATTAGTAGCAAAATGGATTTAGAAACTAAGTTGAAAATGGTGAATAACAGTAGCTAGTTTTGGTGGATCCATAATGTGCATGTTGCATTTGGCTGATTTGGATGAATCAAGTGGTAAATAAAGGTGTGTGTTGTCAACAAATTGGATTAGATGATGCTTGATTAAAATAGCTTGAAGTTGTGCTTGCCAAGAGGGAAAGTTGCCAGTTGTGAGCTTCATAGGAAGTTGGACAATGTTGCCAATGGTGATGAGACCACTGTTGCCGATGGTGATGACACCGATTGTAGAGGAGTTGGTGTTATCACTAGTTAAACTCATGATAACTGCTTCTTCGGCATCAGAGGAGATAAGTGACTCGATAATTTGTGGAATCAAATGCTTAGTTGATTGAAGAAACTCCGATACCATATAAAGTTTAGGAGAATTGAGAGAATTAGGAGAAAAAGATTTGTTGCAACTAATATATTTTTCATGAATTGAGTACACATATTTATACAAGAGATTATAAGCCATTAGAATTAATCAAATTGAATTTACAATCCCTTAATCTTAGCACTTGCTTGTTAAGTGAACATAGTTCGGTTCATGGATGGGTCCATGGAACTAATTGAAATGTCCCCAACAAATTCATGTGGTTCATCTATCTAAAGAGCAGTTCACCTTCCTTTTCCATGATTTATTTGTGTATGTTTTTAATTTTTATAGCTTTTCTAGCAAGGCTGGCTTTGGAATGAGTCTATTCTAAATTTTGGGTTCTCTGGGTCATCCAAGACACCTTCTCAATGTCCAATATAGAATGCATCCTGCGATAAGTTTTCTAACATTAACCTCTTACAAAAATCAAATTTGAAATGGGCTGAATGGTACCAAAAAAAGTCACAAAAAATGTCATTTGCCAAGACTGATGCTTGGCCCCTACTCGTTCATAAATATTTCTAATGGATGTGAAGAAGTTGGAGATGATTAGCTAGCCTTAGAAACTATGTTGAGGTAGGAGTTGTCTCGGCAATTTTGAAGAATCTATGTGGAAGGTGTGAGATGTGAGAGGAGGGACGAAAAGAGACTAAGAGGAAACTAGAGCTTTGATATCATAAAATTATATATATATATATATATATTATCGGTTCAGTTTGAATGAGTGATTCCACACTTAGAATTGGAAACTAAATCAGTATTCACTGGTTCCAATTAAATTTGGGAACTGTTAATTTTAGGCCAGTTTAATTTGGCTCCACGTGGTGTGGGCGATTTTTTATTTTTATTTTTTTGTGCACCCCCAAGCGAAATGACTTTGTTTCACTTGATCTTGCAAGAAAGGTAATTGGCGAGACCTGTTCTTCAAAACGTGTTAGCCTGATGTTAATGGATTGGGAAACTTTACCTCGCCACACTCATTTCTCACCATCCTTGTCACGTTCCTGGCATCCTCGTTCTCCTAAATGCACAACCTCCAAAGTGTAGACTACAAAAGAACATGTGCAATTATTGAGCCACGGACCATAATTTTCTCGTTGGATAACAATATTATCAGGGAAATTTTCTCTATTGTAAAAAATGGAAAACAAGCTAGAACAACATTCTATGAGAAAGCTTGTCATCTACTAAAATATGAAATTTCTTGCTGGTTGTGCAAAGGAATTAGGGATCGCCCATAATCGATCCTTGTTTTGGGTTTGGAATCATTGACCCGGATGAGGTCGGTATAAATTTAACTTTTAGTAAAAAAATTAATTAAAGAATTTAAGAAAAATAAATTTCCTTAAATTCCTAATCTGAAGCTCAATATATATTAATTGAGTGCTCATCTCGTTCCATTCTTACCTTGTCCGAGCTATCTCTTTGTTCCTCACTCATGGCCTTGACCCTCAAGAGCTCAATACTTAACGCCCATCAACTCATAGTCTTAAAAATAAAAAAACAAAAAAAAAACTCATAGTCTTAGCTTTTAATTTTCAATATGAGCCAAATCTTTTTACTGATATTATAATTAAGAATGGTGAAGTTCTTTATTTTTTTTCCTTTACTTTGACTTGTTGGAAAAATTTCACCAGGTGCGGGAAGCTTAGAACTAGTTCCATGGACCCACCCAAACCAATCCTCGGGTAGTTTTCAATTCTAAGATGGAAACCGCCACCTGACCATGCTCACCCCTAACTATACTATTCTTTTTTCTTCTCTTAATTGAAGAAATAATTGGAAAATAAAACAGCAACTATAAAAATGAGTAATAACCCTCGGTAGAGACCAGTACAATTCAATTCAACATTTTGTTTGTTCGGATTTAATTGTGTCGTAGCTCTATAATTTTTATTAGGTTTATCATTGGATGAACTGCATTGCTTATATTGACCTTAGAAACCATCACATTGTAAAAATTGGACAGGTGG
Organism: Eucalyptus sideroxylon; assembly: GCA_014182405.2. NCBI lineage: Eukaryota > Viridiplantae > Streptophyta > Magnoliopsida > Myrtales > Myrtaceae > Eucalyptus > Eucalyptus sideroxylon. The sequence continues at coordinate 31,594,272 of CM024555.2, read as the reverse complement.
GAACGATTGAGTCTCTCCCATACATGGCCACCAAAAAAAAAAAATTGATTAAAAAAAATTGGTTAAAAAATAACAAAAGGGAAATAACGACATGGAGGCGCCATATGAAATTGGCCGTATGGATAAGGGGCGGACTCGCGCTTAAAATCCATCTCTCCGTCTCTCTTCCCCTCCTGCTCCTCCGTCGAAGCCGCGACGATGGCGATTGCGGCCGCCGGCTGCTACTTCTCCTCCCTCTCCTCCGCCGTCACCTACCGCGGCTCCCTCCTCCCCGGCCTCGGCCGCCTCGCTTCCACCGCGCCGCGCGACTCGCCTTTCCCCCTCAGCTTGAAGTCCGAGCACAAGCGACCTCCGAAGAAGGATTCCTCCTCCTCGCCGCCGCCGCCGCCGAGCAGGGACAAGGTACTTCGCCGCGCGCGCTCTCTCTTTCGGCTGTCGAGTCGTCGAAGCGTGCGCAGCACGTGCTCGCTGCAGAACTATCTGGAAGTAAAACTTGTCTGCTGTTTATAGTCTGTCGAAGTGCTGAGTGCAAGTTCCTAGCTTTGGTAGCTGGTTAGGGCATCGCGGATGATGTGCATAGTTCACATTTTGATTTTCTGTTCTGCCGTGAATCTCATGATCTAAGATACTCAGACATATGCCTGTTGATGGATTGCCGATGATTGCACATTGTTCGATCTTTGTGTGATGGCCTTGCCGATGGCAACAAAGTTCGATTTTTTTTTTTCGCTAGGGGAGCTCCGAAGACGCGAATGTGCACATTAGCGATTAAAGATGTTTCTGCTTTGGGTTTCTGTATTGTCTGAACTTTGTTGCTGTGATCGGACTTGGGGGTGTTCTTATTTCTCTCTTGATTCGGTTTGCCATATTTAGGGGAAACCTATTTCTCAGAAAAAGTATCCTGGAAGATCAAAAGATGAAAGGCCTTATCCATTTGTTGATGGTGATAGGAATAGAGGATCTGCAGGGCGATCTGAATCTACGGGTTTCGGTTTGTCTGGCCTCCAAAGAAAAGAAAAGAGGGGTTTCAATTTCACTGAGCAGCCGGTATCTCTCGTGATATCTCAACTGATATTTTAGATGTTTGGACTTTATATCTCCTTGGATTTTACTGTTATGGTGATATGATATTGTTGTGCCCTATGACAGTCACGAACTGAACCTGGGAAGTTCCAAGATGCAGCTTCTCTCAATGCTGTCGTTAAGGTAGACTATGTGTTGCACCTTAATTTAACATCTTTGTTTTTCTCCCAAAAACTTAATGTTAATTGGTAGAATCACCTATTTTAATTTCTCTATTGAGCTCATCATTAATCTTTTACATGCATCAACTGGAATTTGTTGCTGCATGTCTGAGTAACAAGTATGTTTATTTGAATATTTCAAGCTTTTGTTGTCCCTATCATATTTTGTCAATGAAATTGTTATATGATTATATCTAGATGTTTCATTTAAAAAAGATGAAGATAATGATACTCGAGGATCCTTTTTAAGTTGACAATTGCTGTGTAATTTTTTAGTGTTTGATCTCCCTTTATGTATATCAGGTGTATTGCACTCATACGGAACCCGATTATTCTCTTCCCTGGCAAAAGCAAAGACAATATACAAGTACTGGAAGGCAGGTCTTCTTGCAATAGTTCTCCCATTCTGTATTATTTGTCGGCAATTGCTCTTTCTATATGCAAAAGTCAAACTTCTGGTGACTTGACTATTCACTCCTAATCTTGCTCCAGTGCTTTTATGATTGGTGATGGAAAGCTCTTGACTAATGCACATTGTGTGGACCATTATACACAGGTAATCTACTTATTTGTCATGCCAGAAGTTTATTTATTGTTTAATAGATATCCATGGTTATTTGAGTTTGCTTTAGTTGTTTCTCTGGCAAACTAGCTTCTCCAGGCTATACAATTAGATACCAGACAACATTTTGCAGATCTAGAAAATGATTCCTGATTGTTCTTGGAAAAGAATTTCTGAACGTTGCAATGGTATATTGGTTATGGCATTCAATACTGTAGGACATCTTCTTTTCACGTGGTAATCGCCTTGGACCTCGAACTTCTGTGGTTTTGTGATAGGTATCATTAATTATATGTTGTGCTCCATTCAAATCTTTGCATTTCTTTGAAAGCTATCAATGCTTCTTTCAATAGGTTTTGGCCGTTCATACTTGCCTACATCCCCAATTTAGATACTTCCAGTAATATATGGCATTGGATGAATTTTTACTCTTTTCCTTGTTCATGGTGAATGTCTGTCTTGACATCTCTTCTGGTCTTCTTTTGTACGACCATCGACCTTCTTCCCCTCCCTCTCTTGCTCTGTTTATTTCTATAGCCATGAAAGACTTTATTAATATGCATTTTCGGTATTCTATTTACCTATAATCTGAGATGAAATTTACCATGTTTCAGCACAGTTTCTTGGCAATATAAATTGATGCCAACTACTAAATGCATTGATTGAAATCTCAACCAACCATGTGTTTTTGGATATTTGTCATGATTGCCAGGTGGTGATCCTTTTTTATGCTTGACACTGAGCATACATGTGAAAAATGTTTGAGTGGGACTTTTATCAGATAGTACGCTTATGAAAGATAATTGATGGCCTGCGTACTGCTATCAACCAATGAAGATGATGGAAAGATAGTAGTTAGTCATGTTTTGCCTGGTGTTGATGTTCTTGAATGGGTTCAAGATGGATTGGGAATAGGCATCTGGGTGGCCGTAGTTCCTATGGCAATAAAGGGTTGGTTGTGAGCAATGATGGTGAGTGATGATACAACAAAGTATAGGAAATGGAGGAATAACAATAGAAATTAAGAAGAATATGAGAAGAAACATGTGTTTCTCGTAAAGCTTTTGGTATCAATTGTTCATCAACCAGATACCAAAAAGAAAATGCCATGACTGATTTTTCCCTTTTGCCAAATCAAAGAAATGGGGTATGCATTTTCTGAGAAGCACTTCCCTGTAAAACAGATACAGACTCTGGAGTAATCTGGAAGTATAATTGTGTAGACTAATCTTCTCTTTTGATTCATTATATGCTGGCCCCACAATTTCCTTGTGTTTATGTTGTTATCTTACGCAAATTTCTCTTCATTTCTTTCTTATTCTTTCTTAAAATTGTGACTGAAACTACCAAACTAGCCAAAAATCTTAAACATCCTTGGTAATCTCCATCTGTCTTTTCTTGTGGGACAGGAGTTATCTTTTTATCTGCCTAGGCATCCTTAGAATTTTGAACTGCCCTGGATATGATTTGTAGAAAAATTTGTAAGACCAAACATATTCTGTTACATTTGTTCATTGATGTTTTCAATTGCAGGTCAAAGTAAAGAGAAGAGGCGATGATACCAAATACGTGGCTAAGGTATTTCACTGGTTCAGTAATCAAGTGATGCATTGTGATATCTGTTTTCTTTTCAAGTAAAGTATTATTTGGCCAATTATTCCATGTATACAGCATTTTTTTACTGTTGTGTGGATATTACTGAATGTCAACTAGAAGTACTGCTGGAGACAAACTTGTCTTAAAAAGGTGTTTAAAGACACAGGTTGATAGATGATTCCTCACAACGAGTGGGAATATAAAGTAAGGTAGCATGTAAAATATTAGAAAATCAAAAATACACTGAGCAGCCAGCCACTCCTCAGAAAAAGACGGAGACAATTTGTTTTGTCCAAACAAGTCTCAGAGAACCGTAACCTACTGAGAGATGTAAATTCTTTTTGAAGCATTGATAGTCCATAGCAAGCTCTTCTGGCTAAGATCCACTTTTCACTTTGTAAACTTCCTATCTAAGTTGCATTATTTATGTGGAAAAGATTTCAGAATATTTGATTGATCTCTATAAGGAGGCTCAATTTATTAATTGGTTATTCTGTTTGTAAACCTGATTTCACCTGTGGAAAGCATATTTGAGCCTCTTAACCAGAAGATCTTGCTGCTGTTGCAGACATGTTGGACAATCACAGTTTAGGTTAGAAGATATCAGCCACAATTAATGTTTCTCCCTTACATTTGCTGATAATATGAACTATTTTTCTTTTACCATGTGCCAAAGAGAGCCAAAGAATTACTAAACATTCTCATGTGTTTGCTTCCATGAGAAACAAAACAAATTCTTCACGATTACTGATTTTCTGTTATGTTCATATATATGCAAGATATTACCGACCTACATATCTGACCATGGGATAATGTCTTCTTTCATTTAGCAAGGCTGTAAATTGTGTCATGTAGATGAATCATTGTTTATCGACCTGTTTATGCTGGTACATGAAAAATGATCTGATATGTATGGATAGTGCCTTAGTGCGTGTGTTCATTTACCATTTTGGTTTTCCCCCCAAAACAGCTAGATGGTGATTCTCCTTTATTTTTTCTCTGTAATATGGAGCTAGTGTCCAATTATCTCTGTTGCCTTCTCTACCTTTTTCCTTCTATAGGCACATACATGTCCCTTTGCATCATTAGTGAGAAATGAAAGCTGAATATGAAGAACCAATCAAGTTCTCAGTTCCAAATTTGCAGTCTCGGATGTAACAATCCCATGCCTCAGCTTCTTCTTTCTGGTTGAATGGACAGGTTTTGGCTAAAGGCATCGATTGTGATATAGCTTTGCTTTCTGTAGAGAGTGAGGGATTTTGGAAAGGAGCAGAACCACTGCAATTGGGACGCTTACCACAGCTCCAGGTAGGACTTATTTGGTTGTGAAACAACTAGCTCTCTGTTTCACTTCATAGAAGTTGTTTCAAATTCTATGAAGCTTTCTTTCTGGTTCTTCCATCCCTAGCAAGAGTTTTTGACGATCTTGAAATTTGGCTTTTTAATATTATCTTTGCATGGAGATATCTCCTAAAATAGACTAATCTATTATCATAAAGATGATGGGTTAGTGCAGATTAATGTTTTGCCCAAGTGTTAGATATCTTTCTTGCATTATCATCTTGTAATTTTCTTAAAAAAATTTTCTTTGTCTGAGTTATTCTCTTATTTCGCAAGAAGCAGCATCACTATTTGGGAGATGCATCTGACTATCTACCTTTACACCATGGCTTTTGGCAAAATGCCTCGGTACATGGAATCATAAATACAGAACTTGGTCCAGCAAAGTGGTTCATAAACTAAATTAATGATATACAGAGAAAATGTTAAGGGAAGTCTAAGATCCAGGATAAAGCTTTGTGGTCTTGCAAAGGAACTGTGAAGGACAATTTGGAAGTTCTACATCTTTTATTGTTTTCTGACTTTGAAATTTTAATAGATATTGGTTTTTTTTTTTTTTTTTTTTTTTTTTTTTTTAAGGTAATAGAAATTGGATTGATGTGTCACTGAAGACTCTCATAATTAACAGGAAAGTGAATTTTCGCGATGGTTGAACGACATTAGTCTACTGCACTTTGGCAATAAACATTTTGTCTTGTTCAATCAGCTCTACATTGATGTTTGCAACACTAGAGATTGTCTGTTGTCATTCTGCAGATTTGTGATTGTTTGTGTGAAATTTTGTGAGACTATTGCGAATTATTTGAAAAACTTATGTAGTTGAATAAATGCGGGTTTAACGTTTCAATACTCTTTAATACTCCCCTCAAGCATAGACCGGATTTTGATCTAAGATTGAAGTGGAGAAACATATGCTCAAGTCTCTAGCTTTGATACCATGTAAAATTTTGTGGGACCTTTGCAACTGTATAAAAAATTTAAGCGGTTAGATGGATTTTATTTTAAATATTCTAAGAGTTTGAACGAGCTTAAAGTCAATGTAGCACCATTTCATGACTCATCAACTCTCAATTTCCTTTACTCTCATCTTGTGGGTAAACTTTTCATATTTAGCTGTTCCTTATTGGACAGGATGCTGTCACTGTTGTCGGATATCCACTTGGAGGAGATACCATTTCCGTAACAAAAGGGGTTGTATCACGTATAGAGGTTCGACATTCACATTTAACTGTATTATTTTCTGATAAGTAATGAACATGGCTTTTATTCTTCGAAGACCCATATGACAAGTGTTCACTAAATGTTCTAATGTCTGCCTTTTATTGTGCAAAACTAGTTTGCTGGGGAGTCTTGTACCTCTATAGATGTGAATGTCTTCTTGTCCTTTGTTTGTTGATGCTTTGGTTTGATGGTGACAATGGAATGATTCACGGTTTACATAATCAATGCCTCTCAAAATATGGTGTTAATTTTTTGCCTATAGCTCGAGACTTTTTGTGAAGGATTTGCCTAAAGCTAGAAAATTACAATCATGTATTACTAGAGCAAGGGCTTTATCCTTGTAGTTTCACTCAGAGTGAGAGCAGCAAAATTTCTTGACTTTTGTTTTCTCTATGAAATCTTTTGGAGGTTTAATGTAGCATTTCTGTTGTTCCTTTAAAATGTAAATGCTAACAGTCGGGAAACTCTGAAAATTGGAAGATTTTGACCGTGTAAGATCTTCTGGTCTTGCCCTTCATGATGGGCAATGGGGCTGACACTTAATTTCAGATTAGCGTCAGCTTTTGACATTCATCCTTTACTGCATATTTTGCATTGCTTCATCAACTATAGGATGATATATTCACATTCGAAGTGGTCTTTTTGCATTATTTTGGTGGATTGATAGAGTGGTAAAATATAATCTTGTAGTCACCTCCCGGTGTTGCTCTTCTTTTTTTTTTTTTTTTTTTGGTAAATTAAGTAAAATATAAATGGGGAAGACCAAAAAGTACAAAACGAACCGGCTTCAGAAACTTGCACTGAAGATGAACATGCTCATTTTGAATGGAAGGAAGCCAAGAAAGAGCCCAAGCGGCAAGAGCAATAAAAGAAAAGAAAGAGACCCAAATGGCATGAACAACCGCCGGACAAGCACGACACGACGACCAACATCGGTTGGTCTAGATATGGCTAGTCACCCGAGAAGGAAACACGCGGAGCAAAGATACTCGGATCCATGTCTTAGCTACGCTGTAGTCTCCTATTCCTAAAGGAATCTTCCACATTCTTGAAAGAGAGTGCCTTATCTTTGACCACTTTAAGGAGATGATTCTTCATGGCCGGAATAGAAAGCGGCTTGTCTTTGAAGAGAATATTGTTCCTATTCCTCCAAATGATATGACGGAGAGCGCCAAAAGAAAACCGCGCCATGCTTTTGGAGAAGTCCTTGCCCACAAGAAAGGTTGTGGCCCAAAGGAGATTTTCATCCCAAGACCGGTTTCGCCACGGGAGGTTACATCTGGTTGCCCAAAAGAAAGTCAAACGAGCTGTGACCCGACACTAAAAAAATAGAGGGTCAATAGAGTCAGGCACCTCCTCACAGAAGGGGCAAAAAGAAGTATCAATCCTGCCATAAGAGAGGAGGAAAGCTTGGGTGGGAAGCCTATGCTTGGCAACAAGCCAAAGGTGAAATTGATACCTGGGTGTAATGGCATTGTTCCAAATGAAATAATGCCATAAAACTCGGGGCTTCTTCCTCCTAAAGGCCTCCCACGCCGTGGCCACCGTGAACCCCGCCGGATTATCTTTCCAGCAAAAGCAAACTTGGTTAAGAGAGAGGGAGGGGAGGGGAATCTCCCATGACTCCAACACTGACCTTAAAGCTTGCCCATCCTTCGCATAGAGGTCTGCAACTGAAGCCTCTCTAGAAAGGCCAGAGTTATAGATAAACACATCTGAGAAAACCAAATTCAACAGCCCCTAGTATGCCAGTTATCAAACCAAAGTGACGTAGAATGGCCATCCCCAATTCTCCACCAGAAACTGAGCCAGACTTCTGCTCTGAGTTGTAAAATTTTCTTCCAGGCCCAAAAGCAAGAGGTCAGCCTCTTAACCACCCAAAAGTTCTTCCTTTTAAGGAACGTGGAGTGGATTCACTTGCACCAAAGCGACTCCTTATCCGTGAACAAAGTCCAGATGTGCTTCACCATAGAAGCCTTGTTGCAATCACGCAATCTCTGGATCCCCAGACCCCCCCTCCTCTTTGTATAGGGGAAAATATGTATATATCATTTTCATTTCAAATATATGAGGCTAGCTTGTGTATGATTGCTAAATGGTCTGAGAGTGAACGTGTTGTCTGTTGGGGCCATAGCATTAGGAGGTTGATCAATTTGAAGAGTTTGACTACACATTCACTCTAGCTAATCTCTTGGATTTTCCATTGCATGTAGCACTCCAAACTAACTGCTCTATCTGACATGGTCTGTTCATGCTATAACATTGAAGCCTTTTTGTTATTGAGTTTGTCTGTGAAGTCCATATCTTAAGAATTAAGTATTTGTCATCAGGTAACATCTTATGCTCATGGATCCTCTGATTTGCTGGGAATACAAATTGATGCGGCAATTAATCCGGGTTGGTGGATCTTTTTCCTTTATGAATGTCTCTTCATGCATTTTCTAAGGGACAATTATCCTCATATTAAAATCCTTATTTTACCATAAATTTTGGCACTCATTTTTTGTACCGGCCTCTGCTCATATTTGGGAGATTGTAGGTAATAGTGGTGGACCCGCATTCAATGATCAAGGAGAGTGCATTGGGGTAGCATTCCAGGTAAATCTATGGCTTCTGGCAAAAATAGCTTCAGAGCTGTGGTGCTCTTATGTTGGCTAAGTCAATATGGAGCTCTTCTTGGATAACGTTCTTACAAAGCTTTTCTTTTAGGTTTACAGATCTGAAGAGGCTGAAAATATTGGTTATGTGATTCCAACGACAGTCGTTTCTCACTTTTTGAATGACTACGACCGAAACGGGAAATATACTGGTGAGGATTAAGTGGTCACAGTGCATGTTTCATGTTCTGTTGTCTTCTGTTCTTAACCTTGTATTTATCTGAATAAAAGACATAAGCAACTTAAAGGTTCCATAGACTTGAAGCTGTAGCTGTATGATTACGCAAATGGTTTTGATGCCCAACATAATCAGCACTGGAAATTATGGAGCTTTAATCTGCTTGAAAGCTTGTAACACACGATGCACAGTTTGCCACTTTGCTTACTAGTCTGATGATTATCACTGAGTTTCTTCCCCTGCAAAGCTTTTATAAGCTGGTTGAATTTATTGTTGGTTCTTAGGCTTCAGTGGCAGCTCCTTGGTAGAAATTAGAGATGATTGAAGTGTCACTATTAGTGGAGGTTCTGCCTTCTGATTATTGGGCATAGCTCGTTACTCCTTTCTTGCATGTCTTGAAGACCTTCTTTGTTGGTGTCATTTCTGCTTGCTATTTTTGTAGCAATTTGAATTTGTCAAATGGCCTGAATCTGCTAAATCGATGGAACAATATTCTTATTCATGAAGGTTTTCCTTGTCTTGGAGTCTTGCTGCAAAAGTTGGAAAATCCAGCTCTACGTGAATGTTTAAAAGTACAGTCCAACGAGGTACATCTCTCATTTACTTGCAGGAAGGCCTTCTCGGATCAAGTTGTGCAATTATTGATGGTTATTGGCATATCCATAGTTGCTGTTAATTCATTCATGTATCGTGCAGTGGTCAGATTATACCAGTCGGCATCTTTTGTATTTTAGACAGATACATCAGAGTGCATACCCAGCCCCAAATTATTTAGTTACTGGCAATTTACATGTGCACCACCTTGCTTTTTGACTGATATCACTATGCAATGGAGTGAAATGTCCATCATTTTGGGATAGATTCAGCATAATAAATTTCTTATCTGTCCTGATTATTGATGTTTAAGATGTGAGATTTGTAGCACGTGACATTTTCCCCATCTTTTGTGCAATAGTTATTAATTGAAAGGTAGCTTTACTTGGATAGATGATGCCTGTAACTTGAAAGCAATCTTTTTGTGAAGTGAAAGCTAGCCTTGTTCTATATACCTGTCACTGGTAGGCCAATGATGTACTTATCCGTTTATATATTGTGCTTTAATTAATTGGCATTTTGTAAACTTTTATGCAGTTTTATATTGATTTTCATACTAAAATCAGAGGAAATTGGTTTGCTTAGAAACTGAAAAACATATTTTTATTCACATGTAGCCATCCTGTCATGTTTTAATTTTCTGAAAACCATCACTTGCTGCATCAATATTGTATCTGTCAAGAGCATCTGAGACTACAGAAAATACCAGAGTTCTGGTTCACTCTGCCTTTTATCTGCAAATTGCTGCATGTCATGAATAAGAGTAAATGCAGCATCCTTAGTGCTACTTTCCCCTTCTTTCATGTTCATGTGGATTCAAGAGCTTGCACCTGCTTTTAGTGTTGCTACACACCATCCTCACAAGAATTGCACATGTGCAGGGGGTGTTGGTGCGAAGAGTGGAACCAACATCTGATGCAAATAATGTTTTAAAAGAGGTATTCTTCTGACTCGAGGAGTACTTTTGACACAGTAAACATCGATTGCTTTCTCAAACATCAAAAGTTAGAGCTCCATGTAAGGAGCTTTACCGGAAATAAATTTTTGTTTAGGCAACTTAAATGAACCTTCAAATTGGTTTTGGTATCAATAGTTGTGCTATTAATGTTTCATTCTGTCAATTTTTCCCCTGCGTCATACGCATGGATTGCCTAAATAGGTTCACTAGGCCCTGTTTGGCAAAAAGAGTTCTTGTTCCCTGGAACAAAAATTTCTTTTCTTTTGTTCTGGGGAACAAAAAAAAAAATAGAAACGTGTTTGGTAAAACTTTTGTTCCCAGGAGCAAAAATTTATTTTTTGTTCCCGGAGCAGATTTGGAACAGAAACAAGAAATAAAAAAAAGTTGCTTTTTGTTCCTAGAAATAATTTTGAGAAACACTTCTTTTTTCTTCTCTTTTTTCTTTCCTTCTTCCTTTTGGCTGGTCGCTGGCCTTAGCCATGGCCAGCGATCGGCCAATGAGGGCCGGCGACCTTGCCAGCGTTGCCGGCCCACGGTGAAGCCGAGCTCGCCCAGCCACCAACGAGGGCCGGCAACCTCTTTGAAGCGTCACTGGTCCTTGTCGGCCGGTCACTGGCCATGGCCGAGGCTGGCGACCGGCCAAAAGGAAGAAAGAAGAAAAAAAAAATGGAAAAATATAATAAAAATATTGAAAAATTAAAAGAAATAAAAAAATTATACAAGTTTACTAAACGCATTTCTATTTCTGGAATATAAATTTTTTGCAATTACCAAGTGCGTTTGATCAGAAGTTGTTTTCAGGAACAAAAATAGTTTTCTGTTTTTGTTCAAAAGTTGTTCCTCGGAACAGAAACATTACTAAATGCGCCCTAAATTGTTATCAAATTTTTTTAAAGGGATAAAGTGAAAGGCTTGCAAATTCACACCATGAACTAGTATGCCAAAGTAAAGGTTAAAGGTGGGAAAATGGTCTTATAAGTCACATGATCATGTATCTATGCTTTTCCAGGGGGACGTGATTACTAGCTTTGATGATGTTCATGTTGGGTGCGAAGGAACTGTGCCATTCCGATCATCTGAGCGCATTGCATTCCGCTACCTAATTAGTCAGAAGTAAGGAGCTCATTTTTCTAAGCAGATGTCAGAGGGGGAAAGATACTCTTCCCTTGAAACTTCATGTTAGTTTAGTAACTACGACAATCAAATGTTGGCTCAATCTTGTTCATTTTAGGGCTTCCCTCATGTTTCCTAACTCTTTCTTTTGTGATGGAGTTTTGAGTCGTCATAAGACTAGTTATGCCCATCTTTTCTGTCATTGAGATGTGAATGAGATGTCATTACAAGGTGGAGTCATTCACATATAATCAGTTATTATTATGCAATTGTGAGATTGCTGCCAGTGATTTGTATTTGCTCTGCATAGGCCCTACATTCACAATGTGGCATATAAGAGTGTCATTCTGGAATTTTCACTGATGGGGCACTTTAGCATGCATTATGGAAGGTCAAGGAAGCAGTTGTTATCACTGCCACTGGAAAATTTTGACAAAATACACATAAGGAGGAATTGTCTTTTTTTTTTAAAGAAAGAGAGAGGGTCATAGTCTTATGTCTGGCCATTCTTAGTATGCATTTCGCGTAATGCATATATGCTCCTTTTAAGTTTTTTATTGCGTTCCGTAATCACAATTGAAACCATTGTCCTTCATAGAAGCTATAGGCCCATGCTCAAGTTCTTATTGACTACATGTGATGCTTACGCAGGTTTGCTGGTGATGTAGTACAACTTGGCATTATTAGAGCAGGGACGTTTGTGAAAGTTCCTGTAATTTTGAATCCGCGAGTTCATTTGGTAAATTACTATAGCTTTTTGTCTCTACATAACATTGCATCCCTAATCTCTGGAGCTCTCCTCTGTGACAATCCTGTACGGTTTATGCTTGTAGGTTCCTTATCATATCGAAGGGGGTCAGCCTTCTTATCTAATTATAGCCGGTCTGGTCTTTACCCCGCTATCAGAACCGCTAATAGAGTATGGTCCAACTACCGGCCGAAAATTCTTCTAGTCGTATAATGTTCACATTTTGAAGTTGATTAAACATTGCAATTATGTCTGATAAATTTCTTTTCTAACTGTTTGGACAGTGAAGAGTGTGAAGATTCTATAGGGGTAAGTCATTTTGACATGGCAGATGATATGACGAATTATATTATCATGTGATGTTCAGATTTCTTTTTTTTTTTTCTTTTCAAGAGCAAAAGTACAGGAGATATTCTTGTAATTAACCATCTGAAATAAGTCTTACATGCGCTCTTCGTGGCAGCTAAAATTACTAGCAAAGGCTCGCTATTCTTTGGCAAGGTTCAAAGGTGAACAAATTGTGATCCTATCGCAGGTTAGTGGTATCTATATTTATACGATTTCCCTGAAAACTTTATGAGATTCCAGTCAAATCTACTCCGAAAATTAGATATCAACAAACAAAAGAACGGCAATCATTTTGCTTTCCTTGCCTTTATTCCATCTGGAGAACTAGATCTTGCAGTTTTCCAGATCCTCCTCACACAATCCCGACTGCATTTCATCATCCCTTTTCATATGTATAGGTGCTGGCAAACGAGGTAAACATAGGATATGAAGACATGGGCAATCAACAGGTACCATGGCACTGCCCATATATTAGCGCTTTTAGTTCCAGTATTTTTCATGTACTCAATAGGAGGTATTATCAGGTCTTGAAGTTCAATGGCACTCAAATAAAAAACATTCGTCACCTTGCCCACCTCGTCGACTGTAAGTGATGACATTTGTCCCCTTTCCTGTCTTAACATGACCTTGATTACTATGACGCTCACAATTTGTCCACTGGCTTTCTTAGCATGTAAGGACAAGTATCTAGTTTTTGAGTTTGAAGACAATTATCTGGCTGTCCTGGAGAGAGAAGCCGCTATGGCAGCCTCATCCTGCATTCTCAAAGATTATGGGATTCCAGCCGAAAGATCTTCCGATCTTTTAGAACCTTACGTGGATTTGCCAACAGATAATGAAAAAGTAGAGCAAGATTTCGGCAATAGCCCAGTTTCAAGTTTGGAAATCGGGAATGATGGAATTTTGTGGGCATAGTTAAACTGACAGTTGGCGTCAGCCTAATTCTTTTCACCCTTGTAGCATCTCTTACTGGAGGCAGGGTTGCATCATCAATAAGGATGAAGTGAGGAGTCTGAAGACTGATCTCCTATTCTTCCTTTGAGCCTGCGCGAGTCTTGATCAATTCTTTTTCACTTATCAGGTGGAGATCAAGTTACGAGTGGTTCTACATGTAAATTATGGCGGTCAATTTTGTATTTTTTTTTTTCCTTTTGACGATTGAGTGATGTCGGATCTTGGGTCGGAAAGATTATAATGAATGAATTTTTTGGATGATACTCCTTGAATAGTCATACGTGCATTACTTTCTGTTATCTAAATGTAGCATTTTGAAACCAATGGGAGTTTATGCAGCCTTATCAAAGGTTGAATGAGCTTTGAAAATGTCTACAGTTTGCTTCTTCGCTCCTAGCTTTTCCTTCGTGGATCATTCTCGTTTTGCCTCAACATTGATAAGGTGAGGGTATGGAGGCAAGTCGGAAGAGGATCGTCTACCCGCCACGGTATTTCCCTCGGTGGCTAAAATCATTTGGTAACGTCATTTTGATAAATCAGTAGCTGAGATCTGTTGAGGCAACGAAGCGGAGGTATAATGACCAAAATACGTAGTGGCATTGACTGACAAGTAGTTGTATCATAGAGAACAGGGGAAAATTTATCAAAAAAATTATAAATTTATTGTACTTTTGTCAATTTAATTCTAAATCTTTTTTTTTTTAAATTCAGTTAGAAACCTTTTAATATTTTACTAGTTGAGTTCACGGCTAATTTTGGCCAAAAATCGTCGACGTGGACATTAGAACCAGCACATAGCTGGTGTTGATGACGTAGATATTTTTTTAATAATATTATAATAAATTTAAAAATTTAAAAATTATTTTTGATTTTTTTCTTTGTATTTTTCTTTTCTTTTTCCTTTTGCAGCCATTGACCGTGGCTAGGTTAGTTGGCCTTGCCTCAGTGGGGGTCACCCTTGCCTACCAAAGGTGAGGCGCGGTAGGGCAAGGGCGAGTCCTTGTCAAGCTTAGCCTTGCCTCGGCCAAACACGATGAGGTCGGCCCTCCTAGGTCAAGGCGGCTTCACTTGTGGCAGACGAGGCCAAGCTACTCGGCCCATGGCCAATGGTCGACCATCGGAAAAGGGAAGAACAAAGGGAAAAATATTAAAAATATTAGATTATTATTAATAATTGTTCTCGTCATCATCAACTGGCGTCCACGTTAACAAATTTTAGCCAAATTTAGTCAATTTGTTGACAAATTTAGTCAGATGAACTCAATTGTCAAAATGTGAAATGTTTAAGACTAAACTAGCAAAATTAAAAAATTTAGGAATAAATTAATATATATTTGATAACTTTTGGACAATTTTCCCAAGACTATGTGGTACATGTTATCATAAAAGAAAGGGAAAATTATACAAATGTCAATATGGTCTTTAAATTTCAGTCCAATATGTAATGTCATAACTAAATTTTTATTTCATTCAATATGGTCTTCCAATTTTGGTACAATGTTCAAGTGATCCCTCAACTTTTAAATATTTTGATATAATTTATAGTACATATAGTATGCTTCACACGTTTCTTCGGCAATCACAATAATTCTCATGTTGGTAAAACACTGTTATGGATCTTCGTAGGGCCCGCTGTCGGCGCTAGAACATTCACCGTTGAACGGTTAACATGCGGAAGAATTTAGTCACAAAAATGTCGACCGCCGTTCTTTAATCGATTCGCTCGGCACCATGTTTCGCTGCATTTCGCTAGGACGCACAGCATCAAATAGCCAAGCAACTGTTGATGATCATCACCGCTCGGATCAGTTAATTTGCTACATTTGCGTACAGAGAGTACACGACTTCACTACCAGGAACATCATACAGCAACGTTTTCGGCGGCGATTTCCTTTCGCCGGTATCGGGGCGACGTCACAGCAGCCCCTTTATGTCGTTCGCGACGCTCTGGGCGTCGAGAGAAGCTCCAAAGAACCCTCTCCTCGACAGTCCCACGCAGTATAAGCCGTTCTTTCCTTTCCACTTGTCTGGATAACTCGGCTTCACGATGCCGTCGTCGTTCAGAATGCAGTCTTCTTCCTGTCATCGGAATGGGAAACAAAGTGAGAAGTACATCATCTGCTGTGTAACTTCTACGTGAGCAGTCTTGGTCGATCGCAGTCTCGGACAATCATTTACAAAATATCGATTATAAAAGAGAGAGAGAGAGAGAGAGAGAGAGAGCCGGGTACCTTGACCTTGAGCCACTGTTTCGTCGGCCGCTTGAAGCCGGTGGCGAACACAATGGCATCGAACGAATCCGAGTGCCCATTTTCGAATACCACTTCATTGCCTCTTATGCATTTGACTGCCGGCAAAACCTGCAGAAGAATGCAACATATCATCCAAATTCAAGCAAGTCTCCAGCCCCTTGATGACAGATTTTGTAAGATTGTGATAGGATCATTGCCAACTCTTCTAAAAACTATTAGTCTGCTATTTTTTGATCTAATACTAAGTGTAGAAATTTAACAAAGGAGGCAAATATAATTTAAAAAGATTTGAACTCGGGACCTCCAACTCTGGATATCATATAAGATTTTATTATGATCATTATTAACTGTTTTAAAGCTTAAAGTTATTAGATGGACACGTGATTTAATATTTAATTATTCTAACATATTTTACCTCATGTCAATCTTGCAATAAGTGAAACTGTTTAGACAGCTGCTGTATTAACTTCAAGCCACATGCAACAGACAAAACTCCTCACATTTCCTCGCAAAATTCCTTAATAATAATGATTAGAAGAAACGAGTTACCTGAATCTCTCCGGATCTGATCTTCGCGCAAGTGCCGACATCGACGAGAGGGTACTTGCCATACTTCATCTTCATGGAGAAGGGGCCCTCCTTGGGCTTCGGGATGCCGTACTTGCTCATGTCCCCGAACCACAGGCGGCTCGCGATCATCGTCAATCTCTCGGCCCAATTGAAGGACAAGTACTTCACCAGCACTATCGCCCAGTTCAGCATCTCCCTTGTCACAAAATTGACCTGCAAAGTCGCACACGAATCGCCCGAAAACATAAAACAGAGAATAAGGAAAACCACGAGAAACCCCGTCATACATAATGATTTGATCCACATATACACCATAAGTACATTAACCTCTATTCTTATAAAGCAAATCCAATGCCAATTTCAAGTTCCAACCCCAGATTTTTCGCTCGAAAGCTTTCCGACATTATCTATCAGACTCATTCCCTGAACTAGATTAAATCGCACTCCTCACAGCAAGTGTAAAAACTCATATGTGAGCTTGGAACGATCTCTCTCGCACTCGCGTGCGGTTGTGGTTGCAACCAAAACCGCAGGGATCACGGCAAACACCCTTATGTGTGGTGTATTTCCTCGAACAAACGATAGGATGAGAAATCGAGGAGGACTTCTTTTCCAATCTTATCCAATTCTAACCCATCTTATTTTTCAGGACCAAACGTAGCCTATAAGAAACAAGCTAGAGGGCAATCGATGGAATCATATTTTTCACTCTGATGGGCTCTATTTTGCTAGATATAATCTAGACTCGTTCTATAAGATCAATCGTCCCCGTATCAAAAGTATGCGAAAACTCACACTTAATCTCACTAAAAATCATGATTATTCATATAAATCATGCACCGTAATCGGTTGTATCCATTGTATCGCACTGAGAATGTGTCCTTAAATGTTTTCTAAACTCCAAAAGAGGATAATTCACATGACATGAGTATTAGTGTATAGAACGGTGTATGTATGTACGTATGCATGAGGGTCTTATCCATAATGGAGAAAAGCTGAGGATTAATCACCGGGCTCCGGACGACGATGGAGGTGATGGCTCCATGGTCGGCGAGATCCAGCGCGATCTCCATGCCCGAATTGCCGGACCCGACCACCAACACTTTCTTCTTTGCAAACTCCTTCCCGTTCCTGTACTCCGTCGAGTGCATCGCCTTCCCGGGGAAACTTTCCATCCCCTCCACCTCCGGCACGAACGCGTCGCAGCTCTCGCCGGTCGCCACCACCAGGAACCTCGTGCTGTACTCCTCCACCGCCCCCGCGCCGCCTTTCGACACGTCCCTGGCCACCACGCGCCACCTTCCTGAGGCCTCGTCGTAGCTGGCGGACTCGACGGACCGGCTGTAGACCGGGTTGATGCCGAAGCGGGAGACGTACTCCTGGAGGTACTGGACGAAGAGGGACTTGGGAGGGTACTTGGGCCAGTCGGCGGGGACCGGCACGTGCGGGAGCTGGCAGGTGTGCTTGGGGAGGTGGATGTGGAGGCGGTCGTAGGCGCCGCGCTGCCACAGCGGGGCGAAGCAGTCGGCGCGCTCGAGGAGGAGGTAGGGGATGGAGAGGGAGGAGAGGGCCCCCGCGGCGGCGATGCCGGAGGGGCCGCCGCCGAC
This sequence comes from Eucalyptus sideroxylon, assembly GCA_014182405.2. Taxonomy (NCBI): domain Eukaryota; kingdom Viridiplantae; phylum Streptophyta; class Magnoliopsida; order Myrtales; family Myrtaceae; genus Eucalyptus; species Eucalyptus sideroxylon. The sequence goes on along the minus strand of CM024555.2, from coordinate 31,576,329 downwards.
GATGATCACTTCCGCTTCTTTGCTCATGTGGTGCGGTGGAGAGAGCAGCGGAGGAAGAGGATTAGAATTTGTAAGTGGAAGATGTGAGGATGGACGATGGCGTCCGGACTGGGACTACTTGGGAGTCTTTTCTCCCTAATTTGGCTGGGCATGTGAATCACGTCATTTTCAATGATTTAAATTCAGTTTCATATGATAATTTTTTTCGAAAATTCATGCAATCCCTTTGGATCCGAAGCTACATAAGATGTTATAGTGCCATATTTAATGATAAGAACGATTGTAGTGAGTTTTAGTTAAGAGTATTTTCAAAATTGATTTCGTTAATTTATGTTGCGAAATATCGCTCGATACAAGAAGATAAGAGATTTGTGTGAATGGTCCCGATGGTTAATCTATTCAATCCGAAAGTGCCATATAAGGGAAAAAAAATTGTTAAGGAAAGTTTTGTTGTCAGTTGCGGACCACCACCACCACAAATGTCTCTCTCTGTCTCTTTCTATGGAGCCCATCGACTCCATCTCCATAATTAATGGAGCCAATTCATCTTGGACGCAGCCAAATGTGGCTGCGTCAAGTACGTTGCAGGTTTGCCACCACGAAATCTCTCTCTTTTTAAGTTGGTCCTCAGATATATATTTAGTCGCATGCTCCGAATACATAGCAAATACCTCTTTGGGGAAGAAGCCCGCAGATGATGAACTAAATGACAACTTTAAACTCTTTCAAGTTACGAATATTAGGATCGGATTCATACTCATCATTGATAGAAAAGTATAGAAATCTCGCTTTAGGGATTACCCTGGCACAGGGTCACAGGGGACATCACGCCCAAGTAATTTATTGGTAGTTTAGGTTTGGGTTATGAGTAGTTGATGAGTAACATACATAACCTATTTTTCTTGTAACTAAGAATTGTAACAAAGAAGTGTAAGGTGGTAATTATAGTGGAATCATATGCTGGATGTATAGCCTTAGTTCAAGGATGAACCGAGATGAACTGTATTTCTTGATTTCTCTTTATGGCATTACTCTCTATTTCATTGTATTTGTATGCCTAGTACTAATAACGAGGGGCTAGTGGTGGCCTTATTGCCCCTTGTTGGTCCCACAAAAAGTTGCTTAGACTTTTAGTAAAAGAAATTCGGAATGAAATTTAATTTAATCACAAATAGGGCTAGCCTCCTAAAAAGACCCCAATTTTGGGTCAAATTTCAACTGTCTCAAATTTCTTTTATTCTCTAAAAGATCCTTGTCTTTCACTCTAATCGCAAATATGCCTATATGTCCAAAAATGGTCATTGATTTCTTCAAGATTGTCAACATCACGAGACTATTATTATTTCATACGAAGCATGAGGAAGTTGATGAAAATGCATATTCTGATAATGGACCTTTAACTAGCCTTGAAGTTGATAAATTTGAAGATACTAGTGAACGATTCTTGGACATATGGACAGATTTTGGATTATAATGAAAATTTAGGAGTTTTTTTTTTTTTTTGGGAAAAGACCATAAAAAATCCCAAACTTTGCTCCAAGTGACACATTTACCCAAAAAAAAAAAAATTTGTGGCGTGAAAAACCTCAAATTTTTCAAACTGTGACACATTTACCTCATTAAGGGAATTTTTTTCTTATTTTTTTTCCTTTTTCTTTTTTTTATTCTTCTTCCCTTCGTTGGCCGTGGTGGAATTGGCGAAGTGAAGCCGACGTTCGAAGAGGGCTGCTCTCGCCGGCGTCTAGCAAGGGTCGCCCTCACCTGGGCTGGCTAGGGCTGCCCTCGGCTGGGTCGGGCGAGGGCCACCCTCACTTGCGTTGGGCAACAACGGCCCGATGGTGAGGGCCATCCTCGCTTGACGTTGGCAAGGGCTTGGTGAGGGATGCCCTTGTCGGACTCGGGAGAGGGGTGCCCTTGCTAGATTTGGCAAGGGAAACCCTCGCCCAACACCGACGAGGGCAGCCCTCGCCTACGTCGGGTGAGGGCAGCCCTCACCAGACGCCGACGGAGAGAAGAGAGAAGGAAAAAAAAAAGTAAAAAAACCAAAATGTCTTATAATTTAGGATAAATGTGTTACACAACAGAAATTCAGGGCTTTTTGTGTCACAATTTTTTTTTTTGGTAAATGTGTTACGGTTGGCAAAGTTTAGAGTTTTTCATGTTACAAAAAAAAATTGGAATAAATTTATAAGTAAAGTTTAGGATTTTTCGTAATTTTTTCCCTTTTCTTTTTGAGACATGAATAAATTCAAAGCATAATTGAGATTTGATCTAAAGTTGAAACTTTCTAGGAAATTAGGCCATCATAGGTAATGTTTTACTAAAACAATTTTATCGCCCCTCTTTTCCACACCCTCCATTTCTTGTGTCGCCATTGGCACATGAGGATGATTTTTATTTTTATTTTTTGCTTTAGCTGTTGATTATGTGAGCCCTAAATATGAAATCCTTATAGATTCACATGATCAACAGCGATGGCAATGGCAGTAAAACTTCGATACGATACGCTTGAATTCAGGAAGCATTTTCAACAGACACGTGTGTAGCGTATCGATTTTTAATGGTAAGCTGCACCAAACCCTATAATCACTGTGGGGTCTAGTAGGATGACCATATCAATAGTAATATTGGATGGATGAGAGCCATCCAAGTGGGCGATTCAAACAATTTGGCCAATTTTATGAATTTATTATTTCGATTTTATCCAGTAAAGAAATTAAAGTAATTTTGCACCCAATTGCTATACAGTTTCCAAAGTTTTGATTCGATAAATCTTTATAGATGCTTATGAATTAATCGGCCCACATCCATTACATAAAGCTCTAACTCATCGCTATGATGATTATCTCTACAAACCCTATTCAAATAAGGATCTTTTCATAGGTGGCCCAAAAAAATAAAATAAGGATCTTTAAGTATAAGTCCAAAGACACTATTTAAGATTACTAAAAACAGTACGAGGGTTTGTTCACTTACAAATTTTTGAAGATGTAAATAACATATATTTCGAGAAAATCACATATTTCAGTAGATTCGTTTACGTTTTCAAACTAAGTACAATCAATCATTTTTAAAAATTGAGTTTTAAGTGCACATTTTCAATGATTTCCCTTTCGAACAACAGCTAATGAGATAATTATGACTACTTGATTGAGACTTGAATGGTCGAGACCGAGACACGATGGGAAAATTTTTCAATGCGAAATTAGTTATGTCCCTGTGTTTTGTCTTGTAACTGAGGATAAAACTTTAGCTCATGCCCTTATTATCCGTCCAATCCATCCAGAGAACTCCCCAAAAGGCCGTATAAGTAGAAGGACCCGCTGAACTCAAATATCTTCTTCCACCATGACCTTCCGACCCTATACAGCCACACATCTCAGAGAGCGAGAGAGAGAGAGAGAGAGAGATTACAACAGTACTTTTTGAAAATGATGAATGGAGATCGTTTCACTCGATGTGGCTCCATGCGTATGTAAGAACGTATCATCCAATGTGGGTAGCTTAATGATTAAAGCGCGACTTCATTTGTAGATTAGGCACATGATATATACTCGATTCTCATTACTATCAAGTGAAAATGATATCTTGCTTGTCCTGGTACTTTATCTCGCAACTTACCGCATCTATAAGATGAATGGAGGGATTTCGGGAGCTTGAAATTTATTTATTGAAAATGAATTTGTTTCGTTGTAAGAATGGATTGGGACTTGATTGCAACATGGATCAAACGTTTAGGATTCCTCACGTAATTTTTCGTATGTAATGTAATTACATGCTGAGATAAGTCTGGAGTATTGTGAGAAGAAAATGCGAACCGTGGCCGAGATGAATCATCGTGTTCATTGAGTACGCAGAAAGATTCCGTCTCTCGTAGTCACGACGTGATGATTGTTCTGTTCTCTTCTGCCTGAAGATAATATGACATCTTGTGAAAACATTAGGAGCGGGTCGTGTACGCAAGACATAATCTGGAATGTACAGACTACGTCCTGAACATGACACGTACCCACATAAAAGGCGACAGGACAAATAAAACTTCGACGAAAATACTGAATCTATGTCGCACATCGCCATGTCATTGTCCCTGTGGATAATAAGTCTCAGCAGGCACTGCACGCAACCGATGCTAACACGCGCCGTACTTTACATCAGCGACGTTTGTGAGCCAGCTTGCATCCGAATCTGCCGTTGGAAATAGCCATGTCTGGTCATTTTGTATGATGTGTCCACTTCACATGGCCGGAGAAGCTCAAGGTCCAAGTCATTCTTGGACAGACATTCAGTAATGGAATCGGTTGTTCCCATTCGTGGCCTAAAACAAAAATCAGTTGTTTTCATTCACAAGGCACTAATTGTAATTGGACAAGGACTGCGTCGTCTTGTCTCTTAACGGGAGAATGCAGCCACGGGATCGTGGTCCCCAGAAAGGGCAAAAGTCAGAATGAAAGCGGAGATTATCTTTGTACAATGGCGGTCACTTTGAGATTGGCCTACAAAATCGATACATTAATTGACGAGCTAGACAGAAAGCTCAAACGTGTTTACTGCAAAAACTTAAAAATCATTTTTTCCCGATAAACGAATTATCATAGTTCGTCAACAGAACATATTAGTTGCTAAACCTAAGAAGCAAGGAATTCAGCCTCACTACTCATCAATGGGCCGAACAAGTGACGTGTAACGGAGCATGCGGACCCACCTCTACTATATATGCACTGGGTCGCTCCACTGTATAACATGCGTATCAAAATTATAAAATTTCTGATGTTTCCAAAGATCGTCAGCCGATGAGTGTCTCAGTCGGCGAGCCCGGGATGTGTTGCACGAAGCCCCTCCCTCCAAACACCGGACGCATAAAAGCATTATCAAACTTACGCCAGTAATAGTGCACAGTGTGAGCAGGAGTTGTCAAGAGCATGCGTAGACTCCTCAGACGGGTTGCGCCGTTCTGGCCGTTCATCGCAACTTCCGGGTCATGACCATTTTGAAGTAGAGGCAGGGTTGTGCCATTTTGGCCGTTCATCGCAACTTCCGGGTCTTGACCATTTTGAAGTAGAGGCAGCGTAAGAGATTTTGGTGAGGACAATTCAGATTCCACCATACTACTCAGAGGCTTCCGCAGGGGCAGCAGGAATCTTATTAGAGGTTTGGTCACCAACCCAAACACCTGAAACAGAAGAGGTGAATAGTCTATACATTAGATTTGTCGCTGTTAATTCATCGTTCTTAAAAAAGAGTGTGGTCCAATGTTCTTGACAGAAGGTCAAACTCTAGATATACTGATCCTTAAATCGAGGCCCGTGCAGGCTTCTTTAGGATCACCTGTGGTAAAGCTAGGTACCCAAACAAGAGATGGCTCTGATTAGATGGGTTTGCACCTCCATCCAGTCCAGAAAGCATATGCCTTAATTTGTGCTTATGTTTCCCACCTTCCAATTAGTTTATAATCAAAGCTTAATGGTCATTCAGATTTCTTGCTCATGCAACAGAGGCTTAATTTGTGGAATACGTGGCCTGTGAACCACATCCTCATTGGATTATATGCATATCAGGATGGATTCTAACTTGACGAAATTATACATGTATATGTACAATTGTGCAGAGTACAGTAATATTAACCACTGCCCTTACCACTGTGCAAAAGAGGACTATTGAAATGGTGCTGGTGATCATGATAGCATTTCCTCGTATTTGTGTATGGCCTGAGCTGGCAAACTGTGTGAAAGTTGAAATGTGAGCTTAGCACATTCAACGCTCGAATATAGCAATGCAACTTCAGTGTATTGTATATAAATCATCTAGATGAGGAACAGGAGATGGACAGAATTTTTTCCAAGAAATCTTAAGAAGACACAAGGAAATACTAATTGACAGGAAGGCAACATGATCATACTCAGATAATCCCAAAGAAAACTGGAACTTAGCCCAAAAGTCTTGGCCTAAGAAACGCATGAGGATGTTAGAAGGGGCTTCTCTGTCAAGTTTATGGAATCATAAGACAAATTAACATAGAAAAACTCCTCAGTGCCACCACAGATATTAAGGATGGTAATATCGTCAGTCAACTTTTTAATTTTCTTGCACATATAGGTTTGGTGGTAGCACTTTGGCAAATATACTTGTCTTGTAAGTCAGAATGGACTAGATACAAAAGGGAATGCTACCTAAAAAAATTTCATTAGTGGTTACATCAATAAAACGCATAATGTTGGGCTACATGTGAAATAGAGATAACAAAAAAAATGCATGAAGATGACCACTCAGCCTATAGCAACCATATTTTGTATATATTAAAAACCATACAATTGCTTTGTTTTGATGCATGCAGACGGGTTTATCTGAATGAGACAACGCAATTGGCCAACCTTTGCAGAATCAAGCACGTGATTGTATCATGTTAAGACTGGACTGATTAAAAAGGAAACAGGCACCAAACTAACAATATATAGCCAACGTCATTAATAAGTCAAAATTATCCCAGTGGTACCTTATTATAAGCAAGCGCCATGGATACAGCCCCTCGCATGAGCCCAGCCCACCATATTGTCACCTGTTATGGTTTCCATTATTTGATGGCTCATACGATGATTAATAAATATAATTACTTGGAAAAAAAAGAAAAGCCTACCTGTTGCTTAAAACCAATTTTATCATCTGGAGACTTCTTAGTTAAGTTGGAAATGAAGGACAGGGGGAACACAAAAGCAGCCCTCCCAAGGACAATTAGGCCAAGCAGTATGGTGCTCACTCCAACTGACGTGCCCGGACTGCACAAGGCATCAAAGGAAGAAAAGAACCCTCTCATCAACAAAAGCAACATATAAAGAACCAAAAGAGGACCTTCACCCAGGAGACATCCCAGCTGAAGTAAGAATACTGGCACTAGAGTCTAAAGTGTATACTTGTGAATAATGTTGTGCGATAAACTCGCATCTCACCTATACATTCACCAACAAAATGCGAACAAGCATAAAAGTGCACTCTTAGAGAGAGGGCAAAGGAGGGAGAGAAGCAGATTGATATCACTAGACAGAGATTCTGCAATGAACTATGGCAGCCAATTCAATAATGTAATTGTTGTAAATATTTGAACACTACCTCTTGCTTACAGCACTCCACTTTTCAATGTCCAGGGCATCCATGCCAACGTACAAGAAGATGAAGATCTCAGAGATAAAGGACATTGTTGCGAAAGCATGTCTGCATAAAATGGAACCCAGAATGGGACCCGCATGTTATTTTGTCCCGCATTGTTATTTTTGTAATTTCATTCATCAAGAAAATTGTAATGCATGACAAAGAATAGCATTTATTGATCGACTGGAGAAAATTACGTACTTGGTTGTTACTCTTGAATTCTCAGTTACATTATGCCAAGTGTAATGTGACATCACAATCCCACAAAAGAATACTGTAAGAATGCCACTTAAAGAGAAGAGCTGCATAAGAATACAAATTAAAGCAGTCAAATTCAGTTAATGAAAGCAATTGCACCCCAAACTTGCTACACTACCTAGAAGGAATTATTTAAACCTTACTTCTGCCATCATATATGAAAGATAAGCCATGAGGATCATCAGAGCAACTTCACGATCAGTAGAATGCCTGAAAATTGAACAGACAGCAACATCAGTGTCATAACAGTTCAAGATGCAAATGAACACTGAAAGACTTGATCTTAAATATCTGCCCATTGGAAAATAAAATTCTAAGTCAGCCTTTAAAAGCAGTGTATGTGTGCATTGGCACCCTTGGCAGTTCAGCCTCCATGATATTCGATAGATAATCAATTCAAATTACTCTGAAGACACCAGAGCAGCATCAGTTGCTACAGCCGGAGCTGAAAGTCTACAATATGCCACTGACAGACTGATACATGATGTCTCTAGGATAAAACCTATGAGGATGTCTAACCAAACTCAATATATCATTTGTTCATTACTATAACATACTGTTCTTTCTCAGAGGATGTTAAGCCATAAATCTTCTTTTCTTATAATCATATTGGCAATCCTCTGCTAGAGTCTCCACATAACACCACATTAACCAATTAATTTAACTAATCTCAGCTATTAACCTATTGGCAATAATATAAAGTCAGGAAAGAAAATGAGCTACAACTCCGTGGTGCTCTGTGTCTAGGCAGAAAGCAGACTCCACCAAATTACTCCTAATAAGGGACCACATTCATCTCTATATTCCAGAGGAAACGTTTTAGATGGACTTCCATTACATTAAAGAAATTGTGTTAGAAAACTTAAACCTGGCGGATACCTGCCAAAGTAGAGTTTCTTAATGATATATGCACTGAGTAAACCAACCTGCAAGTAAAACCAAACAAGATGTCACCCGATAAAGATTGCACTAGTATCACATAGACACATTGCTTGAGACAATGATACATCATGGCATAAAAAATTTATGGCAAGCACCTAGTGCCTAAAACTCCAGAAATTTCCCCAACGTCCTGTAATATGCTCTGAAGATTTCTAAAAGAAATGTGGGAACCGTCTACTGTGCTTAAGAGGAAAACTGGAGAATATTGCTACCACTTTGATTAATTTACTAAGCTGACCTTCATTCATATGTGTTTCTCATTACTTAAATTAACTGAGAAACACCGAGGGAGGACAGGAATGATGTTTAACACAATAAGGAAACTCAAATTGCACAATGGAAAGGAAATAATAGGAACACAAAAAAAGACCAAGGATACAATTAACAGAGGGGCGAAACTTACAGCTACACCAAGCAATGTACTTGTGAAAAATAAACTGCAGAGACTGCCAGCAAATTGTGTGGCAATGCCTGAGGTGGTATGAGAGAGATCAAATCTTTGGAGTGTGTTGAAGAGGACAACAGAAGTAGCATCATTAACCACGCCTTCTCCAAACACTAGACTGTAAAGTAGAGGTGTCTCATCCTGATTTAGCACCTGAATGACAAATTGAACGCTTAATTTGAATGTCTGTCTTGTCATCCAAATATGAAACACATTCACCAACTGAAGGCAACTTTACCTGCAATGTGCAAACAGAATCTGTGGCAGAGAAAATTGCTCCAAGTGCTACAAGTCAAGGCAAAAAGTAGTTAATATCTGAAAACCATACAAATGACACTTGATATGCACCAATTTCTTTTTTTAAGAAGGTAAAACCTATAGGTTTAAAGTGAGAGTGACCTGATGATAACATATATGGATCTACTGTAGGTAAATCAGCCAGTCTCTATCTTTCTGTTCCTCTCTTTTTGCACAAAAAATCATCATCAAACCCAAAGCATATGTCCTTATTGACTTAGTAATTACAAATTGCAAAGGATTCAAGAAACCTGAAAACCTCAATATGCATAGTTAAGAAAATACACTGCAGAGAGGAACTAATTTTCTAACCAAACTCTACAACTATATAGACAGAATGCTCCTGTACTCACATAAAGGATTTGGGCTCTGTCTGGATTGACTTCTACTGTTTATTTTTTTGCTTAATTAAATTCTTTCAATTCACACATCTTGACTCTTCCAAAATCTGAAACACTTGAAACTTTCACAAAATGCAAATGTTGAAACGTGGATCCATGTAAAAAATTTCATATCTTTTTCAAATTAGAATGTTACTTTATATTTTGGAAAAACTAAACGTATTTATTAATTTATTTAAATTGAACCGAAGAAGCCCTTAACTTCAGGAAGCATGCTTTCTGTCAATTAAAATAAAGAAAAAGACATACCAAAATAATCTCCCATCTCCAGGAAGCCAACATCATTCAACATTTTGAACAGCTGTGCAGAACCTGTATTAACAATAGGACGGTTATATGAATAATGCAAAGCAGCATAAGCTCTTCCTCTGCTATCTTTTTCTAATTCTTCTTTCTTCTTGTTAGCTGGAAAATCAGCTATCATTCTTCTGTTCTTTTAAAAGGCAGATTGCACACATGATACTCCATAGCAATATGACACACACAAAAGCCAACCTGAACCTGTAGTTCTACAAGGCACTAAACTAACTTAAGCCAATTGTAAATTCACTGTGGAGCTCTATTTTGTCAACCATTTCTATTGTTAATATTTTGGCAACAGATATGCATTTTGCTAGAATTTTGACCCCAAAAGTAAAATGCCCCTCTGTGGATGACGAACTAGCAGCGATTCTTGAGAGATGCTTTAAGACAATAAGGGTCTTTCAGAATGAATAGTAACAATGATCTTGTTTTATCTAATTACATGGGAAATTAGCCAGGGTGATAAACATTTTTTGTTCCTTTTTTGGGCCAATACCAGTATGCTAAAAATAAAAAAACGAACAGTTCTTGAGATTTTCTTGACTCTTTCACTGCAACAAAATTATCATGCAGTGTGGTGCACATACTAACAAAACAATTAATGGTGTACAGATTCTACAAAATCAATGAAATTCAAGAGGTTCCACCAGAACATAGGAAATTTCACGTCAAATCTGTAATGAACTAGATGTTTGCCACATTAGATTCAGGACATACCTAGTGATATGATAAAGAAGGATATCAGAGTACCAACCACCCCAAATAGAGTAATTGTCATGAAATTTCTGAAGAACTGCTTCTTTTTAACTTGAAACCTGGGAAAATGAAAATTGCAAAAATTAAATTATATTTCATCCTATTTGGGAATGATGCAAAGTGCTTACAAGTACACAAATTATGATGACTTCTGTAAACAATAGATCAGCATCCAAGACAACGGTAATATGCGCATGATGTGCCAAGCAAAAAACACACAGGCACACACACATACACCAGAGAGAGAGAGAGAGAGAGAGCATACAACAGTACACCTTGGCAATCTTAGAGGAATGTAAAACAGTTCTTCAAACAAACAAAATAACTATTTCAATTTCAAGTTGATCATATTCTAGTCAATGCTGCAGCCATTCCATGTCAAAAGTCGCATTAAAGAATTTAAAGTACCGAACAAAATCTACCAGTCAGCATTATACCACTCAACCAAAACAGTCAGCCAGACTTTCTAGTTTCTTGTAAAATGTTTGCAAAGAGAAAACTAAAAGTTAATAGGCTTCTAAACTTCATGCAAAATGACTGCAACAGCACCCAATCAAAATCACAAAAGATTGCCTGGTCACAAGCTATAAGTATTTACAAGTGTAAAGTTTACGCTTGTTTCCTAAGACTATACAAGCTATTAGGCAAATAGGATGGTTGGCTGTATTTTTCTTTTTTTTTTTTTTTTTGGTAAGAATATGATGGTTGGTTGTTAGTAACTCCAGTCTCTAAAAAAAGTGCAAACTCCAACCTACCCAGCATTAAAGATAATAGGTGGAAGAACATATATAAAGAAAAGCTCCTCATTGAAGACCAAGATATGCGAGCGTCTTCCTTCTGTAGTTAGCAGAAGAACGATTCCAGTGCAAAGACCCTGCAAGAAAGCAACCATCCGGAAACCATTGTTAATCAAAATTAATGCTTGCAGCATCCTTCTTTCACCAGCCATCCATTCATTCTGGATCTCATAATGAAAAACTCACAATTGTAAGGGCTGTAATAGACTCGTTAATCCATTTGTTTTTCTCCAGGAGATGTCCAATGATAATACAGGTGCAAAGGAGCACAACGAACAATGTGATAGCATCCACAGATATTTGATCGGCCTCCGATCGCATCCCCAAACTCATCAAAACGGAGCCCAAGCTGAACCCCATCATGCCACCTCAACTTCAATTCGATCCCTGGAAGTCAAATGCTGCCCATATGAAGCTGGATAAGTCAGCGCACGGCGACATCGTTGCATCCCGAAACAGCTAGCTAAACACAATCAAATCAAAAGAGAGAACCCTCTAAACTACCAACCCCGAACTTCACCGTTCGTCAATACACTCCGTCCGGTGCTACACAGTACGACGTGGCATTGCAGAGCAATCAGCAAATCCTAAGCTAGCGTCGCCGCATATCCAGAACGCCGCACATTGCGAACACGAAATCGACAATCCAAACGAAACCTAAGCGGGTACTCATCAGTCACCGCTCGGAGCAAGCATCAGCTCACAAAACTTCGCCGGCAAGAAAAGCATAGTACACGGCGAGGGGATCATCAAGTTCAAAACTTTTTCTTCTGGGTATTCTCTCACCGCGCTCCTTCCATCGTTCGACTCAAATTCAGCAACAAAGCATCGCGCCCAAAAAAAGGAAAAGAAAAGACAAGGACAGGGAATCACGTGAAAGCCCGGGCCTGACCTCACTGCTCCATCGCGCTCTTTACCCCGCGAGAAACTTCGTGGGTTTTCGTCGTTTCTCGAAGGGGGGTTGCAAAAACAAGGAGGCGAGGAGGAAAACTTACAAGCTAAGGCATCGCCTTCCCCGCCGAGACGAAAAAGATAGCAAAGTCCAGAGAGAGAAAGAGAGAGAGAGGGTTGCTTTGCTTGCCTGCCTAGAGCGTCGCTCTCATGGCGATACGAGCTGCTGCTTCCACCGCGGTTGTACCTGCGTATGTGCTGCCCAACGCGCGAGCTGAAGAAGAAGGGTCGCTGCAGGGAGAGAAGAGAAAGAGAAAGGAAAGACCGCGAAAGAGAGAGGACTTCGTCGGGCGGGGAGGAATCGGATGCTCCCGCGACCACGATCGAATCCGTGCGACGCGCGCTCCTGGCCGTCCGATCGAGTTCGCGCGGGGGTGCGAGGAAAGGAAGGGGAATCCTATCCGCCCGACCGACACCCGCGTGGTCGGTTGAACATTGCCATCCGTACGACGTAAATCCCGAGTTTCAAATTTTTTTATTCGTCCGGCTTACTCTAATTCTTAATTTACTTTTAAATTTTTTATCCTGTCCTCTTCATACCTCGTAATCTGAAACTAAAGATTTCCCATATTTTCACCTTTAATCTCCTAAGAAAGTGAAGAATCAAATTCCTTACCTTTCCTCTTCATGCGGGAACGGTTGTCATTAGAACAATCTGAGGTGATTTCCCGACTTTCAAATTACTCTTTATAATTATAGTCACTTTTATCTTTTTTGGGTCATTGCTGGAACACGTCCGAGAGAGAATTTCTCGAAACTCATCAAAGCCGTCGATCTGGTAAGCCACGCGAGAATTTGGTAACCTGAGCACCTCATGATTAACGGCTATGATCGCGCTGCCTCCTGATGATTTCCTCCTCCTAGAGAGGGTGGAACGGTGGACTCTACTCCACGCAATAATTTCTTTTGCCTAGCGGGAGAAGGAATCGAATTCGGAGTTTGGGTTGGGTGGCATCGTATTAAAAGGAGTCACTATCCAATAGCAACAACTACCTTTCAAGTTCCGATACTTACCATCCTCAACTCACCTAACCGAATGTCGGCCCACCTTCTCCGGCTTTTCGGTCTTTGGACTTTTTGACCCCTTTTTTTTACCCTCTGTTGCGTTCGAGTGTGTGGTGAGCTTTCGTTCGATATAAGATGAGTTAGCAGCGTTCCCACGATATACCTGCACCGCATAGTACGGAGTGGGATATTATAGCCCCGTTTTGTTCAGCTTTCTCAATGGGCTTTGAACCCTCAAAGCCTATTGAAGGAAAAATATTGTGTTTGGCAACCATTTTCAAAAGCTCATTGGGCAAATATCGGCATTCCCAACGTCTTAAACCCACGCAGGTCCGAACCAGTTTTGAAGCATTGGCATTTTGAAAATGCAAGTCATTGTTCATCACATGTTCATCTTCTTCCCCCTTCTTCCCCATTCATCTTCGTCTTCGTCTTCCTCGTCGCCTGAGAATTCGGCTTCTCTGGCAGCCACCACCGCCGCGTGGGGGTTGTGCATCCCCGGTGACTATCGCCCGAGGTGGCGCGACTCGCGACCTAGGCGGCGTCGCTTGGCACGCGCGAGCCAAGCGACACTACTTGAGGTTGAGACTTGAGGCTGCTAGATCTGGCCTTCGCAACCTTCGGTAGCCAGATCTGGCTGTCCTGCAGTTGGCCGGCGGTTAGCTGGCAATTGGCTAGCCGTCGGTTTTTGATTTTCGGACTTAAAAAAATAAAAAATAAAAAATAAAAAATAGGAAAAGCCAATTACAAATGTGAATTTTGCCAAACAACATTTATGCTAAGTTACCTTTCAATACTATAATTTACCACACGATATAACATTTCTGAAAACCCATTTACCTTAAAGATATTTACATTCTTCCAATGATATTTTCCTAAAGCCGAACCAAACAGGCCCTATAGCGGTATGAGTGTTTTCAATCGTTAACTAGGGTGCCACGACTTCTTCATATCTAAATAAAGTTACGCAAGGCATTCATTACCATGTCCTAGAGAGAAGTATAAGGGCATTTGAAAATCCGATGGTAGTTGAAAGCAATAATTACCTATCAATTCCGCTTAACTTATAAATGTTTGATGGCCTGGAAATAGTATATGGAATTGCAAACGTATCAAACTGATTTTGAGATGAGGGGGTGAAGGGTCATTTGGTGCCCCACAAGCAAATCGAGGTGTGTATGGAGATGTTGTGTAGATCCTATTTTCAAGTGTCATGTTCAAATACTCCCACATACTCAATTTAAAATTAGCCAGTGCTGAGGATGGCGAGGACTCTCTTGGCACCTCGTGAGGGGTTGACTCACTGCAACTGGCGTCTCTAAAGTAAAATGTGCTAATTTATACAAGTCAACTTTGGATTTGGTGTTCATATTCTTAAATCACTATCATGCCTCCGCATCTAATCTAAATCTAGATCAAAAATCAAGAAAATAGTAAAAATGGGAAACCCGTTCATCAACTTTCTGTGCAGTTTTGGTGAAATATGATCTCTTTTGGTAATCACTATACAATTGACAAAATAAATTTTGTCTTTTTTTTGCACGCACCGTGTGCGCACCAATACGAGGTAAAATGAAACATTTAGCATGGTTGACAAATCCATGGCAGACATTGAAAAAGAAATCGAAAGAGAAACAAATTTAGTGCAACTTTAAATACTTTTCGACTAATTTATCTATTTTATATAATTAATAAGTCCAGGATCGTGAGAATATTCATCCTCGTGCTCATCACCCATCACTCAATTTTGCCTCTATGATTGCCACGTGGCGAGATAGTCGGCATAATTTTGCCACATTGCTGGTATTTGATCTAGAGAGCTCTACTGTGCTCGCCATGTGTCGCTTTAATTTGAGTCTCTGTGGTGTGGACTGTGGTCACATAGCAAGACGCATGAAATAGTTTTGTAGTCGCGTTGCCACGTTTGACTAGTATGAATTGGTTTATTTAATTGTCACCTGAAACTTCCATTTTTAATTTTATTAAATTTTAATTTTAATAAAAGAAGATGAAGAAAGAGATTTTTTTTTTTTTTGATCCGATGGTAAACGTTAAAAAGTTTTTTACAGTGACGGTGGATGCAATGTCAATTTGAAAGAGAGGGTATCTCAAATATATTTTTCATGTCTATCTCTGATTGGTCTTAAATTGGAAAAGTCAAATAGAGATACCATATGTTTTTAAACTTTAAAACTAAAGTATCTTGAAATAAGTAATATATCAATTCTGTTTACTTAGACTGCATTTGGTAGATTGTATAAAAATCATAATAGGATATGTTTTTATTCCATCCCATGCTTGGTAGTTATCTAGAATAGGATAAGGTTAAATATAGAGGAATATAGCCCGTATAAAAAAAATCTGAGGGAGTAAGATAATATTGGATAAGATTTCTTTTATTCAAAACTTGAAACCCTACACTTTTCTTTTATTTCTCCTCGGTTCACCCAAATGACTCCTCCATGACTAAAGCATTGATGTCGAAGCCTTCTTCTTGGTAGCTCTCTAATTCACATCAAAATTTTATGGAAGCGACGGATTTGTGAAGGTAAATAATCATGTTCTCTCACTTCACATATATGATTATTAGATGCCATACGTGTGGTATATATTTGCCTCAGCTCATGTATTGAACTCATAAGTATTAAAATATAGAAAATGTTGTTTCCCAAATATAGTTTCTTTTGATTTAAGCCTTCCTAATAGATAGACGATAACATCTGTGAAAATAAATTTCAAAACTTTTATCTTGAGATCTTAAAATTGAAGAAACTATTTGATATGGTATATTTTTTGAAATGCCTAATTGATCCGTCTAAATATATATTTAATAAAAAGTTAAATCTTATTACACGGGTAAAATTCATAACTTGAAGCATCCCAATTTTGATAAGCATATAAATACATAATTATGCACTAAATGTAAAAGTTTAATTAAAATATTGTAAAGAGTAGCTTATTAAATACTTTTTTTACTTAATATTCCGTAAGTTCATATATTACAATGTCATTAACTTACGAAAAGTAATGAAAGGAAATGTTTAAGTTACGGCTTGTAAAATGCAAGAATTTCTACTGAGGTTTTCCTTCTTTTAGAGTAAGGGGAATCAACTTCGACTATGGTGAATTTTCTTTTCGATGAATGAATTTGAACCATGCAAGGAAGTCTCCTTATTACGTTGTCTCGACCAACATTGGGTTACGAAGTACATCGACGTATTCGCATAATTGCTCATATATTCTTAGAACTTAAGATAATGTTTTACCATAAATAAATTTAAATAAAAAGTGGGATTTGCTTGCCCTTATATTTGTTGAGCTCTAACGCCATGCAAAGTTTGAGCTCCTATTACGTGGCATAAAAAGTCTCAGAGTTTATATATACATCGTCAAAGAAATTATCATAACTTTCCTGCAAATTAACTTTTTTTCAAATGGTTCCCATTAAATTGGGCGTTGACTTATTGATCATCCACACCTTCCCCGTTGGACTATCTCGGCTGCGTAATAAAATGTCACTCATGTGTCTTGACAAGTTCTTACCTAAAACACTAACCTATATCAGTCTCGATCGACTATGGACTTAATCCTTTCAAAAATTCCTAATATTATTTCCAACTCCAATTCCATCTTGAATTTTTTTAATTAAAAAATACCAACTTTCCCTCAAAAACTTTCACTCAAACACCATAATTTGCCGACGTGTCCAAAAACCGTCACCGATTTCTCTTTACAAGTATCAATATAAGGGTCACTTGAAGTTCCATTATAGGAATTCGCGTTTTCATTAACACCTCAACTTTTGTATAGAGTAACGGTAACTTCCCAATGTCGATAATTACGAGATCAGTGGCAACTTTTGGACGGAAGGTTAATAAGGGTAGAACTGAAATTAGAACGGAAGTACGTGAAAGTTAATTGAGATTGGACATAAAAAAAAAAAGAGATTTTTAAAGTCAAGGGTGGGGGCACAAAGGCTACGTTTTGGACCGGTCACGGCGGACCCAGAACCGAGCGAAAACGGCCGGCCTTGGCCGACGCGAACAGCGACCCCCGTTCGTACCTGCGCAATAAAAACCTAAAGTCCTTCCTCTCTCTGTCTGTCTGTCTCTCTCCGTTGCCTGTGCGAAGTGTGCGTGGCGAGTGTGCGTGGGAGAGGGAGAGAGAGAGAGATTCGACCAGTGAGTCGAGGAGTAACCGCAGGATGGTCTTTCTTACAAGACCCAGAATTCGATTCTTGTCGCCTCGGTAATACCACCGTCTCTCTCCGCCCGGGGCACCGATTCCTTCCGTGGAAATGGGCGCCGGTTCTTGACGACAGCGCCTCGGGAGAAATTCCTCATCTGGGTAAGCCGCCTACGCGGGGATTGATCTGCGGGGGGGCGTTCCCGGAAGGTCGGGTCGCGGCGCGTTAGGTGACGCGAGCGGAAATCTGGGTTTCTTCTTGTTAGGTCGTCCCGAGGTGGTTGTTGTTGTTGCTAGAGTTTTTTGGGGGCCGTTTTAGATCTGGGCGCTGCGCCGGTGCTGCCCAATTTCTGATTTTGCTCGTGGGGTTGTTATCAGTTAGAGAGTGTTGCTGATTCCGACACGTGGAGGAGGAGAGGATAGGAGAGGAGAGGAGAGGAGAGGAGAGGGTGGTGTCTGTGCCCATTATCAGTTCTATATTCATGTGCTTTTCGCTCGGGTTAGTTACAACATCACTGGATCTTCTGGGTGTTCTTGCTGGGTGGCTTTTGGGTGATGTGAGGAGATGGAACTGAGAATGGGCGGTTGCTGGGTAGGCGGGAGGGGGTCGGGGTGTTGAAATTTGGTGTCTTTCGGCGTGAATTGGTCATTCTAAGAGGTCGTGGGATCACGCGGGTTACGGATATGGCGTCATTCAAGAGCATTATTCAGGACGTGAAGGATGAGATTGGGAACATCTCTAGGAAAGGGTTTGACCATGTGAAGTTTGGGTATGGGCTGAGGTCACGCTCGCACCGGGTTGTGCAGGACAGTTCGGTGGTGGTTGACGTGTTGAAGCAGAGCTGTTGGGCGAGCATGCCGCCCGAGCTCTTGAGGGATGTGTTGATGAGGATAGAGAAGTCGGAGAGCACGTGGCCCCCAAGGAAAAATGTGGTTGCTTGTGCTGGTGTTTGTAGGAACTGGAGGGAGATCATGAAGGAAATTGTGAAAACACCGGAGGTGTCTGGCAAGTTGACATTTCCAATTTCGTTGAAGCAGGTCTGTCATAGCAGTTCTCATGATCACCTTCTTTAACTGTAGTGTTTGAGCTTTCAATTATACATTCTTTTTACTTTCGTTTTGCTTTGGCTTGGACCTTTACCTCATGTTTAGCATTACTCAACGATACGTGTCCTCTCTAGATAGTAGATGTGGGCTGAATTAGCCAGTGTCCCTGATGCAAGCAACACAAGAGGAGATGGTGTAGAAAGAGTTTGCTTTTCCATAAAGAACGCAGAAATAATGTGCTAGTGTGAGAAGAAAGAATTCCTTCTGTCTGTCTTCTAACTTTTCCAAGTGTATCTGCTTTTTCTTCCTGATGGCTTTCTCATGTCCTGCAAATTGGGTCAGGATTGTGTTTGGACGTTGATTTAAATCATTTGGTTAGCACTGATATATGGTACCCTCATTTCTTTAACTTATTCAGGGACATTGCCTTGATTTATTCTTAAGAGTACTTAAGGATGAATTTCACATTGTGAATCATAGTCACTGAATGGAATGGGAAGGAAGTTAATTATGGTGCTTCAGGACACTATGTCTAATCTAACGTCTCTGCCCTTCAATCTTGCTTTTTTCCATGTTCATATCACCTACAGTGGTTTTTGATGGATTAAGTTTTCTTTTTGATGAGCAGAGTTTCCTTCAGTTTATTTGTAATTGGAATCTCGATAATCTGATGAAATTTCTTCGGTACTTTGGTCTGTAATTGTTTTATGGTTGTAATTGCGATGATTTATATGCGAAAGTTATTGACTCTTAAAATGTAATCAGCAAGCACTTCAATAGATTATTTGTTGGCCAATGTATGCCAAGTGATTTCTTCTATTTCAATGCCTTGGGAAGACTAGATGATAAAGTAGTAACTTCCATCGACAGCAAGTTCTTCAAGCTCAAGCTTCATAAGTATCTCGTCACATGCATCACAACTACATATGTTGTATGATGCCTAGGTGTTATATTAGTAGTAATGCTGGGAAGCTAATGGTTCTCGAGCTGTTTTTATCAAGGAAAATGAATGTCGACATGTTTATTATCATTAACTCATAATCTTGGATAATTCTGCAGCCTGGTCCAAGGGACTCCCTTCTTCAGTGTTATATTAAACGCAATCGCAGCAACCAAACATATTATCTCTACCTCAGCTTAGATCAAGGTGAGAACAGGACAACCTATTTTTCCTCTTCTTTTTGCTCCTTATATTACTTTACTTTTGAAATACCAGAGCATCCTTTTGCTCTTACTCAGGGCATTTAGTTCTGGACCATGGAATTAGCCTCTCAAGTTGGTCTAGGTTTTCTATGAAGTTTTAGCTGTTGGATGTCTGTATTATGCATACAAGACATGCGGGGATTCTCGTTGTTTCCTCTTTAAGGGAAGTTTGTAAGGCTTTGTGAATGCACTATCTTTGCAGCTTTAAATGAAGATGGCAAATTTCTTCTCGCTGCACGTAAGCTCCGGCGCCCTACTTGCACAGACTACGTCATCTCTTTAAATCCCGATGACATGTCCAAAGGGAGTAGCACATATATTGGAAAATTAAGGTACTTACCGAAGTTTTGTTCATGCTGTATGGTCATACTGCTTATGTTAAACCCCTTGTATTATTTAATGATAGGTCAAACTTTCTGGGCACGAAGTTCACAGCCTTTGATGCGCAGCCTCCAAGTGCTGGTTCCAGAGTCATGAAAAGCCGGTCGACCAGGCTAGTGAACTTTAAGCAAGTCTCCCCGAAAGTTCCCGCTGGAAATTACCCTGCAGTGCACATATCTTATGAGTTGAATGTCTTGGGATCAAGGTAGGAAAACTGACTCATTCCAGTTTACCACCAAAACAAAAAGAACGATTTTAAGAATGGTGAATTCTAGAGTCTTAGCTAACTGTTTCTTTCTGCATTTTATTTGTCTTGGGTGTGGAAAGCAGGGGACCGAGAAGAATGCAATGTGTCTTGGACGCCATACCTGCCTCTTCAATTGAGCCAGGAGGAGTTGCCCCAACACAGACTGAATTTATGTCCAGCACTCTCGACACATTTCCCTCATTCTCTTTTTTCAGATCTAAATCGACGCGCGTAGAGAACCTTGATTCTGGGAGACCAATGTCTGCTCCAAAAGATGGGATGCTGGTATTGAAGAACAAGTCTCCGAGGTGGCACGAGCAACTCCAGTGCTGGTGCCTAAATTTTCATGGACGGGTTACTGTTGCTTCAGTGAAGAACTTCCAGTTGGTGGCTTCTCCAGAACAAGGAGTCGCCGGTACAGAGCATGAGAACGTTATCCTCCAGTTTGGAAAAGTGGGGAAGGATGTATTCACAATGGATTATCAATATCCTATCTCAGCTTTCCAATCATTTGCCATATGTCTCAGCAGTTTCGACACTCGAATCGCTTGTGAATAGTTGACTGCCAGGTACTGATCTCTCCATTGTTATGCAGGCTACTACTGGTTAATTTGATAGTAATGATAAGCAATTCTTTTCCAATTTTAATTAACTTCTGTTTGGCAATTTTAATGTTGCAAACTAATGGTCGTATCTCAAGTCATCATTTAGATATCACATTTTTATTGTTTGTTATACTTTCTGGGTTTTTATCTTCATGAGAATGTTACTTATAGTATATCTTATCACATCATGGTCAAGCTCTCGAGCTCTATGTTCTTGCATAACACCCTGAAGTGTACATGTGGTGATTTTGTCTAGTTTCAGTCTTTCAGCATTTCCATCTGGCATTCTTTGAGAACAGTTGCTTTTCTTTGGTTAATAGCCACTAGCTTAACCTTATCGATAAATAAAGGCTTAGATGCAAAACCAAACAGTATATATGGTGCCTGTTTGCTATCTTATCATGCTGTTGCTCATTCTTTTGGTTTCATTTGAACTGACTGCGATTTCTAATTTTTCCTTCCTGGGAGGTTTTTCTAGGCAGAGAAAAGGGTCTCTGGGAAGGCATAGAGGTTTGACGTGTTTCTGGGAGCATTCTGATCAAGGGATTTTGCCAGAACTCGGTAGCACCTTTTTTTTTCTTTTGAAGTTTACCCTGACTCGTCTGGTTTTCCTATTGATTTTTCATTGTATATATGTGCTTTTGCAGCTGAGAGACATTTGTGTGTATGAGTTTGGTTTCTTGTGCTTTTGACTAATGTATTCGAATTCTTTGGTGAATGATTGCTGAGAGATGCGTAGTCAGTTTGCTGACAGCTTTGAAAGAAGCCAATGCCAAAATCGAACTTGTTCGTGTGCTTACTTGATTGACTTTTCTGAAATGAAGAGTTATGATATAAGTCAATATATATGTTGCGTGAGGCCGGTAAATAATGATGTTTGAACCTTCGGGCTTTTGCGTATGAACTCAAAAAATTTAGAGGATGCACTTTGGGGATGGTGACTTGAACTACTCTTCAGAAGCTTTTAGGTATGCCAGTGAGAAATGCAGAACAATGTTCAGAGCATCAATGTTCAGAGCACTTACCACTTTGATCATCCCTCTACAGTGAAGAAATCACGGCATGTTTTTCGGTTTGACTGTGAGTTACTTAAGCAGAGTCAGGTGAAATTCATACAATGCCAAGTTTGTAAGAATCTATTTCCCCTAAAAGGAGTATCTCCTAGTTATGTTAACAGCACTCGAACCCCGTCCATATTGGACTTCATACTAATTTATATTGGCCTTAGAACTTTCATGATATTAACCCTTAGCAACAGCGAAATTCCTGAACTGTCTTAGTACGGGACGCCGCACATGGCACAAGTTCACGAAAGTCTGGTCATGCCTGACCCAGGTTCAGTAAAATCTGGCTGGCGTTAGCCGACACGACATAGAGTATCGACCAGTGAGTTTAGAGCAACTGAAAAATGGTTTCAATTACAAGACCCGGAAATTGATTCTTGTCGTCTTGGTAATCTGTCGTCTCTCGGGCGATTTCGTCCGTGACAATGGCCCTGAGTTCTTGACAGCGCCCAGGATATCCTCATCTGGGTATCTGACCAAGTCAACCCCGCTTTGTTCTGTTCCGAGCCAAATGGTGCAGTCCATCCCCGACTCTCTCGTGGTGAATTTGGGGATTGGTCTGTGGGGGCAGTTGCGGAAGATCCAAGCCAATATCATTGCTGATTCTGACACGTGGAGTAGGAGAGATGCGTGCGCCCTTATCAGTGCTATATTCACGTGCTCATAGCTTGGGTTGGTTACATCACGGGGTCAACAAGTTTCATTGCTTTGGTTCTTCTTGGTGTTCTCGCCGGCGTGGTTTTTTGGATTGATGTGAAGAAATGGAACTGAGAATGGCGTTTGCTTTGTAGTGGGAGGGAATCGAGTTTATCAAAATTCATGTCTTTCTACGCGAAAGGTCAAAAGCATCGCTCAGGACATGAAGGACGAGACTAGGAACATTGCTAGAAAGTACGGGCTGAGATCATGCTCGCATCGGGTTGTTCAGGACAGGTTGGGGGTAGTCGATGCATTAGAGCAGAGTCGTTGGGTGAGCGTGCCGCCCGAGCTCTTGAGGGACGGGTTGATGAGGATAGAGGGGTCGGAAAGGACATGGTCTGGGAGGCGAAATGTGGTTGCTTGTGCCGGCGTTTGCCGGAACTTGAGGGAGATCGTGAAGGGAATTGTGAAGACACCTCCGGCAAGTTGACATTCCCAATTTCATTGAAGCAGGTCTGTCATAGCGGTTCTCATGTCACCTTTCTTTAACTGTTATGGCCAGTGGCACTGATGAAAGCAGCATAGAACCCCAATAGGAGGAAATGTAGAAAGAATTTACTTTTTCATAAAGAACGCAGAAATGGTGTTAAATGTGAGAAGAAAGAATTCCTTCCGTCTTCTAAGTTTTCCAAGTGTTATCTGCTTTTTTCTTCCCGATCATGTCCTGCACATTGGGTCGGGATAGTGTTGGGGCGTTTATATTAGTCGTATGGATAGCACAAAGTTAGGGTACCCTCTTTTCCTTTTAAATTATTCGAGGGGGCATTGCCTACCTAAGGATTAATTTCACAATGTGAACCATAGTTAACTAAATGGAATGGGGAAAGGAGGTAACATCATGCTTCAGAACACCACATCTGAAATCTATACCAGTCTCCGCCCTTCAGTCTTGCTCCTCGCCTTGTTTATATCACCTAAAGTGGTTTCTGATGTATGAATTCTTTCTTCCTTTTGATGAGGAGACTTTCCTGCAGTTTATTTGTAATTGGAATATCAATAATCTGATGAAATTTATTTATTACTTTGGTTTATAATTGTTTCACAGTTGTAACTACGATAAATCTATTGGCAAAAGTTATTTACTCTCACAATGTAATCTGCGAGCACTTAAATAGATTATTTGTTAGCCAAACTATGCCGTGTGGTCTCTTCTATTTCAATCCCTTGGGAAGATTAGATGATAAAGTAGTAACTTCTACCGACAGCAAGTTCTTCAAGCTTAAACTTCATAATTATCTCATCAGTTGCATCGCAACTGCATATGTTGTACAATGCCTCATCAAGGAAAATGATTGTGGACATAGTTGTCATCATTAACTCATAATCTTTGGCTAAATGTGCAGCCTGGTCCAAAGGACTCCCTTCTTCAGTTTTATATTAAACGCAATTGCAGTAACCAAACAAGTTATCTCTACCTCAGTTTAGATCAAGGTGAGAACAGGACAACTTTTTCTATTCTTTTTGCCGAATATATTACTTTATTTTGAAATAACAGAGCGTCCTTTTGCTCTTACTGAGGACATTTTTAGTTCTGGACCATGGAATTAGCCTTTTCAAGTTGGTCTAGGTTAAAATTTTTTAGTTGGTATCGTGCATAACAAGATATTTGAGGATTCTAGTTGTTTTCTTTATGAGAGCAAATATGGAAGGCTCTGTGGATGCACCGTCTTTGCAGCTTTAAATGACAATGGCTAAATTCTTCTCGCTGCACGGATGCTCCAGCACCTTTCCTGCACAGACTACATCATCTCTTTAAATCCAGATGAAATGTCCAAAGGGAGTAGCACGTAATTGGCAAATTAAGGTACTTAACAAAAGTTGTGCCCATGCTGAATGGTCAAGTTGCTTATGTTTAACCCCTTGTATTATTTAACGATAGGTCAAATTTTTGGGGCACGAAGTTCTCAGCCTTTGATGCACAGCCTCCAAATGCTGGCT
This sequence comes from Eucalyptus sideroxylon, assembly GCA_014182405.2. Lineage (NCBI taxonomy): Eukaryota > Viridiplantae > Streptophyta > Magnoliopsida > Myrtales > Myrtaceae > Eucalyptus > Eucalyptus sideroxylon. The sequence goes on along the minus strand of CM024555.2, from coordinate 31,551,665 downwards.
CAGAAGTCATGAGTCCACCAGGCTAGTGAAATTTAAGCAAGTCTCCCCGAAAGTTCTCGCTCGAAATTACCCTACAGTGCACATACCTTATAAGTGGAATTTCTTGGGATCGAGGTAGGAAAACTGACTCGTTCCACTTTACTACGAAAAAAAACAATTTTAAGAAGATTAATTCTAGAGTCTCAACTAATTGTTTCTTTCTGCATTCTATTTGTTTTGGGTGTGGAAAGCAGGAAAGCAAGAAGAACGCAATGTGTCGTGGATGCCATACCTGCCTCTTCGACTGAGCCAGGAGGAGTTACCCTGACACAGACTGGATTTATGTCGAGCACTCTCAACACATTTCCCTCATTCTCTTTTTTTAGATCTAAATCGATGAACGTAGAGAACCTTCAGTCTGGGAGACCAATGTCTGCTCTGAAAGATGGGATGTTGTTGTTGAAGAGCAAGTGCCCGAGGTGGCATGAGCAACAACAGAGCTGGTGCCTAAATTTTCATGGACGGGTTACTGTTTCTTCAGTGAAGAACTTCCAGTTGGTGGCTCCTCCAGAGCAAGGAGTCGCTGGTCCAGAGAATGAGAACGTTATCCTCCAGTTTGGAAAGGTGGGGAAGGATGTATTACGATGGATTATCAGTATCCTATCTGAGTTTTCCAATCATTCGCCATATTTCTCAGCAGTTTCGATGCTAGAGTCCCTTGTGTTGCTAGGTACTGATCTCTCCATTGTTATGCAGGCCATTAATGGTTAATTTGATCAGAATGATAAGCAATTCGTTTCCAAGTTGTATGAACTTCTGCTTGTCAATTTCAATGTTATAAACTAATGGTTGTATCATTCTTCATATTTAGATATCAATTTTTATAGTTCTTTATACTCTTTGGGGTTTTATCTTCATGAGAATGTGACATGTAGGGTGCTTTATCACATCATGTCAAGCTCTCAAGCTCTGTGTTCTTGCATCCCACCCTGAAGTGTACATGAGTGATTTTGCCTCGTTTCAGTCTTTCAGCTTTTCCATCCGGCATTCATTGAGAAAGTTTGCTTTTCTTTGATTAATAGCCACTAGCTCTATCTGTATTGATAAAGAAAGGCTTACATGAAAAAACGAATGGTATATATGGTGCCTGTTTGCCATCTTACGGTGTTGTTGCTCAAGCTTTTGGGTTCATTTAAACTGACTGGAATTTTTATTCTTCCCTTCCTAGGAGGTTTTTCTAGGCAGGGAAAGGGATTCTTGCGAGACACAGCGTTTGGATGTGTTTCCGGGGAGCATTCTGATCAAAGGATTTAGCAAGAACTCGGTAGCACCTTTTTTTTTGGAAGTTTACCCCGCCTTTTCTGGTTTTCCTATTGATTTTTCATTGTATACACGTGCTTTTGCAGCTGGAGAGACATTTGTGTGTATGAGTCTGGTTGCTTGTGCTTTTGACTAATGTATCCGGATTCTTTGGTGAATAATTGCTGAGGGGTGCCTACTCAGTTTGCTGACAGCTTTGGAAGAAGCCAATGCCGAAATTGAACTTTTCGTGTGCTTACTCGATCAAATATTCTGGAATGAAGAGTTATGATGTAAGTCAAAATATAGGTTGCGTGAGGCTGGTCAATAATGATGTTTGAACCTTTGGGCTATTGCCTATGAGCTCCAAAAATTTGGACGATGCACTTTGGCGGTGCTGACTTGACCTACTCTACAGAAGGTTTTAGGTCAACCAGAAATGCAGAACAATGTTCAGATCATTTTGATCATCCAACTTCCACAGGCATGTTTTTTGGTTTGACTGAATTAGGTCAGGTGAAATTTATACAATGCCGAGTTTGTATAAACTTTTCCCCCTAAAAGGAGTATCTCCTAGGAATGTTAACGATACTCGAACCCCTTCCATATTGAACTTCGTACTAACTATGAAATTCCTGAACTGAACGGGTAATCTTAGTGCTAAGCTTGTCCAACTGTCTAATGCATTGATGAGATGACTACTTTGTCAATCTTGCACATCATGCAATTCGCATAGAAGGGGAATGGTGAGTCATAATCATCAGTACCTTGGGAAATTGGAAACGGTTCATAGACATTCCAAAACAATCTAGTGCGCTAATGTGAAGCACAAACAGAAAGAATGGAAGACAGACAGTTTATTATTGACGATATAGAAGTGAAAAGTGGAGAAATAGATAGGTAAATTAGCACACGCAATGGTGTTGGATCAAAACATCTCCGGATCAGTAGCCTGGAGGACCTCCAGGACCGGGAGGGCCATACCCGCGCGGCCCGCCGAAGCAATCTTGCAGCAGCCAGCAACAGCACAAGCAGTACATGCTGCACACGACCAAAGAGTCATTTAACAGAAATTCTAGGGTCGTTGCCATCAGTTTTCTAGCAAAAGGTGTACTGCAAGTCCTATATGCTCTTTTTGAACTAGGAACATGTTCGAATTCTACTTTTGTCAAGATAAAATCAACAGGACAACGCGTATTTCAATCGCATAAGACAGATTCGGCCAAAAAGAAAACTATACGTCCATAAGAAGCTTCAACTGTACTGGATATGGTAGACCAAGCAAAAGGAAGACAATGCTCACCAAGAAGATACCATGCTGCATATGCCATCAAAGCACCCACCAAAGAAGCCTCCAGGTCCGAAGAAGCCACCGCCAGGTCCCCAAGGACCTCCGAATCCCATCCCCGGACCCCACGGTCCCCCGGGGCCAGGACCCCATCCGGGTCCACCGAAACCCGGACCTCCGAAACCAGGTCCACCGAACCCCGGTCCTCCTGGCCCGCCGAAACCGGGTCCTCCTCCAGGCCCGCCGAAACCGGGTCCTCCTCCAGGCCCGCCGAAACCGGGTCCTCCTCCAGGCCCGCCGAAACCCCCTCCTCCAGGTCCGCCGGGTCCTCCAGGTCCCATTCTATCGTCGGAAAACAGATGAAGATCAGAAACCAGTGGTATTTGGTGCACTGACCGATCACCGGAGAGATTCGCAAGCGAGCTCGAGCAGCAAACTGCACAAAGAGGAAAATATGAAGATGGGTATGTGTAGATGATGACAATATAACGACTTAAGACGGGGCTCTTCAGGTGTGAGATCTGAATACGTGAGCGGATGAGGCAGTTTCCTTAGTGTCAAAGCATCTCACTTTCGTTTTTGAATCGTGGTGGCTCACGAAAATGTCGACCAAACTTCTCAAAGAACAAGACCTACTATTCAAAGCAGGGCAGCTGCTCTCTTCTCGTCCATACCAACCAGTCAAAGCCTCAACTTCAATACTGTTGGAACGTGAATTTGATCAAGATAAGTAACGACTCACAATGACTCTCAAAAGGGCAAACTGTGAGCTGTCAATCGATGACAATCTTTATGTTGTTCAGACAAACACAAACACGACACTACACGTATAAACTTGAAACATTAGGAATGGCACGTTTTGACCAATCTTTGAGAAGAACTCTTTGTGATTGGATTGAAACAATTTCCTAACGACATGGGATGACACGAATGACCGGCACTTATTATGATTGCAGGGCATGAATCGCTAAACCTCGTTCGGCTGATCTTTATATTAACATCTGCAATCATTAGGTGCCCATCTCTGGATAATTAAAGCTGCTCAAATCAATTCACAGTTGGGCTACCTCTCTGTCATGTTTAGTATGTCTATCTAATAATGTAACAATCACATATCAGGGACATACTATAGGAGTATTTCTCTTCTGTGATGCCACGGGGGCCCTTACACTTTTCAGCAAATGCATATATTCCCCACTTATTTTGGCAAGTGTACTGATCGATTGTATTTCGAAAATTGAAAAGAGAGAATGAGCTGAATCTTGACATTATATACGGACAACAAAACAGAATATGATGCCAGAAGAATATGCTATGGTCGTACCTGAAGCCTTGTATACAACTCAAGCGTTGGGTCAAGCTATTGGTTTTTCTTTTTTCCGTTATAACTTCCTGTGCTCGTAATCAATTGCCAAACTCATACGAGGCTTATCTAACTACAAGCACACGTGTGACCTCACAAAACAAGGATGAATGTTATGGCTGCGGTCGGCTCATGTATATCCTATTGATGTTTTGGTCTAGTTCATTCACAAGCCCGCATAAAGGGGGTGAATTTCCAAGATAAACATATACATATGTTCCCTGATAATGCCAGCCAAGTTAACAAATCAACGCGTTTCATTCCCCTTTTGGATGTGCTAATGAACTAGTTAGAGAAAAAAGATGTCTGACCATGGAAAAACAATCATTTAGAGGCCGAAGTACATGATAACAGGGACAACGGTGTACAAAAAGCATATACATTTGAACTGTCATTAATTAAGACTCCATACCGAATAATGTGGTAATTCAATTCCGCAGGCAAAAGCCAACTTGGCGGCGAGAAACAGAGACAAAGCGACGCCATTGGTCCATAATGATCTTCGTACATAAGTACAATCGTTAACGCCGAGCTCTGGTGATTATCCAGTATGTATAGCACCAGACTCCCCGTGTTAGGCCAAAACCCAGTGAACACCCAATTAATTAATGGATATGTTGAAGCTGCCATTTCATATTAAGAAGAAAATGTACAAGCTTTCATTACATACAGAGATCAAAGAATATGCCATTTCAGGTTATACTTTCTGAAAAGGCCAGAAGAAGTCCAGAAACCCTGGCCATATCCCTTGTTCAAGCAAAGACCGCTCGTGTAGAAACCAGAGAAAAAAGAGAGGGGGATGACGAAATCCCCATCGAATGAGCAACCCAAGCACTAATTTGAGCCTTGAATGCTCTGCAAAAGATGCTCGATTCTGTACTTCATAACGGGTTGACCGGACCGTGTCTTCTTGAACATCTTCACTCTTTCTGCCTTCCTCCGAGCCTCAGCTTTCTCCCTCTCTTCTTTCTTGGCTTGCATAACCACCTCCCTCTCCTTTCTTGCAATCTCTTCCTCCTCACGCTTCTTCTCGTATAGCTCCCTCAGACCATTTGAACCTCTCTTCTCGTTCTTCTTATTTCTCTTCTTAGATTCGTGCATTTCCTTTGTGTCCTGCAAAAAACATCAACATTAGTGTCTAAGCTTGAGGTATTCAAAGCAGGAATAAATATCTGTGCCCTTGACGACTGAAAGGAAAAGAAATTTCTCAAACCTAACGTGCATATAATCACAGAGTTCACCTTAAATTTCAGGAAAAAAGGTTGGAAGAATTACTCCGCGCGCACACACTCAAATATCAGAAAAAATGCAAGTAAAAAGTAGAAAGTTTAGATGAGATCTACAAAGTAAAACAATCACATGCAAAAATAGATTTGTTTGATTAAAAGGTCATAAGGATACAAAGTGATTAGGAAACTAAAAATATTGCATATGGATATAATCATAGGAAGTATTCAAAGCGGGAGTGAATCTTTGTGCACCTCGACGACAGAGAGGAAAAGAAATTTCTCAAACCTAATGTGCATAAATCATAGAGTTCACCTTAAATTTCAGGAAAAAGTTTGGGAGAATTACACCGCATGCACACATTCAAATATCAGAAAAAATTGCAAGTGAAATGCAGAAAGTTTAGATGAGATCTACAAAGCAAAACAATCACATGCAAGAAAGAGCAGTTTGATTAAAAAGGTCATAAGGATACAAAATGATTAGGAAACTAAAAATATTGCATACAGATATAATCATAGGATGTTATGCTTAGTCTGCCTTTCTTAATAAACACGAATGCCTGTTACAACTTGTTGGTTTTTTTCATTAAACAAAGTTTACTTTTTATGCTGCTACATCTTTTCTTATGAGTAAACCATAATATAATTTATTCTTATGAAGTAGAATAAAGACAAAATAATCATAGAGATATAATTAGATTCTTTCCATTCTTCTCTCTTCTTCAATCATACATGAAATGGCCAAATTCCCTTTATTTCCTTCCTTTCATAAGCATCCAAACACCAATAAATAATTTTTTTCCTTTTCTTTCTTTTCTCTCCGAGGTGATTGTCCAAGTCCTTTCCATTCCCTCCTAATCACTCCATCCAAATTGAGTGAAATATGATGATCAGGCTTTTGACCATCAGATGATGAGAATTAAATATTTGAGTTACTGTTGCTCATGAAATTAATAAATCCTCTCAACTTGAGATACTGCAAAAGAAGTCGGTCTTACAGAATCACTCTGGAAATGGATACTCCCTAATCATAATCTCAACCATCATCAAAGGCAGAACCATACGATATTTAAAAGAAAATTGCGGGTAAAAGTGTAACTATGCAACCATAAGAAAAATAAAGTATATTTAGATTTACCACAGAGGGAGATGTGCATACAACATATCCTTTACCAAATGTCAACCAGATGGGTAGTCAATTCTCATGACAGAAAGCAGACATGACAAATAACCAAATTGTCAAATGCGACAACACACCTCTGAAGGTTTCACGGCCGATGGATCATTTGGCTCACTTAAATGCTTTAGGGATTTCTTGTACTTGCTGATATACTTGGCATTCTTGTAGAACTCCCTCTTCTTTTCTGTTAATGATGAAATTTATCAGCTCACAAAATTAAAAACAAACACTTTAAAGAAGCATGAAGTTGCAGACAACAGCCAACATCCATATAATGATAAAAAAAGTCTTGCTCTGATCCTACACAATAAAGAGAAGCAACAGGTCAAGGGAGAAAAACAAAATGAAGAACCTATATTAAACAAGAACAAGTAAAAGGATGTACATGAGGATGAAGCAACAAAATTCCAAAATTCAAAAGTACATCACAAAGACACAAGTCAGTTATCACTGATCCCTTATGACAGTTATCAAATTGGCAAAAGCTGGCCAGCAGAAGCTGATGATGCATCAAGCTGGTCATAGTCACTTGAGTCAACAAATCGTATAAGCATACTGAAAGAAACATTGATTTCGAGAGATGTTGGAAGGAAATAAACCCAAGATGTTTGTTAAAAGATGAAAGAGAAATATTCAGATTAGCCTCCTGCAATGAGCCAAAACCTTGGCAAATCGCAATCTTAAAAGACGATAAAAAAGCATCCTCCTTGCTCAACCTCTATCACCTTAACCCCTAGAACTTTGAAAAATTCATCTCACCAGCCCTTCCTTCACTTATAACAAGAAAGGAACTGCAGGACAAAAGTCAGTTCTTGTCTGCGAGAACCCTTACACTAACCACATTAGAAATCTCAATCGTAAGTACTAAATAAATCAGCCTTAGCCTTTTATTCTCAGGTCCTCATAGTCTTAATTATAAGTCAAATGATTAGAAATGGGATGCCTTAGCAGCCACCTCCTTCATGAAGCAACAGTTAAAAATCAGATGGACATTGATATCCAGTAACATAACCTTGAGTGATCACGACAACCACAAGCTGCGTGTTTAGAGAGACAAGAATTCAAGCATTCACGTCATCATAAAAGAAAACTAAGGTTTTTAAAAACGAGCTCATTTACAAAGTGAGGCCGTCTCAATTGTCTGAACACGACCAATAGATCAAATTTTGATTGTCCTTCCGCACAGAACAGATAGACAGACACCCTGGAAAATATTCCAGCACCCTAGATCTCGCCAGGCCAAAACCATCACAATAACAAAATCCTATCAAGGAGCTATAGTAACAACATCGACCTGGACCTACCCGCTTGCGCACCACGCTGACATTTCATTTTTACTGCGCCTCAATCGATCGAGAGTCACAAAATCCTCATTGAATAAGCTCATAGCGACCCAGTGAGCAATTCACTCCCCACCAAAAAACTCCGCTTTTGATTTCTCAAACAACCAAAAAAGAACGCAACTTTCCCAGTTTCACCTCACACCCACCAACCATAATCACCTCCATTCTAACACAACCGCAAGAAAAAAGAGAGAGATCACATGTCATAACCCCATTCAACTAAAACAAACCGCCGGAAATTTATCAAACACAGAGCGTGCGCACGTACTGATCAGAGCGGGGTTGTACTGGTTCCGGTTCGTGGTCGACTTGATGTTGGCAAAGGCCTCGAGGGAGAGGCCGCCGCCTCCCAGGCGCGTCACGTTCTGCTTCTTCTTCTTCATCGCCGCCGCCTTGCTGCTGCTCCTCGCAGGCTTTGAGGAGCCGCCGAAGAATCTACCGCCCTTCCCGCGGGGCTCTCCGTCCTTGTCCGCCCGACCCTTCATCGTCGCCACGAATCACGGCCCGGACCAGCAGGAATTCCGACCGGAGATCGCAAGGTTCAGGCGAAACAGAGCAGGTACTCTGTAAGAGAGAGAGAGAAAGAGAGAGAGAGAGAGAGAGAATTTGGAGCCCTAATTCAACCGGATTTCCTTTCCTCATGCCGCCTGTCGGGTTCCGGCCCAATGGGCCTCCGTTCTGATGACGTGGCGAAAAATTACCATTTGGAGCTGACGTGGCACACCACAGAGAAATATCCAAGAAAGAATGTTAGAAAGAGGAGTGGGGGAGAGAGGGGTGGCCTACAAACGAAGTTAGGTTGATTGATCTTACTTAAACTGTCGCAATTAATATAAGCCACTACTTAGCAATTAAAACAAATGACATAAGTCACTTTCAAATTAGCAAGAATGCACTTCTCCAATTGATAGACTATCTGTATTTATTTACACATTCGAAAGTTATGTATTCTTTAAGGATTCGTTCTTTTCGTGAAAAAATGAGCAATTTTCGGAAAATATTTTCTTAAAAGTCATTTTCTAGGAAAATGATGGTATTTTTCAATATTCGGTTAAAACCTGAAAATATTTCGAGAAATATTTTCTGAAACTTTACCAATTATGCATGCATCACTTACTAACCTATAAATCCATCAAACCTAAACTTGCCTTTAAAACCAAGCAAACTTGCTTCACATTTTTGTTCCCTCATCGTCGCAAAATGCTCATCTACTCTAAAAAATGTTTGTATAAATTTTAAACTTCTCTTGAAAATTTACAATCTTAAACAAAAGAAAAAAGAAGTAGAGCATGTACAACCCTGATAAGAATCTTCCAATTGAGTGGCTTGGTCTCCCCTCGAGTCTTCTGTGTTTTAATAAACAAAAGAAAAAATAAGCAAAGTATGTAGAGCTCTTTACTTGAGCAATGTACAACTACAAGGTATAGTAAATAAATAAAAGGACAAGGAAGAGTGCAAGGGCTTTAAAAGTTGAATGTAAAGTCCACAGTAAAATCACTAGTCATAGAAATGCCAATACAAAACAACCTTACATCGAATTTCATTTCATGAAGTATTGACGAAAGAAAGAACACATGAGTCTTTTGGTGGTAAAGCTCAATACAATATATCATTTATGATGACCTCCTTTGCTTAGAAATTTATCAATCCATACTTTGTGAAGATTTGCAGTCTCCACCATAAATGCATTTCCAATTTTTTTCATTTTCAATTAAATGGTCAAAAACTGATCCAAGGGTAATTTCATTGTATCTGTCCACTTTCATCACCTCATTGTAGAGTTGAGAGTAATAGACTTGAGAGTGATCAACATCGCTTTGACCCAATGACATAATTGCCCATACCATCTTTTTAAGTTGTGTTGAAAGTGCAATATACTTGTTATTATTGTCGGAACATTTTCGCCTTTTGTGAGACCTCTTTTCTGAATGCACAATAGAGGAAGATGTTTTTGAGCTCTTCATCAACTCATCAAAGTCATCGCCTAAGTCGATAGGTGAGGAGTCAACTTCTGTTGCATCGATGTCCCTGAACTGCTTAGCAAAGCTTCCAGTGGCCATGCCTCTCCCAACCACCACAACCATCTCATCATACATGTCAATCATCTCATTCATATACTTTTCAGGAGAAGGATGGACTTGTAAATGCACAATATTCATTCAATTATTAGTTCTATAGCTAGATATGAAAATAAGCTATTAAGCAGACAACACTTAGGCTTCAAACTATGACAAAAACACGTTTGAAGCTCTTCATTTGTTTGTTCTTTTAGTCCTTTTCCCTTCACAATAATGCTTGAACAGAAATTGCATTGTCAATTTATCTTTGCAAGAGATGCAAGATCAATAAGATCTAAAACACAAGATTCTGAAAATGTCTATCAATGTCAGAATTAGCAACTCATTTGCAACAATGTTATGAAGTGGAGTCATCAATGTGCTTTCCATACTAGCATAGATTGAGATCAAAACATACCAGAAAGCATAAGAGTCTTCGGCAACACACTATTCCAATTCATTTCTTGATCATTGAGGCAAAATGCTATCACTACTCAACCTTCTCTAGTTTTTTTACTACTCATTTCTTCAAATGAGGCTCAAGAAGTAATGTCTTAAAGCATATTCAAGATCACATTTTTAAGCAATCCCAGAAATGATCTTAGGCAATTAGCCCATTATAACATGCCTAGAGTCCAACCAGGCTCCACTACTAACTCAATAAGCTCTGGACATTCTTACATGGTGTCTTCTTAGGCTCTCCCCACCTAAATTGCAGAAGATAAAGAAAAGAAGCAAACTAACCAATCCTAGTCACATTCCAAAGATACCTAACAAGTGAAATCGAAATTGCAGCAACAAAAGACATTGAGAAAATTTCCAAACATATAAGTTGCTAGTATGAAAGTCAATATTAAATTATGCATTGCACTTGTAACAAAAACAGAAACAACATCAACACGATAACCTATGGCTTCAGTGAAATAGGGGTGACTAACAAGTCAATAATTTGCTTTTTTTTTTCTTCAATCCAGCATGTTAGCAAATGCATTAAAGTTTAAAAATCTTGGTTGAAATGGTTAGGAAATTATCCCTTATATACTGAGTAAGTATATAAAGACACATAAAACTACTTACATGAAACATTGGCTAAAAGAATGTACTGAGTAAGTGATGATGAAAATTACCAACAAATATTGATCAAATTCATTTTTCCTAGCTATGACCATCTTCAACTTGTCATCCCAACTAAATCCACTCTTGCCACACATAGTTTGAATTGTCTTCTAATTGCTTTTGACTGTCTTCAAATGATTCTCAACATGGTTGGGCTCACAACAAACACCAAACTTCTTATTTATTGTATTGACAACTCGAGCAATTGAAGAGAGTTTGAATGTGCTTGAAGGCTTCTTTCCTTTACTAGCTTCATTGGCAAGAATTTCAAGTAAAACACGTTCCATAGGCTTCGACCATCTAAATTGCTTGACCTTCTCATCGTTTGCCTTACTTTTACCTATCATGATAACTATGTAACAACTTTGAACAGTAGAATAAGAAAAAAATTTGATGAAGACGGACACATAGTTAATATTTAAAGATGATTATCATTAAATAAATGGAAACCACATGTTCAAAATAAAGCACTCGAAAGAAATAAAAGGAAAACTATTGGCTTCTTCTAATATTGTGATAACTAATCTAACTAATCCCCATTGAATGTGCAATCCTATCCCTTTTTGATGCCCATATCCTATTTTCCTCCTTTTTCGCCCTTTGAGAAAGTTGGATTCTTGGATTTTATCTTTGAGATTCCATTTATCTATTCATCTCTTTCATGATAGTCATTGGGATTAGTTCCCTTAATAAAATTGTGAATGATACAACAAGCTAAGACAACATCGTCTTGTGTTCTAAATGACCAATTTTTTTAAAATCCAATACTCGAAAAATGCTTCTTTAGAACTCTAAACGCTCTTTCAATAGTAGTTCTTAGAGATGGATGCCACAAATTGAATAGTTCTTTCTCGTTTTTAGGTGGGCGATCACTAAACTCCTTCAAATGGTATCTAACACCACAATAGGGAGAGATGATGCTATTTTGGATTCCATAACTAGCATCAACGAGATAAAATTTTCCTACAAGTTATAAATAAGTTTATTACCAAGTTACTAATAAAACTATGAGACCACAATTATTAGTATGTGTCCTTAGATTTGTCTTTTGAAAATGCTTTGGTGGGCAATTTGATGAATATACCAAGTTTCTGTGATGTCAGAATTTCCTTAATTGGAATACCATATTCTTTTTCTCCTATTACTATAGAGATTGTATACACTTATATTGAAAATGAGTCAATGATGACTCTTTGTAAATTTGTCTATATGAGCCAAGGCTAAAGTTGCAAAAAGAAGAGTTATGATACCATTCTTAGTAAGTCCAACAAAATAAGATGATATGTATTTCATTTTGGATCAGGAATATGCACAATCGGACCCAATTTTTTTTAAGTATCTCTCCTTATTTGGGACCTATTCATCTCTTTGACTTTCATAGTGACTAAAATTCACTCGTAATCCAAAAATAACTGCTCTCCCTCTCCCTTATGATTTCCTCTCTTCTAAGTTGCCGACTAGCCCTCTATTTTGAAGCTCACATCCTTGAGGAAGAGATTGACATCCTCCACAGAAGGGGAGAGGTTTGTCCAGTGAGCTTTGAAGATCAAAGTGGGAGTGCATTGGGAGAATCTAGTCTCTCCGAATATGCTCGCTTGTTCCGACTCCAGGTGCTTGCTCCAAATAGCTAAGTGCTTCACAAGTCTTTCAGGCTACTTTGTCGCTTTTTAAAAGTGATTTTGTGATCAATCGATATCTCTTTTACAATTCTTCTCCCTTGATCTAGCAGTTGTTCTAGATTTGTGTGCTATTCTATCTTGATTATATTTAGAATTGGGATTTATAAGGTATTTTTTGTGCCCTTTCAACTTATTGGTGTTATAGTTGTCTTTATACAATGATAATGCTAGGGACGCTAATCCTAGGCGCGCACCGCTTTTTAGCAAAGCCATGGCTATTGGAGAGGAAAATCTCTGCGTGTGCTCATAACTAATAATGATGGGAGATTGAATGATCGGTTGCATGATAGATCCATGTTTATGGAATGAGTGAGTCTCTATAAGATGTAAGTTTTACTTACTTTATGGGATTTGCATTTCAGTCTTGAAGTTATGTGCTTCTCTTTCACGGGAAATGAAAATTTCTCTTTGAAAAGAGAAAAACTCCTTGGCTTTATTAGAATCAACAATGAGTTTGATTGTCAATGTAAGAAACCCTCGAGTTAATCCGCCGCATCCACTTTTTTCTTGGCCTCTCAAACAAGACATTATCCCTCCAAGTTTTTGTTCTCTCCTCAACTTTTCCACCCACTCTTCCCCTTCCAAAACACAGCACTAAACCTCGAAGGCGCACAAGTTTGATCAAACACAATCTAGACATGTAGTGAATCCGTGCGCCATCTCTTTTCACAACAATCCTCATTTCTAGTGATTCGCATGTAATTGGCAAGTCTCGAAATTGTCGTTCTTGAGCTAGAGGAAGGGCGAATAGAACTCGCATTTGTATGTTTGATTGACCATCCAAGCAAAGCCAACATGGTCCAATCATTTGACTATCATTTGACGAACCTTCTAAGGTCGTATAAAAAACTAGGTAGCTAACACTCAAGACAACCGCACCTAGACTGTGCCCGGTTTAATAAAAAAACCCTTTTTCTTGGTTTAAGGGTTTGCCCTAAAGGGCATCATCTGGCCGGACGAGCAAAGAAGATTGCATTAAATTTGTGCATCCTCTCCCTTTAAATTCAACTGTGTTCACCTTCAATGCCCCTCCACCTTCCCAATTCTCTCCATCTCTCTCTATTTACTCATCAACTCCCCCTTCCTTCCTTCTCCCTCTCTCTCTCTCTCTCTCTCTCAAAAGTTTCACACTCACTGAACCCAAAAAAACACACACACAAGGCGCGCGCACAACACACAAAATGGAGAGCCAGAGCAAGTCGAGCAAGGACGGGGCGTCGGCGAGGGGCGACGTCAAGATGGCGGAGCGTCCGCCGAAGGCCGTCAGGTGTCCCGATCTACTGCTCCGCGCCCTAGCACTGGCGCTCACTCTGGCGGCCGCGGTCATGGTCGGCGTCGACAAGGAGTCCAAGACGGTCTCCGTCACCATCTCCCAGAGCCTCACACTGCACGTCCGTGCCACCGCGAAGTGGCAATACATGTCCGCTTTCGTGTAAGTCCCCGCTATCAATCCTTCGCTTGATCTTTTCGCTCTCTTTCACATCTGGCGTGAGTTTATAGCGAAACGGAAGTAGTTCTACATCGGCGAATATAGAAGAAGTACATGAATGTAGCTAGCTCTCCACGACTCGTGCGTACGACAAATGAAGTGCGCAGATACGATCCTGCAACAAGCTTTGACGTATCAGTATTTTGTTACATGGCATCCTCCTCATATAAAATGTAAATTATCAGCCTGTTTTCTGATATAATCAGTAATTTGGCAATTTATTCCCATTATTAGCATTCAAAATGAGGGTCAATAGCATTCTTCCAACCAACTTGACAGTGACCCATGCTCGTAAAAGCTGACGCCTCATTACTCCGGATCCTTCGGTAGTTCAATGTTTACCTCAAGCGGTAATAAATCTTTAACACGTCCTGCCATTTGTCCTAAGAAAAGGGAGAGAATCAGACGGCAAAAGTGGTGTTATTATGGACATGACCGACTGCATTTATAGCTGCACAATATGTGCATACGTATAGAAACCTAGGGGTAGATTTCATGTTATATTTGCTTTTCTTTGATGATGTTAACTCCTTTTTGACTTGAATAATAATGGGTAAGTGTCGGTTTAGCTATTGAGAGTATGAAGGTGGTGCGCATTTATGCGAGCTTAGTTCCCCAGATTATTTTCGCATTTTGACTTCAGCTCGTGCCTTGAACTAGCCCCCGATGTTAGTACTGTATCACTTGATCTCGAGGTTTACCTAAGATAAAAAGTTATCCCCATGAATGTATAACGGGTGGGCTAAAAATAGACGATGATCGACGTATGTTTCCCGATTCTCCAATTCCCTTGCTTTAAAGGGAGATTTCCTGAACTTAATTCGTACCGGGGTAGCTATGGTTCAGTTCATTTAATATTGGATTTATGACACCCTCAACGAGCCATGCCGCGACGCACAATAAAGAAGCCCAAGCAATCCAGAGATTGTCCTCCATCTCGAGCCGGTGACAACTACCTCTCAAATGTCTTGTTCCCATGCTCGAAGGCAGAAACACAACCTCACATTGTACGCCGACCAAGTACAAAAAGGTTCCCCAACACGTCGTCGTCTGCCTTTCAGAAGAGTGAAAATTTGTGAGGGTGGACAATTTTATGATGGAAACTTCGATCACTGATAAGTTATAACTGTGCATAGACAACCTCTTATTAAGTACTTTCACTTATCATAAAATTCATCAGTATAAGGAGGTTGCAAAATACGTACAGATGACGATAAGATAACAAGTTATGTTGGTAGTTTCCACGAATGAGTACCATGAGGAGAATGATGCTCTTGATCTTTTCAAATTGTTAGGGTTTATATGCTCATGTGCATGTGTTCTTCAATTTCAGCTACAGTTAATTTGGATATTGAATGTCAGTAATAGTCTAGAGAGTGCATGCTCATGCCTGTAAACAGATTTTTATTTTGGGATGTTTTCTAGAATTCATGAGTCGTATTGTAAGGTATTTGGCACCCTAATAATGCATTCGATCTCCAAATACTGTCTCTCAGATACTTCCTGGTGTCGAATGCCGTCGCATGCTCGTATGCAGCTGCATCCCTCGTGTACGTCACCGTTGCTGGGGCGGCCCGCAGTGCCAAAGCAGCTTTAGCCATCAATGTGCTTGACACTGTTATGATGGGGCTGCTCCTATCTGCCAGCGGCGCATCCGCCGCCATCGGCGTGATCGCCCAGCACGGCAACTCCCATGTGCAGTGGAACAAGGTCTGCCATGCGTTCGGCAGCTACTGCCACCAGATGGCGGCGGCGTTCACCCTGTGTCTCGTCGGCTCATTTGCGTTCCTGCTGCTTGCGGTGCTCTACGTCATGGACCTCCACAAGAAGGCGATGTCGAGATGAAATTTGAAGATAATCGGAGATACAAAGCGATCGATGCTGTTTGGCAGGGAAAGTCAATATTTGTGTGGCTAGGGTTGTTGATTTTATCTCTTTGGAGAGTGGAAGGTGCGTGGGTAGGTTAGAAGGGTACGTATGGAGTAGTAAATGCATGGATGTGGTTTGGTTCGTAGTATAAAGTTAGCTGGCCATTGAGCTGCAGAGATCTGGTGAGTTAGTGATTCGGGGCATGTGACGAATGTGTCCCGACTATTTTACTTCTCGTTGGTTCTTCTGAGAGTATTAACTATGTTAAATCTGATATTGGATCTCTAGTCTGCCAATGCTGCAAATGAAGTCATTTTACACCATCAGTAACTTCTTATCGTGATAAGATATGTCATACATATGGGAAAGACATGAATGCTGGTCTTCGATTGATATCACGAAGCACAGCGACCAACCTAGCCCTCAACCCTGCGCGGCAAGTTTAGTTAGGAAGAAGAGAAAAGCAGGTATATCATTCTAACATGGGAATCGCCAGAACTTCTTGAAGTCTAGCGCAATTTCTCCTGTTGGTATGGTGGTCAAAGATCCAGCATAAGGAAATAAACATTATCGATGGGCAAAAAGGTTGTGCTTTCGGCCCCTTAGGTATTAAACCTAAGTGTAGAACATTCTTATGTACTCACCGTTTCAAGTAGAAGCCATGGAATAAAGTTCCAACTTTCGAACATTTCATCAAATACAACTCAGGCTTAGCGAGCTGAAAACCACGACCTGAAGCCAAGAGTCACCATGAAAACCAGGTACCCCACAGAGGTTAGGCTTTGACACCTTTCATACCCCATTTATTCGATGATTTGGTTTGATGCATCTTGGTTAGTGGAGCTCAGAGTGGTGCACCAAGAAAAAGAGGAAGGTCAACAGAATTGGATACGAGGACCTGCAATAGCAAGCATGGGCTACTGGACGGGCATATAAAAGAGAATCCACGTATGTAAAAACACTTCGTTTACTGACTATACAGGGGCTATGCATCATTTGACTCTGAATTTCAGTATGGGGAGAGCAAGAATGCTCTTGACTACCCTTCGATAGACACTGATACTAGCAAACGAAAATCAAACACAAAACTTAACAGCTATTTCCATGTACATAAGTATATACTACCATAAACATTTACCATGGGATGCACTCATTGATCCTGAAGATGCGTATCTTCCATATCTTGTCCCGATTTGATAACAGCGACTCACTCAGTATCCATACCTTGGTTGCTTATAATATCTGTTGATTGCCACACAAGTCAGCTTCTTTCACTTGCACATGTATGTAACTAAACAAATCAGCGCATTCATGACTCAACTATTCAACCATGTGAGAATAAGTTGCCAGAAACAAATATTAAACCAAGGCAGGAAGGTAAATATTGAAAAAATAAATGGCCAATGGATAATTCGGTAAGCAATCGCTATTCGAATAAATCAACCTACAATGTGGACAACAATAAAGATGAGCAAAGGGTAAGGCTTGGCTGAAACTGGTACCAAACCAGAGGAAACGAAATGAATCATGAAGGAGAGAATACAACGGTCTAGACTAATGAGAAGAATCTAGCACTATCAGCCTTCCACCCACTACTGTGAATCATTCCACCTCTTGGGCCACTACCACAAGAGAATAAATGCATGCATAAGAGTTTAGACAAGATAAAGTACTGATTCATGCAATTGCTTCTTGCCTCATTACTTTATTCTATACACCAAGGTAACTAAACCATTTGTACACCCAGAGCAACCTAAACAGATAATGATAATTAGCATGACCACATTCAGTGATTTTCTCCATATTGCAGACACATTCACTTCCTTAGAGCATACACTCACCCCACTAACTTTTGTACTTACAACTGTTACTCATGATCAAATCCATCGTAAACTCTTTTGAGCCCTTTTGTTTAAAGGTATAAAAAGGCTTTCTACCTAGAAAATTTCCATATCATATGGAAAACCTGCCATGAAGAGCCATCTCACCAGTTTATCTAACCAAGACGGACAAGTGTAAATATGCTTCCATTTTCTTGAAAGCTCCACCACAGACTGTTGATCAACCATAAATAAACTTCACACACATGACCGTTGCTAACTTTTTATTGGCAGAAATAGAGCTACCAGATTGATAGACTGGCATAAACTATCAGCTGCCTGGAAAACATCTAACATTATGTAGCCTTAAATGCTGTGGCTGAAGGTTCTTTTTCTCATATTCCTACTACAGTCCTCTATGCATAATAGCCCTGGGGCTTTCAAAGACCATCTGCAACTTATCCAACTTCGTGCATGAACGTCACCTTCTCTAAGGTCAGTATTAGCTGGACGCTATTGTGCTCTACATAATAATTAATCTTCTTTCACTTGTCATAAACAAGCATTCTGACAATGTTAATCATTCTACTGAGGTAAGGTATGAACACACGTGCATGAGAAACATCAAAAACTGCAATAGCAATTGAATACTTAACAGAATATGTTTCTAAAGCATGCAAACCAAATTTACAGGAGCCAAAGCGATTACCAGGTCCTGTCCGTCTTAGCAAAACGTCCCTTGATTCTAATCCTGCTCTCGGCCCTGGCTTTCCGTGATTCATATCTGATGTGCTTATCATACCTGCATTGCACATGTAACCAGGGAGTCCAGACGTGATTAAAAGATGCAGTTAAAGCATTTAGATAAAGTGAATGCATCTAATCAACCACAAGGACCTGTTTTAAAAAGCAGATGAGCTGCAGATAACATATTGCTTGATGTATTTGAGGTTTCATAAATTTTTACTATCCATACTTTTTTTTTCATCAACTATCCATACTAACACACCATACTTTTTCTACCAAAAAAAAAAAAAAAATGCCATATTTTTCCTTCAGAAATTACAGTGTTTTTACCTCCTTGTTTTTCTCTTCTCCTTGTAGCGTGAGATTGCAGACTCTCTCTCCTGGCTAGTTAATGGAACCAGAGGCAAAGGATTTGGATTGATCTGATTTTCGGATGGTACTTCATGACATTCATTGGTAGAACTCAGAATACTGCCGTTTGGATATTTGTCTAAAGCTGTCGGTCTTTCTACCTCTTTATAGCCACCAGAGAATGAAGAAGCGTCATAAACTTGGTTTCTGGTGTTGCCGTCATTAGAAAGCCACTGAAAGTCAGTTGCCTGCAAACAAAAAGTTCATGTCTTCGTCTTGGTCATCATGTATATATGGCTATGTCACTAACGAGTTAAGCAGGTAAGCTGGTGCAATCACATAGAAAGAAGAAGAAGAAGAAGAAGAAGAAGAAGAAGAAGAAGAAGAAGAAGAAGATTATATGAAGGCCACTGAAATTTCAGGTGGACTTCTATGCAGAGCTAATCTTCAATGTTATAACATATCTTGGACATTGCAATTCAGCCTCAAAGACAGTCAATTCTTAAGTTTAGTCTGTAAAACATGCACGAGTTGCACTAAAGCAACACAGATATCCAGAGTCAACAAACTCTCATGAAATAGCAAGTGAATGCCCATGCACCGTACCATGCCCATGATCCCCACCTCCCCTTCTGTATATATGCAGGTTCATCCCAAAGTGCCTTTTATGGTGTCGTATGAAAATGGAATAAGAGAAATAACATGATGCTTTTGAGTCTTGACCACGAAAAGAGAAAGAAGTACCTCAATTTTGTGAAATCCACCTTGATCTCTATCTTCACATCCAGTGGGAATATTTGCTGGCTGAAGCGCTTGAGTCAAAACTGGCAAGTGAAAATCATCCAATGGTTCAATCTCCCCCTCTTCAAAGTTGAAGTTATACTCTGGTTTAGCAAGTAAGCGGAGCTGGCGTAGCATTTCTTTCTTGTGCAGACCACAGGTTGCATTTCTATTCTGGATAAAAAAGTAATCACGTGAAAAAGTCAACATCACTGAGCGGACGGACAAGATGAAAGAGTACGAGAGATTCAAAACATATCTGATTTCAGAATTCTTTTTATCGCTTTGTTGTTGAGCATAGGCAAAGGAGGCCAGTTATCCTTGCATAATTTGTCGAAATTAAAACTGAAAGTGATTCCAATTCTGACACCCGTTCACTATTGTGACAAACTGAACGAACAGATAAAACGAGATGACACTTCAAGCTAAGCGAAAGCATCGTAGACAATCACATCTCTGCATCACGGAGCTTATCTCTCCAGGACATTCCTTTCCATCAAATTCAAACTAATAATCCGCTGAGGATTCACAATATCAAACCCGTTCAATCTTCACTTCCTTGCACTACGTAATACGACAGCAAGTCGAGATCTTTTCCGATCCTCTCACAGAAAACACGACACCAATCAGCTAGACCTCTAAATTCTCTCTCTCTCTCTCTCTCTCTCTCTCTCTATCGGAACAACAGAAGTAAAATGCCTTACCTTAGGCAGAGGAGGAACATCCACAGCCCGAAGAGCACACGCATCCTCCCTGGGAACGATCAAATCATCGAGGGTAACAAAAGCAGGAGTGTCCCAAAGCAAAACATCCGAGAACCCACCATCCCCGCCGCCGCCGCCGCCGCAGCCGCCGCCGTCATCCCCACCCTCATCACCACCCAAAGGCGGGCCCTTGAACCCTAAATCCTCCACCCCCAAGATCCCCAAAATCTCGCCCAACGAAGGGCTCCCGGCGAACCCCTCGACCGGCCTCCGGTTGTGCGCCGCCGCCGTCCCCCTCCCCCTCCCCCTCCCTCGCCGCCGCCGCCGCCGTGACGGTCCCAGTCGCAGTTCTGGCAGAGGAGGAGGCGCTCGGCCTCGCAGAAGAAGGAGGCGGAGGCGGAGTCGCAGGAGTCGCAGAGGAGGGAGCGGTTGTGCTTGGCGAAGAGCGGGTTGGTGGCGTGGACCTCCCGGTCGCAGGCGAAGCAGAGCCTCGCCGTGTCGGCCCGGCAGTAGAGCAGCGCCGTGGTCCCGCCGCAGTAGTCGCAGGGCCGCTTCCCGCCTCCGCCCTTCGCCATTGCCTCCGCCGTCTCCGCCGCCGTCGCCGTCGCCGCCGCCGTCTCTCTCTCTCTCTCTATCTCTTCAGGCCTCGATCTGCGTCTTCTTCATATCTCGGGGAGAGCTTCTTCGAGCTGCTTCTTCTTCGTCGTCGTCTTCTTCTTCTTCGTCTGCTTCTGTTCTTATCTTCTGGTTTTCCGGGGAGTCCCTGCTCTACTTTCCTTGTGGAGCAAGAACAGTCGCCCGCAAGGAATTTGTGATCTGACGTCGACGTGAAATTGAAAAAGGTGCTTATTTTATTTTATTTTTTCATTTCACCTAATATTATATAAATCGATTTGTTATACACGGACTAACGTATAATAACACATAATTCATGAATTATGTAAAAACGTTCGATATCATTTTTGTATTAATTCAAATTTAAAGATAATATTAAATATTTTCACTTAATTTAGAAATTAAATTGAACATGTAACAAAAGAATTCAAGATGTAATTATACTATTCACTCAAAATTTAAGGATCACATTAGATAAATTTAAAGGTTAATGATTATATTGCGCAATAACTCTAAATTCGGTAGTCATTTTGTCATTTACCTCCCAAGGGAATAAAGAAAATCAGCCTTTTGTGGGAATAATATATATATATATTTTTTTTTTTCCTTTTGGCATTTTGGGAAAATGAAAAGGACGAGCTATTTTTTTTAATGTTCTAGAAAGGCGCGGGCGTTGCCTTTGACTTGCTAGTAGCGGAAGGCGAATGACGTAATGGGTGACGATAGTGGAATTAACTGGCAACCGCCGAAATCTGCTCTCCGTAGATGTCAAAAAAGAGTTGCTTAAATAAATGAATAAATAAATAAATATTTTTTTAATCATATAGTTGGGTTATCTTTCTGGTAAGATAGTAATATTTATTTGCACTTTTTTTTTTTGGTGAAGTAAAAAATGTTTTCTGGTGAAGATATTTATTTGCACTTTTAGATTTTTTATAATGGAAAAGGGCCCTACGCAATAACTGCTGATAAGGATGGTCGCCGCCCCCTTTTTCTTAAAAAATAGAATTGGAGTTTAAATTTAAATTTTCAATTTTTTAGTCATGTGATCGAAATTTGCTTCCTCCTCTTCTTCGCGGGCCTTAATTGTAGTCTGTGGAGAGGGTACGAAAGTCGTAATTAGAAGTCGCTTTGATTAACATCACAAAAAACAAATTTATCCTAAATTATATTTTGATCAAAAAGCCTCAAATTAATATATATGTGATAAATTTATCCCAAATTAATACAATAAATCACAAATTGACACATTTATACTTTCTTAATTTTTATTAAATTGAATTAATATAACAAAAGATCATAAATTAGTATATTTAGGATAAATGGAGTAGGAAATCTATTAACCGTCACATATCATCTAACTTAGAAACGGAAAAATGAGAAATTAATTTGTTATAAATATATCGATTTGAGATTTTTAATAGTTAAAAAAATTAATTTAAATTAAATTTATTATAAGTACATCAATTTGAGATTCTTTTATTGCATTAACCCAATAACGTATTGCTTTGTTAACGTTGATGACTCCAAAATTAACACGAGCACAGATCAAGCGCATAGCCACGTTCGATTTTTCGCCTTATTAAGTGCAGCGCATTCCCCACCAATTGAGACTAGCCTCGACCCATGCAATGGCGCTCGATTCGTTATCGTCGGGGGATATTTTACGAACTCGGGTTATCATTTGAGGTGGAGATTCATGTCATTAACTTGTACCCTGAATTTCATAAAGTAGTATATGACTGGACATCATCGTACTTTGTCCGAATAAAAAAATATCAAAGAGCTGAGCATCCATTTCGACCCGGTTACGTCGCCCAACTGCCCAGACAAATCGGTTCATGAATCCATTCCGACCAAGTCAATTTTCACCGTCCAAGATGCGACCGCCTAGACAAATCGGTTCACGGATCCCATCCGGCTAGTCAATTTTCACCATCCGATATTCGCGGAACTACGGTACATCATCAATAACTCATGACAACAACATGAAGTCGAATGCAAACTGCACTTAGGATGCCTCATAGGCGGCGATAAAAGAGAGATCTTGTTCCCGGATGCGTACCTCTCTCCACGTGGGTCGGCGTTGAACGCTTCACCCTGATTAGCCCAAGTCAGTTTCGCCGTGATGGGTGATGAGAAGATTGTGTCGGGCGACAAAACTGGACCGAAAAAATTTCTATAGATTATATGATGACCAAATGCGGAGCTCATATGAGCACATGATCAGAGAATGCTACATCAGAACAAGGAATGCAATCATCGGACGACAACAAGATCAGCCGTAATCCTGCAGTAGCGACTCTTGCAGGGTAGCTATGGGCGACAGAACAGTGAAAAAGCTAATTGATTGCGGAAAGTATCAACGGCTATGAGAACTGCTTCGAAAAGTTATTCCCCAATCTAACATATCACTAATGAAGAAATTGGCAGGTGGACCGATCAATTGTCGACCGGTGATCATTAGAGTCGGTGCAAGTGCTGTAATAGGTTAGTGCCAAGAACCTGCTGAAGAAGCACCTCCCAGGTCAACGTCGACTGAGAGAGCAAAGATCCAGGTATTTGAGTCCAGGATTCGCTAAGTTGTACGAGGACCGCTAGCTGAACTTTCACCTGGAAATGGAGTAAAAACCGCATAGCATTCAGAAAGTATCAGGAAACTATTTTCAGTTTTATCTGTTCATGCATATGGGAATAATTGTAGGACAATTGTTTTGCACACAAGAGATGTTCAGTTGTCAAGATGGAAAATCTATCTAAAAGAATGTAATGTGATGATATGAATTAGTTTGCCTGAATCATCTTGCTGATGGTCCGCAGCTTATATTTTTCGAGTGTTGTATGAACGGCATTCGCTGCACTTCAGCCCAAAAATGTGAAATGGAACGTGCCCTGCTTTGTTGCAGTCATTGCAGAGAATCGTGACCTGTCAAAATTCCATAAAAGTGAAGATGACATTCCTTTTAAATGCACTCGTAACCATCAAGAAAGCAAGGTCAGGTTGACAAGCTGGAAACAATGGCAACAGTCATTATGTCTGGGCTTCAGAGCAGATCGAGGATTATAATGAGGCCAATTTCAAAAGGTTGTAACGAAACCGTAGTACTGTACATGCATGATCCCCCATGGCTACTCATTAATTTGAACGATAACTACGCTACATTTCTCCAACGAGATTCAGGTTAATATACCAGCTATATGAGAAAACATAAACTGATCAAATACTCTTTCAGATGAATAGTATCCAAAGATAAAATTATCTGTATTTGTTCTACGAAAGTAGTGCCTTAAATAAAGGATACTTGCACTCTATCCTAACGGCAATATCATCCCTCAGAGCTAGTGTATAGCCTGGCCTATTACCTATTATTTGCCATATTAAAGGAGAAAGAAGTCATCATGAACTTCTGTTTTTCTTTCGAAGTGTTATTATGCTCTAAAGCATAAAATATAAGACCGACCTCAATTGATTTTAATTAAAAACACCAAATAATTTTTCCAGCAGAGCTCACAAAGGCAAACTGTCTTTTCAAAAATTCATGAGTAATTACTCAACAAAAAATTACAAAAATAAAAATAAAAAATTGGGCTGCAAAACACAAGACAAATGTGAAAAGAAACTGAGCAATATTGGAGGATGAGTTACACACCTTATACTGATATTCTTTAGGCATGACTGTCGTTGCAATCTAAACAAGAAAAAAAGATGATCAAACTGAAAGGCTATCTTTTCCGAATATTAAAACTGTGAAGTTCAATTCAGAAACGACAGAAAGGATAATAGAAAAGCATGAAATTGCATGGTGTTACATTTTGATGGGTAATAGTGATTATTTTAGAAATATTTTTCATTCTGCTCCAGCCTCTATTACTGGAGCCTGTTAAGGGCCTGTCTCTTAAAGTAGAGATCGAGGGAAAGGTGAGTGGCCATTACCCTTTTGAAAGCCCAGAACTCTTATGAAGAGTGCCTCACTCTAATAAAAGTAAACAAACACATGCAGATTTGCAGAGTTAATTCAGTTTCCATTCAAAGACTGGCATATTTGCATCTAATTTTGTGCAAAGGTGGTGCCCCTTATTATGAATTTCTCTTAAAACACTTCAAACAAAGACTTTAGCATGCTCAATCGTGGCCTCCTTTAGCACTAAAACCTATGATTACAAGTGGCACAGACAATAAACTAGCTAAGTATCATAACATCCATTAGGTCTCTCAGCTTAACTGGTAAATTGGTCAAGCTGATCAATCTTTATTCACCTCACACATGACTAATAAAAACAGACTCCAATCTCCAGCCATTCATTACCATGCTCAATGACAACCGAGCACAATTTGTTAGGACCTAAAATATCGATAATGATATTATTTGTTAGTCACAGGTTTTTCCTTTCTCTTTCTGCAGAACTATCGATTTTCCATTCTTATTCTTAAATTTCAGTTTAAAAGTTAGCTACTTTTGAATGACAAGGTTGAGAGTTTCTATTTCACTAGACTGAACCTTCATACCATCAATCTTTTTGGTCCCACAATTACACATCTGACCCTTGGGATGTAATTCTAACGCAATTGTGACAATATCAAGTTAAAAGCTTACTACCTCTGCATCCAGCACTCTCCATTCTTCAGGCATTTCCACAACTGTCTTCAAGCAAATGGGACAACGATACCTGTGTGACCAGAACGTAGGTTAATGACACAACCAATGACTATTTATCAGAAATCATATACACAACTATCTACGAGGGAAAAGGTTTAACTGATTTTGGTCAGCCATTTCTTTGGCACAGTCCATATGAATTGTGTGTCCACATTTCAAGATTGTTGTTCCTTTCATCGAGTCAAATAGATACTGCAGAGTCAACAGAAAGTTGTTAGAAAGACCTTTCAAACCTTTATTATTGCCAAATTTGTTATATGTTAAACCATCAACCTCATAGCAGACAGGGCAATGTCTCTTCATTGAATTCTCCATGCATACATGATTATCACGTAACGACATAACATAGCAAGATCCTGCACTTTTGAAAGAAGTTTGTTAAGGCTATGCATATAGAAATTAAGCATCTCCTCAAGACATAGGAGCAAGAAGAAGAAACTAACATCTAGAAGATGCAGAGCAAGACAACCAGTGATATGGACCTTCAGGAAACAGGTGACTTCATGTGATGCCAATAATAAAGCATACTTCCATGTTTCAATAGTAAAGTAATGATGCACCATGCACACATTATACTTTTGAAACAAGAATATGCACCATGCACACATTTATATTTTTTAAACAAATAAGAATACGACTATACTTTTCAATCTACCTAATTCTATGACTCTGATCTGTTTCAACTCTCACGAGGTTAAACTTCTTTCATCCATTTGCATGTATGATAACAGAACAACAAGTCTCCATCACATATTTTGAGAAACAAGAAACAGATATTAACTAAAACTTTCTTTTCTCTAATCTAAGGGATCACTCTCAGAAAATCATTGCATTCAGTTATGAACTTCTCCTGCTACATAAGCCTAACAACACTCTAACCTTGCACTGATAAATAACTTCTATTTTCTCAGTTTTAATTTAAATACTCTTACGCAACCCCTGCATGCAGAGTGCTCCCTTTGGAGCTTGCAATAGTTTTCTGCAAGCTGATATAAAGTACTTTGATACTGCAATTGATCTCTTCTATATATCAGATGCTAAAGTCAGTCCGATTGGTTAAATTGCAGCGGAAAAGAATGCATAAATGCTGCTGCAGTGTGGTTTGTGAACCCAATATTTGCCATTGTAGATATGACAGTAGTAGAAGATTTCTTGCCTTTGTATCCCTCCCCGTGATAAAAAATATCTGAACCAAAAAAAAAAAAAAAAATCCTGCCTCTGTCCTTCCTTGAATAAGAATACGTTGTAAGTAATCAATGTGGCGCACACCACTTTAAGATGTCATCTCTTAAATGTCTAAACAAAATCATGCATTAGCTGCAGTAATACCATGGGAAGTACCCAAAACTCCAAAATAAGAATTCTTTCGCTAACATTCTCCCTCTCAAGATACAAAGTTGATTGCGCCAGCTTTGAACAAGTACCTTTGAAGTCATCACAACTCTTGTGGTAGACTTGATATCATATCCTAGATCCAGTGACCTCTAAAGAGCCACCCTGGTTACCATCATCCTTAGAGAGCAGCTTTGACTTAAGACTCTTCAGAATTTTAATTCAACCAAAAGATCTACTTAAATCTCTTTTAACATTGTTTTCTTGTAGGTTTGGAGCTACCCTTTTAAAACTGGACAAGTTATTTTCTTTTCAGGCAAGTAGGGGAGTGGAAACAATAGGGATTCCAACCCACTATAGAGAAAAGGTTCAAACATAACGAAATATATATTTAAAAAGACTCTGGAAAAGAGCTTCTTTTCCAGAGTATTTTTAAATATATATTTCGTTACCCATTGAACCCTGAGATGAAAAATTCTGAAATCCAACGTGAAACAAATTTGATAGGAAAAGTCCAGCAGGCTAAACCAGCTTCTGGTTTCTATTAACCATCCTATGGGCAAAACTCATTAATACATGTCAGGTTTCCTCATATCTAACCAGCTCACCACACGTCTTACCTTTTCAACGAGAAAATCTAACTATGTAACTGAGCACTCAAGGATTCCTGGTGGGTATCTGTATACCAAGTGCCAGTCCAAAGCCAAAATTTTACTCTGCTTTATCAAACTTCTTCAGAACTGTCCTTACAAATCCAAATTGATTATTCCAAGATTATGTGAACCAAGAAGGATATTAACAAGGCAGCGTCTTCGATGGTGACTAGACCATTGCTTCAAGATAAGTTCCTACCAAGATCCACTTTGAAGGTAATTTGTATGTCCAACAGAAAGCAAGTTCCTTGATTCCCATCTCTCATAAATTCAAGTAAGAAATATACTATCGCCTAACCATCGGTCACTGCATTTCCATCTAATGATACATGTTCATGCCTAATTATATGATGTATGAAATTATGGGCTTATGTAACTCGTGACAATTGCCAAACTAGAACACAACATTCCAAATAATTCAGAAATAAAAGCAGTCCAAACTTTCATAATTTTAGGAGAAGATGGAAACTCTCTAAAGAGATGATCTTAATCAACATGTGTAAAAATGAGAGAGAGATTCTTTCTTGCAACAAAAAAGCAACGTGCAGCAATGGAGATACTAAAAGAGAAAGCCATACCGCACTTTGGACAATGGAAGAAATTTTCACGACCTCCAACTCTGGAAGACAGGGGCAAAATTCAATTTACAATTCATATGGCAGATACAGTTAACTTCCAAAAGACGGGAAGAACATTCCGAACATCAATTAGCTCACCTACAAATTCCACATTCCTCACAATGAAATTGCTCCTTTTCGGTCTACAAAAATTGAACATAAAATACACTGTCATATCACCTATGCTTTCAATTCATGTAGAATCAAAATGGAAACGCTACACCTTTAATTAGTATAAATGAGAACATACCAAATCCGTCTTACCTGATCATCATAAAACTTGCAAATTCCACAGAAATATTCTCCCATGTTCACACCGCATTTTGAACAAACTTGAGCAGCCTAAGCAAAGGACACATAAATTCCCCAAGACAGCTGAAAAAACTGACAAAAGACTACGTAAAATCCACAAGCGATCCACCATGACATACCTCTTGCTCCGCGTCGCAAACAGAACAGATGACCTGAAACACGAAAAGACCTTCAGTACCACACCACGCCACAAAATCTGGCGCAAGCAGAGCTCACATCAACAAAACGAATGGCACCTACCCTCTTCACGTCGTGCCGCACCAGCTCATGATGATCTTTCGGGTTGCTCAGCGAGCTCTAGGCGAGACGAAAAACCGGAGAAAAGATCAACGAAACCACATCCAAACACGACGACAGTAGCAACACACTGTTTCCCACGCAAATTACACAAAATGAAGAACGAACGCAATGGGGGCGCGACGAGGGAGGCGGAGGAAGAGCCGTACCGTGAACTCGTTGTGGCAGTGGCGGCACGGGAAGACCCGATCGCAGCACGGGGCTCGAATCTTGCAGCGCCTCCGGTAGTGCTCGCAGCTGAAAGGATACGGGCACACGGAAAAATGAAAAACCCAGAAAGAGAAAACGAGAAGGAAGGGCCGGCAGAGGCGATCCGGGCGCGGGAATGGAGGCGGCGGCGGCGTACCCGTGCTCCAATTTGGCAAAGTCTCGATCTTTCGTCTGTATCGCGTGCTCTGCTCCATCTGCCATGGATGACTCCGTGCGAGCTGCTGTTTCCTTTCGAGGGCAGAAGTAAGCTTCTGATTATCAGCGGAGGTCAGAGGAGAGGGATTACCGTTTGCGGTCCAATGGCGAAAAAGAAGGGCATGTTTGTTTATTTTTGTTTCGGTTACGGAACAAAAATGTGTTTTTCTTTTTTTTTTTTTTTTGTTTCGGGAACAAAAAAAAGAAATCACGGCTTGCAATGGCCCAATTGGATAAGACTCCCATAATCTTTTGCGAGGAGGAGAGGAGTTCGAATCCCGCTGACCACATGGGATCTTAAGTGCGACATCAGGGTGGTGGGCCATCCGCTAGCGTCGCTCCAGGGTTTACCCGCCGGCTGTCTGCTTACGGGATTTCATGGGTCATCAAAAAAAAAAACGCATTTAGAAGTCTTTTGTTCCCAGGAATAGAAACAAGAAATAGAAAAAACCTATTTCTTATTTTTGGAAATAATTTCGAGAAACACTTCTTTTTCTTATTTTTTTTTCTCTCATTCTTCTTCCTTTTGACCTCGCCAGCCCCCAGTAAGGCTCGACCTCGCCTTAGCTGGGCGAGCTCAAGCTCGCCTAGATCCGATGAGACTAAGCTCGCCTAGCCACCGGTGAGACTCGACCTCACCGGGTCACTGCCAAGTCGGCCACACCGGTGGCTAGGCGAGCTCGGCCTCGCCGGTGGCCAAGCAAGGTCACTAGTAAGGTTTGACCTCGCCCAGGCGACGCGAGGTCGGCCTCGCCCTGGCTTGGTGAGGCCAAGCCTTGCACCAGCCGGCGAGGCCGAGCTCACCCAACCATCGGTGAGGTTTGGCTCGCCGAGCCACCGCTAGGAGACGCCGACCTGGTGGTGGCCTAGCGAGGTCGTGGCCAAAAGAAAGAAAGAACAAAAAAGAAAATAATGAAAATAATAATAAAAATATTGAAAAATTAAAAGAAACATAAATTATATAAGTTTATTAAACGCATTTCTATTCTTGGAGTATAAATTTTTTACAATTACCAAGAGCGTTATTATACTCAGAAATTGTTCCCTATAACATAAACAAAAAAAAAAACTATTTATGTTAAAAAATTGTTCGCCGAAACAGATACGTCACCAAACGCGCCTAATTAATTTGAAAAATATATCTTAAAAAGTTAATCATTTATCACTTAAAATAATTAAGTTTTTAAAAATATATTTTTATTATCAATAATAAATTTTTTTGAATATTTTTGCAAATAATAAAAATATTATAAGTGATTGTTTTTAGGATATATTTTTAAAATCATTTATTCTTTGTGAAATAAATGTATTTTTAACGTGCTAAATTTTAAAATCTAATGTGGGTACTCCATTGAAGCACCGTGGACTTTCATGTGCTTGATTTAATTTCGCCATGCATTGTAATTTCAAAAGCTTAGTCAATTGATCGCCCTTCTTTTGTAGTCTTAATAAAATTTAAGGAAAATATCCAAATAAGGGTCTAAAGTGACCGTGATAGTTTTAATAAGGGCTCAACCTTGCCAATTGGCTAAATATTTTGATCGGTTAAGGGTATTTTTGTCCTAAGACAATTTTATCCTAAATTTTATTTAAATTAGATTGAAAATTAAAAATGAGATTAAGGTTTGCAAAAGAACTGGAAATTGCTTGGAATTAGATTGAAGCATATCGGAACCAATGGTTCCCATGGAGGCCGGTTCAATTGCCGATTTCAATTTATTAGAACCGGTGAGTACTAATCCGATTCCCGATTTTAGAGGTGGAATTGCACGTCCACCCACTCGGACTAGATCGATATATATATATATTACATCTTAATTACTTAATTATTTTATTATTTTTCAACTAAATATATTTGTACATACATTTATATTGTAGTTATTGAATATTATTGACTAATTTTGTCTCTTAGATATGTAATAGGATTAAACCCCTATCTTTTTTTTTTCTTTTTTCTTTTTCATTCTAATAATCCATTTACTTACTTTTTCAACTAAAAAGAGATAAACAACTATAGAGGAAGGAAAGAATTGATTGAAGATGTCAATAAAAGCCAACGGGTCATTTTAGGTCTCTCCTTAGCTATTCCCATGATTAAATTAGGTTGATATTGAAAAA
This sequence comes from Eucalyptus sideroxylon, assembly GCA_014182405.2. Lineage (NCBI taxonomy): Eukaryota > Viridiplantae > Streptophyta > Magnoliopsida > Myrtales > Myrtaceae > Eucalyptus > Eucalyptus sideroxylon. Next base: position 31,520,365 of record CM024555.2, on the reverse strand, counting down.
AGATGAATCGAGCGATCTATGCTCTACCGTCTATGGAAGTTAGGACTTTTAATGTGACATCTCGATTTTCCAATTTTATTTTCAATAAGTTGAGACAGGCATTTCGTTAGCACATATATAGTTTTTTTTTCCTTGAGTCGGCCATTCATGTGAAAACTAGTCTATCAGGTGAAGCCATTAAGAGATTCTAATACATCAGACTCGAGAATTTGACTAGGAAACGACATTTTGATTGAGCTAACTTGCAAGGGCCATTATGGTACAATTAAAAATCGATTAGAGATCGGAGATATGTCGACTTGAAAGAGGTATGTGATCAAGTGTTGGTGATTCTGCCATATCGCACAATTCTTGTCGATTGGCACTGGACTGGTTTTTCTGTCGATTGGGTACCCTGTGTCCGTGTTTGAAACATTGAGATTACCTCGACAACCGAGAGTAGCTAATGTGTCAAAAATGTACATTGTGGCTTGAAAATGATCAACCATAAGTCAAATGCATAAAAATTTCTAAAAGCTACCAAGTAGATTAGGATGTGCTAGTATCGTGCCAGAGTGAAATTAACCATGAAATTGAGACCGAATTCAAAAATTGGAAATCTTGGTGTGTCACAAATCATTTTAGGAACATTGACTCATTTTTGGAGGATTTTTCATTTGAATCAAGTTTTTCGGCAAAATAATCAAAAATGGTTAATTTGGTTCGGGAAATGGGTAGGCCTGCTTTTGGGACTTAAGTTGGTTTTATGTTCAAGTGATTATGTAAATTGAAATGTAGTGACCTTGAATTAATTTTGTGGACTTTAATTCAATTCAATTGAAAAGAAATTGAATGAAAAGTGTTGTACAAGATTTTAGAGAATTCATGCCACGGTGGAAATTGAAATTGCACCTATTGGAATAAGGTTGTGGGAGTTTGAGATAGTGGAAGATGACCTCATGTTATGTCATGGTGGTTGAGGCCAAAGTGTCTAAGATCTTGATAAAGAGGGTGGATATTGGCTCTAAAAAAAGTGAGACATCACTTCCACCAATCTCCATCATTTTCTTCATTGCTTCCTGGAGTTTGAAAGGAGGAGAGAGAGAGAGGGAATTCGAGCGGAGACCAGCCCTGACGCCGCCCTCCTCGCTTGCTCAACGTCGCTCGTTTGTCGCCTGTGTCGTTGCTGTCGCTACTTGTCTGTGTGCGCGGTGCGCGCAGCTCCACTCATCGTCTCACGCTCTACTGTGCCTTCGTCTGCGCGCCAACACCGCCGTTCGTCGCTGCTTTAGGTCGTTGTTGACACCTAATTTTAGCAAATCTAGGGAAATAAGGAAAATAAAAATTGCATTTGAATAAATAAAAGAAAAAAATGAAAATTGGGAGGAAATTGATTTGATTGATTATGCATGGAAAATTGGAATTCTGATGAATATTAGGATTTTGTTAAATGCAAAAGTAATTTAAAAATCAAGTGAATAAGGGGCAAGAATTTTTGCAAATTAGAAGAAATCTAAGTAAGATCGAGTTGATTGTGAATTCATGCTCTAATTTACAGATTTGATTTAATGTGGCAAGAGATGGAAATTTGGAAAATGCCATAAAAATGCAGCCGTCTGGAACCACTATAAAAGAGTGTTGCATTTTTCAAGAAAGGTGGGGGAATTTTTGAAAAAATTGAGAGCAAATTTGAAGAGTAAAAGTTTTTGTGAGAAAATCCAACAAAGAGAGAAAAAAAAAGAGAAAGTAAAAAGAGGGGTTTGACCGGTCTGCAGTGAGGGAGGGAGAGAAGACTGGTGAGGGGATGTGAGAGAGACGTAGGGGAGGAGAGAGAGAAAAAAAAATAACAAAAAAAAGAAGAAAAACAAAAAAAAAGCCACTGTTCATCTTCTCCGTGGCTTCCTTTTGCCGCGTGACCGACCCCCGCACCGCCGGGTCTCCGAGCCGCACCGGCAGCCTCCGCCGCCTCGCCGAACGCGCCTTTGCTGATGCCAGACATCGCCACAACGACTTGCAGTAGCCTGCAACCCGCTCGCCCATCGCCGCTGCTTGTCACCTCTGACGGAACCCTCCATCGCTTGCGAGCCCACGTTCGCTGCTGTTGTCTAGAGGCCGCCGCGCTGCTGCAGCCATCGTCCGACGCCCCCATATGCAGATCTCGAAGCACTAGTGTCACTCGCACCGACACCCCTTGACTTGCCACCATCCTCTTTCCGGCGACCCAATGCCCGACGATCTGCCGTCACGACGCCTTTGCCCGAGATCTGCCAGTCCCTGGCTCGACTAACCGCCGCTCGCGACTCGCCCACCTCTCGAGATCCCGTTGTCGACGCCCGCGCCTTCCCCGCCGCCGCACCTCGCCCAGTGATCTTGGTTTGCCCAACGCCCGCCGGTTTGCCTTAGCCCGACGCCCATTGGTCACCGCGCCAAACCCCTGCAACGTCGTCATAGCCCCTGCCCTCAGCGCCGCTAGCAACCTCGTCGCCACCCAGCTCTTGCCAGAGCCTCGACGCCAATCGCCGGCCATCCTCCACCAGGCGCCGCCCATCGCTGCCGTTCCTCTCTTTTTCAAATTGCACCTAGGTAGTTTATTTTTCATTTTTTTTATTTTATTGTCATTTATTTATTCATTTTAAATTTGTTATTATTGTTTAAGTTAGAATATGGTTTGTTAATGTTAATATTTGTGCATTTTTTTTGATACTCAGGGAACCTCGTATAGCCGGCAGTCGGTGGGTAAATCCTGAGGCAAAGCTAGCGGAGGACTCATTACCCCGACGTCGCGCTTAAGATTCCGTGCATCCTGCGGGATTTGAATCCCTCTATCCTAGGTAGATTTCATGGGGCTCTTATTCAGCTAGGCCACCGTAGACGGTGGTTAATATTTGTGCATTTTGTAGGCATTATTCACTAGGATTTTGTCCGGAATTATTGTAATTATTAATTTAATCTGAGAGACATCGGATTATTTTTTTAATTGTATTAATTTTTGAGCTTTTTGGTAGAATTTTAATTATTAAATCATTATAATTATTAATTTGATCCGTAAGACTTCAGATCAGATTTTTGATTATTTTGATATCTTTGTCGTGATAATTAGGGTTAGGATAATCGTTAATTTGACATGTGAAACAACGGAGATTTTTTTTCCATTATTTAAATCCTTTATTTTGTTGATAGTTTAGATTTAATATTTATTTAATAATTACTTATCTTAAATAAAATAAAAAAATCAGAAAATAAAAAAAATCAAAATTCTACATGAGCATATAGGTTTAGTAAATCAGACACGTGGGTTTAGTAAATTAGAATTTTTTTAGGATTACATTTTTAGGATTGCATTTTTAGAAATAAGTTAGGGTTGGACCTAAATAATTTTTTTTAAAGATTTTAGATAATGTTCGCACATTTTAATTATCTCATTTTCCAATTTTTTTTCTAAGATAGGATAGGGTTTAAGTCAAATTAATCCCTAGAATAAATTAGAAAATTATCCCTTTTTAGATAGATTAATTAGGGTTTTTATAAATTCTAAATTTCAATAAAAAATGCAAAAATACTAGGTACATGTTAACTAGTTTGCATAATAAGATCATTTAATCAGAATTTGTTCATTAGTGAAGTTAGGTCATGAGGTGCATAATAATTAGTTTGCATAATAGGCCCATTTAATTAGAATTTGCATATTAATAAGATTAAGTCATTTAGTTAAAAAATGCACTTTTGTAAAAGATTTCTAACTTTCAAGAAAACCCAAAAAAAATTGTTTGCTTTGTGTGATGCAATTTATTTAGTCATTTATTATTATCATTTTTTTAATATTGGTTGAATATTTGTGTGGTCACTATATTTGCATGATAGTAATTTAGGTTAAAATAAATCCAAGTTGCTTGCAAAAACATTTTTAAAAATAAAAAATAAAAAAGAAATGGTACTGAAAGGGCATTAGAATATTCTAGTGTAATCAAGTCCCCGTACCTTTAGTCTCTGATTCTTAAGAATAAAATAAATCTCAATTTATTTTACTTGGGTGTCTAATTGACCTACCATAAAACTGATTAGTGGCGATTCCTAGTTAATAATCTTTTGCATGTTAAATATTTGAACCTTAAGTTGCGAATTGGTATGGGCTTGGAAGAGCCCGGGCTAAGTTTAAAGACTTAATAGTCCATTAGCCTAATTTATGTGGTGCACTTAAAATTTAGGTCGCGACAGCTTGGCGACTTCACTGGGGATTTGTGTTAAAACTCTTAGTGGACTTAGGCCAATTTTTCTTTTCATTTTAAAAATGTTTTTGTTTGGTAGCAATGACACCAAGCACGTCCCTAACATGTCTAAGGTGTTAAATGTTTTTGCAAATGGAAGGTATAAGAGGAGTAGTCTTTGCTAACTTTTGTCTTGCATGTTGGAGTGTGAGATGAGTGATTTATTTTTCCATAATTAGAAGTGCTATTTGTATTTAAACTATTATACATGTTTTATTGTTTTTAGCACTACACTATTGCACACACAACCTGCGGTTGGACCTGGCCTGCGATAGGATTTCTAGGATGGTGTTGAGAAGGATACTTCCTCCAAAGCAAGACTGCTATGTAGAGGTTGACCTTCTCTTTCCCGAAATTTCTTTCATGGTGTCGAATGTGTTTGTCCATATCCGCGAGACTGTGTGATTATTGGGTATTCCATTCGATTGAGCCGGGGTTAGGAGGACTTGACACGTTAATGCGAGACTGCAACGGTCAGATCATTCTCTTAACTCTACTTTGTTAAGCAATCTAGATAGAAATCGAGCCTCACATTTCATGTGTGTGTCTATGTGATTATCACCCATTTTCGGTGAAAGTAAGTTGACTAAATTCTTCACAATTTATTTACTTTATTGCAATTTTGTCGGTCCATGACAATAGGTTTTGTCGTCAGTCTTGTTTTATATGCTGTGGCATCCCAAAAAATTCAAGACAACCTCTAGATGTATTAAAGCCCATGATTAGGTAATGAAATTTCCTATGGTTTATGCTTTAGCCATTGGTTTTCTTTTAAGACCAAGTATTATATATTTGTGTTCATGAGTTATTAAAATTAGTATTATAGGATAAATTAATGATAAGGATTTATTCTTGGCTATGCACCTCATAGATTTAATCCCTATAGATTAAATGTTACAAGATTATGGCCATATGAAATTTAAAATTTGAAATCTATAAAAGAGAGAATTAAAGATGAATAATTGAAAGTGAAATTGTGGGTTTAATTAGGCTTGGGCCTTAGGCCCAAGAGTGTGGACCTTTAATGGGCCAAAAGGCCGGCCCATGAAGCCCATGGAGAGGGCTGCCATCGACCAAGGAGAGGGGGAGAGGCCGGCCCACTTCCAAGCCCATTATGCATGGGTCTTGCCAAGTGGCAAAAGGAAGGCTCCATGCATTGGCCATTGAGGGTGGCTTCTCATGATTGCAAATGATGGCTTTGTGGGGGAAATAAAAGAGAGAGAGAGTGGCCGGTTGAGGGGGTTGTCGCCCAAGCCAAGTGAGAGAGAGAGAGAGGCTTGCGAGAGAGGGAGAAACCGAGAGAGAGGAGGAAGGAGCCGCTCGCCCGCCCATTGCCCGTTCGTCCGCTCGTCCGTCGCCGTCCGTGTGCCGTTGTTTGCTCGATTTTGGAGGCAAGTTGGGATCCATATTCTGCTCTTGCATGTGTTCTTGCATGTGTGTTTGAAATAGTGGTAAATCTCGGATGTTTAGGGTGTGAGAAACCGAAGCTAGAGTGTGTTGTTCTTGAAAATGTATTCTGTTTTCGACTGTGCCGCCTGACCCCGAACGTTGTAGAGGCTTGCATGTGGGTTTTTAGTTGGATTTTGGCTTCAAATTCTTCACAAAAATTGTAGACAACATCTCAAAGTATAACACACTAAAATTTGAGATAAAATGGTTGAGTTTTGAGGGTGAAACCCTCCCTCTACGAAAAGGCTAGATCTGAAACTGTTTCGTCGACCTCTTGGTGGTTTTGTGTGTTGTATGTCACTTTTTACTAAGAATTTCACTTTGACTTCTTCATGAAAGTTGTAGATAACATCTGATGATTAACATACTCAAAGTTGAGGTAAAACGAGTAAGTGTAGCCTAGTGAAATGATTTTCTTTTGAAGACGGTAGATTTGGAAGTATGGTACTGGACTCCCGAGACTTCGTGGACTAAATGGTGACTATCCTTTGGAAATATCACCTAGATCACTTAATGAAAGTTGTAGTGGAACTCTTTAAGAAAAACATATCAAAATTTCAGAATAAATGAAGAAAGATAAGTAGGCGAAACCTCGATTTTTCGGAGACAGCTATACTGGACTGTTCGGTACTAGGAACAGTAGCTTCGTCCGGCCATAGTAAATTATCTAGGATGAATATGGCCTATATGTCTACATGAAAAATATACCTTAGGGTCTTGAATATAACCTGGTAATATTTCATAATTTTTGGAGGTCATTCGGGTATTTTAATCGAAATATTTCAAGAACTGCGCAATCTGACTTTATCCGATTTTGCATGCTGTATTGTGTGAGTCATATCTTATTGTGTGAAACTCTTTTTGGCACGTGTTCTTGATAAAATTGCTACCTTTATGTATTGTCTATCACATGCTCTGATTTTATGATTTTTGAAGATCATATGGATATTTAATTTACATGTTTTCCGAAACTGTGCAAGCTGAAATTTGCTAAATCTCAAAAGTCATGATGTATGGATCATTTTAAGTTGCATGGACCCCATGGATTATATCTTGCTGCATATATGATGATGATTGGAAATGCATATAAGAATCAATTGATGAAAATAATCTTGTTTGCTATCACGTCGTATGCCATGTTGAAATTGAGCTATAACTGAAAATGAGAACTAAGATAAGCGAGAAGGCCATCAGAGGTGTGAGCCGACGATGCCCCGGGAGTGTCGGGATACTTGGCTAGAAGGGTAAAGGCCGGATGCTCGATGGCCTTAAATGGCTGAATGCCGGAGGGTCCTCAGGAGTTTCGAGATGCCCGGAGCGTGGGGAGCCGGAAGCCCGGCAGATATTGTACCGAATGCTTGGAGGTTTGTGCCAGAGGGTTCCTCGTGATGCCAGGTGGGGCGCGAGCGATAAATGTGGGATGCAAACATTGGTCCCGGGAAAGAGAAATGCGGCGGCCCAAAATGGAAGAATAAAATTGGGAAATTGAAATTGAAATATGCATGATATGGTACATATGACATGATGATGATGAGTGCATGGATGTATGTGTACCTATGGCATGATGGTACATGTGACATGATGATGATGAGTGCATGGATGTATGTGTAGCTATGGCATGATGGTACATGTAACATGATGATGATGAGTGCATGGATGTATGTGCATCTCTGACATGATGGTATATGTGACATGATGATGATGAGTGCATGGATGTATGTGCACCTATGGCATGATGGTATTAAGGTAAATTATGCATGGATGCTTGTATGACATGTGTTATGCTATGATTGTATTGTGTGATACATTGAGTGGTTTATTGGTCCTTTACTTGCTGAGTGGTTGTACTCACCCCTTCGGGGACCAACATTTCAGATTAGAAAGATGCGACTCCCTACTGTCACGCGGGGCGTCTTTTATGGCATTCCTTCGGATGTGGAGGTTGAGTGTGTGGAGATCGACTGTCCCACCATCCCTGGTCTGACATTCATTCGGGTTCGCGCCTTAGTGATGTATGACGTGGGCCTAGCTGAGGGCCTTGTCATTCAGGAGTTTATATCCGTTCATGTTCGTCGAGACGGAGTGATGCGGGGATGTTGCCGCCGCCACCGCCTGATGCACCGGGATGGGTGTGAGGGCCCGTGCGTGAGAAGTAAGAGCTGCAACTTTTTGGATGATAGTTGACACTAGTTGATGGAGGGATTTGCACGATTGTCATAGAGGGTTGAGTTATCTCTTTTTGGGGTTATGGCCGAGTGTAGTGAGAAGTTTTAGCCTTTCTTTTGATGTACCGACCCGAGAAAAATCCATCATGAAAATATGTAAATAAAAGTGTCTTGGCTTTATCTTTTCTTATGGCGTTTAGTGGTGTGCAATTGTATCATGGTTGTTGGAGGGAGAATTGGTAGGACTTGATTATGCTTCCACAAATAAGATGCGCTGGGATCGTTTCAAAAAAAAAATGCCTAGGATCTAAGGTACTTCTTTGGTAAGATGTGGTGACCTTGGGCGCTTCGGGGTGCCACATATGCAATGGGGAAACCCGACGTACAATTCATTTCCACTCCCAAAAAAGAGCTTAAAATGTGGCTGGACCAGTTAGATCAAGACGGCCAAAGATATGTGAAAGCTAGGATCATCCAACTTCTCCTATTGTTAGATATCAACATCCACTCTGGTGTGATATAGGCACTCCCTCACTTCTGGTGTCCACAAACTTCCACCTTCATATTTGGTGAGTATGAATTGACTCCGACACTTGAAGAATATAGTGTTGCCATTGGAATGCCCCTAAAAAAGAAACTTGTTAGACTGCCTATCGGTATAGATTCTATTTCTGAATTATCACAGTTTTTAGAAATCGAAGCTGAAAGAGTAAGGAATGTTGTCAAAGCCCATTTTTGCATGCCCATTTTTGTTTTTGGAAGAATGTTTTGCAAATCAATCAATGATTTCAAAAGCTAGGATCTTCATGTTAGCATTTTTCGGGCTAATCGTTTTCCCTTATCGAAGAAATGCCATTAATCCTTCAATTTCGTGGGTGGTTAATCGTGTTTGTGATAGGTTAAATTATCTCAATATGGTCTTAGCTGAAACATTTTTGTCATTAACTCGTTTCATACAAAATGAGGAAAGGGTCATGCGTGCCCTCCTTGAACTTTTGTAGATATGGTTTTTCTCCCATATAAGAGGGTTTGGGCACCTCATGAAACAATTTAAGATTGACGATTTTAGGCACCCGATACAAAAATTTGTAGTCCTAGAGCGTTTTTCTCCAAATAAATAGTACGCTTGTTGGATTAATTTTTTTTAAAAGATCCTAATCCTAAGACATTCCTATGGCATACTAAATGGTTCCGAACTGAGGATGCTCGTTTCTCACACAAGCATGATGAGCTAATCCCATTGCTGGGCCTTTATGGTGTGACTTCTTATTACCCATATAGGGTGGCCCGTTAATACAAAGCTCTTCAGGAAGTTCCTCCACCTCTCAAGACGGAATTGTTCCAAGTTCGTTTTATTTGTACGGACTATAATTACTTCAACGGGATCCAGACGATCATTGCTGCATGGAATGAATGCCATCTAGAGAAGATTTTGGTGCCCAAGAGATTAAAAGGTGAAGAAGAAATCCACCATGCGTCGGCATTCTACATTCAACAACGCCGAATTCCTGCTGCCTTATGTCTAATGGTCCTTGATGTGACTGAGAAGCCCACTCAGTGAGCACAAATTGAGCATCTTAAGCGGAAAGTGGAAATGATTGAAGCTGAAAATAAAAAGTTTTGCAAGGCGTTGAAATCCCGAAAGCATATAAAATGAGATCTTTTGAATTTTGATTCTTAGTTCAATGTCTAAGGAGCTTGATTTTAATTTTCAATTCAATATTTTTAATTTTTTGTTTAGGAACTTGGATTTCAATTCTTAGTTCATTGTTTGGTTCAATATTTCAAGAGAAATTTGAATAAAATCAGGCGATTAGACCGTTGTCATGGGTAATTTTCTATCTTGTCATTGGTTCTTACATTACCTCTTTTCCCTATGTAACAACGGATCCACCGTGCTCGCCTATTATTACATAGTCAAGGGCTAAAATGGTTGATCAAAATGTGATGCGTGATCGCATGTCCACCATGGAAAATCAACTCCAAACAGTTAGCTGACTCTATGCAGCTTATAAAAGCTCAACTTCAATCCCTTCGGATGAACTCGAATCCTCCACCCGCTCTCCTTGAGACAGTAGCCTCGAGGTCGGCAAACAGGGCCCAAATGAGTGATGACGAAATGCCCGGGCTAGAAGATGACATGGTCCTTATTGGAAAGGCCAAGCTTGACAGTGTTCCCAAGACAGATCATGATGAGCGCGTTGCAAAGTTGGAAGAGAAACTGAGACAGCTGCAGGAGTCACAAAGCTCACTCTCGTTCGACCTCTTGGTCTATGAAAAGGTCAAAATGCCGAGCAAGTTCAAAATGCCAAAATTTGAGAAGTATGACGGGACATCTTGTTCGAAATCTCATTTGTAGATGTACCATGTGTGCATGGCCCATCACGTAAAAAATGAGCCCCTCATGATCCAATCGTTTCATGCAAGTTTGACCGGGCCTGCACTAAACTGGTACGTGATGAAGAAAGTAAATCTCCTCAAAACTTGGAATGAAGTGGTAGACACGTTCCTCAAACTGTACAAGTTTAACATGGACATCGCGCCTTCCCGAGAAGACCTGGAGCGGATGGAAAAGAAAATGAGTGAGTCATTTAAAGAGTATGCTGTGAGATGGAGAAACCTAGCGGCTCAAATTACTCCTGAGCCTACCAACAATGAGTTGATGAAGTTGCTTGTGAAGACCCTTCCTTTTGAGTTCTGTAACCGAATGGCCAGTACGTATGTTGAGAGCTTCAATCAGCTTATTCCTATAGGAGAATAGATTGAGATGGGGATAAGGGAAGGATGGTTTTCTGAGCCATCTACTAAAAGGTTCTCTGCCAAGAAGGAGAAGGAAGTGGCCGTGGATGTGAACATGGCTTATAACCAAGAAAGTGCCAAACGTGCCTCGGCTATCTAGGTGAACCCAAGATAGCAACAACCTGCTGGCTATCAATTATTCACCCAAGCAAATAATAAAAGGCATTTCTCCCCTCTCCTTGGGTCTCCATCCTAAGTGTTGATAGTCCTCCAAAAGAAGAGTTTGTTTACTAGTGAACCAAAGTGCCATAACCGTGAAGGCATTCACGGTTATGACCCGACAAAGAAATGTGATTACCATAACGGTGAACTGGGGCAGTCAACTGATGAATGTTTCACCCTCAAGCACAAGATCCAAAATCTCCTGAACACAAAAGCCTTTTCATTCCAAACTGCTCGGCCGAATGTCTAGAAAAATCCACTACCAGAGCATGAGGGTATGGTGTATGCTATCCTAGAACCTAAAGTCGAAGAGATTAGGAACTCCAAGGTGCACGTGGCAGATGCTTACAACAAGCTAGTGAGAGCTGGGTATTATCGAGGTCAGGAAGATGTCCCCCTATTAGTGATGAGAGAAAGAGTTGCCAAAATGGTGAATGACGGCATCATTGTGTATGTTGATCGTAACTGCATAGTTTCTACTATTTCCCACCTCATCATCGATTGGGAGAGGAGCAGATTGCATTCGATGTTGACAAGGAAGAGGTTGATCCTTCGCTTGTGGACATGCCCCCATTGGAGGATGCATCCGACGAGGAGATAGTGATAGAGGTGTCTTAGCCGTATGAGTATGTCAACAACAAGGCAGTGCCTTGGTCTTATGACCTGGATGTTGACCGTGTTACAAGGTCTAGTCGAACCTATGGTCAAGCTAGTGCTTAACCTGCAAAGCTGGTCACTGATGAAGAGGTTAAGGAGTTTCTGGCCGTAATCAAAACGAGCGAGTATAACGTGGTTGACCAATTACGAAAGATGCCCGCTTAGATCTCCTTACTCAAGCTCTTGCAGACATCCCCTGTGTATCAAAAGTTGCTAATGAGGGTGCTGAGTGAAATTCGTGTGCCAGAGATGGTTGAGGCAGACAAGCTAGAAGAATTTATGGGATCGGTCCTTCTCAAAGATTTGATTGCCTTCTCTGATGAGGAATTCCCTCTCGAAGGAAGGCAGGGGACATAACAAAGCATTCTACATATCTGTTAAGCGTAAGTCTTCTCATGTTTTCTGAGTGCTCATTGATAATGGGTTCGTTATGAACATTTGTCCGCTGGCTACTCTTCACTGCTTCAAGGTAGATCCGTCGAGGATACATGCCGCGAAGACTTCGGTGCGAGCTTTCGATGGAACAAAAAAAGGAGGTTATCGGGGAAATCCATCTCGATGTACAAATAGGGCCAGTCGTCTTCAACATTCCCTTCCAAGTGCTAGACATCCCTATTGCATTCAAGTTCCTGCTAGGTTGTCCCTGGATACACACTGCTGGAGCAGTGCCTTTAAGTTTGCATCAAGTTGTGAAATTTATGATTGAAAGGAAGTTGGTCACTGTGTATGGTGAGGAAGACCACTAGATTTATCATGAGACGGCTATCCCCTATGTAGAATCAGATTCCCAATTTGAATCAAGTTACCATTCATTCGAGTTGGTATCCACCATACATGCTTCTCGAGGTTTATTGCTGCCCACTCCTGAAGTTTCAGACGCTGCCCTCATGGTGGGAAGAGTAATGGCTAGAAATGGCTTCGTCCCTGGCAATGGTCTTGGGAGAAATGGTTAGGGCATTCGAAGCCCCATTGAAGCCCCTCAAAGGTCTCATTATGCTAGTTTAGGGTACCATGGAAGAGGTGGGGAAAGTTTTGGAGGACGCGAGTAGAAAAGGCGGAACCCGCCACCTGACCAAGAGCGAGGGAGACAACCCGCTACCCTCGAGTATTCACGAGACATTCCCTGGTCCTCCAAGGATGATGCAGGATGAAGCGGAAGTGATGGATACTCTGGGGCAGCCTAGTGGCAAGTTCGATTACTTGGTGAAGTATTCGACCCCTCCCAGCTTCTATATTGATTCGCGCGAGATAGTCCCAAATGGATGGGGTGACATGGATGATCCAATACCGCCAAAGACAAATAACCCTGATGATGTGCTGGAAAGAGTTACAAACTTGCTCGACGACCTCATCATATGAGCCATTGATGAAGGACTCTCTGAAGAGATGGGTCTTGGTTCACAAGAGTAACTCTTTTACTACTTTTGCACATTCCCATGCATGGGAATTTTTATTACTTTTTGAATGATGTTTTCAATTTCTTCTTTCTTTTAGTGATTGAGTGTTGCATTTTTTCCATTCAATAAATGCAATTGATTGATGAATTTCAATGAAATTACAAGTTTTATTTTGAGGGCATGATGAGGTACACCAAACTAGCCTGGTAATGATATCCAGCCGATAAAAGAAAAGAAAAATCCAAGGAGAATTCTAAGGCCTAAGCTTCATCATGCTTCCTCGTGTAAAAATGTTTCAAAAATATTTTTGTCGAAGAATTTCAAAAAAAAAAAAAAGGAAGCAAAAATGCTAATTACTCTGTCTTTCTGATTTATCTACTTCATGTTTTAGGAAGAATCCTATGGCATGCAAATGTGTGGAAATGGTCCAATCCAATGCAACAAGTATTGATAATAATGATTCTGAAGACTCGATCGAAGACTCCATTGAGGTGCAATGTAGCTGGGAACAACATGAAAAGCTAAGACTCTTGCATCTGAGCAGACCGTCACTATTAATTTAAGTGATACTGAAGAAGCCAAAGAGGTGAAAATTTGGGCAAGTCTCCCCAAAGATGAGGCTGAGCACCTAATTCAATTACTGAAGGAATATTACGACATTTTTGCATGGACGTACGCTGACATGCCTAGGCTAGACCCGTTAATCGTGGAGCATTGCATACCTACTAATTCGGACATGCCACCTAAGAAGCAGAGGCTGCGGAGGACTAAGCCCAAGCACTTGAAGAAGATAGAGGAAGAGGTGATGAAGCTTTTAAATGTGGGATTCATTGAAGTCTCATAGTACCCCGAATGGGTGGTTAATATCGTGCCGGTGATGAAGAAGGACGATCGAGTTTGAGTTTGTGTTGACTATCGGGATCTAAACAAGGCTAGTCCAAAGGATGATTTCCCATTACCACACATAGATGTCCTTGTGGATAGTACTGCTGATTTTGAACTATTCTCATTTATGGATACTTTTTTTGGGTACAATCAGATAAAGATGAAGGAGGAAGACAAGGAGAGGATTGCATTTATTACCCCGTGGGGAACTTTTCATTATAAGGTCATGCCCTTTGGACTCAAGAATGTAGGGGCAACTTATCAGCGAGCCATGGTAGCATTATTTCATGACATGATGCACCAGGAGATTAAGGTTTATGTTAATGATATGATTGCAAAGACCCAACCTGGAAGAAGCCACGTTGAAACTTTGAAGAAGTTGTTCGATTGACTCCATGAATTCAAGCTTCGTCTAAATCCCGCTAAATGTGTGTTCGGAGCAACATCCAATAAATTACTTGAATTTATTGTGTGTAGTAAAGGGATTGAGATCGATCCTTCCAAGGCTAAGGCCATATGTAAATTGCAACCTCCGTCAACAATGAAAGAAGTCCAGAGCCTTTTAGGGAGATTGAATTACATAGCAAGATTCATTTCCCAACTCTCTGAAACTGTCAAGCCATTCTTCAAGCTTCTAAAGAAGAATGCACAAGTCTACTGGGATGACGAGTGTCGAGAAGCGTTCAACAAGCTGAAGCAATATTTGATGAATCCACCAGTTCTTGTCCCACCCTCGTCGGGGCATCCTTTGATTCTCTACCTCATTATTCATAGTGGGTCATTGGGTGCAATGTTGGCTCAAGAAAATCCTATTGATAGAAGAGAACGAGCCATTTATTACTTGAGCAAGAAGTTTACTTATCAGAGCTGAAGCATTCTGATGTTGAAAAGACTTGTGTGGCATTGGTGTGGGTTTTGCATAGATTGCGACAATACACACTGCATTACCAGACATTCCTAGTGACTGAGAACGACCCTATCAAGTACTTACTTGATTGGCCAGCTTCGATGGGTAAGTTGGCCAAATGGCAAATTTCGATTTCCAAATTTGATGTGCAATTCATGCCGTAGAAGTCGGTTAAGGGCCAAGCAATCGTTGACCTATCAGCCGAGAATTCAAGAGTCCCTAATGACGCTGACAATTTCCTTTATGATCGTGTCTTGAGTGTAAATGAAGACTCATAGAAGATGTTCTTTGATGGAGCTGTAAACTTATCTGGTTCGGGTACTGGGGCAGTTCTGATATCCCTAGATGGACAACACCATCTGGTAGTTGCAAAATTGATATTCCCATGCACTAACAATGTGGCCGAGTATAAAGCTTGCATTTTCGGACTTCAGGCCACAATTGAGATGGGGGTGGCTAAGTTAAAAGTGTTCGGAGATTCCGCATTAATCATACTGCAGACCGTAGGAGAATGGAAGACCAAGGATGCCAAGTTGCTCCCATACCACAAGTATTTAGAAAATCTAGTGAAGGAGTTCGAGGAAGTTTTGTTTGAATACTTGCTGAGATCTCATAATCAATTTGCAAACGCACTTGCGACGTTGTCTTCTATGCTGCAAGTCACTAATGGGTTAGAGGTCGAGCCTCTGAAAATAGAAGTTTTGTCGAAGCTGGCTTATTGTATGATCGTGAATGAAGAACCTGATGGAAAACCATGGTATTATGATATCATGAATTACATTCAAAAACAAGAATTTCCCGAGGGAAGCACTTAGGCTGATAGAAAGTACATCATGAAGATGGCCTTGAAGTTCTTCGTCAGTGGCGAGAATTTGTATAAGAGATCTTACAATTCCGTTTTGTTGCGGTGTGTAGATGCAGCCGAAGCCACTCAAATCATGCAATAAGTGCATGAAGGAGTATGTGGCCCTCATATGAATGGACACATGTTAACCAAGAAGATTATGAGATTAGGCTACTACTAGCTCACACTAACAAGTGACTGCATCCAGCATGTTTGGAGTTGTCATCACTGCCAGATTCATGGGAATAAAATAAATGTTCCTCCAACTGAGCTGCACCAATTTTCCGAGCCATGGCCTTTTTCGATGTGGGGCATTGATGTGATTGGCCCGATAAATCCCAAGGCTTCAAATGGGCATTGGTTCATCTTGGTAGTGATAGACTATTTCTCCAAATGGATCGAGGCTACATCCTTCGCAAGTGTCACTGCCCGCAATGTTGCGAAGTTCATCAAACGCAACATAATTGCTCGCTATGGCGTCCTTGAAGTAATCATCATTGATAACGGGACCAATTTGAACAACAAACTTGTTGATGGGTTGTTCAGCAAGTTCAAAATCAAGCATTTGAATTTGTCTCCTTACCGCCCTCAAATGAACGGGGCTATTGAAGTGGCCAATAAGAACATTAAGAAGATTTTGGCTAAGACGACCGAGAATAATCGAGATTGGTATGACAGGCTACCCTTCGCACTGATGGCGTATCGGATATCGATTCGTACTTCCACTAGGACAACCCCTTTTACTCTGGTGTACGGCATGGAGACAGTTCTGCCTATGGAAGTGGAGATTCATTCTCTAAGAGTTTTATTCCAA
This sequence comes from Eucalyptus sideroxylon, assembly GCA_014182405.2. Classification (NCBI taxonomy): domain Eukaryota; kingdom Viridiplantae; phylum Streptophyta; class Magnoliopsida; order Myrtales; family Myrtaceae; genus Eucalyptus; species Eucalyptus sideroxylon. The sequence continues at coordinate 31,504,042 of CM024555.2, read as the reverse complement.
GTGGATTTGTCTGAGGCGGAATGGTCACAACAAAGGTTCAAGCAGTTGAATTTGATCGATGAGAAAAGATTGAAGGCTCTCTGCCATGGCCAAACATATCAACAGAGAGTAGCCAGATCTTTCAACCAGAAGGTGCGGTCGAGGCATTTTGAGGTAAATGACCTAGTCTTAAGGAAGATGTTACTGATCTTTCCGGATCCTGGAGGCAAATTTGCTCCAAACTACGTGGCCCATATGTGATAAAGAAGGTGCTTCCTGGTGGTGCCTTAATCTTGGTAGAAATAGATGGTCGTGAGTTTTCCACTCTAGTTAATTCAGATGCTGTCAAAAAGTATTACCCATGATAGAATTTGTCATGTCATGTTTTAAACTGCAAGCATTTCTATGATAAATAAATTGCTTCAATGAATTCAATTGTTCAAATTTGTTGCAAATATTGCATTTTTCTTCCTTGATGAATTGTGTGAGATAAATTGAATGTGTCAAATGGGATATTTTTAATGATGAAAGTCAGGTCTTGTTCCATACACTATTTCATACACTAATCCCTAGTGAGTTGTGTGAAAAATTCCGTGCTTGCAAGGAAAAGTTGATCTCGCAAAGGGTATGTCAACTGAAGTAATGAGAGGCATTCTTTTCTCTACCCCCAAACACTACAGGTAATCCATTGCTTAACCCATTTGAGCCCCATACACTTATGGAGATTTTTTTCAAAATTATCCCTATTAAGAATCATCTCATATTGGGACAAATTTGAAATGAATGGTAGGAATCTTCTCGGTCCCACTTGCATCAATCTTCAAATATTGCTTTTGCAGTGTAACTCGTACGGTAATTTGAAATGCCTTAGGATGACGAAGAGCAGTTCTTTTTTTTATCCTATACACTTTCATCCATTGCATAGCCCATTTGAGCCTATGAATTCGTTTCATATTAAACCTAGTCGATGATCATCCCCCACACTGGGGCAAGGCAAAAAAAAACCATTAAAGTAATATGGCTTAGAAAGCTGAAAAAGGATGGTTGTGCGAGTTCAAAAAATAAATGCAAAAATAATGGGGCATGAAAAAGCAGTGTGCCAAGTAAAAGTAAGGCCAATGCCCTGAAAAAAGAAAAGAAAAATCAAATTCTTGATATGATGAGTTGTATCCCCAACAAGGCGGTACTAAAAACTCAAATGTTGTTGCAATCAATAGAGTTGTGATATAAAAAATCTTCGACAATGGAAAGTGGTGGAAATGTCAAGATGATCACCAATTTTAACCCTCTAAACACTTTTTGAGTCTAATGATACTTTCATTTCTCACCCCTGAACCAAGCCTACATTACGTCCCTGACAAAGTCTCTTCTGATTAGGGCACTCGAATCAACGTATGAATTCACATGTCATAAGCATTGCTCGAAAAAGTGCGAACAAGATCATTTCTTTCTCATTTTGCAGGGTTCTTGACTTGTAAACCTAGAGGTGATTGCAGAATATCATTCATTCTTTCAATAGCCTTGACTCAAAGAGTCCCCTTTGTGAAGCCGTTGACTAAGCCTACATTACAGTCCCTATTAAAAGACCTCTCAAATTGGTAAGGTCGTACCACTTGTGAGATTGCACAAACCCTTGTTTGGCATGATGACAATGAGATAGAGTGATTGTCAAAATCCTGCATCAAAGGTCAGGATGAAACGGTCCTTTTTTAATGAGGATGAGAGAAAAGTCATTTCAGACCAAAAGATCCCTCATTTGACACATCCATGACACTCATGTGTTCAGATTGGAAGGAATATTCTTTTGAGATATTTCCCAATGGAAATTAAGCGATGCAAGATTAATAGAAATCATTATGCATGAACCTCATTTGAATCAATACATGTCTGTGAATGCATCTTGCCTCTCCTTCAACTATTTTGCAGGAGACATATCCCTAAGGAATAGAGATGTCACCAGGTAAGTCTATCTCTATCCATACCTTAAATACCTGTCATTGTACAGGTATTCCTTTTCAAGCACTAGCGCTCAATGGAGTCACCCCCAAAGATTTTTCTCAGATTCATCAGGTGACCGTAGAATGGTACGGGTCTTGGAAAATGAATTCCAGTTTAGGCGATCGTAGAATGATATGGGTCTTGGAAAATGAATCCCAGTTGAGGCGATCGTAGAATAGTAGGGGTCCTAAACAACACCTATTCAGGCGACCATAGAATGGTACGGGTTCTGGAAAATGAATCCTAGTTTAGGCGACCGTAGAATAGTACGGGTCCTAGACAACACCTATTTAGGCGATCGTAGAATGGTACGGGTTCTGGAAAATGAATTCTCGTTTGGGCGACTATAGAATGGTATGGGTCATAAACACAGCCAAACACTATTATACTGGGCGACCGTAGAATGGTACGAGTCTTGGGAAAGCAGTCTATTTGTAAAGTCAGGTTACCATTTTGGGCAACCGTAAAATGGTACGAGTCCTAGACATGTAGCACCAATTATCTCAACTTGCTCTACCCTTTTTGAAGGTAAGTTATTCTAGATAAGTTCATTTATCATTTGCATTAGCATTTCCATGCATCATATAGATTGCATTAAAAAAAATGGAATTCATTTTCCAACAAAAAAAAGTCATTTAGTACATGTGCATGATCAAAATTTAGGTCTCAACTTATCTTTGAAGGCAACCTTTATGAGCTCACCTTCAAAGAAGGGCAGCTGTTAACACCTAATTTTAGCAAATCTAGGAAATAAGGAAAATAAAAATTGCATTTGAATGAATAAAAGAAAAAAATGAAAAATTGGAGGGAATTGATTTGATTGATTATGCATGGAAAATTGGAATTTTGATGGATATTCGGATTTTGTTAAATGCAGAAGCAATTTAAAAATCAAGTGAATAAGGGGCAAGAATTTTTGCAAATTGAAAGAAATTTGGGCAAGATTGAGCTGATTGCGAAATCATGCTCTAATTTACAGATTTGATCTAATGTGGCAAGAGATGGAAACTTGGAAAATGCCATAAAAATGCAGCCGTCTGGAACCACTATAAAAGAGTGCTGCATTTTTCAAGAAAGGTGGAAGAATTTTTGAAAAAATTGAGAGCAAATTCGAAGAGCAAGAGTTTTTGTGAGAAAATCCAAAGAGAGAAAAAAAGAAGAGAAAGTAAAGAGGGGTTTGACCGGTCTGTAGTGAGGGAGAGAGAGAAGACTGGTGAGGGGACATGAGAGAGATGTAAGGGAGGAGAGAGAGAAAAAAAGAAAAAGAAAGAAGAAGAGCAAAAAAAACGCCACTGTTCATCTTCTCCGTGGCTTCCTTTTGCCTCGTGACTGACCCTTGCACTACTGGTCCGAGCTGCACCGCGCCTCCGCCACCACCGCCTCGTCAAATGTGCCTTTGCCGACGCCAGACATCGCCGCGACAACCTGTAGTAGCCTGCGACCCGCTCGCCCATCGCCGCTGCTGGTCACCTCTGTTGGAACCCTCCATCACCCACAAGTCCACGTTGCTGCTGCTGTCCAGAGGCCACTGTGCTGCTGCAGCCATCGTTCGATGCCCCCATCTGCAGATCCCGAAGCACCAGCATCGCCCGTGCCGACACCCCTTGACTCGCCACCATCCTCTTTCCGGCGACCGAACGCCCGATGATCTGCCGTCGCGACGCCTCTGCCCGAGATCCGCCGGTCCCTCCCTCGACCAACAGTCGCCTGCGACTATCCCACCTCTTGAGATCCCGTCGCCGACGCCCGTGCCTTCTTGCTGCCGCACCTCAGCCCGTGCCGGTTCGCTCGATGCCTGCCGGTTCGCCTTAGCCCGACGCCCGCTGGTCGCCGTGACAAACCCCTACAACGCCTTCACAGCCCCTGTCCTCAGCGCCGCCAACAACCCCGTCGCCGCCCAGCTCTCGCCGGAGCCCCGATGCCAACCGCCGGCCATCCTCCACTCGGCGCCGCCCATCGCCGCCGTTCCTCTCTTTTTCAAATTGCACCTCGGTAGTTTATTTTTCATTTATTTATTTATTTTATTTTCATTTATTTATTCATTTTAAATTTTGTTATTATTGTTTAAGTTAAAATATGGTTTGTCAATGTTAATATTTTTGCATTTTATAGGCATTATCCGCTAGGATTTTGCCTGGAATTATTGTAATTATTAATTTAATTCGAGAGATATCGGATTATTTTTTTAATTATATTAATTTTTGGTCTTTTTGGTAGAATTTTAATTGTTAAATCATTATAATTATTAATTTGATCCGTAAGATTTCGGATTAGATTTTTAATTATTTTGATTTCTTTGTCGTGATAATTAAGGTTAGGATAATCGTTAATTTGATTTGTGAGATAACATGTTATTTTTTCTATTATTTTAATCCTTTATTTTGTTGATAGTTTAGATTTAATATTTATTTAATAATTACTTATCTTAAATAAATTAAAATAAAAAAATTGGAAAATCAAAAAAATCAAAATTCTGCATGAGCATATAGGTTTAGTAAGTCAAACATGTGGGTTTAGTCAATTAGAAATTTTTTAGGATTGCATTTTTAGGATTGCATTTTTAGAAATAAGTTAGGGTTGGACCTAAATAATTTTTTTAAACGTTTTAGATAATGTTCGCGCATTTTAATTATCTCATTTTTCCAAAAAAAAAAAGTTTTCTAAGATAGGATAGGGTTTAAGTCAAATTAATCCATAGAATAAGTTAGAAAATTATCACTTTTTAGATAGATTAATTAAGGCTTTTATAAATTTTGAATTTCAATAAAAAATGCAAAAATACTGGGTGCATGTTAATTAGTTTTGCATAATAGGATCATTTAATCAGAATTTGTTCATTAGTGAAGTTAGGTCATGAGGTGCATAATAATTAGTTTGCATAATAGGCCCATTTAATTAGAATTTGCATATTAATAAGATTAAGTCATTTAGTTAAAAAATGCACTTTTGTAAAAGAATTCTAACTTTCAAGAAAACCAAAAAAAAAATTGTTTGTTTTGTGTGATGCGATTTGTTTAGTCATTTATTATTATCATTTTTTTTAATATTGGTTGAACATCTGTGTGGTCACCATATTTGCATGATAGTAATTTAGGTTAAAATAAATCCAAGTTACTTGCAAAAAAATTTTTAAAAATAAAAATAAAAAAGAAATGGTATCGAAAGGGCATTAGAATATTCTAGTGTAATAAAATCCCCGTACCCTTAGGCTCTAGTTCGTAGGAGTAAAATAAATCTCACTTTATTTTACTTAGGGGTCTAATCGACTTACCATAAACCAATTAGTGGCGACTCCTAGTTAATAATCTTTTGTATGTTAAATATTTGAATCTTAAGTTGCGAATTGATATGGGCTTGGGAGAGCCCGATCTAAGTTTAAAGACTTGGTAGTCCATTAGCCTAACTTAGTGGTGCACCTGAAATTTAGGTCGCGATAGTCGCCAACAGCAGCTCGCCGTTGACCAGGGCTACCGGAGCCACCGCTGAAGCTAGCTTGACACCGGTGCTGCTTTTTCTTTGCCCACGCGCCTGATCGGCTCACTGCTCTGCCTCGTTCGAACTCCTGGCCGTTGTCCTTTGCAATCGTGCATTCAGACCATCGTTTGTCGTCTCGCAGTTGCTCGTCGTCGCTAGAGGTCCCGCCTTGCCGCCAGAGCCACTGTCAGTCACCACTTGAGCTACCGCCACCTCCTTCCGCCCGTTTCGTGGGCCACTAGCCGCTGTGCAACCCCCTTCTAGCCGAGGTTAGTAGCTGGAAGTTCTAGCAAGATCCGGTTCTTGAAGGCTTATTTTGGACACCTTTTGGTCCTCATTTGGTGTTGCTCTGTGTACATTTGTCGATCACCTCGTTGCTAGCTTCGTTAGAGACTCATCAGAAAGCGATTCTGATGAGTTTAGCTCACTAAATCTCGATTAGAGGGTTCATTGTGCTTAGGGAGGTTTAGTTTATGTTAAATGTTGTTAGGTGGCTAGTTTAATTTATTTAAGTGTAGATTAGATTAATGTGTTTAATTAATTTAAAGTGTGTTTAATTTAGGGCTAAGTGGATGTTTATATTAATGTAAGCCTTGATGTGACTTAAAGGAATTTATTTTTGATTAAATAAATAGTTCGAAATTATTTAATAATTTAATAATATATTATTATTCGAAATTTTAAAATAATATTATTTAATTAATTTTCGGAATAAATTTAATTATTTATTAAATTTCGAAAATTTTGTCGGGACCCTAAATTCTCAGAATTTCGTGTTGATCGCCTTTGTGTAGTCAGATTTTGAAATTGATGATTGGAAATTATTAATGGAGTGTTGATTGTGAAAGATATGGATTTTATTCAGAAAATCTCTAGTGTTGGGTTTTGATGCAAAATTGGATTTTTAAGGACTATATTAAATAGTGGGTTTGAGAAATTAAGAAATTTATCTTTCTGGTTCAAAATTGACGTGCTCCTACTCGCGTGATTAATTTCTGGAATATTTTTAATATGAAGAAAAGAGGCCGGAATCACTATTTTAATTGGAAGTATTGAGTGAAATGCAAAGTGTCCTGTGCTGGGTATGATTTTATTGTGTGATAATTAAGAGGAAAATTATCCTGGGCTGTTGAGCCGGACCTGCCCCTATATGGGATGCCCCATGTAGTGGATGCAGGTCGCAGTTGATTCTGGGCCCATGCTCCTTTGGGAACGCCGTCGACGTACTGACGAAGCCGTGCTCCAAGGTGGGGAGACGATATTTGGCTAAATGTCAGTAGATAACCGAACTGCGAGTAGGCTATGTTCATGCGTGGTAGTGAATGAATGAAAATTGGAATGCGTGCCGAGTGTGATTGTTGATTATGTGAAAATTGTTGTGTTCCGGTTATATAAGTTCTTATTACTACTTGTGATTGAGTGATATGAACTGTACTAACCTGCAGGAAGGAAATAAGTTGAGGTAAGTCTTCTGTATGATGTGACTAAGCCACCCTTGAGTGTATTTTTTTTCTAATAGGGTTTAGGGAGCAAACTTGCTGAGACAATGTCTCACCCCGCTGTGGGCCAAAATTACAGGACCGTAGATGGTAGAACCCTCGAAGCAATATGGTATCCTAGTGTAGATTATGGAGCAGGTGTATAGTTTTCCCGATCCTGATAGTCATTGGATCTATGAGCTAATTAGGTCCATGGTTTGGATCTAGGAGGCCGAGCGTGTCACGGTGCTCATAGATATAGGGTGTGGTTCCGCTTTGGGCCCAATAGTTTCAGGATTGATCCTCTGAATAGTTTTGATATTCCACTTGCTGTGATGGAAGCCATTCTAGGTGAGGGCGGCTGACGCTCCCGATGGCGGGGTGGATGATCCATCGTCTTCGAAGGTTGATCAGTTAGAGGCTGGATCGACGAGCGTGTTTGACTAGTAGTCATAGGACCGTTCATTCTTTTTGGTGGATCGATCCCTTTTTGTAGACTGATCCATTTTTGGTGTATATGAACTCTAGTGTGAGTATATATGAAAGTATATTTTTTTTTGAATGATTTGGTTTCCTGCTTTCCTATCCCTTAAGTCTTGTAGGGTTTTTAATAATACGTTCCACATGCGCATATAATAAATGAATGGGGTCGGCGACACTACCTACGAATGTCGCATTCACATGACCATGGTGGGTTGTTCACGTGTCTCGGGTTCGGGGCGTGACATTTAATGTGGAGTCTAATTCTCCACATATTTGTGGTGTTGAGAAATCTTAAGAGGACTCATGACGTTTGAAGAAATTAAGTTTTTAGCTAACGAGTATTGTCTATGTATTTTACCTTATAGTTTTCAATCCTTAGCCAAATTCAATGGCTTGCAATTTAACTCGAATACACCAGTTCCTTGGACCCACCCAAGAGCTGAACCAAATTCAATGGCTCACAATTTAATCTGAATATAAGGCCGAACAAATTTTGTAGGGATTAGGAATTAATTCCATGGACCCATTCGGGAACTGGACCAAATTAGTGATCTGGTTCCTAGGTGGATCTGTGGAACCAATGGACAAGTCTCGATTTTAATTTTTTGGAATCAGTCTTTAGTGGGTGGTTTCCGATTCCATGGCGGGAACTATCCACATGGACCATGCTCACCTCAAACGGAGACAATGGCTTGTTGCCCTGTCGCCAAAAAGAGGAGAGGGCCCCTCTTTGTTCTAGTGATGGCAATTGGTCACAGGTAGAGGCCTTGGATTTAAGTTTTAGCCTTTTATTTTTTTGAGCTTATCTTTTTTATGAAAATATTTTGGATTTTTAACATAATTTAATTAAGAATTTGTGAAAAAATTAGGATTTGGATCAAAACAATATCGTTTTACTTTAATTAACCTTAATACCACATTGGAGAGATAAAATATTTAAAAATTTACATTGACATTTTTCGTTAATCAAATTAGAAGAAGTTAGGAAAATACTTGATTTTTATAGAAATTCGAGTCTTAGTTGAGTGTCTACAAGCCCTTGCAAGCCGCTGGCAAGGGTTGCCTTGCCCAGATCCTCGTTTGGTGTGGGCAAGGCGACCCTCACTTAGATGTGGTGAAGGTTGGCCTTGCTCTTGGCTGACGAGGGTTGCCTTGGCTAAGCTAACCCTCACCTTTTTGGCTTTCAAGTGTGGCCTTGCTTGGCCGTCTCTGGGTGTCGCTAGTGGATGACCATATTGACAAAAAAGAAAGAAAAAAGACAAAAAATGAAAAAAGAGAAGAAGAAGAAAACAAGGGAAAAAATCAAAAAGATAAAGGTTGAAAAAGCCCTTGACCAACTAGTGAGGTCGAGTCATTCTTTGAGATGCATTTTAAGCTATCATTTGAAATAAAGTTCACTTCAAACTTTTTTTTTTTTTTTTAAATAAGGGCAATTGATATCTTAATTTGAAATTATTTTCATAAACTTAGAGGGGCGCTTTTACCACTTCTCCTTTGGCTTAGATACTTTTTTTTTTTTTTTTGGTGTTTTGACTATATCATTTTTTCCACGCCTTTGATGTTGCTTCACTCTTACATATGGTTTTTCTGATTTCTCTCTTGCAAGCATCCTCTTTTTTCTAAACATCACACTCCTACTTCTTCTTATTCCTTCACAATCTCTCATTCATCTGTAATCCCCAAAAGAATTGCTTATTTCAACAATCGATGCCCTCCTCATTCGCTATTGGACATTTAGTTTTAGTGAAAGCTTGTTTTTTTGTTCTTTTAGGGTTTCTTGGTCTTGAATCATGCTCATTCTAGCTACTATCGAGGGTTTCTTGATATCTTTTCTTAAAAGTGAATTTGAAATTTGGGTCGTGAAAGTGCTTGATATTGTGTTTCAACCCTACATTTAGAGCGTAGCATGCATTAAAACAATGTTTCAACACTTAGACATGGCACTGAAAACACAATCAAATTAAACTATTAATATGAATCCCACTTCATATTACCTAAAAGAAGACAACTCGCCTATTGCCCTCGACTTTTATGCCTACACAACACCTTTTCTTTCTTCACACTCTCACATGTGCAAGATGAGGAGAGGAAGAAAAGGGAAGAAAGAGAAGAAGTATTTCTCAATATTACCTTCCATGGTGCAAGAAGAGCCTACGTGTGACAGAAAAAAAAGGGCTCAGTGGGGAGGTCACTAGTGAGCTCAATGTCGATAAAAGTGTGGAGGACGACGGGTTTGGCATCATTGATAGAAAATGGAGGACGATGGGGTTTGTGGAAGAAAAAGAAGAAGAAGAAAAAGGAGTAGGAGGTGTAGAAAGAAGAGAATGGCCTGCAAGAAAGAAAACACAAAGATAGTTTGCAAAAATGGAGAACTAAGATGGTGTGGAAAGAAAGAAGAATTAGGAAAGTGGAACATGAAGGAAGAAGAAACAAACTAAAGAGAATTGACCAAATAAAAAAAGGATCACTTTTGTAGAGTTGTATAGAAATGATAAGCCCCACAAGGATTAATATGGCCATAACACAAAAAAGGGAGTGGCTAAATTAAATGAGAAATATGAAAAGCGCGACTCTAAATTTATAAAGAAAAAGACCCTAAATTATATTAAACGTGTCACTCAATACCCTAATTAATCTTCAAACTTGCACTAGTGTGACAAAAAAAAATACCCGTTCGAGATGAATGTTAAAAAAACTTTGGGTGATGGCTTGCATTGACAACGACAGGCAAAGGAAACTAACGTGGATATAGAAAATTCTACAATTTTTTTTTATAAAAAATTATGCCTGTTGTAATACTGATACCCGCTTTTTTATTTTTTGTCGTCAATACCCGAAGCTTAGTCAATTTGCTTTTGTTTTATGTTGGTTTACTCGTATTTGTAATTATGTTATTGGGTTAACCAGTAATTTCGTCAGTCAATACAGGTTGAAAGTAATTTTTTAACCGAAAAAACATGAACGACTATTGCGCATAAAGTCCCCACCGAGAAAGTTCTTGAGCGATTTTTATAATTCTTTTATAATTGTCATAAGATCCATTCTAACTAAATCTAGATCTTTCGCCTATCCTTTTGTTAAAAATCATCCCATCACAACGTACTCATGAATCAGAAGTGTTTTGAAGTAACTATCAATTAATTTTTAGTGTTATTTTTATTTTTATTTTTGTGGATATGAATATTTAAAAGGATAGGACCTATTTTTAATATTTGGCTTTCATTTTTACATTTAAAACAGTAGAAAAATACTCATAAATCTATTATTGCGAAAAGAACCACTTAATGACCTTGTTAATTATTTAATCCAAAGCTCATTTTATTGAGGATACACTTGTGAATAGCGCAATGAAATTGGAAGCTTTTAACTACTCATATTTGGGGTCATCTGAGTAGGCTTGGTAATCTCTTTTGTGCAAGAAAATATTGGGATAACTGGTCTACCACGCGGGTAATGGGCCACTCCATTCAGCACTCGCCATTTGAAACTCACTCTCTTCTCTCTCTCCGTTAATTCTCTTTCCTCCTTCGTTGTTGAGCTCATTACGGACACTCTCTTTGTTCTCCTTTCCTTGCTCTTCACTTCCTCTTTTTATTTTTATTTTCTCAAGAATTACCAAGAATGAAGTCTATCTCTTCAAAGCTTGTCTCTCCCATTACTGCGAATGTGTCTTTCTCTTCACTTAATCGGCATATGTCAGAAAACATTATCAATAGAGACCCTTTGACTCGATCTTATACTGCATGACAAACATCACGGTCAAAAGCTAAACTTTGTTTATATATGAGGTTGTATAATCCCTGAAGCTAATTGTCATTCTTAGTGCGCCAGTTGTCTTCCATTTCCCTCCAACTAGCTTCAAATTGTCCTCTAATTTGCATTTATATGTAAGTTCTGAGATATATTTATTTTTAAACCATAGTGGAGGTGGTAGTGGCATATTTGGGAGTGAAGAGAGCGACACCTTCCCAATAATGGGAAAGATGCTTTCGAAGAGAGAGACGTTCGTTCTTTGAAATTCTTTTAGAAAAAGAATATGAAAACAGGAATTGAAAAGGGAGAAAGGGATAGCACAGAGGGTGTTTGTAAAGTGCTTAGTATGGTTTGGGGAAAGAGAAGAAACGGAGAGAGAAGAGAGGGATTTTCAAAAACATCTAGCAAGTGGGATTCGTGAGACATATGGTACGCGTCAAATGCAGGCCTACCGTCCACATGGCAAATCAGGCTTCCCTAATATTTTCCCCTTTCATGCAATCTGCTTGGCTCTTCACACAAACACGAGGGGGGAGGGAGGGAGGGAGGGAGGAGGAGATGGGTCAGAAGTGGAAGTAGATGGAGATGGAGATGGATAGCCGCAACTTTGACCGTGATGTGATGTACCATGATAGGAAGAGAGGAGGCGCACGATGATTACTGGCGGATGTGCATGTGTTCACCGTTTAGGAATCAAAATGTTTACGGCATTCTTTCCTAGGAACATGTAATCCATCGATCAAAGATCGAAAGGAGAAAACTTCCTTTGATGACAAAGATGACGACCAGGCCCTTTCGCGCAGTAGTTTCGCGAAAATCCATCCCCCAACATGCGGGGTCGCAGTCGAAAGAAACGAAGATCTCAGCCTGGCCGACAATAATGTGCAGGCGAATCCCAATAGGCAATCAACCCACTCTGCTCCGTTCTCATCGACCACCGGAATGAAGAGAAGAAGAACAACGAATATGAAGAACGACATTGCAAAAAGCAGGGAATGTAATTCCTTTCGTTTCCAATCCGGAAAAAGCTGAGGAATATATTTATTATTCCGTCCACCATTTGGAAGAAGGGAATTGTTTTTGCCCCCCAATATGATAGAAAAATTCCTATATAAATCCCGCATGTGAGCCCGATACGTCCGGGCCCTTGATATTGATGAGTATCGCATGAGACTTAAATGATCGAAAATCTGAAAAATAGAGAGTTCACATGCATTCACATGCATTCGGTGCATCCAAGAATGATGTACCAGCTTTCGGCATATTCAGGGAATTACGACCAAGATGCCAGCAGTCGAAGACCACCAAAAATTCCCACTCTCTCTCTTCAACTTTTTGTTTCTTTGATGTTTATTTACAGGCTGTAAGCATCGACTTTGGTTGATCGTGTGTATCGAATCTTAGTTAGTTCTCTTGAAGCTTCGGTGCATTTCCTAGGATTCCAATTGGTCACTCTTCTCTGCTTTTCACCCTAGTACCAATGGGTGACAAAATCCCTTGAAACAACTTTGACGGCCAGAGCACCTTGATGCACTATATCCCTTCAATCATCTAGGCAAGTTGTGGATGTCAACTAAGTATTAAGGGTGAGATCTTTGAAGCTGTTGCGAAGGCTAAGAACTTAGTAAATTGAATAAGTTGGTGGTTGTAGGATAAAATGAATAACCATGACCCCGTAAAAGAAGGAATACATAATATATGTTGGCTAATTCTTCATATATATATTTTTGGCTAAATCAAAGGGACTACCCCCACAACAATACTCCAAGCTACTGAAAACGCTAATAACACAGCCACAATACATACAATTCATAACAACACTAAGCAACATCTCCTAAATTGATATGATCATCAAGCAAACCCCTAGCTTGTACCTTATTCCCCAAATTGCCAATATAAAAATTACACTTTCACATACACATTCATATATAGCTGCACCAACAATCTAGGGAGACTCTAATGACTCCCAATCAATTTGATTTGATTAGATTGCTGAAGACTGGGCCTGGTAGGGCCTGATCATGGGGATGAGCGAGCCGCTGAGGTGGAGGGACATGACTTCGTTGGTGGACCCGACAAGCTGGCCCCCTATGAACACCGCGGGCACGGGCGCGTTGCACCCTAGCCTGACCAGGGCCTTCTCTATCTCGCGGCACTCAGGGTCGTGGTCGATCTCGTACACCCGTGGTTGGACCCCAAGGTCTCGGAACAGGATGGTCACCGTGTAGCACAAGCAGCACGAGCTCTTGCTGAATATCACCACCCCCTGTTCCGATGCGCATCTCTTCACCTTGTCCATTCTCACTCTCTTGAAAACCCTAAATCAATTTAGGGTGATTCCCAACAAGGAATGGTACTTAAACTTCTTTTTTCAAGTTCGGAAAAAGGAAGATGTTTTTAATGGTTTTCTCGACTCAGCGTGCCCAACAAGAACCCGATCACCACAAGACCGAATCCGGGGCCGAACTCGATCAGATGGGAGGTCGCCGGGGGCGAGAGGAGAAATCTAGAATAGGCTTGAGGTGGTGTGGATGTGTTTGAGCTTTCATGTTCGCAATGTATATATAGGGACGGCCAGTGTGGTAGACTAGTAAGCAGAGGCTAGTAGAGAGATACTTCGATCTTTTGGAAGGAATTTCGAAAAGTGGGTCTTCTTTTACATAGATGCTCAAGCTCATGATAAAAGTAGCTTTCTCGGATAATGACTAGTGTATTCGACATGGGGCTCTACAACTGGGGCAAATCCATTCTCTGCTAATTCATTCACGAGTTTATAGAACTTAGTTTATTATTTATTTCATCGAGTTAGGTGTAGAGCCACCTCACCAAAATCTCCTACTTCAAGATAATTGGAGGAATAATGACCTAAGACAGTGTAGATAGATTGAGTCAATTGCAACTTGAAACAAAGAGTGCAACTTGAAAGGATGATTTGTGCATGTTTTCTTTGCTATCGAATATTGATTATGTTGGTCAAGAAATGAGCTTTGCAATACCCACATAGTCAAAAGGGGAAGGAAAAAAAGCCAAGAAAAGAAAGAAAAAGAAGGATATGAAACGTGGGGTCGCCGGATCAAATCTTACCATTTACGTTCTAACTGTTTCGAGGGTCATCTGTGTGAGTATCAAGACTTAACCTATTCATAGGGTTTAAAAACAGGAAGAAGGACATGGAGGTGGAAGAAGGAACGTGGACTATTGTACTGACAGAGAACAAAAGATGCAACAGAATATATGGGAGGGCTTGGTCAATTTATGCTTAGATTTCCAGCAATCCAAGAGATTCTCAAAGCCCACTTTCTTTGAATCAGTTTTCTTTTGTTTGTGCAGACAGGTCATTGGGGAATGACAAGGGCTTTCGGTGGCTGCGATTCCCTGCCGGTTGTGACCACCAACTTGCGCATTCTGTTGAACGTTCCTCCTCACATGCTGGAGGGGACAGACTAAATATATGCCCATTGCTACGAAGAGGGATTGGGTAGGGAGATATTCAGCACTTTCATTTACAGTTTGAATTGGATCGTATCAAATTTAAAAGTCGACGTGTAGATCTTGAATTGCCGGCATCGGATTTGAGGTCCCCAACATCAGATTTGGAGAGAGGGAAAGAAAAAGGGGGGGGGGGGAGGGTGGTTAGAGATAGAACTTATTTCCGATCTATTTATGACTTAAGTAAATTGATAGGAAATATGATTTTAAATAGAGGAATCACGTCCGGATGGGTAGACTCGAAACTATCCAACCATATAATCTTATTTTGTATCAGCAACCATTGGCACTTAAAAATGCCAGAATAGATGTCTCGAGAAGGATATTGCCTTTGTAAGACATTAATCGTATTAAGCAATATACCGGATTTATAATTACGGATGTTATAAAAAATAATTCCCACTAGATTGTGCTTGCAATAGGTTTGGCTAGCAGGATGTTTGGCATGTGCAACATCCACATTGGCCGGTTGAGATAATGCTGACATGAAAATAGAGAAGAAAAGATAGTTCAGCCAGGACCCTAGTTGTGGGAAAATTATTCAACAAGTCCTAACTGTATTGAGCAAAATATCAACTTTATAATAGAGATGTTATGGAAATAATGCCCACTAGATTGTGCTTGGCATAGGTTTAGCTAGCGGGAGGTTTGGCATGTGCAAGATCCACATTGGCCAGTTGAGATGATGCCAACATGAAATTAGAGAAGCAAAGGTGGTTTGGCTAGGACACTTGTTGTGGGAAAATTATCCAGAAGGTCCTAACTCTATTGTATGATGACAACCTTAAATTTTTAATTTGACCAATTTAGTTATAAACCTTTTGATAATTTACAAATTTAGTCATTTTTGCCAATTTTGATCAAAAGTCCCTGATGTGAACAATACTCATCCTATATGGCAAGTGCTAATGTAGATGGCTTTTGTAATTTTTTTTTCCTTTTTCCTTTTTCCTTTTGCCCCTTTTCTTCTCGGCGATCTGGGGAGGGAAATAAGGAAAAAGGAAAAAAATGAAAGAAACGAAAGGAAAAAAGAAAAAGAAAAAGATTCTGAAAATTCTAAAAAAACTTGTAAAAATCTTCTACTTTAGTGTCATTCATCCATGCCATATAAGATGATTAATGTTAACTAAATCACCACGTTAGTGATTTTCAATCAAAATTAGTTAGAATGGCTAAATCAGCAAATCATCAAAAAGGTTATGATTAAATTGGTCAAATCAAAAAAATTTAGAATTAAATTAGCCACCGTATAATGGGTTCAAGACTTTTTAGATAATTTTCCTTGAATTGTAGGATGTGGGGACTATGGCCAAACACAGGATCGAGGTAGCTAACGTACATGTGACAAAAGCAACTGGCTTACACGTAACTGAAGCGATTGACATGATGCATACCTATTAAAGTCCGCGAAAAGTGTGGAACTGCTTATTTCTTTGTCCAAAAATGCGATTGAAATCGTGCCAGGCACATGCCTAAAGCAGACTAGTATACATAGAGAAGTGCTTGGCATAATTACCAAACTCGTTACCAAAAATGGATAGCAACTCGTGGGGCCATGCCCAAAACATAGGGTAAAAATCTGAAATTTGAGAAAAAAGTTTTAAAGCTGAGATTTTAGAGACTTATGACTATACAAGTCACGTTCTAATGGGGGAAAAAGGCCAAGCACTCAATTAAATCGCCAAACTTAACTTATTTAAATCAAGTTCTCAATCCATTCCTTTTATTTTACCAAACTCGCTCCTGTGAATTTGATTTGAGCTTGTGCAGTCGAGCCTTAACTTTGAGCCATCATTAAATCTAGTTCGTGTTCCTTACTAGACTGTAATCATCTCATCAATAATTAAGGACTGTTCCCATAGGTTAATTTCGAGCCGGGTCCTTATTGAGGAGTTACGAATTTAGAGAGAAAAACATAAGTAAATGTCAAGAATCGAAAGATTAGAAGCATATCAGACAATATGTTATGACTGCAATTGCATAAACTCTATAATTTACAAGATTTGATTAGATGAAAGAAAATTTGTAGGATGAAGAACGAATAAACAATATAATTAGAATTTGATAATTTACCCATCACCGAAAAGAGAAGTTAAAATATAAATCAACAATATTGTAATTGTTGAGATTATTTCTGGAAAGTAACATGGACGTAAATCGATGGCATTCCTTGAACTCGTATAAAAGCCCTCTAGCCTTGATCACTCTAGCGGACACAACAAAGATTAAGATTTTGGATTGATTTTACCGTTTTAATTAGTTTAAACCTTAAGGCTTACATACTTTGACTTTTTTAAATTCATAAGATTTGGAGATTCCAGAACATACAAATATTGATATGTAGGTTGGCGTATAAATTTTATTCAAATTTTAGTAGTGGATAATTATGAAAGACTCTTAGTTTGATGCAAAAGTGAAATGGGTGGAAATTTAAATTTAAAAAAAAAAAATTCTACCAGTCCCATTTCCCCCAATCTACTATCTTAGGGATAAGCAATATCATTTGTGCTTTTATTGCACTTGTCTTTAAGGCTACTTTTAGTGTAGCATTTTCAAGCAACTTGGAGCATTCAAAGGCACTTTGAGTGAAAGTTTTAGTGTTTGATAACGCAATTATAAGAGGCTTTAATATAAAGTTGAATTTTAAAAATGCTAAAAATTCAAGGCAGCTCTCCCAATTTTGATCTTTTAGCATTTTGTAATGCTATTCAGGGGTTTAGTGTTTTTTTTTTTTTTTTTTTTTTCTAAACAACTTTACTCTCACTAATATATTCGTATTTCTGTTTAGATAGAGGGATGAAGGGTTCGTGTTTTGTTCACCTTTATCTCTCTCCTGGTGGATGAATTTTTAGAGCAAAGATATGAAAGTTCCGCCTAGAACCAAAGCTTCACAATGTCTCCACCAATCCTATTTTGGCCCTATTTATTGGCGTATTCTCAGGCCATTTGATACTTCATTGCTATTTCTTGAAGATGTGTTTGCTTGCGAATTGGTGGTATTCATGTAATTCGCTCTATCTCTAGCTCTCTCCGTGGAAATTTGGTCAAGAACCCATGAAATAACAGAAAGGAAGGTCAGCACCGGTATCTTACAAATTTATATTAGTGGGATTTGCTTTGAGAAATTTAACAATTTAAACCAACAAGACCATTGCCAATTGTTCTAAAAACTTAAGCTTTTAGATTAGGCTTGGTTTATGATTTATTCTAACACTCCCCCTCATGCTTAGTCTGGTCTTTTGTCTAGTATTAAACTTGAATATGTAATTGAGGAGGCAAATGAGAGCTAAAAAGATTTGAATTCAGGATCTCCAATTCTGATACCATGTTATTATAGTCAAATCCACCACAACAGGAACATAGGAAACATTGCATAAAGTTAATTGAATTTGATCTAGAGAGAGGAACGCAACATTTGAATAGAAATAGGTAGTGAGTGCAAAATACACAGGTCCAGACTCTCTACATAATTTTCCAAATTGGAGTTTATCAAAGAGAACTTGTATGAAGATTCCATGAAGTTCAAAGTAAGTGAAATCATCAGTATTGTGAAGTATCACTCCTCTAGCCAACAGTGAGCGGAAGAATTAAAAGTAGCCCTTGGAGTTGTCTTAGCCACAGTAGTTCTAATTTCAACTACACTTGGAGTAGAGGATTCTAAAACTTCTTCTTTCCTCTTGCTAGAAGGCATAGCCCTAGTATCCTCTATTGGCGAAGTCCTACAAGGTCTAGCTGTTGCGGTCTCCACTTCAACTTCAAAGGCGAAACCAGAATGTTTTATAAAAAAATTCTATCATTTCTTTAGAAACACTATTGCTTCTTAAAAATGCCACCTTTATTTAACGTACTTGGCATCTACCACTCTAAAACTTCCAAGAGGAGACAGAAGATTACCCTAATTCTCAAGTGCCTCGATTGTCTTTGTGACAATGCTTTGAGATTCCTTCTGAGGTGGAGTGGATAGATTAGGACTTGACAATCTTCCCTTCCTTGGTCAACGGATCAATGGAGTACCCTGACTCTCAATTTCTTATTCAGGCTCGTAAGAAATGTGGATGTGAGTTGCTTTCCTAACTGCCCTAAAAGCCATTGTTGAGCTTCTCAGTGATCCACAGATGCCGTAGTATGTTTTGCGAGAAATACTCTTGAATTTGGGTGCCTTTTCATGATTTGTGAAAGAGTTGAGAAAAAAGTTTGAATTGTTGGTGCAAAGCTTTCTCGGCGTACTTGTATTTTTCCTACTATTAAAGACGTCTATAAAGATCTCAATGTAGATTCTAACTTCACTAGAGAACTTAAATCTCATGTTCCACATAATAGTTTTCCTCTTAGATACATTGTCATGCATATAATTTTCACAAATTGTCTTAGACCCGAATTCACCTCCAAAACTAACATTTCTAAATATGAGGCTAAACTTCTCTAGGTAATAAAGAACACTATTTCTTTCTCTTTGCCACACACCATCTTCTTCTATATGTACAGGACGGTAAGTAAAAGTCAAGGGAAATCGCCTTATGATTCATTGATCCCAAAGATCTTAAAGCATTTCAATGTAGAACTTCCCAAGGGGTTGTGCGAAAAGTCAATTCCTGACTAGTCTGTTGGGGAAAGTATGATTCTGAACATGCATTACAAACCATCTAAGGAAGGTTAGACAGATGCAAATAATAAGCCCGTAAAGGTTAGAAACAAAGATGATGAGTTTGCAAGGATACTTATGGTAATGACACTTAAGAACGAAGAAGTATTGAGCAGAATATTCAGAGAGTGGAAAGGCTCAAATGATTCTCCTAGCCCCACTTTAGGTGAGTCTGCACCTCCACCAAAGAAGAAACAAAGGATTAAATACTTGAAGAGGATTGAAAGTGAACCTACTAAGGAATGTGAATAGATTGGTGAAAAATCTATTGTGACTGAGAAGTACAGTGTTGAAAAGGAAAGACAAAGTAAAGAAGAGGAGAAGACAATTGAAGAGATGAAAAAGGAAGCAACAAAGTTAGCGGAAGAAGAAAGGATAGTTGACGCGGACATAAAGGCAGAAGAAGAAAGGCTAGCTGAGGTAGAAAGGTTGATGCTGAAAGAAAGGTTGAAGAAGAAAAGTAGGCTAAAGATGTTAAAGTTGAACATGAGATTAAAAGACAAGAAGAAAATAGAAAGGATTGATTCCAGACCCCGAAATTTCCTTATATTCAAAATAGAACGCACACTGATAATGGAGAGATTTGAAAAAGAAAAGCTAGATGAGCTTTGGGAAGATTTGCTAAATGAAGGGGAATCTGCAGGTGATGATGAAATGGATATTGAAGATAACATTGTAGACCCTATCAATCCAGTACCTCCAAAATAAATATTGGTAGAAATTACTAAATCATTTGTAGATAGTACAGAAACCGAGATTAAAGATTGATGAAGTTGATATTCATGAGGATGCTCAAACTCAGGTTGAGTCTTGAGATAAGAAGAAATATAAGATTCATGTCACTGAGATTGGGACTACTGATATCGTTGCTCCTAATCTTTTAAGTTTGTTGAAGGAGGTAAGGGAAAATCAGGTTGTTTTAAAGGATGATATGAAGTCACTCCAAATAGAGCTATAGAGTCACATGCAGAGCTTGAAGGAAGATGTTGGAAAGAAAATATTTGTCCTTGAGAACGTCTTTCGGCATAGTACGAGGAAGATTGATGAGACTTGCTACAAGCTGCAGTGCTATGGGCTGATTCCAGTGCCCTTTGATGGTTTTGGCAACAATGACAAAGATGACAATGCCGATGACAACACCATCAACCCCTCCACATCAAAATGAATTTGGTTATATTTTTTGCAGAATTACTGGGGATGTGGGATTATTGTCAACTGTTCTAAAAGTTTAAATTTTTAGGTGAATGTGTAGTTTATTACTTATTTTAACACTTCCTCCACATATTTAGTTTGGTCTTTTTGTTGGGGAGGAAAATGGGGCTGAAAAGATTCAAACTCAAGATTTCTATTTTTGATATCGTGTGAGATTTCATGGAACAGGATTTAAAAGTTTAAGTTTTTAGATGAAGGCGTAGTATATTATATAATTATTCTATCAAAGATTTATTATTTATTTATTTTAACAAGAATCTCTAATCGTGCACCAAAGCCAAATGGTTGGAACAAGGTCTGATTCCAAATGACGGGCATAGAGCAGT
Source organism: Eucalyptus sideroxylon (assembly GCA_014182405.2). Lineage (NCBI taxonomy): Eukaryota > Viridiplantae > Streptophyta > Magnoliopsida > Myrtales > Myrtaceae > Eucalyptus > Eucalyptus sideroxylon. The sequence continues at coordinate 31,483,208 of CM024555.2, read as the reverse complement.
GTATAAACCCTAAAGCGTTAGCTTAACATTCATGCAACTATACTTGGTTTCGTGACAGAAACTAATAGATGATGAGCCGTATTGATGTTTTTCCTGAGGTTCGCACTTGTCGCAGCAGTCGAGCTTTCGCACGCTTGCTATGCCGTGAGAGGAGACGCAAGCACGGACATTGGATATAGCATCCGCAATGGGCAAAACTTTCGCCCTTTGTCTTCAATGATTGTTGGGCTGGTCTCCGGGGTTTCTAGGGCTTTGTTATGGCAATGCAGTATGCAGAGCTACCCCTATACAGTCCGACTTCAGTCACTGCTTAGTTTTATGAAAGGAGACACTTGAGAAAATGCGTCATTGAAGCATCGGGTATTAGGTTCAACTCGAGGATCGTCAGCTTTGAGCTTCGGATCTAGAAATACCTTTTCCACCAAAAGTAGAACTTTCCACTGGCCTTCACTTTTATAGTGGCTCGGTGTGCGTATAAATTGAGCAGAGAGTTATCGGTATTGAGATGCGCCGAAATCTTTAGTCATAAATGACACGATTCTCCGATGGAAAATCAGGCCATGTTATGGAATACTTGATTGGGTTTTACATTTTTTATATAAAAAAAAATCCATAAAAGTTCAGCATAATCTTGCGTATATAGTTTTATGGATTGATGAAGTGACTCAAGGGAAAATTGTTTAAGAAGTCTTAAATTTATTACACTTTTACCAATTTAGTTTTAAATATATTTGTATTTTAACAATTAATTCAATCTAACCAACTTTAACTAGAAATCGCAGACATAAAAACCAGTTGTTCATGGCTAATGTAGACAATTTTAATAATATTTGAATATTTTTTTTCAAAATTTATTTTATTATTATTATTATTATTTTCAATATATATATTTTTACAACTTTGGCCAATGATGGTCGGCAAGCAACCTCACCGCCACAATGCCCTCACTTGTGGCCAATGAGGGCTGCAACGCCCTTGCCAAGATCCAAGGCAAGGCATTAGGCACCTCATTGGCAATTCAACTATGGCTAGTGAGGGTGTCATCACCCTCATTGACCAACAGGCAAGGGTTTCGGCCCTCACTTGGATCTCGGTGAGGGCCTGTCGTCCTCATTCGTGGCTGGTGAGAACATAGTGGAATTGTAAAATAAAACAAAGAAAAGGAAAATCATAAAAATTTGAAAAAATATTAAAATATTATTAAAAATTGTCAATGTTAATGTTAATTGTGCCACATAGGATAGTTGGTGTCTATGTTAGCAATTCATGCCAAAATTGGTCGAATGAATTCAATTGGTAAAATGTGAAAATGTTTAGGAAAGACTCAAGTAACACAATTAAAATGCTTATAATTGAATTAGCAAAAATATAATAGGTTTATGAATTTTTAGATAATTTTCTTGGTGACCTAATGAGCAACTCCTTGAGCAGCGCGATAGCTGTAAGTAGCATTTTCTTGGTGGGCTTGAAAAATTACAAATCCAGAGTTTCTTTCCTGAATTTGAAGTGGGGAAAGGCATATCCGAAAGTCCCCATCTCGCTCGAGAATCTTGACTATTGTCTCAAAGCCAGAGAAGTCGGAGGATTGGTTTTCGACCGGACCTGCCCATATTTCTCTTCTTGTCGGATTCTTTGGGAGATGAATAAAAAATCGATGCCCCAGGCTCGCTATTTGAAGTTTTCTTTGACTTGAATGCTAAAGTTCGGATGGTTCTTGCTTTAAGGAAGATGCCTTGCTAAAGTTAAAAGTAGAAAAGGTTTCCCCACTAGAAATTTTCTCATATATGCGAGCATGAAAAATAAAACCGGCAAAAGCAACTCTCTTACCTGACTCATATTTTTAAGAGAAACGGTTAACCTAATATGATAACATTGTATAGGGTAAGAGTTCAAATCCTAATGCGCTCTCTCAAACTCATCAACCATGATATTAGGCTCATAATTTGCTCACAAGAATATAAGAATCAAGTCTTGGGAGGGTTAACATGCTTACACGCTAGAAAGAGTGTTAAATAATATGCTATTTGTACTTTATTGACCTGGTCGTACCGATTTAAATTTTGGGAGAAAACAGTTAATCTAACGTTGGACATGTTATTCTTTTTTTTATTAGAAACTTTTTTTTTTTTTGGTAAGGTGGACATGTTATTCTTTTTGTTCTCTTATATTTTCATAAAATTAACCATTACACTAATGCACAGGAGGCCTTGGTAAAGATCCTAAAAAGCGTCGGTGCAGCACACTAGGCTCTATGCCAACGGACCTTTACTTTGTAATGATAAGTGTGTTAAAAGGTCCTGTCATGAGCCAAGGCTTCTTGAGATCAAGAGGGTGACTAAGAGATTCGAACATGTGACCATCGGCATTTCAGATCAATTGACGGTAAACCCTCCACCACTAAGCCAACTATGGCGATGGTCTCAAGAAAACAATTTGATGATCTTCTCTACCGATAGTTTATCTACCAGCAATGAAACCTTATATTGACAAGTTTTTCTGCCATTTATACGACATGTACGGACAACATATGCGTCGCTAACAATTTGGCGTCCTCCTTACGCATTCTTCCTATTTCCCCTATCAATCATTAAATAATCTTTCTCAACAAAACTTTAAAGGGTAAAATTAGACAACTTTTCTGTGACTTGTTAGTAAATATATGTGAGTTGACAAATGTGTGAGTTATATTTGTACAATATGTGTATATATAACTCCAAGGTTTGTCAATATCATTTAATGAAAAACCTCCCTTGCACTTTGTGAATTCATAAACATCCACAAACGAACTCATCTCTCGCATAAAGCTATACAATCCGTGATAAATTCGGACAAAATTTGGATATATTGTTCGGCATCGTGTCACTGATGATGCAACAAAAGAAGAAACCGTCAAGAAGGAGTAAAATCACGACGTTTTTGTTGAAGGGCTGTGCTAAGAACTTGTTTTGCATCACTCAAGGTATCGTTCGTTCCTATGGTCTTCCGAGGAACCCGAAATTAGGATATGTCGTTCTGCATTTTGTGTCACTGATGATGCAACAACGGAAGAATAAGACAAGAAGGAGTAACATAATGGCGTTTTTGTTGACGGGTGGGTCTAAATACCTTGTTTTGCATCACTCAACATATCAGCTGGTTCTCATCTCCACAGATGGCCGACTCTAGAAAATTGTAAGGCTCTTGCGTTTTGGCGAAGCTTAGCAGCATATTTCTGAAATAATACAGTAATACCGTTCATCTATTGTAGAATATCACATCTGCCGTCACGTTTAACTTCTTAGTGTGCTAATTACAAGGAATCCACCAAATGAGAATCAATTATTCTGCACGTAAGCCAAACGTTGGAATGGACTCTTATTTAAAAAAAAACAAGTGCAAAACAAGTGCAAAACATGTGCATGATAACCAAAATTTCTGTTTGAAATAATTTTTCTATTCCAGACCTGTTTCTGAAATAGAAACCTGTTTGATAACCTACTCGATTTTTTTATTTCAAGAAATTGATTTGGAAGAGAAATCAGAAATAATTTCTCCCACTAAACCTTAATTTCAGTGAGTCCTCCCTCATTTCCTCTACGTCTTTGCCTTCCTCCTCCTCCTCATCCGCCTCTCCTCATTTTATTAAAAATAAAAATAAATATATTCATTTTATTCATTTAACAATAAAAATAAATTATTTAAAAATTTATTTAAAATAAATAAATTATTTAAAAATTTATTTAAAATAAATAAATTATTTTTTATTTTATTAAAAATAATTTATTTAATTTATTTAAAATAATTATTTATGATAAATAAATTTAATAAATTTATTTTTATTTGCCTCGAGTGTTTTGCCAAATAAATTTATTTTTATTTTGTATTTTTATTCATTTTAAAATAAATTTATTCGTAAAATAAAATAAAATAAAATAAATTTATTTTTAAGGATTTTTTTATTTTTAAATAAAATGATATTATTTATTTTATTTTTTATGATTTATTTTATTTTATTTTATTCTTTATTTTTTTGTTACTAAATCATTTTTATTTTTATTTTTTATATTAAAGGTCGTCGGTCGTCGCCACCACCGTCTGAAATAAAAAAATTTTGTGTCGTTATCAAACGGTTATTTTTGCTTAGAAACTTTTCTAGAAATGAAAATAGAAAAATCTATTTTTGTTCCAGAAACTATTTTTGGAGCAGAATGGTTGTCATGCGCGCCCTATATAAACCCTGGAGCATTTGCTAACATTTATGTCATCGCACTTGGTTTCCAGATACAAACTCAATGAAGATGAGTCATATTGGTGTTTTCTGGAGATTCACAATCGTTATGGTTGTTGGGCTTTCTTGTGTTTATGACTCCGTGAGTGGAGAACCAAACATAGACATCGTCGATAGAGACTGCAATGGGGTCAAGTTTGGCCCATCCCTTCCTTTCCATTATTGTCGAGCTGGTCTTCTCCGGGATCTAGCAGAACACTCCGCCACGAGGGGCTACGACTACTATGGCACAAATACGCAGTTTTCGGAGGTTTGCTATGGCCATGCTGCATGCAGTGCTCAGCTTTCACAGTCCGAATGCATTTACTGCTTACAAGTATGTGAGGAAATACTTGGCAAATTGTGTTAGTGGAGCTTCGGGTACCAGGTTCAACTCGAGGATTGTCGGCTTCGGATCGAGCCATACTACTTCAACGACAATTAGAGCTTTTCGCTAGTCTAAATAATCTGATGGCAATCTGACGTGTGTCATAAGTTGAACAGAGGGAGTTGTTTGCATGAGATGCACCGAGATTTCTAGTCGTCAATAATGTAGCTGTACACGATTCTCCGATGAAAATAAGGCCATGGCCTGGAATAATTGATAAATCATTTACATAGTTTTATGAAGTGATTTCGTTAGAACTTATGAACGTTAAATTTCATGCTAATCTATTATTTTGTTTCCTACTAAAATTTTAGGGAATAACAATTAACATGATACTAGAGCACAGGCGAAGAGTTCAAATCCTAGCACTCCCTTTCAAACTAATTAACCTTGACATTGGGCCATAATTAAAGTCTTGGGAGTGTAAAGGACCGGCTTACAAACAAGGAAGAGTGTAAAGTAATATGCCTATTTGTACGACTTTTCAAAACTAGTTAAGTTATAGGGGAAGTACAAGCTCTTCTTGCTAAAATTCATAGACAAAAGTCACTATTCCCGAATTGGCTTATTTAACCTCCTTCCTCTTTGGGATTTACTTTATCTTAATACTCCTTTAAGAGTCCTTTTTGTGTTAGTAGTTGCATCTTGAATAAAATTCATTCTTCTAACAAAAGAAAAAAGTGTCGGGGGAAAACAATTAGTGTAAAAATCAACACTTCAATCTATTTCCTCTCTTATTTTTATGTAAAATCAGCCTTTTTATCGACGGACAAAAGACATTGATAAAGATCCAAAAAAGCGCCGGTGTAGCACACTAGGGTCTATGTTTACTTCGTACCAACCGAAAGTTTGTTAAAAGGTCTTGTCATGAAAGACGGACTTACATGTGGACAGATTAAGGCATCCAAATACCAAGAAGCGAGAGGGTGATTCAAATACGTGATGACCAGAGAGGGCCTAAATCACTTCGAAGTAAGCCCTCACACCAGTAGGCCAACCACGGGGATGGTCTCAAGACCGATGGATTATCTGTCGGCAAAGAAACTTATACCAACACGCTTTTCGGGCATTTGCACGACTTTCACCGACAACATGTGTGTCACAAAAAAATTTGGCCTCATTTTCCTCCCTGCCCATTTTCGCTGTTTCCCCTATCAATCGTATCAATAATCTTTCTCACACGAGTAAACTTTAAATTGTAAAATTAAACAGCTTTTGACGACAAAACATATACATGTGAGTCAGTAAATACACGTGTGTTGTATTTATCCAGTATGTGTATCTATCCGCAAGGCTTGTCCGGATTATTCAATGAACGGAAAAGTTCCCCGCACTTTGTGCAATATTAAACATCCGGATATAAACCCATCTCTCGCATATAGTTATATACTATCTGGCGTAAATTTGGATGATTTGTTCTGCATTTTGTGTCTCTGATCATGCAACAGAAGAAGAAGAAGAAACAAGAAACAGACAAGAAAGAGGTAACATCACGGCTTTTCTATTGATGGCTGTGTCCAAGACCATGTTTTTATCACTGAACATAGGAATTTAAGTTGGACTTGAGTACTCCCAATGAGATGGATACATCGGATCCTACTTGGACTATTTACAAAGTCGGTAGTACGTGGTCATTTTCCTGATCGTGTAATTAACAGAATATGCGCGAAGGATCCCGAGAAGCATTAAGATCGATGTACAAATCTTTCTATTAGACAAGCGTAATTACCAGACGTAAAAGTTGGAGTATAACTTTGTAAGAGAAAAAAACCGGAAATTCTATCATATACTGCACGTTAATCTGCTATACATCAAAGTGTTACATCAAGTTGCTGTTTTGGGGCATACATGATTAACGCATCCATCTAATGCAAGATTATTGACATACATACTTGTCGAAAAATTACGTTTTCACTAAAAGAAAAAAAATATGGTTGAGCATAAGCTTTTGCACTCGGTCAAGTGAAGTGTATTTACCGTAGTTTATAGACCCTTTGTCTTACTTCGACCATTATATTTTCATGAGTTCATTGTGCTAGGATTTGATGCTTGGACATTTGATTATACAATTGTGAAAGGAATGAGATCGATGTATATGTTTAAGAAGATTATTATCAATGAATAAGTTCAACTAAAAAGTGGGGGGGGATGCAACATTGGGTAGCATTGGATAGGCAAGTTTAATACAAATTACAATCGTGATATATATCGCAATACTGTTATTGGAGCCCAATGTATCATGCACCGAACAGTCTCATTGGATCAACTTTCAGGGCCGGATGAAATAGAGATAGGGATAGAGTTTTGTTAATTATTTTATGAAATAAATTTTCTTTAAGGAATAACTTGGGAAAATATTATCCAAATCTTAGTACCATCTAAATTTTAATTTATCAGAAATCCATGTCAATTGTTGATCAGAATTGGTCAACCATGGAAAATGGCGGAACCAGAATTCAGAGAGAGCGGAGGAGAACATAAATTTTTTGAGAATGTAATTGATGGAAGTATAGTATATTTAACTTCAATTAGATCTACAGTATGGTGGGCGGATTTTTGTATTTTTATAGGCCCTGTCTTCTTCCATCCAATCTTCTCATTAGTAGGTTACAAATAGGGATACCATCTTATTTATATTCAGTTAAGTTTGCATGTAGGTGATATCAATAACTTATAACCCTTCAATCAAATATATTGTTGAAGGGAATTTCCTCTATCCTAATTTGAGAAAATTTCCTTCAAAGATATCCCTAGCTAATTTGTATATTACAAGTTATAAACGCTATCACATATTAACTAATATTAACACTGGGTGACGTCCATATGTAACCCATCAATTAGAAACATGGTGGGAATGATGTCTCACACGCTAAAAAGTATTTGTTCAGCCTTGCATCGAAACATAGAAATTATTTTTATCAGTGAAAAATTTATATTATCTACTAAATGTTTTTAGACACGGTGGTTATATTTTCCTCAAACAATTATCTTCTTAAATGTGAATTACAAAAATGGACATCACCCATATTTATATTAGTTGGTTTGCATATGTGTGATATTTATAACTTCAAAATCACCAATTAGAGGTTTGAGTAGACTCCCTCGAACTCTCTTGAATTGAGGATTAATGAAAATATAGCCCCTTTTTTTTTTTTTAATATTCTAAGTAGTCAATCATAAAACTCAATCTCAAATGATAATTGACTTCTACATAAATCTTGCTACAAAAATAACAATAATAAGGTCTAGAGTTACAGTTTTTGTGTGGCTTTGCATGGGTGCCCAGAAAAGCCGGACAAATTTGCAACGCCCGTTACTCGGGGAACTTTGAATTGATCATTGGGTTGGATCGGCCCATCATGGGCGGCCCAATTTAGTCCAAAAAGCCCAGTAAATTGCCCAATTCAGTCCAAAAAGCGCAGCAAATTTAGTTTACTACTGAATAAAGTGTTCAACTATATAATAGGGATCTTTAATCGGCTAATATTAATTTAGTTCAACATTTGAATCATATATTGCAGGGTTTACTAATAAATATCTTCTCAATTTGCGTGAAAGAACTTGGATCGAATTACCTTGTTAGGCATTTTCCCAAATTTTCTTTCAGACATTTCAATAATACCAAAAATACCGAGCAACGCAGATACATGACTAATTACTAGTTACAGATAAACTGGAGCCAAATCATTGCCATCTGCACGCCATTTTTGAATTACTGCCCACATCGTCAATGATTTGAGTATTAAGAAACTGATAAACCTAAGTATCGCATTTATGACCCAAAAAAAAAAAAAACTAGGTATCACGTATTTCGAATGTGCCTCAACTTCATTCTCACGTTTTGCAAAAGAGAAAATTTCAAGTACTTTTATATTGTCAATACTGAAACAAAATTGCTCACTACAACAATTCATCTCTCTCTCTTCTCTCTCTCTCTCTCTCTCTCTCTCTCTCTCTCTCTCTCTTTACTTCAAGCATAAATTTATGATCCGACAAATGAAACAACACAAATAAATCCCCCCATAATCGATGTAGTTAGTTTTGGATGCCAAGAGATTTCTAATTTAGGAATTGTATATCATTTTTTTTTTTTTTTCATTCAAAGAATATCATCTATTCAAATCCTACTAATTTTATACAAACCATTTTGTGTCAAGGCCAAACAAGCCAAAGGACCTGAAATAATTGATCCATGAATCTTACAAGGTATTCTGTGGGCCCTAAGTAGATGAACCTACGTGTCCTTACCCTTGTGTTATAAAAAACATATACATTGCATATATGGGTAATTTGCCTCCCCAAAGAACTCTTAATTGACACATTTTGTGGATTTAATTATTCAAATAAGAAGAAGTAATCTATTACCGAGTGGTGTAGCAATAGTAAAATTGTCGTACAATCTTCCATGAGATTACAAGTTATGTGAAAAACAAACTTCTTCATAAGGACGTAGTTAGGCCCATCAACCTATAACCTTTAAGTTTCTAAGTGGACGAAGTACTTATGATTCAAACCTTTGAACCTTCTATATACAAAGGATATGTAGCCTTTGAAAAAACCGCTGAAAGGGATTTTTAACCAAATCCACCACAGTAAGAACATATGAAACATTACAAAACATGAATTGAATTTGATTTGGAGAGAGGAATGCAATGTTCAAATAGAAATAGGTATTGAGTGTAGGATACACGAATCTAGACTCTTTACAGAAATTTCCAAATTGAAGTTTATTAAAGAGAGCTTATATGAAGATTCTATGAAGTTCAAAATAAGTTAAATCAATAGTACTGTGAGGTATCACTTTTCTAGCCAACAATGAGCAGAAGTATTCCAAAGGTTCTTTTCACAAGAAAGGTTTGTTCTATATCTAGGTATTGCCATAAAGCCAAGTTTGCTTACAAACTTGTCAAAGAACATTTCATTGGCATCATCATTTTTCGCCTCTAGACAATTTTCATCCTTTGTAACAGGGCTAGAAGTAGCCATTGGAGTTGTCTTAACCATAGCGATTCTAATTTCAACCGCAATAAGAGTAAAGGATTCTAAAATTTCTTCTTTCCCCTTTCTAGACGATACAACCTTAGTATCCTCAACTGGCGAAGTCCTACGAGGTTTAGCTATTGCAATCTCAACTTCAACTTCAAAGGCAAAACCGGAACGTTTTACAAAAATTTTCTATCATTTCTTAAGAAACACTACTACTTCTTAAAAATGCCGCCCTTTCCTTAATGTACTTGGCATCTACCACTCTAAAATTTCCAAGAGGAGACTGAAGATTACCCTAATTCAGGGTGCCTCGATTGTCTTTGTGACAATGCTTCGAGATTCCTTCTGAGTCGGAGTGGATAGAGTAGCATTTGACGATCTTCCCATCTTAAGTCGACGGATCAATGGAGTACCCTGAGTCTCTTTTTCTGATTCGGGCTCGTAAGGAATGTGGATGGGAGTTGGTTTTCAAGCTACCCTATAAGCCATTATTGAGCTTCTTAGTGATCCACATATGTCAGAGCATGTTTTGCGAGTAATACTCTTGGATTTGGGTGCCATTTCATGACTTTTAAAAATGTTAAGAAAAAGTTTGAATACTTGGTGCAGATTTTTTTGAGTTTACGAGTATTTTTCCTACCATTAAAGAAGCCTACAAAGATCTCAATGTAGATTCTAACTTCAACAGAGAACTTAAATCTCATGTTCCTCATAGTAGTTTTCCTCTAAGATACATTATCATGCATAGAATTCTCACAAATTGTCTCAAACTTGAAGCCACCTCCAAAATTGACATTTTTGTTCATGAGGCTAAACTTCTCTGGATAATAAAGAACACTATCATTTACTCTTTGCCACACACCATCTTCTTTCATATGTACAGGATAGTAAAAAGAAAACATTAAGGGAAATCGCCCTATGGTCAATTGATCCTAAAGATCATTAAGCAATTCAATATTAAACTTGCCAAGGGGTTGTGCGAAAAGTCAATTCCTGAGTTGTCTATTGAGCAAAGTATAATTCTGAACATGCGTTACAAACAATCTAAGGACGATTAGAGAGATGCAAATAATAAGCTTGTGAAGGTTGTAAACAAAGATGATGAGTTTGCAAGAACACTTATGGCAATGACACTTGAGAACAAAGAAGTATTGAGCAGAATGTTCAGAGAGTGGAAAGGCTCAGATGATTCTCCTACCACCACTACAGGTGAGTCTGCACCTCCTCCAAACAAGAAAGAAAGGATTAAATCCTTGAAGAGGATTGGAAGTGAACCTACTGAGGAATGTGAGCAGATTGGTGATTAATCAGTTGACTGAAAGGTATAGTGTTGAAAAGGAGAGACAAAGAAAAGAAGAGGAGAAGAAAATTGAAGAGATGAAAAAAGGAAGTGGCAAAGTTGATGGATTAAAGGCTAGTTGATGCTGAAAGAAAGGCAGAAGAAGAAAGGCTAATTAATGCTAAAAGAAAGGCAGAAGAAGAAAGCTAGCTGAGGCTGACAAAAAGGCCAAAGAAGGAAAGCAAGCTGAAGATGCTCAAGTTAGAGGGGAGATTCAAAGACAAAAAGAAGAGGAGAGATTTGAAAAAGAAAAGCTAGATGAGCTTTGGAAAGATTTATTGAATGAAAGGGAAGATGTTGATGATGATGAAATGAATATTGAATATAACATTGCAGATTCTATCAGTCCAGCACCTTCAGAATAGATATTAGTAGAGACAACTGAGCAGATAGTACAAGAACTCAGATCCTTGAGCATGATGAAGTTGATATTCACGAGGATGCTCGAATTCAGGTTGAGTCTTGAGATAAGAAGAAAGATAAGCTTCTTGTTATTGAGACTGCTAATATTGAGATCTTTTGAATTTGTTGAAGGAGGAAAGGGAAAATCAAGCTGTTTTGAAGGGTCTATGTTCAAAACAAGAGTTTTTGTAAATGTAGTTATTCAGTCCCCTTGCGGTGCTTCTTTTAGGCCTTGTCCTGTTCGAATCGACTTTTAGCATCCAGTTAAATCCTAATTCCAAACATAAGACTTTATGGCCTCAATTTCTTATGCACAAGATCCATATGGATGCAAGCTACAGAGTCGTATGTTGAGCTTGAAGGAAGATGTTGGAAAAAATAAATATTAAATATTTGTCCTTGACAACGTCTTTCAGCAAGGTACAAGGAAGATTAATGAGACTTGCTACAAGCTGCAGTGCTGTAGGCTGATTTGAGCGCCATTTTATGCTTTTGGCAATAATGATAAAGATGAGAATGCTGATGACAATACCAACAACCTATTCACATGAAAGTGAATTTGGCTATATTTTTTTGTAGAATTACTAGGGATTTGGTTAGTGGGATTACTGTCAACTGTTTTAAAAGTTTAAACTTTTAGATGAAAGTATAATATATTATTTATTTTAACATTTCCCCTCATATTTACTCTAATTTTTTCCTAGTACTAAGTGTGGAAACTTAATTGAGGAGGCAAATAGTGCTAGAAAGATTCGAACTCAAGATCTCTATATTTGATATCATGTGAGATTTCGTAAGATAATGCCAACTATTTTAAAAGTTTAAGCTTTTAGATGAATGAATAATTTATTATATAATTATTCTATTAAAGATTTATTATCAATTCTAACAAAAATCACTTATCATGCACCAAAGCCAAATGATTGGAACAAGGTCCGATTCCAAATGACAGGTGCGAAGCATTGTATAAACCCTAAAGCGTTAGCCTAACATTCATGCAACCATACTTGGTTTTGTGATAGAAATTAATAGAAGATGAGCTATATCGCTATTTTTCCTAAGGTTCACACTCGTCGCAATAGTTGTGCTTTAGTGTTTTGTGACATCGTGAGAGGAGACGCAAGTACAAAAATCAGATACAACGTTTACAATGGACAAACCCTTTGCCCTTTCAATCTCTTTGATGATTGTCGGGCTGGTCTCTAGTGGGGTGATCGGGTCTGAGATGGGTGGATTTTAGACCTAAACTCTGTATTGATCATGTTATAACCAGTTCCCATTTTTTAGACTCTATACCCAACTCTGTTTACACTGAACCCTATTTGGGAACCTAAGTAGCACGGACATATGACATAGACATACGACACGACACGACACGACACGATATCTTGACACGTCATTTTTCAAAAATAGAGAATTCCAACATGTTATGATACGTTATATATTTAATGAATATTTTTATTTTTAATTAATTTGATTCAAATTCACAAATAAATAAATAATAATAAAAAGCTTGCAATGAATTTACACTAATAACATTAATAAATCTATTCATAAAAAATTCGAAGGGCATATTCATAGTTAATGGGTACCCATATTTGGGAACATTTTTCTAACTTTAACAAAAACTATCGATGAAATGAATGATTAACGAAAGATTAGAATCAACTTATTTAAATAAATTTATGATCTTCTATAATAACCAAAATTTATCATTATTTAACATTTAGTATTTTTATTTTTCGAAATCACTTTTTAATCCCAATTTTTTTATTTTTTGATAAAAAAATCCCAGCCGCCCAAAAATTAATAAAAATTATTATTTTTAATAATATTAACTATTAAAAAATTTCAAAAATTAAAAAAAAATCATAAAATCATAAAAAAATCGAAAAATAAAAAAATCGAAAAAATTTCAGAAAGTTCAAACAATTCAGAAAATATTAAAAATTCGAAAATTTTCAAAAAAAAAAAAATTAAATCCTGAATTTTTTTGGGAAAATTTGAAAATCCGAAAAATACGAAAAAATTCTAAAAGAATTAAAAACCCTCAAAAATGTTAAATTAATCTTTTGGGTTATTTCCTCCAAAAAAAAAAAAAGAGGAAGTCTTTCGAATTTAAAATTATTCTTAAGGTTGACCGAGCCCTTATGCTTCTATCTCAAGGTTTCAATTGTCCTTAGAGACGATTGTCTTTGATTGTGCACTTTCTGTATGTTTAAATTACATTAGGAAAGTAGTGTAATTTATTTGACATGACTTTGATCGCTGATTGTTATATTACCGATCATGCACCTGCATGGCCATCTCATGTGTTAGTGAATTGGTCTAAAATCAATCCAAACTGTTTGAAAAAAAAAAAAATCTTTTTTAAAAAAAAAACAAAATTAGGTATTGAAATGGCACTAATTGGTTAATTAGCGTAACCAAGTCCTCGACCTTAGATTCTCCGGTTGCATAGAAAGTGGGGTATACTCCCATACTTCACTTGGTTTCTAGTCGACTCCAATAAATTAGTGACGACTACTAATTACAAAGTTCTTATGAATACCTCAATGTCACGCGAGTTATGGACTTAGGAGAGCTTATGCCTTATCATGAGCTGTAGGCCTGTCTTTTAGATAATACCATGAAACTTATCCCCTCCCGAAGGGGTAGGTTGCAACACTAACGTTCTTGCTCAAACTTATCAACCTTGATATTAGGCCCGTAATTTGCTCGCAAAAAACAAGAGTCGAGTCTTGTGAGGATAAACATGCTTACATGTGAGAAAGAGTGTTAAATAATATGCTATTTGTATATTATCGACTTGCTTCTACTGCTCCCACCGTGCAGATGAACCAAGGCTTGTTGAGATCAAGGAGTGATTAAGAGATCCGAACATGTGAGCAGAGGCATTTCAGATTAGTTGAAAGTAAACTCTACACCATTAAGCCAACCATGGCAATGGTGTCAAGAAGACAATTTGATGACCTTCTCTACCGATAGTTTATCTACCAGCAAAGAAACCTTAAATTGGCAAGTTTTTCTTCCATTTATAGGACTTTTACGAACAACTTGTGTCGCTAACAATTTGGCATCATTTTCCTCCTTACCCATTCTTCCTATTTCCCCAATCAATCGTTAAATAATCTTTCTCAAATAACTAAACTTTAAAGGGTAAAATTAGGCAGCTGTTCCGTGACTTGTTAGTAAATATATGTGAGTTATATTTGTACAATAGGGCTTGTCAATGTAATTCAATGACTCGAATTCCTTCCTCATACTTTGTGAATTCTTCAACATCCACAAACGAACCCATCTCTCGCATAAAGCTATCCACTCTGATGAATTCAGATAAAATTTGGATATGTTGTTCTGCATTTTGTGTCACTGACGATGCAACAAAAGAAGAAACAGTCAAGAAAGAGTAACATCACGGCGTTTTTGTTGAAGGGCTGTGTCTAAGATCTTGTTTTGCATCACTCAAGGTATCGTTCGATCCTATGGTCTTACAAGATACCCAAATTAGGATTTGTTGTTCTGCATTTTGTCTCGCTTATGATGCAACAATGGAAAAATTAGACAAGGAGTAACATAATGGTGTTTCTGTTGACGGGTGCGCCTAAAAACATTGTTTTGCATCGCTCAACATAGCAGCTGGTTCTGATCTCCAAAGATGGCCGACTCAAGAAAACTGTAAGGCTCTTGCGTTTTGGTGAAGCTCAGCAGCATATTTCTGAAATAATACAGTGATACCATTCATCTAAAGTAGAGTATCACATCTGCCGTCACGTTTAACTTCTTAGTGTGCTAATCACAAGGAATCTACCAAGAGAGGATTGATTATTCTGCATTAAAGCCAAGCAATGGAATGAACTCTTATTTCAAATAACGAGTGCAAAACAGTATATAAACCCTAAAGCGCTGGCTAACATTCATGTCCTCGCACTTGGTTTCCAGACAGAAACTCATTGAAGATGAGTCATATCGTTGTTTTCTGGAGATTCGTGATCGTTATGGTAGTCGGGCTTTCGTGTGTTTATGACTCCGTGAGTGGAAAACCAAACACAGACATCGTCGACAAAGTCTGCAATGGGGACAAGTTTGGCCCGTCCAGTCCTCACAATTATTGTCAAGCTGGTCTTCTACAGGATTTAGCAGTGAACACCGCCACCAAGGGCTACGACTACTATGACACAAATCCCCAGTTTTCAGAGCTTTGTTATGGCCATGTTGTATGCAATACTGAACTTTCACAGTCTGAATGCGTTTACTGCTTATGAGTATGTGAGGAGATACTTGGCAAATTGTGTTACTGGAGCCTTGGTTATCAGGGTCAACTCGAGGATCGTCGGCTTTGAATCGAGCAATACTACTTCAATGACAATTAGAACTTTTCACTAGTCTCAATAATCTGATGTCGATCTGATGTGCATAATAAGTTGAACAGAGGGAGTTTGCACGAGATGTGCCAAGATTTCTGGTTGTCGATAATGTAGCTTTACACAATTCTCTGATTAAAATAAAAGCATGACATGGAATACTTGATCGAATTATGTATATAGTTTTATAAAGTGATATCATCAGAGCTTATGAATGTTAAATTTCATGCCAATCTATTGACCAATTTCGTAATAACTTAAATTTTAGGCAATGACGGTTAACTTAACATGATACCAGAGCACAGGTTAATCATTCAAATCTTGATCTTGACGCTCCCTCTCAAACTCATTAACCGTGATATTGGGCCATAAATTGCTTATAAGAAAAAAAAGAGTCAAGTCTTGGAAGTGTAAAGGACTGCCTTCCAAACAAGGAAGAGCGTTGAACTGGACAAAACTCAAGTGCATGAAACTTTTCTCTCTCGATATGTAGAGCCTTTCTACCTCCATGGTAGCTTCTTCTCCACCCATCCCCAACAAAACCGCGCATCTCTTGAAGATTTCTCACTAGGAAGCCCCAATTCCAGTTGTGACCAGTGTAGATTTCTCTCTACAAAAAATAATCTTCTTAAAATCACACCACCAATTTCCTATTTTTTCGCCTCTTACCCAGACATCCCAGCCAATGTTTTTCTACTACAGGTCTTTCCATTACAATCTCAAGTTTCGGTATCGGATTCTACAAATTCCCCTCTCCAATCCTCATTCGTTCATCCAATTGTGTTTTTCCCATCATCTGATGCTACGATTCTCGGCCATCTTATCTTTTCTGTTTCTGCATGTCAAAATTGCTCGTTGCGAAGGATGCCCTAGCTCTTCCCTTTTGAATTAGTTCCTTTGGGTCATTGAAAGATGCTGCTCTGAGCCTTGTCGAAGGTCCCTTTAGGTTTGTGAACCTAAATTATCCTCAGTCCTCAGATTTGTCTGTCGAGTTGTGCTTGAGCTTCAATGGATTGCCCAGCCAGTGAAGAGGAGGCTCGTTTGGGTGCCCTATCCACTCGCCTGGGCTGTTTATGGTCGGAACAACAAGTGGAAGTCTGGGATGAAGCTGCACCACATGAAACATTAGAGGAATGTCGCTTAACCTTGGTCGGTAAGATACTCACCAATCCTTATGTCCAGGCATTTCAAAATACTATGAGACGTGCATGTCGAATTGATTTAGTAGACATCTCCTAAGGAGACGTTGGTTTATATATAGCCAAGTTTAAAATAGAGGAAATTAAGCAAAGGGTTCTTGAGGATGGACCCTGGTTATTTGACAATCATTTGGTTATCTTGAAATCTTGGATCCCAAACACACCAATGCACTGCTATGAGTTTCATACCTGGGCGTTTTGGGTCCAAGTTTTCAAATTACCTCTAGAACGTTGTATAGAGACTATGATTACAAATGCAGTCTCACATATAGGTAGGGTGATAGAGGTTAAAGTAGAGCATAAAGATGGATCTACTCTTCGATCAAGTCGGGCTCGTGTGGAATTTAACCTACAACAGCCCCTCAAAACCAGGCTCCTAATCAAGGTGGGGGGGGGGAAGAACATTTGGTTGGATTTCAAATATGAAAGATTGTCTCATTATTGTTATTCATGTGGAAAACTTGGGCACTACACTATGTACTGTAAAGATTTTCCATATGACGAGAGCAAAATGGATGGGAAAGACAATCTATTATATGGTGCTTGGCTACGAGCAGAGGTTAAGGAACCAAGTCCTTTCTAGCGTACCTTTTACGGATTGGATCACCCTCAGGATGATGATGCTGATACCATTCCGGAGACCCTGCAATCCTCATCTGCTATGATCACTGTCTACGAACTTGCTGCTTCTATACCTACAACTTAAGAACAAAAAGATAAAGGCAAACAGACTCCAGGGACTCCTATGACTAACCACCTATCATAGTTGCCAAACCACTCAAGTGGCAGCCACTGGTTGAGGAATCTTCGACAACCAATTTCCCATATCACAAGCTCCCTACCTATCAACAGTACATCACTTCTCCTGAAAGTGCAGTTGCTCCACTTTAGTCAAAGAAAGTTAAAAGCCCACGCCTGAATACGAGATCAAGCCCAATTAAGAAATCCAAAAGAATTATTACCTCTGATGTTCACTCTCAGCTTCAATAGGGACTTGATGAATCAATGTTACAAGAGACCCCTCGTCCATGAAGTCGATGCTTCTGCATATTGGGCCCTAGTGGTTGGCCTTAAAAAGCCACAGGGTGAACAATGAAGTTAGTCTGTTGGAATTGTTAGAGTTTGGATAATCCCATGATAGTTCAAGCACTAAAGGTCTTAGTGACCTAGGAAAAGCTCGACATTTTGTTTTTAATGGAAACAAAGAACTAGGAAACAATGCTACTTAACTTACAACGGAAACTCAGATTCTCAGCTGTTTTTATAGAAAATCCAGTTGGATTGGCAGGAGGTTTAGCACTATTTTGGACTAACCGAGTGACCTTGAATGTAGCTCATCACTCTTCGGCAATGCTTGACTTGAAATGCACCGATCTGGAAGTAGGAATCACAATGCGTCTCACCTGCATACATGCTCCAACTAGTTATCACCTTCAGCAACATTTTTGGGCTGAATTGAGATAGACCAGTACACTGCAAAACTTACCTTGGCTATGTGTAGGGGACTTCAATGAAGTTTTGTACCCATGGGAAAAAGTTGGGAAGCAACCAGTTGAGCCTCATCGCATCACTTCTTTCCGTGAAGTCCTTAATGATTGCTCCCTTGTGGACCTTGGCAACAAAGGTTGTGCTTTCACCTGGACGAACAATAGAAATGGGGAAGACGTTATGAAGGAAAGGATAGATCACATGCTCTGTACAAAGGAATGGAGAGTTACCTATCCCCTTGCTGAAGTGTTCGCTCTTCCAGCTCTTAGCTCTGATCGTAGCCCACTCCTTTTGAACACCATAGCAGCACATCGACCAAAAAGGCACCGATCTTCCTACTTCAAAGCCTACTGGTTACAAGATGTAGAGTGTCGATCCATTATTGCAACTTCTTGGAATACTCATTAGCTTTGTGACATCCTGAAATTCGACCCCGTTTCGATAAAGTGAAATGGGCATTTCGTCGGCGTGCCTATGGCCTTTTTCTCTGAGCTGATCACTCACGAGTTAACTAACCTATTGGGTGAAGCCGTTAAGGATATAGCGGCCGTAAAATCCCTAAAAGCTACCTAATCGGTTGGATTGAGCTAAAATCACGTCGATCGAATTTTAACCACGAAATTGAACTCGATTTCGGGAATCGAATTTTAAGCGCGTCATAATTCTTATTTTTAGGATCCTGTCTCATCGCTCGTCAATTTATTGACGAGTCCGAAATTTCAATAAAGAAATTATCGGAAGAAAATTGAAGACCAAAAGAAAATAGAAAGGAAAAGGAAAAGAGGAAAGGAAAATTGCATAAAGGCATTATGCATTTTGTTTTTTTTTTTCTTTTTCTTTCTCTCCCTTTTTCCTCTCCTTTTTCTCTTTTTCTTTCTTTTCTTTCTCTCTCCTCTCTCCTCTACCCTCCCCCTCGTGCGATTCTCCACCGCCCATTCCCTCTCTCTCTTTTCTTTCTCTCTTCTCTCTCCTCTCCCCTTTTTCCTCCCCCATTCGTGCGGACCACCTTCCCCCTCCCTCCACCGACTTCTCTCTCCTCTCCTCATTTTGACCGGTCAAGCCCATCTTTTTCTCTCTCTCTCTCTCTTTCTTCTTCTTCTTCTTCCTTCTTTCTTCTTTTCTCGCGTGCGAACCAGGAAGCTCGAACAAAAGCCGCCGTCGCTGCACCGTCGCCGCTCGTCCCGCCGTCGCGCCGTCGCGTCGCGCCCGCGCCCGCACGCTCGCGCCGTCCCGCCGTCCGCCGCTCGCCGTCCACTCCTCCCTCCGTGCGATCCAGCTCGGCCCAGCTACTGTTCGCTTCTGTTCCGTCTCGTCCAGCCACCGTGAGTGGTCGAGCAAGCCGCCGGAGCCGCCTTTTGGCCTCACCGGACCGCCTCTTGCTTTCCCGACCCCTCTCCGCCTCTAACCATCTCTGTTTTCCTCTGTTTCGCAGCTAATCCAGCAACCCACGGAGTGGGTTTCAGCCGGCTCTTGGGCCGTTTTGGGCCGTTTCCCGGCCCCGGATTCGCGAGCCGCTTTGGGAAGAATCGTTCCCCGCGTCGCCGCCGTCGGATTGATCCGATTTGTGTGAGATTTGGTGAGTAATCTCACTAATCCAGGATTAGTTGCTAATTATGCTTAAAGCTGGTTTAGATTTAATTAATTATGTTTAGGTTGTTAGATTAGATTTAATTAGCAATTATTAGCCAATTGTGATGTGAATTAGATAAATTGAATGTGTAATTAGCAAGTAGACATGGTCTACTAATTATTGGAAGTGCCTCGGGATTTTTCCCAACCCTTAGTGGGCTCCAATTAGGCTTTTCGGGCCTAAGTGGATTTTTAGCATTTAAATATTAATTTTCGGAATTAAATTAAATAATTATTTATTTTTCGAAAATTCAACTGAGATGGCCTGGAACCGGAAAATTATGCTGATGACCGTGGTGAAGTCCGTTTATTTAATCGGGCTGTAATTTGAGCTAAATTAAATTTTTAGTAATTAATAATTAATTTTCGAAATTAATTAATTAATTAATTATTTTTCGGAAATTAAGATTTTGATGGCCGACGACCGAAATCTCGTGCTGATCGTCGTGGCGCAGTCCGTTTATTTATTTGAGCTCCACGTTGTATGGAATTAATTAAATTGTGATATTTTAGGGATTTACCCTAAATTGATTGGAATTGATTGAGATTGAATTGTTGATTGGTAAATGGCCAAGTATGTTATTCAGTATTTATATTGCTTTGTGGAGTTGATTTAATTATTTGATTGAGAAATCGTTGGCTCTGTGATCAGTGTATCACCTTGGCGAAAAAGACGCCCGAGAGCAAATTGAATTGTTTACGTTGGCTCTTTGATCAGTGTATCACCTTGGCGAAAAAGACGCCCGAGAGCATATTGAATTGTTTATGTTGGCTCTGTGATGAATATATCACCTTGGCGAAAAAGACGCCCGAGAGCATATTGAATTGTTTATGTTGGCTCTGTGATGAATATATCACCTTGGCGAAAAAGACGCCCGAGAGCATATTGAATTGTTTACGTTGGCTCTGTGATCAGTGTATCACCTTGGCGAAAAAGACGCCCGAGAGCATATTGAATTGTTTACGTTGGCTCTGTGATCAGTGTATCACCTTGGCGAAAAAGACGCCCGAGAGCATAGTAAAGAGTTCACTGTACGTCACCTTGGCGAATCGACGCCCGAGAGCATTGATGGAGCTCTGTGACTAAGTGCAGGCATCGTAAAAAGGGCACGTGGGCTCGGTGACTTGATGCATCACTTTGGCGAAAAGGTCGCCTGAGAGAATGCACGTGGGCCCAAGGTTCGAGGCACGTGAACTCGGAGACTTGGAAGGTCATCCTGGAGAATGCACGTGGCCTAGCTTTTAAATATCCCACGGTGGGGATTGAGTCGTATGACATGTAATCGACTGGTTCGATTTGTTGAAGTGAATGTGTGTTTATTGTGAACTGTACTGACTTGCAGGTGGGATCAGAGGCCAAGGTAAGTCCTCTGCCCGTGCGTGTTTAGGCAGCCTTTAGTATAATAGTTTGCTAATCGGGCTTAGTGGGGTAGAACTCGGCGAGACGTAGTCTCATCCCAGTTTGGGGAAAACCATTTCAGGACCCCGCTGAAGATCGAGGAGGAGGAATCCGAGGAGGAGAACTCGGAGGTGAATCTTAAGGAGAAAGATTTTTGGAAGAAGAAGACAAATCTGAGAGGGGCCTTGAGTACGGCCTAGTTCATCTAAGTTTCTGTCTTCTTTTGAGATCTCTGTTTTGATGTGAATAGTTATGAAAGGGTTTATGGTTTGTATAAAGGTTTGGTTATAAATTTCAATATGAAAAATATGGCCTGCTTTTCTATCCCATCGTTTGATTGTCTGGGGATTTTAACTGCTTCCGCATGTGCTTAATAATGAAAGGGTCGGCGATACATTGTCCTGGGATATCGCATTATAAAATCGACCAAGTGAGACGGATGTGTGCGTGCCTGAGGATCGGGGCGTGACAAGCTTGGAGCAGTGACTTTTGCTATCTCCGACACTCTCTGTCAGTGGAACCAATCTAAATTCACCAACGCTAGACTTTAGATTAAGACTCTCAAGAATCAGCTTCAAATCCTGTGAATCAGCCTACAAGCCACTCTAATAAGGCTGTACTGAATGACCTGAAAGAGAAAATTCATCGGTTATGGTAGCAGGAGGAAAGTTTATGGGCAATGAGATCTAGAATCAATTGGCTTCAATGGGGGGATAGGAACATGAAGTTTTTCCATGCAACTACCATTCAATGACGACAACACAATAGGATTAGTATGCTATATGATGCTGATTAGAATTGGGTACGTGACCCTAATCGACTAAAAGAGATGGCTTTTACTTTTTTCAAGAGTTTATATACATCCGCAGGAAATAGAGACTATAGGCCAACTCTTAGCCTATGCCACCATATCGTGACAGCAGAGATGAATGCAAGTTTAATCACAGAAGTCAATCCTGAAGAAATCAAAACAGTAGTTTTTCAGTTAAGGGCAACAAAAGCACCCGGCCTTGACGGGTTGAATGGTTAGTTTTATCAAACCTACTGGGATATTTTACATGACGATATCTACAATGCCGTTCATCAATTCTTTCAAACAGGGGTATTGTTACCTGAGTATAACCTGACCTATATCTCTTTGATCCCAAAAATCTCACATCTTGAAAGATTGGATCAATTTCATCCTATTAGCCTTTGCAACTTCATCTATAAAGTTATATCTAAGATACTAGCTAACCGTCTCAAGCCATGGCTCCCAAAACTGATCGCGTTAGAACAAAGCACTTTTGTCGGTGGTAGGCAAATTCAAGACAACATCATTGTGGTACAAGAAGTTCTTCACCAAATCAGAATCAAAAAAGAAAGAAGCATTTTTCAAGCTGTGCTCAAACTAGATATGCAAAAGGCCTATGATAGGGTGGAATGAGATTTCCTAAAGGACTATCTCCTAAAGATAGAGTTTCATACTCAATAAGTTCAATGGATTTTGTAGTGTGTGACTACAACCTCTTTCAATATTAAGTTTAATGGAGAAACATTACCCTATTTTTAGCCATCCAGAGGACTGAGGCAAGGTGACCCTCTATCCTCGTACATGTTCATCCTAATGGCCAATGCTTTAACATGTCTTATAAATAATGCAGTGCACATGGGCCATCTAACAGGTATCCAATTAAATCAATGGTTCTCACCCTTTCCCATTTATTCTTCACAGATGATGCCATTTTTCCTCAATGCAACGCTTACTGAATGTCATAATTTATCTATGGTTCTAAATGAATATTGCTTAGCTACAGGACAAGCTATGAATAGAAATAAATCAAGCTTATTTTTCAGTCGAGACTGTCTTCTAAGCTTACAAGAGCACCTAGCTCGGGAACTTTGAGTACCAGTATTACAGAAAACTAGCAAGTATCTTGGAATTCCTTCTGACGGGGCAAATCTAAGTGGGAAATGTTTGCGTGGATCTTGGGGCATGTTCATTCAAAGCTGGAGGGTTGAAAAGAGAAGCTTATTTCTAAAGGGGGAAAGGAAATTCTAATTAAAACACCGTTGTGCAAGCAATTCCTCAATATGTTATGTCTATTTTTAAACTCCCGGTTGTTATTTGTAAAAAAATAAAGCAAAGGATAACAAGGTTCTGGTGGCAAACTACTAACAGTAAATCTAGCATACATTGGCAGAAATAGGAAGATCTTAAGAGAAGGAAGGATGCTGGGGGAATGGGCTTTAGAGATCATATTGCGTTTAATAGGGCTTTACTTGGAAAACAAGCTTGGCGAATGTTTTAGCAACCATCTTCTCTTTACAGTAGAGTTTTAAAAGGCTTATACTTCCATTCTCATGATTTCTAGCATGCAACTAAAGGTGCACAACCCTCTTGGGGTTGGTAGAGTATGCTGTTGGGTCGGGACTCTATTGGTGATAATATATTATGGTTTGTTGGCGATGGTACTAGTATTAAAATATGCAAGGACAGATGGCTACAAAAGGGAGTTATTGGAGGGCCCGCCCCTCAAGATGAACCTGAACTAGTTGCTAATTTTATAATCCCAGAATAGAATGCTTGGAATGGTTCCTTACTTTGTCAGAGTTTTAACAATCAAACGGTGGAAGAAATAGTTTTTATTCCTTTAAGAACTCAATTTACGAAGGACAGGGTAATATGGCAGGGAAAACAGAATGAGAGCTTTACAGTGAAGAGTTGTTACAACATTCTCAGAGCACAACAAACCAGCAAAAATAACAGCCATGCATCTACTTCCTTTTAGGTACCTTGCACTTTATGGAATGCAATATGGCGTATGAATACAATGCCTAAGTTACGATCCTTTCTCTAGTCAGTTTGCAACAATGCAATGGCAACTAGAGCTAATCTTTTTAGTAGGCATATATTGTCAGATCCGTTATGCTGTTTATGCAATCAATAGACTCCAGAGACGACAGAAAATTTGTTCTTGTTCTATCCATGGACAAAAGGGGTGTGGGATCACTTAGCAATCAACATCACATTTCATTAACAGGAGTGCAGCGGATAGAACGTTGGTTAATTGCTATAATGGAGAGAAATGATGCCTTACCAGATCTGGAATCAATCACCTCTCTCCTTTGGCACATCTGGAAAGCTAGGAATACCTTCATCTTTCACCAGTAGTTACCAAATGCCGAACATGTGGTGCAAGCGGCCCTCGCATCTGCCAGATCCAACAAATCTTTCAATGATACTCTGAAGAAGAGGGGTTCACAATAGTCAGCAACAGATCTACGATGGATTCCACCAGATCAAGGAGTAATTAGATAAATATCGACGCGGCTTACCAACCTCTTGGCAGCAACATTTTCATGGCTTGTGTGTGCAGAGATTCCTCAGGCATCTTAGTTGATGGATTTACGAGATCTGTTTCTGTTATAAGATATGTGATATTCCTTTGGGAGATTTTGATTTGATTTGATTATGTATATATCTATTAAAGATTAGATTTAGATCTAGATTGATATATAGAATTCTTTATTTCCATTAATTGTACAAACCTAGCTTTATATCTTTAGGATCTGTACAGTTTATAGAGATATTGAGGAAATACATAAAATCTTCATTCCTCCCATCTTCACACTTGATTTCTTTCAAGGTATTAGAGCCTCCAGGCTTTTGATTTGCTTCCGCCTTGTTCTTCTACAGAAAAGAGGTTGTATTCGGCATTAGAATCAGTACTCGAAGGAAATTCCTTTTAACTTACCATGGCCTCCCCGCAAACCAATGTCTCTGCCTTCGGCAACTCACCAACTAAAGAAACAACACCTCAAGATTCGTAGGCTGAACACCACCCTGCGACACTTCCAATCGTAAATGAACAGACTCAACTTCAACCTGCACAGTGGTGACCCACATAGACTCAGCTCAATGTGGGGCAACCCTTGGTGGGCCAACCATACCAGTGGATTCCATATCCACTCTATTTTGGGCCAAGCCCAAATTCATCATCGTCTGCATATGTGGGCCACCAAAGCTATGTCCAAACCGATGGGGGCCCGCCAACCACGAATGGGGCAAGCCTAGCCATTTGATCGGAGCAAATGAGCGGGTTAGGAGAGCTGGGTATGGGAACAAATCCCTACCCGGGTTTTTATCCTGCGAGTTATCCAATTGGGGTGAGCGAATCAGGTCAAGGAATGAATACCTACCCGAACCTCATGCTCGGCTTTTTACCGTTTCTAGCGGT
Source organism: Eucalyptus sideroxylon (assembly GCA_014182405.2). Lineage (NCBI taxonomy): Eukaryota > Viridiplantae > Streptophyta > Magnoliopsida > Myrtales > Myrtaceae > Eucalyptus > Eucalyptus sideroxylon. The sequence goes on along the minus strand of CM024555.2, from coordinate 31,457,548 downwards.
GGCGCTCGTCGGACAACCAGAACTTGGCGATCCATTGTTCGTTTCCACCGCCAACGGGCCAGAATTACGGCTCATCAGCCAGCAACTGACCGGGCAAGAAAACTATACAAGATGGTCGTAGGAATTCTAGCGCACCCTAGCAACCAAAGATAAAGATGGTTTCCTCGACGGAACCATTCCAGTTCTCGTGGATGAACACCTAGCCCAACTTTGGAGGAAGAACAACCACCTGGTCCGAACCTAGATCGGCAATTGCGTCTCCTCAGAAGTCGCAGCTAGACTCCCACCAACGGAAGATGCAAAAGACATGTGGGAGAATATCAAGGAAATGTATGGGAAGCTGGACCAGGCAAAGATTGTACCCTAATGTAGGAGCTTAATGAATTGAAGCAAGGAAATATGACGGTCACAGCCATTTTCAACAGGCTCTCATCACTGTGGAACAACCTCGAAGCGGCCAAGGAGAAGCTCGAGAGACCAGAATCCACACTTAAACAATACAGATCCATCAAAGACAAGGAGAAAGCTACATGCTTTCTCCTCATTTTGAACGAAACACACCTCGAATTTTGCTCACAGATCCTTGCCATGGATCCCATGCCGCCGATTGGGTAGATGTTTCAATTGGCTGTATAAGAGGAGAGTCAGCGACACGCGATGCCAGACCACACCAAGAGAAGCGAGAGTGTCGCACTTGCAGCCCCGGAGATTGGCGAGACGCGGCCACCAAGACTCAAACCCTAAATCGAGAGAGAGAGAGAGAGAGAGAGAGAGAGAGAGAGAGAGAGAGAGAGAGAGAGAGAGAGAGAGAGGCGAGCCAAATTAGGGTTCATAAAGGAGGAGCTAAGGCTCTTTAAAACAAACCGGATGGATGGCCAGGATGGGATGCGAGGATCGGATGGCTCGCAAGCCTTCGATCTTTCGGTTGGATCCAATGGCGGACATGAGCCCGCAATTAAAGGATCGGACGGTCAGATCTTTGCTGCGATTAAAGGGACGGACGATCAGATGCTTGCCACATCATCAAGGAATTTTGAAAGGAATTTTAAAGGTAAGAGTAAATTATTTTGTGATTATTGCAAACATACTAATCACTCAATTGATAATTGCTGGAAATTGGATGGAAAGCCCGGTGAAAAGGAAAAAAAAGGTTTCAACAACTTACCAAGTTACTGGATTGACCGGTAAAAAAGCTGACCAGCCTATCTCATATAATCAGTATCATCAACTGATGGAGGCACTTAAAAAAAAGGATACCACAAACAAAGGAGCAAGTTTCTCAGGTATTACCCATTGCTTGATTAATTCAATATCCAGATGTATGGATAATTGATTCAGGGGCGAGCGACCATATTATATGTGACAGGGGGTTTTTCTCAAGTTTAAATGACAGATTGAATTTCCCTATTTCCGTGCAATTGCCCAATGGACATATTACTCATGTCAATGAAACAGGGACAATCAATCTCAGTTCATAGATTACTCTTAGAAATGTTCTCTATGTCCCAGAATTCCAATTTAATCCAATCTCTGTGTCTAAAGCTTGTCAAGAAAATTTATGCCATGTCATTTTCAATGCTGACACGTGTTTCTTTTAGGACTTTTCGACTGGGAAACTAATGGGCTTGGGTAGTCTCTTAGAAGGCCTTTTTTTTCTGGAATAGTTTCTCAAGTAATTTCAATTTTCCTTGCAATTCTTTGACTAAGTCATCATTGTGTAAATTCACTACCAATGATAGAAATTCCATTATGCATTTGAGATTGGGTCACAGTGCCTCCTTTCCATGTCCACAATGTCCTATATGTCCTATTGCTAAACAATCTCGTGTCCCTTTTCCGTCTAGTAACTCCCGAACTAGTGAGATTTTTTCCTTAATTTATGTGGATATATGGGGACCCTATCACACATTAAATCATGATGGGTCTTGGTATTTTCTCACTATAGTAGATGATTATTCTCGTGCGACTTGGATTTTTTTCATGCAGTCTAAGAATCAGACTTATTCTCATTTGAAAAGTTTTCTCTCACTATCAAAGAATTAGTTCGGCAAATCCATTCAACAGATTTGTAATGATAATGGAAGAGAATTCTTCAGCCATGATTGCTCTTTATTATTCACTACACATGGCATACAACATGAGAGCTCATGTGTCTATTCGCTACAACAAAATGGTGTTGTAGAACGGAAACATCGTCATCTATTGGAAGTCGCATGAGCCTTGAAGTTCCAAGTATCAATTCCAGACGATTATTGGGGAGATTGTGTGGTCACAGCTGCTTAATTAATCGTATGCCAACTCAGATACTTAAAGGGAAAACTCCATTTGAGTTATTATTCTGGAAGAAACCAGAGCTCCAGCATCTCAAGGTCTTCGAATGTCTCTGTTTTGTTGCAACAGTGGAACCTAGAGACAAACTAAGTCCACGTGCTCGGCAATGCATTTTCATAGGATATCCCAATTTGCAGAAAGGGTATTGGGTTCTTGACATTTCCAAAAAGGAATTTCTAGTAAGTCGTGATGTCATCTTATATGAAGAAATTTTCCCTTTTTTCTGAGCAAACCACTCTAGATGTAAATACAGGGATGATAACCTCTCCCCGTGGTATCTTATCTGATGAAGCAATGCCTCAAGGTCCTATCTATATACCAATAGCAGAATCGATGCACATTCCTCCCACTAATTCATTTCTTCCAGCATCAACATCAACACCTGCTGAAAGGACCAACTGCTCAAAAGAAATTTTGGAACCAAGACTCGAAGATCCTAATGATACTGAAGAAAGTCAGCACATTGAGTTTCCATCTACCAGTGAGACAAATATAGACATCACTCATCCATGGCGTTCCGGTTGCACCACACGACCCCCCACTTGGACTAAAGACTATATTTGTGCAACTCACCACTCTCCAGGTACTCAGTATCTAGTATCATCATATGTTTCCTTTCATAGATTATCACAGGAACATAGATGTTGTATTAGTTGCCTATCAAAAGAACAAGAGCCATTTGGTTATGATGATGCATCTATTGACCCAAAATGGCAACATGCCATGAAGGCAGAACTTCAGGCACTGATTGACAACAAAACATGGGATCTTGTCCCACTCCCATCTGATCGCAAGCCAATTGGCTGCAAGTGGGTCTACAGATAAAGTATCGTGCTGATGTTTCCATTGAACGATACAAGGCACAGTTGGTTGCAAAAGGATTCACATAAAAGGAAGGTTTTGACTACCACGAGACACTTTCTTTGGTTGCCACTGATGTCACAGTTCGTTCTTTTTTTACTGTTGTCGCTATTAATGATTGGAGTCTACATCAAATGGATGTGCACAATGCTTTCTTGCATGGCGACCTTGATGAAGAAATTTATATGGATATCCTCAAGGCTTACGGAGACAGGGGGAGAATAGAGTATGTCGTCTCCATAAATCCTTTTACGGATTGAAGCAAGCATCTAGACAATGGTACGCCAAGCTTGCAAATGCTCTTACAACAATAGGCTTCCAATAGTCTAAACATGACTACGCTTTATTCACACGAACTAAAGGTATGTCATCCATTTATTTGATGATATATGTCGATGACATACTTGTTATGGGAAAATGATAAGGCTGCCATAGACAATTTCAAAGATTATTTACATGCTACCTTTCGCATTAAAGACTTAGGAGCACCTAAATATTTCTTTGGAATTGAAATTGCTCGATCTGATCAAGGGATTTCCCTTAGTCAGTGGAAATTTGTCTTAGAAATCATATCAGAAGCAGGCTTATCGGGATGTAGACCAGCCGTGATTCCCATTGAGCAGAACATTAAGTTAACTACTGCAGAATATGATAGGGGTACATCACAAAATGATGATCCCATACTCAAAGATCCATTAGGGCATCAAAGGCTTGTTGGGAAGCTCATATACCTGACCATAACTAGACTTGATATTTCTTATGCAGTACAGACACTTAGTCAGTTTATGCATAGTCTAAAGCAATCTCATTTGGAAGTTGCATTGAAGGTTGTGAAGTATTTGAAAAAGTGTCCAAGACTGGGAATTCTTTTATCCAAACGATGTGACATGAAGATGAAGGCATACTATGACACTGATTATGCTACATGTCCCACTAGCCGAAAATCAATCACTGGATATTGCATCAAATTAGGAGATTCACTCCTCTCATGGAAGACTAAGAAGCAGCCTACTGTATCTTTATCTTCGGCCGAAGCAGAGTATCGAGCCATGGCAAAAACTACTTGTTAGGTAGTGTGGATACGAGGGTTGCTTAAGGACCTCGGAATACAAGTATAGAGACTGACAAAATTATATTGCGACAATGATGCGGCTCTCAAATTGGTAGCAAATCCTATAGTGCACGAGAGAACCAAGCACATAGAAGTGGACTGTCATTTTACAAGAGACAAGATTCAAGAAGGGGTAATCGAAACAGAAGGAATTGGGACAGTGGAGCAACCAGCGGACATCTTCACCAAACCCCTATGTCAACAACAGCACGCATATCTATTGAGCAAGCTAGGCGTCTTGGACATCTACAAGCCACCAGCTTGAGGGGGAGTGTTAGAAGATATACGATATTCCTTTGGGAGATTTTGATTTGATTTGATTATGTATATATCAATTAAAGATTAGATTTAGATCTAGATTGATACATAGAATTCTTTATTTCCATTAATTGTACAAACCTAGCTCTATATCTTTAGCATTTGTACAGTTTACAGACATATTGAGGAACTACAGAAAATCTTCATTCCTCCCATCTTCACCTTCGATTTCTTTCAGTTTCTACATCTTTGGCCCTGTAAGCAGAGGTGATAGCATTTAACCTCACACTGAAATTTGTGATATAGAAAGGAATGGAAATGGATAGAATCGACTTGGAATCGGACTGCTTAACACTGGTGAACGCCATTCGTAATCTGACTCAGACGCCATGGGAGCTCTGCTCCTTCTTCGATGAAAACGCAGACCTGCTCCTTCAATGCCCTAATCTTAGGGTTTCCCATTGCAAAAGGGAGGCAAATGCTGTCGCGGACCGGGCCACGAAAGCCATGGAGCTAACCTGCTATCTGCCAACTGGGTTTTTTACCTACCTTCGTTTATGCGAGATCTTTTGTATGCTGACTACATGCATGATGTTATTTCTAAACTATAATATATCAGTTTCTATTTCGAAAAAAAAAAAAAAAAAACAAGGAAGAGCATTGAGTAATATGCTTTTTTGTACGACTTTTCCTAAGAAGTTGAAAGTTTCGGGGGGGAGGAGTACAAGCTCCTCTTGTGGAGGCCCGCGGTTTGTTGAACCGGTTCTAAAAAGCCTCCATAGTCTATCGCGGGAGAGAAGCCAACTGGGTCATGAATTGAGTTGCTAAAAATCCAGAGAGAAAATTCACTACCCCAAATTGGCTTACTCAACCCCTTACTCTTTAGGATTTATTTTATCTTGATGTTTCTTTAGAGACTCCCGTTATGAATACTTTCATCTTAAATAAAATTTGTTCTTTTGACAAAAATATATTTTTTAGGGGGGGAGGGGGAATAGTTAGTCTAACAATCAACATTTTAATCTATTTAGTCTCCTATATTTTCGTAAAATCAGCCATTTTACCGTCACACAAAAGACATCGATAAAGATCCTTAAAAGCGTCAGCGTAGCACCCCCATGGAATATGTCGGCGAATGTTTACTTTGTACCAATGGAAAAATAAGTTTGTTAGAAGGTCTTGTCATGAAAGACGGACTTACGTGCAAACAAACCAAGGCATCCTGATATCAAGAAGCGATCGGGGGATTCAAATACATGATGACCCAAGAGGGGCCTAAACCACTTTGAAGTAATTCTTACACCACTAAGTCAACCATGGGGACGGTCTCAAGAAGGCAATTTGATAATTTTTCCACATAGAAGATTATCTATTGGCAAAGAAATTTAAGAAGAAGAAGAAACATCAACATCACAGCATTTCTATTGACGATTGCGTCCATGACTAGTAGTAAAATCACAGCGTTTCTATTGAAGAAGAAGAAGAAGAAGAAGATCACGGCATTTCTATTGACGATTGCATCCATGACTGGTAGTAACATCATAGCATTTCTATGGGACGCAGAAGAAGAAGAAGAAGAAGAAGTCACATCACAACGTTTCTATGGGACGCAGTAACATCACATCGTTTCTATTGAAGAAGAAGAAGAAGAAGAAGAAGAAGTAACATCACAGCGTTTAGAAGAAGAAGAAGAACATCTCACAGCATTTCTATTGAAGAAGAAGAAGAAGTAACATCACAGCGTTTCTATTGAAGAAGAAGAAGAAGAAGTAACATCACAGCGTTTCTATGGGACGCGATAACATCACAGCGTTTAGAAGAAGAAGAAGAAGAAGAAGAAGAAGAAGAAGAAGAAGAAGAAGAACATCTCACATCGTTTCTATTGAAGAAGAAGAAGAAGAAGTAATATCACAGCATTTCTATGGGACGCAGTAACATCACAACGTTTATAAGAAGAAGAAGAAGAAGAAGAAGATCATAGCGTTTCTATTGAAGACGAAGAATAAGAACATCTCACAGCACTTCTATTGAAGAAGAAGAAGAAGAAGTAACATCACAGCGTTTCTATGGGTGCAGTAACATCACAGTGTTTAGAAGAAGAAGAAGAAGAAGATCTCACAGCATTTCTATTGAAGAAGAAGAAGAAGAAGAAGAAGAAGAAGAAGAAGAACATCTCACAATGTTTCTATTGAAGAAGAAGAAGAAGAAGAAGAAGAAGAAGAAGATCAGTAACATCATTTGTTTGAAGAAGAAAAAGAAGAAGAAGAAGAAGATCACAGCATTTCTATTGAAGAAGAAAAAGAAGAAGAAGAAGAAGAAGAAGATCACAGCTTTTCTATTGATGACTGCGTCCATGACTAGTAGTAACATTACGGTGTTTCTATTGACGATGGCATCCATGACCATGTTTTGCATAATTGAACATGGGAATCCAAGTTGGACTTGAGCTCTCCCCGATAAGGCAGATACTTCGGATCCTGCTTGGACTATATAGGAAGCTGCTACTACATGGGCATGATACTCGTCAAATAATTAACAGAATATGCACGAAAGATCCTAGGAAGCATTGAGATCATTGTACGAATTTTTCTATTAGACAAGCATAGGGTTTCGATTAAATAGGTACATTAAACCAATTTAATTTTCTATTACGAGACATAAAAGTTGGATTATAACCTTATAAGATGAAAACCCGGAAATTCGACCATATACTCTAAGTTAGTCTGCTATACATGAAAGTGCTGCATCAAGTTACCGTTATATTTGTTCCAAAAAAAAAAAAAAAAAGTTACCGTTATGAGGCATACTATACATGATAAATGCATACATCTAATGCAAGATTTATCGACAGGCTCGTCTGGAGATTACATTTTCACTAACATAAATATGGTTGAACATAAGCTTTTGCACTCGGTCGGGTGAAGTGTATTTACCATGATTTATGGACCCTTTTTTTTTGGGGGACGGGACATTCGACGTCGGGTAGCATTGGCAAGAAGGGTCAATCCACAAGCATGACATATATCACAATACCGTTATTGGAGCACAATATATCATGCACCGAACAGTGTCGTTGTATCAACTTTCATGGGCCGGATGGGGTAGAGTTTGTTAATTTTTTGATGAAATGAACTTTTTTTTAAGGCAATAACTTAGGAAAAGATTACCCAATTCTTAGGATCATCTAAATTTTAATTTTTCGAAAACCCATGTCAATTATTGATGAGAACTTGTCAACCCTGGAGAAAGGCGGAACCCTAATTCAGAGAGAATGGAGAACATGAATCTTTTTAGAATATAAGTGGTGGAAGTAAAGTACATATAAGTTCGATTAGATTTACGGTATGGTGGGCACATTTTTTTTTCCTTTTATAGGCCGTGTTGTCTTCTGGCCAATCTTTTGATTAGTAAGTTACAAATAGGAACATCACCCCATTTATATTTAGTTAAGTATGTTATGTGAGTGATATCCATAATTTATAATCCATCAATGAAATGTATGGTTGAAGGAAATTTTCTCTGACCAGAAATAGGAGAAAATTTAACTTCGTTTCTTATTACTTTTTACCTATGGAAATAATTTACTGCAGGCAAAAAAAAAAAATTATACTTGCTATTCTTTTGCTAGTACACATACACTAGTATCTGAGGGATGCATGGCCCGGGCTATATTTTCCTATATCCCTAATTTGAGAAAATTTCCTCCAAAGTTATCCTTAGTAAATTTGCATATTACAAGTTATAAACATTAGCACATGTTACCACCCGTGGTGGTGGCGTAGGTGGTTGGGCAAGGGTACTTTTCATGAGAGGTCCCGAGTTCGATCCACGGCGTCGTCATTGCTTAAGTGCTAGCCATGTCTTAAGTGGGTTGTCGGGGGTGGTGGGTCCTCCCGCTTACGCAGCCCCCCAGGTTTACTCCTCCGGCTGCCGGCCGTGCGGGGGGTTCTTGGGTCACAAAAAAAAAAAAAAAACATTAGCACATGTTAACCAAAATTAATGGTGGACAATGTCCATGTTTGTAACCCATCAATTAGAAATATGGTGAGAAGGATGTATCATATGATAAAAAGTATTTATTCATCCTTGCATCGAAATATAGAAATTACTCTTATTCGTGAAAATATTCATATTATTTAATAAATGCCTTAAGATACCAACACTTACATATTTCTAAGGGCTATATTTTCCTCAAATGGTTGTCTTCCTAATTGTGAATTCGAAAATGAATGTCACCCATATTTATATTTAGTTAAGTTTGCATGTGTGATATATATACATGTATATATATATATACATATATATATATACATATATATACATGTATATGTACATGTATATGTACATGTATATGTGTACATGTATATGTACATGTATATGTGTACATGTATATATATGTATATATGTATATATATATATATCATGAGACTTACTAATTAGAGCTTTGAGTGGGCTGCCTCAAACTCTCTTGAATTAAGGATGAATGATAATATAGCCCTATTATTATTTCTTTTTAAGATTCTAAGTAATCGATCATAAAAGTCAATCTCGAATGGTAATCGACTCCTACGTAAATCTTGCTACATAAATAGTCTAGAATTACGGTTTTTGTGCGGTCTGACATGAGCGCCCAGAAGACCGGGAGGAGTAATTCCCAATCCCGTTAACTCGGGGAACTTTGAATTGATCATTGGCTGGGTTGGTTCGGCCCATCATGGGCGGCCCAACTCAGTTCAAAAGGCCAAGCAAATTTAGTTTGTTAATGAATAAAGTGTTCAACTATATAGTAGGGATCTTTAATCGGCTAATATTAATTTAGTTCAACATTTGAATCATATATTGCAGGGCTTACTAGTAAATACCTTCTCAATTTGCGTGAAAGAACTTGGATCGAATTATCTTGTTAAGCTTTTCCCCAAGTTTTCTTTCAAACGTTTTGATATTATCGAAAATTTCAGGTAATGTAGATATATGACTAGTTACCAATTACAGATAAAATGTAGCCGAATCATTGCCATCTGCACGCCATTTTTGAATTACTACCCTCATCGTCAAGCATTTGAGTATTAAGGAACTGATTAACCTAAGTATCACATTTATGACCCAAAAAAAAAAAAAAAAAAAAACTAAGCATCACATATTACAAATATATCCCAATTTCATTCTCACATTTTGCAAGAGAGAAGATTTTTAGTACTTTCATATTGTCAAATACTAAAATGAAATTGTTCACTACATTGGAATAATTCGGGAGCATTAATTTATGATTCAACTAATGAAACAACACAATCACCCCGTTAATCGATGTAGTTAGTTTGGGATGTGAAGAGATTTCTAACTCAGGAACTGTATATCATATGTTCTTTTTTGTTCAAAGTATATCGTCTATTCCAATCATACCAATTTTATACAAACCATTTTGGGTCAAGGCCAAACGAGCCAACGGACCCAACTTAATTGATCCACGATCTTACACTTTGTTCTATGGGCCCTAAGTAGACGGCCATATGCATCCTTACCCTTGTGTTATAAAAAATATATATATTGCATATGTGGGCAATCTGCCTTCCTAAAGAACTCTTAATTGACACATTTTGTGGATTTGATTACTCAACTAAGAAGAAGTAATCTGTTACCAAGTAATGTAGCAATCATACAATCTTCCATGAGATTACAAGTTTGATTTATGTCAAAAACGAACTTATTATAAGCACGTAGTTAGGCCCATCAACCTATAACCTTCGAGTTTCTAAGTGGATGAAATATTTACAATTCAAACCTTTGAGCCTTCTATATACAAAGGATGTGTAAACTTTGAAAAAAATGCCTAAATGGATTAACCACAAATACCCACAGCAGTATTTGCTTAGGAAGATTATGTAAAACGTTATTAACTTATTGCACGGCTGCTATAGGCGGTAAATTACGTCATAGACACATATTAAAACTCATACTTCTTAAGTCAGGTGAAAAAATTGGTTGCCTTAAATTTAAAATACTGGCTAAGATAGGTTTAATAAAGCAAAGCCCAATTAAAGATAGCTTCTAATGAGTAAATGATGAGCGATTTCATGATCAGTCCAAGTTTCACCTGAAACCTAAAAACTATCCTATTGGAATTGGTTCCCCAATTTTTGGAATCTGAAACCTACTTGGAACCCTATAACTTTGGATCTACCTTGTCAATCAGTTTTAGGGTCTACATGGAACGAGCCAAATTTTTTTCTTTTGGTTTCATTTTTATCTAAGCAAAGTGCAAGTGAACACAATAACAAAAATCCCTATTTGTCAATAGCAACAATCCATAAAAGATGAACATGTAAAATAAAATAAACAATAAAAAAATAAAAAATACATAACATAGAAATGGAACAAACCAGTACCGATGAGGACCGAACTCTTTGGTGGCATGCTCACAATTATTGGACAAGAGCGACGGTTCATGATAAAATAGTCATCCTACCGACTGAATGGTCAAGCTTCCCTTTCCCTGAGCTAGATGATGAAGACATTGTCATGCTTGTTGTGGACTAGAAACTTATATTTGTTAAAAAAAAATATATTAACTATATAGTCCCCGTACTATTCTCTAACATATGGGGATCTTCACTAACTAAGAAAAGGTAGTAGGGATCTTCACTACCGACTGAAGGGTCAAGCTTCCTTTCCCTGAATTAATGGGTACTGATTTGCTATTGATATGTGGTAGAACCAGAAGATGAGAGGTCAAAGAGAGTTAGAGAGGCAATGCTCATTATTTTTCAAGAGAAAAAAAGAATTTAGGATTAATTCATATTTGGTTCATCGATTCCCAATTCTAGGTCTGGTTCTTAAATTCTTGATTTCTAGTTCGATTCTTAATCAAGAAAAGAACCACACAATAATGGTTCCACTTTTTTTGCAATTAGGAACTAAACCAATTCCTATGGCCAGTTCAACCCCACTAATGAGTTTTCAAAGAAGCCAACTTCAACCATTTGTTTAAGGAGTAATATCCTCTTGTGCCTGTGCCTCGGTTCCTTGTGGCCATGCATGGGTACCTGACTCTTGCGCCCAGGTCACTAGCACCCAATATCGGTCCATCGAAAATGGGCTTTATTTCTCGATGGCTAGGTTTGATCTACAAAGGCTAGTCCCAGGTCATTCGAGATCTAACTCGAAATCCTTATGCATGTGCCCATGTCCACATAAGCTTGACTCAAGACCTTAGTACCCATGTTTGGTCTTCGGTGGCCATGCCCAGGTACCTAGATCTTGCCCTCAAGTCACTAGTACTAGGCCCGAGTCCATTGAGGTAGACTTAGCTACATTGAGATTGGGCTCGATTCCTTTGCGATCAAGCCCAAGTCTACAAAGGTAGGCCCTAGGTCCCTTAGGTCAAGGTTGAGACCTCGATGTCCATGCTCGAGTTCATAGAGGCTAAACCTAAGTCTCTCAAATTGGGCCTAATTCTTCAATAGCACGGCCTAGGTCCATAAAAGCTAGACCTAGGTCCTACAAGGTTGACCCCAAGACCTAAGCCATGGCCAAGATTGCATGCCCATGCCCGTGGTTGGGACCCCTGTGCCTAGGTCCTTAGTGACCCCCCCCCCCCCAACTCTCATGCCCAAGTCACTAATGCTTAGCCCGTTTATTCTAGTTGGGCTCATTCCTTGATAGCCAAGCCCAAATCCAAAGTGGTTAGGTCCAAGTCGTTCAAGACCAGGTTCAAGTCATTTGAGGCTCAACTTAGGACCTCAATGCCTATGCACGGGTTCTCCACAACCATTCTTAGGTACCCAGCTCCGACACCCAAGTCATTAGCACTTGACCCAAGTCCATTGAGGCAAAGCTCAATTCCTCAAGGGCTGGGTCCAATGAGGCTAGGTCAGGTCACCAGCATTCATGTCCAAGTACCTGGCTCTACGCCAAAGTCACTAGCACTTGGTCAAGACCATTGTGGTAGGGCTTGATTCCTTGATGTCCAAGCCAAGTCCACCAAGGTAAGGCCTAGGTCCTTTGAGGTTAAGCTCAAGACTCTAATGCCCTTGCCTAAGTCCACTAAGTTTGGGTCCCTCGAGGCCAAGCCCTAGTACTTGGCTTCCTTGCCCAAATCATTGACAAACGGCCTAAGTTTATTGAGGTTGGGCCTAATTCTCTATCAATTGAGCCTAGATCCACAAAATTTGGGCCAAGTCCTTCAAAAATGAGCCTAAGACCTCGGTGTTCATGCTCGAGTCCACACACAATCCGAGCACCTGCCTCCCTCGTCAACTTGACAAGCCAGGTCATGTAGTCACCCATTTTTCAAAGGTTACAATTTAAAGAGAAAAAAAATACTGTGAATTAGAGCCCAAGTTGTATAAAGGTCAATTTGAGTATGCGTTGCTAAAAATTGCATTGCATAAAAATTATTCAATATGGGTTAAATGGATCAATTTAAGTTGGACCATTTTTTACTCAATCCAACCCACCCATGCCAAGACGAAGGTTGCCAATTCAGTATTTAACTTTCCAATTTAGTTAGTATAGTCCTAAACCTTCTCATTATCTTTTTATGTAGTTAATTCAACCAATTTACGCTGAAAATTGTTAATATGACGGTCCAATAAGTATTGCTCATTTTACATGGTACGGCTAGAAATTTAACATGTTCGACTTCACTCAAAATGATGTCATTCAGAGAAATTTTGTAATTTTTCTTTTATATATATATTTTCCATCACTGCTCATCTTCTTGAAAAGAACTAGTGAGGGTTGCTAAATATGTCAACATTGGCTAGCAACCCTTGATCAAATCTGGGTAAAGGCATGCGGGCGAGGGCAACAAGGGTTGTGAACAACGATCATAGGCAGGGATGGCGAGGGCTATTAGCGAGGAGCACAAGTGAGGACTTGTGGATCAGGTTTGTGATCGTTGCTCATAACCTAGGGCTTGTGGGATTATCACTCTCCTATGACCAATTTTGGAATACTTGCTCGCCTGTGGCTAGTAAGGATCGCAAGCCATCGCCAAGGCTCCAGCAAGGGGAAGAATAGGATAAAGAAGAAAAAAAGAAAGAAAAAAGAAACTCAAAACTATGTCATTTCATTTAAGATCGTCTATGTCGGATGCCACATATGCCAAGTAGAACGGCCATCGTTGACTTAGACCATTACGTCAACATTTCGGACCATAATTGGCCGGATGGGTTACATTGGAAATTGTTGAAAGATTTAGAACTATGTTGATAATATTGAAAAGTTTAGAACTAATTTATATATAATATGATAGATTTAGGATTTTTCAAATAATTATCGCTTTTATCAATAAGGGGATACAAAACCAAAATGTAATAAAAGAAATCGAAATGGTGTCACTTATCAAATCAAAAATCCCCATTCATCTGGCACATTCATTAGAACTGATAACACTTGATTAGACGACTTACATGATATATTTGTCATACGTAAGTCATTTTCTGGAAAAAAAAAAAAAGAATACACCAAACAAAACACTAGGATTAGTGAATCACGTGTGAAAGACATAAAGGAGCCTCCTTTGCTAAAGATATATATACCCTCATCCTGTCTCCGGGGAATCTCCCCCGACACAACAACCGTGTATATTTCTACTTTTGTGGATATCATGGCTCTGCGTGGATAATGACCAGATCATCATCCTCGAGATTTGGTTCTTCCAAAGCATTATATTCACCCCTCGAGAAGATCTCAGTTCCACCGTGGAGTCACAATGTCGTGCTTCGCGCCTCATGAAACACAGCTTTGTCTTGAAGAAAAGCATCAGATGGGGCCGATCAAATGCTCCAGCAACAAGCAGTGGCTTTGATCACCCTTTTGCAGAGAAACCCATACCAGATGATACCTGAAAATAGAAAAGAGAAAGAACCGAAAAAGTAATCTGAAGTAGATCTTTGGTTATCGCACGCAAGCATAGCTCATGGAGAAAGGAGATGAGCGAATAAAGCGCATGGGAATGCGTTGATTTGCATAACCAAGAAACCCTAATTTCCCTCTTTGATGCCAGGAACCCACCTCGGATTGGAAAATCCAGGTTCATGTACAATGTATAATGTGGGAATACCAATAAAGTTGACTTTTGTATTATCTTGAGCCAAGCGAGTCGTGCTAAAAAATCTATGGATTCCAACTTAGTTTCTTTACTTGCTATCCAAGGATTCCGATACGATTCGGACGAGCTTAGCTTTCCTACTTCCCTTCAATGCGCGAGTATAATCTTTTAATTTGGACAAGTAAATTTTAATGGTGTTAGGCATAAAAGTAGGTTTGAATTCTCTCTATTTGGGAATATAATTTACATCTCGAATTTATCCCTCTCAAAGAGAGAATAGATAGATTGATTTGATTTGAATGACTAATATTTGTTCTCTTTTTTTTTTCCTATTTCTTCCTTTATTTTTTTTTTTTCCTCTCCATCCTGATGTTTGTGCACACTTGCCACCTCCACCTCCACCACCACCCGTCACCTCTCTACTAGAACCACCCCTCCCTCTATCCCTCTCCTCACGAGCAAAGGTCACTATCTCTAGTCTGAGGTCGCCGGCCTTATGTATCCTCCAATTTAGGATCCCCTAAAGCAATTCACCTCCTTAACCTTGATTGGGTGGCCGAGAAAGTGAGAGGATATGGCTGTATCTAGGTCTTTCGATGAATTGTTGGCATGTCAATTTTTGAGGAAAAAAATGCAAATGTACACCTAATCTAGAAGATCTCTACCACAAATAATAAGAAAACAATATTAATCATGCTCAAATGACGAAAGTGTTGATCTTCTTCTTCCGAGATTAGGGCTTGAAGTACCGTTTGTGTGCATTCTCTTAAGCCAGCCATAAAAGCACGAACATCTGTGTCCTCAACAAATTGTTAAGGTATAAGCCAGGTGGAGGGATCACATAACTCATGAGATGATAGTCATTTTCTAAATGTAGCCGGAAACTCCAACACCAACAGAGGGAAGATGAAAAAAAACATAGGTTTTTTATTTCTTTTTTCATTTGAAACTACCTCCTGATGCTACGGTCAAGTTCCAATTTCTCCCGCGTTGCATCGTCTTTCAGCAGCTTTCAATTTATGAGAACCTTTATTGCAAATACTCCTAACTAAATCTTTGGCACTTCATATAAGCCAATGCGTGGTGGCTCTTTAAATATCTGATGGACGGAAGAAAAGAGAGACTATTTAAACCACGTGTCATGGATGGTCTGACTTTCCAGGCTGCATGTCCGTGGCAGAACCTGGCCTTTTAAAATTACATGATGCGTCTTTTCAAGGAAAAAGCATATTATATATCTTTTCTTATCTCTAGACAGAGGAGAAAAGTGGATGCAACTCGCGTCACTCCCCTGATTCGATTAGGTGGCTCGAATGCTAAGTAAGAATAAGGAAAAAAGAAAGGACAAAAGAAGAAAAAGAAACAGAAACAGAGAAGGGACGATGAAGTGGGTATTTCCTTCGGTGATTACATGGATCCGTGTAAGATTCAGACATTATCATTATCAGTAAAACAATCTTATCTTCTGTCTATGTCTATCTTTTTATGGTCAGTTGAATAAATGATTCGCTAAGCTACTTTAGTCAAGTGCAAAACAAGCCTATACAGCAGAAGGCATTGCAGCCCATTGAGCTCGAGTTGAAAAAGATGATGCATGCTTCTCCAGAACCCTGAAAAGAAAAGATCATCTAAGAGCATAATTAAAAAAAGTTTCAATTATATATCGGTATGTTGATGCATTGCATGTGATACGAGTATTATTAGTCTAGCGTTGATGGTCCATGCCAGTTGCACAGCAAGACCATGCAATCCACCATAATCGTGAGACAAAATAGAAATAATCGAGAAATAGAGAGATGGGCACAGAGTAAGTTATGTCTCTCAATCCCAAGTTTTGATCACACCCAAGTAATCCCTCCGATTACACCGAATCAATTTTCTCCCATTGTTTCACACTATGGCTCACAGTATTTTCTTCACAAAGCTCAAAGAGAGGACCCGAGTTATACCCTCAAAAGGCTCTCATGTGTAATACTAATAGAATGTCGCAAATAGGAACTTAAATCTTGTATTTCCAAGACCCAGGCGCCCACTCCATGCCTCATATGGCTGCGCACCCAGGCTCCGCCAACTATGGGCGGCCGTAATATGACCATAACTAGCCTATGGTCGCCCATACTCTAGGATGACCCATTATGCATAACTTTTTTGATACTCTGCCCATAGTTTCTTGTGTTGCCCCAGCATTTCCTAGTTATCCAGATTGATTTCCACAATTACATGGGAAAATTATCCAATCAATCCTAAACATATTAGATGGATATTAATTCAGTCCTGTACTTTTCAATTTGTCAATTTAATTATCAATTTTTACATGAAATTCCAATATAGTCCTTTTGGTTAACTTTCACTGAAAATTGCTAATATAGTGATCCATTCATCGCTGGCCATTCAATGTGGCAAACCACCACATTAGCTATTTTCGGTGAAAATTGATCGAAATGACTACACTAGAATTTCATGCAAAGATTTGGGACTAAATTAACAAAATTGAAAGTTTAAGTCCAAATTGGCATACTTATAACGTGCTTAGAACTATATGAAAAATTTTCCCCAATTATGTTTTAGATTGATGACTGTATGCTTTGGCAGACACAAAAACTTAGATTAGGGCCGACGAGACAAGAAGTTCTACAAAATGTTAGCTCAAGGGGGCGAAATAATTGATATTTTTAGGAAATTTCTTTTACTACATCCTAGAATTACTAAATACTAGGTATAGTGCACATCTAACAATCAGGTCGATGCTGTCTGCCCTAAACATGATCTCGATGGTTTAGTCCAAATTGTCTAAAAGCAGAGCGATATTTTCCTATTATCTCACCGGAAATTTCAGTTATGATTGGCCTAGACAGTACCGACCAATCGTTCTGTCCAAAGGCCAATTGCTATTACCGGCGAAGAATAACACGATTACAATATGCAGACGTTGAATGCATATTTTTCTTTTCCTTTTCATGCGGCGAATATATCAGCACTGAGGCTAAGAAGCATATTATCTTGCCAAATATAACAAACTGCGAGATGTGCAGAGGCAACGATAACGTTGTGGGGCCTTCGTAGGAATATATTTTTCTTCTCGTACGGATGTTTCTGTTGACCTATGATTTTTCTTATTTTTCAGTAAATTAGATGATAATTGAGACTTTACCATTCCATTAAAGTCAATACTTCCTTAAAGTCTCATATTTTGTCTCACTTTCCTTCATCTTTCGGTTTATATTATATGTAGAAATCTGTGCAAAACCCAGTAAGATGAAGCAAAGCATCTTTGACTTCAGCATATCTTCTGAATAAGGGATGACTACTTCGATTTGTGACATTAGTTTGGTTTATTAGATTTTTTAGGTTGAAAATCATATTCTTGAAGGCTTCCTGAATGTATGTTTGACCCTTTTTCAAGAATTACATATACATACTTTGCGCACACTTTGTGCCTATATAAATGAAAATTACGAGAGTGAGTGTTAAGATTCGAATTCTTGAACAACGCAGAATCATCCAACGTATGCATTGGGTTTTTGTGGTCCACAAAATGTCTTGATGATGCTATGAGTACATAACACAATTTGAGGGGTACAATATTGTGGCTTGAATGTGAAAAGAGGTTAAAAGTACATGAGTAGACCTGTCAAATGAATGGATTGAGCTGAGTCGGGTCGGATATGATTCAATCTAAATTGACCCATTTTCATGTAACACAAATATAGTGACACATATCCGACTGGACCCATCCTCAACACATATTTGACCTAACCTATGTTGTCAAAACACATCCATAATTAACTGAACCTAGGAAACTCATATTCAAAATGAGGTGAGAGCACAAAGGAAACAAATGCGAGATTGAGTGAGAGCGAGAGAGAGTGAAGAGAAAATCATAGATGTGGGTCAAGTCTAAGTAAGTTGTTGACCCATTTAACACTCGTATTGTTTTAAGTTTTACCATTATAAACTCATTTGTGACATATTTACCAATTATAACCAACCCATATAACAACTCAACCCATCAAATACGAGTTAAGAAATGAGTTTATGATGTATTTTGACAAGTCTAATGTTGAGGTTTCAAGAAAATAACATTACCTCAAGAGACTAAAGTATGCATTAGATTCTATAATTGATACCTAATTCATATAAAAGTTAAGTTGTTAGAGAATAGCGCAGGTTGTATATCATATAACACAACAATTTGTATTGATGAAGGCAAATTAGCATTTTCCTTTTTCTTTCACATGGAACTTGCCAGCATGTATAAGTGAACAGAGCATGAATATTGAGGCACAGGCAACTCAAGAAATTAACAATAACAGGTCTACTATCACAATTGCAAATATGATTCATAAGTACTAAGAAGGTTATAGCGCAAAAGTAGGATTATAACATACATATTTATGTTGTCAAACCTAGCGTAATTGAAGGTAGAAGCAATCGATGATCAAGAAAAAGAGACCAAATAGCATGAAAATTTATGTGATTCGATCGATGTAGCTTAATGCACAGGAGAGCAACCATAAAAAAATCCACTAGAATCATTAGACTACAATAGGCAATCACTATCTTTTAAGGATGGCTTGATGTGGACAATAATTCTGATTTCTTTATTTATGGAGATCATTGACGAAGAGTCTAAGTTCAAGTCTATCAATTACATATTTACTTAAATCAATCTTTTTAAATTAGTAAGTTATTGGCCAACTAAAACATGTGTTCATGTTCTCCCTTAATCTAGGTGTCGTTCTGCACGAACATTATCCCAAGTCGAATATTAACCTTGGCCCCATCAAGTTTGACATATTTTAACATGGATTGATACTGGGAGTGATCACTAATCAACCATCAGCTCCTATACCACTTGTTGGATTGATGTAGCATAAATTGGTACTTTGACCTAAGCACATCATCGA
Source organism: Eucalyptus sideroxylon (assembly GCA_014182405.2). Lineage (NCBI taxonomy): Eukaryota > Viridiplantae > Streptophyta > Magnoliopsida > Myrtales > Myrtaceae > Eucalyptus > Eucalyptus sideroxylon. The sequence goes on along the minus strand of CM024555.2, from coordinate 31,438,029 downwards.
TAGGGAGTCTAAGTTTGCACTTATCAACATATTCAACTCACCTTCATTCAAAAATTTAAATTAATGAGTTAAAAGCCAATTAGGATATATTAAGTACTCCATTTTTTACCACATTTCCGACATGTGACTTATTTTGCCTAACAACCTCACACGTGCACCTCAAGAAGGATCATATTGTTTTTTTTTGGTAAAGAAAAGTAGGATCATATTTTTTTTTCTCCACCTAAAGATGGAGAAAACTTTCTCCGACTAATATTTTGATTGGTGAGTTACCAAAAATGGGCATTTCTCATTTTCATATTTAATTAAGTTTGCATGTATGATATTCATATTTGTAATCTATCAATTAGAGATCCAGATTACAAACTAAGGAAACTTAAACCATCACTTAATTTGAGTTTATTGCTGTAACTAAAAAAGTAGGGGATTTGGAATACTACAAATCCAGCCTAGATTAACATTCTAGAGAGATGTCCGATTGACTAGGATACTTCTTCGTCATCCACTCATCGTGACAATACGTCCTCAATTCAGGCCACGTAAAACGCTGCATGCATGGGTATATATTCCCTTTCTTTTGAGTTCCAGATGGCAACCCAGTTTCCTTCACATGGCCTAAAAATGTAGGTTCTTTACACAGTTCATCAGGCTAAAGGAGATTGCAACTTGCGACGGAAAGGTCGCCGTCACATAATCATCAGGCTGATATAGGAATAAATCTGACGTACGGGTCGAGACCAAATATATTGTTCGCCCCGTATAAATAAACCCTTTTTATCTCCACTATTATTCTTGCAAAAAAGCCATATTTTAAATTGGAAAAGATAAGAGGCGGCCCAAGAAAGTGAATCCACTGCACAACTGATGAGTTTCTATAAAAAGGACCTCAGAGCCAAGCCAGTTTCTCACAAGCTGACCTCAAAGCAAGAGCTGAAAAGCACGCGAGCTCACAAACAGAGACTATTATCTCGAGGCTCCGAATACGTCGTCTTCATCAGGCAGCATGGACACGACGCTGGCAGGGCTTGTGCGCGATAAGCCGGTGGTGATATTCAGCAGGAGCTCGTGCTGCATGAGCCACACCGTGAAGTCGCTGATACTGAGCTACGGTGCGAACCCAAAGGTGTACGAGCTTGACCAGATGCCGAACAGAAACCAGATCGAGCGCGCGCTGGTCCAGCTCGGGCGGCGCGAGGTCGTCCCGACCGTGTTCATCGGCCAGAAGTACATCGGGGGCGCGAACGAGGTCATGAGCCACCAGGTGCGGGGGACTCTGGTCCCTCTTCTCCGAGAGGCCAGAGCTATTTGGGTATAGAGACTAACGTACTTGCATCTTTCTTCAGTTTTTCCCTTCGAACAACGATAATACGTCTAACATACACGAGTCAGATTGTATTACGAATATGAGAAAGCGGACTTTTTGGTAGCTGCGTTCTCTAACCCTAATGGCTGCACGCAATGGAAGATGACAACCTTCTTCTCTGGTCTTTTTTCCCCTTGCTTTTTGAGGTCTTTTTATGTATGGGAAGTCCCGGTATTGTTCTAAGTTAGGTTTTGAGGTGATGAGGAAGAACAGCGGTGGCAAACTTCAAATGTGTAAGCGCCCTATTTTCAAGTCAATGAAGTAAAGCTTCTGAGCATGAAATTGCACCGTATCGCTCTGTATACACTCTTTTGGCATCAAATGATATGTGAGTCCCAGAGAGAGAGAGAGAGAGAGAGAGGCTCTGTATACACTCTTTTGGCATCAAATGATATGTGAGTCCCAGAGAGAGAGAGAGAGAGAGAGAGAGAGAGAGAGAGAGAGAGAGAGAGAGAGAGAGAGAGAAGAGAGAGAGAGAGAGAGAGAGAGAGAGAGAGAGAGGGAGGGAGGAAGAGAGGGAGGGAGAGGAGGGAGATGCATGGAGCTCATGTCTGATCTAGGCTAGATCTGGCTGGTTGATGTGTATTAGAAAGCGCATGAACTGCATAGGTGAGCTGCATACAAGCAGAACATATAGCCGGAATTGGACGAAAAGCAAGTAACATTTTTATGATATAATCAAAAAGGATCATTGTTTGATGATTATTGGACCGCCTAATTACCAAAGATCCTATTATGGCTTTTACCAACAAAAAAAAAATCCTATTATGGTAAAAAAAAACAAAGAATTAGAGAATTCGGGAGCCCAACAAGTGTGCAATTTACTGCACAGTTCGAGTGTATTGGACTCGCATGTACCAGTGCAAACAAACATAACTCATATAGGTTAAACTCGCATAAGATATAGATATGTGGATGCAGTATGTCATGATTCGAGAGAATTACTCGAATGGAAAATTCCAAATAAATACCGAATGTATCATATACTGACCGGTGATTTGAGTTTCGAGAGACGTAAGACCCATCAAATCTAATGATTCGTATATCTTGGCTCGTACAAATGATCGGGCAATCTGAATTGATCCCCAATTCCACTAGCTTCTTAGCACGAAGGCATCGATGCAATATCGTCCTTTGAAGTTTTGGACTGTCCATGGCCCCATTTCTGTTGCTTAATCAAACGTTAAGCGGGGGCATGCAACTCTTTTGGCTGGAAGCAGGCATGTAATGCAGGCGATTCACTACCAAAGAAGAAAGATTTCGAATCGTCCTCTTGCAATCGATCGTGACGGAATCGCGGCCAATCAAGCTTAATTTAGAAATTATGTTCGTTTCAGTAGCAGTATTATTGGAATTCGATTAGCTAAAAAAAGGAAGTTAGGTTCACTGACGATGGGGCGGACGTGCTAAGTGCTACCTATCGTCGAAAAAGGTTCCATCATTAGCAGGCGAAAATGTCTTTTCCATTCAAGGAAAATCTCGCCCTTAAAAGTAAAGAAAATGAATTCGTCTTCCAAAACGAAGGAAAAGCTATTTGATTTATCTCCACTTCAATATGCTGTCGAGATCAAAATTAAAAAAAAAAAAAAAAAAGAGAGAGAAAGAAAAATGCCACCCAATTTCCCCTCTTCAGATCTGTGTAGCCCTCACTGGTTTCAAGGGTAATTAGTCAAAAATCTTTTGATGATCTATAAATATAGTTCTTTCAATCAATTTCGGTCGAAGATCGTTGACGTGGATGCCAATCACGTAAAAATGACTACATTGACAAATCATCAAAAATGTTTAATATCAAATTGGTTAAATTTTTTGGGCAAAAAATTAGCCAAACTGAAAAAATTGAAACTGACTTGATTTTCGTGCAATATATTTATAATAGGAAAAGTGTTAAAAATTTTAATGGTGTCAATTGAGTCTCATATTGCATTAATGTTAATTAAGTCATAAACATTTTAATGGTGTCAATTGAGTCTCAAACCAAATTAGTCCCAAACATTTTGAATTAGTGTCAATTTAACTATAAACGTTTTGATTTAGCGTCAATTTAGGGCGTGCATGGAAACGTTTCCGGCACACTTCTGTACGGAAAGTGTGCCCGGGAACAAAAAAGGAACAGAAACGCGTTTGGTTGCGTTTCTGTTCCTTTTTTGTTTTTTTGTTTCTGGAACGAAATAAGAACAGAAAAAAGAAACAACAATTTGTTGTTTCTTGCTCCAGAAACGTTTCTTCAAGAAACGTTTCTCCCTCTCTTCTTCTTCTCTTTTTCTTTTCTTCTTCTTTTTTTTCCTTCTTTTTTCTTTCACCGGTCGCCGGCCTCGGCCATGGCCGGCGACCGGCCCTCGACCGGGCGGGCGAGGCTCGGCCTCGCCGGATCCGGGCGAGGCCGAGCGTCGCCGACCCCATGGCGAGGCTCGGCGCGCGGCGCGGCGAGGCCGAGCCTCGCGGCGCCGAGCCTCGCCTTGGCTGGGCGAGCTCGGGCTCGCCCGGATCCGGCGAGGCCGAGCCTGCCGCCCAACCACTGGGCGAGCTCGAGCTCGCCTAGATCCGGCGAGCCCGAGCTCGCCGTGGCCAAGGCGAGGCTGCCGGCCCCATCGGTCGGTCGCCGGAGGCCGGTGACCGGCCGAAAAAAAAAAGAAAAATAAAAATAAAGGAAAAAAAAAAAAAAAAAAAATGTTTAAAAAATTAAAAGAAACAAAAAAATAATAAAATTTACCAAACGTGTTTCTGTTCATTTTTTATTCCCGGACCAAACGTTACCAAACGTGTTCTTTTATTCAAAACTGTTCCCCAGGAACAGAAACACTTTTTTTTGTTTCTGTTCCGAGAAACAAAAAAGAACAGAAACAAATCCATGCGCACCCTTAGTCATTTCGAATAATTTTGGCTGGATATTACTGACGTAGACACCGATCCACTTACATGGCATTGCTGGCCTTGACGGAGACAATTTTTTATGATACTTTAATTTTTTTAATTTTTTTCTAATTTTTTCTTCCTTTCTTCTTCTTCTTTTGCTTCTTCTCCTTTCTTCTCCTTCTCCTTCTCCTTCTTCCTCTTCTTTCTTCTACTCCTTATGCTTCTTCTCCTTCTCCTTCTTCTTCTTTCTCTTTCTTCTACTTCCACTTCTTCTTCTCCTTTCTCCTCCTTCTTCTACTTCTACTTATTTCTCATTCTTTCTCCTTCTTCTTTTGTTTCTCCTTCTCATTCTCCTTGTCCTGCTTCTTCTTCCTCTCCTCCTCACCCAAGCGAGGGTCTACCTCCCCCGAACAGATCCAATGAGGTTGCTGGGTAGCCTCGTTGGATTTGGCCAAGCAACCGTCACGCACCGAATCTCGAGCACGCCAACATCTCACCATGGTCATGCAAATGTGACATTCTCAGGTAGTGTCACTGACCCCATTCATTTTTTATTTTTTTTTATGCGCAAGCAGAACGTATTATAAAACCCCTGACAATGAAATACGTGATAGAAAAGTAGGAAGCAAAACCACAACATAACATTTTCATGATTTAACAGAATTACTAATAGAGGTCTAGGGCCAAAAGTCTACAAAAGACCAGCTCTCAAAAAGGAACTGTCCTATGACCTACAAGTCAGACACATTCTCTAATCCTTATGACTTCACATCTGCAAATCCTCAAGGCCAACCAAAGCTATCTAGCCGCTTCGTCCACCAAAGACTAGAAATTGTAATCCCCAAACCAGGATGAGACAATATCTCAGCAAGTTCAACCCCCTAAACCCCTATTAGAAAGAAAATATGCCAAAAGGTGGCCTAGCCACATCACACAGAGAACTTACCTCGCATCGGTTCCTTCCTGTAGGTTAGCACAATTCATATAATTCAACCACGTGCAATTATGATAACCAAACAATTGTGACACAATCACATTATCAGAACAATTCAACCACTTGGATCGTCTTAGCGATCAATTGACTCGACCGATTACATGTCATTCTAGCAAATCAATCACTGCCTTCAATCACGACCCTATAGAAAGGTTTAACAACCGGTGGCAATCACAACCCCACTCGGCACACAATTTGAATTAGTGGCATCACAGCCCCACTCGGCACAATCTTTAAAACGTGGTAGATCCCGGCCCGATGGGCATGACCTCTATTAGGTGGTCAATCACGGCTCCACTGGGCGCAACCTTTAATAGGTGGCCAATCACGGCCCCATTGGACACGACCTCTAATAGGTGGTTAATCACGACCCCACTGAACGCAACCTTTATCAGGTGGCAAATCATGGCCCCACTGAGCACGACCTCTAATAGGTGGTTAATCACGGCTCCACTAGGCACGACCTCTAATAGGTAGTAAAATATGGTCGTTCTTCCATCAAATTTTGACACTTGGGATTTTATAAAAAGAATCCCCATTTATCGCAATCACACTCAATTTGCCACAACCAATCATCAATTTTAAATTCTAAATGCACAGCAGCGATCGGCACGAAATTCTGAGCAACCGTGGTCAAAAATAAATTTTCCGTTTTTTAAATAATAATAATATTTTAATAATTTCGGAATATAATATAATATTATAAATTCCAGAATTTCGAAACAATTAAATAATTCAAAAATAAAACACTATTATGTCCCATCAAGGCTTAACATTAAATAACTTCTTTTAACCTTAAATAAACACACTTTAAGTTAATTAAGCACCTTAATATAATCTACACTTAAATAAATTAAACTAACCACCTAATAACACTTAACATAAATTAAGCACACTTAAAGCATCATTAACCCTCTAATCAAGGTTTATTGAGCTAAACTCACCGGATTAGCGAGCCGAGCAAACCAAAACGACGAGGATGAAGCAAAAATTGACTTTCCTCAAGGCGGGTTAAGCATCTAGGCTCGAGAAAGCGGCCAAAACGGGACAAAACCGGGCTGAGAAACCCACTTTTTCCAACTGCTGTTTGGGGCCGACGGAGGGTTGCAATGCGGTCGGACGGGCGTGGAATCGGCAGCAACGGGCAACGGCGACTTGGGCAGTCGAGATGGCGGCTCCGGCGAGGCTCCCTGCGACCCTAACGACGGCAACTGTGGCACCCTGAAACACCTTAGGTCGCCACAAGCACTTATTGCTACACCTAATGGACACTAATTACATCTCTTAGAAGAAGCGTCACAGTTCATAGACATTTTTTTTCTTCTTCTTTTTGAAAATGGTCGCAGCGCGATTCATTAGCGGAAGCATAATTTAATATCGCCATCTTTCCCTCCAACAATCATGATACAATTGTACACCACTAAACATCATAAGAAAAGATAAAACCACGACACTTTTATTTACATATTTCCTTGATGGGTTTCCTTGGGTTGGTACATCAAAAGAAAGGCCAAGACTTGTAGCTACACTCGACCCACTATGTCTATCGTGCAAGATCCCCCATCAACTAGTATCGGCTATCATCCCAAAAAGTTTCAGCTCCTACTTCTCACCCACGGGCCATCACACCCATCCTGATGCATCAGGCAGTGGCGGCAGCAATATCCCACGCATCACTTTATTCCAACGAACATGAATAAATATGAAATCCTGAATGACACGGCCCTCACCCAAGCCCACATCATACATCACTAAGGCGCGAACTTGAATAAATGTCAAACTAGGAATGGTGGGACAGTCAATCTCCACACACTTGACCTCTACATCCGAAGGAATGCCATAAAAGACGCCCCGCGTGACAGCAGGGAGCGGCATCCTGCTAATCTGAAATGTTGGTCCCCGAAGGGGTGAGTACAACCACTCAGCAAGTAAATGACCAATAAACCACTAAATGCATCATGCAATACAATAATCACAATCATAGTATCACATGTTGTTAAAGCATCCATGCACAATTTACCTTGATATCATGCACATGTCATCACACCTCATGTACATACATTATCATATAGTCATCATCATCATGTCATTCACTTACCATCATCATGTCATTCACTTACCATCATCACGTCACATGTACCATAATGCCATAAGTGCACATACATCCATGTACTCACCATCATCATGCATCCATACATTCATCATCACCATATCACATGTACCCTCATGCCATGAGTGCACATACATCCATGCACTCATCATCATCATGCATCTATGCACTCATCATCATCATATCACATGTACCATCATGCCATTGGTGCACATATATCCATGCACTTATCATTATCATGCATCCATGCACTCATCATCATCATATCACATGTACCATCATGCCATTGGTGCACATACATCCATGCACTCATCATCATTGTATCACATGTACCATCATGCCATGGGTGCACATACATCCATGCACTCACCATCATCATGTCACATGCACTCATCATTATCATGCATCCATGCACATATCATCATTATGCCATGCATATACCATCATGTATAATTCAATTTCAATTCCCCAATTTCATTATTTTATTTTGGGCCGCCACATTTCTCTTTCCCAGGACCAATGTTTGCATCCCACATTCATCACTCGCACCCCACCTAGCATCGCGAGAACCATCCGGCACAATACCTGCCGAGTATCTGACACAATACCTGCCAAGCATCTCGTACCCCAATTGGCATCACGAGGCATTCCCCGACTCAATACTAGCTAGGCTACTGGCTCCCCCACTCTCCGAGCATCTCGAAACTCCCGAAAACCCTCCGGGCATCCAGCACAAACCTCCGGGCATGTATCATGACACAACCGGGCAACCGGCCGTACCCTTCTAGCCAGGCATCCCGATACTCCCAAGGTATTGTTGACTCACACCTCTGACGGCCTTCTCACTTATCTTAAATCACATCTTCAATTATAGCTCAATTTTAACATGTCATGTAATGTGATGGAAATCAAGATCATTTTCATCCTTTAATTCATATATGCATTTTCAATCATCATCATGCATGCAGTAAGACACAATCATTCATAACAATACAATTCATGGAGTCCATACAATTTAGAATAGTCCATATATCATGCCTTTTTGAGTTTATTAAATTCCAGCTTATACAATTTTTGAAAATATTTAAATTAAATATCCATATGATTCTCAAAAATCATAAAATCAAGACATGTGATAGACAAGACAATAAGATAATAATTTCATGAAGAACACATGCCCAAACGAGTTTCACACAAGAAAATATAATTCACACAATTATAGCATGTAATTTCGGATAAAATCGGATTGCATAGTTTTTGAAATAATTCAATTAAAATACCCAAATGACCTTCGAAAATTATGAAATTTTATCAAGTTATAGTTAAGACCCTGAAGTAGATTTTTCATGAAGAAATTTAGGCCAGATTCGTTCTATATAATTTTCTACTGACGTCTGAAGCTCCTGATTCTAGCACTGAAACGTCCAGTATAGTGATCTCCGAAATATCAAGTTTTCACCTACTTATCTTTCTTCGTTTTCTCTGAAATTTTAATATGTTGTGCCTCAAGAGATCCCCTACAACTTTCATTAAGGGATCTAAGTGAAATTTCCAAATAATAGTCACCATATGGGTCCAAGAAGTCCTGGGTGTCCAGTACCATATTTCCAGATTTACCGTCTTCAAGAGAAGGTCGATTCACTATGCTACACTTGCTCAATTTTACCTAAAATTTGAGTATGTTAATATTTAGGATGTTATCTACAAACTTCATGAAGAAGTCAAAGGGAAATTCTCTGTAAAAAGCAACATGCAACCGACGAAACTACCAAAAGGTCAGCAAAGCAGTTCCAAATCTAGTGTCTTCTTAGGAGAAGGGTTTCACCTCTTAAAAATCAGCCTTTTTGTCTAAAAGTTTAGTATGCTGTACTTTGAGATGTTGTCTACAACTTTCATGAAGGAGTTGAAGTCAAAATCCAACTTGAAACATGCATGCAAGCCTCTACAAGTTTCTGAGTCAGGTGGTTTACACGAAATCAGCAAGCTTTTTCAAGAACAAGTCACATTAGCTTCGGTTCCTTACCTCTAAACACCCAAGATTCAACCACACATGCAAGAGTAGAAATTGATCCTAACTTGCCTCTAAGATCAAGCAGACGACGGCACACGAACGGCACACTGGCGACGGACGGCGTGCGGGCAAGCGGCTCCTTTTCTCTCTCAGCTTCCCCTTCTCTCGCAACTCACTCTCTCTCTCTCTCTCTCTCTCTCTCTCTCTCACTTGAACGGCAGCCCTCAACCGGCCACTCTCCCTCTCTTTTATTTCCCCTAAGCCACAATCATTAGCAATGATGATGTGCATCTCCACAAGCCAATGCATGATCTACACTTGGCAATTTGAGAGAGACACATGGCCTTCTTCATGCAAAGATGGGCCCCATTCTCGGTTGTGCTTTGGGCCAGCAAGTGGGCCGGTCGACAGCCCCTCCTTGGGCTCCAATGGGCCGGCCATTTAGCCTACCAAGAGTCCAAGCTATTGGGCCTAAGGCCCAAATCTAATTAAAATCAAATTTTACCTTTTATCCTTTCTTTTATAGATTTCAAGTTTTAAATTTCATATGACCAAAATCTTGTAACATTTTATCTATAGGAATTTAGTCTATGGGGTACATGGCCAAGAATAAATCATTCTCATTAATTTATCCTATAATACTAATTTAAAAACTCATGAACACAAGCATATATCACTTAGTCTTAAGAGGAGACTAATGGCTAAAGCATAAACCATAGGTAATTTCATTACCTAATTATGGGCTTTAATACACCTTATAGCTTGTCTTGAATTTTTGGGATGCCACAGCGACAGCAGTTGGACAGAGGGCTGGAGGCTTGGGGTCGCGCGGACGAAGGCTGGAGGCGACGAAGGCGGTGCGACGACGAGCGAGTGACGCACACGGACGACGGCAGCAACGATGGCACCGACAGTGACAAGCGAGCAGGTAAAGGGCGGCCGATCGGGCATGCGGCTGGCCTGGTCCGGTCGAAGCTCTCCCTCCCCTCTTTCCCTCTCTTCCCAAGCTTGAAGATGATGTTGATAGCCCACCTTTTCAAGAGCCAATCCCCACCATCCACTTGTCAATATCTCCTTCCATTTGGCCAAACCACCATGACATCACCTAATGTCATCTTCCACTAACTCAACCCTCCACAACATCTTCCAATTGGTGCAATTTTCATTTTCGCCGGGGCATGAAATCTTATACATTAATTTCTTCCATTCCATTCAATTCTCTTCCAATTGAGTCCAATTGAAGTCGATAAAATTAATCCAATGTCACCATGCTTCAATTCACATAATCACTTGACCATAGAACCCTTTTAGATCTCAAGAGTATAACCAAAAGCGGGCCTACCAATTTTCCAAACCAAATTAACCATACTTTGATTATTTTGCTAAAAAACTTGGCTTGCATGAAAAGTCTTACAAAGATAAGTCAATATTCCTAAAATGATTTGTGACACACCCAGACTTCAAATTTCTGAATTCGATCTCAATTCCACGGTTAATTTTACTTTGGTATGATACTAGCGCAGCCCAACCTACTGGGTAGCCCTTAAAAATTTTCATGCATTTGACTTATGGTTGATCATCTTAAGCCACAATGTACATTTTTAAAACATTGGCAACTTTCGGTTGTCGGGTTAATCTCAAGGTTTTGAATACGAACACAGGGTACCCAATCGACTGAAAAGTCGGTCCAGTGCCGATCGATAAGAATTGTGCGATATGGTGGAATCACCCACACCTGATCACATGTCTTTGTCAAGTCGACCTATCTCCGATCTCTAATCGATTTTTAATTGTGCCGTAATGACTCTTGTAGATTAGCTCGGTCGAAAGGTCACTTCCTAGTCAAATTCTCGAGTCCAATGTATTAGAAACTCTTAACAGCTTCACCCGATAGACTAGTTTTCACATGAGTGGCCGACTCAAGGAAAAGAACTCTATGCGTGCCAACGAAATGCCCATCTCAATTTATTGAAAATAGAATTGGAAAATCGGAATGTCACAACTCTTCCCCTCTTATAAAAATTTCATTCTTGAAATTTAAACATTTACCAATTCTTAAACCAAAAAGTGGGGGTGCAGTCATCTTATATAATCTTCTCTTTCTCAGGTTGCTCCTTCTGTACCAATGTTGCCAGATCAATTCTATTTTGCCCAAACCACTTCGGATCTAAAATACTAAACACTTGCCCACTTAAAATTCCAAAAGTCTTCAACACAAAATCTGCGAAGCTAAACTGGCGATTCTAAACAGTCTCTAAACTGTCTCTGATAACTGCTACTGAATCTTTGATTTCTGAACAAACTCTGGACCTGTGATTTTCTGATTTCTAATCTCATCTCAACCGACCGAAATCCTGTACACTCTACTCTGCACTGATAAAAAAGAAACTATATGACTGATCTACTGAAACTGGGAACCTCTAGGCAAGATTTTGGTATAACTCTGACACTGATCTTAGTAACTACAATCACTGACCATTGTACTGACCCTGACCTGTGATCTTTCTTTCCTTAACTTCATCTCATTAATCGAAATTCCGCACTCTATGATGTGCACTGTTTAAGAAAGAACCATCTGAAAGCTCTACCAACTTAGAACATCTTATCTAGATTTGAAATATAATTCATCCCCGACACTCCATACAGATGATTTATATGATACACACACACTTTGGTATACCTATTCTAATCGAGATCTTTTCGTGCTGCATTAAGGTGAGTTGACTCTGTTCATCTATCGACCACAATCCCATAAGAAATCAATACTCTTCCTGACTCCTTGATAACCTGTCATAACATTCCATCATGCTATACTTCCATTCCCACATAGGACTCTCTCAAGTGCTTGAAAAAGCTTTCTTGGCTTACGTTACCAAATTCTCACTTACTGATACATCCAACACTTACAACTTGTTAGGTGATATCTATCTTCATGCCGATTTACCAATCCTGATGAAGTAGATTATGACTCATCTTCGTACTGTCTGGACAATGCTGAAGTTGCTATGATGAGCTTCCCATAAGATCTTTTCTTTAATCTCTGTATCGTTAATTACACACAATCATCCTCAGAACCTTAGTATTCTGTCTTCATAAATTTGAAGATCAACCTCTCTCTCATCTGCATTCTCTTATAGAGTCTTTTGAATTTTTGAATCTGTCCATAGAAGCATTTGGATTCTGATCTGTACTCTCAGCTCAATTCTGAGGATAGTCATAAAATTCAAAAGGTGACCTACTGTAGATTTGAAAACCGAATTTCAAACTTCTTCAAATAAGATCCAACCCTTGAGTACCAACTGTGCAAGTAAGGACTCTCGACTCAGTGCATCTGTAACTTTGCTCACCTTTCCGGAGTGATACGAAATATCATAGTCATAATCCTTAAGGAGTTCCATCCAATGATACTATCTCATTTTCAACTCCTTATGAGAGAGTACGTACTTGAGACTTTGATGGTCAATGAAAATATGAAATCTTTCTCTATACCGATAGTGCCTCTAAATTTCCAAAATGAACATAACTACTGCAAGTTCTACAACATGCGTTGGGTAATTCAATTCACAAGATCTCAACTGACAGGACGCGTATGCAATAACCTTATCATGCTGCATTAACACACAACCCATCCTTTAAACAATGCATCACTGTAGATCTCATAACTTGCAAGACCATATGAAATAGTCAACACAGGTGCGGTAGTCAGCTTCTACTTAAGCTCTTGAAAACTACACTTGCACTTACCTGTCCACATGAACTTCTCTTCCTTTCTTAGTAGTCTTGTCAACGGTGACACTAACGCTGAAAACCCTTCCATAAAACTTCTGTAATATCCTACTAATCCCCAGAAACTTCTCATCTCCGTCACTGTAGCCAACTGTTCACCGCTTTAATCTCGGATGAGGTCTATGGAGATTTCTTTGCCTGAAATCATGTGACCTAGGAATGCAATACGAGTCATCCAAAACTCGCATCTGCTAAGCTTATTGTAAAATCCAAGAGTACTCAAGGTCCGAAGTACCATCCATAAATATCTCTCGTCCTCCTCAACACTCTTTGAACACACTAGGATAACTTCAATGAACACAATCACAACTGATTCAAGTACCCTTAAACATTCTACTCATTAGACTCAAACAAACAACTAAGGTGTCCATCAAACCACACGGTATTACAATGAACTCATAACTGCTGTATCAAGTGCGAGATGCTAACTTCGGTATGTCTTTCTTCCTGATCCTCAACTAATGATACTCTAACCTCTAGTCGATTTTGAGGAATATCGATGTATAAACACAACGAACCGACTTTCTTCTTCACGAATAGAACAGGTGCTCCCCAAGGTGATGCACTAGAACGTATGAATCCCATATCCAACACTTCTTGCATCTGCATCTTCAGTTCTTTTAACTCGGGTAACACCATCTAGTAAGGAGCCTTAGGAACTGGCTCTGTTCCGAGTGCTAATTCAATCACAAACTCTATTTCTCTTTCTAACGATAAACCTGACAATTCTCCAGAAACTATTTCAGAAAACTATGTACCATGGTTATGTCCCCCATATTCGGCTCATCAACTGATGCATCCATTACAGCTACCATGTAGATTCGGTGACCAACAAATAGAACCAAGTCATTTTCAGCAACGAATAACAAGGATTGAAGTTCCTCTTCGACTTTTAGTAATTCAAAACTTCCGTACGCTAACTGAACAAACTGAATTATATCACTACCACAATTCAAAACAACAAAAAGCTCCTTGAGCCAAACCCTTTTTATAAATGACTTCCAAATCATACTTAAGCAAACCCCTTCAAGTACAATTATAGTCAGAGATTCATATTTATATTACTTTATTACCAATCCAAAAATCCTACAACCCTCATTGAAAATCCTACTGCACTACTCTGATAAAAACATCTTAGAAACATTCTTCCCTTGATCGATGCTTGGTCGACTCATTCATGCTCTTCTAGCCATCCTAGTGGTGTCAAATCTGTAGTAATAGTATCTACGCTCTCCCAGACTTATGCGGACAGTCCATAACCTGACAGCCATGCTGGCCATATTCAAATCATGCTATCATGCTCCCTTTTTACTCTTGACACTAGGCTGACTCATGTGTCACGGCCCGAAAGTTAGCATGTCCAAGAGGTTTCCATGGCACGGGCGTGACACGATGATGACCCTCGGCTTATGTTCCCGAGATGCAAAGTATTCTTCTAGGGACGGGCGATACCGTATTTGTACGCATACGATATAAATGCGAGTAGCTGGTAGTTGGCAATAAATGCCGATGGTTGGTAGATGGGGAGGTGCAATCTCCACTGTTAGATTTAAGGAAGATCTATGGCTAGGGTTGGCCTTGTACTTGTATATAAAGGGGTGTCATCCCTCATTGTATTCTCATTCACAAGCAATACAAAAACCAGAGCTTCTCTCTCTAAAGTTGTTTCTCTCTCTACATACGAGTCTTGTGAGTCAAGTGTGAAAGGTTGCTTAGGGGCAAAACCTTAAGGCCGCACGAGTAAGCCAAGCATTGATCGAGAGCTGTTCGATCGGCCCGTGACAAGTGGTATTAGAGCTGATTTGCGATCCAAGCGCAAGTGCAATAGCTGATCCACGATCTGATGAGGCATTGGTCCTGGGTGATGACTGCGTTGATCGTGGGCAGAACACCGAGAAGGGCGGTGCCAAGGGGAAGAAGGTCCGTGGTGGTTTGAAGGAGCCTGTGGGGGATCTTGCACAACGGATGGCGAAGCTAGAGTTGTTCATCTCCGATGTCCAAGGATCGGTCGATGACCTGACCTAGACCGTGGACGGAGTTGACGCCAGAAGGGAGGAGCTGGTTGCGGAAGTGCAAGAGCTCAAGACCGGCATGGGAGAACTCCGCCACGAGTTGCTGGGGACTCTACAGGAAGAGCTAGCACAAAGGTACGAACCCTTGGAAGCTGCAATGGCGGCCATGCGCGCAGAGATTGCGGAGCTTACGGGTAAGCTCGCTGAAGCACAAGCTGCACGCGTGAACGGTGTCATCACGGTGCAAGGTCCACGGGTGGACACGCCGAAGCCAAAGGAATTCCGGGGCTCGCGAGTGGCCAAGGACGTGGACAACTTTCTGTGGTACATGGAGCGGTACTTCCAGGCCATGGGAATCAACAACGACCAAACACGGGTAAACACTGCATCGATGTATTTAGCTGATAGTGCATTGTTGTGGTGGCGTTGTCGGTCGGATGATAGGTGCGGGAATCCTATCACGACCTGGGGTGGATTCGTCGAGGAGTTTCGACGGAACTACTTCCCCGCTTATACGGAAGAGGAAGCTCGTGACGAGTTGAAGCATCTCGAGCAGAAAGGTGGCGTACGAGACTACATCAAGCGGTTTTCGGAGTTGCTACTCCAAATCCCCTCGATGAATGAAGTTGAGGCGTTCCACCAGTTCATGAGCGGTCTCAAGCCATAGACAAAGCAAGAACTGAAGCGATACAACGTGAGAGATCTCACTACGGCCATGACCGTAGCTGAATCGCTCATGGAGTATAAATCGCCTTCCACATCCCGATCGGACAACCGTCCAAGGGACAAAAGCACTGGTGGGGGAGATCGGGGTAGATTCAATAATCGCCCGACTGGAGCTAGACCGCAGAATGGTCCTCATCCTCACCGAGCTAATGCGGGTCAAAACGGAGGTGGACAAAGGAAGGTACGTTCATACAGCTGCTTCTTTTGCGATGGCCCACACATGGCTCGGGATTGCCCGAACAAGGCCAAACTGGCCGCCTTGTGTAAGGAAGATGAGCCGAGGGAGGAAACGCGGTTGGGTTCACTGCGCCTCCTCAGCTCAGTTAAATCCAAGAAGGCGAAAGAGTCTAAAGGACTTATGTTCGCGGATTTGAGGATCGGTGAGTCCGCAATGAGTGCATTGGTGGACACGGGAGCATCCGATCTCTTCATATCGGAACAAGCGGCAAAGAGACTCAACCTACGGATTGAGAAGGGGGCCGAGTGGCTCAAGACGGTGAACTCCAAGGAGGTCCCGGCAATCGGTGTCGCGAGGGACGTGGAGCTACAACTGAGGCAATAGAGAAGCAAGGAAACTCTATAGGTAATTTCCCTTGACGACTACGACTTTGTCATTGGGATCAAATTCCTAGATAAGATCCATGCTGTTATATTGCCTTTCACCGAATGTTTATGCGTGTTGGATAAACGTTGTCAATGCGTGATTCCAATCCATCGCGAGTCGGATCGTGATCGAAGGATCATCTCGGCCATGAAACTGACCAAGGGCGCAAGGAAGGGCGAAGCAACAATCCTTGCAGCCTTGAAGGTGGAGGACCAAGAGGGTGAAGGGAGTGACGTCTCGTCGGAAGTGACCCGTGTCCTCGATACATTCAAAGACATAATGCCCTCGGAGTTGCCCAAAAAGCTACCACCTAAGAGGGAGGTGGATCATCGGATCAAGCTCGTGCCTGACGCTCGACCACCTGCCATGGCACCTTATCGCATGGCACCCCCAGAATTAGAGGAACTGAGAAAACAACTCAAGGAGCTGCTTGACGTGGGGTATGTTCGACCGTCTAAGGCCCCGTTCGGTGCGCCGGTGTTATTTCAAAAGAAGCATGACGGGTCACTCCGAATGTGCATCAACTACCGGGTGTTGAACAAGCTGCCCGTGAAGAACAAGTACCCGATCCCACTCATTGCGGATCTCTTTGATCAACTTGGGGGAGCTCGGTGGTTCACCAAGCTGGATCTCCGATCGGGATACTACCAAGTTCGGATCGCCGAGGGGGACGAGCCAAAGACCGCTTGCGTGACGCGGTATGGGTCCTATGAGTTCCTAGTGATGCCGTTCGGCCTGACCAACGCTCCGGCCACTTTCTGCACAATGATGAACAAGGTACTCCACCCTTTCCTAGACCGGTTTGTAGTGGTTTACCTAGATGATATTGTGGTCTATAGTTGGACGTTGGAAGAGCATATCGAGCATCTGAGGCAAGTCTTCCAAGTCTTGCGTGAGAACGAGTTATACGTCAAGCGCGAGAAGTGTGCCTTCGCCCAAGAGGAAGTTCCGTTCCTAGGGCACATCGTCGGGGGTGGACGAGTGCGCATGGATCAGGCCAAGATCCAGTCGATTGTTGAATGGGAGCCGCCAACAAGGGTGACGGAGTTGAGGTCGTTTCTCGGCCTAACCAACTACTGCCGACGGTTCATTCGGAGCTATTCGAGCATCACCGTACCAAATAGCGTTCGATCGACTGAAGAGAGCCATGATCGAAGAACCGGTGTTGGCGTTGCCCGACCACACCAAGCCGTATGAGGTGGAGACCGACGCATCGGATTATGCCATAGGAGGGCTCCTCATGCAAAATGGCCATCCGGTGGCGTTCGAGTCTCGAAAGCTGAACGATACCGAGCGACGGTATACCGTTCAAGAGAAGGAGATGACCGCGGTGGTCCATTGCCTCCGGACGTGGAGACACTATCTCCTGGGATCAAAGTTCGTCGTGAAGACGAACAATGTGGCCACGAGCTACTTTCAGACCCAAAAGAAGTTGAGTCCAAAGCAAGCTCGGTGGCAGGATTTTCTGGCGGAGTTCGACTACGCGCTGGAGTACAAGCCGGGGAAAGCCAACTCCGTGGCAGACGCGTTGAGTCGAAGGACAGAGTTGATGAGCCACACGCTGAGTCGACCGAGTTGTCCTTGGGTTGACCGCATCAAAGAAGGGCTGGAGCATGATCCAAGAGCCCAAGCTCTCATCGGGTATGCCAAAGAAGGTAAGACCCGACAGTTTTGGTGTGAGGACGAGCTCCTCTACACCAAGGGAAGGCGGCTTTACATGCCCTTCCATGGGAAGTTAAGAAGAGAAATCTTGCGCGAGTGCCACGACTCGAAGTGGGGGGGTCATCCAGGGATCCACCGCACACTGGCCCTCGTCGAAGATCGGTTCTACTGGCCTCAAATGCGGGACAACGTGGAGGCGTATGTGAAGACTTGTTTGGTTTGCCAACAAGACAAGCTGAAGCAACATTCGTCACCGGGTTTGCTGGAGCCGCTTCCCATCCCAACTCGTCCATGGGAAAGTATTTCCATGGACTTCATTGTCAACCTGCCCAAGTCCGAAGGGTGTCGGACCCTAATGGTGGTGGTTGACCGATTCTCCAAGTATGCAACCTTTGTGCCTACAACAAAGGATTGCCTAGCCGAGGAGGCGGCCAAACTCTTTATGAAGCATGTGGTGAAGTATTGGGGCGTACCACAAGCGATCATGAGCGATCGGGATCCCGCTTCACGGGACGTTTCTGGTCCGAGTTGTTCAAGCTGCTGGGGTCGCAGCTGAACATGTCAACAAGTTTGCATCCCCAAACCGACGGTCAGACGGAACGGGTCAATGCTCTCTTGGAGATCTACCTCCGACACTACGTGAGCACAACACAAGTGAATTGGGCAAAATTGATCGACGTAGCCCAATTCTCATACAACTTGCAGTCGACCGGCCAGAGTCCGTTCGAGGTTGCAACTGGGCAGCAACCGAACACCCCGAGCACTATCGCTTCGGGTTACCCGGGGAGTAGTCCGCCCGCGTACAAGTTCGCCGAAAACATGCAAGAACAGGCGGACTTGGCATGAGCGTGTCTACATAAAGCCTCCAAGCGCATAAAGAAATGGGCGGACAAGAAGCGACGGCACGTGGAGTTCCAAATGGGAGACCTAGTGTTGGCCAAGCTACACGCGGTCCTTCGCTACAAGGACGTTCACAAAGGATTAATCCGTCGCTACGAGGGGCCATTTCGAGTGCTGCAACGGGTCGGAAAGGTCGCATACAAGCTAGCGCTACCACCAATACTCAAGGTGCATCCGGTGTTTCACATAAGTATGCTCAAACCTTTCCAAGTTGATGAGGAAGATCCGGATCGTGGAGAGTCTCATCGGGCGCCACTCGGGGCAAAAGCCTCGTATGATCGAGAGGTCGAGAGCATCTTGGCGGATCGAGTCATACGGAAGAGGTATTGCGCGCCCAAACGAGAATATATGATCCGATGGAAGGGTCTTCCAGAGAGCGAAGCCAGTTGGGAGCCCGAGGAGAATCTTTAGCAGTTCAAGAAAGAGATAGAAGATTTCCATGCCGAAGATGCGACAAGGGTGTCGCCTGATTAGGTGGGGGAGAATGTCACGGGTCGAAAGTTAGCATGTCCAAGAGGTTTCCATGGCACGGGCGTGACACGATGATGACCCCCAGCTTATATTCCCGAGATGTAAAGTATTCTTCTAGGGACGGGCAATACCGTATTTGTACGCATACGATATAAATGCGAGTAGCTGGTAGTTAGCAATAAATGCCGGTGGTTGGTAGATGGGGAGGTGCAATCTCCACCGTTAAATCTGAGGAAGATCTACGGCTAGGGTTGGCCTTGTACTTGTATATAAAGGGGTGTCCTCCCTCATTGTATTCTCATTCACAAGCAATACAAAAACCAGAGCTTCTCTCTCTAGAGTTGTTTCTCTCTCTACATACGAGTCTTGTGAGTCGAGTGTGAAAGGCTGCTTAGGGGTAAAACCTTAAGGCCGCACGGGTAAGCCAAGTATTGATCGAGAGCTGTTCGATCGGCCCGTGACACATGCCTCCTTTCCACAAACTCGGCACACAATCAGAAAGTCCTCTACCTCCCATCAAGTGACATCATGCACTCTTCCTTGCACTAGGGTCTGTTCCAAGCACCCCATTAAATGTCCTGAAGCACGTTTCCTTGGTTCTATCTTATCAACGGCGGTGTTAGGAACAATTGTGACTCCATCTATCTATACGGGCCATCTTTGATCAAATGACCTTATTGGCAACACCTATAACAAGACCTTTCTTTCTTACAATACGGAACGGATCCGTGTCTTTTCTTACAGACACGACACACGTCTATCAAGTTGAACTATGACTTTCCAATTCTACTATTCCGATTGGTTAAAATGGGGCACCTTTCTTCTGACATCGGCCTTTCTCCCCAATCGATTTCCATCTCTGCATAAATTGAACCTTGACTCAAATACGGTGGCTTGATCCTTGATCACAACTCTAGATTGGGCCTCAACAGGCGTGGCAACAACAATGGTCATAACACTGGTAGCAGTAGAAACAACGGCAACAACGGCGGCTCAGTCCTGAGCTTACTGATCCAAGATGCTTTCCAAAGACTCTAGCGCCTAAACAATCCCATTGACCCTAGGATCGTTTAGTGCTGCTACACTCTCAGTACCGACTTGCGACAGTACTCTCACACTAGCGCTAATCTAAGCCTGCGCTCTACCTCGGGTACAAACTCTTGTCAGCATCCTGCCCCGAGGTACAGGTCCTATCGACCTCTTCCAAGGAGTTCTCCACTCCTGGTCACTCATCCTACAGCTATTTATAGACACCTGTTTTCCGATTCCAACATCAAGTTAGAATTTGAGTGACCCCACAAACAAACTACTAAACAGTTATCAACCACATGCATCAGCATATTAAAAGCATTTCCTACTAACTATCCCATGACTTAACGCACCTTATCACTCCATACTCAAACCATGCTCTGATACCACTTAAACGGGGATGTCACACCCCGAACCTCGAGCGCGCGAACATCCCACCATAATCATGCAAATGTGACATTCCCAGATAGTGTCACTGACCCCATTCATTTTATTTTTTTTATACGCAAGCGGAACATATTATAAAACCCCTGACAATGAAATACGGGATAGAAAAAGCATAAAGCAAAACCATAATATAACACTTTCATGATTTAACAGAATTACAAACAGAGGTTTACAGCCAAAAGTCTACAAAAGACCGGCTTTAAAAAAGGAACTCTCCTATGACCTATAAGTCAGACACATTCTCCAATCCTTATGACTTCACATCTGCAACTCTTCAAGGCCAACCAAAGCTATCTAGCCGCTCTGTCCACCAGGGACCTGAAATTGTAATCCCCAAACCAGGATGAGACAATGTCTCAGCAAGTTCAACCCCCTAAACCCCTATTAAAAAGAAAATACACCCAAGGGAGGCCTAGCCACATCACACAAAGAACTTACCTCGCTTTGGTTCCTTCCTACAAGTTAGCACAATTCATATAATTCAACCACGTGCAATTATGATAACCAAATAATTGTGGCATGATCACATTATTAGAACAATTCAACCACTTGGATCGTCTCAACGATCAATCGACTCAGCTGATTACATGTTATTCTAGCAAATCAATCACTACCTCCAATCACGACCCTATATGAAGGTTTAACAACTGGTGGCAATCACGGCCCCACTCGGCACACAATTTGAATTAGTGGCATCACAGCCCCACTCGGCACAACCTTTAAAAGGTGGTAGATTCCAGCTCGATGGGCACGACCTCTATTAGGTGGTCAATCACAGCTCCATTGGACGCAACCTTTAATGGGTGGCCAATCACGGCCCCACTGGGCACGACCTCTAATAGGTGGTTAGTCATGGCCCCACTAGGCGCAACCTTTATCAAGTTGCGAATCACGCCCCACTGGGCACGACCTTTAATAGGTGGTTAATCACGGCCCCACTGGGCACGATCTCTAATAGGTGGTAAAATACGGTTTTTCTTCCATCAAATTTTGACACTTGGGATTTTATAAAAAGAATCCCTATTTATCGCAATCACACTCAATTTGCCATAACCAATCATCAATTTCAAATTCTAAATGCACAGCAGCGATCGGCATGAAATTCTGAGCAACCGAAGTCAAAAATATTTTTTCCGTTTTTTTTTTTAAATAATAATAATATTTTAATAATTTCTGAATATAATATAATATTATAAATTCCAGAATTTCGAAACAATTAAATAATTCTAAAATAAAATCCTATTATGTCCCATCAAGACTTAACTTTAGATAACTTCTTTTAACCTTAAATAAACACACTTTAAGTTATTTAAGTACCTTAATATAATCTACACTTAAATAAATTAAACTAACCACCTAATAACATTTAACATAAACTAAGCACACCTAAAGCATCATTAACCCTATAATCAAGGTTTAGTGAGCTAAACTCACTGGATTAGCTAGTCGAGCGAACCAAAACGATAAGGACGACGCAAGGATCGACTTTCCTCAAGGTAGACCGAGCATCCAGGCTTTGGAAGGCGGCCAAAACGGGACAAAACCGAGTTGAGAAACCCACTTTTTCCAGCTGCTATTTGGGGCCAACAGAGGGCTGCAATGCGGTCGGACGGGCATGGAACCGGTAGCAACGGGCGGCAGCGGCTTGGGTAGTCAAGACGGCAGCTCCGATGAGACTCCCGGCAACCCTAGCGACGGCAACAGCGGGTGGACGGAGGGTTGGAGGCTCGAGGTCGCGCAGACGAAGGCTGGAGGCGGCGGAGGCGGTGCGACGACGAGCGGGCAACGCACACAAACTAAGATAGCTAGTATAAGCACCTAGAGAGAGGTGAATATGTGTAAAAATAGTTT
The DNA here is from genome assembly GCA_014182405.2 of Eucalyptus sideroxylon. NCBI lineage: Eukaryota > Viridiplantae > Streptophyta > Magnoliopsida > Myrtales > Myrtaceae > Eucalyptus > Eucalyptus sideroxylon. Next base: position 31,415,207 of record CM024555.2, on the reverse strand, counting down.
TTCGTAATAAGTGAGCAATACTAAATAGACAATAAAAATGAAGTTCGCATTTTGTTAACAAAAAGAATTAAGATCAAAGTAAAAGAAAGTAAGGAAGAGAAAATGAACACATAAAGTATAATGGTTCGGCTTATTCCAAGCCTACGTCCACTCTTCCGCACTGACAGTCCACCAACTGGATTTCACTATGAACAAAAGAGTTGTTACAGCAAAGCTCTTCCTTGATTCCACAGTAGATACTCTACCACACTTCCTCAATGTTTCTCAAAGATATAGACTCTCTTTTACGTACAAGATTTCGCTCAACAAATGAATTGACTAAGAACAAAGAGCTTCAGACTTTGGAATTCTTCTATTGTGCACACACTCAAACAATTGGAACGTCTTCCTTATATACTCATTTATGCCTTCATACCCGTTGGCACTTACTAAAGGAATTCTTCCAATCTACCCGTTGGACAGAATCAAGTAAGAAGATCTTTGAGTTATTTAAGGAACATGACGGTAGCCCATCAATCCTACTCGCTCATATAATCAAGATCTTGATTTCCATAAGTAGAACCTTCCAAGTATACTTCGCCAATCAACAGATCCATAATCCCTAAATCAATATTGATTTGAATAATGGATTCCAACATGCTATATCAAGCCAAGAGATCTTCTCCGGTCGATAAAGTCAAATCCTTAACGAAACATCCAGTTCTGGATAAATCTTCTTCGACGGACTAAAAACTGTCAATGGGGATAGACTTTGAGTCTTGAGTCTGGTAGTCCGAAGGTCTTCAGACTTTGATGAAAGAGTCTAAAAGTCTTCAGACTAGACTGATGGAAACGTTTTGTCAGCTTCAAAACACTCAAGGAAGATTTCTCTAACAATCTCTTCCTTTTTTATGGTGACAAAACTTTCCTGCAAATTTGGATATCTTTGACCTACAAAACATTACTCAAGCAAATATGGATATCTCACATAGATAAATGGCTTAATAACACTAGAATCTGCATCCACAGAAGGTAGATTAGTTTTTTAAATAAGCAAAGCCATGAGATATCAACAGTGCTTAAGATAAACAAACATTCAAACAGTCAAACCCAAATCCAGTCCAAATCCAAACAGCCAAACACAAAAGTCAAGTCAAAACAAAACATCATAATAGTCAAGAGTTCAAAAATTCAAATCAAATCTAATATGCACCACATCTCTCCCCATTTTTCTCATCATTAAAAAGGTAGAGATGAAAAGAGAATGGAATTTAAGATTGCTTGGGAACACGAACAAGCTGAGAATCCCTCATTGACTGGACAATGCCTTCCAGCCTTTTCAATTCCTCCTTCAGTTGAGCCACATCTTCACCCTTAGCATTTGCTTGAACCTGAAGAGCAAGGGCTTGGATTTGATCATTCAAAGAAACTGAAGAAGCTTGACCTGCAGTCTGCAAGTTCTGTACTTCGCATCCTAGAGCATATATTTGGCCCCGCATCTCTAAGAAAACATCAAGAATTCTACGAAAATCTGCCGAATTATTAGTCTAAGTACTAGCTTCTACACGATTAGACGGTGTAAAGGCAAATGATGGTAAATCAGCATAGTCACGCAAATTAGGCGATGAAATATCATGTCCCTCCTCAGGAAATTGAGATGCATAGATGTCCTCTGGATCTACTGGAGAGCAGCTTACTCCTTCACTAGTAACAGAGTATGAAGACATTCCTCTTTGCTCAGGATCTCCCCCTGTTTCCATGCCTTCATGTGGAGAAGAGTGTTCCTCATGCTCTGCTTCCGCTTGATCTCCTCTCTCCTCTTCTTCTTCTTCAATTCTTTCCTTCTCTTCATCTTCTTCTTCTGCTTCTCTCTCCTCTGCTTGTCTTTCCTCTGCCTCCAAATTTTCTCTTTCTCCAGTCCTCTGTTCTGTCTCATCCGTGTCTTTTTCTTGTCTCTCCATTGATTCTGGAGCAGAACGACTCAAGTTCTTCAATGCCATTGCAGAAATGGTGATATCATCCTCATCCTCTTCATCCTCAATGATGAGAGCTCTTCTTTTTTTGGATGAAGCAACCATTGGCTCCTTCCCTTTTCTCTTTACAACCGAAGAGATTTGATGAGTCTTGACAGGAGTTTTCTCTTTGAATTTCTCAAACGCCTTGTTGAGTTCCTTCAGACGCATTTTGGAGACCATTTTCAGTTCCACCACCATTTGATCGCACATTCAAACACAAAGAATTCGAGGAGGCTGAATGTTCAAATGTCTGAATAACTTGGTCACAAGAGCTGGATAAGGAAGTTTACCATTGTCCTTCACCACTGCCCTGTATATGTGGAACATAATAGTGTGTGGAAAAGATAATTTTTTCCCAGCATTGATGGCATACATCAGCTTTGCCTCCGAGTTTGAAACATCGGTCTTTGAAGTAGATTTTGGTCTGAGGTAATTAATCACAATCTTATGAAGCAGAACGTTGGTCGCATTCATTCTCATATAGGAAATCTTTCCCTTTGTCCTTCTATCTTGAACAAGCTCCAACGTTGCACAAGCAATAGACACACTAATAGGTTGATATCTCCCTCTTTCAACCCCAATCACATCAGCCAATGTATTCATGTCAACCACATAATCCTGATCTCGAACACTAAAAGAAAATCTATTCGCATCCAAGAAACTGAGATTCGAATAGAAATAAGAAGCAAGTTCAGCATACGCTTCGATAGATCCAAAACAAAACTGTTCAAGTTGAAGAAGACTGAATTTCTCTCGCAGATTGACATTCAAAGAGTCAAGAAAATCAAAATCCACACTTCTAGAGTTTATTACCCCGCACTTCAGCAACTTAAGTACAGTTGCTTGTGTTCCTCTTATCGAAACAAGTCTATCCTTTTGCTCCGAATTTTTGCCGCAACACCCATTCTCAGTTTAAATTGACTGAACAACTTGTCATCATCATTCCCATCCGGTTGATTAAATCCTCCAACCCGTGAATCACTTGGGATATTAGCAAAGGCTTCTTCCGCCGACCCCGTAGGGGCAATTCCCAAACGTTCCACTGTGCGTAAAAAGAAAGTTTCACTTCTATACATTTTGTCTTTCAGAAATTCATCAATGTGGTTCAAAGGAGTACCACCCTTCTTCAAAGCACAATAAAGCTTGAAGGTAAAATAGGGCTTATGAATTCTTACAGGTTCTGCGTCTTCGATTATTTCTTCCTCTTCTCGATATACAACATCCTGAGGTCTAGAGGGAGGAGATAGACGCGCTGAGAATGTTGAGGACTCTGTTGCTGATTAGAGATTCTTCTTCTTCGGTTAGATCGAAGTGCGTAGGCCCCTCACACATTTGGTGTGGTCCCTTATTCGCAATCCTTGAAAACTTTCTTTGGAAAGACATTTTTCACAGTCTTTGAAAGATTCCAAGCTTGTTTTCCCAAGAAAGATGACAACTTTTCGAAGATTAAACAAGAGAAGAAGACAGAAATGGAAGATCGATGCTCTCTTAGGGTTTTTGAGAGTAAAGCGAGGAGGAACCGACAGTATATAAGACAGTCGAAAAGAGGCATACGAAACGTCATAAAAGAAAGTATAAAGATGCCTTTTAAAAATAACTGTCTTTTTTCAAAAAATTAGATAACTGACATTTTAAAAATGACTCCTTTTTCGAAAAGGAAAGATTGTAATAATTACATAAATTGAAAATAGCAAAAATCAATTATGGATAGATGATCATACCTTTTCGAGATTTAATTTGCGAGAGAATAAAATAACTTACAGTAAAAAATCTTGATTGTCTTAGTCTGAGAATCTCTAGACTTTTATTTCTTCAAACCTCAAGATGTTGAGTCTAGAACGAATATTTTCAAATTGATTTTCTCCAAAGGTTTTGTAAATATATCCGCCAGTTGATTCTTTGAGTCAACAAACTAAATCGAAATTTCTCCATTTTGAACATGATCTATAATGAAGTGATGTCGAATCTCTATATATTTTGCTCTTGAGTGAAGAATTGGATTCTTGGTGAGATTGATTGTGCTGGTATTGTCACACTTAATCTCCGTGCATGAATCTTCAATTCCAAAGTCTCTTAACTATTGTTTTATCCACAGAATTTGTGAACAATAACTCCCAAAAGCTACATATTCTGCTTCTACTGTTGAAAGAGCTACTATACTTTGTTTCCTTGAAAACCAAGACACTGTCCTGCTTCCAAGTAGTTGACAAGTACTCGAGGTGCTCTTTCTATCAACTCTGCATCCGGCTAGGTCTGCGTCTGAGTATTCAAGAAGAGTAAAGTCTTCCTTTTTAGGATACCAAAGACCAAAGTCTAAAGTTGATGCAATGTATTTTATAATACGCTTTGCAGCACTTATATGAGATTCTTTAGGGTCTGCTTGAAATCTGGCACAAATGCAAATACTAAACAAAATGTCAAGTCTAGAAGCAGTAAGATAAAGAAGTGAACCAATGATACTCATGTATAACTTCTGGTCAACTTTCTTTCCTCCTTCATCTTTGTCTATCTTCAAGGAACTTGACATTGGTATATCAGTCTTTTTGCAATTTTCCAATCCAAAAATTTTGACAAGATTATTAGCATATTTTTCTTGATGAATAAAAGTTCCTTTTTTCAGTTGTTTCACTTGAAGCCCGAGAAAGAAGATTAGTTCACCCATCATGCTCATTTCAAATTCATCCTGCATAAACTTAGAGAATTTTTTGCATAGACTTTCATTAGAGAATCCAAAAATAATATCATCAACATATATTTGAACAAACAAAAAACTTTTGCTTTCTCTTTTGATAAATAGTGTAATGTCTACTTTACCTTTGACAAAGCCGTTTTGAATTAAAAACTTACTCAGCATGTTGTATCAAGCTCGAGGTGCTTGCTTTAAACCATATAAAGCCTTTTTCAGTCTGAATACAGAGTCCGGTTTCCTTGGGTCTTCAAACCCAGATAGTTGTTCCACATAGACTTGTTCATGGATGAATCCATTCAAGAAAACACTTTTAACGTCCATTTGAAATAACCTAAAATTCTTATAACAAGCAAAAGCAAATAATAATCTAATTGCTTCTAACCTCACTACTGGTGCGTAAGTCTCATCATAGTCTATCCATTTTTCTTGCATATATCCCTTGGTCACGAGTCTTGTTTTGTTTCTTACGACCTTTCCTTTCTCGTTCATCTTATTCCTGAAAACCCATTTAGCTCAATAATAGATTTACCTTTCAATTTAAGAGTCAATTCCCAGACATCATTAATATTGAATTGCCTGAGTTCTTCTTGCATAACTTCAATCCAGCTTTCATCAGATAAAGCTTCTTCTATGCTTTTAGGTTCTATTTCAGAAAAAAGAGCCACAGCACTAGACTCTTCGCGCCTTTTGGATCTTGTGCAAATTCCTTCATTAATATCGCCAATAATGAGATCTTTGGGATGACTGGACTTATGCTTCCAGTTGCTGATTGATTTGTCAGATTGTTGATCTTTTCTTCAACAATCATTTGTTGCTGGTCTTTTGAAGTCTGAGTTGCTTCTGAAGATTTAGACTTTGTAGAGTTTAGAGAAAGTTCAGATTCTTCAAGATGAGTCTGAATAGATTCATTTTGCATAGAATCTTGAAATTTGACATTCATTGATTCCTCCACAGATTGAGTCTTCTTGTTGTAAACTCTGTAAGCTTTGCTTGTGGTTGAATATCCAAGAAAGATGCCTTCGTTTGATTTTTCTTCAAACTTGCCAACTCGATCATTTGCATTTTTCAATATAAAGCATTTACATCCAAACACATGAAAATATGAAACAATAGGTTTCTTTTCTTTGAATAACTCATAGGGGGTTTTCTCCAGAATAGGCCTTAGAAAAAGTCTATTAATGATATAACATGCTGTAGAAACTGCTTTAGCCCAAAAACGTGAAGAGATGTTACTTTCAATTAAAAGAGTTCTAGCCATTTCCTGAAGTAATCTATTCTTTCTTTACACGACTCCATTTTGCTCTGGAGTATATAGAGACGAGAACACATGCTGAAAACCAAATTCATCACAAAATCTTGTAAAGTCTTGATTTTCAAATTCGCCTCCATAGTCAGTTCGTATACTTGAAATAACATATAATTTTTTCATTTTGGACCTTTTTAGCAAACTTTTAAAGTAAGAAAATGTTTTAGACTTACTTACCAGGAAATATATCCAAGTGAATCGTGAGTATCCACAATTACTAGGCAATATTTCTTACATCCAATGCTCTGAGTTCTGGTTGGTCCAAAGAGATCCATATGCAGAAGCTGCAGTACACAATTAGTTGAAACTTGGTTTATTGGTTTAAATGAGTTTCTTACCTATTTTCCCAACACACATGGTGTGCATAGATCAGTCTTTTGGTATGACAGATTAGGCAGACCCCGAACAAGCTTATTTGCTGAAATTTTGGCTATTTGTTTCATGTTGATGTGCCTGAGTTTTCTATGCCATAAGTTTTAGGGGTGAGCAGCGGTCTAGGGTCGACCCTGGACCGGCCCAACCTTGCCGATCCTAGTCCGGTTCCCAAGGGGACTAGGTTGGTCCTTGGTCCTGAAATTCCAAGACCAACACTGTGCGGGTTGGTCCTTGGTCCTAAGAGTTTTGGGTCGGTCCAACCCTGGACCAACCCTGTATATTATATTATATTATATTATATTGAGATGTTCTATCAATAGCACTAATAGTAATTTCAATTTAAAAATTTTGTTGAGTATTAAATATGTATTGTTTATTTTGTTTTCAGGTGTTTAGAAGTTCAAATGAATTAACAAGATGTGAAGTTATATATTCATGGTTTATATTAAGTATTTTGAACATTTTATGGTTTAATTGTATTTTACTAATGAATTTCAGCTGCACTTTGCTTTTCAATTTGTGTCAAATGGTAGAAGTTTTTGAAGAGTAGAGTAATACTGCAGTTGCCACGGTAATTTGCTAGTCAAGTGGTGTGAAGCTCATTTTTTGGTTGAGTGGACTCTACATGATCAAATGCAAAAAAACGCTTTTGCATATGGTGTTATGAATATTAAAGATAGATGATTACAAGAACTTTCCATCTTGTCTCATATCTCGATGAGCGATTAGCAAGTACGAAATTTCTATTATTGTATCATCTTAAATTTGCTAAATATGTATTGGTATTTATAGTTTAGTTGTACAATGCCACATTGTCAATGGATGTGTAATTTGAATTTATAGGCTTGCTTTTTTTATGGAGTATAAAAAATAAGACGAAAAAAATTATCGATCGGTCCCGGGTTGACCTTGGAACCGGACCGAACCCATTGGGTGGGTCCGGTCCTTGGTCCCACGTTCAATAGGGTTGGTCCTCGGTCCTAAAAATTGAGGACCGACATTGTACGGGTGGGTCCTAGGGTTAGGGGGTGGCCCGAACCAACCCGGACCATGCTCACCCCTAATAAGTTTGCTTCGTCTTGTATTGAGATTAGATATTGGGTTTCATCTAGTTTGACATCCAAGAGGTAAGTATTTCTATGTCTTCGATCCATGAATGACTAAGTGGAATCTTTACTGGTTCTTGAACATATTCCCTCTTGAAAGTTGATTTTGAAACCAATGTCGCACAGCTGACTGATACTAAGCAAATTGTAGTTGAGTTTTGCTATTTCCTTCAAATGAAACTTTTCTACCATTTACTTGAACAAGCTTTATGAAGCAATTTGAATCTCCTATCATATGTCTTGAGCATCTACTAACTAGATACCATTTTACCTTCTTATTGATAGTAACCTGCATTTAAGAAATAGACTCAAGCTTTCTTTGGTACCCATATTTTCTTGGGTCCATTGGTGTTAGTATGATATGCAGTCTTTGCCCATACTTTCTTAATAGGTTTTCAAGCCATAGGACATTCTTTCTCAAAATGATTTGAACTATTACACTTAGAAAATCTGAGAGCATTGCGCCTACTGGTTTTACAAAAAAAAATTGGAAATGATTTTTTGTAAGCATCTCTTGTAGGTCTTTGCTTAATTCTTTCATTCACTTTAGAAAAATCAATTAAATGAATGGTTTCCACAGTCATTCACAAACCAAATTTATTGAAATAAGGTCTTTGTACTAAGAGAATTTTCTCAAGTTTCTCAGATCCTAAAGGAAATCTTTTGGAAATATTTGAGATGTCATTTTTTAAAAATATATTTTCTTTCGAAAGGTTGTCTTCATTTACTTTTAGAGTAGTAACACTCATGTCTAAACATTTAACATTTTCTTTCAAAACATTTTCCTGTTGTTTTAATGCAAAATTTTCTTTTTTAAGTTCGGAAATCCTTTTAAGAGAAGTCTTGAGACTAAGACACAACTCATCAATGTATTTAGAAACCTTAGTAGGAATTTTCAAATTACTCACCTCAAATTCACTGTCTGAATCTGAGTCTGTCTCGGAGTTTGAATCTGAATCCGATTGTGCCATTAAACATATGTTGGCATAATCATCATCACTTTCTTCACATTCTGTATCACTCAAGGTTTCTGCTTTGAGAGTCTTTCGATATTTTTCAGCTTTTCCTTTATTCTTCCTCAAAAGGGGACTGTTGGGTCTGATGTGTCCCTTTTTCTTACATTCAAAGCAGATTACATCTCTATTGGATTTATCATTCTCAACAGATTTAGTCCGTTGCTTTTGAAAACTCTGTTTCTTTGTATTGAATCTTCTTCCTTTTCTGTTCAGCTTTCTGAATCTTCTTATCATGAGAGCAAGCTCCTCATCATCCATATCGTCTTTAGAATCTGTAACATCAGAATCATCATTAGATTTTAATGCAATGGATTTCTTACCTTTAGGATCTTCGTCTTTATTGATTCACTCCACTTCATAAGACTGAAGAGTCCCAACCAACTCATCGACAGATAGTGGCATAATTCTTTGTGTCTCCCTTATTGAGGTCTTTATGTGATTCCAATCCTTGGAGAGTCCACGCAATAGCTTGTTTACTTTCATGGTTGTTGACCTTGATTTTCAAGACCATTCACAATTTCTGTAAAACGACTAAACATGTCAGAAATAGATTCTCGTGATTTCATTTTGAAGGCTTCGTATTGACCGAGGAGAATGTTGATTTTGGTTTCTTTCACTCGATTAGTTCATTTATAGGTGATGTGTAATCTATCCCAAACTTCTTTAGCTATAACACAAGAAGATATTATGTTATATTCAGTAGGTGACAAAGCGCAATATAAAGAATAAATTACTTTTGCATCAAGAGCTTGTCTCTTGGTTATCTCTTCCTAAGTCATTTCACTAGACTCAACAGCTTCTTTTCCTCTCTCTGAGACAGGTGCAGCTTTAGGAATGATTCCTTTGTCTACCACGTCCCATTCTAGAGGATCATTTGATCTTAGGAATGCATTCATCTTGTTTTTCCATATGTTGTATTCATTTCCATCAAAGTAAGGCGGTCTGGTATTGCTTTGCCCTTCTACCAGTCCTGGAGCCAACATACTAGCCATAGATCTTTAACTCTGAAGTAAAACACTTCAAATTAAGTGAGTACACAGGCTCTGATACCAATTGAGATAGCTAGTATAAGCACCTAAAGGGGATGAATATGTGTAAAAATAGTTTCTTGTGATAAGTAAGCAATATTAAATAGACAATAGAAAGGAAGTTCTCTTTTTGTCAACAAAACGAATTATGATCAAAGTAAAATAGAGTAAGGAAGAGAAAATGAACATAGAAATTATAGTGGTTTGGCTTATTCTAAACCTACGTCCACTCTTCCGCACTAACAGTCCATCGGCTGGATTTCACTATGAACAAAAGAGTTATTACAGCAAAGCTCTCCCTTGATTTCACGGTATAGATACTCTACCACACTTCCTCAAGGTTTCTCAAAGATATAGACTCTCTTTTACGTACAAGATTTTGCTCAACAAATGAATTGACTAAGAACAAAGAGCTTCAGATTTTGGAATTCTTCTATTGCGCACACACTCAAACAACTGGAACGTCTTCCTTATATACTCCTTTTATGCCATCATACCTGTTGGCACTTATCAAAGGAATTCTTCCAATCTACTCGTTGGACATAATCAATTAGGAAGATCTTCGAGCTATTTAAGGAACATGATGATAGCCCATCAATCCTGCTCGCCCATACAATCAGGATCTTGGTTTCCATAAGTAGAACTTTCCAAGTATACTTCGCCAATCAAAGGATCCACAATCCCTGAATCAATCTTGATTTGAATAATGGATTCTGACATGCTATATCTAGCCAAGAGATCTTCTCCAGTCGATAAAGTCAAATCCTTAACGAAACATCCAATTCTGGATAAGTCTTCTTCGACAGACTAAAAACTGTCAATGAGTATAGACTTTGAGTTTTGAGTCTGGCAGTCCGGAGGTCTTCAGACTTTGATGAAAGAGTCTACAAGTCTTCAAACTAGACTGATGGAAATGTTTTGTCAGCTTCAAAACACTCAAGGAAGATTTCTCCAACACAGACGACAGCAGCGGCAATGGCACTGGCGGCGACGAGTGAGCAGGCGGAGGGCGGCCAGTCAGGCGTGCGGCTGGCTTGGTCCGATTGAAGCTCTCCCTCCCCTCTTTCTCTCTCTTTCCAAGCTTGAAGATGATGTTGATAGCCCACATTTTCCAGAGCCAATCCTCACCATCCACTTGTCAAAATCTCCTTCCATTTGGCCCAACCACCATGACATCACCTGATGTCATCTTCCACTAACTCAACCCTCCACAACATCTTCCAATGGGTGCAACTTTCATTTTCTGCCAGGGCATGAAATCTTATACATTAATTTCTTCCATTCCATTCAATTCTCTTCCAATTGAGTCCAATTGAAGTCCATAAAATTAATCAAATGTCACCATGCTTCAATTCACATAATCACCTGACCATAGAACCCTCTTAGATCTCAAGAGTATAACCAAAAATGAGCCTACCAATTTTCCAAACCAAATTAACCATACCTTGATTATTTTGCTGAAAAACTCGGCTTGCATGAAAAGTCTTCCAAAGATGAGTCAATATTGCTAAAATGATTTATGACACACCCAGACTTCAAATTTCTGAATTCGATCTCAATTACACGGTTAATTTCACTTTGGCATGATACTAGCTCAGCCCAACCTACCGGGTAGCCCTTAGAAATTTTCATGCATTTGACTTGTGGTTGATCATCTCAAGCCACAATGTACATCTTTGAAACATTGGCGACTTTCGGTTGTCGGGGTAATCTCAAGGTTTCAAATACGAACACAGGGTACCTAATCGACTGAAAAGTTGGTCCAGTGCCGATTGACAAGAATTGTGCGATCTAGTGGAATCACCCACACCGATCACATACCTCTGATCGACCATCTCCGATCTCTAATCGATTTTTAATTGTCGTAATGACCCTATCAGATTAGCTCGATCTCTGGTCAAATCGATTTTTGATGCATTAGAAACTCTTAACAGCTTTACCCGATAGACTAGTTTTCACATGAGTGGTCGACTCAAGGAAAAGAACTATATGCGTGCCAACAAAATGCCCGTTTTAATTTATTGAAAATAGAATTGGAAAATCGGGATATAACAGCAACCTCGCCAAATTTGGCTAAGGGAACCCTCGCCAAGGCTCACCCAAGCAAGGGTCAACCCCCCTAGGCCAGATCTAGTGCGGTCAACCCTCGCTAGGGTATAAACCTAGGCAAGAGTGAGTGAGCTCGGCCCTCGCTAAGGTGATACCTAACAAGGCCACCCTAGCATGGACGAGGATCGGCCTCCCCAAGCCATGGTGATACGTGATCAGCCCACTTGACTGTGGGGCAAAATGAAGAAGAAGAAATGAGAAAAACAAAATAATAAATAATATAAATAAATATTATTAAAATATTATTAAAAAAATTATCCACGTCAGCATTGGCGATGCCACATAAGCGAACTAGCCTTCACGTCAGCAATATTCTATCAAAATTAGCCGAAATGACTAAATTGGCACCAAGTAAGATTTACACCTCAATTCGCATTATTAAAAGGTTAAGAACTGAATTAGCACCAACTTAAAAATGTTTAGAACTGTTGGTACCATAAAAAAGGTTTAGGACTTAATTTTTATGATTTTTTGACACTTTTCCTTATTTAAGACTTTTTGAACAATTTTCCCCCATCACAATACTGTTCTACTAGATCTATAGATAAGTTTCACATGAGTAGTGTTCTTATTTCAAAACACGCAATTGCAATTACAAGATTGACAATAAGAAATGAATTGTTCCATTGGAATCTGTAAGTTACACAATCGATCTTATTATGTAATATCGAGGTACATATGTTACAATAAAATTTTACAAGAAATATGTCTTCATCTCAAAATCAATAGTGTCCACAAGGCATCGCAAGCATGTATGATGCACCCTCACTCGAATTGTTATACTTACTTATGTGCTTTAACTCCTAATGCAGAAAAATCATGGAAATGCATCATGTATTTGATTGACGACGACCATGAACTGACCTTGATTGGCCATCTATAGTTAGTCTTCTCAATAAGCACCGTACACTGCTGATAGTTCGTGCGTAAGATGTAGCTAATAGCATGCTTTCCATGGCAAAAACTCATGTCCTTTTCCGGTTCACATAGATCAAACTCCGAATGGAAATCGATTTAGACATATGCATAATTTGAACACGTGATGACATGCGCTCTAATGTATGGGTGCACACTCGAAGTAAAAACACTATGCAATGCTTCATTAAGCATCTTACACTGCCCGCCAAGAATGGAAGGAGTTAAAACAGAGAATTACAAAGAATGTCGGCAACGGCAAATTACCCATCCAGGGTAATGGTTCTTTTTCCCATTATGAGTCCATAAAAGAGAGCCTTGCGAATATAAGATCAAACCTGCAATGACGCAACTCGGAAAGGTACCTCTGGTTTTGCACTATACAAACATCCTAAAGCTTGGTGAACCACATAAGAGTAAGACAAGAATATTAGGCAACCCCTCAGAGATTAGCACAGAATCGTTCACTGCCTAATTTAAGGGCACAAGCAAGCAAACTAAGTTTGCATTTTCTTTTACGTGCTTTATTAACCAGCAAAAGATGTATGACGTACACATCCTTCGGCAAACATAATAGTCAGTTTAGTAATTGGGCTGGAAAAGAAGGAACGAGCATGCCTTCCGCTCATTACTGCTGTGATTCCTACCATCAACAATTGCTACCGATCAAATCGGCGCTGAAATGGATCTTCCGGGAAGTAGAGCGCTGTGTGCATACTCTGAACAGAGCACCAGAAATAGCTTACACATGGTGACGAGTCAGAGCTATCGGTGCTCCCTCACGATTCGCTATGATCTCTCAAGAATGGTTTTCTTTTCTCTAGTTCGGCACTTCTTCTCCAAGCTTCTACTGCTGGGCGGAGTGTGGCATTGGCCTCGTTTATCTCCTCCGCGGAGAACTTGTGCTCTATGATTCTCAAAGGTCCCGGCTGCAACACCCTCACTGCTGTTTCCGCTTCTTGCTCCAACTGCCTGTGGACAGCGGAAATGGCATACCCGTCAAAAGGCAAAGAACAAAAATAGAAAGAGAGAAAACAGAAAGGCCGAGATCATCCATAGCTATAGAAGGAATATTAACAAACTGGATACTGCAAAGAGAGAAGCAAAAACGAGGGAGAAAAGGGATCAGCCCACCGCACATTACATATTCTCGATAACCAACAAGCCTACTTGCGCAAAAACAAGGCTGTTTTTCAGGGTCAAGTATTAACTCGCCGCAATGAGAACCGTTAAAGTCCTCCATGAACCGAAACAAGGACACAAGAAATTGATTACTACGTCCATAACCTCATCTTAAAAAGACAGAACCAAGGGGCAGGGATATAACAATCAACTGTCATTCTTTAAGGCAACTAGCCAATTTGTAAAAGGCTAGAGCATGACGTGACCACATTCCCACCTCATAACATCCAAAAACTCTGCTAAACATGGCTTATCAATATCCGAAAGAAAAGTTAGATACATAAAGGATCAATTATTCTCTATCTTTGTTGACACATAAATTTTGACTAAATATTTAGGATTAAATTGCACACGAAAATTAGAGATCAATTTGGCCCTAACAAAAAAGATTTTTTCGCATTACCTAGGAATTAATATCATTTGCATCTACTAAGTTGTATTTTCTATTTTCTTTCCCTTATTTTATCCTATTTTCGGATAAATAAATTAAGAGAAAGAGGGGGAAAGAGAGAGAAATGGTTTGAGGCTGGGCCTGACCCCAGGCCCTTTTTATTTTTCGCGTGGGCCCAGGGCCCAGCCCTTTCATTTTCTCTCCTCCCGCCCGGGACCCCTCCCTCCTTCTTCCTCTTTCCCCCTTCCCTCTTCGTCCCTCCCACGTGCGCGTGGGCAGCTACGGCAGAGAGAGGAGGTTAGACCGGCGACATAGGGACAGCTCACAGGCGCCATCAAGCCGCCCATCGGAGCAGCGCGAAATCCGACGAGAAGCCCGGACGGAGGGGAAGTTGCCTTCAATGCCGAGCAGGCCGCCGTGGAGAAGCGGGGACGGGACACCGGTTCGGCCGAAGCAGGGCCGGTCGGCGCGTGGAGGACCGACGGCCGAAGCTCCTCCGTCGACCAGACCACCCCCCCCAAAGCCTATAAATAGGCCTTCCGCGAGCTCGGTTGAAGGCAGCAACACGAAGATAGAGAGAGAAATCTGAGGGGTTTCTTCGGAGAAAAATCCAAGAAGCCCGATGGAACCAAAACCCCACGTTTCAGCAGTGCGTTCTACCCGTTCGACGAAATGCTTAAACGAGATCTAGTTCCGTTTCTTTGTTTCGAGTGAAAACCGAGTGGTCCGGGCGTCAACCCGTTGGCGCCGCTCGACCTGCGGCGTAGCCGAGGCCGCTAGACCCGCGGCCACCCTCGTGGGTTTAGGGTTTGATGGGCCGGGCAACCCAAAAATGATTTACATTCTCCAAAAAATCAGAAAAAGCCTAAAATATGGTTTTTATTCTCCACAAATGCATGGAAAATCCTTAAAAACCCAAAAACCTCATGTTTAAACAACATTTCATTGGGTATTGGAAGAGCATTACTTGATTAACTAATGTAATTAAGTCATCGATCCTAATTTCTTGTTCAAGAGTAAAATGTTTCTCCCAATATTTTACTTGAATTTCTAATCAATCCATCCCAAATTAATTAGTGTCGATTCCTATTTGAAGTTGACTTACAAACTAAAAATTCAAACCATAAGTTGTGAATTGATAGGCTTGAGAGAGCTCGGGTTATACCTAATACTTAGCGAGCCATTAGCCTCCAACCGCGCTCGCACGTAAGAGGGCACTGAAAAGGGAGTAAGAGGGCGCCGAAAAGGGAGGTCACAAACTCTTGATGATTTCTTGATAAGATCAGATCATTGTCCATACCCTAGGAGATCAATTTCTATCCCAAAAATTAAACCCTGCCAATGTTAAGAGCTCCGTTCTTAGACCAAAATGACACAATGCAGCAAGCGAAAGCTGCCGAGCTTCATGCGGATATTGATCGGCGCATAAGTCATCACACCCCCGCGCATCCACCTTCGAGTCTCTCCAATTATTCCAACAATTAAACATCCACTTCACCGACCAAAAAAAACATCCAATTTGACCCACGGAAAAACTACAAACATAGGTTTCGTGCCATTGGAAACTCATGCCCCCACAATCCACCATGTCTCCTTAGAATCACTAATTCATCCGCATGGGCACATGATTCACCCTCCTCCCTTCTCATTATCACAAATGTACAAGAAAGTGTCAGTATTTGTAGTACAAGAGAAAAAAAAAATGAATCAGAAAGAATATATACACAATATCGTTTTTCCTAAAATATTCTATGTCTATGATCTGCTATATCAATTGTAACCTCAATAGATAAGATCAAATTCTTCCTCCAACAAGTCCAAAGGCCAATTGCAACTACTGGCGAAGAATAACACGATTACAATATGCAGACGTTGAATGCATACTTTTCTTTTCCTTTTTATGCGGCGAATATATCAGCACTGAGGCTAAGCAGCATATTCCCTACCAAATCCAACAAACCGCGACATGTGCAGAGGAAACGATAACGTTGTGGGGCCGTCGTGGGAATATATTTTTCTTCTCGTACGGATGTTTCTGTTGACCAATGCTTTTTTTTTTTTTTCAGTAAATTAGACGATAATTGAGACTTTACTATTCCATTGAGGCCAATGCTTCCTTAGAATCTCATGTTTTGTCTCACTTTCCTTCATCTTTCGGTTTATATTATATGTTGAAATCTGTGCATAGCCAGTAAGATGAAGCAAAGCATCTTTTGCTTCAGCATATTTTCTGAATCAGCGATGACTACTTGGGTTCGTTACATTTGTTTGGTTAATTACACTTTTTTGGTTGAAAATCATGTTCTGGGAGGCTTCCTAAATATATTTTCGACCCTTTTTCGAGAATTACATATACGTACTTTGCGCATGTTTTGTGCCTATAAATGCAAACTACGAGAGTGAGTGTTAAGATTCGAATTTTTGCATAATGCAAAATCATCCAATGTATGCATTGGGGTTTTTTAGGTTAGCACTATGTTTTGATGATGTTATGAGTATATAACACAATTTGAGAAGTAAATGGGGTAAGAGTACATGAGTAGATCTGTCAAACCAATGGATTGGATTGATTGAATTGGATATGGTCCAATCCAAATTGACTCATTTTTATATAATACAAATTGACACCTATCTGACCCATACCTAACACATACTTGAGCCAACCTATGTTGTAAAAACACTTCCATATTTAACCAAGTCTGAGAAACTTATATTCAAAAAAAGGTAAGAGAATAGAGTGAACAAACACAAAATCGAGTGAGGCAAGAGAGTGAAGAGAAAATTATAAATGTGGATCTCGCTAAGTAAGTTATCGACCCATTTATGACCCATATTACTTTATATTTACCGAATATAACCAACCCATATAACTCAACCCATCAAATATAGGTTGAGAAATGAGTTTATAACCTATTTTGACAAGTCTAGTGTTGAGGCTTCAAGGAAATAATAATACCTCAACAGACTAAAGTATGCATTAGATTCCATGATCAATAACTAATTCATATAAAAGTTCAATTGGTTAGAGAGTAGCGTAGGCTGTACATCATATAACAAGACAATTTGTATTGACGGAGGTAGATTAGCATTTTCCTTTGGGCTTTGCTAGCATAACAATCCTTGGGATACCGTGAGAATAATAGTTTATTGTGAATTACAACTTCTTGAAAAAGTGGGTTTCACAACAATTTATATTATTTGTAATTTGATTTTAAAGTATACTATAATTCTCTAGCATGGAACTTGCCAACATGGATGAGTGAACAGAATGTGAATATTGAAGTACAGGCAACTCAAGAAATTAACAATAACAAGTCTACTTTCACAATTGCAAATATGATTCATAAGTCCTAAGAAGGCCATAGCACAAAAGTAGGATTGTAACATACATATTTCTGTTGTCAAACCTGGTGTTATTGAAGGTAGAAGCAATCAATGATCAAGAACGAGAGACGAAATAGCACGAAAATTCTATGTGATTTGACTGATGCAGCCTAGTGGATGGGAGAGCGACCATAAAAACATCCATTAGAATCATTAAACTATAATAGGCAATCACTATCTTTTAAGGACAGCTTGATGTGGACAATAGAAGTTTGATTTCTTCTTTTATGGAAATCGCTAATGAAGAGCCTAAGTTCAAGTCAATCAATTACATATTTATTTAAATCAATCTTTTTAAGTTAGTAAGTTATTAGCCAGCTAAGACATGTGTCCTGCTCTCCCTTAATCTAGGTGTCATTCTGCACTAGTCTTATCCCAAGGTGAATTCAACCTTGGCCCCATCAAGTTTGGCATATTTTAACATGGATAATATTTGCCCATCAACCTCTATCAAAATCACTTTGGCCTTGCCAAGCTCAACGAGAAGCTGATACATAGTAGTGGTGATCACTAATCAACTATCAACTCTTATACCACTTGTTGGACTGATGTAGCATAAACCAATATTTTCACCTGAGGACGTCACCAATAGAAAGTCTAAGTTTGCGTTCATCAATATAATTTAACTCACATTCACTCAAAAATTTAAATTAGTGCATTGCGAACCAATTAGAATATATTAAGTGCTCCGCTTGACATCACATTTCTAACATGTGACTTATTTCACCTAACAACATCATATGTGCACCTTAACAAGGACCATATTTTTTTTCTCCACCTAGATGCAGAGAAAACTTTGTCTGACTAACATTATGATTGGTAAATTACCAAAAATGGGCATATCTCATTTTCATATCTAATTAAGTTGGCACATGTGATATTCATATTTGCAATTTACTACTAAGAAGTCCAGATCTGGGATGAAGGAAACTCATACCACCACTTAATTAGAGTTTACAGCTTTAAGTAAAAAACAAATTGGTTTGGAATACTACAAATCCAGCCCAGATTGCCATTCTGGAGAGATGTCCGATTGATTAGGATCTTTCTTAGCCATCGGCTCATCGTGACAACACGTCCTCAATTCAGGCCACGTAAAACACTGCATGCATGGGAATATATTCCCTTTCTTTTAAGTTAGGTTCTATAAACTGTTCATCAGGCTAAGGGAGATTGCAACTTGCGATAGAAAGGTCGCCGTCGATGATCATGAGGCTAATATAGGAATAAATCGAACGTAAGGATCGGGACGAAATATATTGTTCGCCCCTCATGAAGACTGCAAATAAACCCTTTTTTTTTTTTATCTCCACTATTATTCTTGCAGAAAACCATATTTAAATTGCAAAAGATAAGAAGCGCCCCAAGAAAGCGAATCCACTGCACGACCGATGAGTTTCTATAAAAGGGACCTCAGAGCCAAGCCATTTTCTCACAAGCAGACCCTAAAGCAAGAGCTAAAAAGCACGCGAGCTCACACACAAAAACTATTATCTCGAGGCTCCGGATACTTCGTCGTTCGTCAGGCAGCATGGACACGACATTGGCCGGGCTCGTGCAGGACAAGCCGGTAGTGATATTCAGCAGGAGCACGTGCTGCATGAGCCACACTGTGAAGTCGCTCATACTGAGCTACGGCGCGAACCCGACCGTGTACGAGCTCGACCAGATGGCTAACAGAAACCAGATCGAGCGCGCGCTGGTCCAGCTCGGGCGGCGCGAGGTCGTCCCCACAGTGTTCATCGGCCAGAAGTACATCGGCGGTGCGAACGAGCTCATGAGCCACCAGTTGCGGGGGACTCTGGTCCCTCTTCTCCGAGAGGCCAGAGCTATTTGGGTATAGAGACTAAAGTTGTTGCATCTTTCTCCAGTTTTGCCCTTACAATAACGATAACAAGTCTAAGATACACAAGTCAGATCGTGTTACGAATACGAAAAGGCGGACTTTTTGGTGCCCTTGTGTTCTAACCCTAATGGCTGCACGCTATGGAAGATGACGGTCTTCTTCTCTGGTCTTTTCTCCCCTTGCTTTTTGATGTCTTTTTATGTATCGGAAGTCCCTGTGTTGTTCTGAGTTAGATTTTGGGGCGTTGAGAAAGAAAAGCGGTGGCAAACTTCAAATGTGTAAGCGCCCTATTTTCATGTCAATGAAATAAAACTTCTAAGTGTTAAATTGCATTCTATCGCTCTGTATACACTCTTTTGGCATCAAATGATATGTGAGTCGCTCACAGAGAGAGAGAGAGAGAGAGAGAGAGAGAGAGAGAGAGGGGGAGGGAGGGAGATGCATGGAGCTCATGTCTGATCTAGCTGGTTGATGGGTATTAGAATGCGCATTAACTGCATACAAGCAGAACATATAGCAGGAATTGGTGGAGCGAAGCAAAGAGAAGGACCAAAAACAAGAAATGCATTTCTTATATAATCCAAAAGGATCATTGTTTGATGATTATTGCACTGCCTAATTAATAGAGATCCTATCATGGTAAAAAAAAAAAAATTAGAGAATTTGGGAGTCTCAACAGGTACAGAATTGACTGAAGAGTTTAAGTAAATTGAGCTCACATGTACCGGTGCAACCAAACATGGTCCTAATCAGGTTTAACTCGCATTAGATATAAATATATAGATGCAATATGTCGAGATTTGAGAGAATTATTCGAATGGAAAATTCCAAACAAAAAGTGAGGTATCACATAACAACCTTAAGTTTCGAGAGACATAAGACCCATCAAATCTAATGATTCTTATACATTGGGCTCCTCCATATGATCGGGCGATCCAAATTGACCCCCAATTCCACTAGCTTCTTAGCACGAAGGTATCGATGCAATATCGCCCTTTGAAGTTTTGGACTGTCAATGGCCCCCTTTCTGTTGCACTGTAAACTTAATCAAACGTGGGGAATGCAACTTCCTTGGCCAGCAGCAGACATGTAATGCGGGCGATTCGCTACCATAGAAAAAAGATTTCGAATCGTACTCTTGCAATCCGTGACGGAGTTGCGGCCAATCAAGCTTAATTTAGAAATTATGTGTGTTTAAGTAGCAGTATTATTGGAATCCGATTGGCTAAAAGAAGGAAGTTAGGTTAATTGACGATGGGGACGTGCGAAGTGACACCTACCGAAAGCCAAACAAGAAAGAGGCAAAAAAGTTAAGGCCGTAGGTGTATGTGCTATCATCAATAGTCGAATAAGTGTTTCCCATTTAGGGAAAATCTCGCCCTTAAAGTAAGGAAAATGAATTCGTCTTCCAAAACGAAGGAAAAGCTTTTTCACTTATCCCTACTTCAATGTGCTGTCAAGATCAAATTAGTTTCTTTACTTGCTATCCAAGGATTCCGATACAGTTCGGATGAGCTTAGCTTTCCCACTTCCCTTCGATGTGTGCGAGTATAATCTTTTAATTTCGACAAGTAAATTTTATAGTGTTAGGCATAAAAGTAGGTTTGAATTCTCTCTATTTGGGAAAGTAATTTATATCTCGAATTTATCCCCTCAAAAGAGAATACATTGATTTGATTTGAATGACTGATATTTGTTCTTCTTTTTTTCCTATTTCTTCCTTTTTTTCCTTTTTTTTTCCTCTTCATATGATGTTTTTGCGCACTTGCCGCCGCCGCCGCCACCCGTCACCTCTCTACTAGAACCACCCATCCCTCTATCCCTCTCCTCACGAGCAAAGGTCACTATCTCCAGTCCGAGGTCGCCGACCTTATGTACCCTCCAATTTAGGATCCCCTGAAGCAATTCACCTCCTTAACCTTGATTGGGTGGCCGAGAAAGTGAGAGGATATGGCTGTATCTAGGTCTTTCGATGAATTGTTGGCATGTCAATTTTTGAGGAAAAAAATGCAAATGTACACCTAATCTAGAAGATCTCTACCACAAGAAATAAGAAAACACTATTAATCATGCTCAAATGACGAAAGTGTCGATCTTCTTCTCCCGAGATTAGGGCTTGAAGTACCGTTTGTGTGCATTCTCTTATACCAGCCATAAAAGCACGAACATCTGTGTCCCCAACAAATTGTTAAGGTATAAGCAAGGTGGAGGGATCACATAACTCATGAGATGATAGTCATTTTCTAAATGTAGCCGGAAACTCCAACACCAACAAGGGGAAAACGAAAAAAAAAATAAGGTTTTTTTTTTTTTTTTCATTTGAAACTACCTCCTGATGCTAACTACGGTCAAGTTCCAATTTCTCCCGCGTTGCATCGTCTTTCGAGCAGCTTTAAATTTATGAGAACCTTTATTGCAAATACTCCTAACTAAATCTTTGGCACTTCATATAAGCCAATGCGTGGTGGCTCTTTAAATATCTGATGGACGGAAGAAAAGAGAGACTATTTAAACCACGTGTCATGTATGGTCTGACTTTCCAGGCTGCATGTACGTGGCAGAACCTGGCCTTTTAAAATTACATGATGCGTCTTTTCAAGGAAAAAGCATATTATATATCTTTTCTTATCTCTAGACAGAGGAGAAAAGTGGATGCAACTCGCGTCACTCCCCTGATTCGATTAGGTGGCTCGAATGCTATGTAAGAATAAGGAAAAAGAAAGGAGAAAAGAAGAAAAAGAAACAGAGAAGGGAGGATGAAGTGGGTATTTCTTTCGGTGATTACATGGATCCATGTAAGATTCAGACATTATCATTATCAGTAAAACAATCTTATCTTCTGTCTGTGTCTATCTTTTTATGGTCAGTTGAATAAATGGTTCGTTAAGCTACTTGACTCAAGTGCAAAACAAGCCTACATAGCAGAAGGCATTGCAGTTTATTAAGCTCGAGTCGAGAAAGATGATGCATGCTTCTCCAGAACCCTGACGCGAAAAAAGATCATCTAAGAGCATAATTAGAAAAGTTGCAATTATATATCGGTATGTTGATGCATTGCATGTGATACGAGTATTATTAGTCTAGCGTTGACGGTCCATGCTAGTTGCACAGCAAGACCGTGCAATCCACCATAATCGTGAGACAAAAGAGAAATAATCGAGAAATAGAGAGATGGGCAAAGAGTAAGTTATGTCTCTCAATCCCAAGTTTTGATCACACCCAAGTAATCCCTCCGATTACACCGAATCAATTTTCTCCCAATGTTTCGCACCATCGCTCACAGTATTTTCTTCACAAAGCTCAAAGAGAGAACCCGAGTAACACCCTCAAAAGGCTCTCATGTGTAATACTAATAGAATGTCGCAAATAGGAACTTAAATCTTGTACTTCCAAGACCCAGGCGCCCACTCCATGCCTCGTATGGCCGCGCACCCAAGCTCCGCCAACTATGGGCGGCCGTAATATGACCATGTCGCCCATACTCTAGGATGACCCATTATGCATAACTTTTTTATGATACTCTGCCCAAAGTTTCTTGTATTGCCCCGTCATTGCCTAGTTATCTAGATTGATTTCCAAAATTATAGGGGAAAATTATCCAATCAATCCTAAACATATTAGATGGATATTAATTCAATCCTATACTTTTCAATTTTGTCAATCTAGTTATCAATTTTTACATGAAATTCTAATATAGTCATTTTAGTTAATTTTCACTGAAAATCACTAATATAGTGGTCCATTCATCGTTGGTCATTCAACGTGGCACACCACCACATTAGCTATTTTCGGTGAAAATTGATCGAAAGGACTGCACTAGAATTTCATACAAAGATTTGAGACTAAATTGGCAAAATTGAAAATTTAAGTCCAAATTGGCATACGTATAACGTGTTTAGAACTATATGGAAAATTTTCCCCAATTATGTTATAGACTGATGACTGCATGCTTTGGCAGACACAAAAACTTAGATTAGGGCCGACGAGACAAGAAGTTCTACAAAATGTTAGCTCGAGGGGGCAGATAATTGATATTTTTAGGAAATTTCTTTTACTACATCCTATAATTACTAAATACTAGGTATAGTGCACATCTAACAATCAGGTCGATGCTTTCTGCCCTAAACATGATCTCGATGGGTTTAGTCCAAATTGTCTAAAATCCGAGCGATATTTTCCTATTATCTCACCGGAAATTTCAGTTATGATTGGCCTAGACAGTACCGACCAATCGTTCTGTCCAAAGGCCAATTGCTATTACCGGTGAAGAATAACACGATTACAATATGCAGACGTTGAATGCATATTTTCGTTTCCTTTTCATGCGGCGAATATATCAGCACTGAGGCTAAGAAGCATATTCTCTTGCCAAATATAACAAACTGCGAGATGTGCAGAGGCAACGATAACGTTGTGGGGCCTTCGTAGGAATATATTTTTCTTCTCGTACGGATGTTTCTGTTCACCTATGATTTTTCTTATTTTTCAGTAAATTAGACGATAATTGAGACTTTACCATTCCATTAAAGTCAATGCTTTATCTCATATTTTGTCTCACTTTCCTTCATATCTTTCGGTTTATATTATATGTAGAATCTGTGCAAAAGCCAGTAAGATGAAGCAAAGCATCTTTGGCTTCAGCATATCTTCTGAATAAGGGATGACTACTTCGATTTGTGACATTAGTTCGGTTTATTACATTTTTTTAGTTGAAAATCATATTCTTGAAGGCTTCCTGAATGTATGTTTGACCCTTTTTCAAGAATTACATATACGTACTTTGCGCACGCTTTGTGCCTATATAAATGAAAATTAGGAGAATGAGTGTTAAGATTCGAATTCTTGAACAATGCAAAATCATCCAATGTATGCATTGGGCTTTTGTGGTCCACAAAATGTTTTGATGATGTTATGAGTACATAACACAATTTGAGGGGTACAATATTGTGGCTTGAATGTGGAAAGAGGTTAAAAGTACATGAGTAGACCTATCAAATGAATGGATATGAATGGATTGGGCTGAGTCGGGTCGGATATGGTTCAATTTAAATTGACCCATTTTCATGTAACACAAATATAGTGACACATATCTGACTGGACCCATAATCGACACATATTCGACCTAACTATGTTGTCAAAACACATCCATATTTAACTGAACCTAGGAAACTCATATTCAAAATGAGGTGAGAGCACAAAGGAAACAAATGCGAGATTGAGTGAGAACGAGAGAGAGTGAAGAGAAAATCATAGATGTGGATCAGGTCTAAGTTGTTGACCCATTTAACACTCGTATTATTTTAAGTTTTACCATTATAAACTCGTTTATGGTATATTTACCAGATATAACTAACCCATATAACAATTCAGCCCATCAAATATGAGTTAAGAAATGAGTTTATAATCTATTTTGACAGGTCTATTGTTGAGGTTTCAAGAAAATAACAATACCTCAAGAGACTAAAGTATGCATTAGATTCTATGATTGATACCTAATTCATATAAAAGTTAAATTGTTAGAGAATAGCGCAAGTTGTATATCATATAACACGACAATTTGTATAGATGAAGACAGATTAGCATTTTCGTTTTTCTTTGGCATGGAACTTGCTAGCATGTATAAGTGAACAGAGCATGAATATTGAGGCACAGGCAACTCAAGAAATTAACAATAACAGGTCTACTAGCACAATTGCAAATATGATTCATAAGTACTAAGAAGGTTATAACGCAAAAGTAGGATTATAACATACATATTTATGTTGTCAAACCTAGCGTAATTGAAGGTAGAAGCAATCGATGATCAAGACCAAGAGACAAAATAGCACGAAAATTTATGTGATTCGATCGATGTAGCCTAGTGCACGGGAGAGCAACCATAAAAAAATCCACTAGAATCATTAGACTACAATAGGCAATCACTATCTTTTTAAGGATGGCTTGATGTGGACAATAGAATTCTGATTTCTTTATTTATGGAGATCATTGACGAAGAGTCTAAGTTCAAGTCTATCAATTACATATTTACTTAAATCAATCTTTTTAAATTAGTAAGTTATTGGCCAACTAAAACATGTGTTCATGTTCTCCCTTAATCTAGTTGTCGTTATGCACTAGTATTATCCCAAGTCGAATATTAACCTTGGCCCCATCAAGTTTGGCATATTTAACATGGATAACACTGCTGTTCAACCTCTGTCTCAATCGTCTTAGCCCTGCCAAGTTCAACGAGAAGCTAATACATACTGGGAGTGATCACTAATTAACTATCAGCTCCTATACCACTTGTTGGATTGATGTAGTACTTTGACCTAAGGATGTCATCGATAGGGAATCTAAGTTTGCACTTATCAACTTAATCAACTCACCTTCACTCAAAAATTTAAATTAATGAGTTAAAAGCCAATTATGATATATTAAGTACTCCATTTTTTACCACATTTCTGACATGTGACTTATTTTGCCTAACAACCTCACAAGTGCACCTCAATAAGGATCATATTTTTTTTCTCCACCTAAAGATGGAGAAAACTTTCTCCAACTAATATTTTGATTGGTGAGTTACCAAAAATGGGCATATCTCATTTTCATATTTAATTAAGTTAGCATGTATGATATTCATATTTGTAATCTATCGATCAGAGATCCAGATTATGAACGAAGGGAACTCAAACCATCACTCAATTTGAGTTTATTGTTGTAACTAAAAAAGTAGGGGATTTGGAATACTACAAATCCAGCCTAGATTAACATTCTAGAGAGATGTCCGATTGACTAGGATCCTTCTTCGTCATCCACTCATCGTGACAATACGTCCTCAATTCAGGCCACGTAAAACACTGCATGCATGGGAATATATTCCTTTTCTTTTGAGTTCCAGATGGCAACCCAGTTTCCTTCACATGGCCTAAAATATAGGTTCTATACACAGTTCATCAGGCTGAAGGAGATTGCAACTTGCGACAGAAAGGTCGCCGTCACGTAATCATCAGGCTGATATAGGAATAAATCTGACGTACGGGTCGAGACCAAATATATTGTTCGCCCCGTATAAATAAACCCTTTTTATCTCCACTATTATTCTTGCAAAAAACCATATTTTAAATTGGAAAAGATAAGAGGCGGCCCAAGAAAGTGAATCCACTGCACAACTGATGAGTTTCTATAAAAAGGACCTCAGAGCCAAGCCAGTTTCTCACAAGCTGACCTCAGAGCAAGAGCTGAAAAGCACGCGAGCTCACACACAGAGACCTATTATCTCGAGGCTCCGGATACGTCGTCTTCATCAGGCAGCATGGACACGACGCTGGCAGGGCTCGTGCGCGATAAGCCGGTGGTGATATTCAGCAGGAGCTCGTGCTGCATGAGCCACACCGTGAAGTCGCTGATACTGAGCTACGGTGCGAACCCAACGGTGTACGAGCTTGACCAGATGCAGAACAGAAACCAGATCGAGCGAGCGCTGGTCCAGCTCGGGCGGCGCGAGGTCGTCCCCACCGTGTTCATCGGCCAGAAGTACATCGGGGGCGCGAACGAGCTCATGAGCCACCAGGTGCGGGGGACTCTGGTCCCTCTTCTCCGAGAGGCCAGAGCCATTTGGGTATAGAGATTAGAGACTAACGCACTTACATCTTTCTTCAGTTTTTCCCTTAGAACAACGATAATACGTCTAACATACACGAGTCAGATTTTATTACGAATATGAAAAGGCGGACTTTTTGGTAGCTGCGTTCTCTAACCCCAATGGCTGCACGCTATGGAAGATGACAGCCTTCTTCTCTGGTCTTTTTTCCCCTTGCTTTTTGAGGTCTTTTTATGTATGGGAAGTCCCTGTATTGTTCTAAGTTAGGTTTTGAGGTGATGAGGAAGAACAGCGGTGGCAAACTTCAAACGTGTTAGCGCCCTATTTTAAAGTCAATGAAGTAAAGCTTCTGAGCATGAAATTGCACTGTATCGCTCTGTATACACTCTTTTGGCATCAAATGATATGTGAGTCCCTCGGAGAGAGAGAGAGAGAGAGAGAGAGAGAGAGAGAGAGAGAGAGAGAGAGGAGGGAGATGCATGGAGCTCATGTCTGATCTAGGCTAGATCTGGCTGGTTGATGTGTGTTAGAAAGCGCATGAACTACATAGGTGAGCTGCATACGAGCAGAACATATAGCAGGAATTGGACAAAAAACAAGTAACATTTTTATGATATAATCCAAAAGGATCATTGTTTGATGATTATTGGACCGCCTAATTACCAAAGATCCTATTATGGTAAAAAAAAAAATAGAGAATTCGGGAGCCTGACAAGTGTGTACAGTTCAAGTGTATTGAACTCACATGTACCGGTGCAAATAAATACGATTCTAATCAGGTTAAACTCACATCAGATATAGATTTGTAGATGCAGTGTGTCATGATTCAAGAGAATTACTCAAATTGAAAATTCCAAATAAATAGCGAATGTATCAAATAATGACAGGTGATTTGAGTTTCGAGAGACGTAGGACCCATCAAATTTAATGATTCTTATATTTTGGCTCGTACAAATGATCGGACAATCTGAATTGATCCCCAATTCCACTAGCTTCTTAGCACGAAAGCATTGATGTGATATCGTCCTTTGAAGTTTTGGACTGTCCATGGCCCCATTTCTGTTGTACCATATGCTTAATCAAATGTTAAGTGGGGGCTGCAACTCTTTTGGCTAGAAGCAGGCATGTAATGTAGGCGATTCGCTACCAAAGAAGAAAGATTTCGAATCATACTCTTGCAATCGATCGTGACGAAGTCTGTAGAATTTTCGCGGAAACGTGATATAAATATAATTCACAAAATAAGAATTTAACTATTACAATATTTCCTTACACCACATACAACACTCTTACAACTCTACACAAGCCTCCTCTCACTCTCACATGCATACATAGCACACTCTCCACAACACACTCTCAAGACCCCTGCACGCATACCCACTCACTCTTTATCTCTCTACACTTACAACACACACACCTCACGCATGCACTCCACACCACTTCACGCACACACTCAAGGGGCAAGAGCCCCTATTTATAGGGTGCAAGATCGGTCAATGAACAGCCTTCCACACTCCTATTATTATTTTATTATAAGTTGCTGATCATTTGTCAACAATTGCGGCCGAGGAACTATCAAAGAAAAATCTGGAAGAGTATAGAGAGATCTGGAGAACTCCAGAGAGAAGAGGTGCTTTTTCTCAACAGAGTCGCGGCCAATCAAGAGAAAAGAAAATATTGGGTGGTCCGGGATCACCACGTCAGCGTGGTCCCGGACCACTCACGCGACGCCATGGGGAGGGGACAAAGGACTGAAACTGGGCTCACTTCTCTAACGCTCTCTCTCCTCTTTCTCTCTTTTGTCCCCCTCTCCATACACGTGACACCGCGTGAGTGGTCCGGAACCACGCTGATGTGGCGGTCCCGGACCACCCAATATTTTCTCGCCAATCAAGCTTAATTTTGAAATTATGTGCGTTTCAGTAGCAGTATCATTGGAATCCGATTGGCTAAAAAAAGGAAGTTATGTTCATTGACGAAGGGGCGGACGTGCTCAGTGCCACCTACAGAAAGCCGAACGAGAAAGAGGCAAAAAAGTCAGGCCCGTAGGTGGATGTTCCATCATCGATAGTCGAAAAAGGTTCCATCATTAGTAGGCGAAAAAGTGTTTTCCATTCAAGGAAAATCTCGCCCTTAAAAGTAAAGAAAATGAATTCGTCTTCCAAAACGAAGGAAAAGCTATTTCATTTATCTCCACTTCAACATGCTGTCGAGATCAAAATAAAAATGGGTTAATACCACACCTTGACAAATTTATTCAAATTATTTTTTTTATTACCAAAAATCCCAAACTGGTATACCTTTGACAAATTTACCCTAAACTGATACACTTGTGACAAATTTACCATATGTTAATTTTGTTAAATTTTATTGTCAAATTATTAAGTTAAATGACATGTGATAATTGATTGGTAGACCAATTTGAGATTTTACGATCCATTTGTTAATTTTTTTGTGATATTAATCTAATTTAACGAATAGTATATTTGTCACAAATTTATCAATTTTAGGTTTTTTACGGTCGAATAAATTAGTTTAGAGTAAATTTGTCATAAATGTACCAGTTTATGATTTTTTTATAGTCAGTTAAGGTAAATTTGTCACAAGTATACCAGTTTGGGATTTTTCATGATCAAAAAAATAGTTTTGAGTAAATTTATTACAGGTGTACCAGTTTGGGGTTTTTCAAGGTATTAACCCAATAAAAAAAAAATGCCACCCAATTTCCCCTCTTCAAATCTATATAGCCCTCACCTAAGTAGCACTGACACACGACATGGACACATGACACAATACGACACGACACGTCATTTCTTAAAAATAAAAAATTCCGACACATTCCGACACGTTATATATTAAATAAATATTTTTATTTTTAATTAATTTGATTTAAATTCACAAATAAAAAAAAGAACTTACAATAAATTTACACTAATAATATTAATAAATCTATTCATAGAAAATTTAAAAAACATATTCATAATTAATACGTGCCTATATTTAAAAATATATTTTTTATTTTAACAAAAATTATTTCCCTCAAACCCTCCCCCTCATTTCTCTCTCCTCATTTCTCTCTTCCCCTCTTCCTCCCACGCCACCACCCCAAAATCCCCCCCTTCGATTTATGCGCTGCCCCTACTCTCTCTCTCCCCCTCCCTTTCCCCTACGCCCCCACCTGCTCCCTGCGCCCCCATCAATCACCCCAGCCCCCTCGGTTTCTTCCCCTTCTCTCCTCTCTCTCTCCCCCTCCCTTTCTCCCTACGCCACCACCTGCTCCCCTGCGCCCCCCATCAATCGCCCCCATCCCCCTCGATTTCTTCCCCTTCTCTCCTCTCTCTCCCCCTCCCCCTCCCTTTCCCCCATGCCACCACCTACTCCCCTGCGCCCCCATCAATCCCCTCCATCCCTGTTCTTTCCCTGCTCTCCCCCCTCCCCTCCCCCATGCCACCACCTGCTCCCCGGCCCCATCAATCACCCCCTCAGTTTCTTCCCTGCTATCTCTCTCTCCCTCCCCTTCACCCCACGCCACAACCAGCTCCCTCGCCCCCTCAGTTTCTTCCTCCTCGTCGCACGATCTTTTCAGCTCTTTCGGTCGCCTCATCGCAGTCGCTCGCCTCCGACCCTTCCTCCTTCGCAGCAACTGCAGCCTCGCGACCGGCCCTCCATCACAGCGTCGCCTTAGTTTATGCTCTTCCTCTCGCCGTCGCGGCCTCACTTCCGCTTCCTCGGCCTCACCTCCACCCACCATCGTCTTCTTCAATAGTCTCTCTCTCAGACATCGTCTTCTTCAACAATCTCTCTCTCTCTCGGACACGCGTGTCAAGAAAAGTTGACCACGTGTCGGAAAATTCGGCACGCGTTGACCACGTATCCGAAAGTGTCCGAGCGTGTCCGAGCATGTCGGACACGTCAACACGTGTCGGACACAACACGGAAGCTTCGGCAACGTGTCTGTGCTTCATAGGCCTTCACTGGCTTCAAGGCTAATTAGTCAAAAAGACCTAAATATATTGTGTGGCAAATTTTTTTATTTAGTCAATTTAATCATAAATCTTTTGATGATTTATAAATATAGTTCTTTCAGTCAATTTTGGTCGAAGATCATTGACGTAGATACCAATCACATAGAAATGACTACATTGACAAATTATTAAAAAAGTTTAGGACTAAATTGATTAAATTTTTTTGGCAAAAAATTAACCAAATTGAATAAATTGAAACTGACTTGATTTTCGTGCAATATATTTATGATGGGAAAAGTATTAAAAAGTCATAATCATATTGCATTGATGTTAATTAAGTCCTAAACCTTTTAATGATGTCAATTTAGTAATAAATATTTTAATGGTGTCAATTGAGTCTCAAACCAAATGACTCCCAAACATTTTGAATTAATGTCAATTTAGCCATAAACATTTTGATTTAGTGTCAATTTAGTCATTTCGACTAATTTTGGCTGGATATTACTGACATAGACACCGATTCGATTACTGGTATTGCCGGCACCGACGTTGATAATTTTTTATGATATTTTAATTTTAATTTTTTTTTTTTTTCTAATTTTTTCTTCCTTTTTCTTCTTCTTCTTCTTCTTCTGCTTCTTCTCCTTCTGCTTCCTCTTCTTTCTTCTTCTCGTTCTGCTTCTTCTTTTTCTCCTTCTCCTTCTTCTTCTTTCTCTTTCTTCTTCTTCTTCTCCTTTCTCCTCCTTTCTCCTTCTTCTTCTTCTTTCTCCTTCTCCTCCTTCCACTTATTATGCTTCTTCTTCTCTTTCTTCTTTTTTCTCCTTCTTCTTTTGCTTCTCCTTCTCATTCTCCTTGTCCTGCTTCTTCTTCTTCTTCTTCTCCTCACCCAAGCGAGGGTTTGCCTCCCCCAACTAAATCCGATGAGGTTGCTGGGTAGCCTCATTGGATTTGGCCAAGTAACCTTGCCGAATTTGGCCAAGGGAGCCCTCACCAAGGCTCACCCCAGCAAGGGTCGACCCCCTAGGCCAAATCTAGTGCGGTCAACCCTCGCTAGGGTATAAACCCAGGCGAGATCAAGTGAGCTCGGCCCTCGCTAGGGCGATACCTAACGAGGCCACCCTAGCATGGACGAGGATCGGCCTCCCCAAGCCAAATATGGTGAGGTCGACCATTGCCAGGGCTTGGCCTCGCCATGGTGATTTGTGACCAGCCCACTCGACCGTGGCCAATCACTCGCAAAATGAAGAAGAAGAAATGAGAAAAAAAAAGAATAAAGAATAAAAATATTAATAAAAAATATTAAAATATTATTAAAAATTGTCCACATTGGCATTGACGATGCCACATAAGCGAACTAGCCTTCACGTTAGCAATATTCTATCAAAATTAGCTGAAAGGACTAAATTGGCACCAAATAAAATATTTATGCCTCAATTCGCATTATTAAAATGTTGAGAACTGAAATAGCACCAACTTAAAAAGGTTTAGGACTGTTGGTACCATTAAAAGGTTTAGGACTTAATTTTTATGACTTTTTTGACACTTTTCCTTATTTATGACTTTTTGAACAATTTCCCCCCATCACAATACTGTTCTACTAGATCTATAGATAAGTTTCACATGAGTAATGTTCTTATTTCAAAGCATGCAATCGCATTTACGGGATTGACAATAAGAAATGAATTGTTCCATTGGAATCTGTAAGTTACACAATCCATCTTATTACGTAATATCAAGGTACATATGTTACAATACAATTTCACAAGAAATATGTCTTCATCTCAAAATCAATAGTGTCCACAAGGCATCGCAAGCACGTATGATGCACGATCACTCGAATTCTTATACTTACCTATGTGCTTTAACTCCTAATGCAGAAAAATCATGGAAATGCATCATGTATTTGATTGACGACGACCATGACCTGAACTTGATTGGCCATCTATAGTTAGTCTTCTCAATATGCATTGCTCAGATGGCACTGAGCACCGTACACTGCTGATAGTTCGTGCGTCAGATGTAGCTAATAGCATGCTTTCCATGGCAAAACTCATCTCCTTTTTCCGGTTCACATAGATCAAACTCCGAATGGGAATCGATTTAGACATATGCATAATTTGAACACGTGATGACATGCGCTCTAATGTATGTGTGCACACTCGAAGGAAAAACACTATGCAATGCTTCATTAAACATCTTACGCTGCCCGCCGAGAATGGAAGGAGTTAAAACAGAGAATTACAAAGAATGTCGGCCACCCATCCAGGGTAATGGCAACCGTGTTCTTTTTCCCATTGTGACTCCATAAAAGAGAGCGTGGCGAATATAAGATCAAACCTGCAATGACGCAACATCTCGGAAAGGCACCTCTGGTTTTGCACTATAGAAATATCCTAAAGCTTGGTGAACCACATAAGAGTAAGACAAGAATATTAGGCAACCCCTCATAGATTAGCACAGAGTTGTTCACTGCCTAATTTAAGGGCACAAGCAAGCAAACTAAGTTTGCATTTTCTTTTACGTGCTTTATTAACCAGCAAAAGATGCATGACGTACACATCCTTCGGCAAACATAATAGTCAGTTTAGTAATTGGGCTGGAAAAGAAGGAACGAGCATGCCTTCCACTCATTACTGCTGTGATTCCTACCATCAACAAGTGCTACCGATCAAATCGGCGCTGAAATGGATCTTGCGGGAAGTAGAGCGCTGTGTGCATACTCTGAACAGAGCATCAGAAATAGCTTACACATGGTGACGAGTCAGAGCTATCGGTGCTCCCTCACGATTCGATATGATCTCTCAAGAATGGTTTTCTTTTCTCTAGTTCGGCACTTCTTCTCCAAGCTTCTACTGCTGGGCGGGGTGTGGCATTGGCCTCGTTTATCTCCTCCGTGGAGAACTTGTGCTCTATGATTCCCAAAGGTCCGGGCTGCAACACCCTCACTACTGTTTCCGCTTCTTGCTCCAACTGCCTGTGGACAGCGGAAATGGCATACCCGTCAAAAGGCGAAGAACAAAAATAGAAAGAGAGAAAACAGAAAGGCCGAGATCATCCATAGCTATAGAAGGAATATTAACAAACTGGATACTGCAAAGAGAGAAGCAAAAACGAGGGAGAAAAGGGATCAGCCGACCGCACATTACATATTCTCGATAACCAACAAGCCTACTTGCGCAAAAACAAGGCTGTTTTTCAGGGTCAAGTATTAACTCGCCGCAATGAGAACCGTTAAAGTCCTCCATGAACCGAAACAAGGACACAAGAAATTGATTACTACGTCCATAACCTCATCTTAAAAAGACAGAACCAAGGGGCAGGGATATAACAATCAACTGTCATTCTTTAAGGCAACTAGCCAATTTGTAAAAGGCTAGAGCATGACGTGACCACATTCCCACCTCATAACATCCAAAAACTCTGCTAAACATGGCTTATCAATATCCGAAAGAAAAGTTAGATACAAAAAGGATCAATTATTCTCTCTCTTTGTTGACACATAAATTTTGACTAAATATTTAGAATTAAATTGCACACAAAAATTAGAGATCAATTTGACCCTAACAAAAAAGATTTTTTCGCATTACCTAGGAATTAATATCATTTGCATCTACTAAGTTGTATTTTCTATTTTCTTTCCCTTATTTTATCCTGTTTTCGGATAAATAAATTAAGAGAGAGAGGGGGAAAGAGAGAGAAATGGTTTGAGGCTGGGCCTGACCCTAGGCCCTTTTTATTTTTCGCGTGGGCCCAGGGCCCAGCCCTTTCATTTTCTCTCCTCCGGCCCGGGCCCTCTCCCTCCTTCTTCCTCTTTCTGCCTTCCCTCTTCGTCCCTCCCACGTGCGCGAGGGCAGCTACGGCAGAGAGAGGAGGTTAGACCGGCGACATAGGGACAGCTCACAGGCGCCATCAAGCCGCCCATCGGAGCAGCGCGAAAGCCGACGAGAAGCCCGGACGGAGGGGAAGTCGCCTTCAATGCCGAGCAGGCCGCCGTGGAGAAGTGGGGACGGGACACCGGTTCGGCCGAAGCAGGGCCGGTCGGCGCGTGGAGGACCGGCGGCCGAAGCTCCTCCGTCGACCGGACCCCCCCCCCAAGCCTATAAATAGGCTTTCCGCGAGCTCGGTTGAAGGCAGCAACACGAAGATAGAGAGAGAAATCTGAGGGGTTTCGTCGGAGAGAAATCCAAGAAGCCCGATGGAACCAAAACCCCACGTTTCAGCAGTGCGTTCTACCCGTTCGGCGAAATGCTCAAACGAGATCTAGTTCCGTTTCTTTGTTTCGAGTGAAAACCGAGTGGTCCGGGCGTCAACCCGTTGGCGCCGCTCGACCTACGGCGTAGCCGAGGCCGCTAGACCCGCGGCCACCCTCGTGGGTTTAGGGTTTGATGGGCCGGGCAACCCAAAAATGATTTACATTCTCCAAAAAATCAGAAAAAGCCTAAAAGATGGTTTTTATTCTCCACAAATGCATGGAAAATCCTTAAAAACCCAAAAACCTCATGTTTAAACAACATTACATTGGGTATTGGAAGAGCATTACTTGATTAACTAGTGTAATTAAGTCATCGATCATAATTTCTTGCACAGGAGTAAAATGTTTCACCCAATATTTTACTTGAATTTCTAATCAATCCATCCCAAATTAATTAGTGTCGATTCCTATTTGAAGTTGACTTACAAATTAAAAATTCAAACCATAAGTCATGAATTGATAGGCTTGAGAGAGCTCGGGCTATACCTAATACTTAGCGAGCCATTAGCCTCCAACCACGCTCGCACGTAAGAGGGCTTGAAAAGGGAGTCAGAGGGCGCCGAAAAGGGAGGTCGCAAACTCTTGATGATTTCTTGATCAGATCAGATCATTGTCCATACCCCAGGAGATCAATTTCTATCCCAAAAATTAAACCCTGCCAATGTTAAGAGCTCCGTTCTTAGACCAAAATGACACAATGCAGCAAGCGAAAGCTGCCGAGCTTCATGCGGATATTGATCGGCGCATAAGTCATCATGCCCCCACGCATCCACCTTCGAGTCTCTCCAATTATTCCAACAATTAAACATCCAATTCACCGACCAAAAAAAAACATCCAATTTGACCCACGGAAAAATTACACAGACATAGGTTTCCTGCCATTGGAAACTCATGCCCCCACAATCCACCATGTCTCCTTAGAATCACTTATTCATCCGCATGGGCACATGATTCACCCTCCTCCCTTCTCATTATCACAAATGTACAAGAAAGTGTCGGTATTTGTAGTACAAGAGACAAGAAAAATGAATCAGAAAGAATATATACACAATATTGTTTTTTCTAAAATATTCTATGTCTATGATCTGCTATATCAATTGTAATCTCAATAGATAAGATCAAATTCTTCCTCCAACAATTCCAAAGGCCAATTGCAACTACTGGCGAAGAATAACACGATTACAATATGCAGACGTTGAGTGCATACTTTTCTTTTCCTTTTTATGCGGCGAATATATCAGCACTGAGGCTAAGCAGCATATTCCCTTGCCAAATCCAACAAACCGCGACATGTGCAGAGGAAACGATAACGTTGTGGGGCCGTCGTGGGAATATATTTTTCTTCTCGTACGGATGTTTCTGTTTTTTTTTTTTTTTTTTTTTTTTTTTGGTTGTTTCTGTTGACCAATGCTTTTTTTTTATTTTTCAGTAAATTAGACGATAATTGAGACTTTACCATTCCATTGAGGTCAATGCTTCCTTAGAATCTCATGTTTTGTCTCACTTTCCTTCATCTTTCGGTTTATATTATATGTTGAAATCTGTGCATAGCCAGTAAGATGAAGCAAAGCATCTTTTGCTTCAGCATATTTTCTGAATCAGCGATGACTACTTGGGTTCGTTACATTTGTTTGGTTTATTACACTTTTTTGGTTGAAAATCATGTTCTGGGAGGCTTCCTAAATATATTTTCGACCCTTTTTCGAGAATTACATATACGTACTTTGCGTTTTGTGCCTATAAATGCAAATTACGAGAGTGAGTGTTAAGATTCGAATTTTTGCATAATGCAAAATCATCCAATGTATGAATTGGGGTTTTTTAGGTTAGCACTATGTTTTGATGATGTTATGAGTACATAACACAATTTGAGAAGTAAAGTATTGTGGCCTGAATGTAGAAATGGGGTAAGAGTACATGAGTAGATCTATCAAACCAGTGGATTTGGTTGATTGAATTGGATATGGTCCAATCCAAATTGACTCATTTTCATATAATACAAATTGACACCTATCTGACCCATACCTAACACATACTTGACCCAACCTATGTTGTAAAAACACTTCCATATTTAACCAAGTCTGAGAAACTTATATTCAAAAAAAGGTAAGAGAATAGAGTGAACAAACACAAAATCGAGTGAGGCAAGAGAGTGAAGAGAAAATTATAAATGTGGGTCTCGCTAAGTAAGTTATTGACCCATTTATGACCCATATTACTTTATATTTACCGAATATAACCAACCCATATAACTCAACCCATCAAATATAGGTTGAGAAATGAGTTTATAACCTATTTTGACAAGTCTAGTGTTGAGGCTTCAAGGAAATAATAATACCTCAAGAGACTAAAGTATGCATTAGATTCCATGATCAATAACTAATTCATATAAAAGTTCAATTGGTTAGAGAGTAGCGCAGGCTGTACATCATATAACAAGACAATTTGTATTGACGGAGGTAGATTAGCATTTTCCTTTGGGCTTTGCTAGCATAACAGTCCTTGGGATACCGTGAGAATAACAGTTTATTGTGAATTACAACTTCTTAAAGAAGTGGGTTTCACAATAGTTTATATTATTTGTAATTTGATTTTAAAGTATACTATTATTCTCTAGCATGGAACTTGCCAGCATGGATGAGTGAACAGAATGTGAATATTGAAGTACAGGCAACTCAAGAAATTAACAATAACAAGTCTACTTTCACAATTGCAAATATGATTCATAAGTCCTAAGAAGGCCATAGCACAAAAGTAGGATTGTAACATACATATTTCTGTTGTCAAACCTGGTGTTATTGAAGGTAGAAGCAATCAGTGATCAAGAACGAGAGACGAAATAGCACGAAAATTCTATGTGATTTGACCGATGCAGCCTAGTGGATGGGAGAGCGACCATAAAAACATCCATTAGAATCATTAAACTATAATAGGCAATCACTATCTTTTAAGGACAGCTTGATGTGGACAATAGAAGTTTGATTTCTTCTTTTATGGAAATCGCTAATGAAGAACCTAAGTTCAAGTCAATCAATTACATATTTATTTAAATCAATCTTTTTAAGTTAGTAAGTTATTAGCCAGCTAAGACATGTGTCTGCTCTCCCTTAATCTAGGTGTCATTCTGCACTAGTCTTATCCCAAGGTGAATTCAACCTTGGCCCCATCAAGTTTGGCATATTTTAACATGGATAATATTTGCCCATCAACCTCTATCAAAATCACTTTGGCCTTGCCAAGCTCAACGAGAAGCTGATACATACTGGTGATGATCACTAATCAACTATCAACTCTTATACCACTTGTTGGACTGATGTAGCATAAACCAATATTTTCACTTGAGGACGTCACCAATAGAAAGTCTAAGTTTGCGTTCATCAATATAAATTAACTCACATTCACTCAAAAGTTTAAATTAGTGCATTGCGAACCAATTAGAATATATTAAGTGCTCCACTTGACATCACATTTCTAACATGTGACTTATTTCACCTAACAACATCATATGTGCACCTTAACAAGGACCATATTTTTTCTCTCCACCTAGATGCAGAGAAAACTTTGTCTGACTAACATTATGATTGGTAAATTACCAAAAATGGGCATATCTCATTTTCATATCTAATTAAGTTGGCACATGTGATATTCATATTTGCAATTTACTACTAAGAAGTCCAGATCTGGGATGAAGGAAACTCATACCACCACTTAATTAGAGTTTACATTAAGTAAAAAATAAATTGGTTTGGAATACTACAAATCCAGCCCAGATTGCCATTCTGGAGAGATGTCCGATTGATTAGGATCTTTCTTCGCCATCGGCTCATCGTGACAACACGTCCTCAATTCAGGCCACGTAAAACACTGCATGCATGGGAATATATTCCCTTTCTTTTAAGTTCTAGATGGCAACCCAGTTTCCTTCACCTGGCCTAAAATATAGGTTCTATAAACTGTTCATCAGGCTAAAGGAGATTGCAACTTGCGACAGAAAGGTCGCCGTCGATGATCATGAGGCTAATATAGGAATAGATCGAACGTAAGGATCGGGACGAAATATATTGTTCGCCCCTCATGAAGACTGCAAATAAACCCTTTTTTTTTTTATCTCCGCTATTATTCTTGCAGAAAACCATATTTAAATTGCAAAAGATAAGAAGCGCCCCAAGAAAGCGAATCCACTGCACGACCGATGAGTTTCTATAAAAGGGACCTCAGAGCCAAGCCATTTTCTCACAAGCAGACCCTAAAGCAAGAGCTAAAAAGCACGCGAGCTGACACAAAAACTATTATCTCGAGGCTCCGGATACTTCGTCGTTCGTCAGGCAGCATGGACACGACACTGGCGGGGCTCGTGCAGGACAAGCCGGTAGTGATATTCAGCAGGAGCACGTGCTGCATGAGCCACACTGTGAAGTCGCTCATACTGAGCTACGGCGCGAACCCGACCGTGTACGAGCTCGACCAGATGGCTAACAGAAACCAGATCGAGCGCGCGCTGGTCCAGCTCGGGCGGCGCGAGGTCGTCCCCACAGTGTTCATCGGCCAGAAGTACATCGGCGGCGCGAACGAGCTCATGAGCCACCAGTTGCGGGGAACTCTGGTCCCTCTTCTCCGAGAGGCCAGAGCTATTTGGGTATAGAGACTAAAGTTGTTGCATCTTTCTCCAGTTTTGCCCTTACAATAACGATAACAAGTCTAAGATACACGAGTCAGATCGTGTTACGAATACGAAAAGGCGGACTTTTTGGTGCCCTTGTGTTCTAACCCTAATGACTGCACGCTATGGAAGATGACGGTCTTCTTCTCTGGTCTTTTCTCCCCTTGCTTTTTGATGTCTTTTTATGTATCGGAAGTCCCTGTGTTGTTCTGAGTTAGATTTTGGGGCGTTGAGAAAGAACAGCGGTGGCAAACTTCAAATGTGTAAGCGCCCTATTTTCATGTCAATGAAATAAAACTTCTAAGTGTTAAATTGCATTCTATCGCTCTGTATACACTCTTTTGGCATCAAATGATAAGTGAGTCGCTCACAGAGAGAGAGAGAGAGAGAGAGAGAGAGAGGAGGGAGGGAGGGAGGGAGATGCATGGAGCTCATGTCTGATCTAGCTGGTTGATGGGTATTAGAATGCGCATTAACTGCATACAAGCAGAACATATAGCAGGAATTGGTGGAGCGAAGCAAAGAGAAGGACCAAAAACAAGAAATGCATTTCTTATATAATCCAAAAGGATCATTGTTTGATGATTATTGCACTGCCTAATTAATAGAGATCCTATCATGGTAAAAAAAAATTAGAGAATTTGGGAGTCTCAACAGATACAGAATTGACTGAAGAGTTTAAGTAAATTGAGCTCACATGTACCGGTGCAACCAAACATGGTCCTAATCAGGTTTAACTCGCATTAGATATAAATATATAGATGCAATATATCGAGATTCGAGAGAATTATTCGAATAGAAAATTCCAAACAAAAAGTGAGTGTATCACATAACAACCTTAAGTTTCGAGAGACATAAGACCCATCAAATCTAATGATTCTTATACATTGGGCTCCTCCATATGATCGGACGATCCAAATTGACCCCCAATTCCACTAGCTTCTTAGCACGAAGGTATTGATGCAATATCGCCCTTTGAAGTTTTGGACTGTCAATGGCCCCCTTTCTGTTGCACTGTAAACTTAATCAAACGTGGGGAATGCAACTTCCTTAGCCAGAAGCAGACATGTAATGCGGGCGATTCGCTACCAAAGAAAAAAGATTTCGAATCGTACTCTTGCAATCCGTGACGGAGTTGCGGCCAATCAAGCTTAATTTAGAAATTATGTGTGTTTAAGTAGCAGTATTATTGGAATCCGATTGGCTAAAAGAAGGAAGTTAGGTTAATTGACGATGGGGACGTGCGAAGTGACACCTACCGAAAGCCAAACAAGAAAGAGGCAAAAAAGTTAGGGCCGTAGGTGTATGTGCTATCATCAATAGTCGAATAAGTGTTTCCCATTTAAGGAAAATCTCGCCCTTAAAGTAAGGAAAATGAATTCGTCTTCCAAAACGAAGGAAAGGCTTTTTCACTTATCCCTACTTCAATGTGCTGTCAAGATCAAATTAGTTTCCTTTACTTGCTATCCAACGATTCCGATACGGTTCGGACGAGCTTAGCTTTCCCACTTCCCTTCGATGCGCGAGTATAATCTTTTAATTTCGACAAGTAAATTTTATAGTGTTAGGCATAAAAGTAGGTTTGAATTCTCTCTATTTGGGAAAGTAATTTACATCTCGAATTTATCCCCTCAAAGAGAGAATACATAGATTGATTTCATTTGAATGACTGATATTTGTTCTTCTTTTTTTCCTATTTCTTCCTTTATTTCCTTTTTTTTTCCTCTCAATATGATGTTTGTGCACACTTGCCGCCGCCGCCGCCACCACCCGTCACCTCTCTACTAGAACCACCCATCCCTCTATTCCTCTCCTCACGAGCAAAGGTCACTATCTCCAGTCCGAGGTCGCCGACCTTATGTACCCTCCAATATAGGATCCCCTGAAGCAATTCACCTCCTTAACCTTGATTGGGTGGCCGAGAAAGTGAGAGGATATGGTTGTATCTAGGTCTTTCGATGAATTGTTGGCATGTCAATTTTTGAGGAAAAAAATGCAAATGTACACCTAATCTAGAATATCTCTACCACAAGAAATAAGAAAACACTATTAATCATGCTCAAATGACAAAAGTGTCGATCTTCTTCTCCCGAGATTAGGGCTTGAAGTACCGTTTGTGTGCATTCTCTTAAGCCAGTCATAAAAGCACGAACATCTGTGTCCCCAACAAATTGTTAAGGTATAAGCAAGGTGGAGGGATCACATAACTCATGAGATGATGGTCATTTTCTAAATGTAGTCGGAAACTCCAACACCTAACAAGGGGAAAACGAAAAAAAAATAAGTTTTTTTTTTTTTTTTTTTTTTTCATTTGAAACTACCTCATGATGCTACGGTCAAGTTCCAATTTCTCCCGCGTTGCATCGTCTTTCGAGCAGCTTTAAATTTATGAGAACCTTTATTGCAAATACTCCTAACTAAATCTTCGGCACTTCATATAAGCCAATGCTTGTTGGCTCTTTAGATATCTGGTGGACGGAAGAAAAGAGAGACTATTTAAACCACGTGTCATGGATGGTCTGACTTTCCAGGCTACATGTACGTGGCAGAACCTGGCCTGTTGAAATTAAATGATGCGTCTTTTCAAGGAAAAAGCATATTATATATCTTTTCTTATCTCTAGACAGAGAAGAAAAGTGGATGCAACTCGCGTCACTCCCCTGATTCGATTAGGTGGCTCGAATGCTAAGTAAGAATAAGGAAAAAAGAAAGGAGAAAAGAAGAAAAAGAAACAGAAGGGAGGATGAAGTGGGTATTTCTTTCGGTGATCACATGGATCCATGTAAGATTCAGACATTATCATTATCAGTAAAACAATCTTATCTTCTGTCTGTGTCTATCTTTTTATGGTCAGTTGAATAAATGATTCGTTAAGCTACTTGAGTCAAGTGCAAAACAAGCCTACGTAGCAGAAGGCATTGCAGTTTATTAAGCTCGAGTCGAGAAAGATGATGCATGCTTCTCCAGAACCCTGAAGCGAAAAAAGATCATCTAAGAGCATAATTAGAAAAGTTGCAATTATATATCGGTATGTTGATGCATTGCATGTGATACGAATATTATCAGTCTAGTGTTGATGGTCCATGCCAGTTGCGCAGCAAGACCGTGCAATCCACCATAATCATGAGACAAAAGAGAAATAATCGAGAAATAGAGAGATGGGCACACAGTAAGTTATGTCTCTCAATCCCAAGTTTTGATCACACCCAAGTAATCCCTCCGATTACACCGAATCAATTTTCTCCCATTGTTTCACACTATCGCTCACAGTATTTTCTTCACAAAGCTCAAAGAGAGAACCCGAGTAATACCCTCAAAAGGCTCTCATGTGTAATACTAATAGAATGTCGCAAATAGGAACTTAAATCTTGTACTTCCAAGACCCAAGCGCCCACTCCATGCCTCGTATTGCCGCGCACCCAGGCTCCGCCAACTATGGGCGGCTGTAATATGACCATAACTAGCCTATGGTTGCCCATACTCTAGGATGACCCATTATGCATAACTTTTTTATGATACTCTGCCCAAAGTTTATTGTATTGCCCCACCATTGCCTAGTTATCTAGATTGATTTCCAAAATTATATGGAAAAATTATCCAATCAATCCTAAACATATTAGATGGATATTAATTCAATTCTATACTTTTCAATTTTGTCAATTTAATTATCAATTTTTACATGAAATTACAACATAGTCCTTTTGGTTAATTTTCACTGAAAATCGCTAATATGGTGGTCCATTCATCGCTGGCCATTCAACATGGCACACCACCACATTAGCTATTTTCAGTGAAAATTGATCGAAATGACTGCACTAGAATTTCAAGCAAAGATTTGGGACTAAATTGACAAAATTGAAAGTTTAAGTCCAAATTGGCATACTTATAATGTGCTTAGAACTATATGGAAAATTTTCCCCGATTATGTTATAGACTAATGACTGTATGCTTTGGCAGACACAAAAAAATTAGATTAGGGCCGACGAGACAAGAAGTTCTACAAAATGTTAGCTAAGGGGGCGAGATAATTGATATTTTTAGGA
Source organism: Eucalyptus sideroxylon (assembly GCA_014182405.2). Classification (NCBI taxonomy): domain Eukaryota; kingdom Viridiplantae; phylum Streptophyta; class Magnoliopsida; order Myrtales; family Myrtaceae; genus Eucalyptus; species Eucalyptus sideroxylon. The sequence continues at coordinate 31,371,364 of CM024555.2, read as the reverse complement.
AATTTCTTTTACTACATCCTAGAATTACTAAATACTAGGTATAGTGCACATCTAACAATCAGGTCGATGCTGTCTGCCCTAAACATGATCTCGATGGGTTTAGTCCAAATTGGCTAAAAGCAGAGCGATATTTTCCTATTATCTCACCGGAAATTTCAGTTATGATTGGCCTAGACAGCACCGACCAATCGTTTTTTCCAAAGGCCAATTGCTATTACTGGTGAAGAATAACACGATTACAATATGCAGACGTTGAATGCATATTTTTCTTTTCCTTTTCATGCGGCGAATATATCAGCACTGAGGCTAATAAGCATATTCTCTTGCCAAATATGACAAACTGCGAGATGTGCAGAGGCAACGATAACGTTGTGGGGCCTTCGTGGGAATATATTTTTCTTCTCGTACGGATGTTTCTGTTGACCTACGATTTTTCTTATTTTTCAGTAAATTAGACGATAATTGAGACTTTACCATTCCATTAAAGTCAATGCTTCCTTAGATTCTCATATTTTGTCTCACTTTCCTTCATCTTTCGGTTTATATTATATGTAGAAATCTGTGCAAAACCCTGAAAGATGAAGCAAAGCATCTTTGACTTCAGCATATCTTCTGAATAAGGGATGACTACTTCGATTTGTGACATTAGTTTGGTTTCTTACATTTTTTAGGTTGAAAATCATATTCTTGAAGGCTTCCTGAATGTATGTTTGACCCTTTTTCAAGAATTACATATACGTACTTTGCGCACGCTTTGTGCCTATATAAATGAAAGAGAGTGAGTGTTAAGATTTGAATTCTTGAATGCATTGGGTTTTTGTGGCCCACACAATATTTTGATGATGTTATGAGTACATACCACAATTTGAGGGGTACAATATACTGGCTTGAATGTGGAAATAGGTAAAAAGTACATGAGTAAACCTATCAAATGAATGGATTGGGCTGAGTCGGGTCGGATATGGTCCAATCTTAATTGACCAATTTTCATGTAACACAAATATAGTGACACATATCCGATTGGACCCATACTCAACACATATTCGACCAAACCTATGTTGTCAAAACACATCCATATTTAACTGAACCTAGGAAACTCATATTCAAAATGAGGTGAGAGCACAAAGGAAACAAATGCGAGATTGAGTGAGAGCAAGAGAGAGTGAAGAGAAAATCATAAATGTGGGTCAAGTCTAAGTAAGTTGTCTACCCATTTAACACTCGTATTATTTTAAGTTTTATCATTATAAACTCATTTGTGACATATTTACCAAATATAACCAACCCATATAACAACTCAACCCATCAAATATGAGTTAAGAAATGAGTTTATAATCTATTTTGATAGGTCTAATGTTGAGGTTTCAAGAAAATAACAATACCTCAAGAGACTAAAGTATGCATTAGATTCTATGATTGATACCTAATTCATATAAAAGTTAAATTGTCAAGAGAACTGCGCAGGTTGTAGATCATATAACGCGACAATTTGTATTGATGAAGGCAGATTAGCATTTTCCTTTTTCTTTGGCATGGAGCTTGCCAGCATGAATAAGTAAACAAAGCATGAATATTGAGGCACAGGCAACTCAAGAAATTAACAATAACAAGTCTACTATCACAATTGCAAATATGATTCATAAGTACTAAGAAGGTTATAGCGCAAAAGTAGGATTATAACATACATATGTATGTGGTCAAACCTAGCATAATTGAAGGTAGAAGCAATTGATGATCAAGAACAAGAGACAAAATAGCACGAAAATTTATGTGATTCGATCCATGTAGCCTAGTGCACAGGAGAGCGACCATAAAAAATCCACTAGAATCATTAGACTACAATAGGCAATCACTATCTTTTAAGGATGGTTTGATGTGGACAATAAAATTCTGATTTCTTTATTTATGGAGATCATTGACGAAGAGTCTAAGTTCAAGTCTATCAATTACATATTTACTTAAATCAATTTTTTTAAATTAGTAAGTTATTGGCAAACTAAAACATGTGTTCATGTTCTCCCTTAATCTAGGTGTCGTTATGCACGCGTATTATCCCAAGTCTAATATTAACCTTGGCCCCATCAAGTTTGGCATATTTAACATGGATAATATTGCCCTTCAACCTCTGTCTCAATCATCTTAGCCTTGCCAAGTTCAACGAGAAGCTAATACATACTGGGAGTGATCACTAATCAACTATCAGCTCCTATACCACTTGTTGGATTGATGTAGCATAAACTGGTACTTTGACCTAAGGACGTCATCGATAGGGAGTCTAAGTTTGCACTTATCAACTTAATCAACTCACCTTCACTCAAAAATTTAAATTAATGAGTTAAAAGCCAATTATGATATATTAAGTACTCCATTTTTTACCACATTTCTGACATGTGACTTATTTTGCCTAAAAACCTCACACATGCACCTCAATAAGAATCATATTTTTTTCTCCGCCTAAAGATGGAGAAAACTTTCTCCGACTAATATTCTGATTGGTGAGTTACCAAAAATGGGCATATCTCATTTTCATATTTAATTAAGTTAGCATGTATGATATTCATATTTGTAATCTATCGATCAAAGATCCAGATTACGAACAAAAGAAACTCAAACCATCACTTAATTTGAGTTTATTGTTGTAACTAAAAAAGTAGGGGATTTGGAATACTACAAATCCAGCCTAGATTAACATTCTAGAGAGATGTCCGATTGACTAGGATCCTTCTTCGTCATCCACTCATCGTGACAATCCGTCCTCAATTCAGGCCACGTAAAACACTGCATGCATGGGAATATATTCCCTTTCTTTTGAGTTCCAGATGGCAACCCAGTTTCCTTCACTTGGCCTAAAATGTAGGTTCTTTACACAGTTCATCAGGCTAAAGGAGATTGCAACTTGCGACGGAAAGGTCGCCATCACATAATCATCAGGCTGATATAGGAATAAATCTGACGTACGGGTCGAGACCAAATATATTGTTCGCCCCGGATAAATAAACCCTTTTTATCTCCACTATTATTCTTGCAAAAAACCATATTTTAAATTGGAAAAGATAAGAGGCGGCCCAAGAAAGTGAATCCACTGCACAACTGATGAGTTTCTATAAAAAGGACCTCAGAGCCAAGGGAGTTTCTCACAAGCAGACCTCAAAGCAAGAGCTGAAATGCACGCGAGCTCACACACAGAGACTATTATCTCGAGGCTCCGGATACGTCGTCTTCATCAGGCAGCATGGACACGACGCTGGCAGGGCTCGTGCGCGATAAGCCGGTGGTGATATTCAGCAGGAGCTCGTGCTGCATGAGCCACACCGTGCAGTCGCTGATACTGAGCTACGGTGCGAACCCAACGGTGTACGAGCTTGACCAGATGGCGAACAGAAACCAGATCGAGCGCGCGCTGGTCCAGCTCGGGCGGCGCGAGGTCGTCCCCACCGTGTTCATCGGCCAGAAGTACATCGGGGGCACGAACGAGCTCATGAGCCACCAGGTGCGGGGGACTCTGGTCCCTCTTCTCCGAGAGGCCAGAGCTATTTGGGTATAGAGACTAACGTACTTGCATCTTTCTTCAGTTTTTCCCTTAGAACAACGATAATACGTCTAACATACACGAGTCAGATTGCATTACGAATATAAAAAGGCGGACTTTTTGGTAGCTGCGTTCTCTAACCCTAATGGCTGCACGCAATGGAAGATGACAGCCTTCTTCTCTGGTCTTTTTTCCCCTTGCTTTTTGAGGTCTTTTTATGTATGGGAAGTCCCTGTATTGTTCTAAGTTAGGTTTTGAGATGAGAGGAAGAACAGCGGTGGCAAAATTCAAATGTGTAAGCGCCCTATTTTCAAGTCAATGAAGTAAAGCTTCTGAGCATGAAATTGCACTGTATCGCTCTGTATGCACTCTTTTGGCATTAAATGATATGTGAGTCCCTCAGAGAGAGAGAGAGAGAGAGAGAGATGCATGGAGCTCATGTCTGATCTAGGCTAGATCTGGCTGGTTGATGTGTATTAGAAAGCGCATGAACTGCATAGGTGAGCTGCATACAAGCAGAACATATAGCAGGAATTGGACGAAAAACAAGTAACATTTTTATGATATAATCCAAAAGGATCATTGTTTGATGATTATTGGACTGCCTAATTACCAAAGATCCTATTATGGTAAAAAAAAACAAAAAAAAAAAGAATTAGAGAATTCGGGAGCCCAACAAGGGTGCAATTTACTGCACAGTTCGAGTGTATTGAACTCACATGTACCAGTGCAAACAAACATAACTATGATAGATTAAACTCGCATCAGATCTAGATATGTGGATGCAGTATGTCATGATTCGAGAGAATTACTTGAATGGAAAATTCCAAATAAATAGCGAAGGTATCAAATAATGACTGGTGATTTGAGTTTCAAGAGACGTAAGACCCATCAAATCTAATGATTCTTATATCTTGGCTTGTACAAATGATCGGGCGATCTGAATTGATCCCCAATTCCACTAGCTTCTTAGCACGAAGGCATCAATGCGATATCGTCCTTTGAAGTTTTGGACTGTCCATGGCCCCATTTCTGTTGTACCATATGCTTAATCAAACGTTAAGCGGGGGCATGCAACTCTTTTGGCTAGAAGCAGGCATGTAATGCAGGCGATTCGCTACCAAAGAAGAAAGATTTCGAATCGTTCTCTTGCAATCGATCGTGACGGAATCGCGGCCAATCAAGCTTAATTTAGAGATCATGTGCGTTTCAGTAGCAGTATTATTGGAATCCGATTGGCTAAAAAAAGGAAGTTAGGTTCATTGACGATGGGGCGGACGTGCCAATTGCTACCTACCGAAAGCCGAACGAGAAAGAGGCAAAAAAGTCAGGCCCGTAGGTGTGTGTTCCATCATCAATCGTCGAAAAAAGTTCCATCATTAGTAGGCGAAAATGTCTTTTCCATTCAAGGAAAATCTCGCCCTTAAAAGTAAAGAAAATGAATTCGTCTTCCAAAACGAAGGAAAAGCTTTTTCATTTATCTCCACTTCAATATGCTGTCGAGATCAAAATAAAAAAAGAAAGAAAAATGTAACCCAATTTCCCCTCTTCAAATCTGTGCAGCCCTTACTAGCTTCAAGGGTAATTAGTCAAAAAGTCCTAAACCTATTGTATGGCAAACTTTTTTATTTAGTTAATTTATTCATAAATCTTTTGATGATTTATAAATATAGTTCTTTCAGTCAATTTTGGTTTAAGATCATTGACGTGGATGTCAATCACGTATAAATGACTACATTGACAAATCATCAAAAAAATTTAAAACTAAATTGGTTAAATTTTTTTGACAAAAAATTAGCCAAATTGAAAAAATTGAAACTGACTTGATTTCGTGCAATATATTTATGACGGGAAAAGTGTTAAAAATTCATAATCATATTACATTAATGTTAATTAAGTCTTAAACATTTTAATGGTGTCAATTCAGTAATAAACATTTTAGTGGTGTCAATTGAGTCTCAAACCAAATAAGTTCCAAACATTTTGAATTAGTGTCAATTTAACCATAAACGTTTTGATTTAATGTCAATTTAGTCATTTCGACTAATTTTAGCTGAATATTACTGACATAGACACCGATCCACTTACATGGTATTGTCGGCATTGATGTAAATAATTTTTTATAATACTTTAATTAATTTTTTTTTCTAATTGTTTCTTCCTTTCTTCTTCTTCTTTTGCTTCTTCTCCTTTCTTCTCCTTCTCCTCCTTCTCTTTCTTCTTCTTCCTCTTCTTTCTTCTTCTCCTTCTCCTTCTTCTCTCTTTCTTCTACTTCTGCTTCTTCTTCTTCTCCTTTCTCCTCCTTCTTCTACTTCTTCTTCTTTCTCCTTCTCCTCCTTCCACTTCTTCTGCTTCTTCTTCTCTTTCTCCTTCTTTCTCCTTCTTCTTTTGCTTCTCCTTCTCATTCTCCTTGTCCTGCTTCTTCTTCTTCTTCTTCTTCTCCTCACCCAAGTGAGAGTCTGCCTCCCCCGGCCAAATTCGGCGAGGTTGCTGGGTAGCCCCGTTGGATTTGGCCATGCAACCTTGCCGGATTTGGCCAAGGGAGCCCTCACCAAGGCTCACACAAACAAGGGTTGACCCCCCTAGGCCAGATCTAGTGCGATCAACCCTCGCTGGGGTATAAACCTAGGCGAGAGTGAGCGAGCTTGGCCCTCGCCGGGGCAACACCTAACGAGGCCACCCTAGCATGGACAAGGATCAACCTCCCCAAGCCAGATCTAGCAAGGTCGACCCTCGCCGGGGCTCGGCCTCGCCATGGTGATTCGTGATTAGCCCACTCGACTGTGGGACAGAATGAAGAAGAAGAAATGAGAGAAAAAAATTATATATATAAAATATTAAAATATCATTAAAAATTATCAACGTCAGCATTGGCAATACCACATAAGCAAACTAACCTTCACGTCAGCAATATTCTATCAAACCCACAATGACGCAACAACTCGGAAAGGTACCTCTGGTTTTGCACTATAGAAATATCCTAAAGCTTGGTGAACCACATAAGAGTAAGACAAGAATATTAGGCAACCCCTCAGAGATTAGCACAGAATTGTTCACTGCCTAATTTAAGGGCACAAGCAAGCAAACTAAGTTTGCATTTTCTTTTACGTGCTTTATCAACCAGCAAAAGATGCATGACGTACACATCCTTCAGCAAACATAATAGTCAGTTTAGTAACTGGGCTGGAAAATAAGGAACGAGCATGCCTTCCACTCATTACTGCTGTGATTCCTACCATCAACAAGTGCTACCGATCAAATCGGCGCTGAAATGGATCTTGCGGGAAGTAGAGCGCTGTGTGCATACTCTGAACAGAGCATCAGAAATAGCTTACACATGGTGACGAGTCAGAGCTATCGGTCCTCCCTCACGATCTGATATGATCTCTCAAGAATGGTTTTCTTTTCTCTAGTTTGGCACTTCTTCTCCAAGCTTCTACTGCTCGGCGGAGTGTGGCATTGGCCTCGTTTATCTCCTCGGTGGAGAACTTGTGCTTTATGATTTCCAAAGGTCCAGGCTGCAACACCCTCACTACCGTTTCCGCTTCTTGCTCCAACTGTCTGTGGACAAGGGAAATGGCATACCCGTCGAAAGGCAAAGAATAAAAATAGAAAGAGAGAAAAAAGAAAGGCCGAGCTCATCCATAGCTATAGAAGGAATATTAACAAACTGGATACTGCAAAGAGAGAAGCAAAAACGAGGGAGAAATGGGATCAGCCGACCGCACATTACATAACCTCTATAACCAACAAGCCTACTTGTGCAAAAAAACAAGGCTTTTTTTCAGGGTCAAGTATTAACTCGCCGCAATGAGAACCGTTAAAGTCCTCCATGAACCGAAACAAGGACACAAGAAATTGATTACTACGTCCATAACCTCATCTTAAAAAGACAGAACCAAGGGGCAGGGATATAACAGTCAACTGTCATTCTTTAAGGCAATTAGCCATTTTGTAAAAGGCTCGAGCATGACGTGACCACATTAGCACCCCATAACATCCAAAAACTCTGCTAAACGTGGCTTATCAATATCAAGAAGAAAAGTTAAATACAAAAAGGATCAATCATTCTCTCTCTTTGTTGACACATAAAGTTTGACTAAATATTTAGGATTAAATTGCACACAAAAATTAGAGACCAATTTGACCCTAACAAAAATTATTTTTCACATTACCTAGGAATTAATATCATTTGCATCTACTGAGTTGTGTTTTCTATTTTCTTTCCCTTATTTTATCATATTTTCGGATAAATAAATTAAGAGATGGGGGAAAGAGAGAGAAATGGTTTGAGGCTGGGCCCAGGCCCTTTTTATTTTTCGCGAGGGCCCAGGGCCCAGCCCTTTCATTTTCTCTCCTCCGGCCCGGGCCCCCTCCCTCCTTCTTCCTCTTTCCCCCTTCCCTCTTCGTCCCTCCCACGCGCGCGAGGGCAGCAACGGCAGAGAGAGGAGGGTAGACCGGCGACGGAGGGGACAGCTCGCAGGCGCCATCAGTGCCGCCCATCGGAGCAGCGCGAAATCCGGCGAGAAGCCAGGACGGAGGGGACGTCGCCTTCAATGCCGAGCAGGCCTCCGCGGAGAAGAGGGGACGGGACACCGGTTCGGCCGAACCAGGGCCGGTCGGCGCGCGGAGGACCGGCGGCCGAAACTCCTCCGTCGATCGGACCCCCCCCCAGCCTATAAATAGGCCTTCCGCGAGCTCGGTTGAAGGCAGCAACACGAAGATAGAGAGAGAAATCTGAGGGGTTTCTTAGGAGAGACATCCAAGAAGCCCGATGGAACCAAAACCCCACGTTTCAGCAGTGCGTTCTACCCGTTCGACGAAATGCTCAAACAAGATCTAGTTCCGTTTCTTTGTTTCGAGTGAAAACCGAGTGGTCCGGGCGTCAACCCGTTGGCGCCGCTCGACCTGCGGCGTAGCCGAGGCCGCTAGACCCGCGGCCACCCTCGTGGGTTTAGGGTTTGATAGGCCGGGCAACCCAAAAATGATTTACATTCTCCAAAAAATCAGAAAAAGCCTAAAAGATGGTTTTTATTCTCCACAAATGCATGGAAAATCTTTAAAAACCCAAAAACCTCAGGTTTAAACAACATTACATTAGGTATTGAAGGAGCATTACTTGATTAATTAGTGTAATTAAGTCATTGATTCTAGTTTCTTGCATAGGGGTAAAATGTTTCTCTCAATATTTTACTTGAATTTATAATCAATCCATCCCAAATTAATTAGTGTCGATTCCTATTTGAAATTGACTCACAAATTAAAAATTTAAAACATAAGTCGTGAATTGATAGGCTTGAAGAGAGCTCGGGCTATACCTAATACTTAGCGAGCCATTAGCCTCTAACCGCGCCCGCACGTAAGAGGGCACTAAAAAGGGAGTAAGAGGGCGCCGAAAAGGGAGGTCGCGAACTCTTGATTTTGTTGATCAGATCAGATCATTGTCCATACCCCAGGAGATCAATTTCTATCCCAAAAATTAAACCCTGCCAATGTTAAGAGCTCCGTTCTAAGATCAAAATGACACAATGCAGCAAGCGAAAGCTGCCGAGCTTCATGCGGATATTGATCGGCGCATAAGTCATCACGCCCCCACGCATCCACCTTCGAGTCTCTCCAACCATTATTCCAACAATTAAACATCCAATTCACCGACCAAAAAAAAAAAAAAAAACATCCAATTCGACCCACGGAAAAATTACACAAACATAGGTTTCCTGCCATTGGAAACTCATGCCCCCACAATCCACCATGTCTCCTTAGAATCACTGTTCACCCGCATGGGCACATGATTCACCCTCCTCCCTTCTCATCTGTCCCGGAAAACCCAATTAGTTCTAAGATGACCCATTATGCATAACTTTTTCATGATACTCTGCCCAAAGTTTCCTGTATTGCCCCATCATTGCCTAGTTATCCAGATTGATTTCGACAATTATATGGGAGAATTATTCGATCACTTTTAAACATTTTATATGAATGTCAATTCAATTGTAAATTTTTCAATTTTGTCAATTTAGTCTTAAATTTTTGCATGAAATTTCAATGTAATACTTTTGGTCAATCTTCGTCAAAAATCGCTGATGTGGTGATCTATTCAACGTGGCACACCACCACATCAGTTGTTTTCAATGAAAATTTATTAAAATAACTATATTATAATTTCATGCAAAATTTTGGGACTAAATTAGTAAAATTTGAAAGTTCGAGACCAAATTATCATCGGTATAATATGTTTAGAACTTATGGATAATTTCCCCCAATTGTGTTATAGACTAATGATTGTATGCTTTGGCAGACACAAAAATTTAGATTAGGGCTTACAAGACAAGAAATTCTACAAAATGTAGCTCGAGGAGGCGAGATATTTGATAATTTTAGGAAATTTTTTCAACTACATTGTGGAATTAGTAAATACTTGGTATAGTGCACATCTAGCGACCAGGTTGATGCCTGGCCCCACCATGATCAACGGTCTCGACGGGTTTAGTCCACGTTGTCTAAAAGCCGTGCGATGTCTTCCTATTATCTCACTGGATATTTCAGTTATGATTGGCCTAGATAATACCGGCCAATTGTTCAGTCCAAAGGCCAATCGCTACTACTGGCGAAGAATAACTCGATTACAATATGCAGACGTTGAATGCATATTTTTCTTTTACTTTTTATGCGGCGAATATATCAGCACTGAGGCTAAGCAGCATATTCTCTTGCCAAATCCAACAAACCACGACATGTGCAGAGGAAACGATAACGTTGTGGGGCCTTCCGGGAATTTATTTTTCTTCTCGTACGGATGTTTCTGTTGACCTATGCTTTTTCTTATTTTTCAGTAAATTAGACGATAATTGAGACTTTACCATCCCATTGAAGTCAATGCTTCCTTAGAATCTTATGTTTTGTCTCACTTTCCTTCATCTTTTGGTTTATATTTTATGTAGAAATCTGTGCAAAGCCAGTAAGATGAAGCAAAGCATCTTTTGCAGAAAAGTATCAAAATAATCCTAAACCTTTTTCATTAGTACCAAGTCGGTCATAAACTTTTCAATTGGACCAATTTAGTCCTAAACCTTTTCATATTGGTACCAATTTAGTCTTTTCGGCTAATTTAAGCCGGAAATTGCTGACGTGGCTGCCGGTGGTCTTATGTGACATCACGTGGACAAATTTTATATTTTTTATATTTTCTTTACAGATTTTTTAAATTATTTTTTTCTCTTTTCTTTTTTCCTTACCCTTGGCCGGTGAGGTCACCGGCCGACCATCGCCGGCCACAGGATGGTCGGGCGAGGCCCCCGCGCCCTCGCCGGCCACAAGCGAGGGCGTCAACCCCCGCCCAAATCCAGGCGAGGGCCTAAACCCTCGCCCCTTGGCCGGCAAGGGCCACCGCACCCTCGTCATCGGCCATAGGCGAGGCGCGGCGGCCCTCACCAGCCAAGGGCGAGGGCCTCCGCACCCTCGTCAGCCACACGCGAGGGTGCGAAGGTCCACACTCATGGCGGGCGAGAGCCACAACACCTCAGGCGAGGCCGTCGTCTGCCACGAGTGAGGGCCGTCGTCCGCCACGAGTGAGGGCCGCCGCGCCCTCGCCTGTGGCGCCACATAAGATCGCCGACGACAATGTCAACAATTTCTGGCTTAAATTAGCCGGATGGACTGAATTGGTACCAATGTAAAAAGGTTTAAAACTAAATTGGTCCAATTAAAAAGTTTATGACTGAATTGATACCAATACAAAAGGTTTAGGACTTTTTTGGTACTTTTCCCCATCTTTTGCTTCAGCATATTTTCTGAATAAGCGATGACTACTTGGGTTCGTTACATTTGTTTAGTTTATTACACTTTTTTGGTTGAAAATCATGTTCTGGGAGGCTTCCTAAATATATTTTCGACCCTTTTTCGAGAATTACATATACGTACTTTGCGCACGTTTTGTGCCTACAAATGCAAATAACGAGAGTGAGTGTTAAGATTCGAATTCTTGCATAATGCAAAATCATCTAATGTATGCATTGGGTTTTTTTAGGTTAGCACTATGTTTTGATGATGTTATGAGTACATAACACAATTTGAGCGGTAAAGTATTGTGGCCTGAATGTAGAAATGGGGTAAAAGTACATGAGTAGATCTATCAAACGAGAGAATTGGGTTAAATTAAATTGGATATGGTTTAATCCAAATTGACTCATTTTCATATAATACAAATATAGTGACACCTATCTAACATATACTTAACACATAGTTGACCCAACCTATGTTGTAAAAACACTTCCATATTTAACCAAGTCTAAGAAACTTATATTCAAAAAAAAGGTAAGAGCACTAAGTGAACAAACACAAAATCACATGAGGACGAGAGAGTGAAGAGAAAATTATAGATGTGGGTCGAGTTTAAGTAAGTTGTTGACCCATTTAGCACCCATATTATTTTATATTTATCGAATATAACCAACCCATATAATAACTCAACTCATCAAATATGGGTTGAGAAATGAGTTTATGACCTATTTTGACAAGTCTAGTATTGAGCTTCAAGGAAATAATAATACCTCAAGAGACTAAAGTATGCATTAGATTCCTTGATCAATAACTAATTCATATAAAAGTTCAATTGGTTAGAGAGTAGCACAGGTTGTACATCATATAACAAGACAATTTGTATTGACGGAGGTAGATTAGCATTTTCCTTTGGACTTTGCTAACATAACAGTCTTGGGATATTGTGAGAATAACAGTCTATTGTAAACTACAAATTCTTAAAGAAGTAGGTTTCACAATAATTTATAATTATTTATAATTTGATTTTTTGTGGTCTAAAATAGACTGTTATTCTCTAGCATGGATCTTGCCAACATGGATGAGTGAACAGAACATGATTATTGAAGTACATGCAGCTCAAGAAATTAACAAAAACAAGTCTACTTTCACAATTGCAAATATGATTCATAAGTGCTAAGAAGGTCATAGCGCAAAAGTAGGATTGTAACATACATATTTATGTCGTCAAACCCGGTGTTATTGAAGGCAAAAGCAATCAATGATGAAGAACGAGAGACAAAATAGCACGAAAATTTTATGTGATTCGATCAATGCAGCCTAGTGGACGGGAGAGCGACCATAAAAACATCCACTAGAATCATTAAACTATAATAGGCAATCACTATCTTTTAAGGACGGCTTGATGTGGACAATAGAAGTCTAATTTCTTCTTTTATGGAAATCACTAATGAAGAGCCTAAGTTCAAGTCAATCAATTGCATATTTATTTAAATCGATCTTTTTAAGTTAGTAAGTTATTAGCCAGCTAAGACATGTGCTCCTGCTCTCCCTTAATCTAGGTGTCGTTCTACACTAGTCTTATCCCATGGTGAATTCAACCTTGGCCCCATCAAGTTTGGCATATTTTAACATGGATAATAATTGCCAGTCAACCTCTATCAAAATCACCTTGGCCCTGCCAAGCTCAACGAGAAGCCGATACATATTGGTGGTGACCACTAATCAACTATCAATTCGTATACCACTTGTTGGATTGATGTAGCATAAACCAATATTTTCACCTGAGGACGTCACCGATAGGAAGTCTTAAGTTTGCGTTCATCAATATAATTTAACTCACATTCACTCAAAAGTTTAAACTAATAAGTTACAAACCAATTAGAATATAGTAAGTGCTTGACATCACATTTCTAACACGTGACTTATTTCACCTAACAACATCACATGTGCACCTTAACCAGACCATTTTTTCTCCACCTAGATGCAGAGAAAACTTTGTCTGACTAACATTATGATTGGTAAATTACCAAAAATGGGCATATCTCATTTTCATATCTAATTAAGTTGGCACATGTGATATTCATATTTGCAATTTACTACTAAGAAGTCCAGATCTAGGATGAAGGAAACTCATACCACCACTTAATTAGAGTTTACAGCTGTAACTAAAAAATAATTGGTTTGGAATACCACAAATCCAGCCTAGATTGCCATTCTGGAGAGATGTCCGATTGATTAGGATCTTTTTTCGTCATCGGCTCATCGTGACAACACGTCCTCAATTCAGGCCACGTAAAACACTGCATGCATATATATATATAAACAAAAAAAAAACCCTGCATGCATGGGAATATATTCCCTTTCTTTTATGTTCTGGATGGCAACCCAGTTTCCTTCACACGGCCTAAAATATAGGTTCTATAAACTGTTCATCAGGCTAAAGGAGATTGCAACTTGCGACAGAAAGGTCGCCGTCTCATGATCATGAGGCTAATATAGGAATAAATCGGACGTACGGGTCGAGACGAAATATATTGTTCGCTCCCCATGAAGACTGCAAATAAACCCTTTTTTTTTATCTCCGCTATTATTCTTGCAGAAAAAAACATATTTAAATTGCAAAAGATAAGAAGCGCCCCAAGAAAGCGAATCCACTGCACGACCGATGAGTTTCTCTAAAAGGGGCCTCAGAGCCAAGCCATTTTCTCACAAGCAGACCCCAAAGCCAGAGCTAAAAAGCACGCGAGCTCACACACGCAAACGATTATCTCAAGGCTCCGGATACTTCGTCGTTCGTCAGGCAGCATGGACACGACGCTGGCGGGGCTCGTGCAGGACAAGCCGGTAGTGATATTCAGCAGGAGCACGTGCTGCATGAGCCACACTGTGAAGTCGCTCATACTGAGCTACGGCGCGAACCCGACCGTGTACGAGCTCGACCAGATGCCTAACAGAAACCAGATCGAGCGCGCGCTGGTCCAGCTCGGCCGGCGCGAGGTCGTCCCCACCGTGTTCATCGGCCAGAAGTACATCGGCGGCGCGAACGAACTCATGAGCCACCAGGTGCGGGGGACTCTGGTCCCTCTTCTCCGAGAGGCCAGAGCTATTTGGGTATAGAGACTAAAGTTCGTGCATCTTTCTCCAGTTTTACCCTTACAATAACGATAACACGTCTAACATACACGAGTCAGATCGTGTTACGAATACGAAAAGGCGGACTTTTTGGTGCCCTTGTGTTCTAACCCTAATGGCTGCACGCTATGGAAGACGACAGCCTTCTTCTCTGGTCTTTTTCCCCCCTGCTTTTTGAGGTCTTTTTATGTATCGGAAGTCCCTGTGTTGTTCTGAGTTAGATTTTGGGGCGATGAGAAAGAACAGCGGTGGCAAACTTCAAATGTGTAAGCGCCCTATTTTCATGTCAATGAAATAAAACTTCTAAGTGTTAAATTGCATTCTATCGCTCTGTATACACTCTTTTGGCATCAAATGATATGTGAGTCCCTCAGAGAGAGAGAGAGAGAGGGAGGGAGGGAGGGAGGGAGATGCATGGAGCTCATGTCTGATCTAGCTGGTTGATGTGTATTAGAATGCGCATGAACTGCACACAAGCAGAACATATAGCAGGAATTGGTGGAGCGAAGCAAAGAGAAGGACCAAAAACAAGAAACGCATTTCTGATATAATCCAAAAGGATCATTGTTTGATGATTATTGCACTGCCTAATTAATAGAGATCATATCATGGTAAAAAAAAAAAAAAAAAATAGAGAATTTGGGAGTCTCGACGGGTATAGAATTTACTAAACGGTTTAAGTGTATTGAACTCACATGTACCGGTGCAACCAAACATGATCCTAATCAGGTTTAACTCGCATCAGATATAAATATATAGATACAATATGTCAAGATTCGAGAGAATTATTCGAATGGAAAATTCCAAACAAAAAGCGAGTGTATCACATAACAACCTTAAGTTTCGAAAGACATAAGACACATCAAATCTAATGATTCTTATACATCGGGCTCCTACATATGATCGGGCGATCCAAATTGACCCCCAATTCCACTAGCTTCTTAGCACGAAGGTATCGATGCAATATCGTCCTTTGAAGTTTTGGACTGTCAATGGCCCCCTTTCTGTTGTACTGTAAACTTAATCAAACGTGGGGAATGCAACTTCCTTGGCCAGAAGCAGACATGTAATGCGGGCGATTCGCTACCAAAGAAGAAAGATTTCGAATCGTACTCTTGCAGTCCGTGACGGAGTTGCGGCCAATCAAGCTTAATTTAGAAATTATGTGTGTTTAAGTAGCAGTATTATTGGAATACGATTGGCTAAAAGAAGGAAGTTAGAAGTGACACCTACCGAAAGCCAAACAAGAAAGAGGCAAAAAAGTTAGGGCCGTAGGTGTATGTTCTATCATCAATAGTTGAATAAGTGTTTCCCATTTAAGGAAAATCTCGCCCTTAAAGTAAGGAAAATGAATTCGTCTTCCAAAACGAAGGAAAAGCTCTTTCACTTATCCCTACTTCAATGTGCTGTCAAGATCAAACTAAAGAAAGAAAGAAAAATACCACCCAATTTCCCTTTAGCAGATCTGTTTAGCCTCCACTGTATTCGAGGTAATTATTCAAAAAGCCCTAAATCTATTATGTGGCAAACTTTTTGATTTGATCAATTTAATGATAAATTTTTTAACAATTTACGATATAGTTCTTCCAACAAATTTTAATTGGAGATTACTGACAAGAATGCCAACTACGTAACAAGAATTACACTAGGAAATCATTAAAATAAAAAATAAAAAAGGCTTAGGACTAAATTAGGCAGGAAAAAATTCAGCAGAAAATTAGCTAAATTGAAAAGTTCAAAACTGATATGATTACTGTACAATAGATTTATGACTTTTTTGGACAATTTTCGCCAGCCGTCACAGTGCTGCTCTACTAGATCCATAGATAACTTTCACATGAGTAGTGTTCTCATTTCAAAACATGCAATTGCAATTATGGGATTGACAATAAGAAACGAACCATTCCGTTGGAATCTTTTCGTTACAAAATCCATCTTATTACATACTATCGAGGTATATAAGTTACATTTTTACAAGAATATGTCTCTTCTCAAAATCATTAGTGTCTAGAAGGAACCGCCAGCGTATCTGATGCATGATCACTCCAATTCTTATACTCACTTTATGTGCTTTAACTCCTAACGCAGAAATATCATGGAAATGCATCATGTATTTGATTGACAACGACCAATAACCTAACCTCGTTTGGCCATCAATTTTTAGTCTTCTCAATATGCATTGCTCAGATGGCATTGAGCACCATACACTGCTGCCAGTTCGCGTATCAGATGTAGCTAATGGCATGCTTTCCATGGCAAAACTCATCTCCTTTTCCGGTTCACAAAGATTAAACTCCAAATGGAATCAATTTATACATGCGTAATTTGAACACGTGATGTAATGTGCTCTAACATAGATGTGTACACTTGAAGTAAAAACACTATGCGATGCTATATTAGACATCTTACTCTGCCCAACGAGAATAGAAGTAAGCGAAACAGAGAATTACATCTCCAGTCCAACGTTATCCTTATGCAAAGTTGTAGAGGACCTAGAGCAGAGAACAATCAAGAAGAGAGTCCACTTTTTCAAAGCAGAACCAATAGACAGCATTTTCACCAATTTCTCAGAACAAAGAACATCGGCGACGGCAAACTACCCATCTGGGGTAATTGCTACCGTGTTCTTTTTCCCATTATGAATCTGTGAAAGAAAGTGCGGCAAAGATAAGATCAAACCAGCAATGATGCAACTTGAAAAAGTACTGCTGGTTTTGCACTATAGAAACACTCTAAAGCTTGGTGAACCACATAAGAGTAAGACAAGAATATCAGGCACCCCCTCAAAGGTTAGCATAAAGTCATTTACTGGCTAATTTAAGGGCACAAGCAAGAACCATTTAATTTGCATTTTTTTTATATGCTTTATTAACCAGCAAAAAATGCGTGGTGAACGCATCCTTTGGCAAACATAAAAGTCAGTTTAGCAATTAGGCTGAAAAAGAAGGAGCGAGCATGCCTTCCACTCATTACTTCTGTGATTCCTACCATCAACAATTGCTACCAATCAAATTGGCGCTGAAGATGCTGTGGGAAGTAGAGCATCATGTGCATACTCTGAACAAAGCATCAAAAATAGCTTACACATGGTGACGAGTCAGAGCTATCAGTCTTCCCTCATGATTCGATATAATCTCTCAAGAACGGGTTTCTTTTCTCTAGTTCAGCACTTCTTCTCCAAGCTTCTACTGCTTGGCGGACAGTGGCATTGGCCTCATTTATCTCCTCAGTGGAGAACTTGTGCTCTATGATTCCCAAAGGTCCGGGCTGCAACACCCTCACTACTGTTTCCACTTCTTGCTCCAACTGCCTGTGGACAGCAGAAATGGTGTACAAATCAAATGGCCAAGAACACAAATAGAAAGAGAAACAAAAAGGTCGAGATCATCCATAGCTATAGAAGGAATATTAACAAACTAGATACTGCAAAGGGAGAAGCAAAAATGAGGGGTAAAAGGGATCAGCCAACCGCACATTACATAGTGGTGTCACTTTAACCTTTATAACCAACAAGCCTACTTGTGCAAAAAGAAGGCTTCTTTTCAGGAGATAGTACTAACTCGCCACAATGAGTACCATTAAAGTCCTCCATGAACCGGACAGGGACACAAGAATTCGATTATTACGTCCATAACTTCATTTGAAAAGACAGAACCAAGGGGCAGGGATATAGCAATCAACTATCATTCTCGAAGGCAAATAGCCATTTTGTAAAAGGCTCGAGCATGACGTGACCACATTCACAACCTATAACATCCAAAAACTCTGCTAGACGTGGCACATCAATATCAGGAAGAAAGCTAGATACAGAAAGGATCAACCACTCTCTTTCTTGATGATTTCCTGATCAGATCATTGTCCATACCACAGGAGATCAATTTCTATCCCAGAAATTAAACCCACCCCCCCCCAAACCCCCAATGTTATGAGCTCCATTCTTAGACCAAACAACACAATGCAGCAAGCGAAAGCTGCCGAGCTTCATGTGGATATTGATCGGCGCATAAGTTCATCACACCCCACGCAACCCCCTTCGATTCTCTCCAACCGTTATTCCAACAATTAAACATCCAATTCGACCCGCTGAAGAATTACACAGACATAGGCTTCCTGCCATTGGAAACTCATGCCCCCACAATCCACCATGTCTCCTGAGAATCACTGATTGATCTTCCTCCCTTTTCTTTCACATATCTTCTCTTTTTCAGGAAAACCCATTTGGTTCAACTGGAGCTCTTCTCAACGTGATTGGAACAACACCAAGCAAAACTCTCAAGAAACCACGAAAAAAGAAGAGAGCACGAGTCAAACTGAGCATGCCCAATAGAGCAGATGCAGAACTAGCAAGAAAATCAGAAACCATCATGACCGGAATCAACTGAACACCCAGAAATTCGACGATCATCTAACCCCCAGAGCTCTTGCTCGTTCAGCCGCTTACTTGAAGAAACGGGAGAAGGGAAAGGAGCTGGGCAGGCGCGAGAACGATGACATCGCGCGGCGGCGGTCCCTCTCTCTCTCTCTCTCTCTCTCTCTCTCTCTCTCTGTGCGATGCTTCGATCGCCGCAGGAAGCTGCACCGCGGTGCGTTCGTGCGGCAAAACAAGCTCCGAAGGAGAGGAAGAAGCGAAGGGCCGACGTCGTTCTTGGATCTTCCCTTCAAGCTCAATGCTCTCAAGAGAGCCCACAAGAGAAGTAAAATATGCTATTGGGCAAAGCCCAAATCATAACGGGATAATTACCCAAAATGGTCCTAAACTTTAACTCGTTATATAATGAAGTTCCTAAATTTTCAATTTATTTAATATAATTTTTAAACTTTAACTTAATAATTTTAATACATGTTCAACTTAGTCCTTAAAGTATATAAAAATATTAAATATAGTTCATAAACTTAAATTAATAAAAGAACAGTATTGAAAATTTTGATATGATTCAATGAATACACTGAATATGTACAGAAATTTCAGAGACCGCATTAGGGATTATTTGTGTCGTTTCTGTATAAGAAAAAAAAAAAGAAATTATAGGCGCTGCCACCGAAAAAGAATAAAAGGGACAACAGTCGACTCCGCTGGGGATCGAACCCAGAATCTCTGGTTCCGTAGACCAGCGCCTTATCCATTGGGCCACGGAGTCCTTTTGTTGACTTGCCTCGTCACAAATTATCTTATTATATTTCATCCGACAGTTCGGTCGGCACTTCAGACGAAAGTTATGAACGAACGAGCACGGAAGGAGACGACGAGGAGATACAAATCATGCAGTAAAAAGCTATACACTCGAAGAAGGTAAACTGAACCCAAATAAGGGACGAGGCCATGCTCGAACGTATGTGGTTCAAGAAAACGAGTAGTTCCTCCGCTTGTGGTTCTGGAACAAGAATCCGGTCTCCGAGTTCGCCTTGCTCCCATGCGGCGGCTGCAGGCCGGCGGAGCTCATACGGAACAAGCCGTTGAGCTTGCTCAGCTTCCTGGTGAACGACCTCAGCAGCCGGCTCGCCGGGTGCGGCCTCCCGAGCTCCTGCTTCATCGAGACGTGGTCCTTCTCCAGGTCCGTCAGCCGCATCCTCATCCTGGCCACCTCCAGCTTCAGCTCCCGGTTCTCCCGCCTCACCGACGCGTAGTTGTCCCGTGGCGATATGGCCCCGCTCCCGCCGGCACCGCTCCCCGAGCGGTGCGGGAACGGGCCAGCCCCGCCGCCACCAATGCTGGCCGACCCGAAGAAGAACTGCGCGCTGCCGACGTGGTGCGACCCGCCGCCTCCGCTCATCGCGCTCTTCAGCCTGATCTGCTCGTAGTACAGGACCTGGACCGCCAGCTGCACGGGCAGCCTCTCGTTCTGCGCCGCGTGGCTGCAGGCTTCCTGCGACAGTTTCTGGCAGTTGACGGTCTTGCAGAGCCGGTAGCGCTCCGAGTCCTTGATGTTCGGATGAGCCTGCGAAGCGGGGGGAGCGAGCAAGTCAACTATGAATCCGCAAAATGTGATTATTTCGGCCTACAATTTGAATGGAATTACTAGCATTACAAAAGGTTTTGGTACAGGGATAGGAAGGATAAGGATCCTGACCTTGAGGAAGATGTCGACAGCTCTGTAGAGTCCGTCGTTATCTACCCGGGCATGGTCAGGAAGCAGTTCGGCGAGCGCTATGAACTTGGACGGCAACAAGTTGGGATCGAGGGCAACCTCCGCAAGATAGTTGTCTAACAGCTTCGAGACCTTGAGAAGCGAGCTGTGCTTTGGGGATCCGGGGCTCTCGAAGTCGCAAACCATCTCGTTCTCATTCCTCAGCTGGTTGTCCTCATCGTCGTCGTCCTCATCCAGGTTCAAGAAAGTGGAGAATATCCTCAGGATCGAGTCCGTGTCGTAAATTAGGCTTTGCCCGTTCCCCTGTGAATTCGCGGGAATGAGCAAGTCCTCGAGAATGGCCTGGTCCAACTGCAAGCCAATCCGCCTCTCCAGATCAGATCTGCAAGAAGTGGATGTGGATGCTCCGATGGCGATCTTCAGCAAGCTCGACAGAAATGCCATCGGGACGGGGCTCTTCCTTGACTGTGTCGGAAGCAGGCTGACTATTGTTTCCACAATCACCCTTTGCCTCTTCTGTGATTCCAAGTCCGAATAACTCGCTTTCGCAGAATGTGGATCTCTGAGGATGAGGCCCTGAAGAGAATTATGGGCATAGTTCACCAAAATCTTGCTGACCATGTCCTGCTTTAGCCCCTTCGACTTGACAGCCGTTAGAACTCGCTGGAAGAAATCGAGACTTAGCACCGCAAGCAATTTGCCCCACCAATCCACCGGCGTCTCCGGTTCCACTTCCTCGATGGGCTTCGCTGAAAAATTGCGGTCAAGCTTGGATAAGCCCGACGTGAGCTGCTCTTTGCAAGCGTTGTTTGCTATGGCATTGATCAGCCTAGTGACCAGGTTGATCTCTTCGGAGATGGGCAACAGCTTTTGGCATTGTTGAAGCACGGTGATTGAGCTAGATATGTTCGGTAGCACCATATCCTTGATGTAAGCTTCTGTGCGGTATGCCAGGTTTTTCTCAGCCAATTCCTCTGTCATCTCCAGGTAATGAGCTACGCAGCGAAGCGTCGCGACATTGGACAGCGAAATGTCTATGTTTATGCCATAACAGAACTTGGCAGCTATCTCGAATGCCTGCGGACCGCCAGGGACATCCCGGAGACTGATCCGCGAGGCTTTCGATTCTTTTGTGTCCACCAACAGTTTCAGAATCCGACCACTCCGTGAAACAAGAGGAAACTGCAAGGAACGCACTGGGTGCATCAAGCCTTAAGTCAAAAAGCCTTTAGTTATTCTCAATTCAATCCACCGTACCTTGTGAAATGCAAAGGTTGTCGCTCCTACTTCGACAGTGAGATCACTGGAGACATCAGATATCGGCCTGCAAGAATCATTTATTTAGATCGAATTCAAAACCTTAAGCTTCACCAGCAAAAGCTCAATTATTTTGAGAGAAATCGCCAGCAAATGAAGGACCATGCACCAACTTTGGCTTCTGTAGGCATGCATTACCATGTCTGAGGCCAGGACGCTGTGATTGTACGACAATTCTGTCCGTGCTTAACATTCTTAAGTTGGGATACCATGGTCCCATCATGATGTTTGTTCAAATTTATGTTCATTGAAAGATCGACAGTGCAGACAATTGATCCAAGAAAAGAACCGGGGTTTTTTTCATTGTTTTTCATCAATTCCTCTGATGCGCTAGAAGCTATTGAAACCGAGTTTAAGACCTTGGTGAGGCAGAGAGCTATCTTCCAATTTCAGATACTGTTAAGGAGGGAATGGCGGTACAAGCTCTACTCATTTGCCAAATGAATAGACAGTGCATGGTTTGATTCCTTCTTTTCTGGGTAATACTGAACTGATAAAAGAGAACACACTCTGCAGCTGACAGCAAGACTCAAAAAACTTGCTATGCAACAAACAGAGTCACTAGTAAACAACAGCAAAGAAGTGAAAAAAGAAGGTAGTCACCATTCGACGGTGTGTCGGACGCTTGAACTCGGCCGAAGCAACCGCCTCCCCGAAACGCTCGGCTTCAACTCGGCGACTCCGACCGTTATCACGCCCATCTCTCCTGCCTTCGAACCCACCGAGTCCGCCCTCTATTCCAAAGCTTCTCTTTCTCGCATTGCAATTCTGGATCTTGAAGCCTTCTCGGCGCCGAGTGTGTTTGCAGTGAAGGGCGCTTGGCGATGATGAGTGATGACTTTGATGATGGCGGTGAGACTTTTTACTCGAGTGTCCATGATGACTGCTGCTCTAAAAAGTCAAGGGAGGCATGCAGGTGTGAGCGCACTTTATTTGGAGGGAAAGGCGGGTGACAGATTGGCCTTGTGTTCCATTCTTTTTTAGCCTTTGAGAGATCGCCGAGATTGTGCGTGTGCGATTACTGCATTGCTTTTGGGGGGATTGTAATCATTGCCAGTGAATGATATGCACTAAAAATTGGACTAAACAAAAGGCAGAAATTTTTGAGGGACCATAAAGCTCATTTCCGGAGTGAGTTGGATTTGCCTGTTGCAATCATGACCAACAGTTCATCATCAACTTTCTCATTTTCTCACGTCAAAAAGAATGGCGCACCGCAACAGATTCATCTTTGCCCCTGTCTGGGTCCAGTCTCTCGTCTTTTTTCTGGGTTTGGTACTTCATTTTCTGCAGAATGGATGTCAGTTCACTTCACTTCAATTCTAATGCTGTTGCATTGAAATGACTGATAGTCATTTCACTCCGGTTTGTTTTATTTCGGCCAAACACTTCCTACGAATTTCTGGGCATCAACTGCTTGTCCAATCATGTTCGGGAAAGATCTTATAATACATGCCTATATCATTCGCCGGCCAGGTCAAAAGTTTAATCAAATTATGAGATAGAAAGCTGCTTTTAACTTTCTTGCCAACAGCATGATAAAAAGAAAAAAAAATATTCGCTAGCAGGTTTTGGGCGTATTCAGTTTTAATCAAATCGGTTTAACACGCATCCAATCTTTCTGATGAATTAACGAAGATTGATAATACAGCAGAAAGAAACCATGGGAGTGAAACGAGATGTGAAAGCATATAGCTTTAGAAGATTAATGTAACTTAGGACTATCCTAAGATAATAATGAGCTACTTGCTTAAGAACCAACTTCACAATATAAGCCTACCGTTCTTGATATTCCGATAGTTCATTGAAGGAATATCAGAATATATACACACAGGAGTACCGAAAACTCCAGAAACCAAAGCAAACGTAGTATACCTTACCTGATATGGCTGCAACTTCCAGTGTATCGATGAGTCGACATTTCATATCAGAGAGTATGGAAGCTTATTCAAATATAATTCATAACCCTATAGGGAATCATTAAGTCCTAAATGCTATAATCAAGCTCATTGGCTAGACCCTCAATGAACAATTGACGATCCCAAATCATAATCGACGCAATTAATTTACTGACATCTAGACCTTATGTAATCGTGGTTTAACCACACAAAGATGCTAATGAGATTGAATACTTTTGATTCATCAGCTCGATCGACGAACATCGTTGCCTGGCTTGGTGCTTCTGCTACTACTCAAGGAGGCGGAACTATGACTTGAAAATTGTACATCAGATAGTGGAACAGACCCAGTCTGAGAAAACATTAGTCCAACGGAACTAGTAGAAGTCTCGTTAGATGGTATCCTGGCCGAGTAAGAATCTTTCATAGATCCTGAAACCAGTTCAGGCCTCAACTCTGAAGATGATGATGGTGCCAGAGTCCCGAGCAAAGATCCAACAGGGTAAGGGGCAACTGGCATGTCAGTGAGAGATGATGCCGACGGGCTGTACCTCATTGCCCCCATCGGATGATCAAATTTGCAAGTTGACCCATATTTGCAATGCCCATTTTGCATGTAAAAGGCACATGGTTGGACTCCCTGCACAAAATAAAACAAATGAATGTTCACCGCCATCAATACTATCATTATACAATAAGAAGAATACAATTGCTGTTCATAAGTTCAAAATGGAAAAGTGCAATGCTGTAAAACTTTTTCATCACCTTCTGGGGAAAAAAACATGAGGAGAAACATGCAGTTATAAAGCATTAACATCTAACTTATGTCCTCCTATAACCACCAACAAATGCCTAACTATGACAAGGACCAATATAATTACTACAATGGGAAACAGAGCCCTTACTAAAATGGGAGATGAACACAAAATTAGCATATTACAGTGCGTCAGAAATGAGAAATAAAAGGAAAAGGGACAAAATGCCCACTAGTATTCAGAATAGATGCAGCAAAGATGCAGGGGGTGAAAAAGAAAAAGCAAACTAGGAAAATCCAATGTCTAGTGCCTGATAAGCTTATGCACAGTGTATAATCCCTTCCCCACATATTTATCTCTCTCTCTCTCTCTCTCTCTCTCTCTCTCTCTCTCTCTCACCCGCGCGTGCGCGCTTAACCACTGTTCATGGGCTGGTCTAGAGGTGCAAGCATATATTTGTGCATGCACAAGCTCAAGAGCCTGAGCAATGCACAACACAGGTACTTCAGGAAAACCACCATTGTACCAAGGAGCAGGTCATGAACCACAAGGGATCCTTCTGCCAAGTGCATGACCAAAAAGCACATCTCTCTTATTTCTCAGCGAAGAATTTCGTAACATCAATTAAAACCTTGTTCTTACACAAATTTGAAATAATAGTGATTTAACTAATATTACATGAGAAAGCTCACTTGCCAGAAATTTGACATCACTAGCTAAAACCAAAAGAGCAACTCTTAACAAATGGTCTTCTATGACCAAAAAAACAAAAACAAATCATCTTCAATTTTTAAAATTTGAATTAGTCACTCAGTCTAGCAGCAGCTAGCCAGGATCCTCTTCTCATGAAGGTAAGCCACGGCAAAAATCTATTAAAGATTGAGAAAATTAACCAGAACTTATAATAACTTCTCAGACATAAGAGAGTTAGCACCCCTTTTTAGAAATGCCGGAAATGCCAAACAGTTCCCCTTTGAACAATGCCATCAAAACTTGCTAACTAGTTCTTTTCTTTTCTGTAGGAAACTTCACCAAAACACGTTGAAGTCCGCAACAACCAGCAAGTCAAAAATTTACAAGATAAGGTGATAATTGATCAAAGAACTTTACAAGCTCAGTCAACCAAAGGTCATTAGGATTACTAGAGCTGCATCCATCATGGGAACCGGGATTGGAAAGACTAAAATAGCATACCAGATAATTGTCAATAGGGACAAATATTACGCAACACATCATTTGCTAGATCAACATTCCTGCTACAAAGAAAACTAATTTCAGATGGACAACTGAATTTTCATTTAAAGTATAACAAATGGACCAGGTTTGAACTTTTGATATCATATCAGCACAAATAAAAGCAAACATTAAAGGAGATGTCCTCCTATAGATATGGCTTCATTCCAGCACTGAACAATATTAAAAAAATTCTACCTAAAAGGACAAAAATTCTGAATCTACATTATTAGAACGCATAGTAAAACAATCACATGGTAAAAGCAACAAAGAGAAACCGCATACCGATCTTAAAGGAAGGCCAAGTGGATTGAGAAGGAAGTTTGTCCCTTGCACCATACGATCCCTAGGATGATGGTACCTACAAGATGATCCAAATTTACAATCCCCCGTTCTCATGTAATACTGACAGTCAGGCTCACCAGCTCTCTGTGGAAATATTTGTTCTTTCTGACTGCTGCCCCATGGTCCAGCAGAGGAAGGAATGGAGGGATATGATCCAGCAATAGCTGGGGTAGATGACGTCAGTTGTGCTACATCATAAAGCGAAGTTGCTCCCATTGCAGGCCGGGCACCAGGAGATAATGCTGGACTTACAGGCGCCTGTAGAAGAGGGACTAACCACATCATACAAAAGGTTCCATAATAAAATCCATCAAATTTGATTAAAACTTTAACCTTACCGAGTAAGGGCTCCAACCAGGCACAGGAACAACTCCAGGGGAGATCAACACATGACCATAAGCCCCTGGAACATATGAACCAGGCACAAGAGGAGGTCTAGCCACTCTTAAACTGGTGGATGCTCCCCTGTATTGATCAGGAGTAGGAACCGAAGGAGATTGCACCGGTGAATAAAATTGAGGTGCAGATGCTGGTATTGATGCACCAGCAGGTTGAGGATGATGGAATTTACAAGTTGTACCAAATTTGCACTGCCCCGTCTTCAAATAGTAGGAGCATTCTTGCTCACCCTGATAAGAAAGAAGTCAGAATTAGAGAGAACCAGAAACCAGATCAAGTAACTTCAAAATAACTAACTAAGATAGGGAAGAAGAATGTCCCACCAGTCTTAATGGGTAGCCATACATATTAAGTGGGACTCTATTCAACGAACCACCGCCATTTTTGGGATGGTGAAACTTGCAAGAAGCACCAAATTTACAGGTCCCAGTCTTCAAATAAAACTGCAGAGACAGTGACCAAAACAGAAACATTGCTTACTCCTCATGTGTTTGAGTGGGTATCTACTGTGGGCATTTTCATGCCTATGGAGGGGCACTCGACAATACAGTTATCTAGGTAGTGACTACAGAGTCTTCGCATTAACAACGTTCAAAATGCAGAGCTTATTACATGCTTAGCAACTTACATAATTAGTAACTGAATACCTGACATGCAGGTTCCCCTGGTCGCTCTGGATAATCCCCTGTCGCTCTCACAGCTGCCACCACCTGAATACCATGTTGAGCAGGAGTCAGGACTATTAAGAAATGCCATAGAGAGGAACAATTAACTAGAATTCCCCGTCGTAAGATCACAGTGATATATTATCAAATCAAAATGCGGTCGGTAGAAACCAAAACAAGAGGCAGAGAAGTTTGTCTTTATGGATGCGAATGAGAAGTTTGCAGTTGTATCTATGAAATATAGTAGGTCTTGCTGAAATAAGGAACAATTTCATGGACTTGTCAACAACTGGGATCATGAACCCAACCGTGTTTGCTCAATTCTGATATGGAGAAGGAGGAGGAGGAGGAGGAGGAGGAGGAGAAAGGATTAAAGTGTGGTAAAATGTTACATGACGCATATACATGCTTCTCAATCTGGTCTCGACAATGTCTAGGAAGCCTAGCTTCCAATCTGAAGTTCTTTGCTTTGTTAAGGTTAAAGACTATCCGTGAGAAAATTAGTAAAGTTCATCATGATGACCGGAGTAAGTATCTGAATTGTCATGGGGTGATAATCATCAGATCCATACTTTTCACAGGTTCAAATTTGAGAATGACTTAGGTTACCAACTCTCACTAACTGTTTGGTCTCAAAAGTGCTACCTGACAAAGAAATTTATGAATTTGATTTGTTATTTTAAATCATCATTTGCGAGTTCATGGAACTATTGAAACAAAAACAACGATGTTGAACCCAATCTAACTGAAAATCAAGCATTGACTACCTTTTAAGTCTTGGAAATGGCACTGTGTTTCAAAGTGGAAGTGGTTTACTGAAATAGGTGCTCCAGAAAAACAAATTGTCAATGGGATTCTAATTATGATATCATCGGCTTGATGTAACTGGCCATCGAGATCTGATACTCTGTCACCTACAAGTTGAAAATCTCACCTGGGACCATTAGGTTTAGATATCTTCTTAGCACTGTCCTAATCAAGCAACCAGCAGCTGGAAGGTGCGTCGGAACACATACTATATGGGGTAATAGTTGGCCTTGTCATGAGGCTACATGCATTACCATAGATAGACGGCATTGAGCTTCAGCAAAAGGGCCTCTATCCAACTATTAATTGGACTGCAAGCAAGGATGACCGAACTCAATGCTTCTAATTCATTGCTAAAGTTCATTGGAATAACAAATTATCCAAAGTTCACATAACCTTATTTGTGGCAGAATGTATCTAATGCATCATCCTGCTTGATCTCATAAAGTCAAACTGTTTAATTCAGAGTGATGTCTACTAGCTCATGGTGTTTCAAGCTCAGCAAAATGTGGTGGAGATCAGGATATTAGCATAAGAGTTGTGGGAGGAGCATGGTGTAGTGATCCATGAATCAAGTTCGAACAACTTTTGGAAAAGAGGATCTAATAGGATTCACGGTTTGCAACTCATTAGCAACTGAGTTGTCAGTTGATTCATGTAATTGTGGACATTTTGTTGTCAAATTATCATCCCGTTCCAGGTTCAGCCTAGATCAGGGCGTCATGTATTAAAGGACGGAAAATGACAAATCCGCACTCAACTGAATATGGTAATATTCTATAAGCCCATCTAGGCGCAAATAGTAATAAATTCATTATCCCCAAATCTATCATTGCAGTAATAACTAAATGTGCAACCAGTTAAAGAAAGAACTGAATTCATACTGGGTCTCATTCTGGGTCTTTCACTACCATCAGTCATCAAAGATCATCAAAAATGAGAAAAAGATCACAAATTGCAAATGAATCTAATAACTACACCCACTAACACTAGCAGGTGAAAACTAACTCGTGCCAGTATTAAATATCTGTTCCCACTATGATGATCAATCGAAGCCAAAGTCACCTGCACTACAAAACTCGGGCATTCTAAGTATGATCAAGCAGGATTGGATTATAAATCCCATGGAAAGAGCTGAATTTCGTATTCCATCAAAATAAATAACTTGAAAATGCATACACTCAAGCCAGTGATCAAGAAGTTACCGCAGCGCGATCACGCGGGTGATTGTACCGGCACCTGCTACCGAACCCACAAAACCCCGTTCGCATATAATACGCGCAGTCGGGCATGCCGGACCGCTCTGGGTAGGAATCGCTCCCGCCTCCGCCGCTGCCGCCGCCACCGCTGCCGAGACCCAGATGCCACATTGATTCTACCCAATTCCACCCACACACCCCCAAAAAGAAGAAGAACAACAACAATCAGACAGGGTAAGAAGAAGAAGAAGAGGAGGAACGCGAAAACCCTAATCGAACCCGCCGCATTCCGAAGCGAAACCCGAAAAGAATTCCCACCCCCCGAAACACGCGCGAGAATCGAAAGCGGCGAAACGAACCCGGAATTGACGAGAAATTTAGGACCTTACCTTCGAGCCCGGTCTCGCCGCCGCCCACCGGGCTCCACTCGGACGGATTGTGACCCGATTGGGACCCATTCCTCCCCGGATTGCGACCGTACAGCTCCATCGAAGTAGCCTCAAGAGCAAATGGGAACCTCTCCCGCTTTGCCCCTCCTCCCCCTCCCCACTCTCCCTTCTCCTTTTTGCCCCTCCCCCTCGCTTATTCACTCTCGTTCGCGCTGATTCTGTACAAAAGGGACGATTTTGACTTTACAAAACGGAAGGCCGCGGATGGGCTCCTTTCTCTCTCTTGCTTATCCCTCTCGCTAGGGTTTCTATACTGTTCATCTGAGACAGAGTAGAGAGAAGGTAGAGAGAGAGAGAGGGGGAATGAAAGGGAATGATACAGTAGTGAGAGAAAGGGCAGCTTGGAGCTTTCTCTCTCTATAGAAGGGGGAGGGGGGGGAAGAAAGAAAAGAAGGCCACCCCTCCCTCTTTGTCTCTCTAACAGAGATCTCTCTCTCTCTCTCTCTCTCTCTCTCTCTAAAAAGGGCGTTTGCACTGTACGGTCGTGTGGTGTGTGTCGGCATCGCCTTTACACGGAAGCCTCTTCCACGGTGTCGTATCGAGGGGCTATTCGTCCCCCTCCCCACAACCAACCCCCAACCCCCCAAATAAAAAAAAGGGGGACAAATCTGGCTCTTTCCACATCGGAAATTTTGCTTCTACCGGGACGTCTTCCAGTTACATGACAAAATTTACCCTTCCCCACGAATCAACGTCCGCCGGTGCCGGAGAACGACCGATGCCAGGGAGACCGACCGGCCAACTCCTCTTCTTTGCCAAAGGCGGACGGGTGGCCGCGGAAGGTGGCGGCCGATGGCTTGTGCGGCGGCAATCGGCGGTAACGGTCCACAGCCGACGATCGTGCAACGGTGGCGATGGGCAACGATGGGCGGCGGCAGCCGAAGGTCACAATCTGTGAGCAAGAATAAAAAATGAATAAATACAAAAGTGAAACTATTTAAGTAACAAACGCATTTCTATTCTTTTTTAATTTCAAGAGTATAAATTTTGTATAATTATCAAATACCTTATTTTATTCAGAAATTATTTCTTGAAATAAAAATAGAAAAGAACTATTTCAAAAAAAAAAAAAAAAAAACTCTTCCCCAGCTAAGAAACGTTGTCATGCGTAACCTTAGAGTAAAACTAGGAATCTAAGTCCAATTCGAGGTTCTAGTTTGTGCAGTGCAGGTTTTGGATTTTAAAAATTGAGGAAGCTAAAACAAAATTTTGTGTTTTCCTTATTTCGTCTTAGCGTGATCCTACAATATTTTAATAATATGTAATGATGTGTTTATAATTTGAAACCACTAAGCTAAACATCTATTTATGACAATATCCATGACTAGGTGTAGGATACACAGTACAAACTCTGTGGAATATTCCAAATTAGAGTTCATCAATGGAGAGCTTGTACGAAGATTCCATAAAGTTCAAAATAAGTGAAATCAACCGTACCATGAGATGTCACTCATGGCCAACAATGGGAGAGCTAAAGTATGTTCCTTTGACATAAAGATTTGTCCTCATGTCTAAGCATTGCAATAAAACCAAGCTTGCTCTCAAATTTGGAAAAGAACTTCTCATCGTCACTGTCAATTTTCCCTTCTAGACAATTTTCATCCTCAGAAGCAGGGCTAAAAAAGTAGCCATTGGAATTGTCTAAACCACAACAGTTATAATTTGACCCACACTAGGAGCAGAGAATTCTACAATTTTTTCCTTCCCCTTGCTAGATGGCATAGGCCTAGTATCCTCTATTGGCGAAGTCCTCCGAGGTTTAGCATTGCAGTCTCAACCTCAACTTTAGAGGCAAACCCATAACGTTTAATAAAAAAAATTTTCTTCAAAAATATTACTACATCTTAAAAATGCCACCATTTCCTTTATCATACTTGGCATCTATCACTCTAGAACTTCCAAGAAGAGACGTAAGACTACCTTGAATTTTGGGTGCCTTGATTATCTCTACAACAATGCTCCGAGATTTTGCCTTAATCGGAGTGGATAGAGTAGCAATTGACGATCTTCCTTTCCTAGGTTGATGAATCAACAAAGTACCCTGACTCTCGGTTTCTAATTTGGGCTCATGGGAATGTGGATGTGAGTTGGTTTTGCAAAGCTTCTTTATGATACACGGATGCCAGAGTATGTCTTGCGAGAAATACTCTTGGATTCAGGTGCCATTTTATGATTTGTGAAAGAGTTGAGAAAAAAAATTCGAATAATTGGTGTAGAGCTTTATGAGTCTACATGTATTTTTTCTACCGTTAGAAAATCCTACAAAGATTTCAATGTAGATTCTAACTTCACTAGAGAACTTAGATCTCATGTTCCTCATAGTAGTTAGCCTCTTAGAAATATTGTCATGTATAGAATTCTTACAAATTGTCTTAGATCTGAAGCCATCATAGTAGTTATCCTCTTAGAAATATTGTCATGTATAGAATTCTACAAATTGTCTTAGACCTAAAGCCATCTCTAAAAATTGACATCATTGTTTATGAGGCTAAACTTTTCAAGGCAATAAAGACCAATATTACTTTCTCTTTGTCACGCATCATCTTCTTCCACATATAGGATAATAAGGAAAAGTCACGGGAAATTGCTCTATGGTTCATTGATCCCGAAGATCTTTAAGCATTTCAATGTTGAATTTCCCAAAGGGTTGTGCGAAAAGTCGATTCCTAACTTGTTTGTTGGGGAAAGTATGATTCTAAACATGCGTTACAAACCATCAAAGGAAGGTTGGAGAGATGCAAATAATAAACTTGTGAAGGTCAGAAATGAAGATGATGAGTTTGTGAGAACACTTCTAACAATGACACTTGAGAACAAAAAAGTATTGAGCAAATTATTTAGAGTCGAAAAGCTCAAATGATTCTCCTAGCCCCACTTTAGGTGATTCTACGCCTCCCTCGAAAAGGGCTAGTTGACGCTGAAGGAAAGATTGCAGAAGAAAGGCTGACTAAAGCTACCAAAGTCGAAGAAGATTTAGAGATAGGAAGAAGAGGAGAGACTTGAAAAACAAAAGTAAGATGAGCTTTGGGAAGATTTGCTTAATGATTGCTAGTGATGATGAAATGGATATTGAAGATAACATTGCAAATCCTATTGGTCCAGCATGTTGTGATAGGACGAGAGATCAAACAATAATATAAACAAAAGAAGAAAATAAATCGAACATCGGATTAACATAGTTCAGTCGTAAAAATCTACGTCCACGAGGAGAGCAGCAGTAAATTTCACTATAAATCAAGCGATACAAGGAGATTATATACTCAAGTCACTCAAACACTCTTTCAATGTTCCCAAGCCTCAATTACATCCAATAATGCATGCAGTATTTAACCCCAAAATTTCTCAAGAAATAATCTCTCAATCTCACGGAGAATTACACGCAAATCTTACCTCAAGATTTAATCGGCTACAAACACCAATTCTTCTCGGATGTAATTGCACAAACGAAATCAACGACAAAACCCACGTCAAGCACTCGCTTAGAAAACGGTGCTTCAAGAGATCTTCACGTTTGCCATGGCTTGAAGACCACGTTGCTCTGCTCGCATCAACAAACCCTCTGGCAACCACACGCACTCTTATGGCAAAAAAAAAAAAAAAAGAGAACAAATATATATGATATAATATGCATGGCAACCAACTTCAAATCAGAATAAGAAAGTTGGACATGTCGGTCAACAAGTCCAACTTGGACTTTCCTCTTTTTCTTGTTATCTTGAATGTGCAATATATAAGAAATTTGATTTCCGTAATTTATAAATTCATGGCTTGGTCTCTATAAATCAGCAACTTGAAGTCCAAATATCCACTTTCCTTTAATTTATCTTGGGTTCGATTTTGTTCATAAACTCAAACTCGAGACATATTATAACAATCTTCAAACTCGAGACATATTATAACAATCTCCACCTTGGCTCGACGTTTGAGCCAAGTTGCAATCGCTTCGCAAAAATTCAAATTCTACCGCTACTTTCTCATAACCCTTGATGGGCTCAACCGCCACAAATATTATCCAAGTCCAAGCTTTGCTTGAACTTCGGCATAACCGAGGACATCATCAGAATACTAATTCCACATGCACCTTTAACTATTTCGTAAGAATTTTCCAACACAACCTCATTAACCGCAGATAAAGCAAAACCATTATTGCATCTATATCTATTAGGAGATCGAAGACGTACCTTGTCAATATCAGCAGTTATAGCAATCATTGGCTTTATAGGCTCCACCTCACTACAAGCACCATATGTGTTGATTACTTTGCTAGTACTCGTATACGCTACCTCAGGAGTTTCTGATTGCAACTCCACCTTAAGCTAAACACCATTCAGATCCGTTTGATGTGAATTTATATATGTGCACCATAACCGGTCGCCTCGCTCACCTTGTGCATAGCCATGGAATATACACCTTGTTCTCCAATCGAGATTACCATCACCCACTCGAAAATAATACGGGCAACCAAATATTTTAATAATAGAATAACCAGCAACGTTACCTGACCACACTTCTTCAAGAGTCCGCCATTCAATAGTAATTAATGGGGATCTATTTACCAAGCGTACAATATCAGCTAGGATTTTCTAGCAATACCAGCACTAGAGATCATTTTACGAGCCGTCTCTAGTAATGTTTTGTTTATCAATTATGCAAATTGTTGTGATTTATTAGCACTAGTGTGATGTTTCAATATACTCTCTTTCATGCAGAATTTATTTACTAGTTCCGAGCAGAACTCCATGCTATTGTCAATCCGCACATGCTTGATTGACTTATCACTCTCCATTTTGATCAAAGCTCTTGACTACGTGATCCTGACACCAGCATCAAACTTGTGCATTGGCACAAACACCCAAGTCTTCCTTAAGCAGTCAAAAGACTCTTGAACAAATGCATCCAACGTCTTTGCAACGAAATTTGTCACTGTCTCACCTTGAAGTTTATACATGTCTCCATACTTGATTCCTTTCATTATCACCAAGGCATCTTGAATAACATTCATAACTCCACTTTTTGAAAAATACCTGCAACTAGCTGAATCTAGGGCACCCAAGAAAATTAAATTCATTTTCAATTCTGGAATGTGTCTTAATCTAGTCAATGTCCTCACAATGCCATA
The DNA here is from genome assembly GCA_014182405.2 of Eucalyptus sideroxylon. NCBI lineage: Eukaryota > Viridiplantae > Streptophyta > Magnoliopsida > Myrtales > Myrtaceae > Eucalyptus > Eucalyptus sideroxylon. The sequence goes on along the minus strand of CM024555.2, from coordinate 31,336,652 downwards.
ATGCATTCTGATTTTAACATCACTAATATCCACAACATCACATTCAACATTGTTCCCTAAGTGGACTTTACCACGGCACTAATAAGTGATAAACCATTTTCTATTTTATGTGACATGAAAAGAACAACTAGAATCCATAATCCATCCATCAATAATGAATCATTAGTGATAGATAAGACATAATTAGTATTATCTGCTACAACAGTAACATTATCTGCAGAATCAACTATAATTTCCTTACCCTTTTCATTCTTCAGCTTAAGGCAATCCTTTCTAAGATACCCCTTCTTGCCACAACTCCAACAGACAACATCAGCAGTCTTAGATTGACTATGTCTGTTCATATTAGTACTACTCTTACCCATACGTGTTATAGATCTTCCTCTATTTTCACCTACTAAAGTAGTAGATACATGTTCGCCAAATTCTCTTCCATGAATATCATCGCTCAGAATCAAATTTCGAACCCCATCAAACGTCAAACTTGTTGACCTAGAGGAATTACTACCAGCAGTAACAATAGTATTCCAATTATAAGATAATAAGGATAATAGAATCAAAGCACGTACCTCATCTTCAAAGTTAATCTCAACTGAACTCAATTAACTAACAATCACATTGAGTTCATTGATATGATATGCAATTGATGCACATTCATTCATCTTCAAATTAAATAGATGTCGCATCAAATAGATCTTGTTGATTGCAGATGGCTTCTCATATATATCTCTGACTAGGCTTTTATCAAATCAATAGTAGTCTTCTCCTTCAGGATGTTAAACGTCACGTTATGAGCCAACGTTAGCTGAATAACACCCATAGCTCGTCTATCCAACAAATCCCAATCAACTTGCTTCATTAACTCTGGTTTCTCCTTAGATAAGGGCAAGTGCAGTTTCATCTAGTAAAGATAATCTTCAATCTGCATCTTCTAGAAACTAAAATCCTCACTTTTACTTCTTCAGTTGCCATCAATTCGCTTCAACTTAGCCAAGCCTGGCTTTGATACCACTTGTTGTGAAAGGATGATCAATCGAACAATAATATAGATAGAAGAAGAAAATAAATCGGATACTGGATTTACGTGGTTCAATCGTAAAAACCTACGTTCACGGGGAGAGCAACAACGAATTTCACTATAGATCAAGCGATACAAAAGATTACACACTCGAGTCACTCAAACACTCTCTCAGTGTTCCCAAGTCCCAATTATACCCAATAACACATGTAGTGTTTAACCCCGAAATTCCTCAAGATATAATCTCTCAATCTCATGGAGGAATTACGTGCAAATCTTACCTCAAGATTTAATCGGCTACAAACACTAATTCTTCTCGAATGTAATTGCAAGAACAAAAATCAACGATGAAACCCACGTCAAGCACTCGCTTAGAAAACGGTGCTTCAAGAGATCTTCATGTTTGCCATGGCGTGAAGACCACGTTGCTCTGCTCGCATCAACAAACCCTCTAGCAATCACACGAACTTTTACGGCAAAAAAAAAAAAACGAGAACAAATATATTATATATGATATAATATGCATGGCAGCCAACTTCAAATCATAATAGGAAAGTTGGACACGTCATTCAACAAGTCCAACTTGGACTTTCCTCTTTTTCTTGTTATCTTGAACGTGCAATATATACGAAATTTGATTTCTGTAATCTATAAATTCATGGCTTGGTCTCTACAAATCAGCAACTTGAAGTCCAAATATCCACTTTCCTTTAATTTATCTTGAGTTCGGTTTCGTTCATAGACTCAAACTCAAGACATATTATAACACAGCACCTCTAAAATAGATATTGGTAGAGACAACTGAATCAATTGCAAATAGTGTAGAAACTAAGATCCATGAGCATGATGAAGTTGATATTCATGAGGATGCTCAAGCTTAAGGTGAGTATCAAGATAAGAAGAGAGATGAGATTCATGTCGCTGTAACCGTTGATACCAATGCTCCTAATCTTTTAAGTTTGTTGAAGAAGGTAAGGGAAAATCGGGTTGTTTTATAGAATGATATGAAGTCACTCCAAATGGAGTAAGGAAGATGTTGGAAAGAAAATGTTTGTCCTTGAGAACATCTTGGGGGCAATAAACGAAGAAGATAGACGAGACTTTCTACAAACTATAGTGCTATAGGTTGATTCGAGTGCCCTTTGATGCTCTTGGCAATAATGACAATGCTGATGACAACACCAACAACCCCTCCATGTCAAAATGAATTTGGTTATACTTTTTACAAAATTATTGGGGATTTGGTTCGTGAGATCGATGCCAACTAGTTTAAAAGTTAAAATTTTAGATAAATGCGTAGTTTCCTATTTATTTTAACACTCTCCCTCATGTCTAGTCTGGTTTTTTTTTTGCCTAGTACAAGATTCGTCGGCATAAAAATTTAATATGTACGAAGATTCCATGAAGTTCAAAGTAAGTGAAATCAATAGCATTGTGAGGTGTCACTCATTTGGCCAATAGTGAGTGGAAGTATTCTGAATATTCCTTCGACATGAAAGGTTTGTTCTTATATCCGGACAATAAAACCAAGCTTGGTCTCCAATTCATCAAAGAAATTTTCACCGTCATCTTCATTTTTCCCTTTTAAAATTTTTTAATCCTTAGCAATAGGGCTAGAAGCAGCCATTGGAGTTGTCTCGACCACATCAATTCTAATTTCCACCACACTAGGAGTAGAGTATATTACAACTTTTTTGAGGTAAAACCTAAATAGATCTAAAACCAACCCTAGAACCTATGACGGAGAATATTATAGATGAAAATTGTTCGACGGATAGATCAAAGGTTTCAAATGGAACATAAATGGAATCCAAAATCGCTCATCCCTACTCTTTGATGGTAAACCGAGTTCTCTTATCGAGCAAAGTCTACTTGCCTCTTCCTTTTATTCCCTTACTTGCATAAATATATGATCTTGTCGCATTGTTACGATGGAATCTTTGATTGATAATATATTTGTCACTAAAAATCCAATTGGCCTTCCATTTTTTTTTAGATCACCTTTCCTCAGTAAACAATGCTCTTGTCCATTTGTCCCTATTTATCTCATTCTATTAAGCATATGTGTCGAGTTTCAGTATGTGAATGAAACTTGAAGTTGAATCAAAGTGCCCGAAAGTCTGATTGCAAAAGAGCAAGTTGAGGTTGGAAAAGGAAAGTCTGACGTTGACTTGTCTCATATCATGTATTGTCGTTTTGAAAAACATAGGCAATTTTTTTAATCCAAGTTGATTCCCAAAGTTGATTTTTCTAATAGGCTAGAGCAATCACGATTTATTAGTCTGTATAATATTTCCTTCAAGAGAATCACTAATTTTTTATGTGAATTGATTTTTAGAAGTTATGTCAAACTTGACTTTGCCCAATTAAGTGAGCTTCACCCACTGGGCATGTGGCTTAGTGGTATGAGAATCCAGTTGGGTGGGGAGGTTTAGTTTGAGATATAGAGTTCGACTTACATGGTCTATATAAGGATAGGGCAAAAATTTATGAGTGAGAGAGAGAGTTAGAAAAGGACATAAAAAAAAAAAAAAAAAAACTAAGTGAGCTTCTTTTTGGGCTGCCAATCCAAGATAATATCATTATTGCTCACGATATCATTCAGTCAATGTGTAAAATGGTGGAGAAGTGAGCCTAATTTGGAGACGGCGTGCTATAGGTTGAGATAGGAATTCATTTGTGAGACCCTTAACATGACTGGAATTCTTGGTTCATTAGCGGATCTCATCATGTGAAATTTCGAAACTAACAATATGAAGCTTCTTTAGAATGGGGAACCAACATATGTGTTCCAACCTTCAAGGGATGGGAGACAAGGGGATCTGCTTCGCCTTACATCTTTATCATTTGTATGGAGTGTCTTTCTCGCTTAATTGTGGATTTAGTTGACAAGGGTGATTGGAAGCCCTTTCAAACTCAACGAGAAAGTACGATAATATCTCATTTGATGCTTGTGGATGATCTCCTTTTGTTCGCCGAAGCCTTTGTTGATCGAATGCAGGGTTATTTTAGTGCCTTGACTCTTTCTGCAATGCTTCAAATCAAAAGGTTATTGCCACTAAATTTGTGTTCTTTGCTCTAAGAATGTCCCCCGGCACAAAATGCTCCACATATTAGTACAGTGGGAGGCTTCTCTCTCACAAGCAATCTTGACAAATACTTTGGAGTGCATTCGCTTTATGAACTAGTTACTCAAGGAACTTATCAGCTTATTACTGTGATTTGAACGACACTTTAGTATTAGATAAGCCACATAAATGTTTATTTCCTATGTTGATGAAAGATTAGATTGGATCAAACTTTATTAGGAGAGTAATAGCATAACACTTGATCTTTGCCTCCTTTTCTTGAAAAAATAAAAAGTGATCGTTTTGGGTTTTGTTCATTTGGATTTTCTCTTCCAAATTAGTGAAGAAATTTCATCATTAGCATACCCTGAACAACTATTGTTCAAGCTGATGAATCTTGGAGTACGTTCTTGTTCAAGCTTCTATGAGATGATTAATGGTTTCACGAAATATTCTAACATAAAACATTATGTGATTCATACAATGTATTGAGGATCTATAAACAATAAATGTGTTATTTAGCAAAAAAAACAATAAATGTGTTTGAATAACTCAAGTCTAATTGTAATTTTCGTTATATTACTTAATTTATATATAAACTTACACCGCTCTTGCTGTGGAGTAGCTGAATTATTTTATTTCCTAATCATATCTTTATTGAAAGTGATTGGATTTGATTCTTCCATCCCGTGAGTTGGAAAAGTTAAAATTCCTTTTTTAATAGACATGACATTGACTAATGATTTAATAAAGAACGCGTCATCCGCGAGGACAAAAGTGTCATTATTCTATATTTCGTTCATCTGAAATTTCAAAAAAACCACATTCATTTTCGTTGTCGTGGAAAAAAAAAAAGAACAGAAAAAAAGAAAAGAAAAGAGCGTTCGGCTCCAGCGCAGCCTTATCCCCGTCACGGGCTCGACTAACCGGATTCCCAAACAGTCCGCTGGGGGGAAGCTAATCCGATAACGCTCGCCTCGCATTTCCGCTCCGAAGTTCAAACCCAAGCCACACCATCTTCGCCCCTCAAAAATGAACGCCTGCACGACGAGCTTCTCCGCCCGGACGTTCCTCCACCGGCGCCGGCACGGCGCTCCGCCGATCACTTCGGCCGGAGGGCGCCTTCCTCCGGCCCCCGCCGACGCGCAGAGCGCCGAGGACCGTTTGCATGGCGGTCCGTGCTCTTCCGACGAAACTCTAGGCTAATCTTTTGCTTTTTCGATCGATGTTTTGTGCTGATTTTGTTGTCCGAGTGCCTCGCCGAGCTGATGCGGTGTTCGGTGTTTCCGCGGTGGATGTGCAGGAGCCTTTCTTGCTCAGGAAGCTGGAATCCGCGGAAAAGACTTGGAAAGAGCTATCGGTAAGGTTATTGCTATTGCTCGCGGCTCTGTGGAGCTTTTGCGATCGTTGCGAATCGGAAAACGCTTGTTCGTGGCGCATTTCGCGAATCTTAGTTGTTTTCGTGGCGTGTTTTGGGAGCGTCATTCGGTGCTGATGTTTGGTGAATACGCGGACGTTGTGGTTGTGACTAGAGACGAATTGCAGGTCAAGCTAGCTGATCCTGAAGTAGTCTCGAACCCTGGCGAGTATCAAAAGCTGGCTCAGTCAGTGTCGGAGCTCAATGAGGTATTCCTCATACGATTTTTCTTCTCATATCGTGGTGAGAGCTAATCCTCTATGTGGTGGTTTATGCTTTTTGCTGAACATGGCGTAATGGCCCTGCTTTGTAGGTTGTTGCGACGTATAGAAGGTTTAAGGATTGTGAAAAGAATCTGGAAGACACGAAAGGTTCGCTTATCTGAATAACTTTGGCGACCTTGAACTTTCTGATTAAATTTTCTGTTTTTCTTGTGTCAATGTATAGCTTTGGCAAAGGAAGAAGGTGATGGTGGAGAAATGGCCGAGATGATAGCTTATGAAATTGGTTCTTTGGAGAATGAGCTTAAGGAGATTGAGGAGAAGCTTAAGGTCAATACAGCCTTATTTTTTGTATCCTTTACTAGAGTTATCATTTTTTTTTTTAAATTGGTCATGGAGCAGTGATCTCATGCACCACTTGTCCCTGCATCTGCAGTTATTGTTGCTTCCAAGCGATCCACTTGATGCAAAAAATATTATGCTTGAAGGTAAAATTATATGTTCAATCTAAGTAGCTTGTTGCACATTTGTTTTTGGGATGACTTCAAAAAACACTGGATGTTAAAGCTCATAAGAACCATGAATTGATGTCTTCGTGAAGGAGAAATTGGGGAGAAATCTCGAGGAATATATAAGTGACAACTGCAAGATCTGGTTGTTTAATCATACTTGAGTTACATTTGCTTGTGATTTCGCTCTTCTTATGTGGTGAAGTCTGCTTCCAATAGTTTGTGCCATAACCACAGGGTTTAGGGTGTATATCAATTCAAGCTTCTGCTAAATTGACGCTTATAATAAAAACACATTAAAAACAAATTTAGTGATCGTACATTAATGGTTGATATTTGGACTGAATCATCATTACATGTACTCTTGGGTCTTGTCTTTGTGACATCATTAAATACAGTAGATGCTATTTATTCAGTCATTTTCTATTTGACGTAGTCAGCTGGAAGAATGTTATTTTGTCACAGTTACTGCAATATTGATAACTAATTGCAGCACACTATCTTTTACTGTCATTTCAGCTCCGTTATTAATTAGAAGTTGTTATATGGTGCTTGAGACCTTTGGTTACAGAATGTATATGGTGCTTGAGACCTTTGGTTACAGAATGTATATGGCCTTGCCACGTTATTTGGATAGCAACCAATCATAGGGTTTTATTGGTTGATCCGTATTAGATGTGAATCGGAACAAAATCCTACATCAAATAAGCAAAATAAAATATCTATATCTAGTTAGCTGATAGCTCGGTTTTTACTTCAGTCACGTTCAGAATTTACTTTTGCTTACTGCCACGACTTACAATTTAGAATAGCATTCTGTGTGTGGAATGTCTGAGATGCAGACCATTGTAGGTTTATGGGTCCGCAAAGGAGTGAAGTAATTCTGTAATTTTGAAAGGAAAAAAGCCCCTCCTTTTACAGCTCAATGCCTTTTTTAAAAATCACTGGTCCCAAGGTCGTATCTTTAGGCTTTTAAATTGATTTTACCTTTCTGTTGATGTTTAGAATGTCCAAAATTTAACAATAAGAAGCTAAAGCATAAGTGCTGAAATGAGGCATTTTGCCTGCAGACTCATCCTAAAATTTTCAGCCAGAGCATGTCCTGTTTTGTCTTTTAGTCTAGGGAGAGCGTTTAGGAAATTAGGTTTGCACATGGCATATTCCCTTTTCAATATATGGTGTAAGGTTTGATTAAAGATTTTAACCTTCTCTCCTGTTATCATTTGAAGCTAGTTCATCTGCTTGGATGCTTCGGATTGTTTTCAAATGCTTGTCATTTTTGTCTTTTGGCTGATATATGCTCACATGTTTTGACAGTAACTTCCTCTTTTAATTTACTTTTATCTCTGCTTATTCTTTACTTAGTGAGGGCTGGCACTGGTGGAGATGAAGCTGGGATTTGGGCTGGTGATCTTGTAGGTATATGTTTCCTTGTTCATTTGGAGTGCACTCTCTTCTATATGTTTTCATATTCAAAACTTGATGCTCACTAAGAAGAATTCACTCTAAAGAGGTTAAATTGCTGGCATTAGATTCTTTATAGTACTCTGAAATGCTGTTAAGGAAGTAAATCTGATAGGCTTGTTTTTCTTTGTTTTATTTTTTTCTATTTTTTTGGTTGGTGGTTTTTTTTTTTTTTTTTTTTGGGGGGTTTGAGCTGGTCAAACTACTGTCTGAAAAAGAGTTGACTTTCGTGCTGCTCAATATTGAGTATCTTTTGTATTGGGAGATGAACTTGAATGGAATTAATTGTCATATCCATGTGTTGGCTCTATTAGTAAAGATTTTCTTACTGGCATTTCTTTTATGAATATATTTAAGCTGGACTGCTGTCTGCCTAGGCTAGGTAAATGTTGTTCTTTTTTATTTTTAATTTTATCATATTTGACAAGCTTTAGAAAATATGAAGTTTAGAGGTTTGATTTAAGTTGCAGTGCTGCAAATCCTGAAACACACTTTTATTCTGTGTGCTCTTTTGCTAAGGTAAGCATGTATCAGAAGTATAGTGAGCAGAACTCATGGAAATATTCCCCGGTCTCCTGTTCTGAGGTATACATTCTTCACTACCAAAAATTTGCGGTTTGCTCTGTGCTGTGTGGATATGTAGGCAATCTTTTTATTCTTTACAGGCTGAAAAAGGAGGGTATAAAACCTATGTGATGGAGATTAAAGGTAATCAAGTGTATAGCAAATTGAAGTATGAGTCAGGCGTGCATCGTGTTCAACGTGTCCCTCAAACAGAAGCACAAGGACGTGTGCATACCTCAACTGCTACGGTGGCAATCATGCCACAGGTAGATTTTCATTTACTTCAACACTTGATAATATATGGTCCAATTTTTTGCTCATGTCAATGTTCTTCAATAAACTGTGGCAAATGTTGTGCCAGAGATACTCCTGTTATTTCAGTAGCTCATTGATATGCCTAAAGTTCTTTTGGTAAATGTGGGACGTGCAAAACATTTGAAGTTAGGACTCTGTTTTATGGGTTGCATTTTTTCAATTACTTGCAGAATGACTATTAATACCAGCTTTCTCATTACTGCAAAATGTAAAAATACAGTTATTGTTTTCAGTAATGCTGTTGTGCTAGGTAGTTGGGCACTTCAGACTTGATATATGCTTGATGAGTTTGAACTTGCTTTCTATATATTGCTGTTGTTGTTTTTAAAGGGAGTGAATAAACTAATCTGTACCATATTTTGGATTAGGCTGATGAAGTTGATGTGGTTATTGACCCTAAGGATATTGAACTTACAACTGCAAGGTCCGGTGGTGCTGGAGGTACTTTTCAATAGACATCAAGATGAATAGTATTTTCTTTTGTTATGATTTCCTCAGTCAAAGATTAGGCATTAAGGACAACAATTAGAAGATTTCGCTCATATTTACTTACTAGTGAATACCCTCCCATGTGTATCACCATTTAATGTTCTTTCAGAACGCTAATGTTTCCACTGATGGTACTTCTACTGATACAGGTCAGAATGTGAATAAGGTTGAGACAGCTGCTGATCTTTTTCATAAGCCAACTGGAATTCGGATATTCTGTACTGAAGAGAGGACACAACTTCGAAACAAAAGTCGGGCCATGCAGCTTCTGCGAGCAAAATTGTATGTATTGTCTACAAAATCAATTCACTACATAAAAATAGCAACTAACATTGTCACACTTGACCCTTTTTCTCAAATGCTATATTCTTGCCTTTTGGTATTCTTTTTTGGCTTATTAATTGAATCAAATTAGTTCTAATAGCTTTTTATTTTTATTTTTTGTTTGGGGGGGAGTTGATATTTCCTTCATTGGCTCTATTTATCTAAAGGTTTCTCTCCTTGTTTTTGTTTGCGTTCCAAAATAATATTTTTTGTGAACCTTGTGACAGATACGAGATGAAACTAAGAGAGCAGCAAGAGAAGATAAGAAGTCAGAGAAAATTACAGGTTTGGTAGATATGTCTCTGTCAGGTTGATGTGTAATCTGTTTTATTCTTTTGCAACTTCACTGAGAATGTGCTTCATGATTTCCATTATAAATTTTTAGTCAGCATGATATCTGTTTCCCTTTAGTTGCCAGTGGTAGATTCATATATGAGTTGCATCTCTTTAGAATGCCACGTTGGGTAGTATTTCAAAATTGTTCTCTTTGCGCACTGTACGAGTCCTTTTCTGATATATATGTCACGTGCAGGTTGGCACTGGGGCTCGGGCAGAAAAGATTAGGACATACAATTACAAAGTATGTGGTCAACAGTTCTGTCTTTCCTCTATTTTTTTAATCAGTGTATATATGTGCCCCCTTTTGGGGATATTTGAAGCACTAGATGTGTCTTTTGTCCTTTTTAATTCTTTAGAGCACACGTGAAATGCACTGTTTATACATTGGTCAACAAAACGCTTGCCTGGGATCAAGATATGGTTTCATCATAAGAATTCTGCACTTTGGTTCAGCTGCTGAGATTCTATTAGTGGATATATGTTCAGTTCGGTACAGGTTTTTAGGAAATCTGAACCGCAACGAACCAATAAGGTAAGCAACTAAACCAAACTGAATTGTGACCTGAACTGAATATGAACTGAACTGAAAACCTGGTTCGGTTCAGTTTTCGGTTTTTCGTTTTATGCCTTGCTTATTGGAACTGAATAGAATAAGAGGTGAGAGAGAGGAGAGATTTTAAGTTGGGCATTTAGTTTTTATTAAGAATTTCGGTTCGGAAATAACCTGGATCGAAAATAATAATGGTTATCTTTCCATTATCTGAACCGATTCGAAAATGCATGAAATTTTGGTTCGGTTTCGGTTCTAACATCCCTAGATGCATTTATTGTATCATGTTCAGGACATGTTTGAAAGGACGGTTGATTGTATAAATCTTGTCTTGCTCCATGACAGTAATTCTGAGGTACTATATTTTGTCAGGATAACAGAGTCACCGACCATAGGTTAAAGATGAACTTTGAGCTGATGTCTTTTCTCAATGGCGACATTGAAAGCGCAGTCCAGGTATATTCTTGACAATCTGTCATCAGTTACTACCCCCTCCTGTTTGCGGGCTTATGGATTCAATAGCAATCCACGTCTTGTGAATGAAGAAGTTACATTGTTTTCGCAAAATGCAAATCATGGGCAAATTTAAACTCAATGATTTTGTGCAAGTACAGAACTATAATGTACATGATGGGTGCCACAACAAGCAATTTAGGAATTTAGTCATGTAAATTTGAGTCTCAAGAGGATGGAACTACCAAGTCCTAGCCTTTTGCTGGAAATTTTATATCCCACAATTGTTGGTAGTCCTGTGACTTTGAAATCTCTTAAGAAGGCTAAAAGTGAATTTGACTAGGATTGACATGATTCTCGCGAGGATCTCACATTTCTCTAGAGCTGCTGCTAGAAATTGAGTTCCTCACCACAAAAACTCTCTTGCAGTCTTGCGCTGCAATGGAGCAAAAGGAACTACTGGAAGAGCTAGCAGAGTCTGTCACTGCTACTGCAACAGCCAGCTGAGTTCTGGTGTCTGGTGGCCATAGTTTTGGGATTATTGGGCTAGCAATCAACTGGAGGGGGTCTCCTTAACAGAAGATTGATGTTGTACTTATGCAGATGATGTGCTTCTGCTCCACCATTACATGCCCCGGTAACATTTAGTTTATCGGCTGATGGCATATGTGTGCATGGAGTTTTACTTATATGTAAAGAGAATAGGGTCCATGTCTTGAGTTGGACAGTCGGAGCCACCCTCTTATTCTCTGTAACTCAACCTTCCATTCAATGAGAAGAGTCGCTCTTTCATGCTTCCTTCTTCTTCTGCTACTTCATAGTCTACTGAAGCCTTTCGACATTCTTATATGCAAAGAAACCAAATTGAACTTCTGGAAGCCCCAAAATATTATGAATGTTCAGTGATGAGACAACCCAGGATTATTGCAAAATCGAAGTCACATGGAAGCAGATGAATTGAGAGCTCGGATAATCCCTGGACACCAGTCTCATGACAAGCGTAATAATGGCGGATTGAGAGGTCAGAAATTCGAAACCCTGAACGGTGGGAGATTGAAGCGTGGACTGGTAGGGTGGGGGATGAGGAATATCTGGCGGATTGAGAGGTCAGAAATTTGAAACCCTGACCGGCGGGAGATTGAAGCGTGGACTGGTAGGGTGGGGGATGAGGAATATCTGGTTGCTTCTGGAGTGATTGATATTATAGCGTAATGACCGAAGCAGATCATTAGACATGACGAATGCTTCGGCAGGTAAGGTTTACACGCGTGTCGTGTCTGTCCATGCTAGGAACAGAGATCTTCAGATACAGAGGCGACACCAAAAGATCATGCTTCTTGCCTTTCGTTTCTCGTTCAGGTTAGCTAATCAAAATCTTTTCTGTGGGTTCTGCTTTTAAGATATCTGTCCACGACTTCTTAGGACTCAAAATCAGATCGAGGACATTCCCAGTTTTAGCCAGGCCTAGTAATGCAAGAAATGGCCCGGAGTGAATGAACCGGTCGGTTCGGGCCTAAGCTTTTACTTTATTTAATTTGACAAAAATGCAAAAAATAATGGATTTAGTTATTATATTTCTAATCCAAATACATGTTTATAAATCGATTAACATATCACTACTTTTCTTTTTTTGAGCAAAAACATATCACTACTTTCAAATCTACGAGTTGCACTTGAATAAACGAATTTAAAGAACCTCAACTTCAATGAAGCATTACTTTTGATCCAGGCAAAATTATGAGTTTCGTAAATGGAATTCGAAAAGGTCACTTAAAACACAATGCACTGCATTCGAGGCTATTAATCCCTTCTTTGAAATGTTTTCAATCACTTTTTCAAATTCAACTTATGTCCCAGCTTCGCATCTTACTCGTTTGTTTTAGGTGAGTTCTTCCAAACTCATTTAGGATTTTATTAAATGCGATTGCTCATTTTAATTAGTTAACCTAAGTAGATGTGTATTAGAATATTTAATTATTAAAATCATGTATTCACCCGCCAGTTAAAATTTTAGAACAGTTGATAATATTTTTCTAAAATTTCACATGATATCAAACAAAGAGGTGCTGTATTCAAATTTTTAACAAATTTTTCTCGGCGTCTCTGTGCCTTCATAATTAAATATTTTCACAAATTCTCACCATATATAACGTCTATTACTAATAAATAGATAAATATTCTTTTACAGCAACCGGTTAGAAAGCGGTCAACGCCCCCGCAGCTTCAGACTCACACGACGACTCAGCCGTAAATCGCAACCTCGTCATCATCCTCCTCCTCGAGTCGCGCGTTCAGGATCACCTCGATCCTCCTCCCCAAAACCCCTGCAAGCTCCGGAAGAAAAAACGCGCGCATCTTCTCGCTCCGCTGCTCAGTTCCGCTCCTCCACGCTCTCGAGAAATGGTGGTGGAGCGGAGGCGGCCTCTGGTCCTCTCCTCGACCAAATCCCTCGTCGACTCCGTGCTCGGCCCGTCCCGCCCCGAGGGCCGGCGGGCTTGTCCCCGACGGCGCGTCGCCGTCGCCGGAGCTGAAGCTGCCCGCCGGAATCCTCCGCCTCGCGAGGGAGAGGGCCGAGGAGTCGGACCCGAGATTGGCGAGGCTCGACGACGCGGCGCTGGTCGGGCTCTCGACGTCCGCTCTGAAGCGGCTCTCCATGACTTCCGGCTCCCTGGTGAGGTTTCAGGAACCTCTCTTTCTTTCTTTTCTCCCTCCCTATTTAGCTCGCGAATAAGGACGAGTTCGAAGCGAGTTTGGTGTCGCTATCGGTGGGAGGCTCGAGGAGGAGAAGAGGATGTGATGAGTTTTGGAGTTTGCTCTCTTCGGCGTTGTTTTAAGCAACTAATGTGATTGAGTTGGTCGGGGAGGTAGAGGTTGCTTGAGCTGTCGATGGTTAGGTTCCTTCTTTGATTCTTTAAACGCATAAATTAGCGAGTGTATTAGTTTAGATATGTGGAGCTGGCGAAGCAGCAGGAAAATGAGCGTTCGTGATTGAGATGCATGTGAAGTACCGGAGCTACTTCTTTGCGGTGGAAATTTATGATTGCCTAGATGAGTTCACGACATTAGATGTATCCAGTTTACAATGAATCGGGATGGTTGTCACGGTTGTGGAATTGTCGAGCTATGTTTGGTGGTTGCTATTGATTTTCTTTCAGCACAAAGGACTTTAAAGGAGAGAATGAATGAAAACAGACGTTACATCTAATGGAGTATCTTGGATGCGTCTGCATCCATTCGCCCTTTTCCCTCATGAAAAGTGAGGTGCTTTCTGCCAGCAAAAAAACTATTGTTTTTTTTTTTTTTTTTTTTTTGAGTTTTTACCAACTTCTTCATTTGGAAGCATGTGAAATTGTTCTGAGCCTAGTCGTTGACTTAGTTATACTTCATTTTGTGGAATAGGTGCATATAAGGAATCTTGACACGAACTCTGTGAGAATGGCTCAAGTAGTTGTCCTCGATCCTCCGTCCACGCTTGAGCATTCATATCAAGTTAAGCTTCCCTTTTCCCAGTGTGAAAAGGAATTATTGATCTTCCCGTCGTGTAGTGTCCCTCCAACTAAGCCAGCTTTGCCAGACCGTGAAGTAGCCTACTTGTCTCCTTTATTAGCATTTAACCTCGGTTTGCACCTATCATGCTTCAGAACCCTAGTTCACCATGGAGAAGACGCTTTAACATCCTTCTTCAGACCTAAGGTAGATAATGGAATGTCGGAACAGGGTGGTGAAATTCAAGTAATTGACTTGGAGCTGAAACCTCTGGGACAATTACCAAACTATGCATCACACTTGCGGGTTTCTTTTGTGAAGATACCAGAATGCGGCACCATTGGATCTCTGAAAGGAAGTTCATCAGTTGAAGCTGAGGATCGCCAAGAAATGATTGATCTTGCACTCCAAAAGTACTTTGAAATAGATAGACATCTTGCGATAGGTGATGTTTTCAGTATTAAGATTAAGTGGGGTTGCAACTCAGTTATTTGCATTCGCTGCAGCCAACAGTTGCCAAATGATGATGTCATCTACTTCAAGGTAAATGCTCTCGTTTCCATGATTTGAATGTGATATTTGTGAGAGATCTTCAAGTTTAATGCAAAGGCTGGCTACACTGATAGTTTGTGGTATTCAGGTGGTGGCTATGGAGCCATCAGACAACCCTGTTCTTCGAGTCAACCGCACTAAAACTGCCCTTGTTCTTGGAGGGAATGTCCAATCTGGTGTTCCTCCAGATTTACTTTGTGACCACCCAAAAACATTTGCACCTTTGCAAGGAGATACTGTGAAGATTTTGGCCTCTGTGCTCACACCATCTCTGTGTTCATCAGCGCTTGCTGTTAAATTTAGAGTGGCTGTCTTGTTGTCTGGTTTGACAGGTGAATGCATCCCAAATATGACATGTAATTAGCATTTAGATGTCCTTAACACTTCATTATTTGTTGACATTTTATCTTTCTTTAAGTTTCTTGTTGCTTAGGTTTTTAGTTACTGATTTTGCAGGATGTGGGAAGAGAACTGTAGTTCGGTTTGTTGCTCGCCGATTGGGTCTGCATGTAGTGGAGTTCAGCTGTAACAGTCTAATGTCTTCCTCTGAGAGAAAAACATCCATTTCCCTAGCTGAAGCATTCAACACTGCAGAAAGGTGAAGAAGTAATCTCTTACGTTGTTTTCTATGTTGGTTCATAAGATGAATCATTCAATAACAATGAGTAAAATGCATACTCTTCCTTTAGCAATTTATTATTTCTTGATTCTATTCACATTTATGGTGAAAAAGGATCTTCGGAATCTGGGATCTAATGAGGGTTTTGTAGATATTCACCGTCGATACTTATCCAATATTGCTGAGTCACTCTTGCTGCCTTTTGTAGATATTCACCGTCAATACTTCTCCTCCGCCACTTTGATGCTTTTCGGAATTTGGGATCTAATGAGGGTTTACCAAATGATCAAAACGGCATCTCTTCCGAACTTGCATCAGTCATAAGGGAATTCACTATCCAAGATAATGAAGATGAGGATGTTTATGCCTCAGAAAATTTGAATGGTGATTTGGTATGAATAGAAAGTATCAAGCTCTTTCCCCAAAGAATAACTCATTTGCTTGTAATCTGTTAATTTATCATATCCTTTTAATGACCTTAGTCAAGGAACAATAAGTCTTCTTCTTTTTTAAAAACTTTCCCTTCATTAAGGATCTTGATGCACTACAATTCAGATAAGCAAAGAGGAAGGGCCAGCAGAATTGGTGGGTATAAATGTTAACAAAACTTCTGCTGAATATGATTTATCAGATAAAATCACTTGAAGAAAACTGTAAAAGAACATGATGAATACACAAGAATAGGAAAAAGAGACTAACAACAAACACTAATTAAAAACTTTTGCTTCACATAAATAGTAGAATTACGAAAAATGCTCACGGAGGAAGGAAGTTTAGTCATTAAAATGCTCTCCCATAGTACCTCCTATGGTTTTCTAAGTGTGCTTTAGTATAATCTGAATTCTTATTTCCACAATTACATGTAAGCTCCAATAGATGGTGAAAATATGTTAATTGTTTGCAATGATGATTAAATATGGATCTTGGGCTCAAATGATTCCATGGTTGTAACCCTGAAGCTTAAAGTCCTTGTCAAGAGGGAAGGTTTTCAGTGCTTGCTGAATTTAAATTTTGATTATGGATATTCTTTTGTTATGTCTCCAATATTCATACTGAATTGCTCAGAATTTTTTAATAACTGGTGCATCTATATTTTGTTCATGAAGCAGGCTGGAAATACTTATGCACGTAAGGTGTTGTTAGTTGCAACTGCCGATAGCACTGAAGGCCTACCTCCTACCATTAGACGTTGCTTCAGTCATGAGATAACTATGGGTCCTCTAACTGAGGAACAAAGGATTGAGATGCTTAGCCAGTCACTGAAGAGCATTTCTGATCTGCTGCCTAATGTACGTATATAAATCCTAACTTTTTCGGCGATATGTTATTCCTGTTGGAACCTCTGCTTAGTGAATGTAAATGCTCTCAAGTCTTAATTTATAATCTCTAGTTTGATTAGTACCTGGACTTTACCCCCCCTCTCTCTTTCTCTTCCTGAGTTGATTTCTAGGATGCCTTTAAAGATAGGAAATAAGACATTGTCTATGGTGATTGTTGGCATTGTTGAGGTCGCCTGGCACATTTTCTTATCATTATTATTCATTGGATTAGCTTTTCAATGATGCTCTGAATTGGGTGCTGGAACACTTACTTGCCCCTTCATATCTTAAATCTCTATTTTCTAATTAAATAATCTATTTCATGGCAAACAAAGATTTTGAGAATTTAGGAAAGATGGGCCTACATTCAAAATATCCTTTTGCTTTACATTAGTATGGCTCGTTCCACATGATTGTTGACTTTGACTGTTCGGATCATTGCTTCTTGCAGAGTAGTCCAGAAGAATTTGTAAGAGATATAGTCGGACAGACATCTGGCTATATTCCCAGGGACCTGAATGCTTTAATTGCTGATGCTGGTGCAAACATAATGCCTGGGAGCATTTTGCATAAAAATGAAGTTGATTCTGGGAATATGCATCACAAATCTGCAGAAGAAAAAACTGTGCCAGAAAATGATGTAAAAGAGGCTGTAGATCAGGTTCTCAGGAAAGATGATTTGGCCCAAGCCTTGGAATGGTCAAAGAAGAGGAATGCAGTGGCTTTGGGCACTCCTAAAGTAAGTGGACTGAGCAACAGTATCATCAATCATATCTTCTATTACTTGGAGATGCACCTTAACTTGAGCTTTTGTCACAGGTTCCTAATGTGAAGTGGGAAGATGTTGGAGGTCTTGAGGATGTAAAAAAATCAATTTTGGATACTGTTCAGGTGGAATCTTATTTTCTGTTATCTGTTATTTGTTATCAGTACTAGTTGATAAATCAGGCCTATCCTTGTTCCTTTTAAAGGGAAAATGCCTATCCTTCCGTATTATCGACTTTCATGACTACACTCACTGATTAGCATGCACATAGAAATATTTAGTCAATTAATATATTGGTGTGGTTTACACATCGGTGGGGCTTAACACATTTAGCAGGTTTTGTAAGTTATATTTGACCTAAACGAAGATGAAAGGAACAATGAAGAATGCATAAACAACTAAAATTTAGTTCTGAAAGTATGCCTTCTGCAAGATGGGCTGTGGGAGATGGAAATTGTTATGGCCACTGAAATTCTTAGCTAATCATGCATAACACCACCCTCAAGATCAATATACACTTGGGTCGACTTTGATTAAAAAGTAAAAAAGTTAACTTTGCCATATTTTGTCATCTTGTCCTCAGCATCTACTTTCATATTTATCTTGTTGATCTGCTTAATAGACCATCTGTTTGACTATTTATTTTAGTTACATGAGTATAGCTGGTTTAAACATGTAATTATGTTTATATCCAGGAATTTGACACTTTATGCAGTTTGCATAACAATTCAACTGAAGAGTCTAAGGAACTAGTTTTGTGTTGAAGATGTATATTCAGAAGCTTATTTACAATGATGTTAATGAGAAAGTCCAGGGGTGGGGTTGTATACTATGTAGGCAACAAATTGTGGTTTATATGTGTGCCAATGTGGTGCAGTTATAACCCTGACAGCTGATTGCTTGTATTGTTTTGATGCTAGCATTTGCATCATTTTTCCTTTCTTGCTAGATTTTGCATATTCCTTGTACTCCTTTTATTCTTATTCTTGGATGGAAATTTTAATTAGCACAGAAGTTTGAAAGTAAACCTGTATGAAACAAATAAGGAAAAGTAAAACCAGTACAGATCCAATCAAAAGTTTAACACTCACTGAGATATTGTCAAATTGCAGTTGCCTTTACTCCACAAGGATTTGTTTTCTTCAGGATTGCGCAAGCGATCTGGTGTTCTTCTATATGGACCTCCTGGAACTGGAAAAGTGAGTACTGAAGTCATATTTCAGTTTGCAGTCCTTGTCCAGAAATCTGCTTTTGTTTTGTTATATAGGCTTTTGTTAATAGATGGACAAGGTATGCATGGTTATATGTTGATTCCTTTCCAAATTGCAGACCTTGCTGGCGAAGGCTGTGGCAACAGAATGTTCCCTGAATTTCCTTAGTGTGAAAGGACCTGAGCTTATTAATATGTACATTGGAGAGTCAGAGAAAAATGTCCGAGATATTTTCCAGAAGGTGAAGTGTTTGCTTTATTTTCAATATTCCTTTAAGATTTTTTAAAAATGTTCAACTGAGGTTATTCTTGATAATTTTTCTAGCTCAAAAGTTAATGTTAAGATGCTCCACATGTTCTGCAGGCAAGATCTGCTCGTCCTTGTGTTATCTTCTTTGACGAACTTGATTCTCTGGCTCCAGCTCGTGGTGCTTCGGGAGATTCTGGTGGCGTAATGGATAGAGTTGTTTCTCAGGTAAAGAGAGAAACCAGTTCATGGTAGCCTCTGTTATGTTCCACTCTAAGCTATTGAATTAACACAGGTGTCTTCTTATTGTAGATGCTTGCAGAAATCGATGGATTAAATGATGACACACAGGTTATTTACAGTGCAGATGCCTACACTTTCTCCTCCAGTTATCTTTCCCAATTTAACTTTCTCGAGGTTTCTGCTAGCTCAGCAGAGTACATTTACCCTCGCATCCTTTTGGCATGTTAGGATTTGTTTATAATTGGGGCTAGCAACAGACCAGATCTTATTGATCCAGCACTTCTAAGGCCAGGTCGATTTGACAAATTACTCTATATCGGGGTCAACGCTGATGCATCTTATCGTGAACGGTGAACTATTGTCTTTGCATTTGCCATTTGTGCAAGTCACTTTCTGTTTTCAATCGTTGCATAATTCCCTGGAGATTTTACAGTTTCTGTATGACCTTTTCCAGGGTCCTGAAAGCACTTACAAGGAAGTTTAAATTGCACAAAGATGTATCTCTATACTCCATAGCCATGAAATGCCCGCCAAATTTTACTGGTGCAGACATGTATGCCCTGTGTGCAGATGCTTGGTTTCACGCTGCAAAGAGCAAGGTGAGTTGTGTCTTCCGTAACACTGATGTAAAGTTTTTAGCAAACCCAATTACTTTTTTTTTTTTAAATTGGCTTCTTGGTGCATGTAGTTCATGCTTCTTCTAATGGTTTGTCTGCAGGTTTTAAGTTCAGATGTAGATTCTTCTTCCAAGGACCTTGCAGCCGACTCTGTGGTGGTTGAATATGAAGATTTTGTAGAGGTAATAGCTCTTTGACCCTTTCATAATCAAATTAGAGGAACACATCAGGATTCTATCTTATCACTTTCTTGTTTGTAGGGTTTTGTCTACAATAAAGAATTTTCACTGTTCTACAAGCTTAATTCAGGGACTCACATAAAAAGCATAAGATGTAGTGGGTTCCCAGCCATTAGAAGTATGGTGCCCAACACTCCCCAAATTTGCCTTAAAGAAGACAAAAAATGGGGAGTAATGAAAAATGAAATAGAAACTTTGACTGAATAACTCTTAGGACCGATAATGGGAAGTCTCTTTCAGAATGAATGATATTTCTGACTGCCCTAAAAGATTATAATGGCTACAGGACTGAGCAACTCAACTTAAGCACGGATCCAGGGGGAAAAAAAGAAAAAGAAACAAAGAACTTAAGTGGATATTGAACGTGCAAAATGTTCAGAAACTTATTCTGAGATTAGGGAGGAAACATAAGTTGTTGTGGTTTTCTATGATTTCAATGTGTAAATGGGTGCTAACGTTGAATCTTGATACCTCGGCAAAAGAGAAGATAGCGGGCTCCGATTCAGCCACAAAAGGAGGAGGGTTTTCTCAGACAAAAGAGAGAGGGAGGAGCTAGGGTAATGAATTCTAGGGTACCGCGACAATCTCTGAATCTGAAATCAGTCAGAAAAATGTAGTGTCTCCATCTAATAGACCCTAACTTGGGGTGTCCAAGTGAATTTTCCCAACATATTATCACTGCAATGTTGTCCGAGATATGAGGAGTGTTGGAGTATTCCACCCTAGGTCTTGATATCTTTGGCCAACTGTACTCCAGGAGTAGTTGTCCTGTTTGCACCTGTTCAATTTTATTTGATGTGGCAAAGTTATCCATAGTTTCATTAGGTAAAAAATTTGTCTATCAATTATTCCTATATAAAGTATAAACTATTCTGAACTTGAATGAGTTTGGCTTGGAAGGCAATATATCATTGTATGACATTCCCTTGTAAAAGTAAGACTAAAGTTCAATATATGGAAGATTTTTTTTTTTGCTTTTTATGGGATCATGTTGAGAGAGAATAATTACCACTTCCACAGTAATGGCGTTCAACCCCCAACCCTGGTCTATGTCCTTCCACAGAAATCAACATTATCTTGAGTATTTGGTAGTTTAATATTATGGAATTTCACTACTCACAAGTCATTGATTGGCATGGCTGGCAGTGCCTCTTTCTGATCAGAAATTTCAAGTCACAACTATTCCTGCGTCTTATCTGGTGTTCAAATTCATTCTCATGCATGAGCACAGCAAATGACAAGAATATGCTTTCCTGGATTGTATATGCCTGAATTCGGATCTACCTTGGCAGGTCTTGGGAGAACTCTCCCCTTCCCTCTCCATGGCCGAGCTCAAGAAGTATGAGTTGCTGAGGGATCAGTTCGAAGGTCATTCAAAATAAATTAAGGAAACTGTGGTGGACAGTGGATTATCAGTTCATGTTATGGGTAAGTCCTAAACTCATTTAAGAATCTTAACTGTATTATTTTCATATTCCCATTCTACTATTGGACTTCCAGTTTTTGGCGTTGAGTTACTCAATTGTTTAGGCTTCCTCTCAATGTACGGACCACTGTTCTGTGGTGTTGCATCTCTTTTAAATCTTGAAAGTTCTGCCTTATGTTGCTTTAAAAGGATCTGTCCGGTGGTTTGAGTTTGTGTTTAACCTGGCAGTAGGTGGTGTTTCTGGCCCTAATCATCTGCTTTTCAAAAATTTGCTTGAGACAGTTTAAATTGAGTTTACTTTCTAAGTTTGCTTTTATTTGGTGTGTAATGACCAAATTTCACATTTCAAGCATACTAAGAGAGTCCTCCATCATGAGGTAACCTCTAAACTACTCGTGTTGCATTGCCTCGTATTGAGAAACTTTTTGACTGATTGCATCTCGGTGGGATTGCAGAACAGACTAGCCAACCTCTGACCTTTCGGTCGTGGATGCTATAGAGCAATTATAGCTTAAAGCGAGCATTCCCTACCTGGTGTCCTGTCCTCATAGTAATATCCAGAGGGAGTCGCTAGTGCTAGTTGCCCCTTTCTACCCTTTTTCCAATAAAAAAACGGTATCCTTTGTCTTTTTCTATAATTCTGTGTTCTAAGTTTCTGTCTTATTAGCAATGCTTTCGTGAGATGTTCATTTGATAAAATTTTACAGTATGCCACGTGCATCAAGTTACTGGAGTCTTGTCCTTTCACCAAGCGTTAGCATGTAGGATTGTTTGGTTTTGTTTTTATAATCTGCAATCTTTTGTAGGTGAATTAATTTTGGAGCATGCGTAATTGGCCTGGTTAACGGATGACCATTGCTTCGGTTGGTCCTGGATCGGCGCATATAATCCCGGAACGATTGCTCTAGATTCAACATCACAGGGCGGGGGCATCATTCAGTTCGAGAGATTTGACGTTCTCGGCACTATCTGATTCTCAATCTCTGAGCCTGCACCATCCTACTCCACTGGGAGCCGAAAGCAGGCATAGAATTCATTGATAAGAGCGGGAACTGGAGAAGGCAACCAGCGGTTAGCCGCTTTGTCCCAGTTCTTCAAGGTGCCGGTGGGACATTTCTTAATCTCAGGAAATGTAGTCGATTTTTAGTAGCGGCACATAGTCATCAAGGCAACAGTCAGTAATTATCACCTCTCATACGAAGTTACCAATTCTCATGGTATGAAAATTACTAATTTCTCCAGCAAATTACCAAATTTCATTTGTTTGTCTTACGGACAATTTGGATTTACTAAATTTAAATAAAATTGTCATCCCATTCACTGACTTTTCTCAAATTAAATTACTACTTAATGTTAAGCTAAAGACTCGTGCTCGACTCAGTTAGCGACGGTAATTTGTTTTCTTGAATATTACCAACATTTCGAGTAAATCACTAGCTTTTGTTTGTGTAAGCTACTGAAATTCCAATTTTTCCGCTTGATAAGTTGATCCAAAATTAAATTGCTATGCGGATGAGCTAAATTTGTCAACTTATCTAAATCATCAAACACGTTGTGCCAATTCAAATTATTCGTGTTTATATCGCGTCGGGTTCTAGGTTGGAGTGGAAATAAGAATTTACCACTTGAAGGAAAAATTGGAATGAGAAGTAGCGCCCTAGCCATGACTACTGAATTCCTAGGGTACGATCCTTAATGCAATTTCACGACACACCGCATCTAAAGTACTGATTCTCACGCTCGCGTCATTCGCATGCAACTGTTCTTGAGGTGACACAGTGAGTTTTAGGAAAAGTGACACAAATTATTTTTAAACTGCAATTTAATAATGTGTGACGTGATTTTAAAATTTTTAACTTCTTCTATGAATTTAAATTAATGAAATGATAATATTGTATAATTTCATATTATTTAAGAACTAGTTTAAACATGTACTTAAAAATTGAGGGAGAATATCAAACAAAATAAAAATTTGGGAATTATATTACATAATTGACTAATATTATTCCTGAACTTTTGGAGTGGAAATTAAAAATTTTACTTGATGGGCTATCAATTTAAAGAAATAAGTGGAAAATAGATACAAATATAGCAGTAAAGCATTGTAAAAATATGATATTCTTCTCTATCATAGCATCAGATATAGATAAAAGCAATAAAGATACATTGTGAAATATAAAAATAATGGCATCAACGGTACTTAGATTTTAATTCAATATATAATATTGTCCAAATTTTTTTAATTTGTTTAATGTGAACTCTAAATTTTGATTTAATATGCAATATCATTTCTGAATTTTTAATCTGTTCAATATGGTATCTAAACTTTTAGCAAATATTCAAAATAATCCCTAAATTAAGATTAAAAAAGAATAATATTGGATAATTTTTTTTTTATAGTTCTAGGATTGGTATGAACATTTATTAAAAGTTCAAAGAGAACATCGAATAAATTAAAAATTCAAAATCGATGTTGCATGTTGGGCTAAAAGTTCAAAAATCATACCATATATTGGGTCAAAATTCAGAGTTGATTCATGTCATCTGTTCCTAAAATATAATAATCTAGTTTTTTACCACAGGCTCGGCCAACGTTTTCACGTTTTCCTGGGGACGGTGGCCGGCGTGTACATACGCGAAAGAGTTTGGTGAGCGGCCTCTTTGCCCACGGACCTTGCTCCATCACCTCTCTCTTTCTCTCTCCTCTCTCTCTCCAAACCCTAATTCGTACGGACGTCGGCCCCGAGCTTCCAGCAAATCGCGCGCTCGAACTCGTCCTCGTGCTCGAGCTCATGCCCGTGCTCGTGCTTCCCGAGCTGAATCGGTAATGCGCGAGCCGCGCCGATCGACCGCCCCGAGCCGCGAGCCTTCCGCATCGGGCGCTCTCGCATGGAGGTCCTGGGGGAGGACCTGTCGGAGCAGGAGATCGGGAGCTCGCCGGAGTCGCTCCGGCAGCTCCTGGAGTCCCAGAACGCGCTCTTCCACGGCCAAATCGACCGGCTCCAGAGCATCGTCGTCGCCCAATGCCGGCTCACCGGCGTGAACCCTCTCGCCCAGGAAATGGTGCGTCTTGGTAGCGACCTAGAGTTTTAGGGTTTTCGGAGCATGCAAGGGGGTGGGGAAGCGATTGTAGGTGCGGTGGGTTTCGTTTGGGGGGGTGATTTTCGGGGGAAGGGTTGGGGATCCCTCGCTAGGACTTGATTTTTGCTCGGAATTGGGGTATGGGGATTTCACTAAGGTCTTTGGAAGTGATGTTTGACTTCGAGGCCGTTTCTCGATGAGGCTTTATCTGTTCAATGTGCGCGAAGATGGTTCACGAGTCGTGCGGGAAGATACCTTTTTTGCATGTGTAGTTTATCTTTCGATGTCGAGGCTTCCCCTTCTGTATTAAGATGAATACCAGTTTTGAGAAGAACTGATGGGTTTGATATCTGATCATTGCTGGCTATGCCTGCGAAAAGTCTCTGCTTTTGTTTCCGTTCACCAGTAAGGTCTTGGGGTTCAAGTTAACTGCGATTTCACGATGTGTTTGGAAAGATTATTGAATGGTGTAATTTATGGTTTTGAAAGTTCGGTTTTTAAAGTGTTTTTCTGTCAGTCGATTTTTGGAAGTTGCAAATGTATTGATTCTTCATATTTCACATAGTTGACAGGTTTGTGCATCTCCTTGTTATGCTAAGTTTCGTCCAATTAATGCATCTCTCCCAAAAACGTATAAGATCAGTGTCTTCTTCTTATTTATTAAAGAACAAGAAAGACCGTATTCTTGTAATTTTGGTTTAGTTGAGCTGCACTTCAGAAGATTAAATCTCTTATATTGTCCGTCTTTTAGATTGCTCAAAGTTGATTTATGGTGGTTTTTCTTCCACAAAATTAAATACTACTAACAGATTTCTATGTATGATTTTCAGGCGGCTGGAGCATTGTCAATTAAAATTGGTAAGTCTCTATAGAATAATTAGCACCCAATTGTTTTTAGTGAAATCTCAAGGCTGACAGAGTTATTTGGTGAATTGAGTAGTTTGTTGTGCTATTGTTGTTGTTATTGTGTGAGTTTTGTTGTAACATTTTCGCATAAAATCCTTTAAGAACTCTACAATCTTCTCTTTTCCAGCAGCTATGTAAGCTGCAAAACAAAAAGGTTTTCTTTTCTTTTACTTTTCATCTTTTGCTGCTGGTCTGATCTTGACTGTTGATTACTAAATTTCAGGAAAAAGACCTAGAGATTTGCTAAATCCTAAGGCTGTGAAGTATATGCAATCAGTTTTTTCTATTAAAGATGCAATTAGCAAGAAGGAATCTCGGGAAATCAGTGCTCTTTTTGGAGTCACAGTTACTCAGGTTGTTTCTCCGTTCGGCTCTTTTGTCTCTTCAATTGCTGTTTTTTTCTTTTTTTAATCAATTGAAGTCTCACTGTATGCCTGAAGTTTGGACCTTTCAAGTACTTCACTATTTCTGTGCATTATCAGAGATTATGTAGTCTTTTCATGTTTGTTGGAAATGAGACATGGGACTTGTATTGACAATCTATCGAGATGGATAATTAAAATAGTTTGCACTTGTCTTTAATTACTGACATTAGTATATATCCCCTCACCTCTTTGCATTTTATGTACTTGAAGGTTCGAGATTTTTTTAATAGTCAACGGTCACGAGTGAGAAAGTTCGTACGACTCTCAAGGGAGAAAGCCATTAGATTGAAAGCTCCAAAAGATTCTAATGTTGTTCCCCCAGTAAATTCTGAATCAGCAACGTCAACACCTGTCGATCTACTTCCATTGAACTCCATTGCGCCAGATGTTGGAGATGCCTCACCTTGCCCTGTGCAAAATGATCTCTTGCCTGGCATAGACGAGGCTGATAAAGATTTTGTTCAAAATATCTTCACACTTATGGGGAAAGAAGAAACATTTTCTGGGCAGGTGAAGTTAATGGAGTGGATTCTGCGGATAGAGAATTCTTCAGTACTGTCTTGGTAAATTTTTACCCGATTCTTTGTTATCTGTATTTCTATAACTTTTCCCATTTGTTTTGACTTCTTTTCATGCTTCTAGGTTTATGACTAAAGGTGGTGTAATGATCTTGGCAACATGGTTGAGCCAAGCATCCGCTGAAGAACAAACCAGTGTGCTTTCTATCATCCTTGAGGTAGAAAATGATCGAAGTCACAAATTAAATTGCACCAAGCATTGCAAGTTGCTAAAGCTTATTTTGTGCCACTTGCAGGTTCTCTCTCATTTGCCTCTACATAAAGCTCTTCCTAGTCAATTGTCTGCCGTTCTCCAAACTGTTAACAGACTGCGGTTTTATAGGACATCAGGTGTGCTTTTGCTTATAGAAGTGTACAATTTTCACTCCGTGCATTCTCTATTGTTGTCTCTTATATTTGCTCCTCATTTCATCTTACCTGGTCCTGGGATGGTTTACTGTTGTGTGATTGGTTGGCTGCTCAAATAAAGTGCTATTGTGTTTATTCATTCCATGCGATTAATTCCAGCAGAGATACTCTCCTTTCTCAGGAGATGAATAAGCACAAACCCCCTTTTTTTTTTTTTTTTTTTAAGGGTGTTTTTTGTTTTTTTTTTTTTTTTGGGGGGTTTTGGAACTGCTGTTCGACTGTTTAAAGAGAAAATGTTTAAGAATTACTAACCAAACCAAAATCATTTGTAATTTTCTTGGGAGCTTGATTGTCTAGTTGTTTTTCTCTCATATCTTTTTTGTGTATTAGTTGAGGGTCAGTTAATTTTCTCTTTTCAGGGTAAGATAGTGAGAAGTACTTGCATGCATGTATCATATGCTTCTCTTCATGTTAAAGTTGAAACTCATTTATCTGATTTGGAGATCAGATGTATCAAACAGGGCAAAGGCTTTGCTATCAAAATGGAGCAAAATGTTTGCACGGGCCCAGGTTAATAAGAAGCCCAATGGTGTGAGATCTCGTAATGCAATGCAGAAAGAAATGATGGTGAAGCAGAGGCAAGTTCATGGTCACATCCCGCTTTTGTAATTATGGAGACAGAACTCATTATTTGTAAACCTTGTTTTTGGCAGTTTTGGTGAAATCATGGGTGATGAAGCATGGCATTCAGATAACAGTTTATCTGTAAGTACCTCTTTATAATATGATTAAGTTTGCTAAAATTTTGTATATTGAGGGTAGTAACCATTTAAGTGCTGACAGGAAGAGATTCTCGCTTCATGTGAAAATTTGGAGGTTACTAGGTATGGGCGACTTATGATCAAGTTTTGATAGTTCTTTTGTGTCTTGAAAGTGTTTTGAGCAACATTTCTTGCATCAGGAGGTTGGAATCTTCACAAGCACTAAAACTCTTGCCTGCTTCAGCTGATGATTCAAGTAGGAAACACGCCCTCGGTGTAACTTCAGCCCGTATCCTTTTGGAAATTTTTTTGGACTTTCTAAGTTCCATTCCTAGATTTGTCAAATGGTTGAGTCAAGTCAAAAATGGTCTGATCCAAATTATATCATTTAACTCGTTTTGACCATTTCCAACATTTATTGCTAAAACACTTCGATATTCGACCCAATCTAGGAAAACTCATAACCCAAAATGAGGTGAGAGCACAGAGTGAGCGAGTGCAAGATTGAGTGAGGGTGAGAGAGAGTAAAGAGAGAGTTATAGAGATGGGTCGAGTCTAAATATGAACCCAATTGACACTCATATTTAGAGCTTTTCTATTCTGAACCCATTTATAACCCGTTCACTGAATATAACTAGCCCATATAACGATTCGACCATCAAATATGGGTTAAAAAATGGGTCTATGACTCATTTTGACAGGTCTACATATCTCCTAGGCCATTGCTCAGCCAAGGAATGGATGCTTAGCCTCCACTACCATTGTTATCCTTTTTTTTCCTTCTCCTAAAGCCAGGATATCCTCCTGCTCAGATTAGGAACTGAGTTCTCTGTTCAGTGGACTGAAAATTTGTTGGACATGACTTTTGGGAAGAGTGATCCTGCTGTGGGTCATATTTTTCCCTTTGGATTTTGGAGTTGTTAATTGTTGATATTTGTGTTTGAAACTGAAAAAATGTTCTCACTAAACTTGTACTAAGCAGTTTGTTTGATGGGGCCAGAAGTAACACAATGCCATCGGATTGGCTAAGACTGATGGGACTACAATTGCCTTGGATGATAATTGAACATAGATTTTTTCATAGTTGAGTGGATTTTCTAGGGGTTCTTCAACCATCTTGTACTTAAAATATATCTTTGTAAAAGTATTATCATATTCTGGCCTGACTATGATTTTCATGCGTCCAGTTTAATTTTATCAATTTGATAGTTTGGGCGCTGAAAATGAATTAGAAGATTCGCAAGATGTCTGAGAGTTGAATTTGCTTCTACTGTTGTTTACTTGAATTAATATACCATATGAGCTGTAGTTGCTGCCTTAGCCCTTGTCAGAAAATAGAGAGCGCAGGAAAGTGCAGATGGTGGAACAGCCTGGCCAGAAAATGGCTGGCAGAAGCCCACAGGCTTCCAGAGTGGCTTCTGCTAGCCGCAGTCGGCCAATGTCTGTTGATGATATTCAGAAGGCAAAAATGCGGCAACTGCACATGCAGAACAAATATGGAAAGAGCGGGTCCTCTTGTAATGAGAGTAATGAAATAAAAACTGAAAGTTCTATTAAAACTTCAACGACTAAGACAGTCAATTTGCCTCCAGCAGCTACAGTTCATGTTCAGTCCGAAGGTGAACTACAAAAGAATGTGATGCCCTCTGAAGCTCCTCAGAAGCTTGATATTTCTTTTGCAAAGACCAAATTGGATTCAAGGGAGACTGTATTGGAGGGCTGTAAGAGGGTTCGGATCCCGTGGAAGAGACCGGCAGGTAATCTTGCTGTTCGAGAACCTTTCTTGGTTTTTCTGACTTGCTGCGATAGTTTGTTGAGGACCATAATTCTTGCCTGGGAATAAAGATTTTGTATAAGTCGCAAAATGTCAATTAACCGAGAGGATATTGCAGGTCTTGTTTGGGTTTTCCTTACAAACAGTGATTTGCTAGATAGCCTATGCGATGTGATTTGTCTCTTTTACAAGACATGAGAGGTGGTCAGTGACTTGTATAATAATTTTCTTGTCATTTAGTGGATTTTTTTTTTTTTGGCTCAAGCATTTGGTGGAGTTCAATGGAGAGAGAACGTTGTCAAATTACCCTTTTGATGTTTAGAACTAACCACTTGGGATGGTACTTCTAGGATCCTCATCTTTAAAAAAAAATTGGTGGATCAAGGTAATTTTGTGTACTATGGGTCAAGCATGTGCACCGTGGTACTCCTTATATTGACCATCTGTGGGTTAAATTGTATCTCAAAAGTTGCAAGTGAAGAGGTGCTAACAATAACCAAGAGTTTGCTAAGTTTCATGTAGGGTGACTCCGTGAAGTGATAACTTTGGGAAATAAGTTTTTCCTGCATATCTGCTTGACACAATTGGAGAGCGTTGTCTTGTTTAATATATGCACCCATAATTACCAGTGTTACTCAGTTTGGCTCCTTCATTTCCACCCATTTGCTGGACCATTCGACTCAAAACTAGAATCTCCAATTGGATTCTTATCAGTAGATGGAATGGGCTATGTTGCCGGCTGACTATGTTTCATTGACCCTGTATCGCTTCAAGAATTGTTGCTGCGTTAATTTGATAATTGCGTGGATTAAGATAATTATGCTAATTGAAGCTGAAATCTCTGGTTGGCACTCTTATGCGCGAGCAAAATGGAATGTAACAATTCTGGTTCTTTTCAACGATGAACTTTCTCCAGAATGTGATATTAGACTTCTGGATCTCCTGAACAATTCTGAATACTTTTTCCCCTCACCATGCGATGACATTCTGAGAGGTGCCTGATTGCAACTGATCTGAGAGTGTTGCCTGAAGAGATGGTGGTGCCTCAACATCTGACTTGCAAATATAAATAGAGATCACTTTTAGATCACAAAAATGTACAATTCCACTTGGTTGAAATTTACAGTGGTATGTTCGACTGAGGATATAATTTTTTTTTTATCATAAAAAATAACCAAATGCAGAGGATGCCTACAATGAGTAAGCACGTTGGTGTGACATCTGATTGATTTGAGATTTATATGAAGTAATGGTCAATTGAACTCCTAATGCATTCACGCGTGATAGGATAGTAGATGATCTGGGTATGTTTCTCTTTTTCCATCAGGTGGCAGGAGATTTAATGAGTACCCTATCGTTATAACTAGTCACTTTCCTTTTATTGTCCTTAGTTTCTTCAGGCAAATTCAGAATCCTATAATTCTTGATCTTGTTCTTGCTCATTGTTCTGGGTGATGAGCTGAGCAAGTTGATTTGATAATTCTGGGGTTTTGCAACTTGACAGTGCAGGAAAGCAGCATAGTCTCCAGCTTACTTTCGAGAGCTGTCATTGTGAAAATAAGACTTAACACAAAAAATTTTGCGCCATTAGTTAGAAACATTGTCATCTATTTTCAACTATAAAATCATATCCCTTTAACCCATTCACTGGTTTGTTATGCAGAAGTCAAACTGAACGATCAGTGGAGGGTGGGTGGAGGTGAGGATAGCAAAGAAGTCGAATTCCAGAAAAACAGGAATCGCCGCGAGAAAGAGACTATCTACAGGACAGTCCAAGAGATACCCCCCAATCCAAAAGAGCCGTGGGATCGCGAGATGGACTATGATGACTCGCTAACCCCAGTGATTTCGATTGAACAGTTACCTGATGCTGATGTCGTCCCAGAAGCACAGGTTCCTTCTAATGAAAATGCAAGAGCAGGAGTGTCTTCGATGTCACAAAACAGTAATCCTGCTGTGGCAGAGCCCGATCTTGAGTTGCTGGCTGTGCTGCTCAAGAACCCAGAGATTGTTTTCGCACTGACCTCGGGGGGAGCTGGGAGCTTATCGAGTGCAGATACAGTGAGACTTCTTGATATGATTAAGGCTGGAGGTGGAGCAGCTAACTTAGTAGCCGGGAATTTGAATGGACTCGGTGTCGGCGCTGGCATTGGCGTGGGTGGCAGAACAGGAGAGAGGGTTGAAGTGTCCCTCCCATCTCCAACGCCTTCCAGCAATCCTCCCGTAACGGTGCGTGACCTAGGTTTTTACTGCACTACGACACTAGGACTCTCGCAAACGGTCGATTTCTGCTGCTCTCGTTCCCCTATTGAGCCAGTGGGAGTGATGCTATCGAAAACAACACATACGACTAAAACGAATCAACGAAATGAATTCATCTTCTTCCTTCTCTGTGCTCAAGTCTTTGAATTGTGAAAATGAATTCCTCTAAGTCAGAAAAACGGGGTTGCACCGTCGCCTATGGTGATGGCTCAAGATATTACTCCCCCCTTTCTGCCTCTCACAAAAGAATGGGTCCCACTCTGGCCCTCTCCCAATGTACAAGATACTGTACCATAGGAGATGGGTCAGGACAAAGTTCTTAACGTGAAAATTCGCCACCTCAGATTTGCTGTAGTGGTGTGGCATGGCACCGACGTTAAAGAAATCGTCTCTCCCGCTTATGACGGATGTTTCATAATCTTTTT
Source organism: Eucalyptus sideroxylon (assembly GCA_014182405.2). Taxonomy (NCBI): domain Eukaryota; kingdom Viridiplantae; phylum Streptophyta; class Magnoliopsida; order Myrtales; family Myrtaceae; genus Eucalyptus; species Eucalyptus sideroxylon. The sequence continues at coordinate 31,304,637 of CM024555.2, read as the reverse complement.
ATGTACACGAACTAACCCTGGACAAAAAATTACTAAAAATAGCAAAGTGACGCCCTTCTTTTTCGCTGTTTGGTGATTTTTGCAGGGTGTTTGGTCAGCAGATGCTGCAAGGAATCCATTTTCCAGGCACAACGCGTCGGCTTCGGCAGCGAGTACATCAGGAATTTTCCAAGGGCATGCCTCCACCACTGTAGCACCGCCCCTACAGGCGTCCAATTTTCCTGCTACACTCCGACAAGAAGCAAGAAATGTCCAAAACTCTCTGTCTCAGTCAAGTCAAGTTCATACACATTCGATGATGGCCCCATCTCTCCAACATAGAATTCCCATCGAGTCCGCAGCTGTTCAATCACAAGCCCAGGAAGCGTTTGCTCCCATGAACGGAGTACAGCACCCGACCTCGACGGGGAAAAGGCCAATGCATTCACTTCCATATTCAGCAGTCACATCACCACAGCTGCAGCCAATGCAGCGGGCGCACCCATCTCTGTACTCCGGTTGTCCCGGTCCATCCATGGACATGAATTCTTCATGGGGAGGTGGACGAGAGATAAATCATCAGTATGGTCACCCTCATTCTTATTCTCAAACTAACCAATCAACTTTTAGTGCCTCGTCTCGGGCTTCCTATGAAAGAAATAACTACGCCAGGGAGGATTTCGAATCTTGGAGCCAGGAAAATAGCCCGACGAGGTATCCACCGGGAAGGAACATCCCGGAGACGAGAGCAGTTCCTGATCGGTTTTCTGGGCCGGAGAGTTCGAGGCGTGGGAGCTCCTCTGGGTTCTGGGACCATAACAGGGACCATAACAGGCATGGAGGCAGGTGGCAGCGAGACTGGAGACGCTGAGTTTTGTGGACATTCATGTTGTCTCGAACTCGATGAATGTTCACTTTGCAAGCATGGACATTTAGGGAGGAGTGGATAAGAGAGATTCCAGAACAAGCGTAAGAAAACCGAAACCTGGTCCAGAATCAAGCTGTTCACAAAAAAATTGAATTTTGATACATTCAGTGTGTGAGGGACAAGATCTGAAATGATCGCGTACCAAAAATTCGCAAGATCAGCGGCTGCTGTCCTGTTGTAAAACCCATGAATGATAACTCGGGAGGGTCGAGGTCGGGGTTGAAGGTGGAGGTGGAGGTGGAGGTGGAGGTTGAAAATTCTGATGGGCCTTGTAAAGATTGAATTTTTATTGAAACAGCCTGGAGCTGCGAGTCAACTGACCATTAATCGGATATTTTATTAATTTTTGAGCCCCAAAGAAAAGGACATTTCATTGTACATTCTGGGACCAGCCCACTATATTAAGTACTTTAAATGATTCTTATCAAGAAATCTACAAGTTGATGGCTAATGCTACTGGCATTAGACCGAAAAGGCTTGGGCCTCTGTTCTTGCTGAAACTTTCATGTTTTGGATCACCATGATGGCAAACCTGGTCCCCGTGCAGTTGGTTCGAATTGAATGAACTTGGGAAGTAAGTGGAGAGGATCTATTTGTCAACTCGAATCATGATATATCTAGATCAGAATCGAATAATAATTTCGACTAAGTATGATCTCGATAGCAAATTTACTGTTCTTAGGATGAAAAGAGTCATGTCCAAAAGGATTTCTTGTAAACAAAGGGAAAAATATAGTTCTGCAGTTGTTTGACCCAGAGTACGTAGTAATCAGACATGGATTCGCAACTAAATGGTAAAACACCATAGCTTGGGTATCGCTGATAATTATGTCGGCAATTAAGTCCCAACGAGATGCATCTTGACATTTGACTTTTGAAGTAGATATATGCATAAGGTGGTATACAAGGCATGTCCTTTGACTCGGATTGCGGGTTTCGACTTGCTTACCTGAGTTCAATAGAGACACCGGCGCAATTAACATTAACCGAAACAAAGTTTTGAATCTTTCTAGAAACAATTCTGTTGATATTTCTTTTTCCTTTTCTTTTTTAGCAAGCAATGAATGGAGACTTGCTGCCTCTTGAAATCATGATATAAGCAGCTTTTCGATAGAATCTGGCCTAAAGTCATAGTAAAGTAATGCTTCAAAACTAGTGTTTCTGTAGAACTTCCAAAGACAATGCATGCGTTGATCATCGTCTAAGTTATAAGAAAGGGTAACACGTATAAGCATGGTCATTGAGCATACACAAAGCTAAGCTCTTAGTTACATTGGAAAAAGTGTTAAAAAAAAAAGTCAAACATATTATATTTGTGCCAATTTAGTCATTTTGATTATTTTGATTTGATATTATTAATATAAAAGTCAATTGTTTTACATAGCATAGCTAGCACCAATATAGACATTTTTAATAATATTTTAATAATTTTCAAATTCTTTTCATCTTTTTTTTTTTCCCTTCTCTTTCTTCCGGTGGCCGACAAGGGTGAGGTCGCCCTCACTAGATTTGGTGGGCAAGGCCCACCCTTGCCTAGGCAATGCTTGACCTCATTAGATTGGGTGAGGGCCACCCTCGTTACAATTAGCCAATCCATGTAGGCTGATCATCTAGTCAAAAGAGGGCGAGAAAAATTAAAAAAGAAAAATACTAGAAAATTATTATGATATTATTTAGTAACATGTAGCCGATTCAGTAACAAGGCCAAAATTAGCGAGAATGATTAAGTTGACTCTAGATCAAAAGATTTATAAATAAGTTGACATAATTAAAAATGCAAAAATAAATTGGGATAAATGTAATATGTTTAGAATTTTTTTGATACTTTACCTTTGTTACATTGCTCATGTCTAAATTAATAGCTACCAACTCAAACATATTTCGTATAAGGAATGAACATAGTGCAAGTTTTGTGAATACCAATCATTTCAACCCTTTCCACAAAGCTGACTTTATCCAAACGTGCAAGCATTCCCACTTTTCTTCTTTTAATCTTTTATGCTATATTTGACAATCATGATAAAATTTGAGATATAATTAATTTATTCTATTTTGTGTTTGGTGCTTACTCAAGACAAAATAAAGTCGGATATAAAAAATATAGACTGGAGAAAATTATCTCTTAAGGGAAGTAGGATAAATGTGAATAAAATTTTTAAAATCCATAATAGAAAAATTTTTTTTTGAATAACATACTTCTTAAATTAATAAAATTAAAATTATATTTCATTATAAATAAATTATTTGAATTATTCAAAATAACAAAAAAAAACAATTTAGTTATTTTTATTTAATCTTATTTTTAATTATATATTCGAATTTAATTCTATTTTATAATATAATTTCAATATATGAAGATATATTTACATTTATTTATATTTGGGCTATGTACTATTTATTATTTAATAAAATTTAATTAGAGAATGATGGAAGGGGAAGAAAGAAATAAAAGAGAAATTAATTTAAAAAAGAGGAGAAAAAAATAAAAAGGAAAAAAAAAAATAAAGTAGGCAAAAGTGTCATGAATTTTTTTTTAATATTTGCGTATGCAAAATTTTGTGTCATTTATACTAATATGCCATTTATACCTAAAAATATAAATGATATGATGTAAATATATCTCGACTTTATTATTACAATATATGGATTTTATATCATATCCTATTCATTCTTATATTGATTAGAAATTTGAACGATTTAATGTAGTTTAGCATCGATCCGGTTAATTGGGATGTTTGCATATTTCATTTTATGATTGTTACCCATTCGGATCATACAAACTATATACAAATTGCTTTGGGTCACTAAATTAAAACTTTTTGACTCTTAGACTTTCGTACTTATATAAAGTAACATGTTAAAAATTGATTCAACCAAAAATCATCAGTCCTTTTGATACCAAACTTTTCTGTACCTTCAATCAAGTACACCCAAAGGTGCTTTTCATTCAATCTTTTCTAACAAAACAAACTTTTTAGGAATATCAACCACAGTACCAAAGAACAGCAGACTCCTCCTCCTCCTCCTCCTCCTCCTCCTCCTCCTCGTGAAATAATCAAGTATCCCATATCGGTTTCTCCATTGCTGATTCGGCATGAGAGAGCTGTTGAGCAAAATGACCCGTCATTGCAGGCAATCTCTGCTGGCTCATCCCCTCCATCTCCATTCTCTGCTGCTGCTGCTGCTGTTCATGCATATTGCCCACGTGTTGTGACCCTCCAAGCCCCAAAAAGTCGAGCAACGTCACGCCGTCGTTCTTACCATTGTTACTGCTGTTATTGTTATTACTATTTCCTCCGAACATCATTGATCCTATCGGAACAGTCTTCTCTGACAGAGTCCTTCCTTGCCCGAAGCTCGTCGAGCTACTGTCTTCATGATCCACCACCCCACTAGGAGTACTCTTCATGTTATGATGATCTGTGCCTCCCACGAACATGCTGCTGAACATCCCCATTTCGCTGCTCATCATTGCATTAGCACTCTCCATGACATGCGTCATCGGGTTGTGGTGATGGTCGTGCGGGTTGCTCTTCTGCAGGAGCGGGTTGAACTGATCAGGGTGAGGCAGTGGCGGCGGCGACTGGAACCCATGATGAGGATGATGGTTGAATGAAGCCGTGTTCATATTGTTGCTGGGATGCTGATGCGGGACATTGCTGATGCTGTACGGCGACATCGACGGCGGTCTGATGGGAAGAGGAGGAGCAGAGCCGATTGGGATGAGTTGTGGTTGTTGCTGCTGTTGTTGCTGGTCAGGTCCTGCCATGAAGCTCTTCTGGTGCATCATGGGTGAGTTGATGCTGTTGCTCGCGGACGCACCCATCTGAGCCGCCTTCTGCAGCAGCGCAGTCGCTGACATGTGGGCTGAGGAGGCGCTGCCCGCCGCCAGAAGGCCACCACCGCCAGCCTTTGCTTCTTGCAGGTAGTTGAAGCCGCTGGACGTGGTGTTGGAGCTGAGCTGGAGGCTCGAGGAGGAGGAGATGGTGTTACCCCTCAGGCTGCCGAAGAGCGTGGCCGAGGTAGTCGAGAACATGCCGGGAGGCGACATCACGCTCATGCTGCTGAGGTTGTTCGTGTTTGGCTTGAAGGGAATGGGGACGAGGTCTTGGGGGAGGGACTTGAGGGGGTTTTTCGAATCAAGTGTGGGGTTGAAGTCGTTGAGAAACATGGTCGAGTTGGAGGAGCTCGTGTTGGTGTTGATCATGGGCATTGATGAGGGCATGAGGTCATGGTTAGGCATCTGTTGGTGGAGGCCTTGGTTCACCTTGTTGTTCTCTTCAGCAAGCGCATCGCAGAAGGCGCGGTGGGTGATGAAGCTGTCTCTCCTGCAGCGAAAAATGTGTGAATAGCAAAGGAAATATATTCAACAGTCAAAAAGTGCAGTTGCAATTTCATTTCTTGGCCTTAGTGTTTACTTTGTACGACTTCGGTAAGTGAGGTGAATTATACTTCTAATTAGGATGGGTGTCCAAAGAAGTGAGTTCGAAGTGGGGAAGCGAATCACTTCTTTCAGATTATATCATATGAAAGTGCAAAATTTTCACTTTTAAGAACTGCAAAATTTTCACTTTTAAGAACTTAAACTTTTATAAACGTTCTTAGTGCTAGTGAAGTCCAATTTCAGTTTTCTATATCTCGCCCATTTCTTTTAATTTTCAAAAGGAAAATGTACTATATATCTGCAGGATAGAAGCAAGTGTTACAGCATTGCAAAACCGGCAGTTCCAACATAGGACAGACCGAAAGGCTTCGCAAGGTCAAATGCAACGTTCAAAGAAACCCCCCAAAAAGTTTGTGTACGTTATTTACCATCGCTTTTGAAAATTATATTTTCACAATAGAACATGTAATTAAAATCCTTGAGATAATGTGTCTTATGGAAGAAGTAGCGGGAAGAAGTTTGTGATTCAAAAGATCGTTTTATAGAAATTACACTGCTTGGACAATATTTATATCTCCCTGTTTGGTCATAGCTAAACCATTCATCCTATGGACAATACGCAAGAATTAAATTGCAAGTAACATATAAGTGGGAAACTTGTCTATCAAAAGAATCAACAAACTACTATAAATGGGTCAAGAGTGAGAATATGAAGGACTGGGCATAATAATGTTAAGAGATGTTCTCCTTAAGTCTACACTTAGAATCACAGAAGATATATATATCTCCCTGTTTGGTCATAGCAAAACCTTTCATCCTATGGATAATACTAAAGAATTAAACTGCAAGTGACATGAAAGTGATATCAAAAGAATCAACAAACTACCATAAATGGGTCAAAAGTGGGAGTATGTCAGATTTAGTTTTTCTCACTAGCTTATATCTTCTGTGATTCCAAGCGTAGACTAAAGAACATCTCTAACATCATTAAGACCGGTACTTATATGCATGTATCTTTCAAACAATTCTTGATTATCCACCAAAAGATGCAAGCACATGCGATATTGATCCACGAAAGAAGTTTAGTACGAAACCTGGAAAATATGGTTCCGCAGTCACACTTGTATTCCCGAGTCCCGCAAGTCTTCTGGTGTGCCTTCCAGTCAGACTGCACTGCGTACTTCTTTGAGCACTTGTCACACTTCCACTTCTTCTCGCCGTGCTTGCGGCTGTAGTGCTTCTTGATTCCTGTGAGGTCTCCGAGAGCACGAGCTGGGTTGTGGTGCACACACGTTGGCTCTGGGCAAATGTAGACCCTCTTCTTGGCCTCGTTAGGCTGCCTTTGCCTGAGCTTCCATGGGAGGTTGTGTCCTCTTCTGTGCAGCTGAAGGTTCTGGTCTCTTTGGAAGCCCTTGTTGCAGATCTCACATACAAAACGATTCCTCGCCATCAGCGTCGTCGGTGATAGAGCAACAACTTCAGCATTTGGGTCTATAAATCACAAAAGAACAAGAGGACATTTTATAAATAGGAAAGAAAATTGAGTCGACAGAAAATTTCTTTCACAAAGGCAGCAATAGTACTATTAGCAGGCATGTGTGGTTAGAGGAATGGGATAAAGATAGAATAAAGCAGGAAGAGTACTGAAATAATTGTTTGGCTTATTTTGGAATCTTCAAAAGAAAATACAGAAGTGCTCAGATAAATTACATGAGCTTCTGCTGTATAATACTACTAAAAATTGATAAAATTGGTTAGAAATAAAAAAGTAAGACCTACGAAACATTATCGAGCCAATAGTTCTCATTTCTAACGACATTCTTGATCGGTCTTTCCCTTGTGCTAAATCAGTCCTTCATTGAACCGCTTGCTGTGCAAATTATTTTGGTACCTTTCATGCTTATAAGTACCTTTAATTAGGAGTATATTTTGACATTCACTCATGAATCACAACATAACTTTCCCGTGTTTGAGAAAGCATACAACTAATTCAGGATCAGCAACATATGTAACCAGTTTCCAAGGGTGTGGATGAGTTTATTGCCTGGTGTCCCCGGCAGATTCCTCTTCTTCTTGACCGGCTGTTGCTGCGAGGTGGAGCTGCTATCGTTGATCGTGCTGGAAGGTTGCGAGTTTGACCCATGAAGGTGGCCTTGCAACTGTTGTTTCTCATGTTGGTGGACTTCCTCCCCAGTGTTTCCTGAAGAGAAACTCCCTTCTTCACCTGTGAAATTTGACATTTTTGGAAGAAGTGCGTGGGGTTTGATAACGAGGCAATTACTTCAGGGCTTTTTGTCTCCGTCTCTTCAGAAAATCTGTTCGCTTTCTTCCTAATTTGTTGTTGTTGGTGCTTGCTAAAAGGAGGGTTTGTTTTGTGATGAAACCAAGACAGGGAGTTTGATCATGATGATGGGCGACAAAGTTGAGAGAGTTTCTCCATTTCTGGATGAGAAAGAAAAAAGGTTTTTTTGCATAGAATTATTTGGTATCGTGTGGGAACCCTGTTCTTCTTTGGCTTTATGTGAGTCTATATGTAGAAGTTGGAAGAGACAAACAGTTGCCCTAAAAAATATTTTATGTGAAATTAGGTGTTCTCACGGCTAATTTATATAAAAGTCTCTCGATAGGTGGTGGTATGTTAGTGGTTTAAAGATGAACACTTGAGCGCCCCTTCTCGCATGTAAGTTCATACCTTGACATGATATTTCCAGTGCAGAAGTAATTTTCACATAATCTAGTAATTCAAGAATAAGAACATTTCAATGAAATACTTTCTATTTCTTTACTATATAAAAGTTTTAGTAATATTTTTCCACTGTTTGAAAGCTTAAATTGACGGATGAAAATATATGTTCAACTGTTTTAAATAGTGTAATACAAAATATACCAAGATTGGTTTATAAATGGTGTATTGGGTGACGTGGCCGTTTATAAATATACATTATTTAAGCAAATGGATCCTTCATTTGACAAACGATAGGAATTTGCCATCAATTTTATAAATTAGTTTTAGTACAAATTGCACTATTCTTATTCAAAGACTATAAAATTAAGTTGATAAATAGTGGGAAAGCTATTCAAATCTCATATTCAAGAAATTTGGGACATAACTGTTAATGTCCCGTTACATATGCAAAATTAGACTAAAAATGTGCGAAGTGTGGGCAGCAACATGCATGCAAAATTAACTTAGGGCCTGAGAGGTATAGAATTTGACTCTGATACCGTAATGAAATGTTTAGTCTAAAAGCTTTAATCACTTGCATAATATTTTGCTCTCAGTGAGCAATCGAATAGATAACACCCTAACTTTTTTTTTTTTTTTTGTCTTTTGCTCTCTCTAAAGAGTTAATAATTATTACTTGGGACCCTGTCCATCTAGATTCTAAGTATATTACAGATGTTGGATTATTACAAAGCAGACAACCATCCATTTTTTTTTTTTGGGGGTAAATATAGAAGCCTTGGGAGGTGAATTGAAAGTGAATGCAGTCGCACTCACACCTTTATTGTTCAATGTTGATAAAGCTTTATTGCTCAATGTTCATAAGAAGTTCGCAAGTTTCAAATTGCTTCTTTGAAATGTAATGTACCTTGTTCTGATCTTGAACTCATGTTGAAGTAATAATTGTTGTCAGGCCATTCACTAGTTTATTAGTAGTTTTTGGACTTTGCCTATATTTATATATGTATTTATAAAACTATTGTTATGTATGTTTTAAAGATTGTCTCATATCATTCAAATCCATGTTGCAATAGGTTTCATTTATTTGTGGAACATTCATCCACCTACGACAAATTATTTGGTTGAAATTTAGCTATCTCTTTATTGCTTTAGAGCGGTTCACATAAACCTTTCGTGTTTTAGTATAAACACATATAACACTAAAGATAGGAGAATATGGTTTTTTTTTATCTCATAATTAATAGTTAAAATTCACGAGGGGATTTTTTTCAGGTAAGTCGTGATTTTATTAACTTACGTATCTAAAAATGAATAAAAAGAAATTAATCACGGGATACTCATGTTCTTAGTTCTATTGGTTTTGCCTTTTTTAAAGGAAGCAACCTTCTACGATGACAAAGCAAAATTAATCATGGATTTTCACGTTCCACTTTATGATTTTTTTTACCAAATTGTCTTACTTTAATTAAATTTCTGCAATTTTAAAGGACGCAAGTCATACAAAAAATGAAATGGTCTAAGAATAAAAGAAAAAGGAAAAAGTAAATTTGGTTAGGTGTCAACTAAGGGAGGGGCCATGTGTCAACACTTTAGAGGCTTTCTCTCAATGTACCAAAAATTACTTCCTAATATTTCAGATTTCCCGAAGCAAACCTTGTCAAATGATAATCGAAGGTCGAGTATCTTCTTCCATGATTACAATCGTGTTAAATATATAAGAAATTCAATTAATTTAATGTAATAATTGAAGCTTATTTTGTCACAAATTACTAGATAGGCATGTAATTAGAGGGACGCACGGTGCGGCGTTCTGCTTGTCTTGATGTTTTCAAACGGCCACAAGTAGCCAAACAAGTGAATGCCATTTTAGTAGCTTTGTAATCGTTATAAAACTCCAAATTATATTGATTGATTAAGGAGTCACATCATCATGAAAGCGCTTTGCAATGATCATTGGGGGCATTACCTCATGCGATACAAACATCAAGTCTATTGTATTTTACTTTTCACCGAAGAAGTTCTTTTGAAATTCAGGAGAAAATCAAGCGTAGTTGATCTTTGTTTGTACGCGGGCAATTAACTTAATGATTAGTTCTACATTCTTGACGTGGCCACAGGATCACATCCCATAAATTCATGTTGGTTTATATCCTGTCCAAGGTCAGATGATTTGTATTTATGCAGTCCATATGCTGGAAAATTATTAAAGAAGAAAAAAGAAGAAGAAGAAGAAGAAGAAGAAGAAAAACCATCGGTTCGTCAATAATGTTCCACCACAAAGTTAATTAGCTTATATTTCGCATCCTTCATATGACTCGAATGCAACATGAGCTGCTTACAATTTTGTCCCAAACCACTTACACCCCACGATGTCTGGTCTCTGTCTACCAATTAAGTCCTGTAAAGCCAGCTTCACGCTCGTCTCAACTCAAAAGAAGATGTCAGTTCAGATGCATGTCGCATGCATGTGGAATTCGATGTTGCAGAAAGTCCTGACTTCAAACTCGGACAGAGAATCAATGGGAGATTTGATATGAATTACTAATACTACGACACAAGATGGTTTGAACCCATTTGTCTGAGGTACAGAGTTCAAATGAGTTTACGCCAGAAAAATTAAAAAAATTCAAGAACGCAACTAATGTGCTGACAGGCTTGTTCTAGAGTTTTCATCTGAAAGTTGCGGTTCAAGGAATATGAATATACATTATAATTGCGTGTTCAATTCAACCACAAGCACCGGAAACGACAAGACACTCGGCAATAAAAAGAGGGACAACAAGGAGACATCAATCCCTATACCAGACAACCAACAAAATCCTCATACTCCGGTCAAGAATATGTGCTTTGAAGACGGTTGAATCGTAGATCGTTTCCTCTTATTTGATAATATTGAGATGCAACAAGAAAATTGCCATGTTATCATCGACGAACGTCGATATTTTTGATGATCTGAACACCCGTACAACAGCTTGATGACAACATCTCTCCAATATTCATACACTTCCAATGAGTTTTAGCTTTCATCTGAACGTTTACTTAAACTAGGGTTTTGTTTTTTTTTTTAATGGTTTCTATGAGGACGAAGCAGCATTTGGATGATGACAAGATTACAGTTGAATGGGGGAATTCATAGTGCTAGGTTGACATAGACAAACTATCATCTTAGATGATACCAACACAAAAGACAGATCATGGCAACTTTTTTGAGCTGATGACGATGACCTAAATCTAAAGAAATGGTAAACGATGGGTATATAGTCCAATTATCGATGATGAGACCTTTTCTACTATTTTAATTATTGAATGTCGAATCGAAAAGAGGATACTTTAGGATATAATCGTCATGTGTAATGCACGGACAACTTATTCCTTAATTACCTCATTAACATAGAATAAATCGTTTATCAAATTGAACTTGAAACGGTTGGTTTAATTGGTTCAATCAAGAACCAGTGACCTTTCTAGTTTGGTTCAATTCCTTACCCTTGAACCTAGTTGAAAATTCAGAAATCAGTTGAATGGGTCTCAGGGATTTTCACATTTTGATTTGATTAATTCCCAAAGATGCATGCTGATTGTCCTGTCCATGTATATTGAATAAGGCCTTACCCATAAAGTGGCGGGCATGACTTTCAAGGTTGATAAGATTAAGTTTCATTGATCACACAACTTTTTTTTTTTTTTAAAATCTAAATCAAGTGCTTAACTAGTTAACCGACCCCTTAAATTAGAGTGAAGTGAAATTGGAAATCCGAAAGCCCAAAAGGCCGGCCCGGAAGTCTTTAGCACAAATAGTTTTGGGCTCATTCCGTTTTCACATTTCGTGATGGGCTAGATAGTTGAGCTTCATTGTGTGCAGCCTGAAATGGGCCACTGATCCGAATTTCTTCATATAATTTCTTATATTTCGAACAACTTTTGATTGATGGTTTTTCATGAAATGAAAAAATGAAATTTTACAACTGAATTAATTATATTTTTATACTATTGAATTAATTATTTCAATATGGTATTGAATCAATGAAATTTTTTATTTAATATAATATATTGCAAAAAAAATTTCGGGCCTAGCCCAAGCTGAACAAGCCCAAAATTTTAAGGTCGGTAATTTTCAGGTTCGGGCTTGATTTGGGCTTGGGGTGTCCAAGTATAAAAACTTTGGGCCATGCTTATGAGTAAGCCTGGCCGTTTACAGCCATACCATTAAATGTTGATGACTTGTAATTGGATTATGTTATTACTTCAGGTTGTCTAACGAGAAATCGAGACAATAGCACACTAATGTGTATCATCAACTAATCGATGTGTGAGTGATAATTGATATGTGACGGAAGAATAAACATAAAATGATTTATTAACTAAAATACTTCAGCTAAAGTGTAAAACCATAAATATTCTAAAATGTGAGTAATTTTTCTACTGAAAAAAAAAAAAGAAAAAAAAGATTTGTATTGTTTTAAAAGAGATTATGGGCCTCGTAATAAATTTGGGCTTGATCCAGCATAAAACTATCAGCAAGGTTGGTTAAGTGAGGGCCTTGTTTAGGGCCCAAAAATTAGGATTATTGAGGGTAATCACAGGGCTTAATTCGGACGAGGCAGAGGTTTCATTAACTGTAATAAATTAATTTTGATTTATTTTAAGCCTGAAAAAACATTTAGGGCATTGCGTACCGAGTATTGACTATTCAAAAGAACAACAAATACTTTTAGGGTCCATATATTTTGCAATATATTGTACTTTGTTAGAAAATAATTTCAAATTAAGTTGTTGTTAGGAGTTAGATATCACTTTAATCTTCTAAGTTTAGCTCTCTGTGAGATTCCGTCCTTTGAATTCTTATTGCTCAATTTCGATAATCTATATTTTATCAATTTACATAATCAAGTGCTTTTGTTGTATGTGTTATTAGCATCGTTAAATTGCTGATGTGGCAATTCTAAAATGGGAAAAATTCCAACACGTGGCACTACTATGATGCCACATCAGTGAATCAAGAGAAAGAGAGAGTGAGAGATTATGTCACGCCTTTGTTCATTTTCTCATATTCATTTTCTTAGTTCCTATCTAATCACTTAAATTTTTTTTAGTAGGAATTTTTAATAGTTAGTAGCATTGACAATTAAGATGGATAATAAACAAAATTCTGGTGCGAAAGAAAATAATCTCTTTTGAGCGTTGTTGTTATCGATTATGTCAAAGACTCAAATCGAAGTAAATTAAGATTCATTGAATGCCATTTGTAGAGGGGCATCATCCATAGGATTACTCTAATAAATAATGGTTATAGATTAAATTGAACATTCTATAGTAGGTTTGCTAACTTTCTATGATCACATTTAGAGGATCAATGATGTGATCTGTATTTTCCCACCATCTTGCCTATCCAAAAGAAAATAGTAAATTTGTGTTTAGCCTAACCCAACCAATCCTCTCACAGTTATAGTGGTTGTGGACTTCTGAAAAGATTGATAGTACGAGATTGGACTAAGATTCAATGAGTGCCATTTGTAGAGGGGCATTGTCCATAGGATCACTCTAATAAGTAATGGTTATAGATTAAATTGAACATTCTATAGTAGGTTTGCTAACTTTCTATGATCACATTTAGAGTGTCAATGATGTGATCCGTCTTTTCCCGCCATTTGCCTATCCAAAAGGAAATAGTAAATTTGTGTTTAGCCTAACCCAACTGATCCTCTCACAGTTGAAATGGTTGTGGACTTCTGAAAAAGATTGATAGTGCGAGATTGGACTCTTCCTCAAAGTTTGATACAAGTCAAACTAACCATCCCACCACCAGAAAATCTCAAAGACATGTCGGACTCTCCATCTATTAAGGATTTTGTCTGTCTTGGGAATGGATAAGCTTTTGGCCCCCAGCTAACATCATACAACACCTTATTTCAACTCAGATACCATCATACCCACTATGATACCGATCAATAATGTAAATAATGAAACATGATTTTAAAGGTAAATGATATTTTTAATTTGGAAAATTATCCAATAGTCTTAAAACTATCGTACGGTGATTAATTCAATACTAAACTTTTCAATTTAATTGATTTAATCATATTTTTTTTTAATTCTTTGTCAATATGATCTTTTTGGCTATTTTTAAAGGAAATTACTAACGTAGACACTAGTGATCCTACGTAAAGCATAGTCGACATTGACATTGAATTTTTTGGAATATTTTTCTTAAAATATTTTGATTTTTTAAAATTATAAATGTTTCTTATGTTTCCTATTTCCCTCTACTGTTTTGGGGCCTTGGTGATGGTTGGTGGGAGTCGCTGGCCACAAGTGAGGGTAGTGACACTCTCGCCTCACCTAAATTTCGCGAATGCCGCTTCGATTCCACTTATTGAGAATTTATTTATTGAGAGCAATACTTTCACTTAATAAAATAAGCCATAGATAGAATTGGATATATTGTTCTGGTAACAACGAGCTAGTTTGTTTGATTTTATATTTTATTCCACTAAAAAAACCTATATTTTAATTTTCGTAACAATTAAATCTTATTGAAACTAAAATATTATTTTCTTTAGTCACTTTCATGCTTGCCCCACCACTGTCACTGTCAGATGATTGAGTGCGGAATGGTACAAGAACTCAGTAAAGGAAGACGAGACTTTGTTGAGAGAAAAAATCACATAGAATGGAAAGAAAAGTGGCTGGATTTTCTTATTAAGTAAGAGTAAAAAAAAGTTAGTTTATACTCCTTTAACAACTTACCCAATTTAGTAGAGGATTTTTTATTATTACAATTTTCAAGAGTTCATGGAGGTTGTGAGTCAACTCTAAGTGCAAATTAATCTAATCGAAACACATAATTAAAAAAAGAAAGAAGAAAGGAAGGTTGTGGTAGAATACTATTTGATTGCAAAATCATTTTCAGAATTTAAATTGTTAGCTTGTTTAGGTAAACCTATAATTATCAATGTTTTGCTAATTTAAAGGGGATCCATCTTTCAGATTGCCTTCTCTAATTAATTTTAGTTATCTAATTGACAATATTGCTAATTAAGGGTGTGTTTGTTTGTGGAAAAATTAACAAAGGAAAATGTTTTCCATAAAAAGTAGGGTTAATACCCTGAAAAACCCCAAACTGGTACACTTGTGACAAATTTACCCCAAACTATTTTTTTGACCACCAAAAACCCCAAACTGGTATACCTTTGACAAATTTACCCCAAATTGGTACACTTGTGACAAATTTACCATATGTTAGTTTTTGTTAAATTTTATTGTTAAATCATTAAGTTAAATGACACGTAACAATTGACTAGTATACCAATTTGCAATTTTACGTTTCGTTTGTCACAATTTACAATTTTTGTGATTTTTTTGTGGCATTAATTCAATTTAACGGATGGTGTATTTGTCACAAATTTATTACTTTAGGGTTTTTTGCGGTCGAATAAATTGATTTGGGGTAAAATTGTCATAAATGTACCAGTTTAGGTTTTTTTATGGTCAGTCGGGGTAAATTTGTCACAGGTGTACCGGTTTGAAGTTTTTCATGGTAAAAAAAATGGTTTGTGGTAAATTTGTCACAAGTGTACCAGTTTGGGGTTTTTCAAGGTATTAACTCTAAAAAGTATTTCTAAAGAACATGGCTGGTTTTAGTTGTTTGGTAGTGTATTCAAAGTGAGATGATTTTTTTTTTTTTTGGATATTTAGATCTTACTTTCAAATAATCATTCTCTCCATTATACTTATAAGTTTTATTCTAATAAAAATACTAAGATGATATTAGAATCTTTATCTAAATATTATTAACATATTAAGTGTATAATAATTCTTTTTATTAAAATAAATCAACCTAAAAGGGGATGCCAAAAAGGTAGAAGATGCAACTACTAGGTGTTACTCTAGTGTCCACCCTTCCCACTTGGGAAAGGGGAGGAGAGGAGTTCGATTCCCTATCTTTTTGAGGGTTGGGGTGGGGATGTGTGAGCAACAGAGTATGATTTCTTGTAAACTACGTGCATCACATAATACATGTGGTAGTTTGTAAAATAAATATAAAATAGGATCCTGTAGAAAATGTAAATAATTAACAAACCAAATCTCTCAATAGTCACGAAACTTCACATGTGAATGGTTCTCCATTATGTGTGAGCATGCATGTGGAAAAAGAACTTTAGAAAGCGATTTCTTTGTTCTGTGATGGATAAATTTTTTTCCTCAAAACGGTTGTTTACCTTGACTATAATATCATTTCAGGTGATTATCGTATTGCAGTGAATAAAACACATGGAAGTTTGGAAAACTGTTTCATGGAAATCATGTTCGTAAAAATAAACACACCCCAAGATACTTCATTTTCGGGTTAATAACCGGGTGGTTTGACTATGAAAGCTTTGATTGGCCAAGGAAAAGAGCACCATGAGAGCTTTAAGCTCCTCCACTATTGAAAAGCAAACTTCATCGGATCATATTTTGGGCAACGATTCTCATACCTTAATCAATTCCATTTGTCATTGACTTTATAATCGCGTAGCGGCCACTTTTTTTCATCAAGAAGTTATGTAAGGGCATTGAAAGATAGAATTTTGAGCAATTTTCTATTTTTTTTTGCTCCAAGTGTAAGTTGAAAGTATGATTAAATATGGGAAAATAGAAGGAAAATAGTAAAATAAAACGAAGGCATCCGGTAGGGGTTGGTCCAAGTGGAAGTTTGAGGAAGAATAAAGAAAGAGTATCAAGAAAGGACACTAAAAAGTTGTATTCCAAAGCAGGCAATTAAAATTGCAAAGGCATATGCTAAATTAAGGTAAGGATGACCCTAAACAAAGTGGAATGGGAGAGAAAAAGAGGAGGTATTAAATTCCTTAATCCTCAGATTAAGACTTTAACACAATTGGAACAGAACCCTACTTTTTAGCCAGAGGTCACTAAATTCAATCTTGGATCAGATCATGTCGGATGCCCACTATGGAGAAGAGTAAAATGGAAAGGGAGAATCCTAACAAAAGCAGGTTGGTGGTGGCCTCCACAAAAGAAGAAGAGAACAAGCTTATGCATATAAGATTTTCTTAGGGTCCTCTCTCTTGATGGAATTGTATTGTATGCAAAGTGCATGCGCAATCCCAATGGCGAGTGAGATCATCCGTCCTCTAAGTGGACCCCGATTTATATTACCAGAATAAAATGACTACGTGCATTTCCAAAGGTCGACGAAGTGTGTTAAAAAAACATTTTACTTATTATGGAAACCTCTTGTGATATCTTGAAGTGGACAATATCATTTGGTTATATCAACTAGGAGACAAATGTGGATGTGTCATATCTCAGGATTGAACAAATGCAAGGA
This sequence comes from Eucalyptus sideroxylon, assembly GCA_014182405.2. Lineage (NCBI taxonomy): Eukaryota > Viridiplantae > Streptophyta > Magnoliopsida > Myrtales > Myrtaceae > Eucalyptus > Eucalyptus sideroxylon. Next base: position 31,287,329 of record CM024555.2, on the reverse strand, counting down.
TAACATTATCAGCACCAGTAGAACCTGAAGTGTGAAGTGGACTGAAGATGACTTGAAGGACCTAGAGGTGGACAAGTCAAAGAAGTCAAAGAACAAGAAGTTCGTGAGGACTTGGAAGGGTCGTGACAAGGTGAACAATTTATGTGGCCGTATTCATACACAGGAAGATAAAGTGAAAGGCAGCATGCATCCAACTAATGGCGGGAAGCCTTGATGGACTCATTGTTGATAGAAACAGTTTCCTATATCACTTGAAAAGAACATGCATTTTGTATAATCATGCATCATTTCCCGAAGACCCAGATATTCCTTTTGAGAAAAATCTAAGTCTTTAGGTATGCCTCAGGCTTGTTATTTCGGAGACAAACGTATGGAGAGAAATCTCATTCATTGTCAATCAAATTGCTAAGAAGGATTATTTCCTAATTCAGGCAATTATATTTGTGGAAACCATATTGTCACTAGGAAGATTTGATTGTATGGACAACCGGATCTATCGATAATTATGGAGTTTATCTTAAATAGCTAAATTGATCATCTCGATAATTTCTCAAACTCTTGGTATAGATCTTGAAGACTCCATAAGAAGATCAACACACGCTGGAGATGACATGAGTTGTGAGACCATCTTCAGATTGAAAAAGCTTTATCCTCTGAGATTCATATACGCGTGTTACTGAGTGAGCAATTCATTATTACTTAGAGCGATTCACTAATTCTAATCTCTATTAAGAAGTATGAGTGCTTGCACATCAGTAGTATGATCTACTAACTTCGGGTTGAAGCAACATGAGCTACATTTTAAACCTCTTAAAGGATTATTGGTGGAATCCAGCCTATTGGTGGCTACTAGTCTAGGAGAATGAAGGCTTGATCTAAGCTGAATCCTTAAAAAGATTTCCGTGCAACTCTTCTATCTCTCTTTATATATTTTTGTATTGGTTTGGTAGAAGTATACTGCACTTGATATCATCAGCTTAATCTAGAATATATGAAATTGTTCTTACATAACCAAACATGTTTTTAATGGGTCGGGATATCCCCGCCCTCCAAACCACCCACCACCCCCCTCCTTCTTTTTTCCTTTTTAGTTATATCTCTAGGAATAACATTACTAACAATCTGAGATCAGGTCACAAGAAAGTAATATCTTCCAACTTCTCTATTTCAACATGAATGACTTCTCTTGACCAAAACAAGGAAATGGACTTAGGGTACATTTGGGAGAGCACTTGCCGAAAGTACTGCATAAATGAAAGGACTTTAGGTTTTTTTTTTAAAATAAAAAACAAAAAAACAAAAATTACAACACCTTGTCCACTCAAGCAAAGCTGGAAGTTCTAGCGACGGCCTTTGCGGAGGTCCCGCAATCCCAGGCGAGCCTACGCCAGAGTCGAGGGACCTCAAGCAGCCCATGTTGGTGTCCCAAATCTGCAAAATCCTGGACACTAATGTTGTGCGAATTCTAAGCACTTCCTCTGCGATCTCAGCGAGCCAGATTTGGACCAGAATTGAGCATCGTGCATAAGCCACCGACATTGCACTGCCAAGGTCGTGTGACCCAAGGCGAGGCAATATTGGTGTTGCGAGACCCCAGGGATCCACGCCAACGTCCCAAATCTATAAAATTCCAGACACTGGTGTCATGCTAAGGCCATTGAGGTCGTGCAGCCTCAAGTGAGGCAATGTTGAGAGTCGCGCATTTGCACAGAACCAGGTTTCGTGTGACCTCAGGAAGCCTAGGTGAGGTGAGGCCAAGGGTCGCACAACCTTGATAATTGTTGGAAACCATCAGCGAATATAGATCGAGGGGATAAAGAATGAATAACAATACAAAATTTAGGGGTAAAAGAGAGATACAAAAAAATAGTAAGGGCAGAATTGGGATAGAAAAGCTCATTAATTTAACCTCTAGCATTCCGAAAATATTGAAATGCCAAAGTCGGTATAAACTTGTCTTGAGAGAAAGAACTTTGAAAATGTATCACATTTGGCAAATGAGTTTCCAAATTGCTCTACCAAAAATAATTGCATTTTCCCAAATACCTTTCTAGAGTCAAAAGTCCTTTGATGAAGCGTTGCCAAACTATCCTTATTCTGCTGTATGGGAGTTGTTTTCGGATACATCTTGACCACAACAAGAAGAAAGGTGTCAGGTCCTTATGTCACTAACGTTTAAGTTTTTTTTTTCTTTTTTCTTTCTAGTTAAAATTTAAATCTCACATAAATGTAAACAAATTAAGAAAAATCATGTATTTGTATATTGTGAAAGTTTAGAGCTAAAAAAGGTAAAACATGATAGTTGAAAGTTTTTATTTTATAAAAAAAGGAAAAGTCATTCAAGAGCCTTGCGGCAAGGTCCTACTCCTACATTACACTGAAGCAACTACAGTTTTCAGTCCTAACCTGTCTTAAATACCATTATATTGCATCGATCCGCTATCATTCTTTTGTCAAGCAATGTTACATCTGCTAAGAGATCCTTCTCAATTTTTTTTTTTTTTTTTGGAGATATCATAGGTGATGTGGCAACTTTCTGTTGGGTATTTGATAAGCCAATCATTCAATTCGCTACGGCCAATGGGGCTATGTCGACACAGGCACAGCATGACTCGAGCAGGTTAGGCCCTTGCTCCCACGATCCTTCGCTTCTGGGCCACGCCTAATATTTTTTAATGAACTCATCAGGAGATGCATCAACCAATGGACATACTTCTTTTAGACATATAAGTTAGTGAAACAACTTACCTCTTTTGACGAATTAATGAAAAATCGAGATTTTATCTTTGTCGTGCTTCGCGTTTGTATGTGAGTGTGCCTGTTGCGATTCAAGTGTTCACTTGTTTATATAGATTGGATTATATACATCCTTATCGTTTCTATTGCACCAATTTGGTGTCAGAACGGGCAAAAATGCCGGAGAGCTGAGCCAATATCCTTAGTGATGGCAATAGAAACAATCGTCTCGCTGACGTAGATTAGGGATGCAGGCCTTGTCTTTAGGGCATATCTCAACGAACGATTGCAACATGCTTTAGGTATGCTTGCAAGGTGGCTCAGTCTGAGGCGGAATAATGCTTGCAGCCAACGGTTCGAAGAACCCATTCCGGTGGTTCGAAGTCATTGTCGAGCGACTGGCTCGGAAGAGGGATCGAGTTTTTTTCAAGACTTGAAACCTGGCCGGTCAGAGATGAGGACCGTGACGAAAAAGCCTAGTACCGAATCCCTACTGCGCGGGGTCGAAACTAGAAGTTGCCGAACAATAAATCTGAATTAACTTTAGCTTTCTTGATGGTTTCGAAGTCCAAAGAAAAATTGCACGAAACCTTAGAAACCGTACGAGATTTGGAGCAAAATTTCAGGTAGTGGACACAATCACAAAACGCAATCTGAATTCTTATGGATCAGGATCAAGGATGCTATGTCAGCCGACGTGGGGAGAGGTTATCGTGGCGGCATTTCGTGCAATCCTGGAGGTGGTTAGTGGGATCGTGGTACCACTACGCTGATCATCGATGTGATCGTGGCTATGATTAGGATGTTGATCGGTGGGGATCAAATGCAGGAGGAGCAAGGAAGAGAAGAAAAAGCACCAGTTGTGACGTGGGGGTAAAGAAGAGTTCTTGTATAACCCATACATACCCTGAAAATCCTTTTGAAACAGCCTGAATCCCTCTTACAGATCGCATTGTGTTCGGGTGACTTTTCACGCACTGCAACTAGTCCTCCTTCCCGAGCAATCTTAAAGGCATGAATCTTCACATCGGCTTGATGCATTTGAAATTTTATTTACGCAGTGCTCTCGACAAAACTTGAATCCAAGATCACAATTAGACAAGAAAATTCCCTTGCGATCTAAGACGACACCTTATTGGCGTATTCAGAATACATTATTAAGTAAAGATATCGATAAAAGTGGAGTTATAATATTGCTAATAATTCCATCTCTTATTGATTTTTTTCTTATTGAAATGATAACTGAAGCATATCGAAATAAGTTGAAGCACCATTGAAGATAGTGTCTGTACCACTTTAATAGGTTAGAATGTACTAGATGCAATGAAATTCAGTCAATAAAAGTAATGTCGGTACTATTCAAATATATCTCAAATTGGTGTTAGAACACATAGGGTACGAAGTGTCTTCTTTTTCAGTTCAACTTTAGATCATATACTTTACTAAACGTGGACCACTTGTAAATCACGTTATGACACAGTAACTCCACGCACATAAGTACGCCTGGATGGAGAAGATTGGATGATCTCGAACAGCCTTGCGAAGGACCACCTACGAAACCTCGAAATATGGATCATAAACTTGTTTATGGAGCAAAATGGGGAAAAGAAATGGTGGGGATGTTGTGAATTTATTATTCCTTTTATTTTAGCAAATTTGAATATGAACAAGGACATATAATTAATTCACGTAATCTACCTACCCCGATTAATTAGAAGGCATGAAAAACGGATCATTGGAGGCTCTACGCTGGAGCGAGGACATAATTATTTGAAGGTGAGAAAGATGCCAAAATTAAAAGGGTTTAATTTATAGTATAATCCTTAAAAAGTAATAGCAGTTTTGTCCTTTAGCCCAGTAATTAATCATTGAAACTGGAGAGAAAGGGGGGGGAGGGAGGCCATCGATGTAAATTTTGTCGTTCTCAGCGGTTAGGCTTCCAGATTTAGCACGTAAAGTTTGGTTTACTCCTGAAAATCAGAAGACATTTTCCATTTAATTATAAGGTTTGTACTTCACCTCATGATTATAGTCAATCGACGCTATGAGTTATGAAAAGTGCTTCTAGTTTGCCAATTGTTAATTTGTTTTCTTCTCTTTCGAGCTTTCCAACGTTGTTAAACCCCTAGTAGTAACATTGCCAAAACATATTGAATAAAACCCTAATACTAATATTCCGATATGAGGAGATGAGGTCGAATGATTCTCCAATAATCCTTTTCTTATATTATTTCCTGATTTCATCTCCTCGAGCGTTTAATTAGCTTGGATTTTCACCAAAGCATCTAGGGCAAACTTAGCTTGCGTAAGCCGGAAAACATCCTGATTATAATAAGATCAAAATGGAAGTGTCATAGCTATACATGGAACGTGTCCTCCACATTGAACAGTGGATAGTCTACGAAGTGCACTGATCACGATCACGATCATGTACAACATAAGAGGTCATTAACCTAGTTGAGATTCTATAATTTGTGCTTCAATTGCAGCTTGCCATATGTCAATGAGCTTTGCTAGCACAATAATTTTTGGATTACTATGAGAATAAAAGTTTGTTGTGAGCAAAAAATTCCCAAATGAGTGGATCTCATAACAATTTATAATTATTTGTTATTTGATTTGTTATGATTCAGAATAGACTGTTATTTTTATAGCAGATTAAAAATTATCATATAATCATTTTTCTATGTCAATTCTAGATGAGCTTAAACCCTGGGTTGATTAATTCTTTTGTTTTGTTTTGTTTTCTTTTGGGATGTAATTTGTCAGTCCAAAGACTTGGGACCCGACCATGGCCGTACAAATTCCGCCTGGGAAGTAAGAAAGAGAGCTTGTGGTTCTTCAAGCATTATACTATGTAAAAACCAAAGCAGTAGGTAATCCGTCACTGGGGTTTTCGTTTTTATTGGCCAATAATTTGTTTCTTTTTAGGTCTTGTTCGGTTGTGTTGGCATTTCAACATAACCCACGTGCATTTATGTGGTCCACAAGTTCAAATTTCTACCTTATTATATGCTTGTTAAGTTCAAACTTATTAAGAACATTGAAAGATAATGAAGGGGTCTTAATAGAGGGGGACCACTGCCTTCATAATTGATGAGCTTGCTCCTTTTTTCTTGTACCTTTTAATATTATATTGCTATTTCTGTTCACTCTCTTCGTGGAAAAACTCGATCAGTTCATTGAAACTAACTAGTTCTTTTCGAGAAAGCAAGTATTGAGGAGATCCCACTTTGAATGCCTGAAATTTTGGGGGAACATATGGTCAATTATTTTCCTAGTACACAACAGTATGGGTTTTGAGGACTTGATGTCTCTTGTATACATGACACACTCTGCCTCTAACACTTGTTATCTAACCCTAAAGACTAGGGGTGATGAACTTTGATGTGGGTATATCAATAGTTCTGGACAAAGTATGTCTTCCGGACGGAATAAATTTTGTTTTCGACTTCTTTTTTCCATAAAATAATTACGATTGACCAGAATCATGTTGCGTCACAGTGCGCCAGATCATAAAAGGGGTTTCACCACTCGCAGGAACCTTTACCATCCCTAGATCTATGGTGCAGAAGGCACCCAAAGAAAAAGAAAATTCTCCAATTCGCAACAGACATACACACAGATGGGTTAATTCGCCTATATAAGAAGGGGAGGTCTTAAGCAATTTTAAGAGAGCGACGTGTCTTTGTTTGAGAGGGTCCTCAATTTCCTCTCTCAAATGGTGGACAAGTTGGGCTCAAACTCAGATAGAGAAGGCGACAACAAGTACAACTTCTCAGGAGGAGCAGCAACGAGTGCTTCAAATGAAGAAGCAAGCTCTATAAGAGAGCAAGATCGTCTCCTCCCAATTGCCAATGTGGGGAGGATCATGAAGCAGATCCTCCCCCCGAACGCCAAGATCTCGAAGGAGGCGAAGGAGACGATGCAGGAGTGCGTTTCTGAGTTCATCAGCTTCGTCACCGGTGAGGCCTCGGACAAGTGCCACAAGGAGAAGCGCAAGACCGTGAACGGCGATGACATCGTCTGGGCACTTGGGTCCCTAGGGTTTGATGACTATGCCGAGCCGCTCAAGCGGTACTTAAATCGGTATCGGGAGGTCGAAGGGGAGAGGGCCAGCCAAAACAAGGTCACGGGCGGCGAATCAAGAAACGAGAAGAACTTGTATGGGGATGAGTCGCCGGAGAAGCAGCTGGGGGCTGCCTCTTCGTCGCCTCTGAAGTTCTTCGATGTGGCCGACAGGAGTACGAATGGCTCTTTCTCTAAGAGGTATTGAGAGGTACACACATCTTGGAAATCAATCTAACTAAAACTACAGATTTTTAGTTTTGCTAGTAAATAGCATATATATATGTGAAGCAATCAAAAATATATATGCTTGTGGTGGTGTGTGTTGCTGGCAACTCATGGTTTGCATCTTAGAATTAGCATAGATTTCCTTTCACTGACTATTGGTAGATGCAGAATAATTATGTACAATTGATGTTGGTTGTTTATTGGAACATTTGGATGCTTAATTTGCAGCTACTTTTATGCGAATGACACAAGTTTTGCAACTTTGGGTTTTGTAGTGGAGGTACTTTGTGTTGAATTGATCAAGAGTGAGGGTTTCCGTCTATACTAAACATGCTAATAATTTGGACATTTTCTTCATCTCAATTTGCCTAGCCTTTTTAAAGTTCAGTCTTGATAATCAGAATCTGCATTGCTCATGGCACTTTTCCCTATTTTGAAGTATTAGTGGAAGCCTAAAAGCATAGGCAATCAGTATTTTGAAACAAGACCTAACTCGTGCTTATGCTTGGTAACTTGGAATCTGTAAAATTTCCAGACATACGAAACTAGTTATGTCAATGTCCAAGGCTTCGTGTGTACACGAATCGAACATGGTCACAGAAAGGTTTATATTTCGATTGATTCGCTGAGCTTTGAGCTGTATGACGATAAACAGGTTTTGACCCATGAAATTACCAGTACACAAGTCAGACTGATAGGGTATGCATAGAAAATGTAGTTACCCGAAGCCAAGCATCTAATTTCTTTTCTTTTCTTTTCATTTTTGGCCGAAGAAACAAGCTTCTGGTAAGGAATAACCTTTGCGGTTTTTTACTGCTACTATTTGCTTGAATTGTAATAAATTTGCTTCGCTCAAGAATTGGGGTTGATTATCTACAATTCATATATTGGAAGGAGCTATAACTTGCTAGATTCGGTTACGAGTCAAAAGGAAATTTAGATATGCCACAAAAGACTAGTAGATATAACTTGCTTCTTCTTTTTTCATTGGACCTAAAAAAAGAAAGATCAACTTCTTTCTTTGATTAATGGGCGGTTGATAGGTGAGACCATTGGACATCTTTAATATATTCCTCATTTCTCATATTAGTGAATTCCATGTTTATGGAATTTAAATTTATATAAGACCGATTACAAGTATTGAGAGTATTTAATAATAAGTGAGTATCACTGACAGATGTATGATGAAAATATTAGATTCCATTATAAAGTTAAAATGAAATTTAGATGTATCACAAAAGACTAGTAGTTAATTGAATTTCTTTCTTTAATCAATTGCCAGTTGATCGATGAGATCATTTGATATTCTTGATATATTCCTCATGTCTCATATTAGCGAATAACGTGTGTACAACTTCAAATTTTATTTGAGACCAATTACATATAGTTAGAGCTGGCAATAATTGAGTATTACTAACATATGTATAACCTTCTCTCTCTCTCTCTACAATGATTAAGAGAGCCTTTACTGACAGATGTAAAATCTTCTATATTGAGATTACGCATTAATTGTGTGCATACTCTTGACAGATGTATGGTCTTTTCTCACTCTCTTTATGCAATAATTAAGTGAGGATCACTAATAGATATATAACACACACACACACACACACACACACTCTCTCTCTCTCTCTCTCTCTCTCTCTCTCTCTCTCTCTCTCTCTCTCTCTCTCTCTCTCTCTCTCTCTCTCTCTCTCTCTCTCTCTCTCCTTATTAGTATTGAGCCACTCGGAGGTGAGCAGGGGAGAAGCAGTAAATAAAATACCATGCCGTACTTTATTAACAGTAGTATGAAGTTAATCTGGCTATGGCTCTCATAAAGGAACTTGCTATGTACTTCTCTAGAAAGCATATCTACTATGGTCATTTGACAGTTGATTGTGTAATCTCCAGCAATTTGACACTATGGACACAAGCAAGTTCCATACAATTTCTAAAGAATTTTGCAAGGTTATAACCACTGACTTAAAATATCGATTCTTTAATAAAGTATCAAACTGCAATCCACCATTTAGTCAATATCATGGTATTATAAGAATCATTTAGCGGTAAATTTAATTTTTTTTTCTGAGAAAATCACGAGGGAAAAGTCCTTCGTTGCAATATCCGAGGTTGACCCCAGGGGCGGCCACTTTTGTTGTCTTTCCATGGGCTTCACATCAACAAGACATATCGTGTCGCGCAAAAACCCATCAGGTCTCGATCAAGCTGACATTTCCTACAAACTGACGAAGCTGACATCTCCTTCCGACAGCTGAGGGTGCCCCGAGCCTGCAGAGTCATTCGAGGGAAGCTTATTCTCTTCAGTGGAATCTTTCTGCAGATGCTTACAAAGGAAGAGTGCGGAACGAGGGTTCAAAAAATCAAATTCTTCGAACCATTTGTTTAGGCGCTGCTGTCGTGTTTGATGCATCATGACGTGAGGACAAACGGAGTAAGAGATCGAGAGAGGTAACACGAGTGAAACCCTAGATACCTACAGGAAACAAAAGTACAAAATAAAGTAAAAAAGAGGAAGGAAGAAAAAAGCGACTTTTCTTTTGAACGTGGAGCTGCGTGATGGGTTCCTTGGGAAACTTATTATAAACGTTTTTCCTATTTCTTCTTTTGATGAAGACCCCTAAAAAGAATCAACATGGTAAATAAGACTCAAGAGATAGAACTGCGAATGCATTAGCAATGGAGTTTTATTATTATTTTTTTTACCATTAATAAAATTTGAGGTTAAATTCCTCTCCAATGAGAATCGATTTGGAACATCATCATGCCTTGTAGCGTACTTTCTATAAGTGTTTTCTCAACTCTTCACATTAAGATGAAAGGGATGAATGGATGTTACCATTATTTAGATCTGATGGTGGATCTAGCGGTTCATGATCTTATCCAAGCATCCCATACCACAAGCTCAAACATAAATTTGGGCAAGCCTACATATGGACATCTAGTTATAAAAAAAGTCGAGCCAAGCGCGTCTAGCCAATAAGTTAAGCTCAGCCTAATGGCCCCATCAGGCTTGGTTCCATCTCTAGTAAGGGCACATTCTATCATGTCAAGCATAGAGCAATATTTTGCTACCATGTGGAATAATAGGCCTTTAGAACTTCATAGTTACCAAAATTGAAGACATTTAGGTTGTGTTTGTTTTACGAAAAAGACTTTCATGAAATAATTTTTCCAAGATTTTGTGTATTTGGTTTGCTGAAAATAGATAATCCTTGAAAAAAACTCTACAGTTAAGAAAAACAAGCAGACTTAAAATAGAAGAAACAAGTTTTGTATCCTAAAAAGAAGATATTGTTTTCCAACAACAATTCCATTTCCACACGCACGCCCACACAAATCTCTCTCTCTCTCTCTCTATTAATCTTCACTCCTCTTTTGGTACCTTCGTTTGGATGCTTGCTGTGGCATTACACTTTGATTACTTCTTTCTAATGGAGGACCAATGTCACCTCAAGTTTTATGGGCACCGAGAGATTAAGTTTGTTAATTATTTCTTATATCTTTTTTTTTTTTTGACATCCTATTTTAGTTCACTTTATTTTTGATAATAAAATAACATAAAATTTATACTTTATTTTTAGTAATGTTTTAGACAAGCATTTCGATATCATCTTAGAATCCTATATTAGGAAATAAAAGTTATAACGTAGAAAGTACCCTTTTTTAATATTTATTTTTACAAAGGAAAATTTGAACATTGAGAAGCTTATTTTTGATTCAATTGTAAATATATCTATTGAAGATACCATTGCCGTGATTGATCTTAAAAGGTGCTAATTGGTTTATTTAGAGAAAACTAGAATATTGTATATTGGAAAAAGATATTTCCCTTCTTTTGTATATTTCTTTGTCTAATTAGTTAGGGCTTATGCATTATAAAATAGGGCTGTGATTGTACAACCTTGATATGAGAAAGTAAATACATTTTCCCAAAGCTATCCTATTAGCTTCCACCCTTTTTTTTTTTTTTTGCCTTCATTCGTCTCTGTCCTGATCGAGCTCTTCACTTCTTCTCCAGTCCACGCCAAACCTGAAAAGTATTTCAGCTGGATCAGCAAAAACAATATGCCAAGAAACCAACCTCAAAATTTGGAGACTCCCATAATCTAGAAAACCCTTTTCGACACCCAAGAATTGAATGATTTACCTTCAAAGCAAGTGATTGAGTATGAGAAGCAAGAGCAAAACTAGATATTATTCGATGAAAAGAAACAGAGCCATGTTCAGCCCAATCTAGGGCAAATTTTCTCGGGCCCAGATGTTAAATGGATTCCGATCCAAGTCCAACAACATATTCTAGGCCAGCCAAGTCAGATGAATCCGGCCCAGAATATGATTGGCTTTTCTAAGAGAGCCCATGGTGGAATTGGTGTCACACGCCGAACCCCGGGCACACAACAACCCCTTCCTTGGTCAATAGAAAGTGATGTCCCAAGACTCGTAGACGACCATTCATTTTAATCTTTCATTATGCGCAATCGGAAAATGAACCCTTTCCTAATCAAACAGACAATCAAGCAACCAAATAGGGATAGAGAGATGAACAACAAAAATCACAACAACATCTACTCGTATATACATTTTTATATTGGATTAACATATGGAGGATCGCTTCCGATCTACAAGCCCAACAGAGGGTTGATCCATCCTCTAAGCCAGGCCAAAAAGAAACTAGGCTAGGCTAACCCAACTATACACAAAAATAATCCTTAGGCTCGGCACTATAGTCACTCGGATCTAGCGGACTTAGACACTATCGAGTCATAATCAGAGGCATACGGGTTGATCACTAGTGAAGCGGGGCTAGGATTCTCCACTGCACTGTTAGGAGGGTCCAGCTCAATGGGATCCCAGTCAGTGTCCTTGGGGCCCCTACTGGGCGGCCCTCAAAACTTCTCAGGGGACTGATCAGCAAACCGCCATCCTGGATGAACCACGCCAGGAACTTATGGGGTATTCACTGCCTCGATCCCTCATCAACCCAGATGGTGGAGAGATACTTCTTGTACAAATGTGCCTGACTATGGAAGCGGTGGTGCATCACGACAGTATCCTAGTCCTTAAGGATACTGAACCTCATTGGTGGAAGCGCCATCCTAAGGTCTTAAGAGTGGTTATATAATAACTAGTGAGATAAAATTTCAGCAAGTCCTTCCTTAAGCCCCCGGTTAGAATACTAACTCAACTTGAGGTATCTCTCCAAAACCACCCCACAAACAAACCATGACTAACAACAATTAATCAACAAATCGATTCACATGCAACCTTACCTGATATGTCATACCCTACACGTTGAATTTCAGCACAATACACGCAATGCACATGGCCATTAGATGATGTAGTTCATCAATCACATACGAGTCGCATCACAAGCGATCTCACCTGGCCATTGCTACACCCTGCACATTATCAATTCATGCGTGCGTGCCATAAACAATATGATCAACTCATGTATAATCGGAACTAATTATGCCATGATTCTCACACGCTCTTGCACTTTAGTGCGCCACCTATCATGTATTAATCGATCACATGGGTCCTGATTATAAGATAAAATCGTTATGACACGTCTTATATCGTGCCACACAATTTTATCTCATAATAAGACCCAACCATCTCAACACTCACGCATGTTCGACTTATTTATGACCTCCCGACTAGGGGTGAGCATGGTCCGGGTTGGTCCGGGCCACCCTCTAACCCTAGAACCAACCCATACAGTGTCGGTTCTAAAATTTTAGGACCGAGGACCGACCCTATTGAGCTTGGGACCAAGGACCGGACCGACCCAATGGGTTCGGTCCGGTTCCAGGGTTAACTCGGGACCGATCGATAATTTTTTTCGTCTTATTTTTTATACTCCATAAAAAAGCAAACCTACAAATTTAAATTACACATCCATCAGCAATGCGGTATTGTGCAACTAAATTATAAATACCAATACATATTTAGCAAATTTAAGATAACACAATAGCCTGCTAATTGCTCATTGAGATATGGGACAAGATGGAAAGTTATTGTAATCATCTATCTTTAATATTCATAACACCATATACAAAAGCGTTTTCCTGCATTTAATCATGTAGAGTCCATTCAACCAAAAAATGAGCTTCACGCCACTTGAGTAGCAAATTACTGTTTACGATTTGATACAAATTGAAAAGCAAAGTGCAGCTGAAATTCATTAGTAAAATACAATTAAACCATAAAAGTTCAAAAATACTTAATATAAACCATGAATTATTGTTGACACCTAATATTTTAAAAATAATAATAAATTAAATAAAATTTTTTTTTTTTTTTTTTTTTAAATCTTTGTTGTTGGAAATATATTCTCATTTCAAAATTTTAAAAAATTAACCGTTTGATTTTTGGAGCCATTTTTTGTTGAGAAGATGAGTAGATATCGGGAAATCTTCAATGATTTTGAGTCCTTCCTCTATAAAAGAGGGCAAGTCTTCGGTTCAGGTGGAGCTTTCTTCATTGTTCGTCCAAAAAATAGCAAATTGAAGAGAAAAAGGTAGAAAGTTAATGGGGGGAAGTCTTCGGTAGAGGTTGAGAGAGACAAGTGAGAGAGAGAGAGTGTTAGGTGAAAGAGAAAAAGAAGTGAAAAAGTGGAAGAAAGTCAGAAAAGGGGCAGAGGGAAAAGAGACGTGAGAGAGGGGGAGAGAGGTTACTTTTCGTCAAAAATTGAAAAGTGAAGAAAATAAAAAAAAGAGGAGAAAGAGAGAGTACGAAAGCAGAGGAGAGTGTGCGGCTGCAGAGGGAAAAAGTGAAAAGGAAAGGAAAAAGCCAAAGTAGAGGGGAAGAAGTGATTGGACATTTACTGTTCATCTTCTTCCCCACATTTGCTGCCCAATCGTGAGTTTCTCTTCACCCGCACTGCGCTCACACCGCCGGTCTCCACCAGCCATCGTCGCGCCGACTCACAACGACCCAAGCGCCGACGCCCAGCAACACCGCCGCGCTTCTGCAACCCGCGACACTGCCGATTCCGAACCGGCCCGCACCTCCGCTGTTGCTGCGTCCGCGACCACCCGGTGCCTGACGCCCGACGACCGCACCTTTACACCAGCGAGCTCGTCCCGACGCCTGCTGCAACGACCACTGCTGCAAGTCTCCTCCCGTGACGCCATCACCTCCCAGCCGCGACGAAGCTTCTGTTTCTGCAGACACCGACGGCCTGGTGTTTCCGTCTCACCGCCGTTTGCCCGTAGCAGCTGCCGAAACCCACTTTGCCGGTGACCTCTACCCGCGACGACTGACGCCGTGCCTTGGCGACTCGCGACCCGACGGCATCCGAAGCCCGCCGCTCCTGACCTCGCCGCGCCACCACTCCACCTCCGACGCTACTGTCCTCTCTTGAGCCTTAGGTGGTTTATTTTTTTTTTTTATTTATTTATTTGTTTATATTCTAAGTCTTGTTATTATTATCTAAGTTAGATCATGGTATATTAATGTTAATTATTTGTATTGTTTAGACATTATCCTTAAGGCTTTATCCAAGATTTTTGTAATAATTAGTTTGATCCGAGAGACATCGGATCATTCTTTTAATTACATTAATTTTGGGCTTCTTGGTGAAATTTTAATTGTTAAATCATAATAATTATTTAATTTGGTCCGTAAGACTTCGGACTAGATTATTTAATTATTTTGAGTTGTTGTGATGATTAGGGTTAAAATAATTGTTAATTTAACCTGTGAGACGACAGGTTATTTTTTCAATTATTTTGATCCTTTATTTAGTGGCTATATTAATTGTTTAGATTTAACCCTAATTTAATAATTATTCAACCTAAAAAAAATTAAAAAAGAAACTAAAAAATAAAAAAAATCAAAAAATTCAAAAATTGCATAAGCATGTAGGACATTAGGGTTTAATATAATAGACACGTAGTTTAATTAATCAAATTTTTAGGATTATATTTCTAGGATTGCATTTTTAGATAATATTTTTAGGACTGCATTTTTAGATATTTTAAAAGAAATAAGTTAGGATTAGACTTAAATAGCATTTTTAGAGTCTTAGATATAATTGGCACATTTTCATATTCTCATTTAAAAAAAAAAAAGTTTTCTAAGACAGAATAGGGTTTAAGTCAAATTAATCCCAAAAATGGATTAGAAAATTACTTTTAGATAGCTTTAGTAGGGTTTTTATCAGTTTTGAATTTCAATAAAAAAATATACAAAAATACAAAAAATTAGGTGCATGTTAATTAGTTGCATAATATGATCATTTAATTAGAATTTATTAGTAAAGTTAGGTCATAAGGTGCATAATAACTAGTTCGCATAATAGACCCATTTAATTAGAATTTCCACATTAATAAGATTAAGTCATTTAGTGTTAAAATGCATTTTATAAAAGAATTCTAATTTTTAAGAAAATCCAAAAAAAAAAAAAAAAATGAGTGCTTGCTTTATGTGATGCAATTTATTTACTTGAATATTTTAAATAATTGATGAGCACTCGTGTGGCCACCACATTTGCATGATAGTAACTTAGGTTAAAATAAATCAGCTGCTTGCAAAAACATTTTGAAAAATTAAGAAGAAATGGTACCGAAAGGGCATTAGAAAAATTCTAGTGTAACCAAGTCCCCGTACCCTTAGTCTCTGGTTCGTAGGAGTAAAATAAATCTCCATTTATTTTACTTAGGTGTCTAATCGACCTACCATAAACCGATTAGTGGCGACTCCTAATTAATAACATATTGCATGTTAAATGTTTGAATCTTAAGTTGCGAATTGGTATGGGCTTGTGAGAGCCTGAGCTAAGTTTAAAAGCTTAGTAGTCCATTAACCTAGTTTTAGGTGGTGAACCCGAAAAAAATTAGGTCGCGACAATTATAAATTCACATCTTGTTAATTCACTTGAACTTCTAAACACCTGAAAACAAAACAATTGACACATAATTAATACTCAACAAAAGTTTTAAATTGAAATTACTATTAGTGCTATTGATAGAACATCTCAATATAATATAATATAACAGACATTTTACTTAGGTTTGAATATATAAAATAAATAAATTATAAATAATATAATATAATATAATATAATATAATATAATATAATATAATATACATGGTTGGTTCAGGGTTGGACCGACCAAAAACTCTTAGGATCGAGGACCAACCCGCACAGTGTTGGTCTTGGAATTTCAAGACCAAGGACCGACCCAATCCCCTTGGGAACCAGACCAGGACCGGCAGGGTTGGGCCGGTCCAGGGTCGGTCCAGGGTTGACCCTAGACCGCTACTCACCCCTATTCCCGGCCATGGCCAACTTTCCAGTTAGAGATCATCCGACTCCCATTGGGCTACCGATAAAAAATTGGGCTTCGTCCCGCCTTGTTGGGCATGGCAACGTCTAGCACTTTCGCATAGACGGTATCCCAAAAAGGGATATCGGTCCAGAATCTATTGTGACCGGCTTCCGACTCCCGTTAGGTATCGCCCCCAAACTTTCATTGGGTGACTGTTCAACATTTAATCACGCAAACACACCACTAAGACTCCATTTTTATCTTTAAGCATTTAGCCAATGCATACACGATACGTGCTTGCAGGAACAATCATTTAAACAAATATAGTCTCAATCGTCTCCCGAAAATCAGTCAATTCTCATGTCTCTCAAACAAAACATATTTCCCTTTTTAAAACTCCACGCGATTCATGCAAATGTCCACGCAATGACACATCCAATTCACCTCAAAATCAAAACACATGAAACAAGGTAATTTTTCACTCTTAGATGAACAATGCACGTGAACAACAATAACTTGTGAACAATGCACGCGAACAATAACTTGTGAATAGTGCTCGTGAACAGTACATCATGGACAGTGAAATTTCAAAATTTCTTAACGAATAAATTAAATTCAGAAATCATTAAAAACATTAATTAAAGTAAACAACCAATCAATTAAAGTTATTAAGCACATAAACATCATTAAGCAAATAAAGCAAGATTAAGCTAAAATAATCTTAACCATTAATCTAACCACCTACCTTAGGACTAATACAACTAAATTAAATATCATAAACTAGAATTAACCTTAATTAAACCAACCCCGAGCAAGTTTAGGTGCTAATCGGCGGATTAAGAGCTAAACTCACCCGTTAAGTGGGTTGGAGACATGGACGTAGCGGCGGTGATGAAGGCTACACATGGAGACCTCAACCACAATGATCTAAGGCGGTCCCAAGCTAAAAAAAACAATAAAAAATCCTCTCACTGCAACTTTGGAAATTGGATTGCAGAGGCGGGAAAAGAGCTGAATGGCTTAGCCAGAGCTCCGGTGTGGGGTTGGCCGGCGATTGGCGGCACTTGGGGGTTGAGGGGGACCTACTGGTGGCTGGACTGGGTAGAGGTAGCATTGGAACATGAGAAAAATGGCTGCAAAGGACAAAATAGTGCAGACCAGGCAATCCGGCGAAGGGCTGCTTCTGGTCGGCCGGCGGGTCAATCGGCGGCTTTGATTGGCGAACGGCCACCTCAGGCCATATGGACTGGATGTCCTGAGCACAATGGTGGGTGGCACGGGTGCTGATTCGCACAAGAAAGCAACAATTAACTCCTGTTTTTGGAGGAAGGTCAACTGGAGCAGAAGTAGAAAGGAACGGAAAACAGGGGAGAAAGAGGGGCTACGAATTTTGGAGTTGAAGGGGAGGAGATAGAGTGAAGTGAGGGCAGAAAGCCAAGCCTCATTTAGCTCTTCAATGCATTCTTCAACTTCCCATGCAAGTGACCTCATATTCTCTCTCTTCTTTTGCCCTTATCCACATAGTCTAGGGGCAAAATGGTCATTTTCACTTTGCACCATTTCTGAATCTGCCCTTAGGCTGAAAATGAAGGGTGGGTCTAAGAAATGGGCTAGGAAATGAATAAAAATGAGCTTGGGAATTGATTATGCTCAGAGTGGTTTAAGGTTAAATAATGGGCTTGAAAGACAAAATGGTGGGTTGGGCCTAATGGGCTCACTTGCTTGCCTTGG
This sequence comes from Eucalyptus sideroxylon, assembly GCA_014182405.2. Classification (NCBI taxonomy): domain Eukaryota; kingdom Viridiplantae; phylum Streptophyta; class Magnoliopsida; order Myrtales; family Myrtaceae; genus Eucalyptus; species Eucalyptus sideroxylon. The sequence continues at coordinate 31,269,288 of CM024555.2, read as the reverse complement.
GCCTACTATGGTGGTTGTCCCACCTTAGGCTTAAGGCCCACACTAGTTGTGACATACTAGATTTTTCACTTCTACTTTCAATTAAATTAGCTGGGCCTTTCATCGACGTGCTTGTAGGAATGTTCTCAGAGCTAATCACTCTCGAGATAACTGGACTATCTAAGGAAGCCATTAATGAATTTTAATGCAATAGGCTTGAGAATTTGATTAGGAATTGGCTACTCGACCGTGCTCATTTTTAGAGGTCATTATAGCACAAATATACGTTGACTGGGAATTAGAGATAGATCGGTTCAATTGAGATGTGTGGCTAAACATGGGTGACTCCATTAAATTGGAAAATTCTCAATTTTTCTATCGTTTTGGTATTCTATGTCCATATTCGAATTTTCGAGATTTCTACAACAACTAAGAGTCGCCAATGTGTCGAGTGGGTTTATTGTGGCTTGAAAAAAATCAACCAAGGATTATTTGTATTAAAATTTTTTGAAAGCTATCCGGTAGCCTAGATTACACTAAAAATGCGTCAGATTGAAATTAATCGCAAAATTGAACTCGATTTCAGAAATTAAAAGTTCTATCATGTCATGACTTATTTTAGGAACATGAACTCATCATTTGAAGAATTTTCGGAGATTTCGAGATTTTTATGAAAAATCGATTCGGACATTTTGGAAAACAAACAGAAATTCGGATTAGCCGAATTGAAGGGATTTTCGACTTGCAAACTGTGACATCCCGATTTTCCGATTCTATTTTCAATTAATCGAGACGGGCATTTCGTTAGCACACATATAGTTCTTTTCCTTGAGTTGGCCGCTCATGTGGAAACTAGTCTATCGGGCGAAGCTGTTAAGAGTTTCTAATGTATCAGACTCGAGAATTTGACCAGGAAGCAATCTTTCGACCGAGCTAATCTACAAGGGTCATTATGGCACAATTAAAAAAATCGATTAGAGATCGGAGATAGGTCGACTCAACAAAGGCGTGTGATCGAGCATGGGTGATTCCACCAGATCGCACAATTCTTGTCGATCGACACTGGACCGACTTTTCTATCGATTGGGTACCCTGTGTTCGTATTTGAAATCTTGAGATTACCCCGACAACTGAAAGTTGGCCATGTTTCAAAGATGTACATTATGGCTTGAGATGATCAACCACAGGTCAAATGCATGAAAATTTCTAAAGGTTACCCGGTAGGTTGGGCCGCGCTAGTATCATGCCAAAGTGAAATTAACCGTGAAATTGAGATCGAATTCAGAAATTGGAAGTCTGGATGTGTCACAAATCATTTTAGGAATATTGACTGATCTTTGGAAGATCACTAAGTTTAGGATCGAGCCGCCGCTGTTGCCGTTGTTTCTACCGCTGATAGTATTGTGACCGCTGTTTTGTTGCCGCACTGTTAAGGCCTAATCTGGAGTTGTGATCGAGGATCAAGCCGCTGTATCTGAGTCAAGGTTCAGTTTAGACAAAGATGGAAATCAATTGGGGAGAAAGGCCGATGTCAGAAGAAAGATACCCTGTTTCACCCAACCGAAAGAGTAGGATTGGAAAGTCAGAGCTCAATTCGATCGATGAGTATCGTGTCTGTAAGGAAAGACATGGATCTATTTTGTGCTGTAAAAGGGAAAGAACTTGTTACAGGTGTCGCTAGTACAGTTATTTGATCAAAGATTGTCCGTAAAGACAGATGGAATCATAGCTGTTTCTGTCACCGCCGTTGATAAGACAGAACATAAGAAGCATGCTTCAGAATGTTCAATGGGGTACTTGGAACGGATCTCATTGTAAGGAAGGGTGCATGATGTTCCTTGATGGGAGGTAGAGGACTCATCGATGGTATGCCGAGTTTGTGAAAAGGAGGCATGAGTCAGCTTAGTGTCAGAGTAAAAAGGGAGCATGATTTGAATATATTTGTCAAGTTAGGAACTGTTCGTGTAAGTTCAAGAGAGCGTAAGCACTGTTACTGCAGATAGAATGCCACTAGGATGGCGAAAGGAATAATAATGGACTGACCATGCATCGATTAAGGGAAGAATGTTTTTAAGATGTTTTTATTAGAGTAGTGCAACAGGATTTTCAATGAGGATTGTAGGATTTTCAGATTGGTAATAAAGTAATGTAAATATGAATCTCTGACTATAGTAGTACTTGAAGGGGTTTGCTTAAGTATGACTTGGAAGTCATTTATAAAAAGATTTGGCTTAAGGAGCTTTTTGTTGTTTTGAATCATGGTATTGATATAATTCAGTTTGTTCAGTTAGCGTATGAAAGTTTTGAATTACTGAAAGTTAGAAAGGACCTTCGATCCCTGTTATTCATCACTGAAGATGACTTGGTTCTGGTTATTGGTTATCGAATATACTTGGCAACTGTAATGGATAATGGATGCGTCAGTTGAGGAGCCGAATATGGAGAACATAATTGTGGTACATAAGTTTTCTAAAGTATTCTCTAAAGAATTGCTAAGTTTGCTGTTAGAAAGAGAAATAGAGTTCGTGATTGAATTAACATCCGGAACAGAGCCAGTCCCTAAGGCTCCTTATCGGATGGTGTTACTTGAGTTAAAATAACTAAAGGTGCATATGCAGGAAGTATTGAATATGGGATTCATACGTTCCAGTGTATCACCTTGGGGAGCACCTGTTCTATTCGTGAAGAAGAAAGTTGGTCTGTTGTGTTTGTATGTCGATATTCCTCAAGATTGACTAGAGGTCAAGGTATCATCAGTTAAGAATCAGGAAGAAAGACATACCGAAGTCAGTATCTCGTACTTGATATGGCAGTTATGAGTTCACTGTAATACCATGTGGTTTGATGGACACCATAGCTATTTGTTTGGGTCTAATGAGCAGGATGTTTTAGGGTACTGGAATCAGTTGTGATTGTGTTCATTGAAGTTATCCTAGAGTGTTCGAAGAATGCTGAGGAGCACGAGAGACATTTGGGGATAGTACTTCAAACCTTGAGGACTCTTCAATTTTATGCTAAGTTTATCAAGTGTGAGTTTTGGATGACTTGTGTTGCACTCCTAGGTCACGTGATTTCAGGCGAAGAAATCTCCGTAGACCCCGTCCAAGATTTAAGATGTGATAGTTGGCCGAGATTGACTACAGTGACAGAGATTAGAAGTTTCTGAGGATTAGCAGGATATTACATAAGTTTTATGGAAGGGTTTTCAGTGTTAGTGTTGCAGTTGATTAGACTTCTGAAAAAAGGAAGAAAAGTTCGTGTGGACAGGTAAGTGCGAGTGTAGTTTTCAAGAGTTTAAGCAAAAGCTGACTACTGTACCTGTGCTGACCATTCCATCTGGTCCTGGAAGTTATGAGATTCGTAGTGATGCGTCGTTTAAAAGATTTGGTTGCTTGTTGATGCAGCATGATAGGGTTATTGCATACGCGTCCCGTCAATTGAGATATTGTGAGTTAAATTATTCAACGCACATCGTAGAACTTGCAATAGTTATGTTCGTTTGGAATTTTAGAGGCACTATCGGTACAGAGGAATATTTCATATCGTCAATGACTATCGAAGTCTCAAGTAAGTATTCTTTCATAAGGAGTTGAAAATGAGACAGCATCGCTAGATGGAATTCCTTAAGGATTATGACTATGATATTTCGTATCACTCTGGAAAGGTGAGTAAGGTCGTAGATGCACTGAGTCGAGAGTCCTTAGTTGCACAGTTGGTACTCAAGGGTTGAATCTTATTTGAGAAAGTTCGAAATTCGGTTTTCAAATCTAAGGTAGGCCACATTTTGAATCTTATGACTACCCTCAGAATTGAGCCGAGAGTACAGATCAGAATCAAGTCGCTTCAGTGGACAGATTCAGAAATTCAGAAGACTCTATAAGAGAATGCAGATGAGAGAGGTTGATTTTCAGATTTCTGAAGACAGAACACTAAGGTTCTGAGGATGATTGTGTGTAATTGATGATGTAGAGATTAAAGAAGATATCTTATGGGGAGCTAATTATAGTAATTTCAGCGTTGTCCAGACAGTATGAATAGACCTTGTTTTGAGTGTGCGACATCCTGATTTTCAGACTCTAATTTCGATTGGTTAAATTGGGCATTTCATCGATGCGATTACAGTGTTTTTCTCTGAGTTGGCCACTTACGAGATAACTAGACTAGTTGGGTGATTTATTAAGGACTTTAAGGCAAATAGACTTGAGAATTCGACCAGGAATCGACTTATCGATCGTGCTCATCTTTAGAGATAATTACGGCATAGTTAAAAATCGAATTAAGATCAGAGATAAGATGAATGACCGATCGTGGGTGACTCCACTAAATTGGAAAACTCTCGTCGAATGATACTAATTTGATTTTACTGTTGTTTTGGTACCTTGTGTCCGTATTTGAATCATCGAGATTTTCACGACTCTCGAGAGTCGCCAATGTGTCGAGTGGATTCATCGTGGCTCGAAGAAAATCGACCACGGGTCATTTGTCCTAAAAAGCTCAGAAAACTACCTAGTAGCCTATGTCACACTAAAAACGTGTCAGAGTGAAATTAACCGCCAATCTAAGTTTGATTTCAGAAATTGGAGATTCTTTCTTGTCACAAAGTGGGTACATTGAAGTGTGTGTATATCATATAAATCATCTGCATGGAGTGTCGGGGATGAATTGTATTTCAAACCTAAATCAGATGTTCCAAGTCGACAAAGCTTTCAGATGGTTCTTTCTTAAGCAGTGCATAGCACAGAGTGCGGAATTTCGATTGCTGAGATGAAGTCAGGGAAAGAAAGATCACAGGTCAGGGTCAGTACAGTAGTCAGTGATTGCAGTTGTCGAGATCAGTGTCAGAGTTATATAAGATCTTGACTGGAGGTTCCTAGTTTCAGTAGATCAGTCAGATAGTTTCTTTTTAGTCAGTGCAGAGCATAGTGTACATGATTTCAGTTGGTTGAGATGAGATCAGAGATCAGAAAAATCGCAGGTCCAAAGTTGGTTCAGAAATCAATGATTCAATTGCAATTATCAGAGACAGTTTAGGGACTGCTCAGAATCGCCAGTTAGCTTCGCAAATTTTGTGTTGTAGACCTTTGTATTTTGGATCCGAAGTGGTTTGGGCAAGATAGCAGTGATCTAGTAGCATTGGCACAGAATGAGCAACTTGAGAAAGAGAAGATGATATGAGACGACTATACCCCCACCTTTTTGTTTAAGAATTGGTAAATGTTTAAATTTCAAGAACGAAATTTTTATAAGAGAGGAAGAGTTGTGATATCCCAATTTTCCGATTCTATTTTCAATTAATCGAGACGTGCATTTCGTTGGCACGCATATAGTTCTTTTCCTTGAGTTGGCCGCTCATGTGGAAACTAGTCTATCGGGCGAAGCTATTAAGAGTTTCTAATGCATCAGACTCGAGAATTTGACCAGGAAGCGATCTTTCGACCGAGCTAATCTACAAGGGTCATTATGGCACAATTAAAAAAATCGATTAAAGATCGGAGATAGGTCGACTCAACAGAGGCGTGTGATCGAGCGTGGGTGATTCCATCAGATCGCACAATTCTTGTCGATCGACACTGGACCGACTTTTCTATCGATTGGGTACCCTGTGTTCGTATTTGAAATCTTGAGATTACCCCGACAACTGAAAGTCGCCCATGTTTCAAAGATGTACATTGTGGCTTGAGATGATCAACCACAGGTCAAATGCATGAAAATTTCTAAAGGCTACTCGGTAGGTTGGGCCGCGCTAGTATCATGCCAAAGTGAAATTAACCGTGAAATTGAGATCGAATTCAGAAATTGGAAGTCTGGATGTGTCACAAATCATTTTAGGAATATTGACTGATCTTTGGAAGATTTCTCATGCAAGCCGAGTTTTTCAGCAATTAAATCAGAAAATTGTTAATTTGACCCAAGAAATTAGTAGGCCCGCATTTGGTCGCGCTTTTGGGACTTAAGTTGGTTCTCTGGACAAGTGAAGAAGTGAATTAAAGTGTGGTGGCATTGGATTAATTTTATGGACTTCAATTGGACTCAATTGGGAGATGATTGGATGGAATTAAAGAAATTGATGTACAAAGAATTGGACCTCCGCGGAAATTGCAAGTGAACCCATTGGAAGAGGTTGTGGGAGATAGTGGAGTGTGATGTCATCCTAGGTCATGGTGGGCCATTTTGTGGGATTAAAGAAAAAGAAAAAGAAAAGAAAAATGATCCCATCTCTCTCTCTCCTTCTTCTCTCTCCTCCCTCTCTTCTTCCTCTCTCTACCGTGCGACTCCTCCATCTCCATCTTCTTCATCTCCTTCTTTGAAAACCCAGCAACTAGCAAGTTGGAGAAGCCGCACGCCTCCGCCATTCACCGCCGTCGCACGCCCCCTTCGCTGCTCGTCGTCGCCGCTTGTGCCGCCGTCCACTTGCTCGCCGACTAGCTCGCCGCTCCGCCTTAGCCCGTTTCCCAGCAGATCTGAGATCTCTTGCAGCAGCTGGCCGGGACTAACTGAGCTCGACGCCGCACGACCGTCGCCGGAGCTCGCCGCCGCCCGTGTCGTCCCGCACCCGCGCGCCCATGCGTCGCCTCGCACGCGCCTCGCTTGGACCGCCGCCTCCGTCTGCCCTTGCTCGCATATTTCAGGAGCTGCCGGAGCTCCCTCCGGCCACCGTGAGGCCTCGCCTGGCCGCCGCCTCGCCCGTCCAAGCCCCGCCGATCCTCCTCCGTCGTTCCTCCGCCCGATCCGCCGCCGTGCAGCCCTTCTCGGCCCCAAATCAAAAGCGAAAATAAATGGGTATGCAGCGGACGTTTGGCCCGTTTTGACCGTCTTTCCGAGCCCGGATGCTCGGCCCGCCTTGAGGAAAGTCGATCCTCGCGTCGTCCCCGTCGTTTTGGTTCGCTCGGTTCGTTAATCCGGTGAGTTTAACTCACAAAACCTCGCTTAGAGGGTTAATTATGCTTTAGGTGTGCTTAGTTTATGTTAATTGTGATTAAGTGGTTAGTTTAATTTATTTAAGTGTGGATTATATTAATGTGTTTAATTAGCTTAAAGTGTGATTAAATTAAGGTTAAATGAATGTTTACATTAATATAAACATTGATGTGACATAAAGGAATTTACATTTGATTTATTTAAATATCTCGAAATTATTTAATAATTTAATAATATATTTATTATTCGAAATTATTAAATATTATTATTTAATTATTTTCGGAATAAATTTAATTATTTATTAAATTCCGAAAATTTTGTCGGGACCCTAAATTCTCGGAATTTCGTGCCGGTCGCTGCTTTGTGTATTCGGATTTTGAAATTGATGATTGATTGTGACAAATTGAGTGTTGATTGGGATAAATAAGGATTTCATTAATAAAAACCCAAGTGTCGGGTTTTGATGCAAAAATTGGATTTTAATTATTATATTAAATAGTGGGGTTTGAAAAAGTGAGATATTGGCTTTTTGATTCGAAATTAGCGTGTCCCCACACACGTGAGTAATTTCTGGAATATTTTTAATATGAAGAAAAATGGCCGGGATCACTATTTTAAGTGGAAGCGTTGAGTGAAATGCAAAGTGTCCGGGGCCGAGTATGATTTGGCTGTGTGATAATTAAGAAGAATCGCCCTGGGCTGTTGAGCCGGACTTGCTCCTATATGGGATGCCCACGCGGTGGATGCGGGTCGCAGTTGATTCTGGGCCCATGCTCCTTCGGGAATGCCGTCGACGTACTGACGAAGCCGTGCTCCATGGGGGGTAGGCGATGCCTGGCTATATGCCAGTAGATAGCCGAACTGTGAGTAGGCTATGCCCTTGTGTGGCAGTGAATAATAATTGGAATACGTGCTAAGTGCGATTGTGATTTATATGAAAGTGATGGCGTTCCAATTGTTTGAGTTTCTATTACTATCTATGGTTGAGTGATTTGAATTGTGCTAACCTGCAGGAAGGAACTGAGGCGAGGTAAGTTCTCTGTGTGATGTGGCTAGGCCACCCTTGGGTGTATTTTCTTTCTAATAGGGGTTTAGGGGGTTGAACTTGCTGAGACATCGTCTCATCCCGGTTGTGGGATTAAAATTTCAGGTCCCTAGATGGCGGTCGTGGAGGACCCGAAGCCCTAAGTCTGAAAAGGTGGATACTGAAGTATCGGTGAACATGTCCTGCTAGTTGGTTTTAGGATAGTTCCCCTTTTGTCGAGCTGGTCTATTTTGTAGATGGTCCAGTGTTGTATTTAAACCATTTGTGTTTGTAAATGAGTGTTTGATATTGTGATTAATTACCTACTTTTCTATCCCAAGTTAAATGTTGTCAGGGGATTTGTTTCGCTTCTGCATGCGTAATAAAATGAATGGGTCGGCGACATATCCTGGGATGTTGCATATTTGATCGACCGCGGTGGGATGTGCGCGCGCTCGGGGTTCGGGGCGTGACATTGCAAACCAAGCTACTTGGAAAAAGAGAATTGTAGGAATTTGTGGGCTTTTTCTTCATCAAAATTGGGCATCAAATTGAAGAAGTTGGGTGGAAATTGAAGCTTTATTGAGGAATTTCCGAATTAGAAAAAGGGCAGCATTTTTGGGCATCAAAATGGGTTTATTTGTGAAGACAATACAAGAAAGTATTATTAGACAAGTGGGATAAGTTTGAGGGCTTTAAGGGGACCAAACATTTAATTTTTTGGATAATCATTGTTGACATTTTCCTCTCTCTCTCGTTCAAGCTTCCCCTTTGTTGCTTCTCCATTTCATCTTCACTTTTGTGCTTTTGCATCTCCTTTATTTTGCTTCGAAGACCCCTCTTGTCGCATTGAAAAAATTTCTTCAATCTGCCACATCGCTGCTCCTTCCTTCGTGTCTTCAACTTGGCCGCACGAAGTCAACCATCAAATCCACTGAGGCCCTTGTTTGACCGAAGCTCACGTGGCCTCTCTCCTTTGTCCGAGGTTGCTGCTGTTCGTCCATCTCCACACGGCCTTCAACACCGCATGACAACCCCACGGTTCGCTGAATCGGCGTCATCGAAGACCGCTCATCCCCTTGTGAAATCAGCCACCGAAGTCGCTTTATTAAGCACTTTGGCCCATTTCCTGGCCCCAAAAGCTAGGCCCGCTTTGGAGTGGATTGTCCCTCGCCACGTCTTCGTTGTTTTGAACTAAGTGGTTCGTTAATCAAGTGAGTTTAACTCACTAATTCTCGCTTAGTAGGTTAATGACACTTAAGAGTTGATTAAATTAAATTAAGTATAATTAGATAGTTAGTTAGATTAGATTAACGAATTTAATTAATTGCCAATGCATGTTAAGTGGTTAGTTAGTGCAATTAGTGAGTAAATAGACTATAGTATTTATTTAACGAGTTTTGAAAATTTTCCAAGCCCGTTTCGGTATATAATTAGGCTATACAAGCCTAAGTATGCATTTATTGCATTTATTAATTAATTTTCGTAATTATTGAATTAATTATTTATTTTCCAGAAATTAGACCGAGACAGTCGGTGATCAGAATTTTATGTTGGTTATTGTGGTGCAATCCGTTTATTTATTTGAGCTTTAATTTGTGCTAATTTTGCCTGACTGTGATTTTAGGATTTTATTCATCAATTGGTTTAATTTTGGTAATTAATTGGAAAACTACTAGGAGTTGGTCTGCAGCGCCAAAAATATATTTTGAATTGTTGAAAGAAGTGGGAAGTTAAAAAGTGAAATTATTATATTTTGGCTAAGACCAACCGTGTACCCACACATGACTATTTTATCGAGTATGATAAAAAGTGAGAAATTGATGGAGAACGAACGTCGACTCGATGACCTGGTATGTCATCTCGGCAAAAGACATATACTATGTCGGCTCGATGACTCGGTATGTCATCTCAAAGAAAGACATTATACTATGTTGGCTCGATGATTCGGTATGTCATCTCGGAGAAAGACATTATACTACTTCGGTTCGATGACTAAGTATGTCATCTCAGAGAAAGACGTTATATTATGTTAGCTCGGTGACTTGGTACGTCATCTTGGAGAATGAACGTTGGCTATGTGACTAGGTATATCATATTGGAGAATGCACGTGGGCTCGGTGATTAAGTATGTCATCTTGGAGAATGCATGTGGGCTCGGTGATTAGATATGTCATCTTAGAGAATGAACAATATGCTATTTATTCGCCTTTGGGGCAAGCTACTATCTATATATCACCTATGGTGAGCAATCTTGGATTTTGATCAAACTCATAGGTAGTATGTTTATGACCAAGGAATGGTTTGATTGACATGTAATCGACTGGGTCGATTGATCGATGAGTCGATCTGAGTGAATGATTTGATGTGTTGATGTGACTCGATGAGATTATGAATTGCGTTGAATTGCAGGGAGGAACTGAGACCAAGGTAAGTCCTCTGATTCGTGATAGTGCTTAGGCAGCCTTTAAGGCGTATTTACTTCCTAATCGAGTCTTAGGGGGTAGAGCTCGTTGAGACATTGTCTCCTTGGTTATTGTATAACCATTTTCAGGTCCTTAGATGGTGTTGGTGAAGGATTGGAAGCCCCGAAGTTTAAGAGGTGAAGCCTAAAGAATCGACAATCTTGTCCAGCTAGCTAGTCGTAGGATAATTATCTTTTGTTGGGAGCCGATCCTTTTTGTAAACCTTTGTGTATAGACTTGTTTGTTTATAAAAATGTATTTTGTGAAAAATTGGTCCTACTTTCCTATCCCATTGTTGTCTGGGGATTTATTTATATGCTTTCGCATGCTTATTAAAATAAATGGGTTGGCGATGCATCCTAAAACGTCGCTATTTAATCAACCAATGAGGGATGATCGTGCGCTTGAGGATCGAGGTGTGACACTGGTTTTTCTTGGCCCACATCCTTATAGGCTTGCTTCATCAATCCATAAATCCTTTTTCTCAACACTCATCTTGACTGGCATGCCGACTGTCGAAGTAGCAACATTCGAAGTCTGTCCCGGACGTTCCCGATAATTCGAAGTTCAATCTTGGGTTTTCATGTCATATCAATTTCGCCCTAATGTCATTTTGGATACAACTCAGACTAACAGGCGATTTGAGGATTCACGTGTAACCGACTCGTGCTAAACTACGTTCAAGACATCTCTGATATAGCTAGTATGAGTACCTAGAGGGGGGGTGAATAGGTATATAAAAAAATTCTCGAAGCTTGCACGATATTTAAACAGTTAATGATTCAATTGCAAGAGTTAAATATCAATCGAGACCGAGTAAGGGAAAGAGAGAATTGAACACTCGTTTATAGTGGTTCGGCTTGATTCAAGCCTACGTCCACTCTTCGCACCGACAGCCGATTGGCTGGATTCCACTATGATCAAAGAGATGTTACAAGTGTTGATCTTCCTTGACTTCTAGGTGTAGATGATCTACCACACTCACTCAAGGCGTCACCAAGTATATACTCTCTCTGTTTACAATTTTGCTCGAACAGTCTCAAATAACAATCAAGGATCTTCGAGACTCTGGAATTTTTCTATCAATCACACACTTAAAACAACTAGAACGACTTCTTTTTATACTCCTTTATGCCATCATAGCCGTTGGCACTTACCAAAGGAATTCCTCCAATCTACCCGTTGGACGGAATCAATCAAGAAGATCATCCGAGCTATTTAAGGAATCGATGATAGCCCATCAATCTGTTCGCCCATACAATCAGGATCTCGGTTTCCATGAATAGAACATTCCAAGATTATTTCGTCGACCAACGGATCTTCAATCGATCTTAGATAAGAATTAAAGAATCCGAATGATTATCCAACCAAAGAATCTGATCCAGAGAATAGAATCGAATCCTCAACCATAAACCTCGGCTTTGGATTTCCTTCGTTACTGGATTAGAAAGACTGTCAGTGAGAATAGACTTAAGTCTTGAGTCTTTAAGACTTGAGTCTTGAGTCTTGAGTCTTGAGTCTTGGGTCTTGGGTCTTAAGTCTCGAAAGAACAAAGTCTTGGACTTTAAACCGACGGTCTCCGAACATCCAGACTTAGATCGAAAGAAACGTTTTGTCGCTTCAAAATATTCTGGAAAGATTTCTCCAACAATCTCCCCCTTTTTGATGGTGACAAAAACTTTCTTGAAGATTTGAACATCTTTGACCTGCAAAACATTTCTCAAGCAATATGGCTAACTCATAAAGATTAATAAAACAACCAGACTCGCATCCACAGAAAATTGGTTAGTCTTTCATGAGAAACACCATATAACAACACTTGAATAAATGCAACAATGCAACCAGTCAAGCATCACAATCCACAGTCAATTTCAGTCAAGTTCATATCCAAGTTCAAGTTCTCAAGTCATACTCAAAAATAAACATAACCACAAAAGTCAAAGTTTAAAAGATGATGTTTGTTCAAATTGGTTTCTCCCCTTTTTGTCAGCATTGAAAAGGGTGAGAAAGGAGTCATGTCTCGCTGGGAATGCGCACGATCCGGAAATCCCCAATGGACTGGACTACTCCTTCGAGCTTCTTCAGGTCTTCTCTCGATGATCTACCTCTTCTCCCTTGGCATTGGCTTGAAGTTGCAAAGCGAGGTCTTTGAGTCTATCCTCCATAGAGACCGAAGATGCTTGTCCGGCGCTCTTCAAAGCTTGGATTTCACGAGTCCGAACATATATCTGGTTACGCATTTCCAGAAGAATATTCATGATGCTACGAAGATCTGCAGAATCATCCGTCTGTGTACTTGCATTGACTCTCTCAGATGATGTGTATGCAGACGATGGTGCTTTTGAATGATCTGGCAGATTTGGAATCGATGCATCACCTTCTTCGTGCAATTGAGAGACCCGAACTTCTTTGGGTCTTCGGAGATTGTCTTAGATCTTCACCGACAGCAGCAAGAGGTGTAGACCTCTCTTGCTCGCTAACTCCCCCGTCTCTAGGACATCGAAAGGGGAAGAGTGATGATCATGCTCTTCATTTCCCTTTTCTCCAGAATTGTCGCAGACTTTTCTTTTTCTCCTTCTTCTTCTTCTTCTACTTCTTTCTCCTTCTCTCTCTGTTCTTCTTCTTCTCGTTCGCTGAAGATCTGTTTGATGAGACACGTAACGTCTTGTTCTTGTCGCCGCTTGGATAGTGGGATCTTCATCATCTTCATCTTCATCATCAAGGATGAGAGTTCTTCTCTTCTTCTTCGATGGGGCACCCATGGCCTCCTTTCCTTTCCTTTTTGAAAGACATCGGACTGGAGATTTCACTTTGAATTTCTCCATTGCCTTGGAGAGTTCTTGCAGACGCATCTTCATTAACATTTTCAACCCTACCACCATCTTTTCACACGGTCGAACACAAAATGTATGCGGCGGTTCAATGTTCAGATGTCGAAGATCTTGGTCACTGCACCAGGATAAGGCAATTGTCCTTTGTCTTTCGACAATGCTCGTACATATGGAAGAGAATAGTGTGCGGGAGAGAAAACTTCCGTCCCGAGTTGATCGCATACATCAACTTTGCTTCAGGGAAGAGACACGAAGTCTTTGACGTAGACTTCGGTCCGAGACGTTAATCACAATCTTATGAAGCACGATGTTGATGGCCTTCATCCTCGAGTAGGTAATTTTCTTCTCTGCGTCCATATCTTTAACAAGATCTAGAGTAGTACGAGCAGGTGAGACTTTGATAGGGAGATATCGTCCCCGTTCAACTCCAACAATGTCCGCCAACATATTCACATCTACCACGTAGACTTGATCTTGAACACTGAATGAAATTCTATTCGCATCCAAAAAGCTAAGATTTGAATAGAAATAGGCGGTCAATTGAGCATACCCGTCTGTAGAGTCAGAGCAGAAAGTCTCAAGTTGAAGCAAATTCAACTTTTCTCTTAAGTTCATGTTGATGGAATCCAAGAAGTCAAAATCGACACTTCTAGGGTTTATCACCCCTCTTTTCAACAGTCTGAAATATACTTTCTCCTGATCCTTGGATTTAAACAAATCCATCCGATTTCCTTTTACCTTTGCTGCAACACCCATTCTAGGTTTAAATTCAAGGAACATTTTGTCATCATCGTTCCCGTCAATCAGATTTTGTCCCGGCATACGAGGATCACTTTGGGAATGTTCTCAAGAGCCTCCCTTGCCCTTCCTTTAGGAGCAATTCCCAATTCTTCCATTTTCCGCAGAAAAAGATACTCATTTCCATAATTTTTGTCCTTAAGGAAGTCATCTATATATTTTAACGGAGAACCAGAGGCTTTCAACGCACGATAAAGCTTATAGATAAAGGAGGGTCTTTGGACTCTTACCGGGTCGGCTTCCTCGATTATCTCTTCTTCCGGATGTTGACTTGCATCTTGTGGGGTAGGAGGTGCTGAATGACGTGGAGGAGAGCGAATCGGACTTTGTCGCTGACTTGGTAAGTCTTCTTCCTCGGTGAGATCGAAATGAATCGGCCCCTTCTCCATTCTTTGTGGTCCCCCGCTTGCTATTCTTGATGATTTCCTCGAAGACGACATCTTCCTTTGTCTATTGGAAGATTCCTTCACTTGCTTTTCCCAAGAAAAAATGACCACTTTCTCGACGACGAACAGTATCGGGAGTAGAAAAGATTGGGAGGAGAGTGTCTTTTAGGGTTTTGAAGATTTGGGTGAAGAAAAAGAAAACTGTATATATATATGTACCTCGGATTTGAAAAGAGAAGTTTAAATCGGTACAAGGAAGGTGTACGAACATATCGTTTCAAAATCAATAACTACCAAAATTAATTCCTTGAAAAATTTTCGAATTATATCTAAAAGAGAGATCGTACCTTTTCGAGATTGGATAAAATAACTAAACAAGAATTCGTACCTTTTAGATAGCAACTTACGAGTCTTTAGCCATGAATGATTGAGTCTCATGATTCAAAGTCGAGTCTTAGAGTTGGTGAGTCTCTAGACTTTAACTTCTTCAAGCTTCAAAATGTTGAGTCTTGAGCGGATGAAGTCGAATTGATTTTTCTCCAAAGGCTTTGTGAATATATCCGCTAGTTGACTCTTCGAATCAACAAATTGAATCGAGATTTCTCCATTTTGAATATGATCTCTAATGAAGTGATGTCGAATCTCAATATGCTTTGCTCTTGAATGAAGGATTGGATTTTTGGTGAGATTGATCGCGCTGGTGTTGTCACATCTGATTTCGTGCATGAGTCTTCAATGCCAAAGTCTTGTAGCTGTTGTTTTATCCATAGAATTTGCGAACAGCAGCTTCCAAGAGCTACATACTGCTTCGTCGTTGAGAGAGCTACGGTGCTTTGCTTCCTTGAGAACCAAGACACCGTCCTGTTTCCCGAGTTGACAAGTTCCGAAGTGCTCTTTCTATCGACTCTGCAACCGGCCAGATCTGCATCTGAGTATCCTAGAAGATTAAAGTCTCCCCTCTTTGGATACCAAAGAACGATGCTTGAAGATGAAGCAACGTATTTGATAATACGTTTCACGGCAATGAGATGTGATTCTCTAGGATCCGATTGAAACCTAGCGAGATGCAAACACTCAACAAAATATCAGGTCTAGAAGCAGTAAGATAAAGAAGTGAACCGATCATGCTCTGTACAGCTTTTGATCAACTTTCTTCCCTTCTTCATCTTTGTCTATCTTCAAGGAACTTGACATTGGTATGTCAGTCTTCTTGCAATTTTCCAATCCAAATCTTTTGACAAGATCATTAGTATATTTTTCTTGGAAGATAAAAGTTCCTTCCTTCAATTGCTTTATTTGAAGGCCAAGAAAGAATGTTAATTCTCCCATCATACTCATTTCAAACTCATCCTGCATAGACTTAGAAAATTTCTTGCAAAGACTTTCATTAGAGGATCCAAAAATAATGTCATCAACATATATTTGAATGAGTAAAAAGCTTTTGTTTTCCTTTTTGATGAATAGAGTAGTGTCTACTTTACCTTTGACAAATCCGTTCTGTAATAAGAACTTACTTAGTCTGTCGTACCAAGCTTGAGGTGCTTGCTTTAGACCATACAGAGCCTTTTTCAGTCTGAAGACTGAGTCTGGCTTCTTTGGGTCTTCAAATCCAGGCGGTTGTTCCACATAAACTTCCTCTTGGATAAATCCATTTAGGAAAGCACTTTTGACGTCCATTTGGAATAACCTGAAATTTTTGTAACAAGCAAACGCAAGTAATAGACGAATAGCTTCTAACCTTGCAAGCGGTGCGTAAGTCTCGTCATAGTCTATTCCTTCTTCTTGCGTGTATCCTTTGGCCACGAGTCTTGCTTTATTGCGTACGACTTTTCCTTCTTCGTTCATCTTGTTTCTGAACACCCATTTGGCTCCAATAACAGTTTTACCTTTTGGTTTAGATGTCAATTCCCAAACATCATTAATATTGAACTGTCTGAGCTCTTCTTGCATAGCTTCGATCCAGCTTTCATCAGATAAAGCTTCTTCTATGCTTTTTGGTTCAATTTTAGAGATGAGAGCAACAGCACTAGATTCTTCACGCCTTTTTGATCTGGTGCGGATTCCTTCATTGATTTCGCCAATAATGAGATCTTTTGGTTGACTGGATTTGTGTTTCCGATTCTTGGTTGATTTGATTGGTTGATGATCTCTTTCTTTATTTGAGTCTTCATGAGCATCTTGATGATTAACTTCATGAATCGAGATGCTTCTTGAGTTGAAGACTTTGGAAGGTCTAGAGCGAGTTCGACTCTTCATATTGAGTTTGGCTGGATTCATCTTGTGCTTGAGTCTTGGAATTTGACATTCATTGATTCTTCCACTGACTGGCTTTTCTTGTTATAGACTCGTAGGCTTTGCTTGATGTAGAATATCCAAGGAAGATGCCTTCATCGATCTTTCTTCAAACTTACCAACTCGATCATTTGCATTTTTCAAAATAAAGCATTTGCAACCAAATACATGAAAGTATGAAACAATAGGCTTCTTACCTTTGAACAATTCATAGGGGTTTTTTCAAGAATAGGTCTTAGGAAGACTCTATTTATAATATAGCATGCGGTTGAAACTTGACTTCAGCCCAAAATCGTGAAGAAATTTTACTTTCAATTAAAAGTGTTCTAGCCATTTCTTGAAGAGATCTATTCTTTCTTTCCACAACTCCATTTTGCTCTGGGTATACGGAGAGGAAAACATATGATTAAAACCAGATTTATCACAAAATTTCGTAAAATCTTGATTTTCAAATTCACTTCCATGATCTGTTCTTATACTTGAAATAGCACATCCTTTTTCATTTTGAACCTTTTTAGCAAACTTCTCAAAGTATGAAAAGGTTTCGACTTATTTGCAAGAAAATATACCTGGTAAAGCGAGAGTAATCGTCTACAATTACTAGACAATACTTCTTACCTCCAATGCTCGGGTTCTTGTTGGTCCGAAGAGATCCATATGAAGCAACTGCAGTACATGATTAGTAGATACATGATTTGTTTGCTTAAATGAATTTCTTACTGCTTTCCCAGAATGCAAGGAGTGCATAGGTCGACTTTAGATATGGCAATTTAGGTAGACCTCGAACAAGCTGCTTTGAAGAGATTTTGGCTAATTGCTTCTTGTTGATATGGCCAAGTTTTACGTGCCATAGAACCGCTTCATCTTGAATTGAGATTAAGCATTGTTCTTCATTTGGCTTTACATCAAGGAGATAGATGTTTCCATGCCTTTGACCCATGAAAGACTGAGTCGAATCTTTGCTAATTCCAGAACATATGCCTTTTTGAAAGGAGATCTTGTAACCAGTATCACACAGCTGGCTAATGCTGAGTAGATTGTAGTTGAGTCCTTCCACTAGAGAGACATTGCTTATTGTGAGATTTCCAATTTTCACAGTTCCAAACCCCACGATGCTTCCTTTACCGTTTCCTCCAAATGAAACATTTCCGCCGTTTACTTGAACAAGCTTTATGAAGCACTTTGAGTCTCCTGTCATGTGTCTTGAGCATCCGCTGTCAAGATACCACTTTATCTTCTTTTTGACAGAGACCTGCATTCAAAAGAGAGTCTCAAGCTTTCTTTGGTACCCAAACTTTCTTGGGTCCTTTGGTGTTAGTAGGATGAGCATTATTAGGCCATACTCTCTTAACGAGCTTCCAAACCATAGGACACTCTTTTTCAAAATGATCCCGACTGTTACACTTAGAACACCTTAAAGCATTTCGACCTACGAGACTTTACAAACACTCTTTTGAAATGATTTTTATAAGCCTCTTTTGATGGTCTTTTCTTAATTCTTTCTTTTACTTTTGGAAAATCAATCAAGGGGATTGTTTCATTTGTCATACCTAGACCAGACTTATTAAAGTAAGGTCTTTGACTGAAAGCACTTTTTCAAGCTTTTCGGATCCTATCGAAAACTTCTTTGAAATATTTGATAAGTCTGTTTTTAAGAAAACATTTTCTTTCAAGAGATCATCTTCTTTTTCTTTAAGAGCAGAAACATTTAGGTCTAGATTTTTAACTCTTTCTTCTAAAATAATTTCCTTTTGTTTCAGAAATGAGTTTTCCTTTTAAGTTCGGAAATTCTTTTGAGAGAAGTCTTGAGGCGAAACACAGTTCATCAATATATTTAGAGACTTTGACAGGAATTTTAAAATTACTTACCTCAAATTCACCGTCGAGTCGATCCAGAATCCGAGTCCGAGTCCGAATGTGCCATCAAACATATGTTGGCGTATTCATTATCACTCTCTTCACATTCTGTATCACTCCAGGTTTCAGCTTTGAGAGCCTTTCGAAACTTCTCAGCTTTTCCTCTTTTCTTTTTCAGAAGAGGACAGTTGGGTCTGATGTGTCCCTTCTTTTTACATTCGAAGCAAACTACATCTTTGTTTGGTTCCTCATCATCAACAGAGACTTGGTCGCTGTTTCGAAAACTTTGTTTCCTTGGGATGAACCTTCGCCTTTTCTATTCAGTTTTCTGAATCTTCTTATCATGAGAGCAAGCTCCTCATCATCCATATCATCTTGAGAATCTGCATCATCGAATCGTCATTTGATTTTAATGCAATAGATTTCTTACCTCTTGGATCTTCGTCTTCATTAATTCGTTCCACTTCGTAAGGCGAAGAGTTCCAATCGGCTCGTCTGAGATAATGGCATGATTCTTTGCGTCTCTCTTATTGAAGTCTTTATATGATTCCAATCCTTAGAGAGTCCACATGAGAAGCTTGTTCACCTTCATGGGATCAGAAATTTTTGTCCTTGGTTCTCAAGACCATTGACAATATCGTAAAACGACTAAACATGTCAGTTATAGATTCTCCTGGTTTCATTTTGAAGGCTTCATATTGACCAAGGAGAATGTTAATTCTGGTCTCCTTCACTCGTTCTGTCCCTTCATAGGTGATGTGTAATCTATCCCATACTTCTTTTGCTGTAACACAAGAAGATATTCTATTATATTCGATTGGAGATAAAGCACAATATAAAGAGTAAATTGCTTTTGCATCGAGTGCTTGTCTCTTGTTTATCTCTTCTTGAGACATTCCGCTGGCTTCAATAGTGTCTTTCCCTCTTTCGAGAGATTGAAGCAGCAGCGGGAGTGATTCCTCTTTCCACAACGTCCCATTCGAGAGGATCCTTTGAACGAAGGAAAGCTTTCATCTTATTTTTCCAGATGTTGTAATCCTTTCCATCGAAGTAGGGAGGTCTGGTATTGCTTTGCCCCTCCATCGATCTGGTGCTAGCATACTAGCCATGGATCTTTTACTCTGAAGTAAAACACTTCAAATAAAGTAAGAACACGGGCTCTGATACCAATTGATATAGCTAGTATGAGTACCTAGAGGGGGGTGAATAGGTATATAAAAAAAATCTCGAAGCTTGCACGATATTTAAACAGTTAATGATTCAATTGCAAGAGTTAAATATCAATCGAGAGACTGAGTAAGGGAAAGAGAGAATTGAACACTCGGTTTATAGTGGTTCGGCTTGATTCAAGCCTACGTCCACTCTTCGCACCGACAGCCGATTGGCTGGATTCCACTATGATCAAAGAGATGTTACGGTGTTGATCTTCCTTGACTTCTAGGTGTAGATGATCTACCACACTCACTCAAGGCGTCACCAAGTATATACTCTCTCTGTTTACAATTTTGCTCGAACAGTCTCAAATAACAATCAAGGATCTTCAGACTCTGGAATTTTTCTATCAATCACACACTTAAAACAACTAGAACGACTTCTTTTTATACTCCTTTATGCCATCATAGCCGTTGGCACTTACCAAAGGAATTCCTCCAATCTACCCGTTGGACGGAATCAATCAAGAAGATCATCCGAGCTATTTAAGGAATCGATGATAGCCCATCAATCTGTTCGCCCATACAATCGGGATCTCGGTTTCCATGAATAGAACATTCCAAGATTATTTCGTCGACCAACGGATCTTCAATCGATCTTAGATAAGAATTAAAGAATCCGAATGATTATCCAACCAAAGAATCGATTCGAGAGAATAGAATCGAATCCTCAACCATAAACCTTGGCTTTGGATTTCCTTCGTTCTTGGATTAGAAAGAGGCATCGGTGAGAATAGACTTAAGTCTTGAGTCTTTAAGACTTGAGTCTTGAGTCTTGAGTCTTGAGTCTTGGGTCTTGGGTCTTAAGTCTCGAAAGAACAAAGTCTTCGGACTTTAAAGCGACGATCTCCGAACATCCGGACTTAGGCTGAAAGAAACGTTTTGTCGGCTTCAAAATATAAGGAAAGATTTCTCCAACAATCTCGACACATGGACGTCATTGGCTACATGAAATTGTGGAGGATATATTCTTATTTCAAAGTACACAATTACTGAAGATCAACCTAGGGTCGTTTGCGGGCTTGATAATAGTAAATCGAATCACCTGTCGTTTCATTATGTTTTGTTTGCGAATCAACTTCTAGTTGTCCTTGAAATCGACTTGCCATCTACAGGATTGTCCTCACGCAAGTCTCACGGTCAAGTCGTTTTCCCAGGTCAAGTTCTTTCGTAGTACGAGTTCTATCCTCATTAGCCTTTACCCTCAAGGTCAGTATCTCAGGAGTGATCAATTCCGAGTGAGATCAACTAATAATGCATTGACGAAATTCACATTCATTCATCTCTCGGAGGGCTCAAATTTTAGGATGTTACAACTAGTGGGACAGGAGGAGGCCCACTAGTCCATAATGAGTCTTACCCAGGATCTGTAGCGGGTTAGACTTTTTTGAACTAAGGAGGTTAAGGTCCATCGGGTTTTGGGGCAAACTTGTACCTGACTTATGGACCTGATTATTTTCCCTTTGCAGGTGTCGCTGACGTCGACCTAAGCTAAGGGACCCCTTAAACGGATTGACGAATTTGAGCTCTACCTTATTGCAATAGCTTTCAAGGCTAGACAACTATTCTATTTGATTGCGGGAGTTTTGGCAAGCTCTTATTACAAAAGATAAAGAGGGGTTCATCAACGGCATCGTTCCAAATCTGATTGATGAGCAACTTGCACGCCATTGGAGAAAGTGCAATTAGTTCGTTCAGACCTGGATTGGCAACTGTCTCACTCCAAAGGTCGCCGTTGGACTCCTCCCGATCGAAGATGCGAAAGGAATTTAGGAAAATATACGAGAATATGGAAAACTTGATTACGCCAAAATTTTCAGCTTAACTCAAGCTTTATCAGCGTTTTCAACAAATTATAAGCATTGTAGAGTGAATTGGAGATGGCTGAAGAAAAGCTAGAGGCACTTGAAGCAACCCTAACACAAACCGTGCAATGAGGGAGAGAGAGAAGGTGACTCGATTTCTACCTATTTTAAATGAGAGTTACTTACCATTTCGTAGCCAAATCCTCGCCATGAAACTTGTACCCTCGCTCGGCTGGATCTACTAGATCGTGGTCCAAGAAGAATCGCCACGCCTAGCATCCTCGAAGTACCTGAAGGTGGGAGATTGTGTCATCCTTGTCGTCAAAGCGACACTGAAGCAGCAACTGGTTGTCGCAAGGTCTAGCCATGGTAGCCATGGCGGACACAAAGAATCCGTCGTGGCATTAGGGTTTTTGAATGAAGAAGTCAAGTCCCTTTTATCTTTTGGAATGAATGGCCTATATGTGTTTAGGCAATTAGACAGCTTAGGACTCATGTAGGGTTATTTTCCAGCGAATGGCCACGATTTGATCATGGCATTAGATAGCTCTAGCTCATTTGCGTGATCAGATGGTGGACATCATGTTGCAGCTACACCCACATGGAAAGGATTCAACAACCAGAATTCTGTTGTGGTCTCTAATAAATCACATGGCCAAAATTCCAATAAAGGAAAGGCCAAATTTAGTGATTATTGCAAGCGCACTTATCAAACACAAGAAAATTGCTAGAAATTACATGGGAGGCCAACAGATAAAAAGGAAAAAGATGTCTCCATCGCAACACATGCCAAGGTTCACTAGCCTATCAATAATGATCAATTCCGACAAATCATGAAAGTTATATGCCAGTTGGGGACACAGGACAAATCGGTCAGTTATACAATTATTTCCAACTACTTAAGCTCTATTTCAATTGAAGCATGGATTATTGATTCAAGTGCTAGTGATTACATTATTTGCAATGACCATTTTCTTACTAATGTTCGTAAATCAATCCTGTTTTCCTCTGTACGTCTCCCAAATGGAAATGATACCTTTGTTACCGAAACAAGAAATGTCCAACTTAGCTCATTCTTCACATTGAAAAATGTCCTGTTTATTGTAGAGTTCCGATTTAACCTTATTTTCGTTTCAAAAATTTGTGAAGATAATTCCTGTCGGGTCATTTTCGATTATGATGTATGTTTCTTTTAGGCCTTTTCGACAGGGAAACTGATAGGCTTGGGTAAAATTCAAGAGGGACTCTATTTTCGGGCAGCACTTCTCAAAAAGCTTGATATTTCATCTTTACCATTAAATAAAGGCATCTTGTGTAATGCCAAAGTTAATAATAATATTTTATTTCATCAGCGTTTAGGCAATAGTGCCTCTTTTCCTCATCCAAAGTGTCTCATTTGTCCAATAGTTAAACAATCTCAATTGCCTTTTCCATAAAGTACTTCATGTACTCATACACATTTTTCTCTTCTACACAGACATTTGGGGTCCATATTATACATCATATCAAGATGGGTCTAGTTTCTTCCTTACTATTGCGGATTACCATACACAAGCTACTTGGATTTTTTTGATGCAATCTAAGGCACAGGTTCTTTCCCATGTTAGGAACTTCTTTTCATTAGTAAAAAAAATCAATTTCACAAATTTGTGCAACGGATTCATACTAATAATGCTCATGAATTCTTTAATCATGAGTGTTCTTCTTTGTTTATTTCAAATGGCATTCTTCATGAAAGTTCATGTACCTATACACCTCAACAAAATGGGAACATTGAATGGAAGCATTGACATCTTTTAGAAGTTAACTGTGCTCTTAAGTATGAAGCCTCAATTCCATAAATATTTTGGGGAGATTGTGTGGTCATAACAACCTATTTGATCAATCGGATGCCATTTCAGATTCTAAATGGCAAGACTCCATTTGAGTTGCTCTTTGGGAAACAACCAAAAACAACCAGATGTCCACCACCTTCATGTCTTTGGATGCTTGTGTTATGTCTCAATTATAGGCCCTCAAGACAAATTGGGTCCTCGTGTTGTTAAAGGTGTATTTATGGGGTATCCTGCTCATAAAAAAAGGATAGTTGATTTATAATCCATCCACTGGAGGCTTTCTTGTTAGCAAAGACATTATTTTCCATGAGGCACCTTTCCTTTCCAAAAAGAACTATCTTCATATCAAAATTCAGATTTTGCTACAAATCATCGTGTATTCTTGAGTGAAGAAGATCTCTTGGCTCCATAGCCCATCGTGATTCCTCATATCACATCACCCATAACACATCATGCAGCTGAATGTGATCCTCCATCTTGCTCACATAATGTGGCCCCCAGGGAATCACAAGAAGCAATACTAGTGAATCATACAATCCTCACCTCACCAATGAATTCGGTTGATATATCTTCAACACCACTTGCAAGTGAAACGACTCATCCTCGACAATCAAGCCAGACCACACGACCACCTACATGGACAATAGACTACATTTATCCCACCTTGGCAAAATTTGGTACGCATTATCCAGTCTCTTTTTATGTTAGCTTTGCTCGTCTTTTGCCTGAACATAGGTGTTGTGTAAGTAAAATTTCGGAGGGACAGGAGCCACCATCATATGACGAAGTTGTCAAAGACCCTCATTGGCAACAAGTAATGAAGGATGAGTTAAGAGCCTTAATGGAGAACAACACTTGGGATATTGTTTCTATACTCCCTCATTGGAAATCTATCGGCTGCAAATGGGTATAAAAGATCAAGTACAAGGTAGATGGTTCAATTGAACGTTATAAAGCCATACTCATATCCGAGGGTTTTACATAAGGGGAAGGTTTTGATTATACAGAGACATTTTCTCTAGTAGCAAAGGAAGTCACTGGTTGTTCTATCCTCTCCATTGCGAACCTTCATGATTGGCCTCTTCATTAGATGGATGTTCATAATGATTTTCTCTACGGAGATCTAGAAGATGAAATTTACATGGATCTTCCACCGTGTTTATGTAGACAAGGGGAAAATTGAGTGTGTCATCCACATAAATCCCTACATGGACTCAAGTAGGCTTCTCGTCAATGGTACGCCAAGTTCACTTTTGCACTTACAACTACAAAATTCTGATAATACAAGCATGACTATGCCTTATTCACATAGAGTCAAGGTATATCATCAATTTATTTGCTTATATATGTTGATGACATATTTATTATGGGAAATGATGAATCTGTTGTTAAACGATTTAAAAAAGCATCTACACTCCACATTCCCCATTAAGAATTTGGGACCTCCCAAATATTTTTTTGGAAAAAGAGATTGCATGATTGGATAAGGGAATTTGCCTCAATCAATGCAAGTTTGTCCTAGAAATCATCTCGGAAGTAGGATTATCACCCCCGAATGAGGATCCTTTGCTCAAAGATCCTTCTATTTATTAGAGGCTCATTGGAAAGCTTATCTATCTCACAAAGACTAGGCCACATATTTATGCAATACAAATTCTCAGTTAGTTTATGCATAATCTAAAACAATCTCACATGAAGGCTGCATTGAATGTTGTGAAATATATGAAAGGATGTCCTAGTTTAGAAATACTATTGTCTCAAGACAACAACATGGAAATGATAGCATTTTGTGACACAGACTAGGCTACTTGCCCTATGAGTAGAAAATCAATTATAGGGTTCTGCATAAAATTGGGAAATTCATTACTCTCATGGAAAACAAAGAAAAAGTGTACTATATTGTTATCGTTTGCTGAAGTAGAATATCAGGTAATGGCAAAGACTAGTTGTGAGATAGTCTAGATAAAAGGCTTACTCCAAAATCTTGGTGTGTGGGTGAAAGAACCGTCCTGTTTTGTGACAACAATGCTATGCTCAAGCTTGTAGTAAGTTTGATTTTTCATGAAAGAACGAAACATATAGAGGTTGATTGTCACTTTATCAGAGACAATATTCAAACTGGAGTAATCAAGACAAAACAGATAAGAACAATAGAACGGCTTGCGAACATCTTTATCAAGCCCTTATGTCAAAGGCAACATACAAATCTAGTGAGCAAGCTTGGTGTCTTCGATGTGTATAGACCACCAGCTTGAGGGGGAGTGTTGAAGATATTGTTGCCATGATTGATCTTAATTGATGCTAATTGGTTTATTTAGAGAAAACTCGGATATTGTGTATGTGGGAAAAGATATTTCCCTTCCTCTATATATATTTTTTCTCGAATTAGTTAGGCCTTATACATTATAAATAGGGCTGTGATTGTATAATCTTGACATGAGAAATTAAATACTTTTTTACATTTTCCCGATTCTCGGTCACTTTCCCATCATTTACTATTCTAACAATATTAGCAAATAACTAAAAATCAGTCATTTTTAGTAATATGATTTTTATGAAAAATGAAAAATATTTTTCTTTATCAAAAAATTCTATGCGTTTCAAAGACGTCTAGAGAGAGAGAGAGAGAGAGAGAGAGAGAGAGAGAGAGAGAGAGAGAGAGAGAGAGAGAGAGAGAGAGAGAGAGAGAGAGAGAGAGAGAGGAGGTTATATACAATTTCACTTTTGAAATATCGAATTCAAAGGTCTATTCTTCCCAATAAATGCACTATTAGCATGAAGAAATATTCTTTCAGATTGGCTGATTAGGAAAATCATCTTAAATATAGTATTTTGAGAGTTTACTCACTTTTTAATTAAAGCTGCCACGAGGGCCATAGCTCTATAAACAATTGACAAGTTTCAATTTCCAACAATCACTAAAAAGCACTAACAACAAAGCAAAATAAATAAATAAATAAATTAAAATTTCTTTAAAAAGCTACATTCCAACAAATAATTATCAGGTCCACCATTATAATGGAGATAAGATATGTACGAAATAAAACCTAATTTTATGTTAACACTTAAATTTTGATGGTCCATTTAGTTGTTCATCGCATTAAAAATTAGGGATCGTCGGACTCCTAAGCACATATATTATTAATTTGCATTTGCATATTAGGAGTATTTTTACATTTAATAGTAATGACTCCATTTAAATCACATTTTGACAGGATTGCAATAGGAAGGCATTGAGCTTAATTAAATCATCTGTATTAAGCTCCAAAGAAAGTGATAATTGGAACAAGCCTATTCATAGTCGAAATATACGTGTGATTTGCATGTGGTACTTCGAATCAAGAAATATTTGTTTATTGAAGTGGGTTATATTATTAAATTTTTATTATAGGGAAATAAGAAAGAGGGTATACTCTAATTTCCTAGTAAGAAATCACATAACTTAAAATATGAAATAAAGATATCCTTGATTCTTTCAAGACAACCCTAGGCTTAACCCTATATAAACTTGTTTACAAAAGAAGCTGGACATTATAGAGAAAGAATATACAACACAAAACAAAGAAGCACTCTCACTGCACAACTACCATCCTCGTCAAGTGGGAAGATTATCCAAAAAGTTCTAAGCTTATTGTACAATGGCCAATTTAGTACTAAAGAATTCAATTGTGCCAATTTAGTCCTAAACCTTTTAATGATTTAGCAATTTAGTTATGATAGTTTTCAACAATTTATCAATTTAGTCATTCCGACTAATTTTGATTAAAAATCGCTAACGTGACGTCTAATCAACATTAATCATCATACGTGACATGATTGATGCTAACATAGGCATTTTTTTTTTTTACAATTTTATGATTTATTTTTTTATTTTTTTTTTTTTTCCTTTCTTTTTTCTTTTCTTTATCTTTTATCTTTTTCCCTCAGCTAGCTATCACTGGGCCTTGTTGATGACCAGCGACTTGCCGGCCTCAGATTAGGGTGCCCTCACTGCATTGTCGGAGGGTTGCCCACACCAAATTTGCCAATGACAACCCTCGCCTGAGGCCAATGGAGGGGAAAAAAGAAGCGAAAATAAAGGAAAAAAAAAAAGAAATACAAAAATTGTCCATGTTGGTGATTTACAATCAAAATTGTCTAAAATGACTAAATTGGTAAATCATTAAAAGCTTTATGACTAAATTGACAAATTTTCAAAAGTGTTAGAACTAAATTGGCATGTTTGAAAGGTTTAAGATTGAATTGGTCATCATATCACCAATTTAGGATCTTTTTGATAATTTTCCCCTTGCCAAGTTACATTGGTAAAACAATCTAAAAATTTCTCTTTCATTTCAGCAACAATTTCTTTTAGCTGGTCCTTGCTGAAGCAGGAAGAGAGAGTATCACATCGTTCATGGCCAAGAACTTCTTAGTGGAAAATATAATAGAGAAAAAACATTATCCTCCTTGTAGATTCTCAACTTCAAACACGGAATAGATTCTATAGGAAAATAAGTGAAAAGAAAATAGTACATATACAAGCATAAGAAAAGATTACCACTGAGAGAACATAACGATGAAAAGCCGACTGGAACTGCAGAAACCGAAGCAAAGAGTTGAAGAAAATAAGGCATCATTGGATAAAGAGCAGCCAGAAGTGTAATCTCCTGCGACTTGCATATCTGATGTCTATGCGGTTCTCTCTTGTTGCTTTTAAAAAAAAGAAAAGATAAAGATATGAAGAAGACGAAGATCACTGAGAAGAAGATCATCCATCTACCTCTGGTTTATAGGTTTGTGGAGTCTGATAGGAAAAAAGTAATATTAAAGCTCAAAACTTTTACTATGCATGTAATTTTTATCATTATTATGTATGCCCTAGACTCCCACCATATATTGGGGCAATAAATTTTGTACTTGCAATGACCCTGAAGGTCGTAACTTTGATATGATACTAATAGTAAAGGGATTATCTAGTGCAGTATCATGGTTTTTCCCTTTTAATTTTGAAAGGATTTTAAAGTAAAAAATCCCTTGTCTTCTTCTCTATTTTTGTCTTCAAAGATTTGCATTCCTAAGACTGATGTCTGTAGTTTCTTTCTCTTTTCTTAACCTCTTCATCGTGGGCTCCGGCTTAACTTCAGAAACTGTAGAGCATCGAGAAAGAAGTTTTTGTTTGACTGCGAGGTTGCCAATATGAAAGTGCACAAGAAGGTAGATATACATGAGGAATATAATTTTCTTTAGATTGCATTGTATAAACATTACCACTAGACAGGAATTCATCCTTTTTGCCCCCCCTTTCACAATAGATCGCTGTGCCCTTTAATGACCCACTTTACGTCTTAAAATTCTCGACCATAATAACAATGGTTATCACCTTGATCATAATTCATAACATCTCTTTATTCACAATATGATATATCTATATTTTTTCCTAAAGTTCATAAGTCATTCCCACCTTCAACATTCGCTTGTGTGGAATGTCAAAGATCTTGTCACTCTGCCTCAAGTTCTTCTTCAGGAAGTTGTAAGCATAGTCAATCAAGAATCTCTTCCCCAAACTAGCCCCTTTCCCTGCCACCACCTCATTCTCACCAATTAAGTGAACGACACCCACACGCCAAGCCCTATCCAGCACACGAATCTCTCTCTCCGATGCCTCTTGTGCCTTATATTTGCAATTGTCATTCGCTTCATCATCGATCTCTTTTTTGACCCCATTCTCACTATTCTCTGCACTCTCTAACCTATCAACTAATCTCTCGTCACCATCCTTGCCCTTGTTCAATCTCTCTTGATGGGTCATAGTCCAGTGCTCTTCCATTACATACTCCCTGAGCCTTTGAAATAGGAGCCTCTCGAACGGCTCATCGTGCTCTTTCCGTGAGTCGGTGTACCCATACCTCACGACGCACCGAAACACATTGAGCTCCTGCGGCTCAACTCGGCGGAACTGGAACTGCTCTTCTGACGGAACTTTGCTTATCGGGAGCGACTTTATCGAGACGAAAATGACAACTGAGTGGATAGCAGGCACGTTCTCCACATAGTGCTTGATGATCGGGGGGATCCCTTGGACGAGCTCCGAGTAGAAGACAGCGAGCCCCGGAATGCGGCAGAGGCTGGCGGGATCTGTGGCAATCTCCCTGAGCTTCTCTGGCGACATCTTGTGGTCGAGCTCATAGTAATACTTGAGCCTGTACACGTGGTTCCACACGTACATTATGGTCATAAGGAGGGCGGCAAAGGCCAATGGAAGGTATCCTCCTCGGTAGAATTTGTAGAGGACCGAGCTCAAGTAGAGAAGCTCCACAGTGCCTACAACTAGAATATAAGCGATCACGAAGAAGATGTTCCATTTCCATACCATGATCATGATGAGCACCAGGAATCCAGATGTGAGGGTCATCACAAAAACCACCGCTATGCCTGCATGAAAGATATATACCTATATATTTAGTCCCTCACTCAGATAAATAAAATCACTCATATGAATTATATGCATCATGATATGCTTAATGGAGTGGAATTATAGATAGGTGAAAAGGCGACATTTATTATGATGACAATTGTTCTTGTGAGGTCCATCTTAGTAAGTGAAAAAATAGATAAAACCATGCTTTCACCGTTGATTTTAAATTTTCAGATGCACCGTCATTAGAGGTACTAAACTTTGTATGATTTGAAGTGATGTTAGGTAGCTAGGACATGAAAGGGTCAGCAAAAGTGTAAGAACTAATGACTTACCATAGGCATTGCCTATTTTCTCAGTAGTCCTGAAGCCAAGAGTGATCCCAACGCATGCCAACATCAGGAGATAATTAATTTCCGGTATGTAAACCTGTCCTTCGTATTTCGACGATGTATGCACAATTTTAACACGAGGAAAGCACCCAAGTGAGAGTGATTGTTGGATGATCGAAAACGTCCCTGAGATCATAGCTTGGCTCGCAATGATCGCTGCCAGTATTGTGATCACGAACATCGGCCAATATAAAGGCCCTGCAGCATGGAGAGTTATCTCCATCTTCAATATTTAAATGAAGATGAACAACCCTAAAAGGATGATTTCATTTGTAATTAATCTCAAGCAGTTAGCGCGTATATGAAGGTTAGAAAATATTCACCAGGTATAGATTCATAGAATGCGTCATTGACAAGGCTGTTATGCTTGCGAAGAAATGAGGCCTGTCCAGCGTATGCCAATATAAGCGAGGGGTATGTTGCGGTACACATGCTAATCTGTATCGAACGGACGGTGAAGTGCCCAACATCGGCAAATAATGCCTCCGTTCCTGCATTTTTCCAAACTAATCGATTATATTGAGATAATACACCTAACTGAACTTAAATGATTTGGCCAATAAGTAAAGGACAAAAGCAATCCGATTGTACCTGTTATGGCAAGGACAATGCCACCGAGAGATATCCATCCTTCCTTCTTGTTCCTCCGAAAGTAATCGACGATGTAAACTGGATTGATGGCTTTGATGACTCCTGGGTCGTACTTGCCGAAATTGTAGAGACCAATCGTGCCAATAGATGCAAACCAAACACATATGATTGGAGTGAAACTGTATCCAACTTTATCAGTCCCGAACCTTTGGACCATGAACAAGCACACCAGTATCGCTGCCGAAATCCAAACTATCATATCTGTAGAACACAAAGATGTTCAATTTGTAGGAAGATAGAAGAAATAGTAGACGCACAGTTATATGACATATAAACCTCGGACCACAGATAAGGTTGCACCATCTAAACCTAAAATCACCATTCACATAGGTATGTTTTTTCTGTGGTGATAATTTCTGTAGGATAAGATAACACTCCACTCGGGTGAAATTATCTTAATTTCTAACTCTGTTCAAAGAACCTAGTCAGTCTCTTTAGTTTCAATCGAAGAAACTGAAAGCATCAAATAATAATGCCCGACTTACTTGGGATGCCAAAAAGATGCCCAGTATCGTGGCCAGGATTCAACATTTTTGTCGTCCATATAGGGTGACAGCGTAGCCATATTCGTACTAATTCAGATTATATTAACTTGAGCCCCTCTAAAGAAATGAAATGTCATCAAATGAACCAAGTCCTGACTACTGACCAGACGGGGTTGTACGCCGGGGCTCCCATGAACAGCTCTGGAGAGAGGACCAGAGGGCCGGGCAGAAGGGCTCAGGCTGCCAGGGCCATAGGCCAGGGATGGCCTGTGGCCAAGCCCAGGCGCACCGAGCTTGTTTCGAGCGCATGGGTCTCCCCATGGGATCCCGAAAATCATGTTATAAGTTCAATTTTTACCTGTTTTTAAAGGTATTACATGTTAGAGCCTCTTTAGTGTTCTAAGGCTTTTTTCTCTAAAAAAATTTTGTGATGAAAACACTCAAGAATTTGAGTAAAATACAGTGAGGAAAGAGGGTGTATGAGGGGACTTGGGTATGAGAGCTTTCTAGATTTAAGCTTATCATATAGTCAGCTACTCTCCTCATGGAGTAAGTACCACTACTTAGACTAAACCACGTCAATCCAAATGACTTATTTTCTCTATTTCTACCTCTTTTTCTCCATTATTTTGCAATTGAGCTCGATTGGAAGGTGCTCTTTCCTCGACAACAATAAAAAGGTTTGAGATGTCTACTTGGACAGTTGGATGCATTGAGGCAGTATGTGTATGTCGTACGTAGGAATTAATTTGTGTACATATCTCATGGTGCATAGTACTCATGGTATAAAGTTACGCCTTTGAATCATAGAACAAGCTGAGAGATAATGAGGCTGATGTGATAGTAAAATACAACACCTTCTGTCACTGAAGAAGTAGCTTGCTTGATCCCTCCAACAGCTGACAGAACTGCAACACACACATGGGATTACAAGTCAAATATTGCAAATCGACATTAGCAATTGTGATTATAAATCAGTCATATGTTACGCAAGATAGATTATTTAACATTGACAAATTGTCAATGAAAACATGGAAATGAGCACCCAACCATGCCTTGTTATGCTCGATCGATCCTCATTGTTCTGCCACGATTGCCAATGTGCTATATAGGAAACGTTCTTGCGAGTAAATATATATGCGTTCCTTAATTAACTAAAAGATCCCAAAAGTAAGTTGGATCGTCCATATTGTTCCAATGTTTAATCATGAAACGCAACTCCTATATAGCAAGTCAAGAAAATGTCAAGGACGACATTAAAGCCAATTTCTACCATGAGGGTGTTGGGGTGATCTTACATTAGTCGCGAAATGGGTTGATGGTCAGTTTACAAATATAAATAAAAATCTCAACCTTTGAGTTAGCTTTTAGGATAAGAGGGGCTTGAAACCACCCAATACTGATATCGGAGTTTAGATTATCAAAAAAATTGGAACCAACAGTCACATGGGAGAGATGGGTTGTTACCACACTGACCCCAGACTCGATGTGTGAGGTGGAGTTTTTTAGAGTTATCCCACACCCACATCGATTTTGGAAAAACTAATGATCGATTTATAAATATGAGGAAAAGTCTCATCATTTAAACTAGCTTTTAGGGTGATAAAGACTCAAGACCACACAATAGAAGGTTGGGTAAAAGGGATATGTTTGCTGTACTTACTCTTCCTTGCCACTTTCAAATTTTTCGAACTTCTGTCTTTTTGATTCACATGATTTATTCTTATATACCAAATATAAGCATTCCTTTTGGGTTACATAGGAATTATACTAAATCTAGCTGCCGGCCAGCCCACTCAAATCAAGAGGGTCCAAAACACAAATTAGGCAGGTCTGGACAAATAAATTCCTTCTTGAACCCGAGCTAGGCTGGCTTCAACCCTCTCAAGGTTGGTCATTTCACCAATCGAAATTGATGTGTTTCATATTTTGGACTGGCTCAGGCAATCAATTTTAGGCTTGAGACGCGGCCAATCCACTCTTTGATCAGGTGTAGCGGTGGGCTTGTACGGGCCTCTTAAACGAGTGGATCATCTCGTGCTTCAAACGCGCTTCTACGAGCTAACAACCATTTAATCCGCAAATGCCATCGCATCTCGCTTGTTTGCATAATTGGTCAACCTTTTGCACATACGGCATCTTATCACGTAAACCTAAATCAGAAGGGTACTACCTAATTGCTCTGGTAAAAAAAGATTCGAGACAGGGATGATTAGAGGTGCGCACCAGAGATGCAAGGAGTGAGGACACCATCACCAATCACCATGGAAGTGCCAAGCATGGTGGCAAAGAGTAAGAAAACTTGGCAAACTGGCTCTTCTCGAGCTTCGACTTGAGCCTTGATGCCCTGAGCAGGCGATTGCTTGACGGCTCTAGCTGGAAATTAGACACATCTTGACTTTCTTGTTGACTCGGGATCAACCCTATCCTTGCATATCGGCATAATAGCGAGTACAATGCAAATGTCCCTCCTAAAAAATGGGAAAAAAAAAATTCATTCTTGTCCACTGGAGAGATGATATTGAATTTTTAGCTAGATCAGCTAAAATCATGGGGAAAAAAATCAATTATACTGAGGCATCATAATTACCAGGACTCCCTCAGTCGAATCTAAAACTCACCGAAGCTACGCTTTAAGCCATCAGTGCCTTTTTTGTGTATTCATCTACCACTTGACCTGTCGCGCTTTTGACTATACAGACATAAGTTACCAATCATAAATCCAGACAAAAGTCTATGGGCCTAATTAATGAATCTCATCAATGCCAAAGACTATCCATTTTTTTACTATCCAATGCGCATCACTTGGAAGACCTATACTATGGATTGCATTAAAATGACACGATATGCCGGCTTCAATCGTGTAAATATTCAGTGTGTGTTTTATGTACACTAAATTCCATCTGGATGGTAAGATTTTAGGAATCTTGATAGAATATTTAAATATAGAATAACGCTTTTAAAGTAGTCGATAATGGAGCTGCAAAATTCCATAAGGTATTAGAGTATGAGATCATGAATTCAAATCTTTCAAACCTCATTTACCTTCCAAATTAAATATGTACCAATGTAGTCAACTCATAATTTCTGCGTTCCAACTTGGCAGGACATTTTTGGACAATGTCATCACGTGGAGAGTAAAGAGAAATTAGGGGTACAAAGCAAACATAGTCATTTGTTCCTGAGATTGACATCAAGAGAAAGGCCTACACCACGCGGGACCTGAACCAGTTAAAAGGAACAAATTGCTGCATTAACTAGTTTGCTAAATCACATGAGAAAGGCATCACTTCGGTGTTTTAAGTGCATTCAATTATCCTATTCATGAAACCCAGACAAGTGGCCCATATATATTAGATTCATGATCGGGCAGTAGAAATCGTTCTGGCGATCTGAATGTTCTAGTGAAAAATTGATTTATCAAGTAATTCGACAGATATTTGTTTACTATATGTTTTGACCACTGTTATCGGGCCGGCGCTTCAAATCCCTTCAAGCCCACTTAACTGGCCCACCAAAACGTAAGCACTTTTCAGCAATGTATTATATCATGTTCCGTGTAGGTGAAACCTACGAACATATTAAATAATATGGCAGTCTCTCACGTCATGTAATTAGCTTATTGATGTTAGTAAACATTTATCAAAGTCAAATAGAGCATGCGGGCTTACGACAAGTTTTGAGCAGGTGAGTCATTAGTTTCCTTCGTGGACATGACATCACTCTCTGCAAAGGTCAAGAATTTCACCAGTAGGAGCCTACGATCTCTATAAGTATAAACTATGTTTATTCGTACATAAATGAATAGAGATTGGTCGACAAGTTTAGACCGTCTTTTGGTTGCAGCCACCCGAAGAGCCAACGAGACTTTATTTTCATTTCGGCCGTGAAATTTTGAACGGTGCGAACCTTGAATTCTAGATACCAAACAGAACACAAGATGTAGATGGAGACGAAAAAGAAACTTTATAAGATGTAATTTACTTTTAAAAATGGTTATAGATGTATTTACGTAGGAGAGATATTGTTCTTCTAACCGAGATATCTATTGCCTTAACAGAGGAGGCGTGCAGTGCGACCAAACCAAGAATTAGATGAACACATTTGCATCTTACGAGAAAATCCCCTTCACTTTGAAAAGATGGTAACATAGGACCAGCTATTAATAATACGTAAGTCCATACTAACTTCTTCTCTTCTTGGTACTCAAAGAGACGTTCTTTCTTATCAGAATGTGCGAAGATAAGTGGGACTAGGTTTGTCTTACCGTCGCCGTTGTCGGTGGCGCGCAGGACAATGAAGACGTACTTGATGAGAGGGATCAAGGTGATGGTGTAGAAGATGAGGGAGAGGACGCCCAAGACATCGTCATTGTGCTTGATGCCCTGGCTGAAGGTGCTCGGGTACACGTAAAGCGGGGACGTGCCGATGTCGCCGTACACTATCCCTATGCTCTGGAACGCCAGACTCAGTATCACCGGCCACTCCACTGCCTTCAAACATGAGAAATCGCGTTCCATTAGTGCCACACTCTTGCATGCGAATCGGGCCTTATACGCGAAACAAAATGAGGCCGGTGTTCAAAATTTAATCCACACTTACTTGCTTGGAGCCATGACGATGGTGACCGAGGTACTTAGCAGATTCGATATCTAACGAGTCGTATCTGCGCAACTTGTTGCTTGAGAGCTTCTTCCCATTCATGAGTATCGGAGATGGTGATGGAGAAGCTATCTCGGCTTGTTGCCTTGCGTCTTCCTGGAATTCTTCGACCATGTCTCCCGACATTTCTATCTCTCTCTTTCAGTCGTAAGACAAAGGAAGACGAGTCGAGAAAAGGTGGTGGCAATTGGTTTCGTTGAGGACGAGGATTTTAGTGGTGACGATGGCGGGGTGTCGTATGTATATATATAGGCAAAACTAGTATGGCCACAGACAAATCTTTCGTTCGGAAATTTAAAGTGATTACTAAAGAAAATTCAATATGAACGTGCAGAGAATGAGACATTCCTGAGCCGGGTGCGGATGCAAGACGGGGGATGAATCTGGATAGTTCTTTTGAGGAAAGGAAGTTTCTTGTAAACTTCCGTGATGATTCATGAGAGCCACTCCCATAATTTTTATTGAATTTTATTAACGATCAAAGCACTCATTAAGCAATCGATTAATAAAACTTTACAATTTTCGATGCACTTATTACCCTTGTATATGCACAACCAATGTCTTGAATATTGAATCATTTCAAATAAAACATACTTAGCAAGTATTTCGAGGAACTCACTAATACCACCCATCTTTATTTTAGGATGATAAATTTGACTTTGGATTAAAAAAAAAAAATTGGAATCATAGTTGATCCCAAATAATTAAATAAATGGTACTAAAAGCATGCTTGGTCGCCTCTGACGATCATGATGGAGAGATCTGTCTCTATATGAACCATCCGCAACTTCAGAGAGCTTGACAATTTCAATTTTGAACTGCGACCACTTTCTAGGTGTCCAGCATTTTCCAGTCCATAGAGAGTCATTCTCGTGCTATATATTTGGAAGTCTACATCACTGTTGGCTAAATTTAATGACCGACGCATGTTTTTATTAATATATCAATGTTTGTACACCCAAAAAGAAGAAACGTGACAGCAGTAGAATTGTAGGCATTGTCAAAAGTGTTCTTTTGGGGACCATTGAGCAGATCCCACGTTGATTCGTGCGAAATATCCTACAAAGCAACGCTGTTGGTAGCAAACAAAGCAGATTAATTAATTAAACCCCTTTTCCCTCGATTATGCAATTGCTCTAATCAAAATGGTTCATTGTATCTTTCGGTGATGATCGGATCCCTGTAATCAATCAAAATTGCTTATCTCGAAGCTATTGACCAGACAGCTTTAATAATCAGGTGACTCTTTTCATCAGAGGTTTAAACTATTAGGCTGATTCGCTAAGCTCAATTATGGCTGATGCTTGATCAAGATGCTTCTTTTTTTAACATAGACGACATCCTTTGTTATTTCGTACTAGACGATTTATATTATTCTTCTATTTCTTTGAGAATTAATCTTGCATGTACAATATGGGCTTTCGCCATCCCATTATCCTTATTATCTTCCATTGTTGATTGAGTTAGATCATCTTGAAACAAACCACCAAAAAAAAAAAAAAAAAATTAAATAAATAAAGCCTTCCAACGGTTTGTTTTTTTTTTTACACAAACTATTTGTCCCTAAAATCTAAAGGTATGAGAAAATGAATGACGAATATTTATATATGTATAACAGATAACTTATTTATTCTTATTGATACCTTTTATTTTTTAAATGGTCTAAATGTGGTCCCGCAGTTTCAAATTTTGCCTTGTTCTTTATTTACTCTCTACGTCAATAATGAATAATTCTCTTTAGAGATGGACCAACAAAGTGCCAGGATTGATTATGCTACTGCATGAACTAATTAAATAAAGTGTGTTAGCCTTATATAGACCCTTGTCTCTTAATTTATTCATAATCTCTTTACTTAAATCACAAAGCATCTACTTTGCCAGGATTGATTACGCTGCTGCATGAACTAATTAAATATAGTCACCGCCTTGGTGGCCGAGATGGTTCGGACTTTCTCCTTCTCACGAAAGGGAGGAGTTTGAATCCCCTCTTGGTCGCTTGGGGTTTTAAGCGTGATATCGGAGTGGTGGGTTCTCTGCTAGCGTTACCCCATGTTTAATCTGCTGCTATCGGCTTACGAGGGTCCTGGGTCATCAAAAAAGAAAAAAGAAAAATATAATTGTGCCTAAGTCTATTAGCTTACTTTTTTTATTTCATAGCAGCACGAAAACTTTAGTTGGAAATGAAAGGAGCACCGTAGAATAAAGCATCAAATTAGATTTGGAACAATGTTTGCTAAACGAGGACATTGACAACCTAATCAAGTTTTTCTTAGTTAGTTGTGGTAAGCATCCATTGCCATCATTGCCAGCAATGATAGTGGTTCCAAATTCTTTTAAAAATTGCAATTTTGGTCCTTCTACTTATTGAGGAGCACGTGTCTTGTCCCCTTACTTTTTTCTATTGTCAAATTTTGCCCCAGCAAAAAGTTTAAGTCTTTCCCATAACTTTCGCTCGAATCCATTAAAGATAAGAGAAGTCATGTGATAACGATTCTGACTTTTTCCAAAAAAGAATGATTGCGTGGTTGGACTTTTGGGGAAAACTTTTGAAAAAATGCAAAGGACTTTAAGTTAAAAAGGTTTTCTAAAATGCAAATTATATTTGTTAAATTGTAGTTTGAAAGTCCATTTGCGAATTATTTTTGAGTAAAATGGTATTTGAAGAGATTACATTTACAAATGACTTTTGTGATTGAAAAAAAAAAAGAAGAAAAAATTGTCAAAAGAAAAATAAAAGAGTTGGCCGACAAGGTAGGCGGCCACCAGAGGCCTCAGGCAGCCCCTGGAGACGACTAGCAAGGGCCGCCTGGGGTCAGGCGACCTCAAGTGGCCCTTCACAGAGATTGCCCAACCCAGATTTGGTTGTTGCGAGGTCACGCAAACTCCGGCTACCCAGATCTGGGTTGTGCCTGTGGTTGCCCAACCAAGAGCTGGGTTGCGGCTACACGACTCGTGGGCGATCGCCACGACTCGCCGAGGTAGCGCAGTTGGCCAGTGAAGGTTGTTGTGACCTCGTCAACCTCTCTCGAGCTCGTCGCTAACCAAACACACACCACTAGAGAAGAAGGTGAACAGTAGACATGGGGCTTTCGAAAATGCTAAAAGCTCAAAACAGCCTAGGACCTATCTTGGGCTTTCAGCATTTATAAGGCAAACTTTGCCTCCAGGTGGATTTAAAAAATAAAACCAAACATCTAATATTTGGCTTAAAGATCCTTGGAAGCCCAAAGTCCCTTCCCAAAGCCAATTCCGAATGCAGCCTAAATGGGACTTCGAACGAGTTATTTGTTCGTCTAAAATAGAATTGTATATAGTGGAATTAATCTCAACGAGATTCTCCATTTGATTCTAAGGACTTTACATGTAGGCATTACCTAGTTAATCTTGAATCATCGTTCCTTTTCGATCTAAAATAGAAATGTCATGAAAGTATTTCTACTATAATTGACAACAGTACAAGGATTAGTTTTGCCATTGAATAAAATACATGTATCTAAGGACTTATACATGGAGCGACAATGTAATTTTCTTCTATTTCTCGTACGTATAGGAATTAACTATCGATGATTGATGCTAAATGGATGACAATTTGTACATATTGGCTCCCAATATCAATGATCATTGCTAACTCCGCACTTTCCATCAGAGATTTTGAAATCAAACTCGTTAACAAAAAAGACTTAAATTGCCATCAGAAAATAATATAAGAACTAGAATTGTGACATAACCAAATATAAAGACCAAAAGTGGACTCTGGAAAATGTATGAGTACCGAAAGTCTAGTGTTCCTTGTTCTTTATCGTAATGATTTAAGAAGGGTTACAGGCAGTTACTTTCAAGATTTATCCAATGCACGTCGGCCCTTGATAGATAGCTAGGGTTCAGCAATTAAACAACGTGCCAACGAGTTGTGTCATATGCTGCATCCATTTCCTTTTCTACTTTAATCGATTTGGTCAGAGATAAACATTGAGTAAAGGTTCATGAAATAAAAGGAGATCCATCAATATGAGTTTCTCAGAAAGAGCAGCCTCTTCATTGCGGCACATCCTTCGTGTTTGAGGCATTTCGCACCCACTCCATTGATGTAACTGCAATCTACTTGCAATTCTAACAGAGGTGGAGAGTTTCGTTGTCTAAAGAAGGACAAAATATGTCACTTCAATTAGGCATGAGGTAGGAGGTGATCAACGATTGATAACCGCTTGCCTAATGCCACTGAAAACTAGTGCCCACCTAGCAATCATTTCGGACCTCCGTTTTTCTTATTTGGGGATATGTGTTGGTTTGTTTTTATTAACACCATAAAAAACCTCAAATCGAGACATTCTTATAAAATTTACT
Source organism: Eucalyptus sideroxylon (assembly GCA_014182405.2). Classification (NCBI taxonomy): domain Eukaryota; kingdom Viridiplantae; phylum Streptophyta; class Magnoliopsida; order Myrtales; family Myrtaceae; genus Eucalyptus; species Eucalyptus sideroxylon. The sequence continues at coordinate 31,228,956 of CM024555.2, read as the reverse complement.
CTAAGTTGACTTTCTTGTCACAAAAATCTCAAATTGGTACACTTCTTCCCAAAACTAATTTTTGTTTCATGAAAAATCTCAAATCGACATATTTAAATAAATCTACTCTCTATTAACTCCTATTCAGTATCCTCATTAATTGTTGGCATTAAAAAAATGTGGGCAAACAACCATGATCGGCATGTAATGTGCATCCGACATGGAAATTTAGGTCTTATTTGGTAACCATCTCTGAAACAATTGTTTCTATTCTTTTGTTTTTCAGAATGAAAAAATAACAGAAATCCATTCGGTAAAATTTTTATTCTCGAGAATGAAAATCTATTTTTTTGTTCCCAAGAATAAATTTGGAATATAATCAAAAAATAGAAAAAAATAACTTTTAATTTCCGGGAACAATTTCAAAAATTAAGCCTAACTCTTTTTTTTTTTTGTTCTTTCTTTTTCTCCTTCTTCTTCTTCTTCTTCTTCTTCTTCTTCTTCTTCTTCCTTCCAGTCCCAGCTAATCAGCCACTACCGACCATTGCTATCGCCATCGGTGATCGACTAGGCAATGTTCGGTGAGCTTGCCATGGTTAGGTGATCCGACAAGGCTTAGCCTTGCCAAGCCAAGGTGAGGCTGATCTCGCACTGCATGGGCAAGGTTGAGCCTCGTTTGGCCATTAGAGAGGCTAAAGCCACCGACGAGGCCAAGGCTCGCCATGGCCAGGCAAGCCTTTGGCAAGCTCACTTGACCTCGCCTAGCTAATCGTTGATCACACCGGCCGGTGACCAACCACAAAGAAGGAGGAAGAAGAAGAAAAAAGGGAAAAGAATAAGTATAAAAATATAAAAAGCAGAAAAATAAGAAAAATATTGTAAAAGTATTAAAAAATATAAGAATCCTACTAAATACATTTATATCCCAATAATAGAAATTTTGTACAGTTATCAAACGCGTTCTTTTGTCTAGAAATTGTTCTCGGGAACAAAATCAGAAAAAACCATTTATGATTAAAAAATTATCCCGAGAATAGAATGGTTACCAAACGCGCCCTTAATGTGAAGGGGTCTCCTAAAACGTTGTTTAAAGGAAGCCAGAGCTAAAGAAAATGAATTAAGATTGGGAATTAGGGCAAAATTAAATCTATTCCTTCACACTCTCTTTGAAATCACCAAAATCTTAGACAAAATTGAGGCATGACCACAAATTTTAGGAAATTTCTAAATGTCAATTCATTTTCTTCAAATTTGACTTCCCCAAAAAAAGATTGATTAGGAGACCCCTTTATGTTGAATTTCCACATTACACGCTGATTATCCAAGTCATTTGTCTACTTGTGTGTTCACAGTCAGCAATTTAACAAGGATATTGGGCCGAAGTCAATGGGAGTAAAATTTGTCAAAATATTACTAATTTAAAATTTTTTTATGCAAAAATTATTTTGTAATAAATACGGCTCATATATTTTTTGTGGTATTAATCCTTTTTATATTGTCAATTGTTAATGACTATCTTGTGTAGTGATGGACATGATCTCAAGGAATACCTAGGGAGTATAGCCTGGATGTAATAGCTATTCCAAAATTATCCATCTTCTTTCTCTCACTCGTAATATGAATGTTAGAATATTAATCATGAGTTTTTTTATATATATAGATTAGAAAATATACCTGTCTTAATTATACATTGATAATACCAATTGCAATTACTTTGACATAATCACGTGTTATTTAACTAACCAAAAAAATATAAAATAATAAGTAGACAATTGATGTGGTACTGATTATGTTATTTGATGGTACATATATATTATATTAAACATTATTCCTTATATAACGATTAGCATAATGTTAATTGCTTATTACTATGTATTGATATCTTAGTTTTCTATCAAATATTATGTTATGAAGGTATTAGGAAAATCCTGCACCGAATTTGCTTTCTATTCTTTGGCTAATATGCACCGATATTGTGCTGTAATGGTGCCAGATCGGTAAAGTGGAAACAACAGAGTAATGGTGTTATAAGCTCGACACTAAGCGAAGATATGCAGTGTTATGGAAAAGCCATGGTCATCTCATTGTCCGAATATCATTTGCAATCTGCCATGACAAATCGATCCGTGCTTGCTGTTTCTACTCTTAATATGATTCATTTCAGTTGTACAGTCGTCTACTTTAAGCTTAGAACCAGTTATTTGATCAGCGGGAAGTCATCCATTTCATTTTTATTGCATCACGCTAAAGCGTATAGCAATAATTCTAGTTCAATGACCGTGGCATTGGAGCGCTGGTATGGGCTTTGTCCAATTCTGGCATCCGAAAATCCTCTTATTCTGGAAATGATGAGCTTGTCTTTGCACGAGTCTTATGCATGTCGATGACTTGGGTCCTCCCTACCGCTATAGTAAGCTATTATTCGGGAAACATGCAGTGTCTATTATAGTAAGATATTATTTGGTTGTTACCCTGAAATTGATACTGGTAGTGAAGAGATTGTCTAGTGTGGCATCATGATTTTTCCCTTTTGATTTTGAAAAGGTTTTCCACATAAAAAATTTATTGTCTTCTTCTCTATTTTTTTGTTCTTTTCAAAAATTTGTGTTCCTACCACTGGTATCTATAGTTTCTTTCTTCATTCTTAACCTCTTCATCGTGGGCTCAGGCTTAACTTCAGAAACTGTAGAGCATCAGGAAAGTAAGTGTTTGTTTGACTGGTGGCCACTATGAAAGTGCATAAGAAGGCAGATATACATAAGGAATGCAAATTTCTGTAGATTACATTGTATGAACATTACCACCAGACAATAATTCATCTTCATGCCCCCCCTTCCCCTTCCCAATAGATCATTGTGCCCTCTAATGACCCACTTTACGTCTCGAGAGTCTTGACCATAATAACAGTGGTTAACACCATTATCATGATTCATAACATTTCTTTATTCACAATATGATACATCTATCTTTTTCCCTAAAGTTCATAAGTCATTCCGACCTTCAACATTCGCTCGTGTGGAATGTCAAAGATCTTGTCACTTTGCCTCAAGTTCTTCTTCAGGAAGTTGTAAGCATAGTCGATCAAGATCCTCTTCCCCAAACTAGCCCCTTTCCCTGCCACCACCTCATTCTCACCAATCAAGTGAACCACACCCGCATGCCAGGCCCTATCTAACACAGCAATTTCTCCCTCCGTTGCCACTTGTGCCTTATGATTACATTTATCATTAGCTTCATCATCGATCTCCTTTTTGACCCCATTCTCACAATTCTCTTCGCTCTCTAACCCATCAACCAATTGCTCGTCATCATCCCTGTCCTTGGGTAACCTCACTTGATGGGTCATGGTCCAGCACTCTTCCAATACAAACTCCTTGAGCCTTTGAAATAGAAGGTTCTCGAACGGCTCGTCGTGCTCGTTCCGTGAGTCAGTGTATCCATACCTCACGATGCACCGGAACACATTGAGCTCCTTCGGCTCGACTCGGCGGAACAAGAACCGCTCTTCTGATGGGACTTTGCTTATTGGGAGTGACTTTATCGAGACGAAGATGAGGACCAAGTGGAGGGCGGGCACGTTCTCCACATAGTGCTTGAAAATAGGGGGGATCCCTTGCACAAGCTCCGAGTAGAAGACTGCGAGCCCTGGTATGCGGCAGAGGCCGGCGGGGTCAGTGGCGATCTCCCTGAGCTTCTCCGGTGACAACTTGTGGTCGAGCTCATAGTAGTATTTGCGCCGGTACACATCATTCCACACGTACATTATGGTCATAAGGACGGTAGCAAAGGCCAATGGAAGGTATCCTCCTCGGTAGAATTTGTAGAGGACCGAGCTCAAGTAGAGAAGCTCCACAAAGCCCACAACTAGGACGTAAGTGATGATGAAAAAGATGTTCCATTTCCATATCATGATCATGATGAGCACCAGGAATCCAGATGTGAGGGTCATCACAAAGACCACCGCTATGCCTGCATGAAAAAAATATACATTTCTATTTAGTCCTCACACAGATAAATAATGCCACTTATATGAATTATGCCTCAAGATATGCTTAATACAGTGAAATTATAGATGGATGAAAACACGACATTTACTGTGATGACCATTGTTCATGCGATGCCCATCTGAGCAAAGCAAATAAAATAAATACCCAGATTTTAAATTTTCAGATGCACTATCGTTAGATGTACTAAACCTTATATGATTTGAAGTAATGTTAGGTAGCTAGGACACGAAAGGGTCAGCAAAATTGTAAGAACCAATGACTTACCATAGGCATTGCCTATTTTCTCAGTAGTCCTGAAGCCGAGAGTGACCCCAACGCATGCCAACATCAGGAGATAATTAATCTCTGGTATGTAAACTTGTCCTTCATATTTCGATGATGTGTGCACAATTTTAACGCGAGGAAAGCACCCTAGTGAGAGCGATTGTTGGATGATTGAAAACGTCCCCGAGATCATAGCTTGGCTCGCAATGATCGCCGCCAATATTGCAATCACGAACATCGGCCAATATAAAGGCCCTGCAACATATAAAGTTATCGCCATCTTCAATATTTAAATGGAGATGAACGACCTCAAAAGGATGACTTCGTTTGTAATTAATCTCAAAGAGTTGGCGCGTATACGAAGATCGGAAAATATTCACCTGGTATAGATTCATAAAATGCGTCACTGACAAGGCTGTGATGTTTACGAAGAAATGAGGCCTGTCCAGCGTATGCCAATATAAGCGAAGGATATGTCACGGAACACATGCTAATCTGTATCGAACAGACTGTGAAGTGCCCAACATCGGCGAATAATGCCTCCGTTCCTGCATTTTTTCCAAACTAATCAATTCTATAGAGATAATACACCTAACTGAACTTAAATGATTTGGCCAATAAGTAAAGGAGAAAAGCAATCCGATTGTACCTGTTATGGCTAGGACAATGCCACCGAGAGATATCCATCCTTCCTTTTCGTTTCTCTGAAAGTACTCAACAATGTAAATCGGATTGATGGCTTTGACGACTCCTGGGTCGTACTTGAGGAAATTGTAGAGACCAACTATGCCGATAAATGTGAACCAAACACATATGATCGGAGCAAAGCTGTATCCAACTTTGTCGGTCCCGAACCTTTGGACCGAGAACAAGCATACCAGTATCGCCACCGAAATCCATACTATCATGTCTGTAAAATATGAAGGTGTTTTGAGTTTTAGAAAGGAAGATAAGTTTAAGAGCCTCTACCTGTATAATGATAAACCTGGGGACCAAAGGTCAAGGTTGGACCATCTAAACCTAAAATAACCATTCAGGGGTGAAATTATCTTAATATGTATTTCTTTCTGCTCTAAAACACATGACTCAAACCGTATATCCTAGTGGGTTATGTTCTCTATATCTTATTTCTCTGTTATATTGTGATTCTGCTCCGTTGCAAGGTCCTCCTTCCAACAAAAATAAAAGAAGTTTTTTAGGTTGAGATCTGCACTCGGACATTTGGATGCATTGGAACTCTACATAGGAATGAATTTGTTTAAGTTTTCTATGGTGCAGGGTATTCAGAGGTTCAAGTGAGTCATTGAATAATAGACTCAAGTCGAGAGATTAATGGTGTTGATGAGACAACAGATAGTAATACCTTCTGTCACTGCAGAAGTAGCTTGCTTGATCCCTCCAACAGCTGACAGAACTGCAACGCACACATGGGATTGCCAATCAGACGTTGCAGATTAATTTATTAGACAATAACTACTATAATAATATATCAGTCCTATGTTATGCAAGCTAGTGTAATTTAAAGGTGACAACTAGTCGATGATAACATGGAAATGAGTATGCACGATCGTGCGACGTTATGTTCGACATGAAGAGATATTAGTATTAATCTAATGTAAACCAAAAGGAAGGCTTAAATTTTGATATGCTAAGATTAGGACTACATAATTGCATTTACTAAATGACGAGGTATGTAGATATGATCATAGGCTAGACTACCCGCTTGGGAATGATTGGAGGTGCATACCGGAGATGCAAGGAGTGAGGACACCATCACCAATTACCATGGAAGTGCCAAGCATGGTGGCAAAGAGCAAGAAGAACTTGGCAAATCGGCTCTTCTCGAGCTTGGACTTAAGCCTCGATGCCCTGAGCAGGCGATTGCTTGGCAGTTCTAGCTGGAAATTAGACACATCTTGATCTTCTGATTGTTGATTCGGGATCAATCCTACTCTTGCATATCGGCAGATCAGCGAATACAGTGCGAATGTCCCTCCTGAAAAGATTGGAAAAAGAAGCAGAAAATAATTTATTCACGTTCATTGGAGATTGATCAACTAAAACCGAAAAAAAAAAAAAAAAAAAAAATTCTCCTATATGCCGAGGCATCGTTATTTAATCTTGTTTATTTCAATGATTAGAGCCATTACATTCAATGAGGCATCGTTATTTAATCTTGTTTATTTCAATGATTAGAGCCATTACATTCAATGAATAATGAGTAATCAGTATAACCTGACAAAATTGCCGCTAATCTATCTTAAGTAATAAATTGTTTTTTTTTTAAAATTTACACACCAGTATTCTTGAATTATTTTTATTTATTTTTTAAAGTTTGACATCATCCTTTTCATATAGTTTCGATATTTTATCTGATTTCGTATAGCTTCTTGCACCGCTGTAATAAAAACCAGACTAGCCTACGCAAATGAACTCCCTCAGTTGAACATGAGAAGAGCTGGGGCTTCGACAAGACAAAGACCTCCCTCAGTTGAACATGAACACGCCGAAGCTAAACTTTGACATCAGTGCCTTTTTTTGCTGTACATCAATCCCTTTATAGGTCACGCTTTTTGACTAAAATCAACAGAACTTACCCATTCACAAAACCAGACAAAAGTCTCCTGATGACATGTTATGCGCAGCATCACTTCAAAAACCAGTACTGTGGATTGCTCTAAGATGACATGTTATGCCAACTTCTATCGCATTCCAATAGCTTAGCAGGCTTCCAGTTTAATTTTCCCTCAGACAACTTTACGAACTAGAGTCGGCAAAGAGAAAAGACGGGTCTCATGCTAAAAACAATCCTTTTTCTTTGTCCAACCACGAGTGACCCCTACTGCTCAAGACTCTTGGGGTCATATATGTCCCTCTTTCTCGAGATTGACACCAAAAGAATGCCCCTACATGGGACCTGAACTAGCTGAAGTCCTCACCGGATGAACCTGAAGTTTTTAACTTGCTTGCTAAGTCATACGAGACAGGCTTTGTTAGTTGTTTCGAGTGCGCTCAGTTGTCTTGTCCTTGAAACCCTAGACAAAGTGGCCCATGTGCATAAGATTCGCGGTTGGACAACCAGAAAAAATTCCGGCGAATCTGGAAAGTTTAACAGAAATTTAATTCATCAAGTAATATGACGAGTATTTATCTGTCATATGTTTTGATTAGAGAAATCGTGACTGCCATTATCAAATCCCCCTGACAAACATATCTAATCCACCGAAAGAGGAAGTCCCATCACTTTGACAAGAGAGTAAGATCATGGGTAGTGATTTTAGAGCATGAGTTGATCTTATTTGTCATCGAATTCACGTGACATGTGGTAATTCGTACGCTTCACAAAGAATAATGCTATATATGCTAACCAGTTTTACTTTAAAAAATTTGATTTACGATGTAATCTGATCTAACTACACGCATCACCGCAAACTACTGTGAGATATTATGATAAAATAAATCAATGAAATTCTAATGGATACCCATTTTATGTGGAAAACAGTAGGTATCTCAGACATCATTCGATACTTTTCACTCTAAGACTCCATAATACTAACATCTTTCTCTTCTTGGTAGTCATATAAATTGGTGGTTCTAAAAAAAAAATGTCTGCAGGTAAATATGGGTAGGTTTCTCTTACCGTCGCCATTGTCGGTGGCGCGTAGGACGATGAAGACATACTTGATGAGAGGGATTAAGGTGATGGTGTAGAAGATCAGGGAGAGGACGCCCAAGACGTCGTCATTGTGCTTGATGCCCTCGGTGAAGGTGCTCGAATATACATAAAGCGGGGACGTACCGATGTCGCCGTACACTATCCCGATGCTCTGGAACGCCAGATTCAGTATCACCGGCCACTCCACCGCCTTCAAACATGATATCGTATACCATTTTTACCAAACTGTTTGATAAATCTGACTCAAAATTTTAAACTGCGAAGAGAATTTCAATGTTTGGAATTTAATCCGTACTTACTTGCTTGGAGCCATGGGTCTGATGACCCTGGTATTTAGCAGATTCGACGTCTAGAGAGTCGTATCTGCACAACTTGTGGCGTGAGAGCTGCTTGCCGTTGACGAGCAGTGGAGATGGTGACGGCGACGGGGAAGCTGTCTTGGATTGTTGGCTTTCGTCTTCCCGGGATTCTTCGACCGCGTCCCCCGACATGTCTGGCTCTCTCCCGAAGTCGTCGAGACACGCTCGCGCACGGGCACGGAGGCGGGCAGGAGAGACAAAGGAACGGGTAGAGACAGGGTGGTGGCGAAGGGTTTCGCTGAGGACGAGGTTTTCAGAGGTGAAGATGGTGGGTGTCATATTTATATAGGCAAATACTAATCAAGGCCACATGTAGACAAACCATTCGTTCGATAGTTTAGAGTGATTACAAAGGAAAATTCAAATGAACGTGCCGCAACAGAGACACCCTGAGCCCGTTTGCTGACGCAAGACGGTGGATGAATCTGGCTCTTTTGAGGGATAAGAAACGAAGGACTAGTTGTTTTAACTTACGTACCTATCCAATCTTTTCTCAGGTCGGTAGTTTCCTTGATTGCATCTACACTTACACAAGAGCTACTTTCGTAAATTTCATTGAATTTAATTAACAATTGCTCTGGAAACACTTGTTAAATACTCGATTAAGAAAACTATACAATTTATAGTGCACTTATTACCTTCATGTGTATGCACAATGAGCATTTTGAAAATCAAATCATTTCAAATAACATATACTTAACAAGTGCTCTGAGAGTATGATTAACATTACCCATCTTTTATCTTAACGGCTAGAAAGTTAAGACTTCGGATGAAAAAATTTGTAAATCATACTTGATCCCACGTGATTTTATATTGGATAAATTGCATGCTTGGTCTCAGCTGACGATCGTGATAGAGAGATCTGTCCTTACACGAGCCATCCACATGTTGAGAGAGAGCTTGACAAATTCAACTTTGAACTACGCGCACCTCTAGGTGTCAGCATTCTCCAATCCACAGCGAGAGATTCTCGTGCTGTAGCTAGTCGTGGTCACGTGCGACATGTGTATCCGTGGCAATATTTTTGGAAGTCTACATTATTGTCGACTAAATTAATTGACGAAACACGTGTTTTTGATTAATATATCAATGTTTGTACACCCGAAAAGTAAAATATTGACAGTCGATGAATCGTAGGCATTGACAAGAGTGTTCTTTTGGGGACCATTGAGCAGATCCCATGCTGATTCATGTGAATATGCTACAAACCAACGCTCTTCGGAGCAAACAAAGCAGATTAATTAATTAAATCCCCTTTCCCTTAATCAAGCAACTGCTCTAATCAAATTGGTTCACTGTATCTTTCGGTAATGATCGAATCCCCGTGACAATCACGATCGCTTATTTCGAAGCCATTGACCACATTTGAATAATTAGGTGACTCTTTGCGTCCAAGATTTAAGATATTAGATGGATTGGTTGAGCTCAATTAAAGCTAGTGTCTGATCAAGATGCTTCATTAGAAAATAGACAAAATCCTTTAGTAATTCCTTACTATAAGATTTACATGTTATGGATTATGAATTTTATTCAGATAAATATATTATAGATTATAAATCTTGTGATATCCTGAAATTTGATTCTATGTCGAAATATATGAAATGTTATTTCACCAATGCACTTATAGTTATTTTATTCTGAACTAATTACTTATGAATTAACTAATCTATTGGGTGAGACCGCTCGATCATAGGATCAATAAGGGTCAATACTACATGGTTATAAGTTAATTAGCAAATAAATATAAATCGATTTGATGGAAGTACGTAGTCGATTCACGGGTGATTCTACATGATTATGATATTTGCATCAAACAACGATAAACCAAATTTTCAATTGATATTATATTCAGGGTACATAATTGAACTCTCACAATTACATGACATTCGAAGGTCATCCACGATTCGAAGAAACACAAACGTAGATAAAAAATTATCGATCACAAGTCAACTATATGAAAACTCCTAAAAGCCACTCAAACGTATTCATGTTTTTTTCTATTCTGGAAATATAAATTTTATACAGTTACCAAGTGTGTTCAAATGTTCAGAAATTTGTCCAAAGAACAAAATGGGAAATAACTATTTATAAGCAGACATTATTCCTAGGAATAGAATGATTACCAAATGCACTCTAAGACTCCACATATCCATGCTAACATCTTCTATTCTTGGTACTCATATAAATGGTGCTTCTTGTTAGACAAAATAATTCATAATGCGGAAGCCAGGATCAATTAAAGACAAACCTCCAGCCATTGTTTTTGTTTACGTTCGTTAGAAAACCTAAAATCAAAGAATATTGGGCACACGCTACTAACCCAATTCACTCTCGTACTGATAGTGTATTCTGAATGAGAGAGTTTGTGTTAGACCTTGTTATCACCCGTCAGAAATGAACGTACGTTCCCTTTTATATCCCGTCTCCCATCAAGACGGTTACCAAATGGGCGGTTGTCACGAAAGGGTACGAAGCGTGGATAAACTTTACGTCGAATAGTCGCAACTTTAGGAGAAAATGTAGGTCCAAAATGTAGGATCACAAAAATAAATAACATTCTCCCACTTGATCCCATCATTTTCATCATACGGATTATTCAACTAACTCCATGAAAAATTTATGCTTAAAGAAAAGAAACAAAACACATGGATCATGGCGACATGTCCTCTAAGAGTGAGTAATATCTTCCATGTATCACAATGCACCTTATTTCTTTAATGTCAGCCTATATGTAACAACAAATCTTAATGAATAAACCCCATGTTTATTCCAAAACCAAGGATAAATGTTATTCTCATAAACAACAAAATGTGTACATCAAAATTGAGAATCAACATTACAACTGAATAAGAATTTCACACATCAAAAATCGTTCATATGACGAAAAATTACATGATGGGACCTATTCCCATACTAGTTACATGATCCTTATACTTCATCGGTGGCATGCCTTTAGTTAAAGGATCGGCTATTATTAATTCAGTGCTAACGTGTTCAATGACCACTTTATTCTCCTTAACACGTTCCCTTATGGCTAAATACTTAATGTCGATATGCTTACTTTGACTGTCACTTTTGGCATTTTTAGCAATAAAAACTGCAGCTGAATTGTCATACTATATTCTTAATGGCCTAGAAATTGAATCAACAATTCTAAGCCCAGCAATGAAACTCTTCAACCATACACCATGCAAGGTAGCCTCAAAACAATAAACGAACTCAGCCTCCATAGTGGAAGTAGCAGTCAAAGTTTGCTTGGCACTTCTCCATGACATGGCTCCGCCAGCTAACATAAAAATGTATCCAAATGTTGATTTTCGTGAATCAACACAACCCGCGAAGTCCGCATCCGAATAACCGACCACTTCTAGGTTGTCAGTCCGTCTATACATAAGCATATAGTCTTTGGTACCTTGTAGGTATCTTATCACTTTCTTTGCAGCTCTCCAGTGGTTTAAATCTGGATTACTCTAATATCTTCCCAACATTCCTACAGCAAAAGCGATGTCAAGTCGAGTGCAAACCTGAGCATACATCAAGCTTCCAACAGCAGAAGCATATGGAATGTTGTACATTTGTTCCATTTCTAGATCATTCTTCGGGCATTGGTTCAAATTGAACCTGTCACCCTTCACAATGGGTGCTATACTTGGTGAACAATCTTTGATCTGAAATCTCTCTAGGACCTTATTGATATAGGTTTCTTGAGATAGTCCTAAAATTCCTCGAGGTCTATCTCTATGGATCTTAATGCCAATGACATAAGATGCCTCACCCATATCCTTCATGTCAAAACTCTTAGAGAGGAATTGTTTCACCTCATGTAACAACCCATTATCATTGGTTGCAAGTAGTATATCATCCACATATAGCACAAGGAAATAAATTTTGCTCCCATTGACCTTATGGTATATACATTGATCCATGACATTCTCTATAAAACCAAATGAAGAGATGACATCATGAAACCTTAAGTACCATTGGCGAGATACTTATTTCAAGCCACATATAGATTTCTTAAGCTTGCACACCAAATGCTCACCTTTACTAGAGGAGAATCCTTCAGGTTGTTTCATGTAAACCTCCTCCTCTAGTTCTCCATTGAGGAACGCCGTTTTCACATCCATATGATGTAATTCCATATCAAAATGGACAACCAATGCCAAAACAATACGAAGAGAATCTTTCTTAGATACAGAAGAAAAAGTCTCCATATAATCGATTCCTTCCTTTTGAGTGAATCATTTGGCAACAAGTCTAGCTTTATATCTTTTAATGTTACCCAATGAATCATTCTTAGTTTTGAAAACCCATTTACAACCAATTGCCTTCGCATCATCAGGTAACTCAACCAAATCCCAGACTTTGTTAGATGCCATTGAACTCATCTCTTCCTTCATGGCATTGTACCACAAATTGGATTTATCACTATCAATGGTTTGTGAAAACGTTTCAGGATCATTCTCAGCTTCAATATTGTAGTCATACTCTTATAAATACACAATATAATCACTAGGAATAGCCAATTTCTTTATTCTAGCAGATCTTCTCAATGTTGCATCAACATTCTCTTGAGGAGCATGTTGCTCAATCGGTTGTTCAACAGTTTCTGATAATTGCTGAACAATTGGATCCACTAGATCAATATTAACAGGTTATGGAACTTCAACGATTGATTGTTCAATAGCCGGCTGAACTGAATGGGCATTATGAGCAACAACCAACCTTAAACTTGAGGTGGAAGGTTGAGTGTCTAAATGATCTTCCTTAGGAATAAGGTCTCTCAGTTGATCGCTCCCACTAATCAAGTCATTTTCAAGAAATTTAGCATTTCTTGATTCCACAATCCTAGTGGTATGTGATGGACAATAAAACCTGTACCCCTTAGACCTTTCGGCATATCCAATGAAATACCCACTTATGGTCTTTGGGTCCAACTTCTTTTCTTGTAGATTATAAACTCTCACTTCAGACAAGCATCCCCAAACGCGCACATAATGTAAACTCGGTTTCCAACCCTTAAATAATTCAAAAGGTGTCTTTGGGACAGCCTTTGTCGAAACTCGTTTTAATATGTACACTATCGTCTTAAGTGCTTCAGTCCACAAGAATTTAGGAAGTTTGGAGCTGCTAAGCATACTACGTATCATGTCTAATAAGGTCCGATTTCTTCTTTCTGCTACGCCGTTTTGGTCCGGAGAACCAGACATAGTATATTGGGCAACTATCCCATGCTCTTGAAGAAACTTTGCAAATGGACCAGGTGCTTGTCCATCTTCAGTGTATCTACCATAGAATTCTCCACCTCTATCTGATCGCACGATCTTAATTTGCTTATCGCATTGTTTCTCTACTTTCGCCTTAAATACCTTAAAGGCATCTAATGCTTCATATTTATTATGAATCAAGTAGAGATACACATAACGTGAGTAATCATCTATGAAGGAGATGAAGTATTTCTTACCACAAGAGTCTATATCCGGACTACATATATCCGTGTGTATGATTTCTAATATTTATGTACCCCTCTTGGCACCTTTCTTTGTTTTGTTAGTCTGCTTTCCCTTTATGCAGTCCACACAAGTATCACAATCAGTAAAATCTAAAGTACCGAGTACTTCAACATTTACTAATCGCTTAATTCTTTCTATGGAGATATGTCCCAATCTCCGGTGCCACAACATAGAGGAATGTTCTTTCACAACACATCGTTTCATACCAACTTTATCATGAACATACATCGCATCATAATAGGCATTGTCTTGTAAATTAATTCGAAAAAGACCATCAAACAAAATACCACTCCCGACAATTTCAGATTTAAATAATAAACAGAAGTTTGAATCTGAAAAGTTAAAGGAGTATCCCAAAGGTACAAGTCTTGAAACTGAAATTAAGTTTCTAGAAAAACTAGGAACATGAAAGTTCTTTTCCAAATTCAAAACAAAATCACTATTGAGAACTAGTCTATATGTCCTAATAGCTTCCACATGTGAGCGCATCTTGTTTCTTGAATAGATGCTTTGTTCACTTTCCACTAGCTTCATGTAATTTTGAAAACCCTGCAAGGAATTCGAAATATGGATTGTAGATCCAAAATCAACCCACCAAGTATTGTGACTTACATCAGTCATATTAGATTCATAACAAACACAAGAGATTGGATTACATTTCTTTTCAAGCCAGGCCTTAAATTTGACACAATCCTTCCTTATATACCCACTCTGTTTACAGAAGAAACATTTGAATTCTTTCTTAATGTCAGCTTGGGGAGGTATTTTACCTTTTCCTTTATGCTTGCCATAGCCCTTATCTTTTCCTTGTGTTGCCAAATGAGCATTTTCTCCCAATTCCATAATCAGTCTTTCTTCCTCTTGAACACACATGGTCATGAGTTCATTAATTGACCATTTATTCTTATGTGTGTTATAAGAGATCTTGAAAGGTGCATACTACTGTGGGAGAGTGTTCAGAATATAATACACAAGAAAAGATTCAGATATTTCAACCTCAAGTTTCTTAAGCTGAGCTGCAATGTCCCTCATTTGCATGATGTGCCCACGCACACCTCTAACACTAGTGAGCTTTAATGATGAAAACTTCATAATCAGGGTCATGGCATGTGTCTTCTCAGAACTCTCAAATTGCGCGTCTATAGCCTCCAATAAAGCCTTAGCATTGCTATGCTGAGCAACTGAACCATGAATACTATGAGATATTTTAGCTCTTATAAACATCGCACAAATGCGGTTGGACCGCTCCCATTGATTATAAAGAGCTATCTCAGCTGAAGTACTCGAATCAGTAGGAGCAGGTGGTTCATCTTTCCTTATAGCATAGTCAATGTCCATCCACCCCAATTGAAGAAGAACTGACTTCCAAACTTTATAGTTCTCACCATTCAGTATTGGAACATCAAATTTAAATTCAGAGAAATTCACAGGTTGCGAAACTGCATATCAAATAATCATGCTTATTTCACAAAATTTGAGGCAAATATAAATAAATCATGTTTTACCAATGTAAACATGTCACAATATGAATCACATAACATAAAAACTACCTGTGGGTTAAGTTTTTAATTTAAATAGATTCATAATTACTTCATGAAGAAACTACCATATTATATGCCTTTTCTTAATCCCTGTGGGTAAATTAAGAAAAATAATATGATATTTCATCCTAATTAATCATATTAATATAATGAAAATTCTGTAGGATAAAATTCATCATATTAATATAATTAATTACAATTAATGTCCATTTCTAAATATGATCCGGAGGCTCTTAATATATAATTTAATTAATTAAAGATTATGTAGCCACTCTCTAATTAATTAAATATATGGACCATTGAACATTTAATTTCATGTATAAAATGACATAATAAATAAATACATCAAGGGCAGAACAGTAAATAAATAAATTGGCAAAGGGCAAGATTGTAAAAACATGAAAAATTTGGGGCAAAAGTGTAAAAAAGGAGCCACGGGTGGGAGACGACAGGCGCGTGCCGAGCACACGCGCATCCAGCGCACGGCGCGTACCGAGCATGTGCCCTATCCACCGTTGCACGCACCTGCAACTGCCGCGGGCAGTTCCACGTGCGTGGAGGCGCGTGGACCCCATGCGCCTTCTTCCCCACGCAAACAGAAGCTTTTCCGTCGGTTTTTCGCCATTTTCAACCGTGATTTCAGCCCCGTTTCTTCTGCGGCAGCCCATCTCAGACCGAAATAAATGATGGGTTTTGAAAAGCATGCCAGCACGACCACATGGGTTTAAGTTTCAGCGAAAATGACGAAGAAATAAGCCCCAAATCATAAGAAAATTCCCAAAAACACAAATCATCAACCACCGCGACTTCCGCTGCCCGATTAGCCTCCGGCGAACACCAATATACCGGAAAAACTCATGGCTAATGTTCCTCATGGCGGTGCGACTGTGTGGGTCCGAAATCAAGGGGTGGGTCGCGCGGATTTTGCCGGGAATCGGCGAATCTCTCTTGACCTCAAAACTTCAAGTTACTATTCATCCTCAAAAATGGCCGAAACTGCACCGAAAAAAAACACAAAAATACAACAAAACAAGGCAAAGGCTTTTAACACGCCCTGATACCAAATGTTAAACAAAATAATTCATAATGCGGAAGCTAGGATCAATTAAAGACAAACCTCTAGCCATTGTTTTTGTTTACGTTCATCAGAAAACCTAAAATCAAAGAAAATTGGGCACACGCTACTAACTCAATTCACTCTCGTACTGATAGTGTATTCTGAATAAAAGAGTTTATGTTAGACCTTGTCATCACCCGTAAGAAATGAACCTACATTCCCTTTTATATCATGTCTCCCATCAAGACGATTACCAAATGGGCGGTTATCACGAAAGGGTACGAAGCGTGGATAAACTTTACGTTGAATAGTCGCAACTTTAAGAGAAAATATAGGTTCAAAATGTAGGATCACAAAAATAAATAACACTTCTAATAAAAATGTGTGTAATTAATGTGGTAGGTTTCTCTTACCATCGCCGTTGTCGGTGGCGCGTAGGACGATGAAGACATACTTGATCAAAGGGATCAAGGTGATGACGTAGAGAATCAGGGCGAGGACGCCCAGGATGTCGTCGTTGTGCTTGATGCCGTCGGTGAAGGTGCTTGCGTACACATAAAGAGGGGACGTGCCAATGTCGCCGTACACTATCCCGATGCTCTGGAACGCCAGACTCAGTATCACCGGTCATTCCACCACCTGAAGTTTGACAAATCTGACTTCCTCAGAAGTTTGAACTGCGGAGAGGTGGTCGATGTTCGGAATTTAATCTGTACTTACTTGCTTGGAGCCATAACGATGATGACCTGAACATTTAGCGGATTCGACGTCTAGAGAGGCGTATGTGCGCAACTTGTGACGCGAGAGCTGCTTTCCGTTCATGGGCAGTGGCGGTGGCAACGGCGACGGGGAAGCTGTCTCGGATTGTCGGTTTTCGTCCTCCCGGTATTCTTCGACCGCGTCCCCCGACATGCCTGGCTCTCTCTCTCCCGAAGACATCAAGACGCGCGCTGGCGCAAGGGCACAGAGGCGGGCGGGAAAGACAATGGAACGGTTAGAGACAAGGTGGTCGCGAGTGGGTTTCGCGGAGGACGAGGTTTCGAGAGTTGAGGATGGTGGGTGTCGTATTTATATATAGGCAAAACTAAGCATGGCCACATGAGGACAAACTGTCGAAAACAAACAAAGAACAAATGAAGACAGGAATTTAATGAGGTTCGGCAATGTGCTTAAGTCCTCGGACAAAAACCCTTCCACTCTTCTCTTTTTGTGTCATGAGAGATGATATGCCGTTCTTCTCTATATGTACAGAACAAGGTTGCCACAATTAAGAAAACAAGTAACCATAAAAGAAAAAATATCCTTGAAATCAAGATGCAGAATTAGGAAATACAATATTTACAACTCCTTTCCAAGTATAGGAGCACGAATTCTGCCAACACAAACCTTTCGTTCGAAAGTTTGGAGTGATTGCAAAGCAAAATTCAAGATGAACGTGCAGCAACAGACACCCTGAGCCGGTTTTGCCGACGCAAAATGTGGGGGATGAATCTGGCTCTTTTGAGGGATGAGAAACGAAGAACTCGTTGTTTTTTACTTACGTACTTGTTCAATCTTTTCTCAAGTCGGTCGTTTTTCTTGACCGCATCTATGCTTTGCACAAAAGCTACTTCTATAAATTTCATTGGGTTTTGTTAACAATCATTCTCGAAACACTTGTTAAAAAATTGATTAATAAAACTTTACAGTTTACAATGCGTGTATCACTTCCATGTGTATGCGCAATTAGTATTTTGAAAATTGAATCATTTCAAACAAAACATACTTAACAAGTGTTTCGAGGGATTCAATAACATTACCCATCTTTATCAGATTAGTTAATTTTAGAATCGTACTTGATTCCATATGATTTTATATTGGATGAATTGCATGCTTGGCCTCAGCTGACGATCATGATAGAGAGATCTGTTCATATACATGAGCCCTCGACTACTCGAGAGAGCTTGAAAAATTCAACTTTGAACTGCGCGCTCTCTCTAGATGTCAGTATTGTCCAATCGAGAGAGAGAAGATTCTCGTGATGTAGTCAGTCGTGGTCACGTGCGACATGTGTATCCGTCGCAATATTTTTGGAAGTCTACAATATTGTCGACTAAATATATTGGCCAAACACATGTTTTGATTAATATATCAATGTTTGTACACCCGAAAGAATAAAAAAATGACATTCGTAGAATCGTTGGCATCGTCAAGAGTGTGCTTTTGGGGACCACTGAGCAGATCCCACGCTGATTCATGAGAAATATGGTCAAAACCAACGCTCTTAGGAGCAAACAAAGCACAGTAAGGACGCGTTTAGCAACCGGCCAAATAGTGTTTGATTCTATTCTTTTATTCTCGGGAGTAGATTTGAAAAAAAAAACCTGTTTGGTGAATTTTTTGTTCCCGAAAATAGATTTGGAATAAAATCAAGAACTAAAAAACAAAGTTTATTTTTTTGTTCTTGAGAACAATTCCAAAATTAAGCCAACCAAAATTTTTTTTCTTTTCTTTTCTCTTCTTCTTTCCTTCTTGTTTCACTTCCTTTTCTCTTCTTCTTCCACCGCCACTGTCATCGGCTCTTTGTCATCGGCTACCGCCACTGTTGCCATCCACCACCGTCGGTTCGACGACCGGTTGGACGAGCTCCGGTGAGCTTCACCAAGCTTGCTGAAGGTTCGCCAGCCACCAGCAAGGCTCAGCCTCGCTAGATGGCTAGGTGAGCCTTGCTCGTGCCTCCCCGGCCACCGGCGAGCCTTGCCTAGCTAGGCGAGGCTCGGTGGAGCCCTGGTTCGGCTAGGCTTGCCAACGAGGCTCGACCGACGAGGGGCGGCCTCACCGAGGGTTGGAGACGCTCCGGCAAGGTCGTTGACCAAAGCTTGAAGAAGGAGGGAAAAGAAAAGAAAAAAAAAAAAAAAAAAAAAGGAAAAAGTGATAAATTTTTTTAAAAGTTTAAAGAAAATGGTTTGGAGTATAAATTTTGAGGACGATACCAAACACAATTCTATTCCAGAATAAAAATTTTGAATAGTTACCAAATACCTTAAAATGCTTAAAAATTATTTCCGGAAGCAAAATAAAAAAAAATCATTTCTGATTACAAATTATTTTCGGGAACAAAATGGTTACCAAACGCGCCCTAATTAACTAAATCCCTTTTCCCTTAATCAAGAAATTGCTCTAATCAAATTGATTCACTGTATCTTTCAGCAAAGATCGAATCCTCGTGACAATCACAATCACTTACTTCGAAGCCGTTAACCACAATTCAAATAATTAGGTGACTTTTTGCATCCAAGGTTTAAGCTAGTAGAGCGATTGGTTGAGCTCAATTAAAGCTAGTGTCTGATCAAGATACTTCATCAGAAAATAGACTACATCCTTTGTAATTTCGTACTATAAGATTTACAAGTTATGAATTTTGATTCTTCTATTCCTTTAGCAATCAAATTTGCATGTATGTTATCGGCTTTCACCATCCTGCTATTAAGGCTATTATTCAAATAAAAATATTATAGATTATAAATCTTCTCAGACAAACTATCTTGTCTCAAAAAAATTTAAGGTATTTGAAATGGGTGAACAATGAATTTGTAGCATATGACTTAACACTTCCTCATACGGTCAAAATAAACTTAACAATTCCTTATACGGCAAACATCTTAGTAGCCTACTATTAACATTCAAGCCCTTCAACCTACGATGAGGAGAGCATGGAAAATGGAGTTGGTGAATTTTGCTGCAATGGCAGGTATGTACGTTGTTACCTTCAATGTAAATATGGATTTTGAACAATGTAATACTTATGCATCGTAGGAAGGCAATCAGTTCATGTTAGATGAGTCAAAATTACTCGAGGTGCCAGTTCTTGAGGTGGCAGAAGCAAACGGATGGGCTTTAGTGGCTAACCCTAACAAGCTACTAAATTACAAATAAAATTCTTGACAGTTCAGGAGTTCCAAGCACTTGTGGCTCATGGAAAGTCCAGTGTTATCTTTCTTATAAGAAAAAAAAAAAAAACCAAGAGCAAGTAGTCTAGAAAATGAAGAGGAGACTCAAATTTCAGGACTGCTTCATAGTTAATCCAGTTGGCATTGCCGGGGGAATGACAATTCTATGGCAAGACCAAGTGTAGCGGATGCATTGGCCCAACCAGTTATTGGCTCCGATCATAGCCCTCTTCTACTGTCCCTTGCTCAGGAGATTGTAAAACGGAAGAAGAAACTCAGATTGGAGGCTTTTTGGGGCCGAGGATGAGGAATGTGGACAGCTTGTAAGAAGCACTTGATATTTGAGTGAACTGGAAAATAGGGAATTGATGACTAAACTCCTTTTAGTTAAAAAAGAATTATCTAGTTGCAGTACAAATAGATTTTCAAATGCTCGGAAGGATATCAATAATATGAAAAGAGAGCTGCAATTTATTATAAACTCTCCTTCCATTTCAAATGATAATGAGAGATCAAAATGCCTGAAAATGGAGATTGAGAAGAGATCGAGGCAGAAGGAAATGAACTATAATAAGGCAGTCAACCTGTAACGTCATTGCCGTTACTGCAATCAAACGTGTTGTAAGTTCAATACGACTTTCATGGAGATTGACCTCCTTTTAACGAGACGGGCCAGAGAATATCCTAACTTTACTTATATAGTTCCACGGTTAAAATGCAACAAGGAGTAAATTTTGCAACATAGAATGTCACAACTTTCCTAATGAGTCATTGAAACATAGAGATAGATAGTTACGACCATGCTTAACGAAACATGGGTATGTAATCTTCTACATGGTTGCTTCGAGGTCGACTTTGATGGGATATGAGAGCACTTTAATTTTTTATCAAGCAATAATGTTTGACGAAAAGGATAAGCTGAAGGTAATAACAACACACATTAGACTTGAAACTTAAAGTGCTTAAATTGTATGAACTATCTAACTCTTGCATTTGATTAGTTATCTTATTCATGGATAAGTAATTGTTCAAATTCTTTTCTTATTTGAGAGGATTGGAACCGATGCTATGATTTTGCACGAAGACGAGGTAATAACCGATGGACAAATCAGTCGTCAGATCGTCAAGATCATAAAGATACAAACATGAAGATGTTCTTATTCGGATCATCTCCATTGGATGGCTACAGTTTCATGATCACAAAAGCTTTACCCACTTTCAATAATTAAAGTACCGTAGAGGTTCAATAGACGATATTCATGTATTTATTATAGCTTTATACTACATTTTCATGTTCCACCTCAACATTCTTTCACTGTTGCAGTTTCTAGATTACAAGAGTTCAGAGAAAAGAAAGCCAAAAATCAATTAGAAGTACGTATACATGACAAGAGGAATGTAAATTTCTGAAGATTGCATTGTATGAATAATACCACTAGATAAGAGATTCATCCTTTTTGCCCCCTTTTCACATTGTGCCCTCTAAAGACCAACTGTACATCTCGAGATTCTCGACCATAATAACAACGATTAACACCTCGATCATGATTCGTGTTATCTCTTTATTCACGACATAATATACCTAACTTTTTCCCTAAAGTTCATAAGTCATCCCGACCTTCAACATTCGCTTGTGGGGAATGTCAAAGATCCTGTCACTTTGCCTTAAGTTCCTCTTCAAGAAGTTGTAAGCATAGTCGATCAAGACCCTCTTCCCCAAACTAGCCCCTTTCCCTGCCACCACCTCATTCTCACCGATCAAGTGAACCACCCCCGCACGCCAAGCCCTATCCAACACAGCAATCTCTCTCTCCGATGCCTCTTGTGCCTTATGATTACATTTGTCATTAGCTTCATCATCGATCTCTTTTTGGACCCCATTCTTACAATTTTCTGCATTCTCTAACCCATCAACCAATTGCCCGTCGTCATCCTTGACCTCAGGTAACCTCACTTGATGGGTCATGGTCCAATGCTCTTCCATTACAAACTCCCTGAGCCTTTGATATAGGAGCCTCTCGAACGGCTCATCGTGCTCGTTCCGTGAGTCGGTGTACCCGTACCTCACGACGCACCGGAACACATTGAGCTCGCTTGGCTCAACTCGGCGGAACAGGAACCGCTCTTCTGCTGGGACTTTGCTTATCGGGAGTGACTTTATCGAGACAAAGACGAGGACCGAGTGGACGGCGGGCACGTTCTCCACATAGTGCTTGAAGATTGGAGGGATCCCTTGGACGAGCTCTGAGTAGAAGACAGCGAGCCCCGGCATGCGAGAAAGGCCAGAGTCGGTGGCAATCTCCTGAGCTTCTCTGGCGACATCTTGTGGTCGAGCTCATAGTAGTACTTGCGCCGGTACACGTCATTCCACACGTACATTATGGTCACAAGGACGGCGGCGAAGGCCAAGGGAAGGTATCCTCCTCGGTAGAATTTGGAGAGGACTGAGCTCAAGTAGAGAAGCTCCACAGAACCCACGACTAGAATGTAAGTGATGACGAAGAAGATGTTCCATTTCCATATCATGATCATGATGAGCACCAGGAATCCAGATGTGAGGGTCATCACAAAGACCACCGCTATGCCTGCATGAAACATATATGCATTTATATTTAGACCCTCACACAGATAAATAAGATCGCTCGTATGAGTTATATGCATCATGATATGCTTAATATAGTGAAATTAGAGATAGATGAGAACATGACATTTATTGTGATAACAATTGTTCTTGCGATGCCCATCTCAGAAAAGTGAAACAGATAAATACCATAGATTTTAAATTTTCAGATGCACCATCTTTAGAGGTACTAAACCTTGTATGATTTGAAGTGATGTTAGGTAGCTAGGACATGAGAGGGTCAGCAAAAGTGTTAAGAACCAATGACTTACCGTAGGCATTGCCTATTTTCTCAGTAGTCCTGAAGCCAAGAGCGATGGCAACGCATGCCAACATCAGGAGATAATTAATCTCTGGGATGTAAACTTGTCCTTCATATTTTGACGACGTATGCACAATTTTCACGCGGGGAAAACACCCCTAGAGAGAGAGATTGTTGGATGATCGAAAATGTCCCTGAGATCATAGCTTGGCTGGCAATGATCGCAGCTAGTACTGTGATCACAAACATCGGCCAATATAAGGGCCCTGCATCATAGGAAGTTATCGTCATCTTCAATATTTAGATGAAAAGATACAACCTTAAAAGGACGTTTTCGTTTGTAATTAATCTCAAAGAATTAGCGTGTATATGAAGGTTAGAAGATATTCACCAGGTATAGATTTGAAGAATGATTCTCTGACAAGATCGTTATGCTTACGAAGAAACGAGGCCTGCCCAGCATATGCCAATATGAGCGAGGGATATGTCACGGCACACATGCTTATCTGTATCGAGCGGACCGTGAAGTGCCCAACATCGGCGAATAACGCCTCCGTACCTGCATCATATGACGAACTAATCGATTATACCGAGATTATACATCAAGGGCAGTAAATTAGGGAGCAAAGCAATCCGAGTGTACCTGTTATGGCAAGGACAATGCCACCGAGAGATATCCATCCCTCCTTCTTGTTCCTCCGAAAGTAATCGATGATGTAAACCGGATTGATGGCTTTGACGACTCCCGGGTCATACTTGACAAAATTGTAGAAACCAATCGCGCCAATGAATGCGAACCAAACGCATATGATCGGAGCAAAAGTGTATCCAACTTTATCAGTGCCAAACCTTTGGGCCGCGAAGAGGCACACCAGTATCGCCACCGAAATCCATACTATCATATCTGTAGAACACCAAGATGTTCCAATTTTAGGAAAGAAAGAAGAATTTACAGACACTTCCCCTTCCAGTTTTAGGAAGAAAGAAGAATCCACTTGCTTATTCACATACAAACCTGGGTCCACAGGTCATGGTTGGACCATCTAAACCTAAAATCACCTTCCACACGGACATGTTTTTCCACGGTAATAACTTCTGTAGGAGAAGATAACTCTCCACTCGGGGGGTGAAATTATCGTAATTTATAAGTTTGTCTGGAGGACCTACTCAGTCTCTTTAGTTATCATTGAAGAAATTGAAAGAATCGAATAACGACGTTCAGACTTCCTTGGGATGCCAAAAAGATGCCCAGTATGGTGGCCAGGATTCATCATTTCTGTCGGCCCTTGACAGGGCGACGCTAAAGCCATATTCGTACTAATTCGGAGTAAATTAACCTAAAGCCCCTCAAAAGAGATGAAATGTCAACATCAAATGAACCAAGTCACGAAATTTCTGAGTAAAACAAAAAGAACATGGACAAAGTGTGGGGTTTGATTCATTTTCTACTTTTTGTGCACCTAAAAAATTGTTTGGCAAGGGACTCGAGTGAAAATCGAAACCCGCAGTCGAGAATAGGGTCGAGGGTTTTTGGCAAGGCTTCCGACGTCCAACTATACAGGGCTGAACGCTGGGGCTTCTAGGAACGGCCCTGGAGAGAGGACCAGGCAGCCGGGCAAAAGGGCTCAGGCTGCCGGGGCCACAGGCTGGGTATGGCCTGTGGCCTAGCCCAGGGCCACGCACCGAGATTTGCCCAGGCGCACTGAGCCAGCCAACGTCGTGGGATCCCGAAATTCATGTTTTTAGTTCAATTTTTACCTGTTTTCAGGGTGTTATACGTTAGAGCCTCTTGAAAGTGTCTTCAGAGTTTCGTCTCTTAAATTTTTTTGGGAGGAAAACACTCGAGAATTAAAGTGAAAAACTGGTGAGCAGCAACTGGGTGTATGAGGGGACTTGGTTATGAGGGCTTTCTAGATTTAAGCCAGTGGTACAGTGACTGTTCTTTCCGTAGCATAAGTACCTCTACTCGGACAGAACCACACCAATCCCGAGGAGTTATTTTTCTCTATTTCTCACTTATTTCCCCGTTATCTCGCTATTGAGCTTGATTACAAAGTCCTCTTTCCGGGACAAAAAATAGAAAAGGTTTGAGATCTCTACTCAGACAGTTGGATGCACGGTACTCTACATCGGAATGAATCTTCTAAGTTATCTCACGGTGCATAGTATTCAGAGCATCAAGTATGCCATCCAATAATAGAGCAAGTAGAGAGATTAATATGGCTGATATGATAACAAAATACAATACCTTCTGTCACTGCAGAAGTAGCTTCCTTGATCCCTCCAACAGCGGACAGAACTGCAACACACACATGGGATTGCAAGTCAAACAATGCAAATTGACATTAACAATTGTGACTATGTAATCAGTCGCATGTTATGGCAAGCTAGGTGAAGCAACATAGACAGATTGTCAATGACAACATGGAAATGAGTGGACACAATCACGCCACGTTATGTTCGATCGGTACATGCTATTCGTCACCGCCCTTCCATGATTGCCAGTTCGCTAAATTTCCTTATTTAACTAAAGAAGCCAAAAAAATCAGCTGGACCACCCAAATTTGTCTACTGTTTGATCGTGACATGCAGCCCCTGTATATAAGTCAAGAAAATGGCAGGGGCGATACTGAACCCAA
The DNA here is from genome assembly GCA_014182405.2 of Eucalyptus sideroxylon. Taxonomy (NCBI): domain Eukaryota; kingdom Viridiplantae; phylum Streptophyta; class Magnoliopsida; order Myrtales; family Myrtaceae; genus Eucalyptus; species Eucalyptus sideroxylon. The sequence goes on along the minus strand of CM024555.2, from coordinate 31,203,110 downwards.
TTTCCACCACGAGGTTTGAATAAAAATTGCATGATCGTTGTACTTACTATCCCTGCCGCCTCTAGTTCCGTCTTATTTAACATGATTTAGTAAGAGCTGTTGATAACTCCTAAGTAACCAAAAGGATGGCTCATATTCGGCATGCTAAGAATAGGACTATAAAATCTCATTTACTAAATAATATGGTGAGTACCAGAGATGCATGGAGTAAGGACGCCATCACCAATGACCATGGAAGTGCCAAGCATGGTGGCGAAGAGCAAGAAGAATTTGGCGAACCGGCTCTTTTCAAGCTTGGACTTAAGCCTCGATGCCCTGAGCAAGCGATTGTTCGGCAGCTCCAATTGGAAATTAGACACATCTTGATCTTCTGGTTGCTGACTCGGGATCAATCCCACCCTTGCATATCGGCATAACAACGAATACAATGCAAACGTCCCTCCTGCAAAAGGGAAGAAAGAAAAAGCCATTCGTGTTCATCAGATAGAAGATATCAAATTTTTAACCTGATTAACTAAAATCAAAATATATATTTCTAATACCGACACATCGTAATTATCCTTGTCTATTCAGATAATTAGAACCGGTAGATCCAACTAATCATAATCAATTGGTGTATGCTCCGCTATAGCAAAGGAGAGGCTAGCCACGAACTCCCCCGGTTGAACATGAAAGTTCGCCGAAGCTGAACTTTTTGACATCAGAGCCTTTTTATGTTTACATACATCACTTCGCATGTCACCCTTTTTGACCAACTGACAACTTCATAAATCACAAGTCCAGACAATTGTCCCCTGTCCTAATGAATATTCCCTTCGATACCGACGAGTCGACGGCCATTCATTTTCTTTACTTTTCAATGCCCATCACTTAGAAGACCATTCCCCATAGATTTGCTCTAAAATGACGGGTGAAATGTTGACTTCTAACAGACGATGCAGATTATCCATAGTTTTCGCATTCCGACGTCCTAAGTGACTTCTAATATATGGCACATTTATTTCATTAAGAATTTTATAAATAAAAAAATATTTATCGTCATAAATCAATTAATTTTTTATTATCCAAACATCGAAAAGTCAAAAAATAATTCCCACTTTTATAATTTTATAAAGTAAAGCTAGTAAAGAGGAGATATGGGTGCACGCTGAAAATAGTCGTTTTGTTTAATAATGAGTGACGCCAAGTACTCGAAGACTCTCGAGTTCAATATGTCAATCTTAACCCTAGATAGAACCTGAACTAGATAAAGTCCTCACCGGATGAGATTTGGCTCTTTACATTTCAACCAAAAAACAAAAAAAGGAAAAATATCTGCACGAACCAAAAAAATTTATAATATGTTTGCTCAACCATATGTGACAGGTATTATTTTGTCCCCTGAAACCCTAGACAAGTAGCCCATCTTTACTTTATCGAACCATATGAAAATTCACAGTTATATCTATTATAAATATCAACTACAGTGACCGGGATCGATATTTGAGATCCCCTCAGACAAGCATATCTCAACCATTAAAGAGAATCACCAATCGATAAATTATTTATATCATGTCATGTGCCGTAAAAATGTAACTTCGAAATAGATAAAAATGATTAAAAATTCGTAGCGTATCGTCTTGGTCATCGGGTTATACTTAAAGATTACGCTCGACCATCGTCACTAGTTCTTGACTTTGAACAAATTCCAGAATCGAAGTCAGACATAGTTTCCTCATCGAACGCGAAAATGGCACGCTGCTCTTAGTCAAGAGCTGCACCTAGCAGAAGCCTCTGATCTATGCCAGTTTATTCCGTGTCTTTTTCCTTCTAAAAAGAATAAATAAATAGAAACGGGTCAGAAAGTTCGGACCCACGTTTCTGGCAGGAATCACCCAAAGAACCAACAAAAAACTTTGTTCTATTTCGGCTGGAAAATATCTAATCAAGCGGACGTTGAATTCTAGATACCGCATGGAGACAAAAAAGAAAAGAAACTTTATATTTCATTTGTATAAAGTCGGTGGCTAGATGTATTTGATTTGGAGAGATCTTCTTCTTCTAACACGGATGTCTCTTTGCCTCGACAAAGGCCACGGCCAGCGCAGGCTGTGTTCTACAAACGTGTCGTCACTTAGTAATGCGACGGACCAGGAATCAGATGATCGCACGCCCACGAAAAACTTTGGCAAAGATGGTATGATAAGTGTAGTGATTTCTATCTACTTTTAGCGCATAGGTTTGACCTTAAACATTGGAACACGTTACAGTCCGATATAACTCCACATGTCAACGTAAAATATTACGGAATTTAATGACAGCACGCACGGAGATACGTATGAGTGGGTTTCGCTTACCGTCGCCGTTGTCGTTTGCGCGCAGGACGATGAAGACGTACTTGAAGAGAGGGATCAAGGTGATGGTGTAGAAGATCAGGGAGAGGACGCCCAGGACGTCGTCGTTGTGCTTGATGCCCTCGGTGAAGGTGCTCGGGAACACGTAGAGCGGCGAGGTGCCGATGTCGCCGTACACGATCCCGATGCTCTGGAACGCCAGGGTCAGTATCACCCGCCACTCCACCGCCTTCAAAACACCATTCTCGTTATAATTTTGCCAATAATTACTTCAAACTGCGGAAAGATGGTCGACAATCAGAACCTAATCCGCACTTACTTGCTTGGAGCCATGAGGATGATGACTGGGGCATTTAGCGGATTCCACGTCTAATGAGTCGTATCTGCGCAACTTGTGGCTCGAGAGCTTCCTTCCGTCGATGAGCCCCGGAGATGACGACGGAGAAGCTGCCTCGGGTTGTTGGCTTTCGCCTTCCCGGGACTCTTCGACCACATCTCCCAACATCTCTCTCTCTCTCTCTCTTGGAGTCTTAGAGACACACGGACTCCCGCTAGGCACGGCGGCAGGCCGGAGAGGAGAAGGAACGGGCTAGGAAAAGGTGGTGGCGATTAACTCTGCCGAGGACGAGATACTTCGTAGGAATGAAGATGATGAGCGTCGTAATTATACACGAAAAACTAGCGTGGCCCCACATAGAAAATAAATTTTTCTTCTAAGTGTTTAGAGTAATTACAAAAGAAAAGTCAACAAACACGAGTGGGAACGGAGACGCCTGGAGGCGGGTGCTGATGCAAGATGGGGGATGAATCTCGAGAATCTGCTCTGACAAACGAAGTTTCTCATAAATTTCTGCGATGGAAAACGAGTAACTCATTTGTTATTACTTGCGTACTTCTTTTTTTTGACAAATTACTTGCGTACTTCTCTTGTCCATCTTTAAATAGGACTTTCATTAACAGGTATTTTAAGAATACTCGTGTAGCGATCAATTAAATAAATTATACACGTGTTTTGCATAATTAGTACCTTGAAAATCGAAGTATTCCGAATAAAGTATACTTCACAAGTGCTTCAAAAGAACTGATTATAAACACCCATTTTGATATTACGGCGATAAAGTTGGGTTCGAACCAAATTAAAATTTGGACCCGTAATCGATTCCATGACGTAAAATAACCATGTTCTTCGGTTGATCGCAATGGAAATATCGCTCCTAATGCTAATCATCCCCAAAGTCAAGGAAGCTGTGCATATTCAACTTTGGACCACGCCCCACCACTTTCTAGGCGTCTCTAGCCATTTGCTACTCCAAAGTTAGTGAGAATCTCGTGCTACTATTGATAGTCATGGACACGGGTGGCATGGGATATATCTTTGGAAGTCTGCGTCCTTGTTGACTAAAGTTGATGACCGACCTGACCCATATGCTTTGCGATTAATATAACGATGTTTCTACCCAAAAAAATAGAACCTTAAACACCGAATTTGTCAACTTTTGGGGACCATTGAGCACATCCCACGCGGATCCATGCGAATATGCTTCAAATCAACGCTCTTACGGGGGCAAGCCAAGCAGATTAATTAATTAAACCCTCCTTCTCCCAGTAGCTTAGTAATTACTGTATAATCAGATGGTTCGTCGCGTCTTTCGGCGATGATCAATCATGGTTGCTACTTTCGAAGCCATTGATCGGACAGTGTTACTGTTCTTATCATCTTTTATTGTTCACTCGATAGATAAGACAATATAAATTAGAGTTCCTGCTAGACAAAATAGTTTATTCTAATAGTTTAAACTATTTGAAATAGATGAACAGTATACTTAATACTTACCTGGACAGACAAAACAACAAAAAGGTACTTGTGGTGAATTTTGTTCTACGCAAATCGTTTGCCCTGAAAGTTCGAGCTTCAAAAATGGACCGATAAGTAAATTTCATAGCATATAAGTCAACGATTCTTATTGATACCTTCATTTTTTAAAGTGGTCTCATGGTTTCTACAAGTCATGATGTCTGCCTTCTTCAAAATTTTATGCTTAACCATGAATTTTTTTTCCTTAAAATGGGCCAACAAAGTGTCGGGATTGATTATGCTGCTGCATGAATTAATTAATTAATGGATACCCTATAATGGGTAGTTTTTCAAGTATAGAAAATGCTAGGCCTTTGACTCTTAATTTATTCGTAGACTCTTTCTTTAAATAACAAAGCACCAAATTAGCCTAGTTTATGTCCAAGTATGCATATTTCTTAATTTTTTTCAAAGAAAAATAAATTTATGCCTAAGTGTATCAGCTTAAATTTTTATTTATAGCAGCATGCAAACTTTAGTCAGAGATGAAAATTCTAATAAATGGGAGACCGTAGATTTAAGCATTAAATTACATTTGGAATATGTTTTGGTAAACGAGGACACCGACAACCAAATTAATACTTTGTCTCGGTTGGTTTATGGAAAGCATCTACAAGCATCCATGCCAACAATAATGGCGGCATAGCATTTCTTCAATCTTTTGAAAAATTGCACTCTGGTCCTTCTAGGTTTTGTGAGCACGTTTCTAGTTCCTCTACTTTCTTTTATTGTCAATTTATGGCCCAGCGAAAAGTCAAGTCTTTCCCACAACTTCCATCCGAATCCAAATAGAATTTGGATTGAAGACTCAAAAGTCATGAAAATGATTTCGACCTTTTCATTTTAAAAATAAATATTATATATGTCTATTTGGGACTTTGAACGGGTTATATGTTCCTCAATTTGATTTCCAAGGACTCACGGTAGGAATTACCTAGCTAGTATTGATTCATCATCTCTTTCAGATGTAGAACAAAAACATGATGAAAGTACTTCTATTGTAATTGACAACAACATACGAGTATTAAGGCTCCATTTATTTTGCGAAAAATAAACAATTTGAAAAGCAATTTTCAATAAATGATCGGTTGTGCTTACAAAATTAAATGAACAAAAAATATATTCATCATGTACGAAAATTATCTAAACACAGAGTATTGTCTACAGTGAAATTATTTTTATCGATTAATTGTTTTAAACAAATTAAATGATCATTTATAGAAATATTTTTCTAATTATTTATTTTTCAAGAGATAAAAGGAGCCTAAAGTTTCTCGAAAAGTACGTGGATCGATGATGTCATTCTCCGAAATTCTTACACAGAGGCACCGCATTTCAATGGTTGATGCAAACTTGACACACTCTCCATTTGAAACTGATCACAATTTACACATGTTGATTATGCACTTTTCTTTAGATTTTACAATGAAATTTGACGATAAGAAAAGACTTAAATGACCATAACACACCACTATAAGAATTAGGATTGTTACAAAACCAAATCTAAAGACCAAAGTTGGACTCTAAAAACGTATTACTTTTCGAAAGTCTAACGTCCCTTGCTTTTTCTATACCCAAAATTTATGAGAAGGGTTTACAAGCGTTTACTTTTCAAGTTTGTCCAATGTAGGTCGGCCTCGCTAAATAGCTAAGGTTCAGCAATTAAAAACCATGCCTAAAATTTGTGTCATATCCTGCATTCATTATTTTCTTTTCTTTTTTAAACCAAAATCAGTTGGGTTGGAGGTGGGCATTTATTAAATGTTCCTGGAATTATAGAGGAGATTCACGGCGACTCTAACGGAGGTGGAGGGTTCTTCGCCTGAAAAAGGAGAGCAACATGTTACTTCAATTATGCATTAGGGAGGAGGAGGACTAGATACTTGTTCGATTACAATTAATCATCACGTGACTATCGCCACAGATGGTGCTAATGGCAAGTTGGAGCCTATGGTACTAAGTTTTGCTATACGTGCTGAGTTTGATAAGGGGTGCATCCAATCTCTCGATAGATATGGATGTATCTGTGATGGAGGGAGATGTATTTGTGAATCCTTGTGGAGTGGTTCAAATTGCGGGGAATGGAGAAGTCTCGAGGCAGGTGCTGATGCAATATGGGGGGATGAATCTAGAGAATTTGTTTTGATGAAAGAAGTTTCTGCAATAGAAAACAAGTAACTTGTTGTTGTCACTTGCGTATTTATTTTGTTCATCCTTAGTCCGTACTTGCATAGGATTTTACTAACGTGTGTTTTAAGAGCACTCATCAAGCAATCAATTAATAAACTTTAAAGTTTTCGGTGCATTTATCATCTTTGTGTCACACACAATCAGTTCCTCGGAAATCGAAGTATTATTTCGAATAAAATATACTTAATAAATACTTTGAGAATACTAATTGACAACGCCCGTTTTGATTATATGATGAGAAAGTCGGGTTCGAACAAACAATCCCAATTGATGTAAAATGATAGTGTTCTTCGGTCGATCGCAATGGAGACATCTCTTCTCACGCTAATCGTCCCCAAAGTCAAGAGAGCTGTCCAGATCAACTCCGAAATAGGCACCACTTTTCCAGGTTTCTACAGCAATTCGCGGCTCCAAAGGGGGTGAGAATCTCGTGCCATTATTGATGATCGTCATGGTCACAGGAAACGTGGGAACGCGTGGCGAGAATCTTTGGAAGTCTGTCATCATTGTTGACCAAAGTTAATGACCAACCCGTGTTGCTTTTGATTGATCTAACGATGTTTCCACCGAAAAAAACAAAACCTTAATTACCAAGTTATCGACTTTTGGAGGACCATTGAGTAGCTTCCAGGCTGATCCTGCGAATATGCTTCAAATCAACACTCTAAGGGGCAAATCAAGCAGATTGATTGATTAATTAACTAAACCTCTTCTTCTCAATAACTCAGCAGTGACTATTAATCAAATAGTTCGTTGTGTCTTTCGGCAATGATTGAATCCCTAGATCGATCATGATTGCTAATTTCAAAGTCATTGATTGACAGTTTTAATATTTTTATTGTATTTCGTTGTTCACTTAATTTTATAAGCTAAAATTCCTGCTAAATGAAACGATTTTTCCTAAAAGTTCAAACAATTTGAAACAAATGAACAATACATGTATAATATAAGATCTAATACTTATCTGGATGGACAAAATGATAAAAAGGACCTCCCGGTAGATTTTATTCTACACAAATCGTTTGCCCCGAAAGTTTGAGCCCCAAAGAAATGGACTAATAAATATTTTTTTTATAGCATACAACTCAATGATTCTTATTGATACCGTCAGTTCTTAAAGTGGTTCCATAATTTGTACAAGTCATGATTCTGTTTTTTTCAAAATTTTCCATTTTTCTACTTCATCATGAATTTTTTTTTCTCCCTTAAAATGGACCAACAGAGTGTCTGGATTGATTACGCTGCTGCATGAATTAATTAATTAATGGATACCCCATAATGGGTAGTTTTTCAAATATAGCCATTGACTCTTAATTTATTCATTTACAGGCTCTTTCTTTAAATCACAGAGCACCTTCTTGGCCAAGTTTATGACGTACAAAGTATGAATATTTCTTAATTTTTTTCAAAGAACAATAAATTTATCCTTAAGTCTGTCAGCTTAAATTTTTATCTATAGCAGCATGCGAACTTTATGGAGATTTTTTTTGTTTTTGATAAACTTTTGTTGGAGATTAAAAAACTTATAAATGGGAGACCGTAGATTCAAATTTCAAATTATATTTGGAATATGTCTGGGTAAACCAGGACTCTGACAACCTAATTAATATTTTGTTTTAGTTGGTTTGTGACAAGCATCTACAAGCATCAACGCCAGCAATAATAGCGGCATAGCATTTCTTAAATTTTTTGGACAATTGCACTTTGGTCCTTCTAGCTATTGGGGAGCACGTTTCTTGTCCCCTTACTTTCTTTTATAGTCAAAATTATGCCCCAACGAAAAGTTAAGTCTTTCCCACAACTTCCATCTGAGCCCACATAGATGTCATGATGGGAGAACGATAATATTTTGAACAATATCGAATCAACGCAGCGGAATAAAATAATCTCCCCTCTTGTGTAAACTTAATAGAAATCGATATAGTAGAGTAAAATAAATACCAAGCACGCGAACACAAGACGATTTTTTTTTACGTGGAAAACCTCCTCAATATGAGAAGATAAAAAATCACGAGACCGAAGTCCACTTGAAAATCTTCACTATCAATAAAATTGTTCTTCTCTAGCAAATATTAGAGGTACATAGCAGCAAACACCTCAAGAACATAATTCTTGGCAATACACATGAACTTCACAAGAGATCAAAGATAAATCTGACCAAAAACGCAGGTTTTGATCAATTCACGAAAAACCTGATATATGGAGCTTCAAACGAAAATCAAACCGTTTAGATTTGATTAAATTGCGCCACGAACATGCTAATAAAATTTCAGCTCAATCGGACCACGAATCGACCTTCAACGCCAGTTTGATGTAAACCAGATATTGCCCCAAACCCCAGATTTTTTGCTTTCTCTTTTTTTCTTGTTATTGTTTCCTTTTCCGCTACTACCTCTTTATATAGATAGTGAGAAACCATATTTCTTCATATAACTTATTATATGGACTCAAGCCCTTTTTGAGCTTGCAACTCATTGGGCTTCCTTCACATAGGAATGAACCCAACTAACATGTCAAATAGGGAGAAAGATGACCTTAGACTTCTTCGATTACGATTAATTATCATAGGACTAATGCCACGGATGATACATGTAGCAAGGTAGAACCTGTAATGCTATCTTTGCTATATCTGCTAAGTTTGATAAGGGTTGCGTTCAAAATGGAGGTTTCGTTTATCTATATGGAGGGGGACGTATTTGCAAATCCTTGTGGAACCGTTCAAGTTGCGGGTAGTATTAGTGGCTTTATGAGGTCTACGGTAATGATGAAGTTCAAGTGCAACTTTGACTTGGAAGATCTCAATGATGGTTGAGCTTCCTTGAGGGGCTGTGAGAGAGTAGTAATGACTTGACCCAACATATCGTGCCCAAGTAGATGCTGCTAGGAGATATTTCAAGTTTAAACCCATGAGCAAAATCCATATTGAATAGGAGGGTGTTGAATGCTCGAAGTCTGGAGTTAGGCATTGATTAGATGGCTAGGGTTCATCATTTGAACGGCAGCATATGCCTACAAGTGGTGTCATAATCTCCATCCGTTTCTCTTTTTTAACCTAAATCAATTTGGTCGGAGGCAGGCATTGAAAAAATTGTCCCACAATTATGGGAGATTCATCAATATGAGTTTCTAGGAAAGAGGAGTCTTCCTGGCAGCAGCACGTTTTTTGTAGGCATATCGTGCCTACTTCACTGATGTGACTGCAATCTCTGTGCAATTCGAATGGAGCTGGAGGGTTTCTTTGTCTGAAAATTGACAAACGTGTTACTTTAATTAGGCATTAGGTAGGAGGGGTATAACCTTGGACTACTTTGATGACGATTGATTACCGCATGACTAATGCCACCGAAAACTAGCGCCTACATGGGAAGATGAGGCCCACTGAAAAATGTCTTAGCCCGATTCTATTCAGGTCTTTAAGGGGTAGTACGAGACCCATAGGCTACCCGATTTCATCACCGGCTGCATCCTACAATCCGCGACGACGAAACATCTTCGGGTGCAAGAAGAGCAGCTCGACGGTTGTCGTTCTCTAAGCGGCGGAGGTTCCCCAACCGGCTTCACCGCAGTAATGGTGATGGGAAGGAATCGTTTGTGTTCCTGACTATGAGCTTCGGCTAGAGCTCGGTGTTGAGAAGCGGCGACGCGGAGGTGGCAAAGGGCCTCAGGGGAAGCGAAAATGAAGACAAGTCTGCCATCCAACCAAGTTGTTGCAGCTCGAGCACCATTGTCGTCCCCCGTCGCTCGTCGTTGCCATTTCTTGTCCCTTGAGCACCGCAGTCATTCCTAGTTCTTGTGTCGCAAATAAATTTCTCAAATTAGTTCATCCATGACAAATCTACCATTTTTTAACTTCCATTCAGTATCCTTGTTAAATTGCTAATATAAAAACATACATGGGCAAAAAAAATCATATCATCGATGTGTGACTTTAATGTGAATCTGATGTGAAGATTCAAAATAAATGAGTCTCCTAAATGAATCGTTTTCAAAATCAGACTTGAAGAACTAAAATTGAGAATTAAGGCAAAGTTGAATTTGTTTCTTCTCCCTCTCCGGAAACACCAAAATCTTAGGCAAAATGGGCATAATTAGTAGATTTTAGTAGATTTCCTAACTCAGTTGATTTAGGAGACCCATTTATGTTAAATTTCCATGTTAGGTCCATGTCACATGCTAATCATTCTAGTTGTTTGCCTACTTGTGTTCTTACGTCACCAATATAACAAAATATTAGACAAAAGTTGATGGAGGATAGATTTGTCATAAGCGTATCAATTCGAGATTTTTTTAACATCAAAATTTATTTGGGGTAAATGTACCATGTATCTACCAATTTTATGATTTTTTGTTGTATTAATCCTTATGTGTTTGTTGTGTCTAATTTTAATCACTATCCTGTGAAGTAATTGACATAGTCTAGTGACATAAAAAGTAGAAAATAATTTCTCAGGGAATAACTAGTGAGTGAGCACACTACTCATCCAGATGCAAAGACTTGTGCAAAGGCAAGCTCATCCTTTTCAGAATTGGAGGACCTTCGGGTGCCAGAATATCAAAGCCCATACTAGCACTCCAAAGCCACAGCCATTGAACTAGAATTACGAGACGACTAATAAACACCTCAGCATGCTGCACGAAAGTGATATAGATGACTTCCCACAGATCAAACAACCGGTTCTAAGCTTAACGTGATGTGTGTACAATTGAAATGAACTATTTAAAGAGTAGAAACAGCAAGCGCCGCAGAGAGCAGATGATATTCGGACTCGAAGATGAACATGGTTTCTCCATTACACGGCATATTTTCCCTTAGAGTTGGGCTTATAACACCTTTTTCCTGCGGTTTCCATTTACCGATCCAACACCCTTACAGCACAAAATTGGTGTACATATAGCCAAAGAATAAGAAGCAAAATCGGCCTGAAACCTTTGAAGTAAACTTCACGCAAATGGTCACTAATACATTCAGCACCTGCTGCTAGTTATTCGTGTTCATAGTTGGAATTGGATTACTGTCTTGACTCAGGTCTCTTGATTCGTCCGAATCATATCAAAAATTGGATTTGCCAACAGTTCTTTGGCGGATGGCCGTGCAGTTGGATCTGCATCCATCATGACCTACGGAAGTCAAGAACATCATAGAGCCACCACATTAAGGATTTTCTCCAGAAGCAAACAGCAAAATGACTCAAGTCCCATTGAAAGAAATGAAGAAACAGCACCTTCAGCAAATTCTGGAAAGGCAGTGAATGGCCAGGGGGAAGAGGCAGATTTCCCTCTCTAAGACTCAGAAACTGAGGCCCCAATTTCGTCAAAGTCAACCCCGTCACAAGCTCATACACAGAAGCTCCCAAGGCAAAAATATCAACCTTGTCAAGATCAAGATGATCGAAGTTCTCATTAAGGATCTCGTGAGGCATGTACCGTGTATCGCCCTCCTGAATGGGTAGGCTGTTGTTAAGGAGAGTCGCACAACCAAAATCACCGAGCTTGTATACACCATTCTTGAAGAAAATATTATCTGGCTTAACATCAAGGTGGGCAATTCCTCTGTCATGCATAAAAAGCAATACTTTCGCAAGCTGCAGGTATTTGGACATGAGCAATGGTAAATCATGGGGACCAAACATTAACCTTCATGACAAGATTATAAAAGCAAAATCCATGACAATAGGCCACTGTATCTTATCAAAGGAATTGAAGTTGAAGGTGGTCTTTAACGTATATACGGAGGGAAAGAGCTATAGCCAGATTTCTCGTTTAAATGCTTAATTTACTTATGTTAGGAGTGATATGGTGCATGCAAAGAGCGCCGGTAAAACCTCTTGGACAAACGATGTAGTATTGCCCCCATTCAAGCAAGTTTTTTCATCTTATCTCCAGTTTAACACTCACACATGCTAGACATATTTCCAACAATTTTGTAGATGTAGGTAAACACACATTTGTCCAGCAATGCGTGTCCACAAGATTTCTATTGATCTTCGACATGTATCACCTGCCCCTTAAAGGTTGAAGCTTTAAGGTTTGACTCTATAACAAACATAAATGAAAATCCTAGAAACTGCTTTTTATGTCCACTACGTATTCAAGATTCAAGCAACAATGTTATCTGCTTATGAAGTCACCCTAATACTTTAGGAGAGAAGATTATGCTCATTTAGCGCCAGAATCAATCCTTAATTTTAAAAGCTATTGACCATTGCTTCATAGATTGGTGGTATAAGTAACTTAAGAAAAGGTCATTTGTATCATAAAACATTGCTAATATCAACGAAACTTTTGGCTAACCTGATGTAGAAATGTCAATGCATCACATTCAGTAAAACGTGAAGACTTCTGACTAGACAAGTTGGAATGACAGAGCTCCATCTGAATGTAAAGATGCTCATTTTCGAACCAAGAAGAGTAATATCCAACAATGTTCTCATGAGAGCCTGTATGAAACATGCTAATTAGAGAAAATCATGCAGCAGACACACAAAATTTAGGATAATGTAACCAGCATTGATACCTAAAGCTGCCAGAGATTGTACTTCCATCAAGGCTTTTCTCCTGCAAAAGAGTGGATATCATATGCTGTTCAAGTTAGTGTTGAATGTCTGAAAGCAGTGCACGAGACAAATACCTTTCCGAGTTTTGAGACATTGGCCTGGTGACTTGCTTCACAGCATACAAGCAACCATCTATTCTGTTTAAAACTTTATAAACACTGCCGAAGTGACCAGCTCCAATTTGCTGGGAAGAATAAGCAAATTGACAAGTCAACCCAAAAGAAATATGAGTTTCTGCAAAGAGTAGCTATAGACTGTATGTGCAAAAGGCTTTAAATTTTAATAGAGACCTCAATTTCTACGAAATCGGTGTGGAAACGTGTGGGACCAGCTCCTCCAGTAACAGAAGAGAATAAGCCTGCATATTGTCACACTCGTTAAATGAGAAATGTACATAAATGTCTACGACCGAAACAGCAAACAAATCATTAGTAATTTCTCATTATCAGTTTGTCTTATTATATTTATAAGACGTGGCATAGATGGCATGCTGTTAAAAAAAAGTGATCCATTTTGTGAATACTCTAGAACACTCATGCTTAATGGAGAAGGAGCAAAATCGGCAGCAACAAGCTTCGAAGACTCTCAAAGGCTGAAGAAATTTCTGGTACATGGGCAGCAAACCACGTGGACAGCAAAAAGCAAAAGAAAAGTCAAGAATAGCAGCTAAAGAAGAACAAACTAGAGAAGTCTCGTACGTGCATGTGCATGGGAAATCTTGTATGAAAGTCAAAAATGGCTGCTTGACCATGAATAGAATACGTGGGCAGCCGAGAGAACAGAAAAATACAGAAAAATGGAGAATCCACTAGAAGTCCTCAATGTCGGTGAAGGAATGGCGGTGACACGCCTATAAATAGGGGTTTGGGGTGTGCATTTTGAGTTGTAGATAACCACACACACTCCTTCCAAAACCCTTCCTATGTACTAAAAACTTTCATAATAAAAGCTCTTTTTTTACCCATTCTCCCTTTACTATTGTAGTCCTTTTATTATTCACACAAAACACTTGCACACACACACACACGCTTCCGCAAAAACACCAACACATGCACAGTTTTAGAAGATTTGACAATAATTTGTACATGCTCACATTATTCAATGATCAACAGGGAATATAGACATACCGGCACATTTGAACCTTTGATTTCCAAAAGGATCTAACGCATCACTGAGATATGGGTTTCTAATACAAGGAGGGGGCTTGACCCTATGTGTCTGCTGCGTGCCATTTGATACTGGCTTCTTAACTTTAGCTTCTTGAGCTTCCAAACCGTCCTGCACAAGATCCTCTATTTGCTGACTTCCAGAAAAAATGGAACTTTGAGGATTCAAGGTAACTTGATCTGGGGAAATCAGCAACAGTAAATGCCTCAAATTTTGAACTACTAGCAGATGTTAATTATGACTATAAAAAATTTCAGCATCAAGAAGAGAAATGGATGATAAGACCTAAACCGTATATCTTTCTTTATGTGCTGTTCGCAGGTACATGGAGATGAAAAAATTGGATCAAATCTACTCAAAAATGGGCATTGACAAATCAGAAAGTTTGAACACACAAGGCAAAGTCAAGATCAGATCTATCTTGTGGCTATGATATTCAATAGGAATGTGCCAAAGACTTCGGTATAATATCTCGATTCAGTCCCTAGAATAATCACTTTCCTTCAATATTCTTTGACTTGCTCAAGCAGGAGGACCTAAATGAACGATCCAGCTCTTTGCAACTCCAATAATGTTAATGTCATAACCGTGATGCATTACGAATAAGGCCAACAATCCATCAAAATTGAAAACACACAACTCCAATGGTAGGAGCACAGAACCTGATCCAGCATCATCATTGAAATGATCGACCTCTAAAAAGGTCGATGAACAATCACAGATGTGAATACAGGTCTCAAAGACTTGATCAAATTCTTGGAAAAGAATACAGCTTACCATGAAAAATTCTCTTACTACTATTATTGATTAAATGACCCACAAACTTCACAAATCTAGAGAAATATCCCACGAAGCGAAAATTGAGTCAATATTGGTTTTATATATTCTGATTCTCATCAACCGCTTTAATCTGCATACTGACAACATGATACTTATAGAGAAGAATTATCTAATATGCGACACTGTTGCGTGATTAAATCAGCAGGGTAGAGTCCAACTATTCTGTTAGACATACACGAAAGCTCTAGATTCACATTCTATCCTAAGTGTATGAATCCGACCTTCCGTATATGTCCTATCCATGAAGGCCATTGACAATGAGGCCAATGCATTCTCATGATCGCCCAGAATCCTCAACTATGTCGACAGATTACGATATTTCAGATATCCAAAGTGTTTGATTCTGAGATACGAACATATGAGATAGAAAAAAATATAATAGAAGCATCTATGGCACAGCTAATATATACCTTGCCGAAAGCTCTTGCTCTTAGTCGTATCAAGTCTCTCTAGTGATTTAGGGCAAGAAAACTTATCCTGCATGAATATGCCAAAAATATTACATCAAAGTCAGACAAAGGAAAACAAATTCACATCTACCTTACCTTGTTACAATCCAAGCTATCCAGTAGATTTTGATGATCCAGGGTGACATAATCAGGAGTACTGCATCCACGACAAAGATAATACAAAATAAAGGACTCCAGAAGCTTCTTTCCGTTGATGAGTAGTGGAGATGGTGACGGAGAAGCTGTCTTGGCTAGCTGGCTTTCGTCTTTCCTGGATTCTTCGACCATGTCTTCTGACATTTCTCACTCCCTGTCAAAGTCGTCAAGATGGCACGCACGGGCGAAGGCAGGCTGCGGATACAAAGAAATGGGTGGAGAGAAGGCGATGGCAATGCGTTCTGCAGAGGGCAAGGCTTTTAGTAGGTGAAGATGTTGGGTGTTGCATTCAGACATTCAAAACTAATATGTCCACACATGGACAAATTCTCTTTTCACAAAGCTAGAGTAATTACAAAAGAGAAGTCGGTATGAGCGTGAGGAGCAGAGAAACTTGGCAGGTGCTGACGCAAGATGGCTGACGCAGGTGCTCACGCAAGATGAGGGATGAGCCTGGACAACGCCTTTGATGAATTAATTTCTTTTATAAACTATTGGGATGAACCAGTTTTCTAATCTAATAACGACTCGGAGCAGTTGGTTTTACTTTTCTGACCCCTGACTATCTTCAGAAGCCTTCTAAAGAGACTCGAAATGACCCCATCGAGCGTCCATTCAACCAATTACTAACACACAACAATGGCATCCATCTAAAAAAGTTTTTTTTTTATCACATTTTTGGTTGAATAGACGGAGGGCATGATTCTTTCGAAAAGAACCTTAAGATTTGTGATGCCTCCCTCTTCCCTTCGAACCGACACCACCACACTGGCGTTAGATGCCGCCTAGGGTTAGTCTCCTGGCTCTGCCAAACCCAACGAGACCAAACATGAGTCTTTCTTCCTCAACAAAGCCAGATTTGCCTCTCTTAGAGATTAGATTAGCTTGTCACGAGTAGGTTTATTGGAAAACACTTTGGCTCGAACTTAGTGTGCGGCTACTAATTTCTTGAGCCAACTACACTAGATTGACCATTTGAAGTTGTGTATGGAAAGTATCATTCAACTATTTTGGATCTTATACCCTTATTCACTAGATGCCGGAGAAAGGGCTGTGAAAATCTAGCTGTTACCGAAGAAGTAAGGAAGAGAATTTTAGAGCAAGCTGAAAAGGTATAGATATCAAGCAAACGAGCCCGTTATCTTATTTGGATGCATTAAAGAAAACAAAGATTTCGGCATGATGGTGACTCTAAGTTTTGTCCTCGACAGATGGTCGTTTTCAAATTTTAAAGGCTTCTACAACAATGACTATAGAATTGAACGTTTTGGAGAATACGATGCTTCCACCACTTCCAGTGTCACCCCCTTTATCATCATATCATGAAGACCAAGAGCTCAAGTTGGCCTTGAGGACGAATCTTCTTCAATCGATTGAAAATGATATTGAGAAATATTTTTAATTATTATTGGAAATATTTGGAGATTATCTCTTGTTACTATAATATTTTTGATCTAGATTAGAATTTGTTTTGTTATTGTACTTTTGCATTTTAAATCGGTTATCTTTTCCTTTGGATTCTCGACTCTTTGGCATAAATAATACCTCAAAAGTTCCCTGTTTAGTTATCACGTGAAGTTGAATACTGATGGTCATGATAGATAGATTTCTCCATGTATTTAACATCCACAGCTCAAGAGAGCTTAATGAATTTTATTTTGGACTGCGCACCCTTTCTAGGTGGTCACCATTTTCAAGTCCAGAAGAGGGAGAATCTTGTGCTTTCCTAGACATGGCGCGAGCGACACGTGTATGCATGATGACATCTTTGGAAAACTGCATCAATTGCTGACTTAAATTAATCGCCAACATGTGATTCGATTAATAAATTAGATGTATCTATGGGAAAGTTAAATTAAACTACCAATTAGTTGACGGTCCTAGACTCATAGGCATTGTCAAAAGCGTTCTTTAGAGGACCATTGTCAAAAGCAGATCCAAGCGATGATTAATGGGAACATGGTCCAAAGCAAGACTCTTTGGGCGAACGTCCTTTTTTTTGGCACATAGCTAGGAATATGATTAAGTTAGTGGTTGTAAGTACCTACAAGTATCATTGCCGATGCCAGCCATAATAGCGGAATCGCACCTCTAAAGTCTTTTTAAAAGTTTGCACATTGGTCCTTCTAAGTTTCGGGAAGCATGTTTCTTGTCCCCTTATTTTCTTTTATTAAATTATGCCCCAACGAGAAGTTCGGTCCTTCCAATTACTTTCATTATAATGAATTCTTCCATTGAATGCGACGACTGCACATATAAGTCTCTACACCAAAAATGACAACGTTGATAATCATGCTCAAGGTGCCCAGGTTTGGTCCTTTTCTTTGTTTTGCTCTGAAACTACCATGCCTAATATTTTTTTTTATGAGAACTTAAGTATATTTCCATCTCAAGTCTAAAGAAAATGTGCAATAGATGTCGGCTTCTAATATATAATGATATTGGAATGATGTAAGGTGGTTATTTAAGCATTGACTTCAGCAATTAAAATTTCCTTAGACTTATGGGAGATTCATCGATTTGAGTTTGTCACAGAGAGCTTTGCAGCACATATTTTAGATGATTTGGAAGAAGACATCTCCTATCCATTCCAACGATGTAAACTCCGATTTCTTTTGCAATTGCAATGGAGGCGGAAGTTCCTTGTCTGTAATTGGACAAACACATCGCTCCAATTAGGCAGTGGGTAAGGAGGCGATGACCTTGGACTTTGAATTTAAGATTAACCATCGCATGATTGATGCCACGGAGAAGTCGTGTGCCTCCATGGGAAAGTGTAAACTAGTGCCTACCTAGCAGCCACCTTTGACCACTCTTTTTCTCAAGGAATATGTGCTTTTTTTTTCCGTGTCTAATTTTAATCTCACTATCCTGTGAAAGTAATTGATGTCGTCTTGTGAAATGGATACTAGAAAATGATTTCTCGAGGACGAGTTCATTATTTCTAGAATAAGGGGGATTTTTAAATGCCAAAAGTGGGCAAAACTCTAAGCAGCCTGATTGGTTCTGTGGATACAAGTAATTCCAAAGCCAGAGTCGTTGAACTAGAATTATGACTGAACACTTCAGCTTGTTGCCAAAAAAAAAACGGAATGGGTGAGTTCCCACGGATCAAATAACCGGTTCTAAACTTAACATACATGCCTGTACAATTGAGATGAACTATATAAATTAGCAGAAACAGCAAGCACCGACTGATTCGTCACAACGGATGATAATTGATATTTGGACTCTGACATGAATGGGGCTTTTTCCATTACACTGCATATCTTCGCCTAGTGTTGGGCTTACAACACCTTTTCTTCGTTGCTTCCACTTGACCGATCCAGCACCATTACAGCACAAAAACTGGTGCACATATTAGGCAAAAATTAAAGGCAAAATCGGCATAGGATTTTCCCAATACCTTCAAGGTCAACTTCACCCGAATGCTCACTGATACATTCAGCACCGGCAGTTGATTATCTATGTTCGTGGTTGAAATCCCATTACTGTCCTGGCTGAGGTCTTTCCATTCCTCCGAATCCTGTCAAAAAATTGGATGGATTCGCCACTGATTCTTTTGCAGAAGGCCGGGTATTTGGATATCCAAAAGTGAAAAACAGAACGACACAACTCCATTGAAAAAAATGAAGGCACAGTACCTTGAGCAAATTATGGAAATGCAGTGAATGGCCAGGGAGAAGAGGCAGCTTTCCCTCTCTAAGATTCAGATACCAAAGCCCTGGTTCCAGCAAAGGAAGGTGATCCTCTGATAAGCTCATCTATAGAAACTCTCCAGAAATATATGCCAACCTTGTCAAGATGACCATGATTGTCATTCTGGATCTCCGGAAAGCATATACCGCACGTCAGCCCTCCTTAATTGGTAGGCTGTTATTACGGAGACTCGCACAACCAAAATCACCAAGCTTTTATACACCATTCTTGACATACATATGATCTAGCTTAACATCAAGGTGGGCAATTCCTCTGTCGCGCATAAAAAGCAAAGCTTTCCCGAGCTGCAGGTTTAGCAAGTGTAAATAATGGAGACAAAATATAAACCTTCATGACAAGATTACAAAAATAAAATCCATAACAATAGGCCACTACATCTTGTCAAAGGAATCGAAGATGGTCATACATACATACATACATACATACATACATACATACATAGGAAAGGAGCTATAGCCAGAGTTTCTATTGCAGTCTCGCTGCATTATCCAGGACCTGATGACAGAGATATTTATTTACTGATAACCCCAAAACAACATCTTAGAAATAATTGAAGCATTGTGAATCACACTATGACAGAAAGTCAATGGAAGCTCGTCAATAGCATTCACAAAGCCACTGGTCACACAAATTATATGCTAGGAAGCTGGTAGTCTCTGTACTTTTTCAAGTAGGAAGGACCTTTTTTTTATTAGCATTTTCTTCAACTAAACCAATTGTTTGGAAAAGGAGGTGCCACATGCATAAATCCCACTTTTAAGTTCTTTGAGCAATGTGAGCACCTAAAATCCCCTATCTATGCAAGCATTATGAGCAAGATAAGATGGATGACTGGATGGGAAATGATTCTGATGGAAACAATTAAAATCCAAATTGAAGAATCCCATTTATATAATCAAAATATTTGGTGGAACATTGAATTCAAAGAACTCTAGTGAAACCTCATGGACAAACGATGCAAAGTGCCCCATTCAAGCAAGTCTATCCCTCTTTTTCTTCATTTTCTGCCAGTTTGCAAATCAAGGTAAACACACAATTATCCAACATTACATGTTTGAAAGATTTATATTGATTTTTTATGATACCTAAATTTTGGTGACCCGTTTAATCATTCATTAATTACATAAAAAAATTAGGGATAATTTTTAACCCCTAACAAAAATAATTTTCATTAAATCACATCACATATAGACACTAGAAGCATTTGCATTACTAGTATTAAAAAAATTAATTATTATATATATTTTTTCAAAAAATATTTATTAGAAGAAGAAGAAGAAGCGAGATCGGGCCGAGGCCGGGCCGGGCCGGCCTTCTTTCTCTTCCCTTCTTCTTCCTCGTTTGGGCAGGCCCATTTCCTCTGTTCTTTCCCCGGCTCGGCCTGCGGGCCTATCTTCTTCCTCCTTCCTCCTCACGCGACGCACTCTCCTCTGTGGCGAAAGACGTACAGGAGCAGAAAGCAAAAGCAGCCATGAGCCGCCGGTCGGGATCAGGCCGGCCGGCCAATCTGACAGTGGCAGAAATCATGCGCGCTTGCCGGTTGCCTTTAAAAGGGAGAGATGGCTGCTCGTTTCTAGGGGCGGTTCTTGAAGGGAGAGAAATTGGAGATTGAGAGGGTTCGGGAGAAGAGAGAAAGGGGGAGAGGGAGTGAGATAGAGAGTGAGGCTGTGAGTGAAGGGTCTCCTCCGGTAGCCACCGCGCTTGGACCTCGGCCGCCGACCCTCGCCGACGCGTGTTCTCCCACGGTAGGTCTTGTGCGTATCTTTTTTATCTGTGTCGAGTTGCATCGCTTTCCCGAGGATCTCGCTTTGGGAACACCATGGGGCGGCCTGGCCATTGCTCGATCCATTTCGAGTTCACCCTCCCGTCGCCGCTGCCGAAGCCGAGTAGGGATCTCCTCATTTTAAACGCCCGTCCCCATGAACCCCTGCTGCTTCCCCCTATTTTGGTAGGATAGGACAATGAGTTTTGTTCCTTCCCTTAGTCCCAAGCATGCTGGGCTTCTGTGGGCTAATGTGGTTGATTTCGAATGTCCCTTGATGATTTTTTTAAGTCTGGCGCTGAGTCCGAGTCCAAAAACGGTTGATATCGTTCCCCCGGTCCATGCCCACCACATGTTCGACGATATGTCTAATCCAGCCTAGGCGCGTGCATTACCGATTCCCATATGTTCTTGAACGCGTATAAGTAGGCTTTGCATGTTATGAACCTTTTTTTGTTTTCTAGTCGTCGTTTGCATAATCGGGCAAAGTCTGGGCATACAATCGCTGCGTTTTATTTGTCACCCGTTGGTTTCCTGGATTTGGTGGTTGTAAAGTGGGGCGCGGCTCGAGGTGGCCGGCGATGATGTCAGGAGGTGATGGTGGCGGCAAGCGACGATCTCAGCCGCTGCTTCGTTTATGGTGCTCGGCGAGAGAATAGGTTGGGCGTTCGGCGATGGAGGCATTGGGAGGAGGGGCTGGCTTCGGGAAGAAGACGATGCAGGCAAAAGGAAAATAAAAGAACAATAAGAGAAAAAAGAGAAATTGAAAAGAAGTGAGAAATGACTAGGTTGGGCTTGTTTAGTTTTAATCAGGCTTAATGGGCTTTGGGATTAAATAGGTTTTTAATGAGCCGGGGTTGGGTAAATTCGGGCTGGTTTTATCTTCATGCTCGGGCTGAGCTTAGCGAGATGGCCTTAACGTGCTTAATTTCAATAAAATGGGCTGGATGGGTTTTCTTTTGGAAATGGGTTAGCTTTAAACAAGCCCAATCATGCCCGTGGCCGAAGCCCGAGAGTCTTAGTTCAGCCTGTGTTCCGGCCGGGTCCAGTCCTTATTTTCCGAATAAATCCCTTCTTCTTTTTTTAGTTAAGATTTAAAAATTCGAAGAAAAATAATGAAAATTCCGAAAAATTTAAATTTAAATTCAAAAAATTCAGAAAAATAAAAAAAATCTTTGGAAAAAGGTTAAAATTTAGCATTTTGAGTAGTTTTCCCTTAAAAAGTAAAAAAACCTTCAAAAGTAAAACCCAATTGAATAAGCTTTTAAGGCTTCACCATAGGATTTTTAAATGTCTTTTTTCTTTTTAGAGACGATACTAGGTTGCTGCTTGCACTTTTCAATTCAATTATACTAGATTGCGCAATTTCAATATATCAATTGTTATTTTCTTAGAATTGTTAGAATAAACCTTAAAATTTTCGATAAATTATCCTAACACTTTGATTAGCAAACAATCAAATTTAAGTATCAAAAGGGCTTTGGTTAATTAGCTAAGATAATCAAGTCCGATTTTGAAATCTCTAATTGCTCAAGTATGAAGACGACACTTCCGTGTCTTGATTAGGGTTTCTAGCCACCCATTCATAATGGCTAGTGGTGGCTCTTTTTGAACATATAGATTAAGAAAATCGATGTGTATGGACTTAGGAGAACCCGTGCTTTATAAGCAAGTACATCTAAATGTATTTCCCTCTCTCTCGAGGGTAGGTCACAACAATCTTTGACATGTATCACCTTCCCCTAAAGATTGAAGCTTTAAGTTCCACTCTTCAACAAGCACAAATAAAAATTCAAAAAAACTACTCTTTTTCCACTGCATATGCAAGATTCAAGAAACAACTTCATCTGCTTATGAAGTGACCCTGATACTTGAGGAGAGGAGACTATGCTCATTTAACGCCAGAATCATTCCTTAATTCTGAATGTCATTGACCATTGCTTCATGCGCCGCTTGATATAAATTACTTAATAACGGCCATTTTTATCATAAAACATTGCTATCATCATATGAACTTGTGGTTGACCTGATGTAGAGCTCAATGCATCACATTCGGTTAAACACGAAGACTTCTGTCTAGATAAGATGTAATCACAGAGCTCCATCTGAATGTAAAGATGCTCATTTTCAAACCAAGAAGAGTAATATCCAACAATGTTCTCGTGAGAGGCTGTAATAAACATGCGAAGATTATTAAAGAAAAACATGCAGCAGACATACAAAATTGAGGTAATGAATCCGGCATTGATGCCTAAAGCTGCCAAAGATTGTACTTCCATCAAAGCTATTTCTGCTGCAAGACAGTGGGTAACATATGCCGTTCAAATAAGAGGATTAGACAGACTCGTTACCTTGTCTTGATACAATGGCCTGATGCTTTGCTTCACAGCATACAAGCAACCATCTATTCTCCTTAAAGCTTTAAAACCACGGTTGAAGGTACCAGCTCCAATTTACAGGGAAGAATTTGCAAATTAACAAGTCGACCCAAAAGAAACTTGAATTTCTGGATAGTGAAGAGTAGCTATGTACTATATTTGAAAAAGGCTTTAATTTTGAATAGACCTCAATTTCATGGAAATCAGTGTGGTACCATGAGAGACCATCTCCCGCTCATAGAAGAGAATGAGCCTGCATATTGTCGCATGACGACTAACGTACATAATCATCTTAACTGAAACAACGAACAAGTCATTAGCAATCTCTCATTATCAATTCGTCTTTTTTAGAGGCATGGCATATAAGTATACACAATTTTGGAACATACGATTACAATTTATACGTGCCACATAATTAAAATCTTAACAGGCAATATAGACATACCAGCACATTTGGACCTTTGATTTCCAAAAGGATCTATGTCAGTCTATAAAGCATCACTGAGATATGGGTTTCTAATGCAAGGAGGGGGCATGACCCTACAGCGTAAAGCAATGGCAGACTGTGGGACATAACTTTGTATCTGCTGCTTGGGATTTGATACTGTTTTCTTAATTTTAGCTTCTTCAGTTTCCAAACCATCATCTGCAAGATCCTCTATTTGTTGACTACCAGAAAAAAATGGGACTGTGACGATTCAGGGTAACTTCATCTGAGGAAAGTCACGACAGTAAACACCTCAAATTTTAAACTACTAACATATGACAACTAGGACAATCAGCAATTTCAACATTAAGAAGAGAAATGGCTGATAAGAGCTAAAACCGCGTATCTTTGGGCATCTGCTGTGCTGAAGGTGCATGGAGATGAAACAATTAAATCAAAACTACTCAAATTGGGCATTGACAACTTAGAAAGTTTGGACAAGCGAAGCAAAGCCGCGAACAGATATATCATGTGGCTATGATATGTCTCAACATGAATGGGCCCAAGACTTTGGTATAATATCTCAACTCAGTCCCTAGAATGATCGCTTTCCTTCAACACTCTTTGACTTGCTCGAGCAAGAGAACCTGGATGAAGGATCCAGCTCTTTGCAACTCCCATTATGTTAGTCATAACCATGATGCATTACATATTAAAAGCATGTGATACATCAAAATAAAATAAAACATAAGAGAAGACTTTTCCAATGGTAGATGCACAAAACCTGATCTAGCATCACCCTTGAAATGGTCGACCTAAAATGGTTGATAAACAATCACAAATGATCATATAGATCTCAAAGGCTTGATTGAATTCGTAGAAAAGAATACAGCTTACAATTTAAAAATTTCTCCCAATACTATCATCAATTAAATAACCAACAAACTTTGCAAATATTGAGAGTTATCCTCAAAGCGAAAATCAAGTCAACCTTTATTTCACACATTCCAATTCACATCAACCACTCACCTGCTCTATTATGCATATTGAAAATCACGATGATCATACAGAAGATTTATCTTGTAACATCCGGGATCTCCACTATACACATATTGTCCGCTTTGGACACTAAGTTCTCACGGTTTTGTTCCTCTCGGGGTAGCTCATACTACCCCCAAGAAAACACGTATATAAAGCCGTGAGGACTCAGTATCCAAAGTGGACAATATTTCACAATGGGGCTCGGGTCGTTATAAATGGTATCAGAGCTGACTGCCGACCACGTGTGGGGCCACAACGAGAGTGATGTGCTCCTAAGGGGTGGAAAGTGTGACAGCTCAAGTGACGGTGCGCGGGGAGGAGGGATGGCGGTGCGTCCGCGCCTCAGTCCCCGGACGTGCGCAGGGTAGGGAAAGGGGTCCCTCTCTAGTCACACATCACTTAGGGAGAAGTCCTAGGCTAGTTTATAAAAGCTTGGGTCCCTCTAATATGTGTAACGCGTTTCACATGCGCTTCCACTGTGCTGAAAACAAAGCGGTGAGGGAAGGCTCGCGGGATGGCCCTCTGCCCCTGCATAATGCGTTTTTAAAGCCATGAGGACTTGGTGGGGCCCGGATCATTACATATCTAGTTGCATACGCCCTATAAATTGGCTCAAAAAAGCAACCAAAAAAAAAAATCCATCTAATATGTGGCACGGTTAAAAGATCAAACCAGCATAGTAGAGTCCAACTATTCTATTAGAGAACCCACCAGGAAGAGTAATTTGCGTCATTTGTCGCACCTAGACGAAAACTCTGGATTCACATTCTATCCCAAGTCTATTAACCCAACATTCCATTACGTCCTACAGTAAATTATTAAGATGTTGCCCATGAAGGCCATTGACAATGAGGCCAATAACATACTCATGACTGCCCAAAATCCTCAAACAGGCTAACAAATTACAATAGTATTTCAGGTATTTAAAAGAGTTCTGATTGATAAAGCTAGTAAGAACACCTAGAGGAGGGTGAATAGGTATTTAAAAGAAATTTTAACAATCAATTTTGAAATAAAGTAAGTAACAAGTAAAGTCTGGATAAGAAACAGAATCAGTTTCAAGAAGCACCATACTTCTAGTAGATATTTAGACTTTCATGATAACCTATAATAGTGCACGGACTTAAGTAAGAAAGTCAAGGAAAGAGAAGATTGCACACTAAATTTTTAGTGGTTCAGTTTTAGTTTAAGCGCACATCTACTCTCCTAAACTAATAGCCTTCTAGCTAAAATTCACTATAAAGTCAATAGAAAAATGCAATTTATGAGTGCAAGCACTCAGTAGAAGATTTATCTAACTCACTAGATCACTCTTTTTGTGATTTTCTCTCTTAAACACAATTTGTAAAGTGCATCAAAGAAATCAAGTAGTCAAAAGAAGCTTCAAACTTTGGAATTCTAATTTTCACGCCCCACTTTTCAAACAAACTAAATGACCTCCTTAAATACTTATCCACGCCAGACTAGCCGTTAACATTTTCTGAAGAATATCTTTGAATCAATCCATTGGACATAATTGATTAAAGTGATCTTGTAGCTGTTTGAAAGTAGAGATGGAAAATCCACTGATTCTAATCGCCCATACAATCAAAATCTTGATTTCCATAAGTAGATGTTTCCAAAAAAAAAAAAAAACTTGTCTTCAAAATTGATTTCATTAATTTGTGATTGATTCAATCAATGAATTTATAAAAGGTAAGTGAAATCCTTCGCCAGAGAACTAGACATTGTAAAATAAATTCTTAATAAGTTCATTATGAATCCGTGTTGCAAAATCGATAAGTTTGAATCTAATTTCTTCCCCGTTCTGGACACGATATCAATCTGGATTTTGTCATAATGAGAATTACTTCTTAGAACGAATAGACTTTGGCAAAAGTGTTCGATATAACCTTAGAAGCAACTGTAAATGTATTATGTTCTTCAAAATAAGAGTAAGAATCAGAAAGTTTTGTAAATTTCAAAACTTGATAGGAGTTTTCTCAACACTGATCAAATTACTAATAAGTGAGACAGAAAACTTGTATAAGAAGCATCAAGGGCACAGCTAAAACATACCTTGCTGAAATCTTTTGCTCTTAGCAGTATCAAGTTTCTCTAGTGATTTAGAGGAAAAAAACTTATCCAGGATGGTGAAATTTATGCCAAAAATATCACATCAAGGTCAGACAAAGCAGCGAACAAACTCACATGTACCTTACCTTGTTATAATCCAAGCTGATCAGGAGTAGGCTGCTCCTGCTTTTGCCTCTGCTTCGGATAGGAAGAGTGAAGGTCTCCCTGCAAGTCTTGTTGGGTTCGTGAAAAGGTGCAAAACAATTCCAATCGCACGGGGTATGGTGGGAGCCCAGTGATCAGCGACGACGACAACGACGACAATCATGTGGGTGGTCAGTTGATTGATCAAAACCGTCCGTCTTGCAGACTTTGATAACGACCCCTATCTTTACTCTTGACCTTTCACCCAAATATATGAGAAGATGAAGAACCAGATGGCAATACGAGGATGAACATATACAGATGAAAATGATGGATTTATAAGATGGGCTTAAGGCCCATCCGCTCAAGTTGGGCCCAAAGGCCCGGCCCACGGGAATAGGGCCCGTGGAGGGGGAAGGTATAAAAGGGAGAGAGAGAGAGAGAAGGCACGTTTGGGCAATTACGTACGTTCTCCTCTCCCGCGTGCTCTCTCTCTCTCCAAAAAGATAAAAAGAACAGTAAGTTCAAGGCACTGTTTTCTCCCCTTCAAGACGCCATCTGATCGAACAGGGCCAGTTTTTCTTCCTCTTCCGCATTGGTGTTTAATCTGTGGCTAACAAGGTACGCTCGAATCCGTGGTGTGCTTTAGGATCGGTGATACGTGTTGTTTTCTCGGGCTTCGCTTCCGCATTGATTTAAGGGTTCGATTCGGTGTCGAATCCGGTTTTCGGGGATCCGTTATTCCCAACATTGGTATCAGAGCCCTAGTTCACGTTTTTCCCGATCAATTCTGATGTTTTTGATTGATTTTTCGCGAAATCACTTCGGCCGTACGGAACCGGGCGAAAATCCCGACACCCGAGCGCTTTTCGGCCATTTTTCTGAGTTTTCGTAAGTCAAAATAAAATTCTGAAGGCACTGGGAGAAGCACGACATCGAGACGAGTCCGGCGATGTGTCAACCGCCGCCGGAAGCCGCCGCACGCACCCACACGCGCGGCCGGAAGGCGCTGCGCGTGGGCGCGACGCGCCCGGGAAGGCTGGCCGCCCGGCGCGTGCGCGCACGCGCGCCGGTCGGCGAACCGGCGCGTGCACGCCGCCGGCGGGCGAACCGGCACGTGCCGGTCCGCGGACCGACGCGTGCTGGCGTCACGTGATGGCGCGTCATCGTGGCGTCATCCAACGGTCGGTAACCGTTCGGATGCGTCACCGATGACGTCACGCGATGACGCGTCGCGTGGCGTCACCGATGACGTCATCACCGGCGAACTTTCGCCGGACGGTCACCGGCCGGCGAACCGACCCCGACCGGCGACCCGACCCGACTCGTGGGACGAGGCACGCGCCCCGCACGTGCCGGATGACGTCGCGTGACGTCATCCCCGCATGCGCGAGGCACGTGCGGTCCGACCGGTCCGACCGGTCCGTCCGACCCCGCGTCCGACCCGCCCGCCCGTTGACCCGACCCGCGGACCGTTGACCGTTGACCGAGCCGTTGACGTTGACCGACCGTTGACCGTTGACTTTGACCGTTGACCGTTGAAAAAAAAAAAAAAAAAAAAAAAAATTTGTTTTTTTTTTTTTTTTTCAGTCATGCCTATGTGGGTTATAAGTAATCCATTTTTAATTCTGCATTTGTTGCATGAATTTTAGAAAATTATGTATTTTCTCTTATATTAATTATGGATTATAAGTGATCCATTTTTAATTCCGCATTTGTTGCGGGAACTATGATGCGTTATGCAAGGATACCTGCAATCCCGAGAACGCACGAGGGAAATGCAAGACTTAAGAGGCTGATAAAAGAGTTAGCTGATTATCGGTGGCATGACGGTGATTTAGTATCACATGTGGTCAGGGTCAATCAGATGATACAAGAAATCATCTGGAATGGTTATCTTATGCCGGATTTTGAGAAGGTGCCGGCTTTGATGAACACTCTTCCACCTGAATGGCAAGCAGTGTTGGATCGGCTATGGGAGGTCAACGTGGTCCCGGGTTATAGGAGGCTGGTGGAAGCTTTTGTTAGAGAGCACTATAGGATTGAGTTGGCCAAAACTTCAACCCTTAGATTGAGCGCCACATGGCGCCGAGTGAATGCGCCTTGGAGGCGACATGAAAGCTCTCCAAAAGTTTTTCCATGGTTGGCAAATGTGCCTTCAAATTTCTCAGATGTTTTGACTGATAGATTAGAAGGGACATTCCCTATTTATTTCTTTGATTGATTATGTAATGATTACTACCTAATTGTGTTAATTGAAAGCATTATTGTTTTTTAATTGTATGTCAATTATCTGTTGCTTTCTGTTATTGCTGGTTGCTGTGGGTAATTAGCTGTGGGTAGTAATAGAAGTTTTTGTAACTTCATAGAATTTATTTGCATAAGATAATTATATTAATAATAATTTTAAGTTAGGATTTTTGGAGGATGATTGGAAACATAGTGACCTTTTGATTCTAAAACCTTGCTTGAAATTATTTATTAATATGATGGGTCTATGCAAATAGGGATGCATAAATGATAGGCATTAATTATTCGTGCATGTATGTCCGATGTGTTCGGAACGATGGTTCAAAGCAACTAAGAATGTAATTGCTGATATGAACGGTAACAAATTGTGAAATATTGAATATGAAGATTCAATATGTGATTGGAAAAGCAAGAAGCACTAGAAGCTCTTGACCACATTATGGAAGATATTGAGGGTGTCGTGCACCACCTTGAGCTAGTAGAGGACCGCCTAACGGTATTTGAGTCGAAAATAGACATTTGCTATGCTGGTTCTAGCTCAGAAAGGGCTTTGTGCTCTAAGCGCAAACGTATTGATTCGTTCAATATGTGGAAATGCAAAGGATCAAGTCCTTATTGCAAGAAATCAAGAATTAACCAACAAGAGAGAGGAAAGCGTCCTCAAGTGAAGAAAATGTCAAGGGTGTGATGTTACAATTGTGACAAGAGAGGTCACTATGCTCGCGATTGTCGTGAGCCAAAGAAGCTATACACCACTTGTACATTTGAGAACTTTGCTTATGTGTCAAGTTCTGCATTATAGGCTGAATCCAATCCTTTGTGGAATGTAGATTCATGGGCGACAGACCATGTAGCAAAGGATAGAGGATCCTTCGTGGAATTCCGACGATACCAATTGGAACTAAGTGGATCTATATTGGAAACAACTCTAGAGCTGATGTAAAGGAATTGGCACCTGCCAATTGAACATGCATGGTGGACGCATCTTGATGTTCTATATGCTCTGGAGATTCGTCGAAATTTAAGTGTCTGTCTTAGTGTTGGTTAAGCTTGGTTTTGGTATGAACTTCCATAATAAATGTGTAGATTTGTGTTTAGATACAAACTACTATGGTTGTGGTCACTTTCTAGATGGTTTTATTGTACTAAATGTTGACTGTGGTGATGTCAATATGTTATCCCCTTGTTTCACGTCTTCTATCTTATATGATAATGATGTGAATATGATGGCATGCTAGACTTGGTCATATGGGCCAACAACATATGAAAAGACTAGCCAAAAAGGGCTTGTTGGGCAATATTGAAAAAGTTGATTTGTCCATATGTGAGCATTGCCTAGTAGGAAAATGACAAGGAGACCATTTGGAAAAGGTAAAAGAGCTGAATTTCCTCGGCATTTAATCCATTTGGACATCTGTGGTTCAATGAATGTGAGAGGAAGGCAATGGGCTGTTTGTTTCATCACTTTTATAGATGATTCTACTTGATTCGGATATGTCTATTTGATTTCTCATAAATCTGAAGCATAAGTTGTTTTAAAAGGTTTATGAACCTGGAAGAAAATCAATTAGACAAGAAAATAAAGGTATTTAGATCCGATCGAGGTTGAGAATATTTATCTCGATAAGTTCAGAAAATTATGTGATGAAAAAGGAATAGAAAGATAGTTGTCTATTCCATATACTCCTCAACAAAATGGTGTTGCAGAGAGAAGAAACAGAACCCTACTGGAATGGTTAGGTCCATGATGGTGCATGCTAACTTACCCATCACCTTTTTTGGAGTGATGTGTTGTTAACTGCTACCTATATACTTAACCGGGTGCCTTCCAAATCGGTTATTTCCACTTCATATGAGTTATGGACAGTTAGAACACCGGACTTAAGTTTTCTTAAGCCATGGGGTTGTGCTACCTATATTCATGAGTCCTCTCACAAGTTTTGGGAAATTGGGTCCCAAAGAAAATAAGAGTATTTTCATGAGATACTGCGAACACTCAAAAAGGTATGTGTTCATAGGTGAGCAGGAAAGTGGGAGTATAACTGAATTTGAATCACGGGATGTCACATCCTTAGTGGATGAATTTTCTAAGAGGGGCGAAATAAGGGAAAATAACTCCCTATTTGAAACCTTGGATCAAGATAATGATGTCGGTGGAGTTCGTTCAAGTGGGAGTAATATGAGATGTAATGAATTGAATTCAACTCATTCTCAATTGCAACCACTTGATGTGACGACATCATCATTACCTAATCCAAGTGGGAGCATGATGGGGAATGATGTATTAAGTGTACAATCTCCCATACGGTGAACAAGTCGCCAAAGTATTCCCCGTCGATGTTTTGACATTGAAAGGGAAACTTTTATGGTTGCTCCACAAGATGAGGATGAGCCAAGAAATATTAATGAGGCTCTAAACTGCCCTAATAAGGAAAAATGGATTCATGCAATGAAAGAGGAAATGGAGTCAATGAAATCAAACCAAGTCGGGAACCTGGTTGATCTTCCAAAAGGACGCAGAGCTATAGGAACAAGTAGGTTCTCTAAATAAAGCGAAAGGCTGATGGCTCAATAGAAAGGCATATGGCTCGCCTTGTGGTGAAGAGGTATAATCAACAGGAAGAAATTGATTATGAAAGTACATTTTCTCCGTAGTGAGATTTACCTTGATTCGCATTATTCTGGCAATAGTGACTAGTATGGATCTTGAGTTACATCAAATGAATGTAAAGACTGCTTTCCTCAATGGAGAATTAGAGGAAGGAACATATATGGAACTACCTGTTGGTTTCATAGTGAAAGGCCAAGAAGAAAAGGTATGTTGACTTTGGGGGTCGATATATGGCCTTAAGCAGTCATCGAGACAAAGGTATATACATTTTCATAATGCCATAGTGGCATATGATTTTACAATGATTGACGAGGATCATTGTGTATATATCAATAGATCCAATGATCAATTTGTGATCATATCATTATATGTTGATGATATACTAATTGCCTGGAAGCAATATGGAGTTGGTTAATACTATCAAGAGATAGTTGTCTTCTAACTTTGAGATGAAGGTTGCTGCATACATTAATAAGACTTCAAGAGATCGTTTTGAAGAGATGGTTGTCTTCCAAGAAACTATTTAAGTTCTTGAAGGATATGCAAGATTGTAAACCCATAGACACTCCTATTGCAAAAAGGTGAAGGATTGAGCCATAGTCTCGTGTCCAAGGACTCCACAAGAGAAGGAACAAATGAAACATGTTCCTTATGCTAGTGCTGTTAGAAGCTTTATGTATGCTATGATGTGTACAAGACCCGACATATGTTTTGCAGTTGGAATGGTGAGTAGTTACCAATCCGATCCAGGTCAAGCACATTGGAAAGCCGTTAAGAGAATACTGAGGTATCAAAAAAAAGGGGACTGCTGATTATACGATGAGTTATTAAGGAAAAGGATCTGCAACTCAAAGGCTATTGTGATACTGATTGGAGAGGAGATTTAAATGAAAGGAAATCTACCTCTGGGTTTGTTTTCTTACCGAATAATAGCACCATATGTTGGAGCAGTAAGAAACATAAGTGTATAGCCTTATCCACGATGTAAGTTGAGTTCGTGGCATTATCAGCAGCAGTATAAGAGAGTGTTTGGCTTAAGAGATTTTTGGATCATTTAGGTATTAGTAGAAGTGCTGCAGATTTATTATTGGTTAACTGTGGTAGCCAAGCAGCAAAAAGTGTACACCAAAGATCCAAAATATCATGGCAAGACCAAACATATAGATACCAAGTATAATCCTGTCAAGGATATAGTTGCACGAAAAGATGTGAACTTAGAGTACATACTACGCATGGAATGGTAGCAGATCCTATGACAAAGCCAATACCTAGAGATGTGTTTTGTGGCCATATGAAATCTCTAGGATTGCGTAGAGACCGATGTACTGAATATTGTATTTTCCCTAAGTGTTCACAATTTGATGAATTTGTGTTTTCATCATTAATGCCTATGAATCTTTGTTTGATCTTTATGCATCTTAATGCTTAGTGCATTACTTTAAGTTGAGAAGTATGTCGGACAGATATAAGATTAGCCCACTCACACGGGTAATCGCCTCTATTTACTGTGTGATAAATAGAGATGAGACTGTTTTTAAGCTTATTATCTAGGTGATAATTGAGAGCTCAAGCTTAAAACACGTATGTCGCCTTAACTGAGTGTTAAGATGAGGATATAATACTTATTATGTCCGAAAGTAAAAATACCCCACATGTTTTTTACTTTATCTGTCTAAGATGCCAGATGTGAGTTCTGATGAATTTTGTGAATGAGTAGATACGTGAACTCAAGTTAGACATTGGGTATGTCTGAACTATCATCTGTACGGTATTGAAAGGTGTAGACATACGCTCCATGGGAAAGGAGTTAATACCGTAATACGTATTTCATACTACGTATGCATGAGACGACCAATAAGAGTGGCAAAAGTTTGATCTCAACTTTTATGTCGTGTGAGACTCTTGAGGATGAGAGTTCCTCAATTTCTTAGTCCCCTCATGACTCTTACTTATTCTCAAGATTTCTATTTAGTGTTTGCTATCTTAGAATGTTGCCAATGGTCATGAGTGATTCGATCTAATGGGGCATTTCTAGAAAAGCAAGCTGGACTGAAATTGAGAGTTTTGAAGGAAAGAGGAAGATCGATTTTGGAGAATCACATTATAGTTTTGTATTCACCGGTTAACCAATTATGACTGTCTTTGTGATAATCATAATTGTGAATACAATAAATATATCATTGTTTAAAAGAGATCAAGAGAGATATAAATGTGATCGATCGATCTAGGGTACTGCATACTAAATCTACTCGGAGTGTGATGCCCATTATGAGCTGCTATATATTCCTAACAGATGTATGGCAACGAGCTCTCAAAGTATGCTGGTCGCACGGATTATTCACCGGTATGAATGTTAAAGAGAGGAAAAGAGGATTATGTTCGGCCCACCATGTTAAGTGAGAGTCTATGATGGATTTTTCTCGATGGGACTGAGTAGGGCCTGTCCGCCCATGTTGGTTTTGCACCACCATGTGCGAGTGGGAGATGATGGATTTATAAGATGGGCTTAAGGCCCATCCGCTCAAGTTGGGCCCAAAAGGGCCCGGCCCACGGGAATAGGGCCCGTGGAGGGGGAAGGTATAAAAGGGAGGAGAGAGAGAGAGATGGCACGTTTGGCAAATCAACGTACTCTCCTCTCCCCGCGTTCTCTCTCTCTCTCCAAAAAGATAAAAAGAAGAAAGTAAGTTCAAGGCACGTTTTCTCCCCTTCAAGACGCCATCGGATCGAACGGGGCCAGTTTTCTTCCTCTTCCGCATTGGTGTTTAATCTGTGGCTAACAAGGTACGCTCGAATCCGTGGTGTGCTTTAGGATCGGTGATACGTGTTGTTTTCTCGGGCTTCGCTTCCGCATTGATTTAAGGGTTCGATTCGGTGTCGAATCCGGTTTTCGGGGATCCGTTATTCCCAACAGCTGCATCGCCAAGTTCTCTGCTCCCTTTTGTTTATTGTTTTCCAACACGTGCCGTTTCCATTCTTCCGTGCCGTTTCCATTCTTCTCCATCAACTTTTGTTCTTTTACATTTAACAATATATGCAGGTCAAAAAATGAAAAAGGTCCAGGTGTCCAGCCGCAACTTGATGTTTTCAAGGATTTCAGTGACCATCGAATTTCACGCATTAATCGTTAAATTCTTAACTTGTTATATGTTACGATATTCTATATTAAAATTGTGAAAGAAATACATGATATTAAGATTTATTACTTTTCGAAAATCCATTTCTTGAAGAAATGTAAAATTACTTATAAATACGAACCTACCTATTACGAGCAAAGTCACTCTAACACCACACCAATTAAGGTGGAGTTTAGGCCAGTTTGCCTCACCATAGTCTCGGCAAAAGATCTCAAGAAGGTGAAAGATGTCCTGCTTGTTGGGATATAATACTCGGAAACGACAGGATCTTGCAAATTACGTCAACGCGAAATCATCAGAGAAATAAACGAGAAAATCAGGACACTAGAAATTTACGTTATTCGGTCCAAGTATTGGTACCTACATCCACGGGGAGAGCCAACAGCAAATAATCCACTAAAATCGGAGAATCAGAGTTTACAATCGCTCAATCGCTCAAGTGTTACCCGCACCTAGATTTAACCCCAAAACCTAAGTGTATAAATAACAACTCGCTTGGGTATAAACTCACGGCACAAATTACCATGCGACGAAACTCTCTACGTACGGCTTTGCGAGGCTTCAAGATCTTGGGATCTTCTTCAAGCGAAGTGGACGTGCGGCTTCTCACGTACGTAGCTCCTTCGGTGGACGTTAAGCGGCTCCTCTCTTCGTAGGGTTTTATTTTCCCTTTTATATGTGTGCCCCTAAAGTGGCCCACCATCTTCTCTTTCAAATTCTTACGGATGCATGTAGAGCGTGTATTTGTTGACTTTTGGGCCCCACTTGGATAAGAAGAATTCGGCCATCCAAAGAAAACAAAACCTACCGGAGACTTCGGCGTAGACGTCCAAAGAAGAAATACTTCTTCAATTCGGATTCCGCAATGGCAAAAGAAGAAAGTTTCCCTTCAAATATTTAATTTTATATTTTTTTCTAGCGAAAAACTCGAGACATAATTTAACAATTCTCCACCTTGGCTCGATGTTTGAAGTCAAGTTATAGTGCTCATCATCCATGCTGCTCTCCCAACGCCCCGACAGGCGCTTACTCTCCACAGACGCCAATAGAGCTCAAGCAGAGCTTGAGCTTCATCACAGGAACAGATTTAGTCATCATGTCTGCCAGGTTATCTGCTGTAGCAATTTTTTTAACAATAACAATACCCTTAGCTAAGACATCTCGGATGAAGTGGTACCTGATATTGATATATTTCGT
The DNA here is from genome assembly GCA_014182405.2 of Eucalyptus sideroxylon. Lineage (NCBI taxonomy): Eukaryota > Viridiplantae > Streptophyta > Magnoliopsida > Myrtales > Myrtaceae > Eucalyptus > Eucalyptus sideroxylon. The sequence continues at coordinate 31,166,847 of CM024555.2, read as the reverse complement.
TCGCTCATGATAAACTGGATTATATGCTAAATATATCGCACCTTGATTATCACAGTGTATATCCACACTTTTATGTTCTAACCCAAAGTCCAAGAGCAAACTTTGTAACCATATTGCCTCCTTCGCTACAAAGGTTAGTGCCATGTACTATGCCTCAGTCGACAACAAGGCAATGTGATCATGTAAGAATGCTTTCCAACTAATTGCACCACCCGCTAGCGTAAACACGTACCCTGCTAAAGACCTGCAATCATCCAAGTCACCGGCGTAATCTGAATCCACAAAACCAGTGGTCTCACTACCATTGCTATCCCTCCGGTATACTATACCGACGTCTGTTGTCCCCTTCAAATATCTGAGTATCCACTTTACAGCTTCCTAATGAGCTTTACCAAGACGCTTCATATAGCGACTAACCATGCTCACAGCTTGTAAAATATCAGGCCTAGTGCACACCATAACATACATAATACTACCAACGGCACTAGAATAAGGAACACGGGACATATGCTCCTCCTCCTCTTCAGTCTGCGGTGATAATTTATCTGAAAGTTTAAAGTGCTTCGCTAAAGGTGTACTTACAGATTTCGCCGACTGCACGTTAAGATGTGCCACAATCTTCTCAATGTATTTCTTTTGAGATAGACGTAAAACTCTTGCAGTCCTGTCACGCAAAATCTCCATACCCAAAATTTTCTTCGCAGCACCTAAATCTTTCATCTCAAATTCAGCATTCAACTGCCTCTTCAACACATCAATATCAGACATATCCTTAGCTGCTATCAGCATATCATCAACATATAAAAGTAGATAAATCAAAGAACCATCATCCAATCTCCTAAAGTAAACACAGCTGTCCATCTGACTTTTTGAATAGTCTTGACTAGCCATGAAAGCATCAAAACGTTTATACCACTGCCTAGGAGATTGTTTAAGACCATACAAAGATTTCTTTAACAAGCAAACATGATCTTCCTTACCCGGAATAGCAAATCCCTCCGGTTGCCTCATGTAAATCTGCTCCTCCAACTCACCATGAAGAAACGCAGTTTTCACATCTAGCTGTCCTAACTCGAGATCCTGCGAAGTAACTAAGGCAAGTAAAACACGAATAAAGGTATGTCTTACCACAGGAGAGAACACCTCATTGTAGTCAATGCCCTCACGTTGTGTATATCCTTTCGCCACAAGTCTCGCCTTATACCTCGCTGCCTCGACACCGGGAATGCCCTCTTTCCATTTGAAGACCCATTTACTTCCGACAATCTTTTGGCTCTTTGGTACTTTGACCAGCTCCTATGTCTGATTTCGATGGAGAGATTCCATCTCTTCACTCATAGCCCCTAGCCACTGCGACGACTCTGAACTAGCCATCGCCTCAGAGTAAAACGAAGGCTCATCTGTCTCCACCCCATCACCTACAGTTAATGCATAAGCAATATCTGTGTAACCATAACGTACCGGTGGTTTAATTTGCCTTCTCTCTCTATCTGTGGCTATAGTCTGCTACGACTTTGCTGGTTGTTCACTATCACCAACTTCAGGAATTGCGGCTTCATCTGCAGTCTCAACCTCTGTTACCTTCGAGGTCTCTAGAGTCTCCACCTGAAGCTCCACCTCACTTATGACACCATGATCTGTCTTCTCTGCTAGTTGTGTCTTAGAATTCCTCTGTTGAAGCATTGCAGTCTCGTCGAAGATCACATCTCTGCTGATTAGAAAATCGGGTGATCTGGGATCGGTGCACCACAGCCGGTAGCCTTTCACCCCTTGTGCATAACCCAGAAATATGCACTTCTTCGCCCTCGGCTCAAGCTTACCATCACTCGCATGAGCATACGCAGGACATCCGAATATACGTAATTCGGAATAATCAACAGGTTTCCCCGACCATACTTCTTCAGGAGTATTCCACTCGATAGCAGACGATGGAGATCGATTTACCAGGTAACATCACATGTTCACTGCTTCAGCCCAAAATTCCTTGCCAAGTCCTGCATGCGAAAGCATGCATCGAGCTCACTCAAGCAAGATTCGTTCTTCCGTTCGCCACGCCATTCTCGCTGTGGTGTCCAGTGCTTGTGCGGTGTCTTACAATACCTTCTTTCTCGCAGAACTCGGTAAAATATTTACCACAGAACTCCATGCCATTATCGGTTCTCAAGCACTTGATTTGCTTATCTGACTGCTTCTCAATCAATGCCTTCAATTTCTTGAACCAATCAAACACTTCAAATTTGTGCTTCAGAAAGTATACCCATACCTTCCTTGAATAATCGTCGATAAAAGTCAGCATATATCGGGCACCTCCTTTCGAAGGAACCGAAGACGGGCCCCAAACGTCTGAATGAATATATTTAATAGGTCGTTTGATCGAATGAATAGTTGTGGTAAACTTAACTCTGTGCTGCTTCCCATAGAAAAAGTGCTCACATAAGTCCAGCTTCCCTGTTTTCTGACCACTCAACAACCCTCCTTCACTCAGCATCGTCATACATGCCACACTCATGTGCCCTAAATGCATATGCCATAATTGAGTTAAGTTAGAGTCTGACTCACCTAATGAAACAGCAGCACTTCCAGTCACGGTCTCTCCCAGTAGATGATAGAGAGTATTCACTTTCTTCCCTTTCATCACTGTCATAGCACCTCGAGAGATCTTCAGTACTCCACATTCAGCGGTGTACCTACACCCGATGTCATCGAGTGTCTCCAGAGAAATAAGGTTCTTTTTTAGCTCCGATACATGCCTCACATCTGTCAATGTGCGAACCACCCCATCGTGCATCCAGATCCGGATTGTCCCTATCCCCACAGCCTTGCAAACTGCATTATTCCCAAAAAGAACCCTACCACCATCTGTAGCTTGGTAAGTAGTAAACCAGTTCTTATGAGGCGTCATATGATAAGAACACCCGGAATCTAGCACCCATTCGTCTCCTGACGAAGTAGCAGTCACACATAAGACAGCTTATGCATCCCTATTGCTCCCCTCAGCAACGTTTGCCACACTGCTTGTAGCATTTTGCTTATCAACTTTATTTCTCCGCTTTGGACAATCTCTCCTGATGTGCCCCTCCCCGTGACACTCAAAGCACTTCATGCGTCCCTTGGACTTTCTATTGCATGATTTCGATCTGCTTTTACCTCTGCTACTGCTAGGCTCTCGATGTTGTTCTCTACCCCGAATCGTCAGTGCTTGCGCTGCTCCTTTCGCCAGACCGTCATCTCGCAACTTTCTCTGCCACTCCTTAAAGAATAAGGCGGACTTTACCTCTTATGAGGTAATTGTAGTACGCCCCTGCAACAACGAATCAGTAAAGTGCTCCCATGACTCTGGTAAAGAGACTAACAACATCATGCCCTGCTCTTCATCATCAAGAATCTTACCGACGTTCTTCAGATCCAACATGAGTTTATTAAATTCATCTAGGTGGGTTCTGATAGACGTACCTTCAGTATATCTAAATTGAAACATCTTCTTTAGCATATATAAGCGATTGTTCAAACCTGTCTTCACATAAAGTGTTTGAAGTTTTGCCCATAATGTTGCGGCATCATTTTCCTCAATAACCTCTAGTAAGACCTCATCTGACAAATTTAACAAGATTATGCTCTTTACTTTTTGCATAAGCTCTACCTCTCTGAGGCTTTCATTATAATCGGCAACTCATCTTCGTCATCTAGTGCCTTGGCCAAACCTTGTGTTGTCAATAAAGCCCGCATCTCGATGCTCCATAACACAAAATTATTTCTCCCATCAAACTTCTCAATCTCATATTTCTTCTCAGACATAATTGCAATAACAGAATTTCCAGATAATAATCAGACAAGCAAAAGCCCCAAACCACAATCAAGAAATCCAACCCCAAGCTCTGATACCAATTGTTGGGATATAATACGCGGAAACGACAGGATCTTGCAAATTACGTCAACGCGAAATCACCAGAGAAATAAACGAGAAAATCAGGACACCAGAAATTTACGTGGTTTGGTCCGAGTATCGGTACCTACATCCACGGGGAGAGCCAACAGCAAATAATCCACTAAAATCAGAGAATCAGAGTTTACAATCGCTCAATCGCTCAAGTGTTTCCCGCACCTAGATTTAACCCCAAACCCTAAGTGTATAAATAACAACTCGCTTGGGTATAAACTCACGGCACAAATTACCGTGCGACGAAACTCTCTACGTACGGCTTCGCGAGACTTCAAGATCTTGGGATCTTCTTCAAGCGAAGTGGACGTGCGGCTTCTCACGTACGTAGCTCCTTCAGCGGACGTTAAGCGGCTCCTCTCTTCGTAGGGTTTTATTTTCCCCTTTATATGTGTGCCCCAAAAGTGGCCCACCATCTTCTCTTTCAAATTCTTACGGATGCATGTAGAGCGTGTATTTGTTGACTTTTGGGCCCCACCTGGATAAGAAGAATTCGGCCATCCAAAGAAAACAAAACCTACCGGAGACTTCGGCGTAGACGTCCAAAGAAGAAATACTTCTTCAATTCGGATTCCGCAACGGCAAAGAAGAAAGTTTCCCTTCAAATATTTAATTTTATATTTCTTTTTTTCTAGCGAAAAACTCGAGACATAATTTAACACTGCTAATGCTTGGGTACTTGAAGGCCAACGTCTCCACTGACCCCAACACCGAGCGGTGGACTGCGGCCCCAAAGGACAGCGTCGACGTCACTTCCCTCCAAAAGAATGGCCCTCTTTTGATTCTAAAGCCCAGATGATATCGCCTTAGTGGCGGTGATCTCAACATTGGAGAAACTCGCGTGGTGTAACATTACAAAGATTTGTGACAAAGGAGAAAAATAGCATCATCATTGGTAGAGGCGACAAATATATTAAGCCATTCCATAATTGATGATGTAAATCATAAATGGGTTGCCTTAAGTTTTAAAAAGAGACTTAAACGGGTCACAAATGTATTGTCTAACACCTCAATAGGTATTAAATAGGTTAATAACTAACTCATTTCTAACCCAAAGGCAAACTAGAAAACGAACCCATTTCTGACCTATATCAAGTTGAGTTGGACATGGCAAGTCAATTTTTATAACTTTTTATTTTTTTCTCAATTTTTTTATTTTTTATTTCTTCTTTTCTTTTATTTTTATTTTTCTTAATATCTCTCTCTTTTTTTTTTTTTCTACGAAGTCTATCAAAAGTCGCAATCCTTGCCCTAATGGCCACTGGGCCAAGGCCACGACCCTCGCTCACGGCTAACATGGGCTGCGATCGAGGAGGGTATCACAACCCTTGCCAAATCTTGGTGAGGGCCTAGCTTGCAACTAGCAATGGTCGGCTAGCAATCCTCGTCGAACTTTGTATAAAATAAAAAACAAAATTAAATATAAAAAAACAAAATTTCAATTCTAAAAAGAAATATATAAATTACCAATTAGATTTTTACTGCATTGAAGTATTTTAGCAATATAATTTCTTAAAAAATCATAAGAAACAAGCATTCCCAAATTTGATTAAAAATGCAAAGTGTTTTAACAATATGAGTCGAATCAGATATAAATTGAGAAATTTGTACTTGATTAAATAGGTCAAAACAGGTTAATGGGTCAATTTGGGTCGGACTATTATATCTCAGCCAAAACTCTATCCAACCCACCCGTTTGGCAAGCATAATAATCGGGAACAAAATTTTTGGTCGCATAAGAATCACATTAGATATCTTAACTCCTGTCGCTGATGAAACAAATCAAGAGGTGCCACTAATTGGCAGACCTAGGAACCTAGCTTATAGGAGGACAAGAAAAGAAAACTTTACTATGGCCGTTGCCCAGGTAAGGGGATGAGGACAAGGAATTTTATATGAAATTTAATTAATTGTGGCACGTATTAATATTCAGGTACCCATCAAGAAATTACTCGAAAAGGAAGGATCCTAAGAAGGTCGAGTAAACAAACCCTATGGTAACAGAGCGTGCTGGTTATCCTCACTGTGTATATGTTAATCCTCTCTAGCTAAGACATATAAAACAACCCCCGTCGCCATTTCAAATATTCCCATTCCATCATTTCCATTTTCAGCTAACCCCTCTCTATCTCTCTCGCTAGCGCATGCACATTGCACGCGTGATCATCGGTCTCTCTTCCGGCTTGAGATCAGATTTCTGCATTCGCTCTTGAGAAAAAAAGAAAGTAAAGCAAGCAATTACGGTGACGAAGGTCATTGGAGTGGCCTTCACTGCGGAGACGATGCGGGCCGTGGTCCCTTCTACGAGAAGGACCTCGAGTTCACGTTCGTCTCTGTCGAGTACGAGCCGGCGAGCACAGGAAATTGCATTTCCTCGCCCTCAACCAAAGTCTCCGTCCCTGTCCAGCACCAGTTGGATGGTATTTCTCAATGATTTCGGGTCTTGGGGGTCTCAACGTGTTCTCTCAGGAAACCCTTTTTCGTCTCTCGCATCTAAGGTTTCTCGATGGCTTTATTCAGCCTTTCAATCAAGTCTCAGGAGAATTACTAAAAAAGTCATAAACTTATTACAATTGTATTAATTTAGTCCTAAAATCTCTTCTTTTTTTCTTTTACTAATTGAGTGACTAAGTCATAAATCCTTTTGTAATTATACAATTCAATACATCCAGCCAATTTTGGTCGGCCAATGAGCTCAAGCCTCACTATCACTGGTGGTGACTATTGTTTACCCCAAAACCTTTCAATGTAGGGTTTTTCTTAACGGATATCCGTGAAGAATTTGACAAATGGTTCCTCAAATTGTTGTTATTGCATGGAATCCAAGGTCAAGAAGAAGGAGATTGTGAATATCTTCGACAAAAGATGCTTCCGATTCAATTGAAGAGGAACCCAATTACCAAGGGTGGTGGAGAGTTGAAGCCATCACCTATGGCGAAGGGCCTCGGGTCCACTGCTGCCACTTCACTCATGAAGCCTGTCGGCCACAAGTCTCGCCACCAGCTTGGCCTCTAGCGAGGAAGCCCTCACTAAAGGGCTGGGCAAGCCTCACCCATGGCTGATGAGGCTCGAGCCTCACTAGCCCAATGACCGACTTGGGCGAGGGAGCCCTCGCTATGGCTAGGCAAAGCACTGGCGAGGTTGTACCTTGCCTAGCCATGGTGAGGCTCTCACTCATCTTCGCCGGTTAAAGAAGAAGAAAAAGGAGAGAATGAAAAATTAAAATTAAAATTAAAATAATTGGAAAAAAATTAAAATTTGCCCAGTCGGTTCCAATCGTGCCATGTAAGACAACTGGATTCCACATCAATGCTAGCTGACCAAAATTTGCCAAATAAACTAAATTAGCATAAATATAATAGGTTTATGACTTTTTTGATAATCGTCAAATCTTGGCCTAAGAGGATGGAGATTTGAAGCTATTCGGTAAGTCATCTCACCTCTGATGTAATTATCTTGTGCCACCATGATGAGAGATAAGTTTTTAGATTATCAAGTGTTTAGTCAAATTTGAGTCTTCGATCAGTCAACAAAACAAGCAACGACCACGCCAAATATATAGTCGATAACTTGATTATGCTCTTTGGAGTATCAGAATCGAGGGCTATTACAGATTACATTGCCTGTGCATATGCGGACAAGGGCACTCCGCTCGTCTGCGAGGGCAAACCCTGGGCGATGGTGAGCGTGTTGATGGAGTTCGGGGTTGATCAGGAGACCATAAAGTCGAAGATGCAGTGGGAGCTTGCGTACGAGCCGATGCCCGACAGGGCTGCGGATGCTGCGGTAATCGAAAAGAACATGGTGATGAAGGCGTGGATCGAGGCCGAGGTCCAACACTTTGAGCCCGTGGCGTCGAAGCCACCATTGGAGCTCATGTGCAAAGAAAAGATAAAAATAAAATATCAAATTATTAAATTATTTAAAAAATTCAAAAAAATCAATACAAATTGTCCATGTCAGCTTTGACTATACCACGTAAGATAATTAGGGCGCGCATGACAACATTTCTATTTCTCGATTTTTCTGTTTTTCTATTTCCTAGAACAGGTTTGAAACAGAAATCTGTTTAGTAACGCAACTTAATTTTTTATTTCTGAAACAAATTTTTATTCCAGAAATAGATTTGGAGTAGATATGAGAAGTTAATATTTTTACATTTTCTATTTCTGAAATCAAAATGAGAAATCAAAATTTTTCTCATCGTTCACTTTTGTTACGGTTCATTGCCCACCAGCTTTGTGTGGACGCCGGATGCCCGCCACTTGCTGCTGCTCACCGACCACCCGCCATTGGCCACCCGTCGCCGACTGCCGACCACCAAACTCCGACCGCTCGTCATCGATCATCAACCGTCGGATGCCCATCGATCGTTGGCCGCTCATCGCCAACCGCCGGACATCGTAGGCCCACGACCAATCACCGGACGTTTTCCGCCGACCGCCCATTGCTTGCCATTGGCCGTTGGATGTCGGCCGCCCGCCGCCTCCCACCGGACTTCGGCCTTTGGCCACCGGGCGCCGACGTCGGAATTCGGACATTAAACACCGAACTCCGGATGTTGGACGCCGTCATCCCGGCTAGTCAAACGTCGACGCCAAGCTCCGGATGTCGGATGCCAAATGTCGACTATCGGCGCCGATTCCGGACTTCGGAAGTCGAACGCCGGATGTCGGACTCGAACTCCGGCCACTCGCCGCCAATTGCCGGACGTCGGACTTCAGCCATCGAATGCCAATCGTCGCCGCTCTTAGAAATGGAAATTTTATTCTTTTACCAAATGGATTTTTATTCTAGAAATAGAAATTTTGAACCATTATCAAAAGCATTTTTTTACTCAGAAACTCATCAATGGAATAGAAATTGAAAAAAAAAATTCTAGCTAGAAATTTTATCATGTGTGCCCTTAGCATCTATGTGAGTAATTTTCAATCGAAACTAGCTTGAATGACCAAATTGGTAAATTATTTAAAGATTTAGGACTAAATCATCACAATTGAAAATTTAAAAGTGAATTGATATTCATATAATAGATTTTAGAATTTTTTGGTAATATTTTTTCGAAGTAGGTTGTTACCCAACGAAACATGGGTACGTAACCTTCTACATAATTAGTTAGATGTTGACTTTGACGAGATAGGAGAGAGCATCAATTCTCGAACAAGCAATCACGTTGGGTCGTGAATTTGTAGAAAAGATAACCGCAAGGTGATAACATTACGGGTTAGACTTGAATAAATAAGTGATTGTTCAAACTTTTTTTCTTATTTGAGAGGGTTGAAATCGATGCTCTGATTTTGCACGAGGAAAAGGTAATAGCTCATGGACAAATCAATTGCCAGATCATCAAGATCATATATATACAAACATGAGGATGTTCTTATTCAGATCATCTCCTATTGGATGGCTACAGTTTCATGATCCCGAAAGCTTTACCCAATTCTATTATTAAAGTACCATAGAAGTTCAATAGACGATATTCATGTCTAAGTATAGCTTTATATAAATTTTTCATTTTTCACTTCAATATTCTTTCGCCTTTACAGTTTCTTGAGTTCGAGAGTTAAGATTAAAAGAAAAAAACCAAAATCAATTGTCCAATATTTGCATAGCGATGTTTAACACATAGAAATCTGAACAATTTAGTTTCTAAAATTAATTGATTCGCCGTAATTGGAATGATCTTGTCTAGCTACAATAAAATGGGAAATATGACAAAAGGGTTGCGATGGATTTTGCGAAAAAGGCCAGATGCATCCCAAAATGATGACTGAAAGATGCCCCAAGTTTGGGTTGTACGAAAAAACGAAAGCAAGCTGGGAGAGAAACGAATGTCGTTTCAGATTTGTGGGCCCGGTGGCCTTCTCAGAACTGGCGGGGGACGAAAGCAAGCTGAGGAGGGAGAAAGCTGGAGAGAGAGAAATGAACTCGTCAAATAGTAACTTTTGGGATGGCGTTTCGGAATGTCCCCATCCAATAGTAGAAACCTCCCATCCACCAAAAAAGTCGTCCATCCAAAGAGTGAATCTTCACTTGTCACAACAAGTGAAGATTCACTCTTTGGATGGACGACAACAAGATTCACTCTTTGGATGGACGACTTAATTTTGGTGGATGGGAGGTTTCTACTATTGGATGGGGACATTCCGAAACCTCTTTCCTATAAAAAGCGCTCTAAATCACCACCGTCAGGCCCAGCTGTTCTACATTAAGGTTTTGAGAGAGAGATAGAAAAAGAAAGTGGAGCGAGAAAGCATGGTGAGAAAGATCTACGGAAAAGCCGATTCCACAGCGATGATGCGGGCCTTGGCTGCACTCCACGAGAAGGGCCTCGAGTTCCAGTTAGTCCCCGTCGACGTGCGAGCCGGCGAGCACCAGAAGGAGCCCTTCCTCGCCCTCAACGTAAGTTTCCATCCGTGCCCGCCACCTGATCGACAATGAAACCCTCCTTCGTCTCTCTGATCTAACGTTTCTTGATCTCTCTCTGTGCAGCCTTTCGGTCAAGTCCCGGCCTTTGAGGACGGAGATTTGAAGCTGTTTGGTGAGTCATTCTATTAATAATATATTATCTCGTGTCAGCATGATAATAGATGAAAGCACTTTAGTCAAATGTGCTGATTCGATGCTGATAGATTGTGAGACCATGATGAAAGATTATGTGTTTAGTCAATCTTTGAGTGTTCCAATCAGCCAACTGAACCCGAAAGAACTTCGCGAATTATAGTTTATAGCTTGATTTTGCTCTTTGTGGTCACAGAATCGAGGGCAATTACTCAATACATTGCTCGTAAATACGCGGACATGGGTACTCCGCTCATCTTGGAAAGCAAGCCCACGGTGAAGGTGAGCGCGTGGATGGAGTTCAAGGTCCACCCGGAGACCATGGAGTGGAACATGAAGAGGGAGCTCATGCCCGACAGGGCTGCGGATGCTTCAGTGATCGAAAACATGATGGCTTCGGTGAACTTGTGGATTGAGGTCGAGGCCCACCAGTTTGACCCCGTGGCGTCGAAGCTGCAATGGGAGCTCGTGGACAAGCAGCTGTTCGGCATGGCCATGAATGCTGCAGCAGTCTATGAGAACGGGACCAAGCTTGCCAAGATCCTTGATATCTATGAGGCCCGGCTGAGCCAGTCCAAGTACTTGGGCTGCGACTTCTTCACCCTCGCCGACCTCCACCACCTCCCGGCTCTGACCAAACTGATGGGGACACCGGCGAAGACACTGTTCGACGCCCGCCCCAAGGTGAGCGCGTGGGTGGCAGACATCACGGCCCGGCCGGCATGGATCAAGGTTCTTGCCTTGAGGAACCAGTACTGAAGCGAAGGGTCTAGCTGAGATGGTCTGGTTATGGGGGAATAAAAAATGAGACTTTCTATACGCCTTTTTCATACGAGTTTGTCATTGTCTTCAGTCCCTGATTCCGTACTCTTTTTTTTTTTTGGTCGAAGATTCTGTACTTCTCGGGTCCCAGTTTCTGTGGGAGTTAGATAAACCTTTTGAGATTTGCTCTAATAGTCGTCTTCAATCATCACATCTGGAGAAATGATGATGATGATAATGCTATATTAAGACTGTCAATAATGAGCAACAAAGAGTGGATAAATGAGAGAAACTTATGTTTCGCGAGTCATTGGCTAACGTCTCGTCCTCTAGTTTCATTCGAGAGTAACCTGCCTTTGTCCTTGCATCATCTCCATGGGATGGCCTACAATTTCACAACCACTTGCCCCACTAATCCTAAATGCTTTACCCACCGTCATTTTTCAGGTATCGTAGAAGTTCACTATACGTATTCATGCGTAAGTATGGCTTTATACAAATTATTTATATTTGACCTCGACATTCTTTCGCTGTTGCAGTTTCTAGAGTGCGAGAGTTAGAGAGAAAAGTCAAAATTCAACCAAAGTACACCAATACTCGCTTTTCCAATATTGCATCGTAATGGTTACCACATAAAAAGGCCTAAACATTTTCATTTAAAAAAAAAAAAAATCAACCCAGGTTTGGTCTTTTCGCTTTGCTTCCAAAATACTCATTTATGAATTTGTCGGTCGGCACAATTTGGACCAGCATGTGTGCGCATTTAGTGTGAAGTTCTATTTGCATTTCAAACGGCAAAATGACTGATAATTTACATGAGTCAGAAGTCATTAATTTAGTTCCTTACACAGAGATATAAGGTCACTCATATTAATTATTCATCATGATACGCTTATTATAACAAAATCATAGATGCATGAGAACCCTACATTTATTATGATGACAATTATTCTTTCAAGGCCAATCCCATAAGCCATACGTTCATCGTTGATTTTAGATATTCAGATGCCCCATCGTTAGAGGTCCTACACTTCGTACTTTTTAATTGATGCCTACTCTTCGTATTTTTTAAGTGATGCTATGTAGCTTGGACATAAAAAGGGTGAAAAAAAAGTGTAAAAGCCAATGAATTAGCATAGGTATTGCCTATTTTCTCAGAAACCCTGAAGTCAGGGGCGACCCAAACGCATACCAACATTAGGAGATAAAACTTGTCCTCCATACTTTGACCACGTATGCATGATGTTGACACGAAGAAAGCATCTTAGAGAGAGCAATTGTTCGATGATCGAACATGCCCCCGAGATCACTTAAAAAGAAAGAAAAAGTTAGCAGACTCTACCGTTCACTTGCACATGTTTTTTTATGGCAATAATTTACGTATGATTAGTGTCAATTCAGGGGTGAAATTATCTTAATTTGTAAGCTCGTTATTGTTTTCCTAACCTATTCAATTTTTTTTAGTTCAATAAATGAAATTGAAAGAATCCAATAATAACGTTTTACTCACTTGGGATGTCAAAAATATGCCCAATATCGTGGCCAGATTCAACGTTAATGTCGTCCCTTTATAGGGGAACGGTGGAGCCATATTTATGCTGTTCGTATTAAATTAATTCATGCCCCTGTAAGAAGATAAAATGTCTATTTCAAATAAACCGAGTGACGAAGTTGCTGAATATGACAAAGTGTAGGGTTTGACTCATTCTTTCCCTTCTTGTGCAACCAAAAAGTGTTTGGCAACAACTCTAGCGATAATTGAAACCTGCGGTCGAGGATTTTTTTTTTTTTTTTTTTTTGGCAAGGCAGTCGAGGTCTAACATTGACAAAAATGGCAATCACGACATGGAAATGAGCATGGACAATCATACCATAATATGTGCAATCGATCTATCCTTTTTTATTGTCCTTCCGTGATGGCCATCATATATTTTGAAGGGTTCCCGCTAAAAAAGTATGATTCACATGTTGCAAGTTGATGTATGTGTACTCGTTTGTACGACGGCCCAGATGATTTACAGTCATAATTACAATCTAGGGTACACAAAGTCGTGGCACGGTAAAGAGAAAACATCGGCACATACCAAAAATAGGAACCGAAGTAGCTGAAGTCCTCACCGGATGTGACTTGGTTTTACATTTTAAAGAAACGTTGCTGCGGGAAAATTTTCGTTAACTTTTTTGCTAAATCAAATGAGACAGGCATAAATTCGGTTTCTTTTAGTGCACTCAATTATCTTATCCGTGAAACCCTAGACAAGGGCCCGTATACGTAATATTCGCGACAGGCAACTGAAAAAGTTCTAGCAAACTGAAATTGAGGAAAAAAAATGAATTATCAAGATATGATTAGTATTTATGATTTTAGTGATTGAAGCAAATTATAATAAGTTACCACTCAGAAAGGTGAAATCTTCTAATAGATAAAATAATATATAATACCTCATATATAAGCATCGTAAATATTCATCACATATCGTGTTGGTTATTAAAAGTATGGTCAGATCTCCGATTTGTGCCTTCTCTTTTTTTTCTCTAGTTCGTGACTTCGATTGAACAAATTTTAAAGTCAATTAGAGCATGCTGGCTTACGACAAGATGACTTTTCGTTTCCTTCGTTTACACGAAATCACTCGCTCCGCTGGTCAAATATTCCACTTCTCGAAGCCTCTGTTCTAGTACAGGCCATGTATTTATCTGAAAAAATAAAAAGATAAATTAAGATTGGTCGAATAACTTCAGACCCACGTTACGGCCGCACTAGCCCAAAGAACCAATAAAAACTAAATGAACTTTGAATTCTAGACATCAAAACGAAACATAAGATGGAGACAGCAAAGAAACTTGATAAGATTTTTAATTTTTTTTTAGTGAAAGTTGGGTGGAGCTGGTAGATGCATTTGCTTTAGAGAGAGATTGTTCTTCTAACACAAAAATGTCTTTTGCCTCAACAAAGGCCATGGGCAATGCAGGCTTTGTTCTACAAACATGTCACCGCTTTGACAACCAAGAAAATTCCATCAATTTGACAATATAGTAAGATAAGGATTACGGTTATTATTTACGTTTAGAGCATGAGTTCAAATTATTTATTGTTAAATTAAAAGGAGATATGGTGATTCGTGCACTTCCCAAAGAATAATGCTATGTGTGCTGAACAAATCTACGGAAAAATCGAATTACGGTAAAATATGATTTAATTCCGAGCATCAACGTAATCTACGAAATCTTCTAACAACCAATCAATAACTCATTTTAATTGAAAAACAGTCAATTTCTCAGACGCTATTCTATACTTTTTCACTCGGGACTCCATAAATCCATACTAAATTCTTCTCTTTTTGGTACTCATATAAAAGTTCGCTTTAATCAAGCCTATGAAGATATTGTGTAATTAGGTTTCTCTTACCATCGCTGTCGTCCGTGGCGCGTAAGACGATGAACACAAACTTAACGAGAGGGATCGAGGTGATGGCGTAGAAGAAGGGAGGGGGGTGCGGGGCGGGAGGACCGCCCAGAACGTCGTTGTTGTGCTCGATGCCCTCAGCAAAGATGCCGGGATACACGTAGAGCGGCGCCATGCCGAGGTCCCCATACACTATCCCGATGTTCTGGAACGCTGGATTCAGTATCACCCACCACTCCACCGCCTTCAAACATGAGAAATGGTGTTCCATTAGTGCTAAGAAATGGTTGATGACATATTTTCTTGATGTTCCTCTTGCATGTTAATTGAACCTCGGTGTTCGGAATTTAATCCGTACTTACTTGCTCGGAGCCATGAGGATGCTGACTGGGGGTGTTTAGCGGACTCTATTTATCTGAAGAGTCTGTATCTGCGCAACTTGTGGTGCGAGAGGTTCTTCTCCGCTGATGAGCACCGGAGAAGCTGTCTCGGCTCGTAGGCTTTCGTTCTTCCCGGGATTCTTCGACCGCATCTCCTGGCATCTCTCGCTCTCGAAGTCATAAAGACATGCACGCATGCGCAGGCACGGAGGCAGGCCGGAGAGACGCAGGAAGTGGGTAGGGAAAAGCCGGTAGCAGTGAGTTCTGGAGAGGAGGAGGTTTTTAGAGGGGAAGATGATGGGTGTTGTCACTATATATATACAGAGCCCTTTGCTCAAAAGATTTTGCATTAATAATAAAAGAACTTCAATATGAACGCCTGTAGAGACAAACTACTGCAGCTGCTGATGCAAGACGGGGGATGAATCTGAAATTTTCCTCAAAAATTGTCGTTCTTCTTAATCGTGTCCTTACTTACATAAGAGCTAATTTCAAAATTTTAACTGAAGGTGTTTTAAGGGACACTTGTTAAGCAATTGATTAGAAAAACGACGCGATTTGAAATGCACTCATTACCATCGTGTCATGTACAAGTAGTTCCTTTAAAAATGGAATTATTCATAATAAAGTATACTTAATATTTAAATATTTAAATGAGATAAAAGTGTGGTTTAAGATGAAGACGTGATTTTTTATATGAATATTTTATGGACACTCCAGAGACTGCTCATTTACAACACTGGATTTTTATTTTTTGGCTTAGGATAGACAAATTCTGGAATCATAATTGATCCCAATATTAACCATCCACGATTCAAGAGATCAATTCAAATGCTGTCTAGCCTTTTCGACTTCATAGGAGAGAGAATCTTGGGGTATTGTTAATCATGGTCACGTGCGACATGTGTATGCGTGGCAACATCTATGGAAGTCTTCATCATTATTAACTAGAATTAATCACCAACCCATGTTTTGAGTAATATACCATTGTGCAAGTTAAATTTAATTACCAATTAATCGACAGTCCTAGGCTCACAAGCATCGTCAAAAGTGTTCTTTTGAGACCCTTTCGCATATCCCACACCGATCATCGCAAATACGGTTCAAAGCAACACTCTTTTGGCGGATGTGTTTTTGTATAAGAGTATCGCGTTTCTAAAGATTGTGGAGAATTGCACTTTGGTCCTCCTAGTTTTCGGGCATAACGTTTCCCGTCCCCTCACTTTCTTTTATCAAATTATGCCCCGGCAAGAAGTCCTCTCTTTCCAACGACTGTAATGGAGATTCGTCGAAAGGGCAGTCTCTTTTTTGCAGCCATATTTCAGTTGCTTGGTCAGAAGGCATTTCGTACACACTCCAATGATGCAACTCGAATTTCTTTTGCAATTATGATGGAGCTGGACGTTTCCTTGTCTGGAAATGGAGAAACACGTCGCTCCAATTGGGCAAGCTCGCCGAGGGTACTGAACGACGGAAATATTCCAATCCAGATCGAGTCAGACTGTACTTTTCTGGAAAGCTCTATCACGGGCCGGACCGAAGCTCCATGGGCCATCCAATCTTTAGTCAGGGATTGTACACATCTCCTAGACTGCTTAGAGGGTGTCTTAGTTATCCTTTGTCCGAGAAAAGTAAATCGTGCTGCGGATTGAATAGTGAAAGCCCACCAGAACGAGTCTTTGCCTATGAACTAGCTGTCTACCATTCCCCATTGTCTTTTATCTTTGTTATGTAAAGACATGGGACACTGCTATTGTGAATTTCCTAATGAGTAATTAATGAAGTTTTATCAACCATTGAAAAAGAGAGGAAAAAAAAGAAAAGACGATGACCAAATAGCAACCATCTTTAACCTCTTTTTTTCTAAAGGAATATGCCTTATTCTTGTTGTCTAATTTTAATCTCACTCTCTTGTAAAATGATTGACATAATCTTGTGAAATATGAACTAGAAAGTTACTTCTCGAGGACAAGCTCATCATTTCTAGAGTAAGAAGATTTTTTTTTTTTTTTAAGGCCAGAGTTGGACAGCTCTAAACAAACTCGATTGGTTTTGCAGATACTAGGCACTCGAAAGCCTGAGTCGTTGAACTAGAATTATGACTGAAGAACAGTATAGCATGCTGCAAGAAAAATGAAATAGGTGACTTACCCACAGATCAAACTGGTTCTGAGCTTAAAGTGGATGTCTGTACAAATGGAATGAATAATATCAACAGTAGGAACAGCAAGCACCCACAGATTCTTCACGGCAGATAGCAAATGGCATTCGGACTCTGAGATGAACATGGCTTTTCCATTACACACCAGACCTTCACTTGGGGTCGGACTTACAACACCATTTCTAAGGTTTTTCCCATATACCGATCCAGCACCATTACAACACAAAAATTGGTGCACACATTAGCCAGAGAATAAAGAGCAAAATTGGCACTAGATTTTCCTACTACCTTCGTAGTCAACTTCCCCCGAATGGTAACTGATACATTCAGCACCTGCAGTTAATTATTTACGTCCGTGGTGAAATCCGATTACTGTCTAGGCTTAAGTCTTTCCATTCCTCCGAATCCTGTCAAAAATTGGATTAGCCACTAGTTCTTTCGCAGAAGGCCGGGTGGTTGGATCTGGATCCATCATGACCTAGAGAAGTCAAAGAACATCAGAAAGCCACAAAATTGACAGTCTTCCCCAAAAGCAAAAAACAAAACGACACAAGTCCCATTGAAAGAAAATAAGACACGGAACCTTAAGCAAATTCTGGAAATGCAGTGAATGGCCAGGGAGAAGGGGCAGCTTTCCCTCTCTAAGATTCAGAAACTGAGGCCCAGATTCCGGCAAAGGTGACCCTCTTATAAGCTCATACATAGAAGCTCCCATGGAGAATATATCAACCTTATCAAGATGATCAAAATTGTCATTCAGGATCTCCTGAGGCATATACCGCGCATCACCTTCGTCAACAGGTAGGCTGCTATTGAGGAGAGTCGCACAACCAAAATCACCAAGCTTGTATACACCATTCTTGACATAAATATTTTCCGGCTTAACATCAAGGTGGGCAATTCCTCTTTCATGCATAAAAAGCAATGCTTTCGCAAGCTGCAGGTAATTTGACATTAGCAAGTGTAAATCATGGAGAAAAAAACATTAACCTTCATGACAAACATTACGGAAAAATAAATCCACAATAGGCCACTATAACTTGTCAAAGGAAATTAATATGGGCTGTTATATATGTCATGAGGAAAGGAGCTATAGCCCAATTTTCCATTGCATGCTCACTGCACTATCCAGGACTTGATCACAGAGATACTTGAATTACTGATAACCCAAAACGACATCTTACAAATAATTGAAGCTTTGTGAACCACAGTACAATAGAAAGACACAAGTACTATATCCAGTGAAGCTCATCAGTAGCACTCACATAGCCACTGGTCACACAAATCCCACACTGGGAAGTTGATAGTTTGAGTATTCTTTCCAAGAAGGAAGAACTTTTTCAATTTCATTTTTTGTAACTGAACCTATTGTTTGGAAAAGGACGTGCCACATTCATAAATCCCACTTTTAAGTTCTTTGAGCAATATGAGCACCTAAAATCCCCTCTCTATGCAAGCATGATGAAAAAGACATGATGGATGATCGGATGGTACATCACCATTAATGAAACAATCAGAAACCCAAAGTAAAGAATCCCACTTGAACAGTTAAAATATTTAATGGAATAGTGCATGCAACGAACACCAGTAAAACCTCATGGACAAGCAATGTAGTGAGCCCTATCCAAGCAAGTTTTTCTATCTTATTCTCCATTTTTACACTCACACATGCTAGACATATTTCCCACTGTCAATTATTCCAGTCTGCAAATGAAAGTAAATGCACATTTACCCAGCATTACGTGATCACAAGATTTCTATTGATCTTCAACATGTATCACCTTCCCCCCAAAGATGGAAGCCCTAGAGTTCAACTCTTTGACAAGCACAATTAAAGTAAAAATAATAATAAAAATAAAAATAAAGTTGCTTTTCTTTCCGCTGTATATTCAAGATTCAAGTGACAACTTAATTGCTTACAAAGTGAACCTACTACTTGAAGAGAGGAGACTATGCTCGTTTAACGCCAGAATCAATTTCTAATTCTGAACGTATTGACCATTGCTTCATGGGTTGCTTGATGGAATAACTTAATAAAGGCCATTCATATCATAAAACGTTGCTATCATCACATAATTTGTGGTTAACCTGATATAGAGCTGTCAATGCATCCCATTCGGTTAAACGTGTAGACTTCTGACTAGATAAGCTGTAATCACAGAGCTCCATCTGAATGTAAAGATGCTCATCTTCGAACCAAGAAGAGTAATATCCAACAATGTTCTCGTGAGAGCCTGCAACAAACATGCAAAGATAATTAGAGAAAATCTTGCAGCAGAATACGAAATTGAGGTAATGAAACCGGCATTGATACCTAAAGCTGCCAAAGATTGTACTTCCATCAAAGCTTTTCTCCTGCAAAACAGTGGGTATCATATTCTGTTCAAATAAGTGGTGAATGTCAGAAAGCGGTGCATGACACAAGTACCTTTCCCAATCTTGATACAATGGCCTGATGCTTTGCTTCACAGCATACAAGCAACCATCTATTCTCTTTAAAACTTTCAAAACACGACTGAAGTTACCAGCTCCAATTTGCTAGGAAGAATTTGCAAATTAACAAGTCAACCCAAAAGAAACTTGAATTTCTGTATATTAAAGAGTAGAATTTCTGTATATTAAAGAGTAGCTGTATACTATATTTGCAAAAGGCTTTAATATGGAATAGAGACCTCGATTTCATGGAAATCAGTGTGGTACCGTGAGAGACCATCTCCTCCTGTAATAGAAGAGAATAAGCCTGCATATTTTCACATAAAAATAAACTTATGTAAGCATCTTAAATGAAACAGCAAACAAACCATTCGCAATTTCCATTATCAATATTTTTTTTTTTTTTTAAGACACGGCATATATAGTACACACAACTTTAGAAGACTGATTATAATTTGTACATGCCACGTGACACAATAATTAACAGGCATATACACATACCAGCACATTTGGACCTTTGATTTCCAAAAGGATCTATGTCAGTCTCCAAGGCATCACTGAGATATGGATTTCTAATGCAAGGAGGGGGCATGACCCTGCAGCGTAAAGCAATGGCAGACTGTGGGACATAACTGTGTGTCTGCTGCTTGCCATTTGATACTTTTTTCTCAATTTTAGCTTCTTCAATTTCCAAAGTATCCTCTGCAAGATCCTCTATTTGTTGACTTCCAGAAAAAATGGGACTTTGAGGATTCAGGATGACTTGATCTGAGGAAAATCACAACAGTAAGCACCTAAACTTTGAACTACTGCTAATAACAATTACGACAATTGGAAATTTCAACATCAATAAGAGAAATGGCTGATAAGAGCTAAACTGTATATCTTTGTTTATGTCCAATCTGTAAGTGCACACAGATGAAAAAATTGAATCAAAACTACTCAAAAATGGGCATTGACAATTTAGAAAGTTTGAACAGGAGAAGCAAAGTGGTGATCGCATTTATCATGTGGCTATGATATGTCTCAATATGAATGTGCCCAAGACTTCAGTATAATATCTCAATTCAGTCCTCAAATGATCGCTTTCCTTGAACATTCTTTGACTTGCTTGAGCAAGGGAACCTGGATGGAGGATCCAGCTCTTTGAAACTCCCATAATGTTATCATAATCATTATGAATTACTTATAATAGCATATGATCCATAAATAAATAAATAATAAAAAGACTTTTCCAACAGTAGAAGCACAAAACCTGATCAAGCATCATCACTGAAATGATGGACCTTTAAAGAGGTTGATAAAAAATTATAGATGATTATAAGGATCTCAAAGGCTTGATCGAATTCGTAGAAAAGAATACAACATACTTAAAAAGAAAAATTCTCTCAATACTATCATTGATAAATAACCCACAAACTCTGCACATCTAGAGAATTATCCCTGAAAGCGAAAATCAAATCTACATTGATCTCACACATTCTAATTCACATCAACTACTCACCTGCTTTTTTATGCATACTAAAGATCATGATACTCATAGAGAAAATTTATCTAGCGATATTCCCTATCGATTGGTTCAAAAAAAGAAAAAATGTCCATCTAAGGAGTGACGCGGTTGAATGATTAAACCAGCTCAGTAGAATCCAACTATTCTGTTAAAGGACCCCACCAAGGAGAATAGTTTTCGTCCCTTTGGTCAACCCAGACAAAAGCTTCAGATTCACAGCCTATCCCAAGTGTATGAACCTGGCATTCCATTGCATCCTACATTTATTCATAATCCTGCCCATAAGGACATTTGACAATGAGGCCAATGCATTCTCATGACTGCCCAGAACCCCCAAATATGTTAACAGATTACAATAGTATCATAGCCATCAAAAAAAAAAAAAAATCTATCGGAGTCACTAACATGCAAAAGAGAATTTTCAAAAGCATCAACGGCAAAGTTAAAACATACCTTGCCGAAACCTTTTGGTCTTAGTCGAGTTAAGTTTCTCTGGTGATTTAGGGCAAGAAAAGTTATCCTGCATGAATAGGACGGCCAAATTTAAGCCAAAAATATTACATCAAAGTAAGACAAAACAGAGAAGAACATCCCATCTACCTTACCTTGGTATGATCCAATCCATTCACTAGATTTTGATTGTCCGGGGTGATGTAATCAGGAGTACTGCATCCAAGACAAAGACAACACAAAACAAAGTTATCAAGAAAACTTGAAGTTAATGAACTCCATTCATTCTGCCCAAAGCAGAGTAAACACATCAACATACAAAACGAGGCCTAAATTCCATATTTTGTCTTCATTTTTCAAATTCTGATTCACCGATGATGACGTCTAGCTCCAACTTCGGCCTTTGAGCACAGCTTAAAAGCGGCATTTGCTAATTCGCAGCGCAATACAAAAGATGCTACATTCAAATCCACACCGTATCCCATTCAAGCAACCACGCAATACGACACTACTCGTAGCGTTTGCGTCCATCGTAGTCCAGTTTCCTCCCTAAACGGGGGCGAACGCAAGGGAAAACTGGACCACCAGCTCCGCATATAAACCAATCGAGCTAAACTCCGATCGAAGCCAGCAAAGCCAAAGAGAAAAAAAAATCCAAAAATCAGCTCATGGGCACGCGCAGGAGAACAGTCGATTACCAGAAGAAATCCTGGCTGAGGATGCAATCGGCGCCGGCGCCGGCCTCGGCGTCGTGAGCCGAGGCGGGGAGGAGGGAGGGGTCGGATTCGAGGAGGTCCGGGAGGCGGAGAGAGGGCTCGGGCTGGGCATCGGGATCGGCGGAGGAGGAAGAGGATCGGTGGTGTTGGTAGTGGTGGGTGGGGCGGAGGGAGAGGAGGGACACCTGCCCTAGCTGGGCCTCCCAGCTCTCCTCCATCGCCGCCCCCTTCGTCCCGGCGGCGGCGGCGCTCCTCCTCCTCCCGTCGCCGCCGTGGCTGCCGGCCCGCTTCCCGCTCTTCCTCTTCATCTCTCCCCCTCTCCCCTCTCTCTCTCTCTCTCTCTCTCTCTCTCTCTCTCTCTCTATTTCTCTGAAATCTCGAAATTCGCGGATGCTGTGTTCGCCACTCTTGTCGGGTTCGTGAAAAGGTGCGAAGCGAATTCAAATTGCGCGGGGTTTGATCCGGGCGGGGGGGGGGGGAGTGATCGGACGCGACGAGGAATACCGTGTGCCGTGGTCAACCGATTGATCAGAACCGTCCGTCTTGCGTGCTTTGGAGACGATCTTGACGTTTTACCCGAGCGTAGCGAGGGGGTCAGCTAGTGCAAGAAGGTCGGGCGAGTACACGAGCGCAACCTCGCTCGATGTCGATGACTTTTGGTGCAGGAGAATGGATCCCCCTCGAATGGAAAACAACTGTAAATTTCGCTCACCAGTGGTAAAAATCTTATGTTTTATTGGGTCAAAAATAAATTAACCCAAATATACCCACCTAATCAGTTTTAACCCATTTTTTCATACAATGTAAATTTAGTGATTCATATGCAACCCAACTCATATTTAACACATATTCGACTAACCCATATTACAAATCTAGGAAAACTCATACCCAATTTGAGTTAAAGAGTACAATGCAAATAAGCAACATGGAACTTCGGCTTCAAGTTGGGTTTCGAAAAATATGTCGTTGGACGACTAATATTTGTCAGACACTCAGAAGATGCCAGGATGGAAACGTTTCTAATCTACCCAAGCTGCATTTCTCGAAGGATCCTACCAGGCTGGAGAAGAAGAGAGATTTAGAAAGCCATAGAGGGTTTTCACAAAGCACACTCTTTACTTTAGGGGACTCTGCCCAAAACGATACAACAACCATGCCTTATATAGGCAAATAAAGGTAAACAAGGACACACAGGGACCAACTCACGGGTCAGAAACAAACAGAGGCACCGAAAGCTCTTCGGGAGGGAATTATTCGCACACTATGAATAAGAACGTACGTACGTGAACAAGACATTCCCTAGCCTAGTGTTACAAGTAAAAGTGAACAAGACTTTGCTACGGTGAAATTGTACGGATTTCAACGATCTCGTCCGTCACGAGCATTGTAGCTACATACCGAGTCACCATCCGAACGTCTTCTAGGAGATGTGCTTTATATTTCGCCGGAGGGCTTCAAGGTCTTGAGGTGAAAGAATCTCGGTTCATCCTTTGAGATGAGGATGCTTCATGAACCCAATGAGATGCTTCTTCTTCCGCCCAACCGTAGTGTTGTCGGGAAAGCTTGGCCGAGGCCGGTTGGAGGGCTGTGCATAGTAGGCTGTGTCCATATGTTGGGATGAGGACGAAGGTCCCCTGTTCGTAGGGATTTGGGACAAAGGACCTCCAAAGCGTGCATAGGGGTCTTGAGTGGACTCGGACAATGTCATCTTCATTTGTCATTTCATGCTCTTGGGACGATGCCGCTTGTCCGTATTGCTCGAGTGCGTCCTTAGCTCTCAGTGCTAGGTCATAATGATCCCACGTAGTGGGTACATTATTCCAGATATCTCAGAATGGTTTTTTTCTTGGCATAGAATTCTCTCAAGTTCTCGGTATTCATGTTCACAGGATCTAACGAGATCTTGGATAAGATTTGTGAATCCCGGCTTCTCGGTTGTTCGAGTGAGTTTTATAGGTGTGGTTCCTATTTCGAGTGGTGCATCGAGAATACCGCCATTATTTCTAAAAAATTCCATGGACGTCGAAAAACAAGATGGTGTGAACTTCGTGGATTCGGTGTCATGGTTCTTAGTTCTTTTTCTAAGTCCTGTCTCCAAAGATGTAGGATGATAGAACCAGTTTAGAAAATCTAAAAGATTTCTATCACATTCTTTTTCGACGTTTCTTCCGAGCATGAATATCCTGGTGAGATTGGCAATGAATCTTCTGGTGGGAATTTCAATGGCTATCAAGTACTTATTGGTTAAGTACCATAATAGCGTTTTGAGCTGATCAGGGAAATCATCTTCCTTCCGGACAAGAGGATGAATAAAAGGATAATTCAAATTTAACCCGAAAGGATAAAGAATCGAACCTCCATTGAATCTCGAAAAGGTCTCGTGTGGCATTCCCACATGAGGTTCTCCATGTTCTCGAGAAGACTGTCATTCTCGGATTTGTTGAATAATCTCCTGGGGATATTTCTAGGTTGGCGAATCTTTAATTTTCTCAATTTTGTATTTGACGCCATAATGGAGCTTATGAAAGGCAGGCCTTTTGATGTACATGTTGATCTCACTGGTGCTTTGGGTCTTGACAAAAGTCAGCAAGAACATTCTTTTTCCCGGAATGTGTTTGGTTTCAAAAGAGTATTTTGAAAACCATTCGGACCATCGAAGCAGCGATTGAGGATTTGGAATCATTTTTGTTTGAACTTGGTCATCTCGGGAAAGATGCCATGTCTAATTCGACCAGGAAGTGATGGCCGATAAGATGAAATTCAAATCTTTTGATTCCATTTTTGACTGCTAGGATTTCTTTAAAAGTGGAATGGTAATGCATTTCAGCCTGGGAAAACTTTCCACTTTTGTAAGCACAAGGGTGTTTCTTACCATCAATTTCTTCAAATAGGACGGCTGCCCAAGTATTCATCACGGCGGCGTCGATCCGAAGAATCCTTTTGCCCGTTGATGGTATTTGTAATGGTGGGAGATTCTGCATGATCTCTTTAAGCTCAAGAATCGCTTTGGCCTGGATTTTTCCCCAAGGTGGGGAGTTCTTTTCAACATGGACTGCAAAGGAATCGAAGCTTTGCAATGTTTGGGACAAAAACTCGAGATAATTGATTATCCCAAGAAATTGCTGAACTTGTTTTTTCGTGAAGTCCTTTTCAGAAACTTTAATAATTCTTGTGCTATGTGTGGCCCTGGATAGTATGTACCCTTGTTGAGGTGCATACCAAGAAATTCAATTTCTGTCTGGGCAATATTCATTTTCCTTTGAGAAAGCATAATGCCATGCTTTTTCACGATTTCTGCAAATTTCTCTAGGAGTTGGCAGTGGCTCTGTTCATCAGGACTGTAGAGTAAAATATCATCGATATACACTGCTGCAGTTGATAGGATGGGTTGGAAAATGCGACACATGGCCTTTTGGAAAAGGGATGGGGCAACCTTTAAGCCAAAAGGAAGAACTTTCCACTGAAAGTGCTGGTTTGGGATACGAGAATCCTATTTTGGATCTGTTGTCTTCGGGATGGATGCCCAATTGCCAAAATCCGGCTTTGAGGTCGAATTTGGAGTAGATATGGGCCTTGGTTAAACCACTAAAGAGAGAATCTCTAGATGGTAGAGGGAACTTATCATCTTGGAGGAAAAGATTAAGAGGTTGATAGTTGATCACCAATCTCATTTTTCCTCTGTTCTGCTCGGCGCGCTTATTGACATAAAAGGCTTCACAAGCCCATTGAGAATCAGCAACTTCAATAAGGCCTTGTTGCAATAACTCTGAGCATTCTCTTTGAGCTAAAGCCAGTGTTCGGCTTCATTCCCGCATGACTCGCCTTTGTTGGGTTGATGTCTTCATTTTTCTTGAAGGGGAGGCGGACAAAGAATTCTGGATTTTCCCATAAAGGATGAGAACATTTTTGAGCAAATTCTGAGTGGGATTCCGAGCATGATTCTAACAGTTTTTGCATGATTGGATCTAACAGACTCATCTGGATGGAAAAGAGTCTCTGGATATCAACAAACTCAGAGAAATGATTTTTATATCTAAGACCCTTTCCAGGAATAATGCGGAGTTGAGATATTTGAGTCATAATGTCCCACCCGATTAGCAAATCTTTGTTGGGGAGGTTTGATCCAAAGATTTTTGCTTTTATGGAGCATTCGGGAAAAACTGGATAGTAATTGGAGTGGTTCGACACTTGAGGAGAAAGTATCTCCGTGAGGCGAGTTGAAATATCGATATGAGGAGTCCAATATTCTTCAGGCAGAACTTTAGTATCCAAAATGGAAGAACTTGCTCCGATATCAATGAGAGCAATAACATTGATAGGCTTGGCGTACTTTGAAGTGAAAATTTTGACAGGGAAATGGGGACAGTGAGTTTGACTTGAGAATATGTCAAGATTTGGTTCTGAAGATGTGGGAGATATGTGAAAAATATCTTCAGATTCTGATTCATCAGACTCGTTTTCACTGGAAGTTTGGTAGAAGGGAATAACACAAAGAGTTTGTTCCGTTGGCTCTTCGTCAGCAGAGAATAAGGATTCAATGTCATCATTTTCAAGGGACATACCTGTTTCGCATTCAATCGATGATTCGACCTTTTTTCGCCCGAGGACAATTTTTGGCAAAATGTCCTTTCTTGTTGCAAATGTAGCAACGACTTGATTTCTTATGACTGTGTGATCTTTTCTTTTGCGTAGGTATCTCCATTTCTTCTTTTTCCGGAAATGCTTGGAGCCATGCTTGGATTTTTAATCGAGTACTTCTTGTAGTGCTTATTTTTCCGGGAATAATGGCCGCAAGTACCATCACAATCTTGTTTGGAACATTTGATCTTTAACTTTTGATGGGAACAGCTGATTCAAGACGCTTGTCATTTGTGATGTATGTTCGGACCATTCGACGCTTTAAGCATAACTCTTCCAGGCATAGATGGATTTCTTGCTGGATTTCTCCCAAGGGAACGTCTTGTATTCTTCTTTGCTTTCCAAAGAAGGATCTTTCCACCATCCTGGGTAAGCTCGTTGGAATGGAAGTGAGGAAGACATGCTTTAGGTTTGGATCTCGCGCCAACTGGGTAAAAAAGTGAAGCATTAATCGATAATGCTTATCAAGATGCTTTTTCTGAAGGGAGCAGCATCTTCTTTCAAAGAATTCCCTCCTTTTGAGTTCTTTGAGATCTCCGGGTGTTCCCATAAAAACATGGTATAGAAAATTAAGGGCATGATAGAAACTGGGTGATAACAAGAACGTAAGCTGGTCTTGTTCTGTGAGTGATTGCCACCAAAATTTAAGGCTCCTTGTGAACCTTGTAACAAAATTATAAAGGACATCATTCATATCATGGTTGGTGATGGACTGTGTACTCAACCAAGTATGAAATTCTTCAAGTCTCAGTGTGGCCATTTTGAATAGGGAATATCATCAATGGAGAAGAATTGTTTGGATGCCATGGATACATGTCGGCTGAATTGTTTCGGTGGGATTACTTGTCTGTCCAAATTCGGATCGAATAGTTTGATTGCATATCGTAATCCGAAAGAGTATCGGCCATGAATATTTGTGAGTTTGGTGGAACAGAAGGGGGAGAATCAACTGGTTGATCCGAAAAGGATGAAGAGGAATAAGTAGATACTGAATCTGATGAAGAGGAAGAAGTTTGTTCGGAGAACAGAACATGCTCTTTCGAGATGACGGGGATCGGGCTCAGCCTGTTGGGTAATAGGATCAACTTCTTGCTTACCCAAATCCTTCGAAAGGATTCTAATGGATTTGATAACATCATCTGGTCTGGCCTTTCTCTTATAACAATTGAGCTTGATTCTGTGGGTGGTGTCTTCTCCTTCCCTTTTTCCTTTTTCAAGGCTTTGAGACGACTTCGTATGTCTGAGTCTCTTCTGGAAGGATCTTCTGGGATATTGGCAAAAACAGACACTTGTGGTGCTGGGGATACATACCCAGTTTGAACAGGTGGTGCTAATGGATCGAAAGGTCTAAACCTTCCCTCTTCAAGAAGTTGAATTTGCTTCTTGAGTTTGTCTATTTCTGGTTTTGGACTTTCAAGATAGTGGTACCCAAGCTTTTGTCCTGATTCCAAGGCTTGAAGCCTTTTCGGAACTCGAAAGTATCTTCTTGGTACCTTCATCATATCTTCGGAGATCTTGTTGCACATTTCCGATCTTAGAATCGATAGCCTTAAAGGCATTGTTTTGTGCCAACAAAGTTTCTGATTGCCGATTGTAACGGCTTCAAGCGCCGGGGTTTTCTTTTGTCTTCCATGTTCATCCACGTCTGTGGGAGTAGGTATTTTGGGAACATGGCGATATCTATCATGTGGGTCAATAAACTCTTCTGTAGCAGGGAACGAGAGTTTAGAACTTTCCTTTACAAGAGGAGGAAAGTCAGTATCTTGGAACATGGCAATAGAAGAAGTGGGTGGTACTTCAATTGGAACTTCGAGGGGATAAGAGTGTTTCTTAGCCCATTTGAGGATTGGCTTATAAAATGGAGAGAGAGCTTGTTTTTTCTGGGGAGGAGAAGGTGGAGGTGATTTTGGTGGATCTGGCGAGGTTTGGGATGTAGTACTGAACTCTGGTGGTGGAGGTGGTGCATAAGATACCATGAACTGGTATTTATCACACTCACTAAGAGTACCTACGGAGGAATCTCCGTCTAAGTACCTCTGATACATCTTGTCCTTGGGCTTTTTCCGTCGTGGAGGAGATCTTGCATGGGGATCTACCTCGTCAGGAGAATTTATGCAGTAGGAACATTGGCAAAAAGGATCCCAAAACAATGACCATAATTGTCTTTATAGTGATGGACTGGATGTCCTTCCCCGTTGAAGTGTCGAACATGCTTTTTTGGGTCTGGTTCGGAAATGGATTCTGGAACACATGGCTGGATCATGAAGATGGTCTGGAAGATGGAGGGACCTTCTTCCTTTTCCTTGCCAAATTTGATGGAAACAGTTCCATCTTTTTTCCGTACGAATTCTGAGTCTGTGGACTGGAACGGCTTGTTATGTTGGTGTAGCTTTTCATAGTTGGTAATCCAAGTTTCTGGAAGAAGCTTGGCCAACGTATCCTTTGGGATTTGTCGGGGAACATGGATGCAGGATGCCCGATCATTCGCATGGAGATGAACAACGCGTCTTCATTACCATTGTTGAAGTTGAGATCGAGAGCATGGTTCGCACTCGATAAACCATCTGGTAATGCAAGGTTGCAGCTACAGATTCAGCCGTTTGGGGGGCTCTAGTGAGTTGTACTTGAACTTTCAGAAAAGAGAGAAGTTGGGGGTCTGAGAGAGCGATGTTGAAGTTTGGATACAGAGTTACAAAGACTGTTCCGGCATTCAGAGTGGTTTGAACAGTACCAATGCAAGCATGCTGGTATTGTAGAAACCTGGTATCTAACAACGCGATTCTTGCTACTACTGGCAAGCCTTTTCGACCATGGAAGGTGAGAGCAAGACGAACGGCTCCATAGTGGACATGAGAATATCCCTGTTGGACCCATTGTTTGGGAAATTCTGGAGGGATCTGGAGAGTAACAAAATACTCTTTCTCGCAGCTGGAATTGGATCTGGTCGAACTTTGAGGACCGAACGTACTCCTTTACTTGCTTCGGGTCCGGTGAATAAGTTGACGAATAGAGCGGATAGGTGAGAATGATGAGGTGGGTTTAGCGAAAGCTGAATAGGGGTTCATCAGAGGAAGCTGAGTCTCTGAGATCTTGGTTTCATCGCTAAGAGAGACTTCATAGAGATAATCTATCTTAGAAGCATTTGAAACACGAAATTCTGAAAGAGCTGAGGATGAAGAAGAAGGGGCAAGAGAAATGGGTGCTTCGAGAATTTCGGATCTGTCATGGTGTGTGAGGATCTTCTCAAAGACCGGATTCACCTATCAAGCGCATGGAATGGATAATATCAAAAATGAAACCGTGGCTCTGATACCAATGAATGGACCTAGACTTAGGATCAGGGAAGGAGAGTAAATTTCCTGCAGGTATGCATCCCACATTGGGCGAACCACTCGTTCAAGCCCTTCAGGGACAGCCTTTTAGCAGAAAACCACTCAACCCTTTAATCCAGAGCCTAGAGACACTCAGAAGATGCCAGGATGGAAACGTTTCTAATCTACCCAAGCTGCATTTCTCGAAGGATCCTACCATTAACAAAGATGTTGGCTATCTAACAAGGTATGCGATCATCGTTGATGTAAATATCAATCATTCTATGAGGTATGATCAGTATTAATGTGAATAATTTTTTAGATATGTTTTATTTAAAATTATTATTTTATTTTATTTGATTTTTCTTTTTTTTAGTGTCTAGGGCCCGTGGCCATCTGCAATGGCCCTCACCAACTGACCTTCTTTGGGAAGTCAATAGTGAAAAGGAAAAGAAAATGAAAGAATTTAAAAATCATATAAAAATAAAAATCATGACATTTAGACTACTTCGTGTTGACATTTTTGCTATTATAACAATAAGTGTTTTCATAAAGATATCTAAAGATAATTATTAATTTATATGTAGATATTTGTACTTATATTAATCTAAAGGAAAAAAAAAAAACAAAAAAAAAAAAATTCCAAGTATACCTATTGTAATACATTTATCTTCTGTCAATACTTCATTAAATAATTTTTTGGCTAAAATAATATCTTATTTATTTCACTTAAATATCATGAATGCTATGTTTACATCCGTTTTCTTAAGTTCACGTAGGCAAATTTTGTTTGTGCGTTTTAATCAAAAATCTGAATATAAAAAGGGAGTTAAACAAATTACATTTTGAAGTGCACTTTAAACAAATTGGTTTGAATGTTCTTCAGTTTAAGTCCCACAAACGTCGAACCTTTAGTTCAAATACACCAACGATGGACGTCAAATGACAAAGAGAACTATCGGATAATCACCACTATGATTGTGCTAGCAATCTCGTAAAGACAATCTATCGTATCCTTGATGTTTTAGTCACAACCCGAACTAGAGAGATTCCCTTTCCTTCACGCATTCTTTCTCTCTATTTTCAACAACCCTTTGTCATGTCCCTAAACTACATTTTAAATATATATATATATTATAATATATATATATATATAGACTTAAATCAGCAACCGTTGCTAATTGTCCGCATGCACGCGAACGATTGTGCACGAGCGATTGCTCATGCATGATCTTGTGCATGATGGTCAGCAGTTGTTGACCATCCATGCTTTGTGCATGATGGTCAAAACCACTGACCATCCATCCATCTTAATTAAATAATTAATTAATTAATTTCTAAAACAAAAATAAAAGAAACATAATCTTTGTGTGTGTAATTATGATATATTAAAACATATTCACTTTTGGGCATGCGTGTGCATCATATGCAAGTAGGCTTATGACTATAATACAAATTAACTTAAATCTCATTTAATTTAATTTCAAATTGACTCAATTTGATTGTAGTAATTGTAAACACATTTGCAACAATATTTCATTATTGTTCCATGTTATCCTAATTGTTTATAGTGTGATATCCCTAGGTTCATCACTAAGCTCGTATTAAGACTTGTACTAACACATTAGTACTCCCAAAAAATTTAATTGTCCCAATTAATCTTTAGGTTCTACAAGTCATGATTGACATCTAGCAATATATCATGACTATCTAAATAATGTGAATGCTTTAAGAACATAATGAACTTGTTAGTTTTAACCACCCATCGCGGTGGCTCCGCTAGATAAGGCTCCGTTGATCCTTACCCTCAAGGTGAAGGGTTCGAAACCGAGCAAAGGCGCTTGGGGTGGTGGTTCCCTCGTGCGGCCCTAGGGTTTGCCCACCGGCTGCCGGCTGTACGGGTTTCCCTAGGTCATCAAAAAAAAAAAAATGAACATGTCAGTTTTAGTTACAGTGTAATTCAATTCCTCTATCTTACTATGTCTCAATCAAATAAAGATAAAGGAATATTTGTCAAGTCACCAATTCGATCATATATGCAAATCTAATTGACATGCATTTTATTTGAAATATAAACAATTTATTTTCATTTACAACCCCGGTGAGTATGTCAATGCGGTGTCATCATTATATCACATAAGATATCATCATTATACATTGCATGTAACAAGGAGACAAATTATATATTGTGCACACGTGCAACTTCGTATATGAACAAATTATGATCATTAGGTATAAAGACGGATCAACGAGTCGGCATTACATGCACTTATGAATCATAGTTGTTCGACAAACAAGTTAACACTGTGCCTCAAGTTTAAGGATTATTTACACAAGACCAAAGCATTAACAATTAGAATTAGTGAAAGTGTAATGGGTGTAAAAATTTTGGACAATTTTTTCCATGGAATTATGATGTTATTTTGCCTTTTTCCATATGTTGTTCACAAAACCAAATCATGCCGTAGATATTACTTTGTTTAAACAAACAAAACAATAGGAATTATAACTTTATCACATTTAATGTGACGGCTATCACATAAAGCCTTATTCTATTACTAGGAAAATTGGCTAGAAAGTCCTAAGCCTACAAAAGCTAGTGCAGTCTTTAATCTTTCAATTATTTTAATTTAATTCTAAACTTTTTAATTATGCTAATTTAATCTTAAACATTTTAATGATTTGCCAATATAGTCTTATGGCTAAATATCCAAATAATAATTTTTTTTAATTGAATTGGGAAATCTTCAAAATATTTATAATTAAATTGATACAATTAAAATGTTTAAGATTATTGGCCGTCGTATATTAAATTTAGAACTTTTTGGATA
Source organism: Eucalyptus sideroxylon (assembly GCA_014182405.2). Taxonomy (NCBI): domain Eukaryota; kingdom Viridiplantae; phylum Streptophyta; class Magnoliopsida; order Myrtales; family Myrtaceae; genus Eucalyptus; species Eucalyptus sideroxylon. The sequence continues at coordinate 31,133,751 of CM024555.2, read as the reverse complement.
ATTATCCCCTTATTACCGTGTAATGAACATCAACGGTTCTCTCACCACCATTGAGAATAATGCTCTATGCAAGAACAAGTGATCATAACGAGTTTTATATCTCATCATTTCACCATCATTAGTAACGCCAGCTTCCATGAATTCATGTACAAATGAAAAAGTACAAATACAAGTCGTCATTAACCGTTAATGGGAATTTAGATGCGATTGGCAAATTCTAAAGAAATAGAGAAATCAAATCCGCTACCATCACACATAGTATTCCGATTCATAAGTCGAGTAGCTTATGGATCTGCATGGTAACATTTATGTTTCTCCAAAATTCTGTTATTTTGTTCCTCGAAACAAAAAAAAGAACAGAAATCCGTCTGGTAAAACTTTTGTTCTCGGGAACAATTCTAAAAATAAGCCAATTTTTTTTTCTTTTGTTCCTCTTTCTTGCCGCGGCCACATCTAAGAGCCATTGTCGACCGCTGCTGACCGCCGACTGTTGCTAACCACCGACTACTGCTGACGGCCACCGCCGATCGCCATCGCCCATCCCGCCCACCACCGTTGCACACAGCCCATTGGCCGCCGCTGACCACCAACTGCCCATCTGTGAGCAAGAATAAAAAATGAATAAATACAAAAAAAAGAAACTATTTCATACTAAACGCATTTCTATTCTTTTTATATTTCAAGAATAGAAATTTTGTATAGTTACCAAACACCTTATTTTTTCAGAAATATTAGTTGGGGATCCTTGATTTTTTCATTATGTTGTGAATTCTACTTTTGATATAGTTATAGTATGAATGTTTTGTATGTTGATTAATATCATGTTATGCCTTTTGATATTAATAGAAAAATGTGGAAATTATATGGGATTGTGAATTTTATTTTTTTTTATGGAAGTTCATAAGTTAGTAGAATTCGAAAAGATTCTCACCTAGAACTTACAATTTGCACAAATTAAATTAGTTAATGATAGTAGAACAATAGTACATAGAAGTTGATTGGTAATATAATGAACTTTCATTTCTGTGCCTTTTGTTACATTATCATTAATTTAGTTTGTTTTTACTACAAATTAAACATGTGTATTACTTTAGAAAATGTGTTAATATTGATTCTGTGTTTATTATATCAATGTTGTGTAGTAGCAACTAATTATGGTTTTGGCATCCGAGCTCATTCTGACTAACCAAGATAAGGGTGAAAAGCTTAAGAATGACAATTATGATATTTGGCATCAAAAAGTTTAGTATATCCTTAAGAAACAAGAGGTTTTGGAAATTCTCAATCACATCATGGACGAATCTGAGCATGGAACCTCAGGTTAACATATAAGAGATCAAAAAACTTATCAAGTTCCAAAAAATAAAATAAAATAACATTGCTAATAATACGTTACTAAATTGTATGCAAGATGATCTCATATATAACTTTGAAGGTTATGATAAAGTTTCAGTAATGTAGGTTGCCTTGAAAGATAAGTTTGTGTCTACATATGTCACTAAATTAAGGAGTCTCATCATCAAATTTAACATATACCAAAACGCCTAAATCTAATGATGATGTAGCATGTTCGGAAAATGTCAAACATGATTCATGAGTTGAAGTTGATAAGTCACACTCTTACTAATGAATAATAAGTTCAAGTTGTTATAAGATCTCTTCTTAACAGTTTGGAGCATATGAAAATCAATATGATGAACAATGACAATATCGTTGTTTTTAACGATATAGCGTGTCATTTGGAATTAGAGGATGAGCATCTAGAGGTTGCAAGATGCTCTACCCATGCTTATCTTATTAAATTGAGTTTGTGCAAAGTTTGAGCTTCAAGCACAAGGGGAACCTAAATTCAACAACAAATGGAAAGAGTTTGATTAGGCACACAAGAGAGCTAAGACCCTCTAATACAAGAAGCGTGATGGAAGAAGAATAATACTAAGATGAAGTGTTACAATTATAACAAATTAGGTCACTTTCACTCATGAATGTACTAAGCCAAAAGATGTATTCGATTGATCAATTACTTTAAATGATGATTTTGTTTCAAGCATTATAATGCTTACTGAATCTCATCTAATATGAACTCTAGACTTGGAAGTGACATAACACATAGTTAAAGACCGATGAGCATTTATAGAGCATCATCGGATACAGCTTGGAAGAAAGTTATATATTAGAAACAACTCAAGAATTGAAGTGAAAAGTATTAGCATATGTAAATTAATTTTATGTTTTGGTCAAAACCTATTCCTACATAATATCATCTAAACTTATGATATTCTACAGAAATTTGTTCTTTATAGTTATTATTCTTAAATTAGGTTAAGTATTGACTTTCCATGGTGATTGTATTGACATTTTGTTTGGAATAATTTATTATGATTCTAATCATGTATTTAATGATTTTATGTTATTAGATATTGACTATTATGTGTACAGTGTTAATGTTGATGATTGTTTTTCTTTAATTGCATCTTATAGTAATGTTAAGATTAATGCGAGTACTTGGCATATTAGACTAAGTCACATTGAGTTATAAAGAATGTAAATGTTAGCTACATAAAGTCTTTTAAGGTCACCTGCTAATGTTGATTACCCGTATATGAATATTACTAGAAAACAATTCCGTAAAGGAACCAAAGCTAAACTTCATTATAGCTCATATATTTTAACATTTATGTTTGATTGAACACGAGAACGAGGCATAAAGTCTCATATTTCTTCACTTTTATAGATGATTTCATGAATTTCGGTTATATTTTTCCGATCTTCCATAAGTTGGAAGCCTTACATTATTTTAAACTATATATATTGTTGGTAGAGAATTAGTTGAATAAAACAATAAAATCATTAATAACCAATCACAAACGTGAATATCTATTTGAACAATTCAAGATTATTTGTGATGAAAAGCAAAACAATAAAGCATTAATAAAATTGAATAAGACAATTGATTATTAAGACAATTGATTAAACTCCGTAACAAAATGGAGTTGCTGAGAGAATAAATAGAATTTTATTGGAGATGGTTAAGTCTAGCACAAGCAATTTACCTATTGGCTGCTACCTATATATTTAACCATATGCCTTATAAGTCAATCAATTTCACCACTTATGAAGCAGACTGGTAGGAAACTAGACTTAAGTAATTTACAACCTTAGAGATGTATAGCTTATATTCATGATTTTTCCCATAAATATAGCAAATTATGCCATAGAGAGAAGAAATGTATCTTTATAGGATATTCTAAATACTCCAAGGAGTACGTATTCATAGGTGAACAAGTTGATGGAAGTGTAATTGAAATGAAGTCACAAGATGTCATATTCTTAAGAATAATTTTCTAATGGATGTGAGATTAACAAGAATTTCTAGTTATATGAGATGGAAGATTCCAATAATATACCCATTAATGTTGTTGAAGGAAATAAAAATTTATCTCAACATACAAAAAAATGGGAGTGTCGTATCGCATAGTGAACTGAATTCAGAAAAGATTCAGTTACGTAAAAGTATTCTTTGTCGTTGTTTTGAGACTGAAGAGAAGTCATTTATGATTACTTCGCAAGACGATGTCAAGCTTAAGACTGTCTAAAAAATTCTCTCATCCTCTAACAAGAAAACATAGAGAAAAATTTTGGAAGATGAAATAGAGTCAATGAAGGTAAATCACATCAGGGATTTAGTTGATCTGCCACCCAATCACAACGCTATTGAAAATAAATGGGTTTTCAAGATTAAACGAAAGGCATATGATCCATTGAAAAGCATAAGGCTCGTCTTATTCAATAAGATGGTATAAATTATCGGAAACATTTTCACTAGTTGTAAGATTTGTCTCTATACGCCTTATCCTAACCATTTTCGCATATTTTTACCTAAAATTATATTAAATGGATATAAAGAATATATTTTTCAATAAAAAACTAAATAAATAAATCTATATGAAGTAATGAATAGGTTTCATAGGTAACGATTAGAAGTATAAAGTTTGCAAGTTTTATTACTCAATATATGTCCTCAAGCAATTATTTAGATAGTGATATTTTTGTTTTCATAAAGCAATAACTTCTTTTAAGTTCACGATGATCAAAGAATATCACTGTGTATATGTCAAATAATCCTAAAATAAATTTGTGATTTTATCACTTTATGTGGACAATATAATATTGGCTAGGAATAACAAGGGTTTGGTTATTTTCATAAAAGAATGGCTGTCCTCTAATTTTGAAATGAATGACATGAGAGAAACTGCTCATATATTAAGAATTAAGATCGAAAGATCAATCAAATGAACTCTTTGCTTTGTCACAAGAGTTTTATATAATGAAGATTCTTGAGTGTTTCAACATACAGTATTGTAATTCCATTGATTACCCTATCACGCAAGTGAAGGCTTGAATACTAAAATGTGTCATAAGACTTCAAAAGAAAAGAAAAAAATGAAAATTGTTCCTTACGTTAGTGTGGTCAAAAGTTTGATATCTATTATGATGTGTATTTAACCCGACATATGTCATGCCATGGGGTTGGTGAGCCAATATCAATCAAATCATACTCAAATACATTAGAAAGTAGTGAAGAGAATCTTAAGATATTTGAAAAGCATCATAGACTATCTACTTTGTTATCAAGGGAATAATTAAGGATGAGACCTAGATTAGTATAAATTGACTTCTAGATATGCGTTCTTACTCAATGAAGACGAATTTCTTGGAATAGTAAAAAAAAAAATGCATAACCTTATCTATGATGGAGGCAGAATTATTACATGCTTTGTCGCAATGGAATAAGTAATGTAGCTAAAACATTTCTTAGGAAATTTAGTTATTGTTACTAAGGTTCCAAGATCAGTGACGGTTTATTGTGATGTCAAAAAGTCATTGTCTATGTGAAAGATTCCAAGTATTATGGTAAGATAAAGCACATTGACATAAAAAATAATTTCATCGGAGATATAATAGTGCAAAAAGAAATGATCCTATAATATATTTCAACCAATAGATAGTTGTTGATCTATTTACGAAGGTTGCTTCTAAAGACGTGTTATTGACTCATAGGATATCTCTAGGTTACGTAAAATATGATATATAATATTGTCAAAGATCATTGGTTTATATATATGTAATATTTGTTTTTAATAACTTGATGTTTTATCAATAAGTACAAATTCCTTATAAGACTAGTACAAACACACATATATTGTTAAAATGTATGTCAACAAGTAATGATTGGCTCACTCACATGAACAATCACCTTAAATACCATAATTAGCAAGTTGAGATGAGACATTATGTACTATAAATACCATGATAGCAAGTTTAGTATGTAAAATAATACATTACCTTGATTGGAGTCAAGATGAGATTTATAATTTTTATATGATAAGACCAAACATAGTTGTTGACACCTAAATTTTGGCTACCCGTTTAGTCATTTGTCGCATTAAGAAATTAGGGATTAATTTTAACCCCTAATATATATATATAAATTAATTAACTGCATAGCATTTAGTTGTAGGTGCATTTATTTTTTATTTTTTATTTGCATTTTATTGGACCGGTGGTGAATGGGTTCAAATTTATGTTTATGAGCTCTAATTGGGTAGGCCGGATTAGGTCCGCGAAAGGAGTAAATTAGCCCAAGCCCGTTGTTTTTTAAATTAATTATCTCGTGGGAAATTGAGATTTGATGCGATATTACGGTGGTTTTTGGAATCGGGTTGCAATCTTATCTTTAGTCTTTAGGTGATAAGATCGTTGGGAATATTTAGGAGATAAAGAAAATGAGAGGATTTTGGGTGATCAGGAGGTTATAGACAATCTTTTTGTCGGATGAAATATTCACATAAGGATTGCATTTTGTTTTTACCTATAAAAAGCAATCGGGTACCTTGAGATATAGGGGCTTTTTCTAGGTTTTCTCTTCGTCAAAAAGGAAGAAGAAAAGTCAAAGGAAAAAGAGAAAACAGAGGGAAAGTGACGTGAGAGAGACGGGTGAGAGAGAGAGAAAAGAAAAAAGAAGGGAGAGGAGAAAGTACGAGGAGGCAGAGGGGACGACTGTTCATCGTCTCCCTCCTTGCTCACCCTCCTTTTGGAGAATCCGTCCGCGAACACCGCCTCACCGCGCATGCCGACACCGCCTGGAAGCCGAGCCAGCCGCGACCGCCTCGCTCGAAGCCCCACTGGTGTCCATTCGAGCTCTCCCATTCGTGTGGCGCCTACCCACGATCCCGACGAGTTCTTGCCGCCCAACGCCTCCCTAGCCTCGCCTGAACCGCATCCACCTGCTACTCGGAGTCGAAGACCCGTGCGCTACGACATCTAGCCTCCAAAAGTCCGAGCCGATCGCCGATCCGTCGCGCGCCTCCACCTCTGTCGCGCGCCACCGCCGCGCCACCCCGAGTCCCCGACGCCCGAGTCTTCCTCCACCCGAGCCCACCGTGCCGCGCCGAGCCTTACCCGTGCTCCGCTCGCGTTCACTCCGCCCGAGCGCTCGCCGATTGCCATCCGCAAAGCCGTCGCCGAATCGCCGCGCCAACTCGCGATCGCAGCAAGCTCGAGCCTCGATCCGATGACCTATGACTACCTGAGCGCTAAGCGCCACCTGCCACGACTCCCCGGTAGCCCGAGCAGTGCATCTCACGCTCCGAGCGACGCATGCCACAGCAACCGCCTGTCCGCCTTGCTCCACCTTTGCCCGAGCCGAGTTGAGCCGTCACCGTCTAGCCGCATCGGCGACTCACCTCGCCAGAACCCTAAAACGCCGGCGACCCAAACCCCCCGCCCGGTGTCAACGAATTGGCTGCCCCTCCATTTTCCTTAGGTTGTTTATTTTTCTTATTTTATATTATTTTACTTTACTTTTAGTTAGTTTTATTATTATTTTTAAGTTTGAATATTGTGAGTTGACTTTTAGGTTATGAATATTATAGGCATTACTCATAGGAGTTACCCCTAAAATTATTGTAATTATTAATCTGACCCGTAAGATGTCGGGTCATTTTTTAATTATATTAATTCTTGGGGCTTGTCGATAGTATTTTAAGTGTTGGATCAATATAACTATTAATTTGATTCGTAAGAATTCGGATTAGATTTTTAGTTATTTTGATCTTTTTGTCGTAATAATTAGGGTTAAGATAATCGTTAATTTAACTTGTGAGACAACAGGTTATTTTTCGATTATTTTAATCCTTTATTTGATTGAATATCTTGATTGTTTAGATTTAATGTTTAGTTGATAATTGCTTGTTTTTTTTTTTAAACCACTAAAAAATCTAAAAATATTTGAATTAGGATTCAGTTTGTTTTGGAATATTTCATGTTATCTTGCATATCTAGAATAGGGATTTTATTCCGAATTTAGAAAAAAAAAAGTGTATTAATTTAGGTTGTTAGTTTTATCATTATTTGAATTGCATGTGAAATTTTAATTTCGAAATTAATATAAAAACACAAAAAATCATCATGCATATATCATGTTGAATTAGGGCATTCTTTGCATGTCATCTCATTTTAGATAAATTGCATGTTAGATTAAGATAATATCTTAGTTTAAATTAGGATTTAATGTGACTTGATCTTTAGTTTAAATTAGATAGAATTTTAATCTAGCTAGATCATTTTTGCATTTTTAAATAGAAATATCAAATGCACGTCATTTAGTTTTTATTAGGTTCATTTAATTAGAACTTCCTCGTCATTAGACTAAGTCATTTAATAAATGTCGCGTGACATATAACTCGCATACTAAATTGTATGTTGCGTGTCATTTTAGTTTAAATAATTTTGTATGTCATTGCATCGCATTGCATGTCATTAGAATTAGGTCATTTAGATTGCATTTAATTATTGCATTTCTTCATGTCATATAGTTTAAGTCATGCTGCCATGTCATATTAGATTATTAGCATGCATCGCATGATTTTCATTAAGAAAAGCGAAAACAAAAATTGGGTAATTGCGTGTTAATTAGAAATCATATCTAAGGTTGTTGATATGGATTTTAATTTAACACTGCAGATGCTTGCTTTCGTTGCTTTGAGGTAAGTCCTGCATTATTTAAATGCTTTCTTGAGTGTTAAATTGGTGGTATGTGCACACGTATGATCACCTCACATGTTAGGAAGTTAAATTAAAATCAATTCAATTGCCAAACATTTTTTTTTGAAAATGAAATAAAAATGTACCGAAAGGGCACTAGGATAGTCTGGTGTAACCAAGTCCCCGAACTCATGAATCTCTGGTTCGTAGGAGTAAAGTAAATATCCCGTTACTTTACTTGAGTTTCTAATCGACCCACTAAAAATAGATTAGTGGCGACTCCTAGTTAAAATTCAATTGCATGTTAACAATTTAAACCTAAGTCGCGAATTGGTATGGGTTTGGGAGAACCAGAGTTAAGTCTAGGCTTAACAATCCATTAACCTAGTTTTAGGTGATGAACTCGAAAAATTGGGTCGCGACAATAGTAGTACCATAATCGTGTATGGCTGAAGATACCGAATGTAAGTACTTAATTAGGTGCTGTAGAAAGCAAGTTGATATAGCACTTATGTTGAGTACGTGAGAAGCATGTAATTATATTTAGGCTAAGATTCATATAGTAGATGTGTTCAATAAATGACACATGCTCTTATAAAAATAGAAATTCACTATAGCATGTAATTTATACTACATATACATTGTACAATCAATAAGGGAAGGTGACTGAAATTATCCATGTTTACTCATCGTGTATGAGCCCTTAAGATAATTTATTATTTACCTCATTTTGTACCCTATGTTATTTCTAACTATATTCTCAAAGTGAAATATCAATGTTATTACTTTATCTTGTTATCGACGATCATGAATAGATACATCATTTCTAGTATGGAGAAAGACATGAGTGTTAGGGAAGACTATTGTTATATTACATCTATTACGTATATTTATTGGTTGACCAATTATATCGTCTTCTATGATTTTGGATATAGTTGTAAATACATTTTTTTATGAGAATAGTCAAATATGACTTTTAAGGGATAGGTATATTTGGACCAATGTAACAAAATATATCTAGGGTACTGTCAAACATCAATTATTTATTTATTTTGAGGTTGTAGGCATTATGTCGTCCCTAACATGTACATAATTTGAGCTTCTAAAAATGTAGGTGTACACACTAGTCATATGGCTTTCTTGTCTATATGAATTATTTTTAAAATAGATGAATGTTGAATGCTTTCTATTTTTAATAGAGCAATATCAAACCCATCATATCCGGGTAAAAATGTTCTATTTTTATGGTACGTTGATGATGGGGTGTGATTACAATGCACCGATTCATCTTGATGTGACACAATGGAAAGATGCCATTTGAAAGAGTGTAGAGGAAGTTATATAAATAACTTATTAAGATAATTGTTATAATGGTTGGCAGAAATAACATTCCGAAAGAAACTGTTCTCTCTCTCTCTCTCTCTTCTTCTCTCTTCTCCATCAAAAGCAAAAGGCATTCCAATACTACTTTGAAAAGACAATTGATATTAACATCGTGGAACTTAAATGTTTTTCTCGTGATTGCATTTAGACCATTGTGGAGTCGTATAGTTCCTTGTTTACTCATGATTTAACATTTAGTCCTAGGTTATTTGTTCATTGCACATTGAGGAGGTTAGTCATTTTTTTGGATGACTCTTCTTCCAACACAAGCCTACATCCACTCTTCCATACTAATAACTTATTAGCTAGATTCCACTATGAAGAACCAATCAAAAGTTATAAGATCTGAGCAATGAATACTTATGTTCGTGTGATTAACTCCTCACACACTTTTAACCTTTAAATGATTATGCAATGTTGCTCATAGAGATGAATGTATTAAATCCTAAACACATTTCAGACTTTAGAATTAAAAGCTTCAATTTCTCTCAAGTTGCAATTGATCCTTTTAACTTTGAGACTTCCTTTTATTATATGCTCTTTTTTAGAATATTCCCAAATAATAACTATAAAGCTTTTTGTTAATGACAAAAAAAAAAAAAAAGAGAATAAAAAATGCAATGGAAATGAACCCCCCAAATCAAGCCTTAGATTCACTTTAAATATGAGCATGTAGAAGGAACAATGTGCTATGGGCCACCTGCCCATCAAAATCAGCTTTGATAATTTTTCTTTCTAGAGCAAAGTTGAATGGAAAAAAGCCAGCATGAAAGTGAGCAAATATTTTCTTGTACTTTTGACTAAGAAAAAAGAAGAAAACAAAGGCTCTCCCCCTCACGGGGAGAAAAAAGGTGAGATATCATCAAATCACAAAAAAAAAAAAAAAAAAAAAAGGCAGAAAAAAAGTGAGATATCATCAAATCACAAGATACATCCGTTAGTGAACGCTTTAAACTTTTGAAATGCCATTCTTCATTAAAGTCCAAACACGAAAAATTGTCTTTTTGACTAAATAATCTGAATATATATTCTTCACACCTAGATGAAGTCTTTCTAATGAGCTTTGATGTGATGTATCCAATTGTTTTGGAAATGACTTGCATTTTGATTTGACCAAGAATAACACCATCATGCAAGTTGGCACCCAAAAAAATCCAATAAAAAGTGCCCCACCTGAGCAAAAGATTCTTCGCTCCAAAGTAGTAGAAAATATGGACCTAAGTAAAGTCCTAATATACAAGCATTATTCGATTCTAGTAATTTCGTTTAACCCTAAGCCCACTTGCTTCTTAGGTAGAAATGCCTTTTGCTCCATGCACAGTAGAGCCTTTTTCTGAAAGAAAGCATCACGCTTCTGCTCCATTAGTTCTATTTGTTCTGTTGGGCAAGATGAAAATATAGCAACAATAACAATACAATGCTAATATGTTGTAATTGACTAGCATGATAATTCATTAGCAGTCCAATGACCAGATTGCAATCAACGTTTATAGAATAGTTATGAGTAGTAAATTTACTAAAGTGAAATTTATCATTGCTCCTCCCCCACCAACAAATTATAGAGTAGCTGGGTGGTAATTACATCTTTTTGCCTAAGTCAAGAAAACAGTGGAGACACCAATTGCAGTCAACTGATTAAAAAATAAAAAAATAACACTTTAACCTTTATAGGTCAAGAATGCAGTGTGAACATTATCTATTTATTTTTGGTTTGAAATGAGGGAGGGGCTTATGCTCATGGTTCATGGAAAGTGGAGCGTCCGTGCGTTGTTAGCTCTCATTCAAACAACATTTGTCCTACTGTTACATGTGAGCGTCTAAGTAATGAAGAGGTGGTCCTTGTTTGAGCTTTGTCTTCTTCTCTTGAAAAAAAGGAAGGCCAAAAGCAAAGGAAGAACATGGGAAGAAACGAAGGAAGAAGCATTTGAGTTTTTTTTCTTCTTTTTAGGGCTTGTAATTTTTTACTTAAGTTTTTTTTTTGGGATAAAAGTATCCATATTCTGGCCATTGAAAAATCACATGCTTTGTTCTTTTTTTTTATAAATTTTAGTCAGCAAACGTTTGGCTAATCAGTGGTGAGTTTAGTCTTTCTTCATTTATGGTCCATCAAGACCCTGCCAAGAGCTGCTATGTGAGATTGATTTAGTATCCACATTTAAATCATTATTTGAAATAATCAAAGAAGCACATTTGCAACTGCTGTGGTATTGGAGACCATAATCTGGTGTGATTTTCATATGATGAAAAATGACTTTATTCCATAGCATGGAGGAACCTGATTAAAGATTCAAATTTTTAGAATATTCCCAAATAATAACTGAAATTGCATCATTTTTGCTTTTCTCTAGCCTGCAATACTACAACATGTTATTGCGTGGCCATCCTAGATGATGATATCTTTATAACAGACAGCTTCCTTTGGAAATGCAAAAAAAAAAAGGATTTATTTAAAACAAAGCCAGAAAGAAGGCAGTATTAAAAATGTAATGGAAATGAACCCTGAAGACATTACACAATTCCAAATCAAGCCTTAGATTTGCTTTAAATATGAGCAGTGTAACCATTGACCAAAAAAAAAAAAAAAAAAAGACAACCGAAATTTTTTAAAAAATAAATGGACAAAAATATCCATGATTAGGTCATCGGAATATGAATCGGAAATGCATCTGTTCACCGGCTGGCAAGTGAGGTCCTTCTTTGAGAATGTAGAAAATGAAGGCACTTTGGGTCTTTATTTGAGATTTTCCCTAATAACTATCAAGCTTTTTTGTTAATGACCAAAAAAAAAGAGTAAAAAAAATGTAATGGAAGAGGCCTTAGATTTGCTTTAAATATGAGCATGTAGAAGGAACAAGGTGCTGTGGGCCACCTGCCCAAAGATCATTTTTTCAAAAATTTGACACTTAAAGTAATCTAAAATAAACTTTTAGCAATAAAATTAGTGTGTATACAAGTTTTGACCCTTTTAGTGTAGTTAGCCCAGATATCTGCTCATGAACTTTCCCTGTTCATGATTGAATCTACATAAAGAAGGAAAGAAATCGTAAAAATAATTGACTTTGATAAACTAATATCAAGTCATCGTCGTTCTTTCTCATCAATTTTCTTGTGCTAGGGCCACTTGGTTCAGGTAAATGCTGTTAATTTGCTTAGGCATGATGTTCAGTCCTCGTGCTATAAATTCAGTCGATGAAATGCTTTTCCATGCACTCCGCTTTTCTTGTAAACCCTAAGAGTGCTGCTTATCCTTCATCTCATTCATGTCGGCCAGTTCACCATCAGATGCAAGCCAAAAGAAGACCGACGGTAGCACTGGTCGGGTTCATGTCTTCAGTGGAAAATCAGACAGGTTTGAAGGACTACGGTGGAAATCAAGGAGACCATGGACGCTGAGACATTCACTCGCTGCCTCAGAACTTCAATTGATGAATGGAAGAAACAGGTGCGGAATAATGTTAATAACTATTTGTTGCAAAAAAATAAGCTTCCGAACACACTAGTGAGCAAGAACAAGCAAATAAATCGGATGCTGGATCGACACAGTTGACTTCCTTGTTTTTCACACGCCAAAACCTGCAACAATATGGACTTTTCCTTTTAATTTTGCCACACCTGAGATAGCATAAACCAGGCCAGATTTTCTGCAGTGTTTAGTCGCATTTAGATTTTCTGCATAGTGTTTAGTTCGCATTTACTGTTTTGGCTCCGAATAAACTCATGATTTCAAACTTCTCTTGCCTCTTTTGTTGTGTCCTCCTGAATTTCAGGGGAAGAAGGGCATCTGGATCAATTTGTTGAACATTTCAACCCGTTGAATCTGCAGTGAAGGTACATGACTTTTTATGTCGCCAGGCATGAAAGTAAATTCTTATATGTTAACTTGGCAAGAAATACAAGTGAATCAAGTGGTGATAACATATGATTCATGCCTTCTAATTTTTTCACAGGAAGGATTTAAGATCCACCATGCTGAAGAAAATTACTTGATGCTGACGCATTGGCTTGCTCCAGAGAAAAGTACCATTCCTATTAATGCCTCCCACAGGATTGGCGTGGGTGCTTTTGTCATGAATGATGATGGAAAGGTAATGACCATGATGCTTTTGGCGGATTCCAACATTTGAGGGCCACTGCAAAACACCAACTTAAGTCAAATTCAAAATGATAAAGAATTGGGACTTCCCACCAGGATTGGCTCGTGTAGTTGTAGTATATGCTACTTCTGCAAAATGTCCTTTCATACTTTTCGCTAATTTGCGTTATATTGCTTGTTTACCTTCCGTTTCTTCCAGGCAAATTGACTTCCTCATGTTCTATAAAACCTTCACCTTCCATAGGTCCATCCAAGCATTTAGTGAATCCATGTTTTACAGCTTGTTCTCCTTCGACAAAAGGTCCTTTCAGATTTAGACACAGTTTTCTGTACAATAGCTTGTTCCCTTTCCATAAAGCCACTTCCTTTCCATGCTTTAGATGTCCTGCTGTTAATCCTATTTGCAAATGGCTCGTGCCTTTGTTCTACACATTCAAAAAAATTAGTAGCCTTTATTATTTTGCCACCTTCCAAACATCACATGGTTTTTCTAAAAAATATCAGCCTGCCTGATAGGCATTAAGGATATATAGGATCACAATAATTACGCATGGGAAATAATCCTCTGCATTCAATGTTCATTGGATTCGAGTGTGCATATGTTACCATTGTGTTTAAGCAGAGATGTTTGATATTTGTTCCTTTATGCTAACAGAACCAGTCTTTGGTGCCAGTGAGTTTTGTTTGACTAGGTTGTCTATATGACAAGCCATTTAGTAATGTGACTTCACTTCTATTAGCCTTTGGGGTGCAATAAATCTTCTCAGCTTTAGCAACAAGCTAATAGTTTTCTATCAGTTTTCCTCTTAATTGAGTCAATCCGTGGATAACAGCCCTTGTGAAGAGATAAAATGCAGTAACGTTTTATACATACTTTTCTTAGGGGCATCCTTTCGTTCTGCTTTATCTGGTTTTCGACATGATTCTATTACAACCAGACACTCGATACTTCAAAGAATTTAAAACCTTCCCCTCCTTTCCAGGTGCTTGTAGTCCAAGAGAAGAGTGGAAAGCGTGTATGGAAGCTCCCCACTGGAGTTGTTAACGAGGTATGTTTAAGAAATAAAGTACTACATCAGAAGTATCAATACATGTTGCGATGGTTTGACCATGACTCTATCCCGGTAGGGCGAGGATATATGGTGTGAAGCTGTGAGAGAAGTAAAGGAAGAGACAGGAATAAGTGACGAGTTTTATGTTGTGTAGAAAAGCTAATTATCTAAGGCATTCACTTGAGAACTCCAACTAAAGCCTTATTCGATTGGCGAGATCAAGTCCCGCCGGATGTTGGCAAGCTCGATCTTGCTTGTGGCCGGTCATAGGCCGTTGTTGTGGTCGGCAGCCAGCTGAAGAAGAAGAAAAAGAAAAGAGAAAAAGAAAAATAATTTTTAAAACTTAAAAATTATATTTTAAAAAATAAAAATTATAAAAATTATATTGTTAAAAAATTAAAATAATTAAAAAATATTTTTAAAATAATTATAAAAATTTTCTATTAAATTTGTATTGCATAAAAATTGTTTTAACAATTCATTTTTTAAATAAAAAAATCATAAAAATGAGTTTTTTAGGTTTCGTTAAAAAATTTTCATGTTACAGTTTTTAGTTATTCAATGGTATGTTCACTTCAAATAAGATAAGCATGTGTATAATCTAATTTTTGTATAAATATTTCAATTTATAGGTTTTTTTAAACTTTTTTTATTTACTATTTTTAATTTAATTTGAAGTTTTAATCCAATTAGCATATAGTAAAAGTTGGTTTTCCTAGAATATTAATAGGTTTTAGCAATACGGGTCAAGTCGGGTATGAGTCACTAGATTTACACTACAAAAATATGAGTCAAAACGAGTTAAATTGGTCAAATATGGGTCGATCCATTTTTGACCTGACCCATACCCAACTCGACCCACCCATTTGCCACCCCTAATCAAAATCAAGGTCTTTACTCGGGATAAGTTTTGTCATTATTCAAAATTGTTTTAGGGAATATTATCTCTAACACCATTGACTATCCTCACTTAAGCCATCGTTGGCAAGAAGGAAAACGGGTGCGTTTGGTTAGATTTTTGGGGAAAGCCATTAGGAAAATGCAAAGGACTTTAAGTTGAAGAGGTTTTTCATCATGCAAATTGCGTTTGGTAAATGATAGCCTAAAAGTCCATTGCGAAATACCTTTAGCCAAAATTGTGTTTGGATAAATTATATTTATAAAAGTTTATTATTAAAAAAAAAAAAAACCTAGGTGAAGGGCGGCGACGACCGGCGAAGGGCGCGACGACCGGTGGCCATCGTCTAAGGTTGCCGGACCTTAGGTGGCCCTCGGAGACCACCCGCAAGGGCCGCCTGGGGTCAGGCAAACGCTGGCAACCCAGGCAAGACCCTCGCCTGAGGTCGCGTGGCCTTGGCGAAGGTTGCCTGCGGTCGGGCGACCACCAACGACCCAGGTGAGACCCTCGCTTGAGGTCACAAGGGTCGCGCGATGTCGGCCAAGACCCTCGCCGAGGTTGCCGACCACGGGCGAGACCCTTGCCTAAGGTCACACAACCTCGGCGAGCTCGCCTATGGTCAACAACCTCGGCGAGGGCTTGGCTGGAGTTGCGCAACCCCCGGCGCAGCAGCCCTCGTCAAAAGTCTCGTAGCTGCCTAGCATGCAACCTTAGGCACCAGCGTGACCTCTCGTGACCTCCCGACGACCAAATCTGGGTTCACAGAGGTCGTGCGACCTCACGGTGACCAGATCCGTGTCACGCTTGAGGTCGCCGGATTCGGGTCGCACGGCCTAGATACCCGCCGGAGGTCGCAACCCACCAGCAACAGTCGTCGTGGCCGTGACCGTCACCGGTCTCTCGCCAGTCGATAACCCACCCTTAGCAGCCCTGCACAAGATGAATAGCTCAACGAACAAAGGAGATGAACGGCAACGAAAGAGATGAACAGTAAGCTAAAGCTAAAGCTGAAAGCCCAAGGCACTTCAGGGGGTGCCTTGGGCTTTTAGCCTTCAGAAGGCTAGCCTTTGCACAAGGGGGTTTCCAAAAAATTCCCCAAACGTCTAATACTTGGCCAAAAGGCCTTTAGGTGTCCAAAGATGCTTGGGAAAGCTGTTCCCAAACGCAGCCAATGTCATACCGTCACTGTCGCCGGCCATTTCCACGAATGATCCTTTTCATTTTGCAAAATGACAATTTTTAAAACATCCACTATATGTACATTATCTATGGCAAGAATATCTTCGAGTATAAGCGAATCTTCTCCTCTTGCATTACCGCCCCACTCACAATTCCAACCTTTTTGTTTTCATTTCATTCTACTTTATCATATTTTTATTTTTTTCAGAAAGAATACGAAAGTACACCCACCTTTACGAGAGAGGCCGACAAGACCACCAACCGGGGCTTTTTTAAATGGGAAAAGATAATAATATAAAATCTGGTATCCTAAAGTTCCTTTTTTCATGTAATGTTTGGTGTTGAAAAGTCCAACTTCACTTCATCTTCCAGAAAACAACGCAAAAAAGCTAGGCTGGTCTTTCTTTTTCAAATCCTGATTTCATGTGCAGAATCTCGGGCAACTTTCAAGAACTATTTTCCTTGTTTGAAGGGACAAAGAAAAGGAAAAGGGAGGGAAAAAAAAAAAAGAATTCGATCTGCATTATAATGGGCGGGGGCAATCGAGAGGACGTGCAGGGATGTGCAAATATCGGAATTGGAATGCTCGATCTTTTCTGGTCAGAAATGAACGTGAAATATAGTGATGGGATAGCGATCGGTTCTGCGAAAATGGGCCAGACACGTCCCAAAAGATCCCCCTGAATTTGGTTGTAACCATGTCGATGCCATTTGCATTACGAAAAGGGTGCGATTAATAGGATCAATCTTGGACAATATCTCTCTTTCTCTTCGTTCATGCCCAAGAGCGAACATGGCAATCTAGGTCGGGTCAGTCTGTATTTAAGGTTGTGCGATGTCAATCGCCAGTACCGACCTGGTATTTGAGGTCAACGTTAATCATCGATTTTTTTTTCTGGTTTTCCGGTAGGTAGAGGGGCAGGACTGGGGGAGGCGAGATTTTTCCCTGACAAGTGACTTTTTCATATTAATTTGGCACGGGGTTAAGTAAAAAAAAAAAAGTTAGGAAGAGAGATTCGTGATGAATGGCTATACCATTAGATGAAATGGCCATCTCCTCTAATCTGATTCATAATTCCTAAAAGGCTCGATAAAAGCAATTGATCTGTAATAGACATTAGATATGAAGTCACTACTGCAACCAAACGTGCTATCAGTTATGTATGTAAAAAAGTACTGAAAATATTCATTTTAGATAGATGACATATGGCTGAGCGGAGTAACTAAGTCTGCCATTCCCCTTAATTTCTCATGCTTAGATGGACCAAAGGATCAATCCTTTTTTTTTAAATCAAGACCATTTTCCAAAGCCTAACATCTACACGTGGAGTTTGATAGACCCGAGTTATTGAAGTAACAATTTAAAAAAGGGCCATAAAGACTATTGATTATTCACTTCCTTGAAAAACGTAAGATTGGAAATATCTAATAGAGCAGGAATATAACAGAAGATGGATTTTTTCCCTAATTTAGGGCTGTAATTTCTAGGAACAGTCTTCGACCAACCTTTATG
This sequence comes from Eucalyptus sideroxylon, assembly GCA_014182405.2. Classification (NCBI taxonomy): domain Eukaryota; kingdom Viridiplantae; phylum Streptophyta; class Magnoliopsida; order Myrtales; family Myrtaceae; genus Eucalyptus; species Eucalyptus sideroxylon. Next base: position 31,115,587 of record CM024555.2, on the reverse strand, counting down.
GAGCAGTGCAGAATTTTCTACAAATTAATATGAAGTTAATAAATCAAATAGAGTATTCAAGCAAGGCTATTAGTATCCATCTTAGATGTTATATTCACCAAGGAATTACAGAAAGAATCAACATTGCTTTTTATTGGTTGTTGAGCTTTACTTCGCAAAATTGTTGGACTTGGAAGGAGACAAGGAAAAGTCATCTAACTAGATCGGACAAGCATGACTGACGAGCTTTAAGCTATAACAAAGTTCAATCGCTCGAATTATTATTTTTTTCTTTAACATCGCAAGCACGAAACTCACTATATTAAAAATAAATTTAAGAAGAAACTCCTGGAAGAGGAAATAATTGTGCTTGAAAGGCTAAAATGGCAGGACCAATTAAAATTCTCCCATCCAATTTGAATTTTGTTAATAAGTGTCCCAATGAATTTGCTAAGGCATTATTTGGTAATACTTCTAAGAACAATTGATTTTATTATTTTGTTCCTCGGAAAAAAAAAAGATAGAAATTCATTTGGTAAATTTTTTTGTTCTTGATAACAAAAATCCATTTTTTTTGTTCCCCAAAATAGATTTAAAACAAAATCAAAAAATAGAAAAAAAGTAATTTCTTATTTCCCGGAACAATTTTAGAATTAAATATATATATTTCATTTTTTTGTCCTTTTCTCCTTCTCTCTTCTTCTTCTCCCATTGGCGATCACTAATAACTCGCTAAGCAAGGTCTAGCGAGCTTGTCGAAGCCTTGCTAGGTCAAGGTAAGGTCTTGTAAGCTTGCTAGAAGCTCACTTGGCGACCGCAAGCCTCGACCTTGTAGATCTCACCAAGCCACCAATGAAGCTCAACCTCACCCAAGCGGCACAAGGCTAGCCTTGCCCAGATTTGGTGAGGCCAAGGCTCACAATAGGGGCGAGCATGGGTAGAGGGTAGAACCGGGAACCGGAGAACCGGAACCGGAACCTCGGTCCGGTTCCGGTTCTTAAAGGACCGGTTCCGGTTCCCGGTTCCATTTTTCCGGAACCGGCAATCCCGGTTCCGGAACCGGCGCGGAACCGGAACCGGAACCGGCCGCGGAACCGGTTTCGGAACCGGTTAGGGTTCCAAAAGGAACCCCCCCTCCCGCTCGGCGCTCCAACTCCAAGCCTCCAGCGGCCTCCTGTGCTCTGTATCTTCCTCACTCAGTCCTCCGATTTCAGCTGGACGCCGCTCGCCCTCAAGGCCACCGCCGCCGGACGCCGCTCGCCCTCAAGGCCACCGCCGTCGGACGCCACGGTCCGGACGGACGCCGCCCCCGACGTCGCTCGACGCCTGCATTCGCGACACTTGAGTCGTCGTTGCCTCAAGACCCGACCGACGTCCCCGCTCACTCCTCGCGCCGGCCACCGTTGCCGAACGCCGCTCGACGCCCGTCGCTCGCTCGGGCCGCCGCGCCGCCGCCACCGTCGCCGAACGCCGCTGGACGCCAGTCCCCGACGTCGCTCGAGCCTCGACGCCCGCATTCGCGAATCGCCAGAACTCAGAAGTCCCTGCTCGTGACCGGCCGTTGCCCGACGTCCCTGCTCGTGACCCACACCTCTCTCGCGCCAGAAGCCCCAAAACACCTCCGATTTCTCCCGCTGAACTCCACACCTCCCTCTGCACATATATATACGGGCTTTCTCGACGATCTCTAGCTGTTTCGCGTGGTTTCCCCAGCTCGGCTTCGGCGTTCCCCCCTTGTCGGCCGCCGTCCGTTCTCGGAAACCCCGAGGAATTCACTCTTCGAGGTTCGTCTTCGTTTTCGTCCATGAACGTGTTGCGGTTTTTCGGTTTTTTGTTTTTTTCGTTTTTGGGTAATGCTCGCTCGGCTCTGTTTCGTGTGTTTTTCCTTCACCCACGACAACGTGGAGGCGGTGGCGGAAGCAACTCGCGGTGAAGTTTGACGTGTTGCCTGCGAGTTGGGTTTTCTTGTTGGGTCTTGATCCTTAAGTGGAGCAATGGGTACAATCCTGTTGCTGCTACTTCTGCCGGAATCCTTAGTATCTTCGTTGTCGCTTTCGTGAGCTTCGCTTTCGTGAGCCGATAAATCTGTATGTGTTAGTTAAGCAGTGGATGTTATCATGTTAATGGCAAAGCCTTGGAGGTTGATACGTCTCGAAGGAGTCGGGGAAAGATGATCACTTGGACTGAATTGCGATTTTCTGTTTGCGTTGGCGCTGATTTTGTGCTCTTGGGAACTTTGGGCGATTTCGTGCGATTGGTTTTTCATCAGTTTTTGTTTCCTTTGACGTGTCATTTGTCCTGACCTCATGCTGATTTACTTTGTCGTGCCTTCTTTTTTCGTGTCAAAGAGTCTATGTTTTGTTTTATTGTTTTCATAGCTTGAGAAGTATATTTATGGCATGATTTTGATGTTAGAGGATTATTGCGACAGTGCTGAAGAGTCCGATAATATGCATGTATGTTATAATTTTTTTTTATTCATTTTTAGAGTGCGTATATTAAAATTCAACGTGCGCGCACGCTATATTTTTATTCATTTTTTTTTATAACGTGCGCGCACGCTATATTTTTTTTTTATAGCGTGCGCGTACGTTATATTTTTTTTATAACGTGCGCGTACGTTATAATTTTTTTTGATAATGTGCATGTAAGTTATTTTTTTTTTTTTGGTAACGTGTGCGTACGTTATAATTTTTTTTTTTTTTTTTTTTTTTTGTAATATACGCATACGTTATAGTTCAAATTTATAAATAAAAATAAAAACAAAAAAAAGGAACGCGGAACTGTTGGAACCTGGGAACCGACCCGGAACCTGTGACGGGGTAGGTTCGGGTTCCTGCTCGACGGGTAGGTTAGGGTTCCTCATTTTGAGGAACCCTGTACTGAGGGTAGGTTCCAGGTTCCAGACGGAACCGAACCGGAACCTGGAACCGCTCACCCCTAGCTCACAATGGCCAGGTGAGACTTTAGCCCACTCACTGGACCTCACCCAGCCATAAAGAAGGAGGAGAAGAAGACAATAGGAAAAAGAAAAAAAAAAAAAGGAAAAATATAACAAAAATATTAAAAAATTAAAAGAAACAAAAAAATCCGACCAAACGCCTTTAAAAACTCATAAATTATTCTCAAGAATAGAATAAAAAATAATTTTTAAACAAAAATTGTTCTCAAGAATAGAATAGTTACCGAACGTGTCTCAAGTGACTTATTAGCAAAAAAAAAAAAAAAAATCATGCATTGCCTTTCTTGTGCTACTTGTAATCATTATAATTGGACGAGAAGAAAATTTTCATTAGAAAATTGCGAAAGATAAAATCAAATTTTTGCTCACTTTTTCGCTTACAAAAAGTCTAATTTTTTATTATTATTTTAGATTGTCACTTACATTCGGTCTAATTTCTCTCTTTTTTTTTAAAGGAAAAATGACATAAAAGGTCCCTTGACTTTTATTGAATTTACATTATCATCCCTAAATTTTTAACTTGTTCAATACATCATTTCTGAATTTTTAATTTGTCTAATATAATTCCTAAACTTCAATCCGTTGTTTAGTATAGTTCATAAACTTTTAAACATTTTCTTATAATTTAAATATTACATTAATTATCAATAGTTAAAAAATTATATTAAATAAATTAAAAATCTAAAAATGATATTATATATTAAATAAAAATTCATGAATCACATTGTATAAAATTAAATTTTAGGACCACAATCCATTTTTTGAAACCTGATTTTTTTTTTTTTTTTTTTTTTTTTGGACAATTTGAAACCTGATTCACGTTTCCTCAAAGTCTTTTCGGAAGAGTGGAGTTACATCCTCGCCCTTGAGAAAATATTGGGTACGTCTTATGTATCAACGTGGCAAACAAGAAGGCGCTCGCAGCACGACACGTGTCCTCGTGGGACCCACAATTTCAGGCGCTCATTTTGAAAATTTCCGGTACTGTAGCTTCTGGAGAGAGGGTTTACAGTCGCGGGTTCTTTCTTTGCGCCTCTCTCTCTACCCTCGCTCTCTCTCCCCGACGAACTCCCTCTCTCTCTGCCCTCGCTTTTTCCGACCGCCGAAGCACCGCGAGCAACCGGCGAACCAGGAGGATACCGGCGAGACGACCGCGAGCAACCGACCGGCGTGCGACCTCCCCCCTCTCTCTGCCTTCCGGCGTGCGACCACCCTCTTTTCGACCGACCGGCGTGCGACCTTCCTCTCTCTCTGCCCTCCCTCTTTCCGACCGGCAAACCACCGCGCCGCACCTCTGGCTCCGGTTCCGGCCCCAACTCGTCCGTCCTTACTCTTTCTCTCTACTCGCGTCTCTGTCTGCCCTCCCTCTCTTCGACAGCGAACCACCGCGGGACCGGCGAACCACCGCGCCCCCCTCTAGCTCCAGATCCGGCACCGGCTTGTCTAGGTAATTCCTCGCTTTCTCTCTGTACGACGGGGTGACGGAAGGGATTTTATAGGAGTTCAGCGATGCCTGAAATGTCATTAGTAGTATGCTTTTCGCCTGTAGTTTTTCTTTAATCTTGGGTTTGGCTATTCATCATGCCAGTAGGACATACTCCGAAAAGGCTCTAAAATGAGTGCTATTGTTGCAAATCATGGATAGTCCTTGAAAAGCCAGATCTGTTGTTCTTCCATATTGATGTTTATATGTATATTCCCCAATAACTTTGCTGAGATGCACGGCAAATGCATCCAGTCTCAATTGATTATTGTCATGCAGTGTAGATTTTTATTGCCTCTGAGATCATTTGGTCATATTTGTTTCCGTGTGTTTGCGATGCTTATGGTATAGACCTATGTGATCTCCTGATGATGATTTTTTTTTTTTTTTTTTTGGTCGGATTTTAACTTTCTCTGTATTTAATCCAATTGCAGGATGTGGCAGTGAAGGTATTCTCGATGCAAGAATATTCAGAAGAATTGATAAATTCCTTTAGACAAGAGGTTTGTTTTTTTTTTTGTTTTACTATGTCTCATGAGTTCTCTTTGTTTCTAATATTATTCAGCCAGGACATGCTGAGGGTCGCTTAGACTTTTTAATTTGAATAAGGCATCTCTCGTAGGACATGATATGCAGGCTATGTCTTGCTCTAAGCCTGTTGGCCTGTCATTGACTTGTTAATTGAAATCATGAAAACATCGTTATGATAGCGTTTAGTGATTGCTGGATGCGAGGTGGCTGGTTTAATTTTGATAAGGGCCTTCCTTGACAGGTTGTAATTGCAGTTGATGGTCTAGATTCAGACTGAGGCAGTGAGGGATAATGGGTTGACCTTTTAGTTGATAATGAGCCCAAAAAGTGATCTATATTATCCCAGGATGTGACGAGTCAACATCGAGGTGCCAAATGACTCCATCTATTGTGTCACTTGCCCCTACATCTTCTGATTGTTCTTTTTTTTCTTTTTCCTTTTCCTGATAAGAACTACATAGTCAAGATGGTTTAGGAAGAACATTCTGAAAACCAGTGTGATAAAGAGATGAAGTAAGATTGACCAACATGTTCGAACTGCATGCATTTATCTCTCTCTCTCTCTGCACTTGTATGACTAGCCCGTATTTTATTATTTTATAAAATTCTGAAGCCTTTTAATGACCAGAATTTTTGGTGCTTATTCTGTAGCAACTGGGATTTTTTCCCCAAAGCACGGATATAGTTTATTGATGTTGGGAGCGGCACTGGGCTTGCTGGTTTGCCTTTACATTGTGTGATTTTTCTCCACTGCAGTTGTTGATTCATTTGTCCTTGTAAGCTCTTTCCTTCCCAATGGTGGTCCAACTTTTCCATGGCTGTTTACCCATCTGAGTTCGGGATCCAGCGCATGAAAGAGGAAGAAATTTATGGCCCTGTTGGGCTCTTTGATGATGAGGATGATAGGAATGAAGATTATTTGGACGAGAAACAGGACACTCTTGGTAAGATATTGAATGGAGATCGCCTAGTAACTGCTCCATATGAAGTAAAATTTCTACAGGGGAAGGATCAAGAGGTTGCGTGTGCAAAGAAGTTGACAAGTGAAGAAGTCTCTCAAATCCAAGCTACAATCAAGCAGTTTTATATATTTCAGATGTACTGTGATGACTTGCCAATCTGGGGATATATAGGAAAGGTGGAAGAATCACCTACAAATATTTCAGAGCACAAATATCTCCTTTACCAGCATTTCGAAATTGAAATCTTTTTCAATAAGGATCAAATAATAGAGGCTCATTTGTTGATGCACCCTAATGAGGTAGTGGAGTTGGCTGAAGGCAGGAATATGGACATAGAGCTACAGTTCAGCGTGCATTGGATGGTCCTGGCAGGTTTCTTGTGAGACCTCAAAGTGCCCTAGAGAGGTCTCGTCACTCCAATGGTACAGGGGCACATTTCAACCGATGGTCCTGGCTGGTTTCTTGCCTTTTTTGTACAATCTACATGCAGCTGCATTACATGTTAATGAGCATGTGGGGTAATAGGGTCTAAAAGTTTCACTTTTGTTGTTGAAAACAGAAAACTAAAAGTTTTATTCGATAAACTAAAGGGTTTATTTGCTAGCATTCTTATTCTAAATTTCGTGCTGCATGTGTCATATTGCAGGTGAAGGAAAAGATCTAAAATTGGTGGACGCCCCTGTTTCTGGTCATGTTAAAAGAGCTGCTGAGGGAAGTCGATGACTTCTTATATGGATGTGGACAGGTTTTAAAGAGTTACGGACTTATTAATGTGCAAGAAGAAGAATCTTATTGTCATTAAGGTTTTCCCTACCTGATGTTCATGTGCTACGAAGCGTGCAAGAGGATTATGGTTGAGGATGATGAAGAGGCGTAACCACATATTTGACAAGAAGAAATGCGAGGTCTTTTGCTATGGGTCATCTATAGAAAGAGTGGATAAAGATCACTATTTTGCATACTACGATTTTTTTATTTTGGTCATATGTATACTATGATTGAATGGTTTAGTTTATGTTTTTTTCTTTTGCTCATACGATTTCTTCAAAAGAATTCTTCAAGGAAGTTCTTGTTACCAAGGTTGGTTCTACATGCACTCGCAAAAATATTCGAGGGGTTTACTTTTCTTATGGGGTTCAATGTGTTTCTGAAGAAGGTACTGGCATGTTTTGATAATGTGAGTATTGCCTTTCATGAGAAGATGAGTTGGCAAGAGTCGAACCAAGAAAGATGGCCAATTTGTCCAATAACATGCTGATTGAGATGCAATGTTTTTCACAAGAGCTACTTTGTGTGCATAAATCTCTTGGAGTACCTAACAAAGGGAAAGCTTTTTTGCTTACTGGATTGTCGATTTGAATGAATAACAGTTTTATGTTTGGAGTTTGCTATTTCAATTTTACGTTTGAGTACCTTAAGCTTTCTTTGACAGAACAAAGCTTTGTATTAAATGATCTTGTCAGATGTTGATTTTATTTTTGATCCAAACTGTGGCTAGTTACCTTGCAAGGCAAAGCTCTCGCTGCCCTACTAATCTTGGAAAACCTGCGAGTCCAAGGGATTGCTACTTAGTATGAAATCGAAAAGTGGCAATAATTCAACCGTCGAGTTTGAATTTGACAATATACAAAGAACACAACATCACGTTTCAATTATTAGTAGTGTGAGAGAGAATTAATTGACGTGCGGGAAATGCTTTCCGTAGAGCCTTGCATTGATAAGAGACCTGTTGACAATTTACAAGAGAATTGTGGGAACATTACTAAAGCCATAATTTACAAGATAATTGTGGGAACATTAATAAAGGCATCGACTTAAGCTTGACCAATGAACTTGTTCTGTATTCGACCTTTTAAGTGCTGAATTAAGTTCGAAAGTGTTACATTCTTGTGATCAAACAATAAAATACTGCACAATAAATAACAACAGACGAATCAATGGTTCGGGCCAACCAGTGGACCCCATGACTGATACCCACTGTTAATCGCATATGACACCTGCTACAATGCCAATGATGTTCACGATAAAAACTGTGGTCGGAGGAATGAGAAGCGATGTCATTTGAACACAAAGCTCAGCAAAGTCTCCTTCCTCATCGGCTACTTTCGAAGTGACTGAAGTTGGTATCAATGCCAGCAAGCACTTTAAGAAGCCCTTGGAACACAGCAAAAAGGTGAGCAGATGTACCACCGATGACCCAGAATTGCTCATTCCTCCACGAATCCTCAATGCTGAAACCACTCCAACGGAGCTCAAGAATACCAGTTGCGAAAATTGAGACGAAAAGGAGAATGAACCACATGCTAGCAAAGTTGCTTATCTGCAATTTTTTTTTTTTAACATCAGATCAGTCATCAAATGAAAGAAAAGAGGAAACAATCTCTAATTACGCTGAAATTACTAACATGTAGCTCTAGATAGTCTAGCGTAGAGACAACTATATTTAGTTTATGAAATTAGTAGTATAGCATGATAAGGAGAAGCACCAACAGCTAAAGCCGGTTGCTGCCCTAGAATTGAAGGTTGAGGATTCATCATCAGGGTGTTGGGGATTGTGTAGTCTCTGCTCCGATCATTGTTAACCTGGAAAAATAGTTAGCATATCAGTCAATTAACAATCTCCCACCTACTTTCTTCGAAAGTAAAAATGTAAGGGAACAATATCAGCAAATTAATGTTCGCATATATTCAAAGGCAAGACAAAATTATTATGACACGCCGTATATATCTAACATAGAAACTGAAATGCAGCACAAAATACTAAGACAATTATTTCCAGCCAGTCATAACAATTCACCAAGCTAATAAATCATAACCTCCCCACAGAATAATCAATGAATAACAGATGAATAAACAGCAGATTCTAGAACTGTCTAAACGAAAATGACCAAGCTTCCGTACTATTTTATCTTAAAATAACATTAGTACATTCTCACAAAAGGAAGCGCTCACAACACTTGCTTCAGTTTTCAAATTCCCACCAATTCATGATATAAGAACAAATTACACAAAATGCCTCATGTTAAAGGGACCAAGTTTAAATCATGCTAGCACCTAAGTTTATCTTTCAAAGCAAGGGAAACAAGAGAGTTCAGATTCCCTGAATGATGACACAGAAAACACAACTGCAAATGGGTGTGACTTATATACGGTCACGTTGAAAATGGTAACACCAGATCCAAGGAGATGAGCAGAACCATGAACGTGTGGCATATTTGAAGTCAACAGCCAATGAAAGTTCTTGTTGCCAGAGACATCAATGAATGTTTCACCACTTTTCTCAAAGTGAAACAGCTTATACTGGCGAAATAGAATAATGCCATCCCTTATTCATCAGGTTTATACATATTTCACGTCATTCGCCCTTCTACAGGGAACAGATTTCACTTTAACTGTTTTTAAGTGAAAACTAAAAACAAGTGATTGACATACTAGTGACTCTTTGAATGGTAATCGCTCTTGATCAAATGGTCAATTGGAAGTGGCATCTTTCAAAATTCAACTGGAAAACTTGATACAGGAGAGGGAGTTTTTCCTTTTGTATCAAAAGCAAGGAAGTGTACATCCACGGTGTAGGATAGTCACAACTTGCTGAGATAAATGTAATACCATGGGGCAGCAGATGTAATTACCTTTATGCTAAGATCTGTATGGCGCGAATACGAGATATGGAGTTTGCAAACCCCCCCGGTCATATATGCAATGCCCTTCCAAAGCTTCCTTTGCAACTCCAGCTGTCTAAACATCTGCATGGACAGCAATGCGACAACCAACATGCACTTCATTAAATGCATGCATATTTTTCACCGTAATACAAGAAAGATATTCTTCATCCAGAAAAATTCACTGCTCTTACTAACCAGGGTACTGAATCAATGCTTGGACCCCTCCATTCTTGTCAAACATGGCAATCTTCTGTACGGGTCCAAAAGCTGAAAAGACCTGAACCAGGCGAAATTGGTGACAAACTTTTAAAACACATGCTTACCCAAGAATGCAGATGAGAGAATTAAAAATAAAATAAAATAAAATAAATACCATGTGAAGAACATCCAATGTTACTGCATACTGCATATTCTCTATTGATGCGAGAAGGACATTGCTCTCAGGTTCTAATTTTTCCCATCCAAGCCAACACTCAACTGCAGCATACAATGCAATGTTTGATCAAATCAATCAAATCATAAGGCAGACAAAATAATAAGCCCACCTCATTCTAACAGCGGATGTGATTACAACAAAGCAAATGTTGATTTTTGATTCCTTACCTGACCACTGCCATCTATAGCAGATGGAGCAACAGGAAGGTATGGATTAGTGTAGTCCCTGATAAACAAAAAAATGTCCATGGTAAAATACACAGTCGATCAATCAAGAAACGGACATCAAACGAAGGCTTTGTATAAAAAAACCCAATTAGAAAGTCACCTGCTCCGATGGCTCTGGAATTTCACACACAGATATGTGTGGGCTGAATATGTGATCCTGAGGGTGCATGGCCCCATGTGCTCAGGAAGCAAATAGCTGTGAACCAAGACAAAGTCAGTCAGTAACCTTCATGTGAGTGCACTAGAAGAGAATATGCTATCGCAACCCAAAAGAAATTCTCAAAGCACATGAACATGCCACTCTATGTTAAGAACTGCTTCTTTGTAACTAGAGAAATTTGATTTTTAGCTTAACTAGGAATTATTCTTTAAACACAATATATAGGTGATAAACTCATGCCAAAATATGCATTACTTTGGGCAACATGTACCAGTTCCAGTTGGACAAAATACCATGTCAAAAAATTAATACAACCGTCACCTAGGAATGCATCTTCCATCAAGGGCATTTTTTGCAGAAGAAGCAGTTTCGGCATTTGAAAATTGCACCAGGGCCTACAAACAAGATTTTAGTCAAGAATTTTTGCTTAAATTATAAACTCTGTACAAAACCAAAAAAAAAGTCATCTCAGTTTTTGTCACCTGGAATCCAGCAGTTTTCTGAAAGGTAGTAATCTTGTGAACAAACCCAAAAGCTGAGAAGACCTGCATTACCAATTAACCAAGAAAATTGTTCAGTATAAGAAGATTTTCTATCACAATTGGCTGCGATATTTTAATTAGTTTTTTTTTTTTTTGGGTAAAAGCGATATTTTAGTTAGTTGTATTCTTGAGAAAGCTTAAATTAATTCAGCAAGTTCGACTGAAAATTTAAGGTGTTCAATATTAAAAACTTGCCAAATGAAATGAAAATTCCATCCAAACAGCCAAAGCTAAACCTAAAGTCAAAAGCTAGAGCCAAGGCTAAAAATTGATCAAAAACAGGTTCAAAGCCACCCCAAACACAACAATGAGCTTTCCAAGACATCAGCATGGTAACACAGACAGTTGCTTTTATCGAAAAAGAAATTCCAACCCCTATCCCCTCTCAATATCAGTTTTATAAGAGATATCATCAGAATGTATTCAAATGTTACTTTCTGAGAGAAACAAATATGAAAATTTACACAAATACGTACCAAAGTCAGAAGCATCACATGCAGCATTTAATTTGTTTTAGATCAAGAGATTGGTTAATGATTTCAAAAGTACATCTAAATCAGCAAAATGTTGCTAGAAATCTCAGGTTTGGCACTCCAAACATAACAAGGATCACTGCCCAAGCATTTGCAAGCAATAAACACCCTATGATGAGCTGTCAGAGAATTTTTCACATTGAGAAAAAGAAAATCTTTCATGCAACAATGAGATTTATCCAATTTGATACGGAGGCGTCAAAATCTTCCTAACAACTCTTTGACGTAGGGATCAGGCGTCAACCTCACATTATTGAGCATAGGCTTGTGGGTTTATGATTTTTTGTTCGTCGAAATTGTACATGATTTTCATACCGTCCAAAATTCCCGGCATGTACTACATGGAAGGGCAAAAATGCAGGGCTGAACATTTGCAACCAAAATCGGCGAGTACAAACAATCTCCCAGAAAGCAAGTCATGTATCCCCAAAAGAAGCATGACTCATACAGCTTTTTGATCCTACTTGGACAACCTCAGAAAAATCACAAATCCCATTTTTCGTGCCACCAATTCTTTATCGAAGCAAGGAACGAATTTCAGCAACAGCATCACCTTTATGCTCGCGTAAGGTCCTTTCAGCCACCTTCCGATCCAGCCGTTCTCAGATTTTACCATACACTACTAGAAAGCTCAGGCCAGTGAGAATAAATGCGTTCAAGCACATGGCATAAGCTGACCTCCCTCAAGTTCATTAGCGATTATGTCAACGTCAGCTGCATTGATCTTCACAGTTCCCTGCAGGTTTAAGATTAGTTCCACAACTAGCTAATGAGGTTTCATAAAATTCTACATGAACGTACTTTATGAGAAGTGAGAAAAATTGTGGCAACATCAAAAGAGGTTCTCAGAATCTGCATGGTACTACGCATGCTGAGGGGGAGAGCATGGACATACAACAATCGCAAAGTCCTATCAGAAAGTTCCTCATTTTGAGTAAAACGAGAAGGTATAATCCTTTCGTAGATCCACATGCTATTACATCTATCCAACACAACACAACACAATTAATCATAATGCAATGGATCAAGGCATGGAAAATATAAAGAAAAATATCCATAATCCTTTGGCAAAAAAAAAAAAAAAAAAAGATCAAAACCTGCTATCACCACATGTCCTGGAAAAGTTGCGTTGCTGTATTAGTGGAACAACACTTGAATTAAAATTGCCAATGCCATCACTAATAGAGCTGACGCCAATAAACTATATCCGTGCTTTGGGGAAAAAATCCCAGTTGCTACAGAATAAGCACCAAAATTCTGGTCATTAAAAGGCTTCAGAATTTTATAAAATAATAAAATACGGGCTAGTCATACAAGTGCAGAGAGAGAGAGAGATAAATGCATGCAGTTCGAACATGTTGGTCAATCTTACTTCATCTCTTTATCACACTGGTTTTCAGAATGTTCTTCCTAAACCATCTTGACTATGTAGTTCTTATCAGGAAAAGGAAAAAGAAAAAAAAGAACAATCAGAAGATGTAGGGGCAAGTGACACAATAGATGGAGTCATTTGGCACCTCGATGTTGACTCGTCACATCCTGGGATAATATAGATCACTTTTTGAGCTCATTATCAACTAAAAGGTCAACCCATTATCCCTCACTGCCTCAGTCTGAATCTAGACCATCAACTGCAATTACAACCTGTCAAGGAAGGCCCTTATCAAAATTAAACCAGCCACCTCGCATCCAGCAATCACTAAACGCTATCATAACGATGTTTTCATGATTTCAATTAACAAGTCAATGACAGGCCAACAGGCTTAGAGCAAGACATAGCCTGCATATCATGTCCTACGAGAGATGCCTTATTCAAATTAAAAAGTCTAAGCGACCCTCAGCATGTCCTGGCTGAATAATATTAGAAACAAAGAGAACTCATGAGACATAGTAAAACAAAAAAGAAAACAAACCTCTTGTCTAAAGGAATTTATCAATTCTTCTGAATATTCTTGCATCGAGAATACCTTCACTGCCACATCCTGCAATTGGATTAAATACAGAGAAAGTTAAAATCCGACCAAAAAAAAAAAAAAAATCATCATCAGGAGATCACATAGGTCTATACCATAAGCATCGCAAACACACGGAAACAAATATGACCAAATGATCTCAGAGGCAATAAAAATCTACACTGCATGACAATAATCAATTGAGACTGGATGCATTTGCCGTGCATCTCAGCAAAGTTATTGGGGAATATACATATAAACATCAATATGGAAGAACAACAGATCTGGCTTTTCAAGGACTATCCATGATTTGCAACAATAGCACTCATTTTAGAGCCTTTTCGGAGTATGTCCTACTGGCATGATGAATAGCCAAACCCAAGATTAAAGAAAAACTACAGGCGAAAAGCATACTACTAATGACATTTCAGGCATCGCTGAACTCCTATAAAATCCCTTCCGTCACCCCGTCGTACAGAGAGAAAGCGAGGAATTACCTAGACAAGCCGGTGCCGGATCTGGAGCTAGAGGGGGGCGCGGTGGTTCGCCGGTCCCGCGGTGGTTCGCTGTCGAAGAGAGGGAGGGCAGACAGAGACGCGAGTAGAGAGAAAGAGTAAGGACGGACGAGTTGGGGCCGGAACCGGAGCCAGAGGTGCGGCGCGGTGGTTTGCCGGTCGGAAAGAGGGAGGGCAGAGAGAGAGGAAGGTCGCACGCCGGTCGGTCGAAAAGAGGGTGGTCGCACGCCGGAAGGCAGAGAGAGAGGGGAGGTCGCACGCCGGTCGGTTGCTCGCGGTCGTCTCGCCGGTATCCTCCTGGTTCGCCGGTTGCTCGCGGTGCTTCGGCGGTCGGAAAAAGCGAGGGCAGAGAGAGAGGGAGTTCGTCGGGGAGAGAGAGCGAGGGTAGAGAGAGAGAGGCGCAAAGAAAGAACCCGCGACTGTAAACCCTCTCTCCAGAAGCTACAGTACCGGAAATTTTCAAAATGAGCGCCTAAAATTGTGGGTCCCACGAGGACACGTGTCGCGCTGCGAGCGCCTTCTTGTTTGCCACGTTGATACATAAGACGTACCCAATATTTTCTCCCTCGCCCTTTAGATGAATCTTCCTTCCCAAGATAGGCGCTTTTGTCGTGAGCGACTTTATCGCCGCATGACGTGCGCACGTAGGTGGTGTCTGCGGCTTTCCTTTGACCTCTTCAGACATCGAAAGAAGAGAAGAAAGTGCGAGATTGATTAAATATGAAAATGGCTTGGCAGGAATCGTTGCGTGCGTCTCTCTCTCTCCATCCCGACAAGGACCCATTTTTGCATCTCCATCTCCTAAGTATAAACAACAAAGATAAAAAAGCAAAATTATCTCGTCGAATGGGAGAGAAAAATCGAAATTTAAAAGTCGATTAGATCATTCGAGAACAAGATCCTGAAACCCTTACAAAAAGAGAGACCGAAACCCACCCTTTTTCCCCACATCTGTTCTGCATTTAGCCTTCGAGAGAGAGAGAGAGAGAGAGAGAGAGAGAGAAAAGAAAGCAGAGCCAGCAACCATGGTGATGAAGGTCTACGGAAGCGTCTTATCCACCGCGGCCATGCGGGTCCTCATTGTCCTCAACGAGAAGGGCCTCGAGTTCGAGTTCGTCCCCGTCGACATGCGAGCCGGCGAGCACAAGAAGGAGCATTTCCTGGCCCTCAATGTAAGTCTCCGTACCTGCCCACCACCTTCGACCATTATCCTCGCAGATTTTCGGTCTTGGGGGTTCTGAATGTGCTCTTTCAAGAAACCCTCTTTCGTCTCTCTCAGATCTAACGTTTCTGGATCTCTCTGTGCAGCCCTTCGGTCAAGTCCCGGCCTTTGAGGACGGAGATTTGAAGCTATTCGGTAAGTCTTTCTTTTAGTAGTGTATTATACTGTGTGACCATCATGAAAGATGAAAGTATTTAGTCAAAGGGTGCTGATTCGATTGCTGATAGATCATGCGACCATGATGAAAGACCAAGTGTTTAGTCGATCTTTGAGTGTTCAATTCGTCAACTGAACAAGAAACAACTACGCGAAGCATAGTTTACATCTTGACTGTGTCCTTTGTGGTGGCAGAATCAAGGGCAATTACTCAATATATTGCTTATGTACACAAGGACAAGGGCACTCCCCTCATTTGCGAGGGCAAACCCATGGCGACCGTGGGCGTGTGGATGGAGGTCGAGGGCCACCAGTTTGACCCCGTGGCGTCGAAGCTGCAGTGGGAGCTCCTGATCAAGCCGATGTTAGGCATGGCCACAGACGCCGCAGTAGTCGAGGAGAACGAGGCCAAGCTCGCCAAGGTCCTCGACATCTACGAGGCCCGGCTGAGCCAGTCCAAGTACTTGGGCTGCGACTGCTTCACCCTGGCCGACCTCCACCACCTCCCAGTCCTGACCAACCTGATGGGGACCCCTGTGAAGAAGCTGTTCGACGCCCGCCCCAAGGTGAGCGCTTGGGTGGCCGACATCATGGCCCGGCCGGCTTTGGCCAAGGTTCTTGCCATGAGGAACCAGCAGTGAAGCCCAGGCTCTAGTTTAAATTATCTGGTGCTGGGGGACCATAACATTAGACCTTTTCTATCCCTTTCTATATGAGTTGGTAATCGTATTTTCTTGTTGATTCCGTCCTTTGGTCGATGTTTTATGTGGGATTTTCTCTGAAGGGTCGTCTTCAATCATCGAAGTTGGAGATAATGACCAGTCTGGTGTTTCACAGAACTGTACTTCTAGTTCTGTGATTTTCTATTATGAGCAATAAAAAGATTGGACAGATGCAGAGTCATGTTTCATGAGTCATTGGCTTAAATGTTTTGACTTTTTAGTTTCATTAGAGTGTAATGATTTCTGCGGGTGCTGGTATTATCTCTACTGATAAAAACCTCGCTTCTCATCACCTCCAGAGGATGGGATGGCCTCCAGTTTCCCTACCAGTCATGAAAGCTTCACCCGCTTTCATCTGTTAAAGTACCATAGACTTTCACTGGACTATATTCATAGATGAGCATTACCTTTACACAAAGGGATACCTACCTCAGAAATTCTAAAATCCATCAAGCAAATGCAATTCACCTAAAACTTACTTTTAAATAGTACAATTGAATCCTAATTAAATTTATATGATGAACTTCTTTATTAAGTCATTTGATTTGACAACTAAAAAAGCTGACTCTGCCTAGTGTCACATCTGGAAAAGAATTAAAAATTTTATAATAAAAAGTTTAGAGGAAAAAAAAAAGGATAAATAAAAATGAGAAGAAACCGGTGTCCACCCACCCACTGGCCATGCTTTGAGCTGGCCACTCGAGCCGTCACGCACACCATCATGGCCACAACAAGTTTCTTCCGGATCCTGGCCATGGCTGCTCTTATAGGGTAGGCGTGTGCCAATTGCACAATGAATTATTGATTTATGCACACTACTCGTTCCTTGTCCCAAAGGCTGATCTCACAACATGGAACAGTGGATCTACTAAGAAACTCTCGGGCTGGGAAATATCTGAGGTTGAAGTTACTCTGTCCTTTCCACTCAAGTCCTTATTAACTTGTTTATAATTTATGGGCCAAATCTGGTCACTTCTTTACGTGGCTGCAAGCAAATGACTAAAATGGTGGGGCCAAATGAAAATTCTCCTATCCAAATTGGACTTTCTTTAAAAGTGCTCTTATGAACTTGTTAAAAAAAAATAAAGAAAATTATGCAGTTTTCAGTGCACCATTTTTCTCGTTTTACTTATAAGTAGTGCATTGTAATCAAATTCAAAATTACCCATGGTGACCACAACTCATTGGAGTATTTGAAAATCCCACTTTATGCCTCGTGGTAGTGATTCCTCTGGCATTACGACCTTTTAATACAATGATGTTGTCCATAAATCAAATTATTTCGCATATTGGATTTCACTTGATTGTCTACTACTTCATTACGTGTGCTTGAGGTATAGAAGTTTTGTAGAAATGTATTGACATGCTATTAATATTAAGTATTTTTATTTAAGTTCCTTTCTTTCTAAGAGGTGTGTTGACATCTAAATTTTGACAACCATAGTTAGTTGTTTATCATTTAAAAAATTATAAATTAATTTTTAACCCATAAACAAAAAAATTATAATTAAATTACATAACATGTAGTTTTAAGAGCATTTTTTTTTTATTGCATTTGCATTGGGTCGGTAACGGATGGATTTGATTTGATGGTTCTGAACTTAAATTTAGCAAGTTGGACTAAGCCTGCGGTGAAATGGAATTGGCCCAAGCCTATTATTTTTTGATGACTAAGAATTGGCGATTTGATATTTGCGGTGATATGGTAGAAGATTTTTCGTATATTCATGTAATCTATTGATATATCTTCGGAAAGGGCAAGTATGAGAAGGAGATATTACGAGCTCGTTTTTGCAAGATTTAGAATTTGAGAAAATCCTATTATGATCTTGAATTTTTGGCAATATGTGATAAAAATTGATGGAGAATATTCATTTTTTTTGCATAGTCTAATGTGGAAAGATATGGAGTGCATACAAAGGAAATCAAACAAGGCTAGAAGAGATGTGGAAAATAAAAAGAAATATTGCATGTGGGGCACATATTTCGACAATATACCTTCATGCATGTCGAGAAAGGGAATGTGAATCCGATGTGAAAAAGGATATAAAATATTCTAGAAAGCCTTAATCCCTCGCAAACGGACGAAAGAGGGGGCGGACGTTAGATTTAAAAAAAAAGGGAGTTCTCTCTCGTATTTTTCAACAGGTCAACAAAGGACTTTGTCCACCGACCAAAAAAAAACAAAGGACTTTGTCCTTTCTCTGACAAGGTGCAGAGGGAAACGAAAGGACGGACGCGAGAGAGCAGAAAAGTGGGCAGCCCACGCAAAAGGAAAAAGGAAGAACAAAAGAGAAAAAGGAAAGGGAAGGGAAAGTCTTCGTCTTCATCTTCTCCGACTAGCCCGACGACGTTGCCCATATCTGCTTCGCCGTTGCGCCGTCGCCAGTTGCCCAAACCGACGCCCATCGTCTTCGGCTTCCGCTGCTGCTCCGCCGACCAGCCCAACGTCGCGAACCGCCCGTCGACGCTGCAACTCCCCCCGTCGCCGCTCCTCCGCCAGACGACGACACCATTGTCCCAAGTTCAACCGCCTCGACGTCGTTGGCTGCTTCGACATTCGCTAGTCCCGACGACGCTTCCGACGTTCTCACAGATAGCCGCCCGAGTCGTGACCAAGCCGACGTCCATCCCTACGATGTTAAGTTTCTTGTTTTGCAGGTCGCTTGAGGTTTGTTTGGCTACTGATCCAATTGATTAGCAACCGTAGGGCACCTTCCGTGCTGCGAATCGCTAAGTCCGCGCTTGTTCTCGTTGCTTTACAAACTCGGCCACCTACCTCGCCACCATCGCTCAGTGGAATCGAAACCTGCCATCACCGCTGCGTCCTCTTAGTCCACCTTGATATCAGCCGTCGTCGCGATCCACTTGCCGGCTTGAATTCGGAAACAATCATTACCCTCAAATTTCACTGCCTATTTTAAACTATTGATATCTAGTTGTGATTTCATCGAGATTTTGGGCATTACCATTTAACATTTTAATAGCAAAAAGAATCATTATAATCATTCATCTCGTCTGTAAGAGTTGAGATCATTTTTTTAATTGTCTTGTCTTGATTTTTTCTGCAAAATAATTTTCAACTTTTGTCTCATCATTATAATTATTGATTTGATCTATGATCACTTTTTTAATAATTTTGATTTTGCTTATGTGCTGTGATATTTAGGGTTAAGATAATCGATAATTTAATCCGTGAGACAATGGATTATATTTTCAATTATCTTAATCCTATTGTTTGAAATATCGATGAAGATCTTGTGGTGGTTTGTGTGCATTGCTTATGCGTGATAATTGCCATGTTTGGAAAACACCAAAACAAAAAGACAAGATTGCGTGATGGACATGAGAGTTTTCTAAATTAGGAGTGCATTTATTTCTCGATAACATTGCTTGGTTTGAATAAAATTGCATGTTTAGATAATTCCGGAATAGATTATAATAGATTCTAAATAACATTTTCTTTTATAGATAGGGTCTTAGATAACGCTTGCATATTTAGATAATCTCGCATTTTTAAAATAGTTTTCTGAGATATGATAGGGTTTAAGTCAAATTAATCCCTAAAATAGATTAGAAAATTATTCATTTTAGATAGTTTAATTAGGTTTTTTAATTATCAATTTTAATTAAAAAATATAAAAATATTATGTGCATGTCGATAGTTTACATGTTAGGTTCATTTAATTAGAAATTGCTTGTTAATAGAGTTAGGTCAAGTAGCTAAAATGCATATTATATAGGTAAGTTTTAGTTTCAAGATAAGATAAAATCCCAAAAATGATTGCTTGTGTTTAATTTTTTTACAATTTATTTGATTCATTGAGTGTTTAATAATGATTGAGCATTTGTGTGATCACCTCATTATATAATAGTGATTTAGGTTAAAACTAATCTAGATTGCCTGCAAAAATATTGTTGAAAATAAAAAGAATAATACCGAAAGGATTGGAGAAATCTAGTATAACAAAGTTCCCGTACCCAATTTCTCTTGTTCGTAGGAGTAAAATAATTCTCGTGTTATTTTACTTAGGTGTCTAATCAACCTAGCATAAATTGATTAATAGTGACTCTTAGATAAAATTCATTTGCATGCTAAAAACTTGAACCTAAATCGCGAATTTGTATGGGTCTAGGAGAGCCCGAACTAAATCTAGACTTAGTAATTCATTAGCCAAATTTTAAGTGGTGCACCCGAGGTTAGGTCATGACAAGGTGGAATAGAATAAACCCGGATGAAGCGTAATGATCATACATACCCTTTTTATGTCATAGTTGATCCTGATTCGACATTAAAGGTATATTAATTTTTCTCCAAATAACCAAATACTTTCGTCTATAAATACTGAATATTTGATTCCATCCATAAATTGATTTTCTTGCTTATGAGTTCGAGTCTTAATAAGAATTGGAGTTCTTATTGTCTGTTCATATGTTATGATAAGAATATCACATCAATTCGTTATGTATGGATCATCAGATTCCATTAATACAGAGCCAATTCCAATCGACTTATTGTAGGGTCCCATGGATGCTTAGTGAGGATCCTTGTATAGGTGAATAACCAAATTCCAATTGAAGTGAAATCTTTAGGAGAAATCAATGGAAGGACATCAATTAAAATCCTGGATTTTCGAATTGAGAGAGATCAAGAATTCTCACTATTTCTTAGATTTATGGACCCAATTCAGTTCCATGGGATCATTCATTCATTTTTTTTTTTTTCCACCAAGAACATTTTATAAAAACTCTTGGACCCCTGAATTTGGAGTATCCTACTTTCATGCAATTCACAGGGTTCAACAAGCAATCGATAATTCATTATCAAAGATGTGGTATTATTTGTAATGGCGGTCCTCATATATCATATTAACAATCGAAATATGGTCAAAAGAAAAAATCTCTATTTGACAGGGCTTCTTCATATACCTATGAATTCCATTGGATTTAGAAATGATACATTGGAAGAATCTTTTGGGTCTTCCAATTTCAATAGGTTGATTTTTATTTTTATTTTTGGTGAAAGCAATAGGTTGATTTTTTCGCTTTTCTATTTTCCAAAAGGAAAAAACATTTTTGAGAGCCGTTTCTTGGATCCAAAAGAGAGTATTTGGGTTCTCCGAATAACGAAAAAGTGTATCATGCCTGAATCTAACTAGAGTTTGTGGTGGTGGAGGAACTAGATCGGAAAAAATAGGGATTCTAGTTGTAAGATATCTAATGAAACTGTCACTGAAATTGAGATCTCATTCAAAGAGAAAGATATCAAATATCTGAAGTTTATTTTGTATATTATATGGATGATCCGATCTGCAAGGACCATAATTGGGAATTTTTTATTGTCTATCTTCGAGAAAGATATGAAAAATAATTAACTTGAATTCACGATAACTATTTGAAATCTTAGTTAAAGGTGTTATCTCATGTTTGCTTTTCATGAAAATATAACAATTGAAGTGGAGGATTTCTTCAAACAACAAGGGGTTGGGTTAACTATTCAATCAAATGATATTGAGCCTATTTTCCATCTCTTCTTGAGAAAGAAGTGGACTATTTCTTTGCACAATTGTGCCCAATTTCATACGTGGCAGTTCCACCAAGATCTCTTCGTTAGTTGGTGAAAGAATCTGCCCAAATCGAACTTTTTGAGGGACATATCAAGAGAGAATTGGATTTAGTTAGACAATGTGTGATTGGTAAATAATGATCGATTTTTTTAGCAAGGTATGGAATGTATCGTCAAGTATTCAATATGATTCTACGAGATCTAATTCTGTTCAAGTATGGATTCTAGCCAATTGAAAAGATTTTCTAATCAATCTAGAGACCATTTTGATTCCATTAGTAATGAAGATTCGGAATATCACACATTGATCAATTAAAGAGAGATTCAACAACTAAAAAAAAGATAAATTCTTTGGGATCCTTCCTTTCTTCAAATGGAACGAATAGAGCTAGAATCAGACCAATTCTCTAAATGCCTTTTTGGATATTCCTGGCTATTCACGACGTGAGAAGAAAATGAAGAATCATTTGCTTTGGAAAGAAATCGAAGAATTTCTTGGGAATCCTACAAGATTCATTATTTCTTTTTTCTCCGACAGATTGTCAAAACTTCATTTGGATTCAAATCCTACTCAGAGGTCCACCAGAGATTGGAAATTGTTGAAGAAAAAAGAAGAAATTTCTTTTGTCCCTTCTAGGCGATAGGGAAATAAAGAAATAGTCAATATATTCAAGATAATTACGTATTTAAGAAACACCATCTCAATTCATCATATTTCATCAAATCTGAGATGTGATATGGTTTCGAAGGATGAATTGGATATGTAAAGTTCCCATAAGATATCATTCTTCAATATATATATATATATATATATATATATATATATATATATATATATATATTTATATATTTATTTATTTATTTATTTATTTATTTATTTATTTATTTCGCATATTCCATGATCGGAACAGGGGGATACACATTACACCACGATTTTGAATCAAAAGAGAGATTTCAAGAATGACAGATCCATTCACTCTATTAATAAGTGAGCCAAATCTGGTGTATCATAAGGGATTTGCCTTTTCTATGGATTCTTATGTATTGGATCAAAAACAATTCTTGAATGAGGTATTCAACTCCATGGATGAATTGAAAAAGAAACCTTTATTGGTTCTACCTCCTATTTTTTTATGAAGTTAATGAATCTTTTTATCAAAAGAAAAAAAAGGGTTTGAATCTCCTGCGGGAATGATTTGGAATATCCAAAACAAAAAATAGTGTTATTTTCTAGCAACAACATAATGGAGGCAGTTAATCAATATAGATGGATATGAAATATGATTCAAATCAAATATAGCACTTATGGGTACATAAGAAATATATGGAATCGATTCTTTTTATTGAATGGATCCGATTGTAACTTCAAATATAGAATTTAAAGGGATCCAATAGGAAATGATACTTTGAATCATAGAACGATAATGAAATATACGATCAACCAACATTTATTGAATTTGAAAAAGAGTCAGCAGAAATAATTTAATCTTCTTATTTGTATTTCTCGAATCGAGAGATCCGTGAATTGGGATCATAATGCATATAGATACAAATAGTCCAATGGGAGCAAGAATTTCCAGCAACATTTAGAACATTTTGTTTCTAAGCAGAAGAGTCGTTTTCAAGTAGTCTTCAATTGTTTATGTATTCATCAATATTCGATTGATTGGTCTTAGGTTATCGTCAACAAAATATTTTTCTAAGTCACTTTGTTTCGTTTTGTCCAAGTTACTTCTCTTTTTGTCCAAGTTTCTTCTTTTATTCTCTAACTCACTTCCTTTTTTCTTTGTAAGTTTCGGGAATACCCCCGTTCATAAGTCCGTGATCTATGTCTATGAATTGAAAAGTTCGAATGATCAACTTTGCAATAAGTTGTTAGAATTATTAGGTCTTCAAATCGTTCATTTGATTATTATTGGATGATCATGATACTTCCTAAAAATCGAAATGATTGATCATTGGAGGAACGATATTATTATTTTTGTTCAATAAGATACCAAAGTGGATGATTAACTCATTTAATACTAGAAATAATCGCAGGAAATCTTTTGATAACATGGATTCCTATTTCTCAATGATATCCCGCAATCAAGACAATTGCTTGAATCTGGTGAAACCATTTCATAGAAGTTCATTGATATCTTCTTTTTATAATGTATTTCGGGGCAAATTTTCAAACGCATGACATACCATGCAATCAACATATTTCTTGCAATCAAATTACTTAAAATGGATCTTTCATACATCAAATACAAGAAAATATCCCACCTTTATAAGTTGCAGACCTAGGTTCCATTGGAGGAGAAAATCCTAAAATCCAATGTCGATGGCTCCTTTGTCAATGGATTGGTGGATGGTGCCATAGCTGGTATCTACAGACATGCTCGTATTATTATTATGGGATTCCCCAAATTGGTGAAGATCTGATCACCTTCTTAGGTGGAAGCCCTAGCCGTCCTTGAAGCAATCCAGCTTGTAGTTTTGAGTGAAGATAGTTCCGCAAACTATGCAATTGAGCTCAACCTATCGATCTCGTGGAAGCTTTGATAAGCAGGTCTACAGATAATTTCAACCGGGAGGAGCGACTTCTTATCATGAATTTTTTAAAGCTACCCAAGGCCCATCCATCCATTTGCATAGCTCATTTTTCGTGGGTTTCTAATGGAGTAACCGACTGAGCTATGAAGACATGACTGATTGGCTCACTTCCACAAAACCAGCTTTCTTTTCCTCCTCAAACCCTTTGGGCCATCCTTTGTTTAGATTCGCCTTGCTCGGAGCTCTTTAAACCATGTTCGTAATTTCAATAAAATTTTCTTCGATAAAAAAAAAAAATCAAATTCAACTTTTAGCCCATTCCTTATGTTTGCAATCATGGTCAATGGCAGAGAGAAGAAATTTACAAAAAAAAAAGAAAAAAAAAATTTCCACTCTTTTTATGCCTTAAGTAAAATTAGAAGTTTTCTTTATTTTCGACTCACCCAAAAATTCACTCCCTTCTCTCTCATTTTTGAAACATAATTAATGTTTTCTCAAAGTCTTTCTAAAGAGAGGATTGTATTTTTGCTTTTAAAAAAAATTCTCCTTTTAAGTAGAGGCACGTTTCGCACAAGTGACTTATCGTCGTCCATGTGCTGCACAGGGACTTGTTGTTTCCTTCCGAGTAAAGGTGATTAGTTTCTAATTTGGTTAAGTTCCAAGGTGAAATCGGAAATTCGACCAGGAGGCGGTCCTATTCCCAAAAATCCGAACCGAGGATCGAATCGATTGGTCCTAAAATTGAAACTAAACGTATTATCGGTTTGGTCTAATTTTGGTCTAATCCAAAGAAACCGATCATTTATTTTTTCCTGCTATTTTTTTCTCGTTGCTTTAGTATTTAGTTAATATTTTGCTATTTTTTAAATAAATAAATAAATACATAGATATATTTAGTCGGTCCGATTCAATTCTCCTTAAAAATTGAAAATCAGATCGATATTATGAGAAATCGGACCAAATCAGCTGGTAGAGTCTGGGCAGTTTCAGTTTTAGGCGGTCCCACCCCTACTGCCACGGACGGACTTCATTTTCTGAGAAGCTTTCAGATCACCAAAAAAGTAGTGTCGTGATAGATGGTGTTGAATTTAGCAGAAATACGAAACAGAATAGTACAGCAATAACATCTCCTTTCCAAGAATGGGAGATAAGAATCTCGCCAACAGATAGGAACGTGGCTATGTATAAACAGTATAATATACAAGGCAAGATTATCTCGATGAAGGACGTACCAGAATCGAAATGTTCAAGTCAATTACATCATTGCAGAACAAGATGCTGAAACCCTTACAAAAAGAGCCCAAAACCCACCCTCTTTCGCCACATCTGTTCTGCATTTAGCCTTCGAGAGAGAGAGAGATAAAGAAAAGAAAGCAGAGCCAGCGACCATGGTGATGAAGGTCCACGGAAGCGTCTTCTCCACCGCGGCTATGCGGGTCCTTATTGCCCTCAACGAGAAAGGCCTCGAGTTCGAGTTCGTCCCCGTCGACATGCGAGCCGGCGAGCACAAGAAGGAGCATTTCCTTGCCCTCAACGTAAGTATCCGTTCCTGCCACCACCCGTTCGGCCATTATCCTCGCAGATTTTCGGTCTTGGGGGGTCTGAATGTGCTCTTTCAAGAAACCCTCTTTCGTCTCTCTCAGATCTAACGTTTCTGGATCTCTCTGTGCAGCCTTTCGGTCAAGTCCCGGCCTTTGAGGATGGAGATTTGAAGCTATTCGGTAAGTCTTTCTGTTAGTGGTGTATTATATTGTGTGACCATCATGAAAGATGAAAGTATTTAGTCAGAGGGTGCTGATTCGATTGTTGATAGATCGTACGACCATGATGAAAGATCAAGTGTTTAGTCAATCTTTGAGTGTTCAATTCGTCAACTGAACAAGAAACAACTACGCGAAGTATAGTTTACATCTTGATTGTGTTCTTTGTGGTGGCAGAATCAAGGGCAATTACTCAATACATTGCTCACGTATACGAGGACAAGGGCACTCCCCTCGTGTGCGAGGGCAAACCCATGGCGACCGTGGGCGTGTGGATGGAGGTCGAGGCCCACCGGTTTGACCCCGTGGCGTCGAAGCTGCAGTGGGAGCTCGTGTTCAAGCCGATGTTTGGCATGGCCACGGACGCCGCCGTAGTCGAGGAGAACGAGGCCAAGCTCGCCAAGGTCCTCGACATCTACGAGGCCCGGCTGAGCCAGTCCAAGTACTTGGGCTGCGACTGCTTCACCCTGGCCGACCTCCACCACCTCCCGGCCCTGACCAACCTGATGGGTACTCCTGTGAAGAAGCTGTTCGACGCCCGCCCCAAGGTGAGCGCTTGGGTGGCCGACATCATGGCCCGGCCGGCTTTGGCCAAGGTTCTTGCCATGAGGAACCAGCAGTGATGCAAAGGGGTCTAGTTTAAATTATCTGGTGCTGGGGGGCCGTAACATTAAAACCTTTTCTACCCCTTTTTATGAGTTGTTAGCTGTATTTCGTTGTTGATTCTGTCCTTCTTGGGTCGTCTTCAATCATCAAAGTTGGAGATGATGACCAGGCTGGTGTTTCGCAGAACTGGACTTCTGGTTCTGTGATTTTCTATTGTGAGCAATAAAAAGATTGGACAGATGCAGAGTTCTGTTTCATGAGTCATTGGCTTGTATGTCTAATCTTTCATTAGAGTGTAATGATTGCTGCAAGTGCTGGTAGTGGTATTATCTCTACAGATGAAAACCTCTCCTCTCATTATCTCCATAGGATGGCCTACGGTTTCCCTACTAGTCACCAAAGCTTCACCCGCTTTCATCTGTTAAAGTACCATAGAAGTTCACTGGACTATATTCATGGATGAGTATCACCTTTACACAAAGGGATACATACAGCAGAAATTCTAAAATTCATCAAGCAAATGTAATTGACCTAAAACTTTTAAATAGTACGGCTGAATCCTATTCAAATTTGTTTACGGAACATTTTTATTAATTCATTTGATTTGACCAACTAAAAAGGTGACTCTACCTAGCGCCACGTCCGGAAAAGAATTAAAAATTTTATAGTAAAAAGTTTAGAGAAAGAAAAAGAGGATAAAATAAAAATGATAAGAAATCAGACTCCACCCTCCCACTGTCCCTGCTTTGAGCTGGCCACTCGAGCTCCGTCGAGCTCACCATCATGGCCACAACAAGTTTCTTTCGGATCCTGGCCATGGCTGCTCTGGTAGGGTAGGCGCGTGCCAATTGCACAATGGATTCTTGATTTTTGCACACTACTCATTCCTCATCCAAAGGGCTGATCTCAAGACATGGAACAGTGGATCTACTAAGAAACTCTCAGGCTGGGAAATATTTGAGGTTGAAGTTACTATTTGTCCTTTCCACTTAAGTCTTTATTAACTTGTTTATAATTTATGGGCCAAATCTGGTCACTTTCTTTGCATGGCTGCAAGCAAATGATCAAAATGGTGGGGCCAAATGAAAATTCTCCTATCCAAATTGGACTTTGTTTAAAAGTGCTTTTATGAACTTGTTAAAAAAATATGAAGGAAATTATGCAGTTTTCAATGCACCGTTTTTCTCATTTTACTTATAAGTAGTGCATTGTAAATCAAATTTAAAATTACCCATGGCGACTACAACTCATTGGACTATTTGAAAATCCCGCTCTATGCCATGTGATAATGATTCCTCTGACATTACGACCTTTATTATAATGATGCTGTGCCAAAATGGACTTGGTGTAACTTCTCTTTTGCTATAAGGATAATCTGATAATCGTGCATCAAGCAGAAAATATGAGATCCCGAAATGGACTTGGTGTCACATGGGAAAGTTAACCTCAGTTTCTTCATGCACGCTGACTATAAAATGAAAATGCCACTTCATAAGAGGGAAGAAAGAAGAGTGTTCCAACTCACAATAGGGAAGAATCCACGTTTATGATTCATCAGTGAAAATACCGAAAGAGACATGAGATGGATTTGCATGGATAAATGGGTTCCAAAAGCTTTATTTCGGTACGATTTAATATTTTGAAGATCCCGATACCCTGAAAGTTAGTTGAAATTAGAAAAATGAAGATTTGACAAAGAAAATTCCCTTTTACTCCTTTAAAAATTCCCTTTTGGTATTTTTACTAGAAACCCTAGAGATGGAAATGGATGGATAAATGGGATCCAAAAGCTTTATTTTCGTATAATTAATATTTTGGAGATCTCGATACTTTGAAAGTTAGCTGAAATAAAAAAATGAAGATTTGACAGAGAAAATTCCCTTTTGTTTCTTAAAAAATTTCCTTTCGGTATTTTCACTATAAACCCCGGTAGATGAAAATCTCGCATGGATAAATAGGTTCTAAAAGCTTTATTTCTGTACAATTTAATATTTTGGAGATCCCGATATCCTGAAAGTCAGCTGAAATAAGGAAATGAAGATTTGACAGAAAAAATTCCCTTTTGCTCCTTTAAAATTCCTTTCGGTATTTCTATTGGAAACCCTAAGCAGATGGAAATCTGGTTTGATAAATGGGATCCAAAATTTTTATTTCCATACGATTTAATATTTTGGAGATCCCGATACCTTGAAAGACAAAGCTGAAATCATAAAATGAAGATTTGATAGAGAAAATTCCCTTTTGTTTCTTTAAAAATTCAATTTTGGTGTTTTCACCGTAAACCCCAAAGATATGGAAATCTACATGGATAAATGGGTTCCAAAAGCTTTATTTTCGTTCGATTTAAAATTTTGGAGATCTAGACATCTTGAAAGTCATCTGAAATAAGAAAACGAAGATTTGACAGAGAAAATTCCATTTTGCTCCTCTAAAATTGCCATTTCGATATTTTCACCGTAAATCCCGGCAAATGGAAACTACATGGATAAATGGGTTCTAAAAGCTTTATTTCCATAGGATTTGGAGATCTGGACACCTTGAAAGTTAGCTGAAATTAGAAAACGAAGATTTGACAGAGAAAATTCCTTTTTGCTCCTTTAAAAATTGTCATTCGGTATTTTTACTGTAAACCCGGCAGATGGAAATCTGCATGGATAAATGGGATCTAAAAGCTTTTATTCTGTACAATTTAATATTTTGGAGATTCGGACATCCTAAAAGTCAGCTGAAATCGAAAACGAAGATTTGACAGAGAAAATTCTCTTTTGCTCCTTTAAAATTTCCCCTTGTATTTTCATTGTAAACCCCTGCATAGGTTCCAGATCCATGTCTATGAATTGAAAGGTCCGAATGATCAACTTTGCAATTAGTTGTTAGAATCAATAGGTCTTCAAATCGTTCATTAGTAAAAATGGAAGCCATTATTTTTGGATGATCGTGATACTTCCCAAAAATCGAAATTATCGATCAATCAAGGAACAATATCACAATTTTTGTTCAAGAAGAAACCAAAGTGGATGATTGATTCATTCCATATTAGAAATAATTGCAGGAAATCTTTTAATAATACGGATTCCTATATCTCAATGATATCCCACAATCAAGACAATTGCCTGAATCCCATAAAACCATTTCATAGAAGTTCATTAATGTCTTCTTTTTATAATGTATTTCGGGGCAAATTTCCAAACGCACGACATGCCATGCTATCAACATATTTCTTGCGACCAAATTACTTAAAATGGATCTTTAAGAAAATATCCCACCTTTATAAGTTGCAGACCTAGGTTCCATTGGAGGAGAAAATCCTAAAATCTAATGTTGATGGCTCCTTTGTCAATGGATTGGTGGATGGCGCCATAGCTGGTATCTACAGAGATCGTGCTTGTATTATTATTACAGCTTTCCCCAAATTGGTGAAGATCTCATTACCTTCTTAGGCGGAAGCCCTAGCCGTCCTTGAAGCAATCTAGCTTGTAGTTTTGAGTGAAGATAGTTCCGCAAACTATGCAGTTGAGCTCAACCATGCTGATCTCGTGGAAGCTTTGATAAACGGGTTTACAGATAATTTCAACCGGGAGAAGCGACTTCTTATCATAAATTTTTTAAAGCTACTCAAGGCCCATCCATCCATTCACATAGCCCATTTTTCGCGAGCTTCTAATGCAGTAACTGACTGTGCTACGAAGACATGACGGATTGGCTCACTTCCAGAAAACCGGCTTTGTTTTCCTCCTCAAACCCTTTGGGCCCTCCTTTGTTTAGATTGGCCTTGCTCGGAGCTCTTTAGACCATGTTCGTAATTTCAATAAAATTTTCTTCGATAAAAAAAATAAATCAAATTCAACTTTTAGTCCTTTCCTTATGTTTGCAATCATGGTCAATGGAAGAGAGAAGAAAATTACAAAAAAAAAAAAAAAGGGAAAAAAGATAAACAATTTCCACTCTTTTTATGCCTTAAGTAAAATTAGAAGTTTTCTTTATTTTCGACCCACCCGAAAATTCATTGCATTCTCTCTTATTTTTGAAACATAATTAATGTTTTCTCAAAGTCTTTCTAAAGAGAGGATTGCCTTTTTGCTTTTCAAAAAAATCTCCTTCGAGTAGAGGCACATTTTGCACGAATGACTTATCGTTGTGCTACCCGCCGTACGTAGATTTGTTGTCTCCTTTTGAGTAAGGGTGATCGGTTCTCGATCCGATCCGGTTCCAAGGTGAAATTGGAAATCGGACCAAGAGACGATCATGTTCCCAAAAATCGGGCGAGGATTGAATCAATTGTTCCTATAATCGGAAACCGGACCACATCGTCGATTCGATCCATTGGGTCCGATCTAATGGAACCGATCGTTTATTTTTTTTCTTATTGTTTTAGTATTTAGTTCATATTTTACTAATTTTTTGAATAAATAAAAAAAAAAAATTAGTAGCTCCACCTTAGTTCTCCCTTGAAATCGAACAGATCGATATTCTCATAAATCGGACCAAATCGGCTAGTTGAGGCCGCGCAGTTCGAGTTTAGGCGGTCCCATCCCAACCGCCACCGATGGACTTCATTTTTCGAGAAGCTTTAAGACTAGGGGTGTGCATGGTCCGGGTGGGCAGTTCCCGACCTAGAACTAAGAACTGGCCGTTAAGAACCGGTTCATAAAAATTGGAACCAGGAACCGCCTGCTAGTTACATGGATCTACCCTGGAACCGGACCGGACATCCACCCGGGGAATCGGACCGGTGGTGCGGTCCGGTTCCCGGGTGGATCCATAGAACCGGTCCAACCTCAGCATAAAAAGGTGAAGCTTGAAATTAAAAAAAAAAATTCTTCTCTTGTTAATGCGATCAAATATAGGTGATTTCTGAGCTGGAACATGGCCATTAACCAACCAGAATCCCTAACAAGAAACTACAACCGCGACATGTATCTCAACGAAGTAATGCACAATCACCACCGCGGCATTTCTCAGCCTTTTGGCTAAGACCAAGTGTAATATCTGTTCTTATCATTTAATATTTGATACTCGGGCCAATGTGCCGAGCCCGGTTGCGCGGGCTTGTAAACCAAGTGGGGGCAACATTGTGGTGGAACATTGGCTTAGCTCTTGCGGGCCAGGCTCGTTGTGGCTATATTCTGGCTCGCCCATTCCAAGCCAAGAGTTGATCTGTGCGGTCCGGGCAAAGGCTTGGGCCACGCTGGTCCTAGAGTGGAGAGGTCCGCGTGAGGTTGGCTTCACAGAGTAGCGAGAACCTCTTGCTCTTGACAATGGAAGGATAACGGGCCGATGTCGCTCAGACCCATCATGACCCAATGGGCTGAGCCTATTGAACCACCACTTTTGAAATAGATCTGTCAAAAAAAAAAAATGCACAAGTAAATTAACACAGCAATAAGAAACGTAGGCACATTCGCAATGCATATCAACAGGCAAATTAAAACGCAGAGATTTCGGTTTAGTTCTTCCTTGGGGCGGAGGTGGGAGGCGACCATAAGTTACCAGCCGGTTGCTGTCAGGAAGCGAGAGCCACTGGTGGAAGATCTTCTTGATGAAATCGGAGTTTGATTTTAGAGCCGGGGGAGATGAAGCTCGGGGAGATTTTAAATATATTATTATAATATAACCGGTCCGGTCTGGGTGGGCGAGCGGGCGAATCCGCCCATGGAACCAAGAATCGGACCGGTACCCACCGGTTCTCATAAATTGAAACCGGGAACCGGATCGGTTCTCTTAGAAACCACTAGTTCCGGGTGGTTCCAGTCCGGTTCCGAGCGGTCCGGGCGAGTCTCAATTCTCTTGCATACCCCTATTTCAGACCACAAAAAAGGTAGTGCCGTGATTGATAGTGTTGAATTCAGCAGAAATAGGAAATAAGAATAGTACAGCAATAGTATCTCCTTTCCAAGAATGGGAGATAAGAATCTCGCCAACAGACAGGAACATGGCTACGGAGGAGTCATCGCCTGCGTCTCTCTCTCTCTCTCTCTCTCTCTCTCTCCCCACATCCCAACAAGGAGCCATTATTGTCATCTCCACCTGCTAACTATAAACTATAAAAGATACAAGGCAAGATTATCTCGTTGAAGGGCATACCAGAATCGAAATGTTCAAGTCAGTTACATCATTCCAGAACAAGATCCTGAAGCCCTCATAAAAAGAGCCCGAAACCCACCATCGATCGCCACAGCTGTTCTGCGTTCAGGTTCTGAGAGAGAGATAAAGAAAAGAAAGCAGAGCGAGCAATCATGGTGATGAAGGTCCACGGAAGCGTCTTCTCCGCCCCGACGATGCGGGTCCTCATTGCCCTCCACGAGAAGGACCTCGAGTTCGAGTTCGTCTTCGTCGACTTGCGAGCCGGCGAGCACAAGAAGGAGCCTTTCCTCGCCCTCAACGTAAGTGTCCGTCCCTGCCCACCGCCCGTGCCACAGTATTCCAAACTATTTTCTGGTCTTGGGGTCTCAACGTGGTCTTTCAAGAAAGCCTCCTTCGTCTCTTGGATCTAACGTTTCTCAATCTCTCTGTGCAGCCTTTCGGTCAAGTCCCGGCCTTTGAGGATGGAGATTTGAAGCCATTCGGTAAGTCTTTCTATTACTGATGTATTATATTGTGTGACCATCATGAAAGATGAATCATGATGAAAGATCAAGTGTTTAGTCAATCTTTGACTGTTCACTCAGTCAACAGAACAAGAAACAACTACGCGAAATATAGTTCATGTCTTGATTATGCTCTTTGTGGTGGCAGAATCGAGGGCAATTACTCAATACATTGCTCACGTATACGAGGGCAAGGGCACTCCCCTCGTTTGCGAGGGCAAACCCATGGCGACCGTGAGCGTGTGGATGGAAGTCGAGGCCCACCAGTTTGACCCGGGTGCGTCGAAGCTGCATCGGGAGCTCGTGTACAAGTCGAAAATTGGCATGGCCACGGATGCTGCAGTAGTCAAGGATGTGGGAAACAGGTTCTGAAAATCGAACCGATACTCGAACCATGGAATATCGAAAATGAATGCGGAAACGTGTCCCAAAAACATGTAACACCAATTGAATGCATATCACGGAGATGTACATACATTGCTTGCCACAAATTAAGTATTGTTGCAATCTTAGAGGAATCGTTTGAAGCCTTAAAATTCTCGTTCTTCAAGAGAGAGTGAACTGTTTCAAGGAAAAAAAAATGGAGAAACATGTTTTCTCTCTTAACACTTACTTTTTATTTTATAAATTATAGTTATTTTAACTTTTAAAAAAAAAAAAAACCGTCTTTTCCTCTTATGGGCTGAGTTTGGCCCAACATAGGCAAACGACTTAACTTGATCTGTCAAATGAAAAACCGGTTTGATTTAGCCCATCAAATAAAAAACTCATCATAGGATAACGAGGCCAAGCTCACCAAGGTCCCCGACATCTACGAGGCTCGGCTGAGCCAGTCCAAGTACCTAAGCTGTAACTGCTTCACCCTGGCCGACCTCCACCACCTCTCGGTCTTGACCAGCCTGATGGGGACACTTGTGAAGAAGCTATTGGACGCCAGCCCCAAGGTGAGTTCTTGGGTGGCCGACATCATGGCCCCGCCGGCTTTGGCCAAGGTTCTTGCCATGAGGAACCAGCAGTGAAGCAATGGGTCTAGCTTAAATCATCTGGTGCAGGGGGACGATAACATTAGACCTTTTCTACCCCTTTGACCCGGTGGCGTCGAAGCTGCAGCGGGAGCTCGTGTTGAAGCCGATGGTCGGCATGGCCACGGACGCCGCAGTAGTCGAGGAGAACGAGGCCAAGCTCGCCAAGGTCCTCGACATCTACGAGGCCCGGCTGAGCCAGTCCAAGTACTTGGGCTGCGACTGCTTCACCCTGGCCGACCTCCACCACCTCCCGGTCCTGACCAACCTGATGGGGACCCCTGTGAAGAAGCTGTTCGACGCCCGCCCCAAGGTGAGCGCTTGGGTCGCCGACATCATGGCCCGGCCGGCTTTGGCCAAGGTTCTTGCCATGAGGAACCAGCAGTGAAGCACAGGCTCCAGTTTAAATTATCTGGTGCGGGGGACCATAACATTAGACCTTTTCTACCCCTTTCTATATGAGTTGGTAATCGTATTTTCCTGTCGATTCTATCCTCCTTTGGTCAATGTTTTATGTGGGATTTTCTCTGAAGGGTCGTCTTCAATCATCAAAGTCGGAGATGATGACCAGGCTGGTGTTTCGCCGAACTGCAAGTTCTGTGATTTTCTATTATGAGCAATAAAAAGATTGGACAGATGCAGAATTATGTTTCATGAGTCATTGTTTTATATGCCTCATCTTTTTAGTTTCATTAGACTGTAATGATTTCTGCAAGTGCTGCTATTATCTCTACTGATGAAAACCCCTCCTCCCACCATCTCCATGGGATGGCCTAAGGTTTCCCTAAAGCTTCGCCCAGCTCACTTCACTTTATTCATGGATGAGTACTGCCTTTACACTAAGGGATATATGCATCGGAAATTTTAAATTTTTTCGTGTAATTGACCCCTAATATTTTAAAATTTGTATAATAATTTTTTTTTATTAATTTGTTTGATTTGACCAATCAAAAAGCTAACTCTATTATGGGAAATGTCAACATTCTTAGGAGTTTTTAAGTCATGTTAAATATTCCAATACGTGTCTGATATTTTATTAAAAAATCCGACATATGGTCAAACTTTCTCGATATGCTCGAATCTAGAATTTAGATAATAAACTTTTAAAAAAATCCATACAATTTAAATATTATATTGCTAAATATTATATTGAATATTTATCAATAATTTAAAGATTATTTAAAATAAATTAAAATTTTAGAAATGATATTATATAATAAAAACTCACGGATCACGTTGTACAAAATTAAATTTTAGGGACTGAATGATACATTTGCAGTAATCCATATTTTGAAACATGATTCACGTTTTCTCAAAGTCTTTTAGGAAGAGTGGAATTACATCCTCGCCCTTTAGGAGCTTGTTTGGTAACGATTTTGTTCTTGAGAACAAATTCTAATTAGAAATTATTCTTTTTTATTTTGTTCCTAGGAGCAATTTCTAAACATTTTAAGTCATTTGATAACTGTCTAAAATTTATGATTCTAGAATAGAATTGTGTTTGGTACCATGCTTATTAATTTTGTTCCAAATCATTTTTTTAATTTTTAAATAACTTTTTTACTTTTTTACTTTTTTTTTTTTTCCTTTTTCTCTTATTCTTCTTCTTCCTGTGGCTATTGACCTCACTGAAGTTTTGTTGGCCCTCGTTGGCCGAGCCTCACTGGTAGCTAGGCGAGGCTCGGCCTCACTAGATTTGGTGAGGCCGAGCCTAAGCCCTAGCAAGCTCATTTGGACCTCGCCTTGGCTCCGGCGAGCCTTCGGCGAGCTCGTTGGACCGGTTGTTGGCGACCGGCGGCGGATAGCATCCGCAGGATGGTGATTGATGAAGAAGAAGAGTTGGTTTTAATTTTTAAATTTATTCATGGAATAAGAATCAATTTTTTATTTATTTATTCTGTTTCAAATCTACTTTCGAAAACAAACAAATAGAAATTTATTTCCAGAACAAAAATTTTACCAAACGAGATTCTATTCCTAAATTACTTTCGGGAATAAAAAAATAGAATCGGTATTGTTTTGATAGTTACCAAATATCCCCTAAATGTATCTTCCTTCCCAAGATAGGTGCTTTTTTTTTTATTTTTTTCGTCGGTAGATAGGCGCTTTTGGCACGAGCTA
The DNA here is from genome assembly GCA_014182405.2 of Eucalyptus sideroxylon. NCBI lineage: Eukaryota > Viridiplantae > Streptophyta > Magnoliopsida > Myrtales > Myrtaceae > Eucalyptus > Eucalyptus sideroxylon. Next base: position 31,079,340 of record CM024555.2, on the reverse strand, counting down.
CTCGCCGCATGACGTGCGCACGTAGGTGTCTGCGCCTTTCTTTTGACCTGCTCAGACATCGAATGAAGAGAAGAAAGTGCGAGATGAATATCAAAATGGCTTCGCAGGAATCGTTGCGTGCGTCTCTCTCTCTCTTCATCCGACAAGGAGCCATTTTTGCATCTCCATCTCCTAAGTATAAACAACAAAGATAAAAAAGCAAAATTATCTCGTTGAATGGGAAAGAAAAATCGAATTTTAAAAGTCAATTAGATCATTCCAGAACAAGATGCTGAAACCCTTACAAAAAGAGCCCAAAACCCACCCTCTTTCCCCACATCTGTTCTGCATTTAGCCTGAGAGAGAGAGAGAGAGAGAGAGAGAGAGAGAGATAAAGAAAAGAAAGCAGAGCTAGCGACCATGGTGATGAAGGTCCACGGAAGCGTCTTATCCACCGCGGCTATGCGGGTCCTTATTGCCCTCAACGAGAAGGGCCTCGAGTTCGAGTTCGTCCCCGTCGACATGCGGGCCGGCGAGCACAAGAAGGAGCACTTCCTCGCCCTCAACGTAAGTCTCCGTTCCTGCCCACCACCAGTTCGACCGTTGTACTCTCAGATTTTCGGTCTTGGGGGTCTGAATGTGCTCTTTCAAGAAACCCTCTTTCGTCTCTCTCAGATCTAACGTTTCTGGATCTCTCTGTGCAGCCTTTCGGTCAAGTCCCGGCCTTTGAGGATGGAGATTTGAAGCTATTCGGTAAGTCTTTCTGTTGGTGGTGTATTATATTGTGTGACCATCATGAAAGATGAAAGTATTTAGTCAAAGGGTGCTGATTCGATTGTCGATAGATCGTGCGACCATGATGAAAGATCAAGTGTCTAGTCAATCTTTGAGTGTTCGTCAACTGAACAAGAAACAACTACGCGAAGTATAGTTTACATCTTGATTGTGTTCTTTGTGGTGGCAGAATCAAGGGCAATTACTCAATACATTGCTCACGTATACGAGGACAAGGGCACTCCCCTCGTGTGCGAGGGCAAACCCATGGCGACCGTGGGCGTGTGGATGGAGGTCGAGGCCCACCAGTTTGACCCCGTGGCGTCGAAGCTGCAGTGGGAGCTCGTGTTCAAGCCGATGTTTGGCATGGCCACGGACGCCGCCGTAGTCGAGGAGAACGAGGCCAAGCTCGCCAAGGTCCTCGACATCTACGAGGCCCGGCTGAGCCAGTCCAAGTACTTGGGCTGCGACTGCTTCACCCTGGCCGACCTCCACCACCTCCCGGTCCTGACCAACCTGATGGCTTCACCTGTGAAGAAGCTGTTCGACGCCTGCCCCAAGGTGAGCGCTTGGGTGGCTGACATAATGGCCCGGCCGGCTTTGGCCAAGGTTCTTGCCATGAGGAACCAGCAGTGATGCAAAGGGGTCAGTTTAAATTATCTGGTGCTGGGGGACCGTAACATTAGACCTTTTCTACCCCTTTTTATATGAGTTGTTAGCTGTATTTCGTTGTTGATTCTGTCCTTCTTGGGTCAATGTTTTATGTGGGATTTTCTCTGATGGGTCGTCTTCAATCATCAAAGTTGGAGATGATGACCAGGCTGGTGTTTCGCAGAACTGGACTTCTGGTTCTGTGATTTTCTATTTTGAGCAATAAAAAGATTGGACAGATGCAGAGTTATGTTTCATGAGTCATTGGCTTGTATGTCTCATCTTTCTAGTTTCATTAGTTTAATGATTGCTGCAAGTGCTGGTATTATCTCTACTGATTACAAAGCTCTCCTCTCATCATCTCCATAGTATGGCCTACAGTTTCCCTACTAGTCACGAAAGCTTCACCCGCTTTCATCTGTTAAAGTACCATAGAAGTTCACTGGACTATATTCATGGATGAGTATTACCTTTACACAAAGGGATACCTACATCAGAAATTCTAAAATTCATCAAACAAATGTAATTGACCTAAAACTTTTGAATAGTACGACTGAATCCTATTCTAATTTGTATAATGAACATTTTTATTAATTCATATGATTTGACCAACTAAAAGCTGACTCTACCTAACGCCACGTCTGGAAAAGAATTAAAAATTTTATAATAAAAAGTTCAGAGAAAGAAAAAGAGGATAAAATAAAAATGATAAGAAACCAGACTCCACCTTCCCACTGTCCCTGCTTTGAGCTGGCCACTCGAGCTCCGTCGAGCTCACCATCATGGCCACAACAAGTTTCTTTCGGATCCTGGCCATGGCTGCTCTGGTAGGGTAGGTGCGTGCCAATTGCACAATTCTTGATTTTTGCACACTACTCATTCCTCATCCAAAAGGCTGATCTCACGACATGGAACAGTGGATCTACTAAGAAGCTCTCAGGCTGGGAAATATTTGAGGTTGAAGTTACTATTTGTCCTTTCCACTGAAGTCTTTATTAACTTGTTTATAATTTATGGGCCAAATCTGGTCACTTTCTTTGCATGGCTGCAAGCAAATGATCAAAATGGTGGGGCCAAATGAAAATTCTCCTATCCAAATTGGACTTTGTTTAAAAGTTCTTTTATGAACTTGTTAAAAAAATATAAAGAAAATTATGCAGTTTTCAATGCACCGTTTTTCTCATTTTACTTATAAGTAGTGCATTGTAAATCAAATTTAAAATTACCCACGGCGACTACAACTCATTGGACTATTTGAAAATCCCACTCTGCCATGTGGTAATGATTCCTTTGGCATTATGACCTTTATTACAATGATGTTGTCCATAGATCAAATTATTTCGTGTATTAAATTTCACTTAATTGTCTACGGCTCCATTGCTTGTGCTTGGGGTAGAAGTTTTGTATAAATATATCGCTATGCTATTAATATTAACCATTTTGATTTAAGTTCTTTTCTTTTTAAGATGTTTGATAGAATAACCCGGTTGAAGTGTAATGATCATACGTTTGTAATGCTTTATATGTCCCCAAATAGGTCCCATTCTTCTACCGAGAATAGGTCCTATTCTTCTACCATTTCAAAAGAGTTCGACCCAATGCTTAATTTTTGTCCTACTTGATCCTGATTCGACATTAAAGGTGACTTTATATTAATATACCACATCAATTCGTTATGTATGGATGATCAAATTCCATTCATAAAAGTCTATTCCAATAGATTTATTGTAGTGTCCCATTGGCATGCATCCAGTAGGAATTTAACCTACGAATTTGCCAATTATGAGTTGGGCGGTTTAACCATTTAACCATGGATGCTTAGCAAGGATCCTCGTACACAGTGAATAACCAAATTCCAATTGAAATGAAATCTTTAGGAGAAATTAATGCAATTTAGGAGAAATCAATGAAAGGACATCAATTCAAATCCTAGATTTTCGAATTGAGAGAGATCCATAATTCTCACTATTTCTTAGATTCATGGACCCAATTCAATTTCGTGGGATCTTTCATCCACATTTTTTTTTCCACCAAGCACATTTTATAAAACTCTTAGACCCCCAAATTTGGAGTATCCTACTTTCACGCAATTCGCAAGATTCAACAAGTAATCGATATATCACGATCAAGGGTGTAGTACTATTTGTAGTAGTAGTCCTTATATATTGTATTGATAATTGAAATATGGCTGAAAGAAAAAATATATATTTAACAGGGCTTTTTCCTATACCTATGAATTCCATTGGACCTAGAAATGATACATTGGAAGAATCTTTTGGATCCTCCAATATCAAGAGGTTGATCGTTTTGCTCCTTTATCTTCCAAAAGGAAAAAAGATCTCTAAGAGCTTTTTCCTGGATTTGAAAGAGAGTACTTGAGTTCTCCCAATAACGAAAAAAGTGTATCATGCCTGGATTTAACTTGGGTTTGCAATGTTGGAGCAACTGGAATGGAAAAAAGAGAATTCTAGTTGTAAGATATCTAATGAAAACATTGTTGGAATTGAGATCTCATTCAAATGAAAAGATATCAAATATTTGGAGTTTCTTTTTATATATTATATGGATGATCCGATTTGCAAGTACCATGATTGGGAATTTTTGGATTGTCTTTCTCCAAGTAAGAGACGAAACATAATTAATTTGAATTCGTGATAGCTATTCAAAATCTTAGTTAAAAATTGTATTTGTTTTCTCATGTTTGCTTTTCATGAAAAAATACCAATTGAAGAGGAGGGTTTCTTCAAACAACAAGGAGCTGAGTCAACGATCCAATCAAATGATATTAAGCCTATTTCTCATCTCTTCTCGAGAAAGAAGTGGGCTATTTTTTGGAAAATTTTGCTCAATTTCATAGCAATTCCGCCAAGATCTCTTCGTTAGCTGGGGGAAGAATATGCCCGAATCAGATTTTTTGAGGAACATATTGAGAGAGAATTGAATTTGGTTAGACAGTGTGTGGTTGGTAAACGAGGATCGGTTTTTTAGCAAGATACAAAAATGTTTCATCAAATATTTAATATGATTGTACAAGATCTAGTTTCATTCAAATAACATATTCTAGCCAATTGAAAGGATCCTTTAATCAATCCAGAGATCATTTCAATTCCATTAGTAATAAGGATTCGAATATTAGACATTGATCAATCAAAGAGAGATTCAACAACTAAAAGAAAGATCGATTCTTTGGGATCCTTCATTTCTTCAAACGAAACGAACAGAGTTAGAATAGACCGATTCTCTAAATGCCTTTCTAGATATTCTTAGCTGTTCACCAAACGTGAGAAAGAGATGAATAATCATTTGCCTACGGAAAAAATCGAAGAATTTCTTGGGAATCCTATAAGATCCATTCTTTCTTTTTTCTTTGACAGATGGTCAAAACTTCATCTGGGTTCGAATCCTACCAAGAGGCCCACTAGAGATAAAAAATTGTTGAAGAAAGAACAAGATGTTTCTTTTGTCCTTTCCAAACAATCAGAAAATAAAGAAATAGTTAATATATATAAAAGAGAGACGAGGTGCGAACCATCTCATTCACCACAGGGTGGGTCAACCTAACTTCTCTTTTGCTATAAGGATAATCTGCAAATCGTGCATCATGCAGTAAATATGAGATCTTGAAATGGACTTGGTGTCACATGGGAAAGTTAACCTTGGTTTTAGCATGCACGTTGACTATAAAATGAAAATGCCACTTCATATGAGGGAAGAAAGAAGAGTGTTCCAACTCACAAATTGGAAAGAAGTGTACGTTCCATCAAATAGATTTATCTAAATTGGGAAATGCTAGTGTATTCACCGAAAAGAGTTTCCACAAAGACTAAGATCAATTAACTTACACATTGAAGTGTCATTTTCCATTGAGAGAAAATTGAACTTAGGACTTGATTGATTGGAATTGATAATGTTTTCCACTCAGTTCGACTAAATAAAAATCTCAAGGACTCGGTCTATAATCGTGCAAAACATTTAGGCTCACTGCACTGCTCTTCCCCCATGAATTTGTTCACATATGCATATAAATATCTAATTCCACGTTAAGTTTTGCCTTCTTAAAGAATCCCATCATGCAATTCGTGGTCCCCTTTCTCTCATTGAGACCACGAAATTTCTTAGTTCTCTTCTTCCTATCTTGAGCAGGGTCACATGGAATCAACGGTTGGATTTTGCTTCGAATCTCCAATCCCTAGTCATCAGCCAAGATTTAACTAGCGAACCAAGTTTAGAAACATGGTCAGGCGTTGCCACGAATTGCCTAACTTCTCTCTCTTTGTTTTTTTTTTTTTTTTTTGTGACCCGAGAATCACCATACAGCTGGCAACCGGCAACGTAAACTTGGGGCGACCCGCAAAGACCCACCTCCCATAGACCGCAGGTGAGTTGCGCAATGGGGGCGAGAAGTTTCAAACCTCTTCCCTGCCGGTTAAGGGGCGAGGCGCGAACTATCATCCACCGTGGGTGGGTTTGCCTAACTTCACTTTTGCTATAAGGATAATATGCAAATTGTGCATCATGCAGTAAATATGAGATCCTGAAGTGGACTTGGTGTCACATGGGAAAGTTAACCTTGGTTTCTTCATGCACGCATGCATGCTGACTATAAAATGAAAATGCCACTTCATATGGGGAAAGAAAGAAGAGTGTTCCAACTCACAAATTGGAAAGAAGTGTACATTCCACCAAAGAGATTTATCTAAATTGGGAAATGCTAGTGTATTCACCGAAAAGAGTTTCCGCAAAGATTAAGATTAATTAATATACACATTGAAATGGCATTTTCCATTGAGAGAAAATTGAACTTAGGACTTGATTGATTGTAATTGATAATGTCTTTCACTCAGTTCGACTAAATAAAAATCTCAAGGACTCGGTCTATAATCGTGCAAAACTTTTAGGGCTCACTACACTGCTCTTCCCACATGAATTTGTTCACATATGCATATAAATATTTGATTCCACTTTAAGTTTTGCCTTCTCAAAGATTCCCATCATGCAATTCGTGGTCCCCTTTCTCTCATTGAGGCCACAGAATTTACTCAGCTCTTTTTAGCTTCTTCCTATCTCAAGCAGGAGCACATGGAATCAACAGTTAGATTTTGCTTCGAATCTCCAATCCCCAGTCACCAGCAAAGATTTGATTAGCGAACCAAGTTTAGAAACATGGTAAGGTGTTGCCACGAACTGCCTAACTTCTCTTTTGCTATAAGGATAATCTGCAAATTGTGCATTAGGTAGTAAATATGAGATCCCAAAATGGACTTGGTGTTACATGGGAAAGTTAACCTCAGTTTCTTCATGCACACTAACTATAAAATGAAAATGCCACTTCATATGAGGAAAGAAAGAAGGTGTTCCAACTCACAAAGAGGGAAGAAGTGTACATTCCACCAAAGAGATTTATCTAAATTGGGAAATGTTAGTGTATTCACTGAAAATAGTTTCCGCAAAGACTAAGATCAATTAACTTACACACTGAAGTGGCATTTTCCATTGAGAGAAAATTGAACTTAGGACTTGATTGATTGGAATTCATAATGCCTTCCACTCAGTTTGACTAAATAAAAATCTCAAGGAGCCAATCTATAATTTTGCAAAACATTTAGGGCTCATTGCACTGCTCTTCCCCATGAATTTGTTCACATGTGCATATAAACATCTGATTCCATGTTAAGTTTTGCCTTCTTAAAGAATCCCATCATGCAATTCGTGGTCCCCTTTCTCTCATTGAGGCCACGAAATTTACTCATCTCTTTTTAGCTTCTTCCAATCCTAAGTAGGGGCACATGGAATCAATAGCTGGATTTTGCTTTGAATCTCCAATCCCTAGTCACTAGCCAGGATTCAACTAGCGAACCAAGTTTAGAAACATGGTCAAGCGTTGTCACGAACTGCCTAACTTCTCTTTTGCTAATCTAATAATTGTGCATCATGCAGTAAGTATGAGATCCCGAAATGGACTTGGTGTCACATGGGAAAGTTAACCTCAATTTCTTCATGCACGCTGACTGTAAAATAAAAATGCCACTTCATATGAGGGAAGAAAGAAGAGTGTTCCAACTCACAAATAGGGAAGAATCCACGTTTATGATTCATCAGTGAAAATACCAAAAGAGACATGAGATGGAATTTGCATGGATAAATGGGTTAGCTTTATTTCCGTACGATTTAATATTTTGGAGATCCCGATACCCTGAAAGTCAGCTGAAATAAGAAAACAAAGATTTGACAGAGAAAATTTCCTTTTGCTCATTTAAAATTCCCTTTTGGTACTTTTACTAGAAACCCCGACAGATGGAAATTTGGATGGATAAATGGGATTCAAAAGCTTTATTTCCGTACAATTTAATAGTTTGGAGATTCGAAAGTCAATGAAAACGAAGATTTGATAGAAAAATTCCCTTTTGTTTCTTAAAAATTAATGGGTAAATTCAAAAGATGAAAATTTGCATGGATAAATGGGTTCCAAAAACTTTATTTCTGTATGATTTAAAATTTTGGAGATCTAGACATCCCGAAAGTGGTTGAAATCAGAAAACGAAGATTTGACAAAGAAAATTCCCTTTCGCTCCTCTAAAATTTCCTTTTCGGTATTTTCATTGTAAACCCCAACAGATGGAAACTATATGGATAAATGGGTTCAAAAAGCTTTATTTCCATATGATTTAATATTTTGGAGATCCCAATACCTTAAAAGACAAGTTGGAATAAGAAAATAAAGATTTAACAAAGAAAATTCCCTTTTGTTCATTTAAAAATTCACTTTCGGTATTTTCATTGTAAATCCCACAGATGAAAATCTACATGGATAAATGGGTTCCAAAAGCGTTATTTCGTGATTTAAAATTTTGGAGATTTGGACATCCTAAAAGTCATCTGAAATTAGAAAACGAAGATTTGATAGAGAAAATTCACTTTTGCTCCTCTAAAATTTCCCTTTCGGTATTTTCACTGTAAACCTCGGTAGATGGAAACTGCATGGATAAATGGGTTCTAAAAGTTTTATTTCCATAGGATTTGGAGATTTGGACACCTTGAAAGTAAGCTGAAATCAGAAAATGAAGATTTGACAAAGAAAATTTCATTTTGCTCCTTTAAAAATTCCCGTTCGGTATTTTCATTGTAAACCCCGGCAAATGGAAATTTGCATGGATAAATGGGATCCAAAAGCTTTATTTCCATACGATTTAATATTTTGGAGATCCGGACATCTGAAAGTTAGCTGAAATTAGAAAACAAAGATTTGATAGAGAAAATTCTCTTTTACTCCTTTAAAATTTCCCTTTCGGTATCTTCACTGTAAACCCCTGCATAGGTTCGAGATCCATCTATGAATTGAAAGGTCCAAATGATCAACTTTGCAATTAGTTGTTAGAATCAATAGGTCTTCAAATCGTTCATTAGTAAAAATGGAAGCCATTATTTTTGGATGATCATGATACTTCCCAAAAATCGAAATTATTGATCAATCAAGGAACAATATTACCATTTTTGTTCAATAAGATACCAAAGTGGATGATTGATTCATTCCATACTAGAAATAATTGCAGGAAATCTTTTAATAATACGGATTCCTATTTCTCAATGATATCTCAAGACAATGATATGAAACCATTTCATAGAAGTTTTTACTTTTTATAATGTATTTCAAGGCAAATTTCCGAACTCACGACATGCCATGCAATCAACATATTTCTTGCGACCAAATTACTTAAAATGGATCTTTCATACATCAAATACAAGAAAAGATCCCACCTTTATAAGTTGTATACATAGGCTCTCATTGGAGGAGAAACTCCTAAAATCCAATGTTGATGGCTCCCTTGTCAATGGATTGGTGGATGGCGCAATAGCTGGTATCTACAGAGATCGTGCTTGTATTATTATTACGGCTTTCCCCAAATTGGTGAAGATCTCATCACCTTCTTAGGCGGAAGCCCTAGCCGTCCTTGAAGCAATCCGGCTTGTAGTTTTGAGTGAAGATGGTTCCGTAAACTATGCAATTGAGCTCAACCATGCCGATCTCGTGGAAGCTTTGATGAGCGGGTTTACAGATAATTTCAACCGGGAGGAGCGACTTCTTATCATGAATTTTTTACAGCTACTCAAGGCCCATCCATCCATTCGCATAGCCCATTGTTCGCAGGCTTCTAATGTAGTAACCGACTGAGCTATGAAGACATGATGGATTGGCTCACTTCCACAAAATCGGCTTTCTTTTCCTCCTTAAAGCCTTTGGGCCCTCCTTTGTTTAGATTGGCCTTGCTCAAAGCTCTTTAGACCATGTTCGTAATTTCAATAAAATTTTCTTCGATAAAAAAGAAATCAAATTCAACTTTTAGCCCTTTCCTTATGTTTGCAATCATGGTCAAAGGAAGAGAGAAGAAAATTACAAAAAAAAAAGGAAAAAAAAAAACAATTTCCACTCTTTTTATGCCTTAAGTAAAATTAGAAGTTTTCTTTATTTTTGACCCACTCAAAAAATCATTCAATTTTCTTTCATTTCTGAAACATAATTAATTTTTTTCTCAAAGTCTTTCTAAAGAGAGAATTGCATTTTTGCTTTTCAAAAAAGTATCCTTTTGAGTAGAGGCTTGTTTCGCACGAGTGACTTATCGCTATGCTACCTGTTGCATAGGGATTTGTTGTCTCCTTTTGAGTAAGGGTGATCAATTCCCGATCCAATCCAGTTCCAAGGCAAAAGTGGAAATCGGACCAGGAGATGGTCATGTTCCCAAAAATTAGAACTAAGCATTGGATCAATTGGTTCTAGAATCGAAAATCATACCACATCACTGATTTGGTCCAATTCGATCCGATCTAATGGAACTGATCATTTATTTTTTTCTCATTGCTTTAGTGTTTAATTCATATTTTACTAATTTTTTTGAATAAATAAAAATATAAACAAAATTAGTCGTTCCAATTCAATTCTCCATTGAAATCGGAACCACACTGATATTCTCATAAATTGGACCAAATCGGCCGGTAGAGTCCGCGCAGTTTCAGGTTTAGGCGGTCCAATCCCAACTGCCACCGATGGGTTTCACTTTCTGAGAAGCTTTCAGACCACGAAAAAAGTGTGCCATGACAGATGGTGTGGAATTTAGCAGAAAAAGGAAATAAGAATAGTACAGCAATAGTATCTCCTTTCCAAGAATGGGAGATAAGAAGCTCGCCGACAGACAGGATTATGGCTACGGAGGACTTATCGCCTGCGTCTCTCTCTCTCTCTCCCCACATCCCGACAAGGAGCCATTATTGTCATCTCCACCTGCTAACTATAAACAATAAAAGATACAAGGCAAGATTATCTCATTGAAGGGCATACCAGAATCGAAAGGTTCAAGTCAATTACATCAATCCAGAACAAAATCCTGAAGCCTTTATAAAAAGAGCCCGAAACCCACCATCGTTCGCCACAGCTGTTCTGCGTTCAGGTTCTGAGAGAGAGATAAAGAAAAGAAAGCAGAGCGAGCAATCATGGGGATGAAGCTCCACGGAAGCGTCTTCTCCCCCTCGACGATGCGGGTCCTCATTGCCCTCCGCGAGAAGGACCTCGAGTTCGAGTTCGTCTTCGTCGACTTGCGAGCCGGCGAGCACAAGAAGGAGCATTTCCTCGCCCTCAACGTAAGTGTCCGTCCCTGCCCACCGCCCGTGCCACAGTATTCCAAACTATTTTCTGGTCTTGGGGTCTCAACGGGTCTTTCAAGAAAACCTCCTTCGTCTCTTGGATCTAACGTTTCTCGATCTCTCTGTGCAGCCTTTCGGTCAGGTCCCGGTCTTTGAGGACGGAGATTTGAAGCTATTTGGTAAGTCTTTCTATTACTGATGTATTATATTGTGTGACCAATGACCATCATGAAAGATGAAAGTATTTAGTCAAAGGGTGCTGATTCGATTGCCGATAGATCGTGCAATCATGATGAAAGATCAAGTGTTTAGTCAATCTTTGACTGTTCACTCAGTCAACAGAACAAGAAACAACTCCGCGAAGTATAGTTTATGTCTTGATTATGCTCTTTGTGGTGGCAGAATCGAGGGCAATTACTCAATACATTGCTCACGTATACGAGGACAAGGGCATTCCCCTCGTTTGCGAGGGCAATCCCATGGCGACCGTGAGCGTGTGGATGGAAGTCGAGGCCCACCAGTTTGACCCGGCAGCGTCGAAGCTGCATCAGGAGCTCGTGTACAAGTCGAAAATTGGCATGGCCACGGATGCTGCAGTAGTCGAGGAGAACGAGGCCAAGCTCGCCAAGGTCCTCGACATCTACGAGGCCCGCCTGAGCCAGTCCAAGTACCTAGGCTGCGACTGCTTCACCCTGGCCGACCTCCACCACCTCCCGGCCCTGACCAGCCTGATGGGGACACCTGTGAAGAAGCTGTTCGACGCCCGCCCCAAGGTGAGCGCTTGGGTGGCCGACATCATGGCCCGGCCGGCTTTGGCCAAGGTTCTTGCCATGAGGAACCAGCAGTGAAGCAATGCTCTAGCTTAAATCATCTGGTGTTGGGGGACAATAACATTAGACCTTTTCTACCCCTTTCTATATGAGTTGTAATCGTATTTTGTTGTTGATCCTGTCCTTCTTTGGTCAAGTTTTTATGTGGGATTTTCTCTGAGGGTCGTCTTCAATCATCAAAGTTAGAGATGATCAGGCTGGTGTTTCACATAACTGCACTTCCAGTTCTGTGATTTTCTATTATGAGCAATAAAAAGATTGGACAGATGCAGGGTTATGTTTCATGAGTCATTCTTTTATATGTCTCGAGTTTGTAGTTTCATTAGAGGATAATGATTTCTGCAAGTGCTGGTATTATCTCTACCGATGAAAACCCCTCCTCTCATTATCTCCATGGGATGGCCTAAGGTTTCCCTAAAGCTTCGCCCAGTTCGCTGCACTTTATTCATGGATGAGTATTGCCTTTACACTAAGGGATATGGACATCGGAAATTTTAAAATTTGTCGTGTAATTGACCCCTAATATCTTTAAATTTGTATAATGAACCTTTTTTTTTTATTAATTTGTTTGATTTAACCAATTAAAAAACCTAACTCTACTCTGGGATACGTCGATATTTTTAGGAGCTTTTGAGTCATGTTAGACACTCCAACACGTATTCGATATTCTATTGGAAAATCCAACATCTGATCAACTTTCCGATATGCTCGTGTCTAGAATTTGGACACATGATTCCAACATGCACGGATCAATTTTAAAATTTTTTAATAAATAAGATATTAAAATGTAAATATGCAAAAAATTTAAAAATAATAAAAATGATAAAGGGGAAAAACCTAGTATGCTGTTCTTTTTTTCAAACTCTCACTTTCCGTGATTCACTATTTTCAATGTAAATTTGTTCTAAACTGTTTTGTTATTATTTATTTATTTGTCAATCGAATCAAATTAATTTGATTGAAATAATCATGAAAATGTATAACGTGTCGTGTTACGTCGTGTTGCGTGTGGTGTGTCGGTGTCAATTCTACTTAGACTCTACCAAGCACCACATTTGGAAAAAAAATAAAAATTTTATGATAAAAAAATAAAAGAAAGAAAAAGAGGATAAAAGGAAAATATAATATATATATGGGCTCCACCACCCCGCTAACCTCCTTTGAGCTGGCCACTCGAGCTTCGTCGAGCTCACCATCATGGCCACAAGGCCCACAACAAGCTTCTTGCAGCTCCCAGCCATGGCCGCTCCGGTAGGGTAGACGCGTGATAATTGCGCAATGAATTCTTGACTTTTGCACACCGCTTATTCCTCATCCAAAAGGCTGATCTCGCAACGTGGAGCAGTGGATCTAGAAAGAAACTCTCAGGCTGGAAAATAATTGAGGTTGAAGTTACTATCTGTCCTTTCAACTTAAGTCTCATGACTATTTTATATTTTATGGGCCAAATCTGGTCACTTTCTTTGCATAGCTGCAAGCAAATGACTAAAATGGTGGGGCCAAATGAAAATTCTACTATCCAATTTGCACTTTGTTTAAAAGTGCTCTTATAAACTTGTTGAAAACAATAAAAAAATATCATACAATTTTCAATTCACGGTCATTCTCGTTTTACTTGTAATAAGTGCATTGTAAATCGAATTCAAAATTACCCATAGTGATTATAATTCTTTGAAGTATTTGAAAATCCCACAATGACTATGTATTTCGGGGAAAATTTCCAAGCACACAACAAACAGTGGACTCGGCATATTTCTTTGCAATAGGATTACTTAAAATGGAACTTTCATACATCAAATACAAGAAAAGATCCCACCTTTATAAGTCGCAGAGTTGGGTTTCGTCGGAAGAGAAAATCCTAAAATTCAACGTCAATGGCTCCTTTGTCAATGGATCGGTGGGTGGTGCCATGGCTGGTATTGGCAGAGATCATATCGGTGCTATTATTACAGGTTTTGCCAAATTGGTAAAGATTTCCTCTACTTCTCAAGCGGAAACCCTAGCCGTCCTTGAAGTAATCTGGCTTGTAGCTTCAAGTGAAGACAGTTTTGTAAACTATGCAGTTGAGCTCAACCGTGTTGGTCTTGTGGAAGCTCTGATAAACGGGTTTATGGATAATTTTAACTAGGAGAAGCAACTTCTTGTCACGAACTGATTAAAACTACTGAAGGCCCACCCATCCATCCGCATTGCCCATTGTCTGTGGGCTTCTAATGCAGTAGCCCATTACGTTGTGAAGATATCGTGGAATGGCTCTCTTCATAAAACTGGCTTTCTTTTCCTCCTCAAGCCCTTTCTACCTCCTCTGTTTAGATTTGCCTTGCTTGGGACTCTTTAGACCATATTCATAATTTCAATAAAAAAAATTTCGAAAAAAAAAATGAAAAGTTTTTAGCTCTTTCCTTATGTTTGCAATCATGGTCAATGGGAGAGGGAAGAAAATTGCAGAAGAGAAGAAGAAGAAAATAATAAATAATTATCACTTTTTATGCCTTATGCAAGTTCTCTTTATTTTCGACCTGCACGAAACTTCACTCTGTTCTCTCTCATTTCCGAAACACAATTCACGTTCCCTCAAAAGTCTTTCAAAAGAGAGGATCGCATTGTCCCCCTTCAAAAGATTCTCCTCCAAAGTGGAGGCACGTTTCGCACGAGCGACTGGTCCCTGTGTGACGTGCCGCACGTACGTGTCGTCTCCTTCCCACTGACTACATTTTCCGAGAAGCCTTCAGACAACAGACAAAGGAGTACGAAGATGGACACGAACATGGCTACTGAGGAGTCATCGCTCGCGTCCTCTCTCTCTCTCTCTCTATCCAACCCGCTCAGCCACACGGGTCATTTGTCCTTGGCCCCACTTTCTCATCTTCTCTCGTCTCCGTCTCTTTACCATGAAACTGCGACGAAATTATCTCGTTGACGAAAAAGGAAGACCGAATTTTCCCTTGGAGAAAATAAGGAGAAGTTAAACCGGTTCGTCGAGCCCTTATAAAAAGAGCCCGAAACCCACTTCCATTTGCCACGATTGTTTTGCGTTCGGTTCTTGGAGAGAAACGAAAAAGGAAGTAGAGCACAGCGACCATGGTGATGAAAGTTTATGGAAACCTCATGTCCACCGCGGCGATGCGGGTCTTCGCTGCCCTCTACGAGAAGGACCTCGAGTTCGAGCTCGTCACCGTCGACATGAAAGCGGGCGAGCACAAGCAGGAGAATTTCCTCGCCCTCAACGTAAGTCCCCGTCCCTGCCCATCGCCTCGAACTGTATTCCTCGCTGATTCTGGTCTTGGGGGTCTCGACGTGTTCTTTGAAGAAACCCCGTTTCGTCTCTCTCGGATCTAACGTTTCTCTAACCTCTCTGTGCAGCCTTTCGGTCAAGTCCCGGCCTTTGAGGACGGAGACTTGAAGCTATTCGGTAAGTCGTTCTGTCACTGATAGATTATCGTGTGACCATGATGAAAGTATTGAGTCAAACTTTGAGCGTTGCATCGGTCGACTGAAAAAGAAACGACTACGAGAAATGAGATTTAGATCTTGATTATGCTTTGCTGTCTATGGTGGCAGAATCGAGGGCGATTACTCAGTATATTGCTCATGAATACGCTGCCAAGGGCGCTCCGCTCGTCTGCGAGGGCAAGCCCATGGCGACGGTGGCCGTGTGGATGGAGGTCGAGGCCCACCAGTTTGACCCCGTGGCGTCGAAGCTGCAGTGGGAGCTCGTGTTCAAGCCGCTGTTCGGCATGGCCGTGGACGCTGCGGCGGTCAAGGAGAACGAGGCCAAGCTCGTCAAGGTCCTCGACGTCTACGAGGCGCGGCTGGGCCAGTCCAAGTACCTGGGCTGCGACTGCTTCACCCTCGCCGACCTCCACCACATCCCGACCTTGACCAACCTGATGGGGACACCGTTGAAGGAGCTGTTCGAAGCCCGCCCTAAGGTGAGCGCTTGGGTGGCCGACATCATGGCCCGGCCGGCTTGGGCCAAGGTTCTTGCCATGAAGAACAAGCAGTGAAGCACAGGGTCTACTTCAAACCATCTGGCGTTGGGGACAGAAGCATGAGACCTTTTTCACCCCCATTTTTTTTGGGGAGTTGGTATTAGTATTTAGGTGTTGATTCTGTCCTTCTTTGGTCAATGTTATTATGTGGGAGTTAAATAAACTTTTCGTAGTTGTCTTCAATCACGAAAGTTGGAGATGATGATGAGACTGGTGTCTCGTGATCGTCTAGCCTGAGCAATAAAGACTTTACTAATAAAGAGAGAGTTATATTTCTAACGTCTAATCTTTATAGCTTCATTAGTAGTAATTGCTGGAAGTGCTGGTTTTGTTTCTACTGATGAAGCCCTATTCTTGCATCATTTCCATGGGATGGTCTCCAGTTTCATAACCACTTTCCCTGCCAATCACAAAGATCTTTCACTGTTGCAGTTTCTAGAGTTCCAGAGTTAAGAGAAAAAAAAGTCAAAAATTCAATCAAAATGAGACCGAAGGTACCCACTTATCCAATTTTGCATCGTATTGTCTAACACGTACAAGTTAAACAGTTCAATTTTAAATAATTAATTCATCCTTTTCGCTTTGATATGAAAATAGTCGTTTTGGGTCAGCTCATTTGGGTCCAGCACGCGTGCGCATTTAATGTCAAGTTCCATCTGTAATTCAACCGGCAAGATGACTGATAATCTACATGAATCAAAACTTATATAATAAATACTCGTGTATTTTTCAGTTTTCATATTCACATCTTCTTATCTCATCTTGAAAGTTAGTCCAATGGTCACTATATTCTGAATTGAATGTGACTTGTATTTAGAGGGTTACGATAGGATTTTTTGCAGAAAAGGCAAAAAGCATCCCAAGTGGTGCCCCAAAAGATGCGCATAAATTTGGTTGAATAATGAGATGCCAATTGTATTACGAAAATAAGAAAATTATTCAGACTACTAATGGACAAATTTTCTCTAGAAAATATACAGGGATTTCAGAGTGCCACATCAATATAGTCAAATGCAATTATAGATTGACACGTATATATTGACATAAAATGAAACAAATAAAAAAAAAAAAAATTGCCTTGATAACTTCTTCCTCCTCATTCACAAAATGCCCAGATCTCTTCTTCCTCTCTCATCCACAATAACTGACGCCGTGTCTAGGCCGGCGTGGAGAGAGCTAACCTGGAGGATTGACCGCGAAGACGAGACTGGGCGCCGAGAGGCGGAGAGAGCCATGGGCATTGCTCTGCACTTTCGTCGCCAGTCATGGACCAGTGGTATCACTAGCTGGGCACTAGCTTGCACTCCCGTTGCTCTGTAATCGTGTCACCGCGTCTAGGCCGTCAATGGACGAGCTAAGGCTCGCGAGTGATGCGGACCCTTGTCCACGGCCGTCATCAGTGTCGTTCGGCCAAATTTGTAGTATTGCCCAAGTCCAGACATGGAAATCCGGGCGCTCACAGCCAAGGCTCCATCATCCATGTCATCTAAACCGTCGACAAGATCTAAAGTAATGTCCACCTTTAGATCTAAAGCAATGTCCACCTTTAGATTTGGAAATATGAGTGCTCATGGCCAACGCTCTGTCGGCGTCATCTAAACCCGCTCCCTGGTCACTCGTGGCTCAAGGATGGCCATAGATGGAGGTAGATCAGAAAGGTGAATGGAGGCCAAACACAGAGCAAAATCAAAATTTTTCAGTTTTTTATTTGATTCCAAGTCAGATCCATGTGTTAAGTTACAATTGAATGTGAGTAAATAAAAGCATGCCACATGAGCTGCTGATGTGGCACTTTGAACCTGCCGAATATTTTCTCCTCTCAATCTCTCTCAAAAATACGTTTGGGTCTCAGATTGATCTCTTCGAGGTCGTCCCAATGTTAATCACAGACACCAACCCCGGATTGACCTCTCTTTCACAAGGCATTTCTCACACTATTTCGGTATTTATTTTATAAATTAGTAACATTTTGAAACCTCTTTCATTAAAATTTTCCAAATCATTTTAGAAATCATCTCATAAATTAGTTCGCAACTTATATATAAAAATCATCTCATAAATCATTTTACGACGCCTTTCATAACACATTTCTCTTTGAAATAATGAAGAGTAGTAAATGCGCGATACATATTTTTATGTAATAAAAATTGGGAGCTGAATACTTAGAGTGCTAAGGCACGTGGGGGCAATTGAGTGCCAAAAGTTCATAAAAGTACAATTAAGCACTAAAATTAGAGCAAAATGAATAAGTTAAGTACCAACAATGATAAAATCCAACAAAAATGCTAATGTGACGTTTTTCGGCAAGATAAACGCAAAACAATGTTGTTTGCACGCTGACGTCAAAAGAAAAGCAAAAAATGACGTCGTTTTGCCTTGATTTGAATTTTAATATATATATATATATTAAATTAAACTTAAACTAATTTTTTTTAAAGAATAAGATTGCAGAAGGTTAGGGCTATGCAAGCCTTCGCCTTTTGCAATCTTCATCTCCTCCGTTTTTTTTTTTTTTAAATAATTTAATTTAATTAATATTTATATTAAAATTCAAATCAAAGGCAAAACGATATCATTTTGGCTTTTCTTTGTTGACTCAACTTTTCGGTGAGTTACATGTGTGAGTTATATTATTAAAAACTCATAATCTAGGATTTTTGGCCAAGGTCGTTGAACTTGGCATTCAGGTATCTCAATTTTTTAAAAAGTGACACTTAAGTATATCTTTTGTAATTTTTAGCACTTAAGTGTCCTCAATTCAAAGTTTTGGCACTTATGTTATTCTTTTTCCAATAAAAATGTTATTTCATGACCCATTATATATCACTTTTGAACACGAAGTCACAAACTTGACGAAAAAATAGCACCACTCACCTTGAAATGTCTACGGTCAATAAACGTAGTTATAAGCGTTGATAATCTCATAATTCTAACAATTGAACGAGAATCGACGTCAAACCGAGTAGCAGATATTTAAATTATCCGCAACACAGAGCTTGAGTGCAAAGATGGTTATGTTATTACTCTCTTTATTGAACCTCATTTCAAGTGAGCTTATAATTAAAAAGAAGATTTTTTTGAAACACTTAAAGACCCATAACTTGGCTAACCCAAAATCAGCCCAAAATCGTCGAAATTTAACTCGAAAGCCATTGATTACTCACTGTTCATCACTTGTAGCCAAATTTAAAATTTTATTTCGGGCAAACCGTAAATTCAAATCAAATTTTGTAAAGTCTTACGACTCCATAACACTATAAACTATCATTTTTATATATATTCGTAACTTAACAACTCCTTAATTGAATCTCATAATTAAAACTCCATAAAACCTCAAATTTGTGTTCCAACCCCAAATATTACTCCGATTAGATGAATGAAGGGTGAAGTATTAACTGAATCTTGCGATACGTAGTAGTTGTTTGCGGCACAAAATCTTCATCTTTCTCTTTCCCTTTCTTCATCTTCTTTTCTCTTTTCTTTTCTCTCTTCCTCACATCTTCTCCTTTTCTCCTTTTATATCTTCCTTTTTCTTTTTCTTTTTTTTTTTTTTGGTGCTCCACACATGTTGACCAATTAACAAAAAAATTAACTATTACGGAATTCATCTTAAATTTCGTCTCACCATGTAATTACAAAAAGAAGAACAGAAACTTTGATTTATCATTGTCCTTTACTTTATAAATATTTTAGACTAGGAAAAATTTAATCAGAAGTAGCCAAATATTCTTAAAATGGCAGGTCACGAGCAATAACAAAATTCAATTTAAATTGCTCACCTTTTTCTAACGGTGTAAGCACAAAAGTAACATTATGGATAATGGTTCCAAGAAGAAACTCTTGGGTTATGACATATTTATAGCCAGAATTTACCATTGTATCCTTTCAACTTTAGTCAATAACCTTTTATAATGTTATGGGCAAATTCTAGTCAATTCTGCTCACTTTCTTTATATAGCTCCAAGTAATGACTAAAATGATGGGTTCATGAGTTTTGTCAAAAAATATTTCCGTAAATTTATTGAGCACCCACAAAGAAATAAATGGTGTTTTCAATATACAATTTTTCTGTTGCTACTTGTAATCGGTATATTATAGATCAAATTCAATATTTAGCCCTTTCCTTACGTTTGGAATCCTGGATAAAGAAAACTTTGACAGAAAAATGGCAAGAAAGATTAGATTTGAATTCCTACTCTCTTTTTTTTTTTTTTTTTAATAACCCAGGGAACCCCGTAAGCCGATAGCCGGTGGGAAAACCCTGGGGCAACCCTAGCGGATGACCCACCATCCCGACGTCGTACTTAAGATCTCGTGCGGCTAGCAGGATTCAAACTCCTCTCCTCTTCGCAAAGGATCATGAGAGCCTTATCTAACTGGGTCACCGTAGGCCGTGGTTGAATTTCTACTCTTTTATCTTCCATTTTCTCTCATTTTTGAAAAATGAATCGTTCCTCGAGTCTTTCGAAAGAGAGGATTACTCTCTTGCTCGTCGAAAGGTCTTCCTTCCGACTGGTTGCCTGTTTCGCGGATGCTACGTATTGCGTTAGGTGTGGTTCCCTCCTCCCAATGACTTTAGTTACCGAAAACTTTTCAGACAGCCATTAAAGTCGTACGAGAACATGGAAATGACTACGCAGTCAACCGTATGCGTCACCCTCTCCTCCTACCCCCGGGAAAATGCAGCCGCAGGAGGAGAGGAGTCGTTTTGCTTTGGCACCCTCTCTCTCTCTCTCTCTCTCTCTCTGTAGTTGTCTCCATTTCATATGAAGTATACATCATATCATAAAAGATCATTCCAGGACAAGATCGCTAAGGCCGTACAAAAAGAGCCCAAAACCCACCATCGTCCGCCACAATTTGTTCTGCGTTTAGCTCTCGAGGGAAAAAGAGAAAGTAGAGAAAGCAATCATGGTGATGAAGGTCCATGGAGCCGTCATCTCCACCGCGACGATGCGGGTCTTCGCTGCCCTCTATGAGAAAGACCTCGAGTTTCTGTTCGTCCCCATCGACCTGCGGGCCGGCGAGCACCAGAAGGAGCACTTCCTCGCCCTCAACGTAAGTCTCCGTCCCTGCGCACTACTTTTTGGATGGTCTTGGGGCTTCAACGTGCTCTTTCAAGAAACCCTTCCTTCGTCTCTCCGATCCAATGTTTCTCGATCTCTCTGTACAGCCTTTCGGTCAAGTCCCAGCCTTCGAGGACGAAGATTTGAAGCTGTTCGGTGAGTCATTCTATTAATAAGTTGTTACAAATTGGTTTTGCTATTATTATGAAATAATTCACGATTAAGTAAATTGATATTGCTATTATTATTAAATTATTCACGGTCAAGTACTATGTTCAATCCTACTCAAATTGTTTTTTTTTTTTCTTTCGGCTGCCCACTTAGACTTTAGCTCATTAACTTTACCTAGTTCATGAGGTTAGTGAGATATATTTCATTGATTTGGGAATTACATGTTTAAGATAAACTTTCTTGCCATGTACATATATCATATAATGTCAATTAGACTCACGGCTTGTGGAGTTAAACTTGACTCAACAAAATATTCATGTAACTTGAACTCTATTCAAAATCAAACTAATCAATCTCAAGTATTTAGTGACTGAACTCAAGCTTTCTGTGAGTAGCTTGACTCAATTTTGCCCCTACAAAGAGCAAAAACTGCTCATTCGAAGGTCCTTGGTTTTAACCATGGGGAGGTACTCCATCCTTCGATAAATAGAGATTCTTTTATAAAAAAAAAAAAAAACTTTGGTGGGTGTCATGGTAAGGGATGCAATCGGGCCCCATTAGACCCAAGAATTGTTTGTACCCTTCTAAACGATATATTTTTAGCAGGTTTTGAGGAGCCGGTCAAATTTTCGATTCACGGGACCCATAACCAACATTAAATTTATTTGATTTCCGATTTCACAGGAAGGGCTCAGCGGCCTTGATTTGCTCCTTTCCCTTTTGAAAACACCAATTTGTGTTTCGCGTCCACCAAGGTTTGAATCATAGACTCCTATATAAAACAATGCTCTCATAAGCATCGAACGGAGAGCAACTATTATGTTTTAAATGTACAATCATGAACATAACAATGAACTTTTCAATTTCTTTAAGAAAAGGAGCACCCGATTTTGAGCCGGCTGGTTTGGCTTCTAGGTCGGGACCGACCCTCTTGAGCAACAATTTCACTTAAGTAATGGTCTCAATTCAAGGTGAAATAAAAGGGTAAAGGAAAAAAAAAAAAAAACATTTGACCTTAACATCCGGCATTATCATGACTTGTGAACTTCGTCTGTCTGTACGATACCAAAATCGTGCGCCCATGTACCGGCTTTTTAAACTGGATAGTTTTTTTTTTTATAAAGTTTTTAACTTCAGAAAAAGCAAAGCAAACCTTTCGAAAATGACTCATCCATTACCGAAATGAATATACTCGGTATGTATATGTTATTTTAAAATTAGCAGGAGATTAGGTCAAACCAATATCCAGATTTCAGAGTCCCAAGGACAAAACCATTTATTTTGGGTTTATTCTAAATTAAAAAGAAACGATGAGAAACCACATTTTTAGCTCACTCATGAGATAAAATAATTAAAGCATAGCATTGGTGAATGCGATTGGCAATTTGTTTGTGTCGTTTTCCTTTATGTAATTGCTCTGAATGCATTTAATGTGATTATAACATATTGATTATTAAAAGTGAGTGAAAACGTGTCAATTCATAACAATATAAAATTAGTAGTGTCATATTTATCAATTTGGTTGTGTCTTAGTAAGGTTATCTCGTTTTAGAACAATGAGCTCGTATGTTGTGAAGATTTGTTAGTCTCCTCTCCGTGCTTGAGTTCGACTTTAGTTCAAGTTGCAAGTAAGACTTATTGACTAATGGCGTTGAGTCAGGTTGAGCTCGACTTCCAAATGTGATGAAAGAAGAAAGTATATAGTCGAAGGTACTGATTCGATCGCTGGTAGATTGTATGACCATGATGAAAGATAAAGTGTGTAGTTAAGTTTTGAGCGTTCGATCAGTCAAACAACCATACGAAAATTCTCGAATTTCGATTATGTACTTTGTGGTGGCAGAATCCAGGGCAATTACTCAGTACATTGCTCATGTATACGCGGACAAGGGCACCCCGCTCGTCTGTGAGGGCAAACCCATGGCGACGGTTGGCGTGTGGATGGAGGTCGAGGCCCTCCAGTTTGACCCCCTGGCGGTGAAGCTGCAGTGGGAGCTCGTGTACAATCCAAGGCTTGGCATGGCCACGGACGCTGCTGTAGTCGAGGAGAACGAGGCCAAGCTCGCCAAGGTCCTGACGTCTACGAGGCCCGGCTGAGCCAGTCCAAGTACTTGGGCTGTGACTGCTTCACCCTGGCCGACCTCCACCACCTCCCAGCCCTGACCAACCTGATGGTTACACCATTGAAGAAGCTGTTCGATGCCCGCCCCAAGGTGAGCGCATGGGTGACTGACATCATGGCCCGGCCTGCTTGGGCCAAGGTTCTTGCCATGAGGAACCAGCAGTGAAGCACAGGGTCTAGTTCAAATTATCTGGTGTTGGGGATGATGATGAGGATGGTGTCTTGTGAATGTCTATCCTGGGTAATGAAGACTTGACTGATAAAGAGAGAGTTAAGTTTCTAATGTCTCGCCTTTATAGCTTCAGTAGTAACAATTGCGGGAAGTGCTGGTTTTGTTTCTGCTGATGAAGCCCTGTCCTTGCATCATCTCCATGGGAATGGCCTACGGTTTCATAACCACTTTCCCCACCAATCACTAGATCTGCGCCCATTTTCAGTTGTTAAAGTACCATAGAAGTTCACTAGACAATATTCATGTACAAGTATAGATTTATACGTTCTTTTTACATTTCACCTCAACCTTCTCACAATGTTGCATTTTCTCTAGTGTTCAAGAAGTAAGAGAGTCTTTGTCTTCTGATTTCGGAAACTCGTGTAATCCCACTTATGGCTAATAATGAAAGTATGTTCTTTTCTGACAAAAAATAAATAAATCAAAATTTAATCAAAAGTACACCAATACCCACTTCTCCAATTTTGCATCGTAATATCTAACACATTAGATAGTTTAGTTTTGAAAATAATTAATTTCTCCTTTTCGCTTTAATACAACACTAGTCATTTTCATTTAGAAATTAGTTGGTCAGCTCATTTGGTCCAGCATTTGCAATGTATCTCTCTCGCAGCTCTTCCCTCCCCTTTTCTCCCCCCTGGCCCCGACCCCCTTCCACTCGTTTGGATTTTCTGTCCTTTTGAGTGTGATCTGGTGCCGGGCCTCCTCCTTGCTGTACAACTGTATAGCTTTTTGTGCTTAAGTCTATGGGGCTGTTTGGTTCAAAGATTTCAAAGGGCTTTCACTCGAAAGCCCTTGGGAAAAATTTCAACCGTTTGGTTCGGCAAAGATTTGGAGCCATACTTGGGGGAATGCTAGCATTTGGAATGCTCGGAATCTTTGAAGAGGGGATTAATGATTTTTTTCTTCCAATATTGCCCTCGCCGATAATTACGTTTTCCTATTATACCCTCAAAACTACCGTTCATCGTCTTCCTCGTTGAACTTATTTCTTCAAGAGTGAAGCTCAGCCGGCGGAGCTCAGCCGGCCGGAGCTGGTCGCCCACGCATCGCCGTCGCCAAGCACTGCCGTTGCCAACCACCGCCGTCGCGTGGGTCGCGGCCTCAGGCGACGTCGCCTAGGTCGCGCGATCCACGCGACGGGCCGAGCGGTGCTCGGCCGGTCGGATCGGTCGCCATGCACCGCCGTCACCACGCACCACCGTCGCGTGGGTCGCGGCCTCGGGCGGCGTCGCTTGGGTCACGTGACCCACGCAACGGGCCGAGCACCGCCCGATCGGTCGCCACGCACCGCCGTCGCGTGGGTCGCGCGGCCTCGGGCGTCGCGTGGCGAGCGCGGCCCCGGGCGGCGTCGCCCGAGGGTGCGCGACCCACAAGACAGCAGTGCGTGGGTCGCGCGGCCTTAGGGCGACGCCGCCTGAGGCCGCGACCCACGCGACGGCGGTGCATGGGTCGCGCGACCCACCGCCTCCCCACCACCATAGCCACCGCCGCCTCCCCACCATAGCCACCGGCCGCCTCCCCCACCACGCCACCGCCTCCCCCACCGCCTCCGCCGCCTCCCTAACGTTCCCCTCCTCGCATTCAACATCTCCTTCTCCTTTCTCCTTTTCTTTTTTTCCTTTTTCTTTTCAGCTCAAAGCTCCTTTGTGAAATGCACAAAAATAAAAAGAGTTCCCAAACATTTTAGCATTCACAAAATGCCCATTTTTCTAAAGATACTTGGGGAAATGCAAGGCATTTCCCCAAAGTTGAACCAAACGGGCCCTATATACCTTTTACCTTTTACCAAAAAAAAAAAAAAAACTTATATAATAAATACTCCTCATGCATTTCTTGGTATTCATCTTCATATCTCCTAATCTCATCTTGTAAAGTTAGTCCAATGGCCACTTCGTTCTCAATTGAACATGAAATATATTTAGAGGGTTATGATGGATTTTGCAGAAAAAGGCTAAAAGCATAAATTTGGTTGCCGTATTACGAAGAGGGGCAATTATTCGGACTACTTGTGGACAAATTCTCTCTCCACAAAATATTAAGTGGTTTTCAAGCGACACGTTAATATAAGATATGGCACTTATTATATCCTCATATCCTCAAATACAATTATATATTGACACATATATATTGGCATGAAATGAAACAAATAAAAAATAAATAAATAAATTACCTTGATATCTTCCTCCTCCTCATGCTCGAAATGCCCAGATCTCTTCTTCCTCTCTCATCCACAATCATGGACGCTGCGTCTAGGCCGGTGTGGAGAGAGCCGACCTTGAGGATTGACCACAAAGATGAGATTGCGGCACCGAGAGGTAGAGGGCGTGTATGATAAAATTTCTACTTCTTTATTTCTCCGTTTCTCTATTCCCCGAAACAGATTTGAAACAGAAATCCGTTTGATAATGCAATTTGATTTTTTTTATTTCTGGAACAGATTTTTATTTCAGAAATAGATTTGAAGAAGAAATCATAAGCTAAAATTTTTAATTTCTCAATTTTTATTTCAGAAATTTTATCATGCGCACTTAGAGAGAGCCATGGCGCATTGCTATGCACTTCCGTCACCAGTCATGGACTAGTGACATCACTAGTTTACACTCGCGTTGCTTTGTAATCACGTCACTGCGTCTAGGCAGCTAGTGGACAAGCTAGGCTCGCAAGTGATGCCGACCCTTGTCCATGGCTGTCATCAGCGTCGTTCGGCCGAATTTGTAGTAGCGCCCCAGTCCACATATGGAAATTCAGGCGCTCACGGCCAAGGCTCCATCGTACATGTCATCTAAACCGTCGACAAGATCTAAAGCAATGTCCACTTTTAGATTTGGAAAAATGGGTGCTTGGGGGCAATGCTCCGTTGGCGTCATCTAAACCCGCTCCTTCGTCGCTCGTGTTTCAAGGCCGGCCATAGATGGAGGCAGAAGATAGAGGTTAATGGAGGCGAAACACAGAGTAAAATCAAAATTTCCAGTTTTTTTTTATTTGATTTCAAGTCAGATCCATGTGGCAACTTATAATTGACGTGAATAAATGAAGGATGTGAATATTGACCGACCATTGCAATATATGATTGAATCGATTGGGCGAGGTGTTCGCGGCGCAAAACCCTCTTCTTTCTCTTTCCCTTTTTTCCTCTTCTTTCTTCTTTTCTTCTTTTCTTTTTCTCTCTTCCTCTCCCCCTCTCCTTTCCCTTTTTCTTTTTCTTTGGGCTCCACACATGTTGACCATGTCAAAATAAAAAAAGGGCAACTCTTGCGGTATCCATCTTAAACTTTGTCTTTACCATGTAATTGCAAAAAGAAGAACAAAAACTTTGGTTTGTCATTGTCCTTTAACAAATGATAGGCTATGAGCTATAACAAAATTTCATTTAAATCACTCACCTTTTTCTAAAGTAGCAAGCACGAAAGTAACCATGTGATAATGAATCTAAGAAGAAACTCTTGGGTTAGGACATATTTGTAGCTTGAAATTACCATTGTATCATTTCAACTTTAGTCAATAACCATTTGATAATGTTATGGGCAAATTCTAGCCAATTCTGCTCACTTTTATTATACAGTTGCAAGCAATGACTAAAATGGTGGGGTCAAATGAAAATTGTCCTATCTTGAGTTTTGTCAAAAAGTTTTTCCGTAAGCTTATTGAGCACTGACAAAGAAAATAACGCAAATTTCAACATAATGTCTTTCTCATGCTACTTGTAATTATAGATCGAATTCAATTTTTAGCCCTTCCCTTATGTTTGAAATCCTGGATGAAGAGAGTGATGAGAAAACTTCAACAGAAAATCGCAAGAAAAAGTACATTTAAATTTCCACTCTTTCCCTTCTATTTTCTCTCATTTTTGAAACATGAACCGTGTCTCCTCGAGTCTTTCAAAAGAGAGGATTACTTTCTTGTCCATCGAAAGGTCTTGCTTACGACTTGGATGCCCGTTTCGCAGATGCTTCCGGATTGCGGTGTGATGTATGCACATAGGTGTGGTTCCCTCCTGCCAATGGCTTTAGATTCCGAAAACTGTTCAGACAACCATTAAAGTCGTACGAGAACGTGAAAATGACTAGGCAGCCATCGCATGCGTCGCCCTCTCTCCGACCCGCGCAGCCGCAGGAGGAGGAGAGAGTCATTTTGCTTTGGCACTCACTCTCTCTCTGTACCTTTACTCATCTTCATTTCATATAAATTATACACAATAATTTGATAAAGATTGTTCCAGGACAAGATCGCTAAGGCCTTATAAAAAGAGCCCAGAACCCACCATCATTCGCCACATTTTGTTCGGCGTTTAGTTCCTGAGGGGAAAAAGAGTAAAGTAGAGCAAGCAATCATGGTGATGAAGGTCCATGGAGGCGTCGCCTCCACCGCAACGATGCGGGTCTTCGCTACCCTCTACGAGAAGGACCTTGAGTTCGAGTTCGTCCCGGTCGACCTGCGAGCTGGCGAGCACAAGAAGGAGCCCTTCCTCGCCCTCAACGTAAGTCTCGGTCCCTGCGCGCCATTTGTTGGACGGTAATCCTCGCTGATTTCTGGTCTTGGGGTCGGATCTAACGTTTCTCGATCTCTCCTTGCAGCCTTTCGGTCAAGTCCCAGCCTTTGAGGACGGAGATTTGAAGCTGTTCGGTGAGTCGTTCTATTAATAATCGGTTGTCTTCTGTGAGCATGATGAAAGATGAAAGTATTTACTCGAAGGTGCTGATTTGATGGCTGATAGATAGTGTGACCGTGATTAAAGATCAAGTGTGTAGTTAATTTTTGCGTGTTCAATCAGTCGACTGAACGAGTAAACAACCCTGCGAAATATACTCGTATTTAAATTATGCACTTTGTGGCGGCAGAATCAAGGGCAATTACTGGATACATTGCTCATGCGTACGCGGACAAGGGCACTCCGCTCGTCTGTGAGGGCAAACCCATGGCGACGGTTGGTGTGTGGATGGAGGTCGAGGCCCACCAGTTTGACACCTTGGCGTCGAAGCTGCAGTGGGAGCTCGTGTACAAGCCGATATTCGGCATGGCCACGGACGCTGCTGTAGTTGAGGAGAACGAGCCCAAGCTCGCCAAGGTCCTCGATGTCTACGAGGCCCGGCTGAGCCAGTCCAAGTACTTGGGCTGCGACTGCTTCACGCTCGCTGACCTCCACCACCTCCCGACCCTGACCAACCTGATGGGGACGCCATTGAAGAAGCTGTTCGACGCCCGCCCCAAGGTGAGCGCGTGGGTGGCCGACATCATGGCCCGGCCTGCTTGGGCCAAGGTTCTTGCCATGAGGAGCCAGAAGTGAAGCAAATGTTCTAGTTTAAATTATCTGGTGTTGGGGGGGGAATGACACTAGACCTTTTCTCCCCTCTTATTATGTGAGTTTACAACTGTATTTTGTTGTTGGTTTTGTCCTTCTTTGGTCAATGTTTTATGTGGGAGTTGGATGAACTTATATGGGATTTTCTCTGAATAGTCGTCTTCAATCATCAAAGTTGGAGATGATGATAAGGCTGGTGCTTTGTGGTTGTCTACTATGAGCAATATATATTGTACATATGCAGAGTTATGTTTTATGAGTCATTGGTGTCTCGTCTGTTTATTTTTTTTGAAGTGAATAATTGTTGCAGGTGCTACTATTGTGTCTGCTGATGAAGCCCTGTCCTTACATTATCTCCATGAAATGGCCTGCAGTTTCATAGCCACTTTCCCTGCCAATCACAAAAGTTTTACCCACTTTCATTTGTTAAAGTATCATTGAAGTTCACCAGGCAATATGCGTGCATGAGTATAGCTTTATACAAATTTTCCATATTTCTCCTCAACATTCTTTCACTGGTGCAGTTTCTAGAGTTCGAGAGCTAAGAGAGAGAGGTCAAAATTTTTTAAAAAGTACTCCCATACCCACTTATCCAATTAATACTTATACTTGCGAGTTGGATAATGGGATCAAGTCGAGAGGGTGAGATAATTAATCCCATACATAACTTCAAATGAAGACCTATGGTGTATTTTAGAAAGCCATTATAAGTTAATTCAACATGTGCAAGTTTCATATTGTGGTTCTTGAAAGTCTTACTCACCATACTATGAAAGAGAGTGGTAAGAATGTGCTAATTTGACTTCGTTAGCCATCCGTTTGGTGATGACAAGTGGTATAAGATGGAAGTTTGGTACCAAGAATCCTCCGTAGGGTCTTCCAAAAGTAACTCAAGAATTTGGAATCACAATTTGATACATTAGTTTTGAGAGCTCTATTAAGGCAAATGATCTCCTTGCAATATATACTACAATGAAGAGGGAAGCATCATTCATCTTGTGACACGAAATATAATAAGCCTTTTAGAAAATTGAACATCCACAATCATATTTTCATCATTTCCCCTCACGTGTTTTTGAAGAGCTACAATGACATTCATACATCCTCCCGGGGTCGCGATGGAAACAAAAGTGAAGTATAAATCTTGTTATGGATGTGATTCCTTGCTTGACAAGTTGAACACATCGGAATGATAGTATGCATATCCCCATTCTTCTTGGACCAATCAAAAAGGTTCTTGCAGGACTTCAACAGTTGTTAATATCAAAGTGGTCAGCCAGTCCACCTCCATGTATTTCTCAGATCAGTAATTCTCTTAAGGAACTCTTTGACATACAAAGCTTCTTATTTCTAAAGAAGAACCTTTCTTGGATTGTATAAACACCTCTGGATGAAAACTCTAGATCCTCCGAATAGAGTTCTTTCATCAAATTGAAGCTAACAACCGAAAGTCGAGTAGTAATATTGAATATTTGCTTGATAGAGTATGTGCTACATCATTAGTGTTGTCAAGTCTATATTTTGAGACAAAAGAAAAGAATTGAAGAAGGTCTACCTATTTGACATGTCTCGAATTGAGTTTGTGCTAGCCACTAATGTACTTGAGAAACTCATGATCAAAGCAAACATCTGGTTGTCTATGCCTCAAGTAATGATTCCAACAATCAAAAGCTCTCATAATGGCATAGAATCCTTTCATAAGAGCATCTTAACCTGTCAACTTTTCATTGAAATATGCCAAGAGGTTTGGGACTTGGATTGAGACAACCCAATGCCAACTCCACTTTCTCATTCTATTTCAAAAACTTCATGAAAATCTGGAAGAGCAAAGATAGGAGATGTACAAACTTTTGGTTGATGACTTTAAAGGCATTGTAGGTGGCCTCGAATCATTCGAGAGATCCCTTTTCATGCGTTCAGCAATAAGAGCCGTGATTGTGCTAAAGTGCTTCACAAAAGAAGTAAGCATATTTCCTCCCAGACAATAGAATATGTTGACAAGGGGAGGAATTTATCAAATAAATCATTGGTAGAAAGAGTCTAGATCATGAAAACTCATCAAATTAGAAATGGATTTTGGAACCTAGTTATGTGACAGCCTAAATTTTCAGATTTCGTTTTCGATTAAATAAATCAAGCATTTTGTCGACACGCCAATAGTGCTATTCTCTGAGCTGACCACTCACGAGATAACTGGTTTATCTGGGGAAGCAATTAAGGAACCTAAATGTAATGGACTTGAGAATTCAACCAGGAATCGACTACTCAACCGTGTTGATCTGCCAAGATCATTACGGCACTATCGAAATCGATAAGAGACCGAAGATAGGACGAATTGACTGAGATATGTGATCATAGTGTGGGTGATTCCACCTGGTTATAAAATACTTGTCGATCGACACTAGACCGATTTTTCTATCGTTTTGGTACCCGATGCCCGTAATTGAAATCTCAAGATTTTCACGACAACCGAGAGTCGTCAATGTGTCGGAGATGTACAATGTGACTCGAGATAAATCGATCACATGTCAAATTGCACCAAAAATTCCTAAAAGTGACCTAGTAGCCTAGGTCGCGCTAAAATCGCATCGGAGTGAAAATTAACTGTGAATTTAGACCCGATTTCAAAAATTAAAAATTATGTGGTGTCACAAGCTATTTTAGGAACGTCGACTCATCCTTTGAAGAATTTTAAGAGATTCTAGGATTTTTATGGAAAACTATTTCGAACGTCGCGGAAAATTAGCAGAAATTCATATGGGCTAAATTGATGGAAATTAAGACTTCAAAGCCAGGCTATGGGATGATAGGAATTTATAGAATTTATGGAGATTGTTTCTTCTTCAAAATAGGACTTCAAATTGGAGAAATTGGGGATGAAATTGAAGCCAAATTGTGTGAAATTCGGATCTATAATTGGAGATGGAATTTTGACACCAAAATTGGATTATTTTGTGGTAATTAAGCAAGAAAGTATTATAGGGGAACATTGAGATATTTATGCAAGTTTAACGGAGACTAAGCATTGAATTAAAGGGATAGGCTTGATGATTTTGGGCCCCCCTCTCAAACTTCTCACGTACACTTCTCCTGCTCCCTCACTCCTTCCCTGCCCCCATTTTTCATTTTATCTCCTGCACTTTCACTTTTCGTTTATTCTCTACAACCCAAAACCCCACCGAGCAGCCATCATTCCATCAAATTTTCCTCCAGCAACTCACGCCCGCGACGTCCACGTATTCTCTCCTTTGATCAACTTCAGCTCAGTGAGAAGCCCCAAAGTGGACTCACTTCATCCGCGGCCACGTCGTGCCTCAAAACGAACGTTTCAACCCCAGCAAACTTCGTGGACGTCTGTAGCTCATCATCCCCTTTAGCTGCCCTTTGGCCACATGCTTCAATCCATGCGTCCTCAAGCAAATCTCACGGCCCAACTCAGCTCGTGGATCCATTCAGCTGCAGCAAACCAAATCAACGCCGCTTGCTCCTATTGTTCGTGTCTTCATCTCCACACGTGCGTCTTCAGTCCACGTCACCAGCAAGACTACTACTCTCACGCCCACGGATCCAGCAACGAATACCTGCGGCCCACGCATCTTCACGGGCAACTAGCGAGGCCCATCTTCAGCCGTTCAGCAGCCCACGAAGCCTTTTTCTTCAACCCACATTAGTAGCCCAACTCGCAAGAAGTAACATCCCATCTTCGAGATTTCTTATTCAAGCCTAGTCGCAGCAAGCTTCAGTCATTTGAAGCCCAAGTCGAGCAGCCTCTTGAAGCCTTGCAAGAGTTTGGCCCAACCTGCAGTAAGTCTATTTGAAGCCCAAGTCTAAGCCCAAAAATTTCTGTGGGCCTGTGAGCCTTTTAGGCCATGTCCAAGCCAGTTGGTGTCGTTGTGAGCCCAAGTTTGGCCACCGTCACGCTGTCATCGCTCTTCGCCTTTAACAAATGAGTTTTGCTCACTAATCCCTTATTAATATGCTAATGATGCTTAGGGTCTGATTAGATTTAATTAATTGCAATTAGGTGGATAGATTAGATTAGAATAATTAAATTAGGGATTTATCTATGCATGTTAGGCAAATGGTTAGTGTACTTAGCAAGTAGACAAGTCCTATTATTTATTGAACGAGTTTTGGTAATTTTCTAGGCTCTTTTCGGCTTCCAATTAGGCATTACGGGCCTAAATTGGATTTATTGCATTTATTTAATAATTTTCGAAATTATTTAATTATTTATTTATTTTCCGAAAATTAGGTAGCGATATTCGATGGCCAATATTTTATGCTGATTTCCGTGGTGCAGTCCGTTTATTTATTTGAGCCTTAATTTGTGAGAAATTGATTTATTGGTGATTTTAGGATTTATTCCTAAATTAAATAATTATTGGTTATTAATTGAAAAATAACCGGGCATCGGTTGATAATGTCAAAAATGTTTTGATAAACTATAGAAAATTGTGAGATTTATGGAAAGGAAAAATATGGTATTTTGGTTAAAGCCAACCGTGCACCCACACACTATAAATTTTTATCGGGTATCGTTAATGTGAGGGAAATAGGCCAATTATTATTTTGATTGAGGAGCACACAATCCTTGGCCGAGAGTAATTAATCGTGTGAGGGTTATTAGTCGCATTGAGAAGACTATTGAAAGATGAAATGATGTATGATGGGTGTGTGACAGTGTGGAATAGGGCATGGAAACCACCGAATTTGGAATTAGTTGTGCTCGTTGAGCTGTAGTTCAGCCTTACCATCAAAGTATGGTTGTGTCCATTAAACTGTAGGTTACCACATAATCTAGGTTGTGCTCACGAAGCCATAATTCAATATTACCACCAAATTTGGAATCGATTGTGTCCGTTGAGCCGTAATTCAGCATTAACTACCGAAGAATTAGTAAGCCATGCTCGCTGAGCCGTAATTCAGTATTACCGCCAAATTTTAGTAGGCCGTGCTCGTTGAGCCGTAATTTAGCGTTAGAGTTGAGTATTTGAGGTAACCGTGTAGGCCATGCTCGCTGAGCTGTAATTTAGCAGTGAATTTAAGTAATGGAGATGAGCCAACCAAGAAAAGTTCGAGATGACATGTAATCGACTAAGTCGATTAATCGATGATTTGATCTGATTAATATAATGTGATGTGATCGTATATATTTGATATATATACTGACTTGTAGGAAGGAACTGAGGCCAAGGTAAGTCCTCCGACTCATGTTGTGCTTAGGCAACTGCTAAAAGTGTATTAGCTTCTTAATCGGGTCTTAAGGGGTAGAATTTGCTAAGAACATGTGATCTTTAACTTCTGGCGAGAGCAGGCTGTCTCGAGACTTTTGTCATTTGTGATGTAGGTACGAACCATATGGCGCTTTAAGTACAGTTCTTCAAGGCATAGAAGGATTTCTTGTTGTATTTCTCCCAAAGGAATATCTTGTACTCTCCTTTGTCTTCCAAAGAAAGATCTTTCAACCATCTGGGATAATTCTTTAGGGATGGAAGTCAGGAGAACATGTTTCAAATTTAGATCAGCTCCAATCTGATAGAAAAGCTGAAGCATTATTTGATAATGCTTATCAAGATATTTCTTCTGGAGAGAGTAATATTTTCTTTCGAAAAATTTTCTTCTTTTCATCTTTATGAGGTTAGTGGGTTTTCCCACAAAGATATGATATAAGATAGTGATGGCATGGCTGAAAATGAATTTGGTCTTGTTCTGAAATTGATTTCCACCAAAGTTTGAGGCTTCCTGAGAACCTCGTAACAAAGTTGTAAAGGACATCATTCATATCATGGTTAGTGATGGACTGAGTGTTCAACCAAGTATGAAATTTTTCAAGTCTTTTTGGCCATTTATGATAAGGAATATCATCGATAGTGAAAAACTATTTTGATGCCATGGACACATGCCGTCCGGGATTGTCTGTCTGAACATTTTCTGGCTCAGAATAGTTTGATTCCATCTCATGGTCTAGAGGGTCAGCCATAAATATTGATGAAGTGATTGGCTCAATAGGGAGGGAATCAATTGTAGGAATTGAAAGGGATGAAGAGGACGAAAGAGATATTGAATTTGATTCAATTTCAAAGATGCTAGGAGAAGTCCGTTCAGTTGGAAACATAATCTGATTTTGTGGAATGACAGGATCAGGTTGTTGGATAACAGGGTTAGGTTGTTCCTAAGTACCCAAATCCTTTAGAAAAAATTTTAATGGGTTGGATAACATCATCTGATTTGGCCTTTCTTTTATAATAATCGAACTTGATTATGTAGGCATCTTCTATTTTCCTTTGTCTTTTTGCAACCTTTTGAGACGATTTCGCAATTCTGCCATATTTGGTTCTCTTCTGAAAGAATCTTTGGGGATGGCATCAAAAATAGACGTCTGAGGCAGTGGAGGTAAATACCCAGTTCTGACAGGAGTTGCAAAATGATCAAAAGGTCTGAACCTTCCTTCTTCAAGGAGTTGGATTTGCCTCTTGAGTTTTTCTATCTCTAGCTTCGGGCTCTTTAGATGATGATACCGTAGATGTTGTCCCGATTCCAAGGCACTTAGCCTCTTTTGGAATTTAGAAATCATTTTCTTGGTGGTCTCATCATACTTTCGGAGATCTTGTTGCACATTTCCAATCTTGGAATCAATTGCCTTGAAGGCATTGTTTTGTGCTAATAGAGTCTGATTGCCAATTTAGAACAGCTTCAGCAACAGGAGTTCTTTTGTCTTCCATGTTCATCCACATTAGTGGGGGTAGCTATCTTAGGAACATGGCGATATCTACCTTGTGGATCAATGAATTCCTCTGAAGTGGGAAATGAGAGTTTAGAACTTTCTCTGACAAGAAGGGGAAAGTCAGTTTCATAGAACATGGCAATGGAAGAAGTGGTTGGTGTTTCTGCTGGAGTTTCGAGTGCGTAAGAATGCTTCTTAGCCCATTTGAAGATTAGCTTATAAAATGGAAAGAGAGCTTGTTTTTTCTGAGGAGGAGATGGTGGAGATGATTTTGGTGGGTCTGGTGAAACTTGGGATGTAGTACTAAACTCTAGTGGAGGAGGTGGTGCATAAGAAACCTTGAACCGGTATTTATCACACTCACCGAGAGTATCAATGGAGGGATCTCCATCTAAGTACCTTTGGTACACCTTATCCTTTGGCATTTTCCTTCAAGGTGGAGGTTTTGCAAAAGGATCTACCTCATCAGGAGAATTTGTACAATAGGAGCATTGGCAAAAAGGATCCAAAAAACAATGACCATGGTTGTCTTTGTAGGAATGGATAGGATATCCATCACTGTCAAAGTGTCGAACAAGCTTTTTTGGATCTGGCTCGGAAATTGATTGAGGAACACATGGTTCAATCATGAAGAGGATTTGGAAGATAGAAGGACTTTCTTCATTTTCTTTGCTAAATTTGATGGAAACAGTTCCATCTTTTTTCCAGACGAACTCTGAGTCTGTAGATTAGAAAGGCTTGTTATGCTGGTGTAACTTTTCATAGTTGGTGATCCAAGTTTCTGGAAGGAGCTTGGCCAACATATCATTTGGGATCTGTCTAAGAACATAGATGCATGATGCCTGATCATTCTGCATAGAGATAAAAAAAAAAAAAAAAGGCATCTTCATTACCATTGTTGAAGTTGAGGTCAAGAGCATGATCCTGCACTCGATAAACCATATGGTAATGTAGGGTTGCAGCTATTTACCATTGTTGAAGTTGAGGTCAAGAGCATGATCCTGCACTCGATAAACCATATGGTAATGTAGGGTTGCAGCTATAGAGTTAGCAGTTTGAGGAGCTCCAGTGAGTTGTACTTGGACTTTTAAGAAAGAAAGTAGCTAGGGATCTGAAAAGGCGATGTTGAAGTTTGGATACAAAGTCACAAAAACTGTTCTGACATTCAAAGTAGTTTGAACAGTACCGATACAAGTATGTTGGTATTGTAAAAACCTGGTATCCAACAAAGCAATTCTTGCCACAACTGGCAAACCTTTACGATCATGAAAGGTAAGAGCAAGACGAACAGCTCCATAATGGACATGAGTGTATCCCTGTTGAGCCCATTATCTGGGAAATTCTGGAGGGATCTGGAGAGTTACAAAGTACTCTTTTTCAGTAGCAGGAATAGGATGCTAGTCAAATTTGGAGGACTAGACGTACTCCTCTACTTGTTTTTGGGTTTGGTGAATAAGTTGGCGGATGGAGCGGATAGGTGAGAATGACGAGTTGGGTTTAGCAAAGGCGGAGTAAGGATTCATGAGAGGAAGTTGAGTTTCTAAGATCTTGGTTTCATCGCTAAGAGAGACTTCATAAAGATAATATATCTTAGAAGCATTTGAAACACGAAACTTTGGAGGGGTTGAGGATGAAGGAGAAGGAGCTAGAGAAACGGGTGCTTCGAGGATTTATGATTCTGTCGATATGATGTGAAAAGATCTTCTCAACACTGGATTCACCTATCAAGCGCATGGAATGGATAACATTAAAAGCGAAACCATAGCTCTGATACCATGAATGGACCTAGACTTAGAACCAGGGAAGGAGAGTAAATTTCCTGCAAGTATGCATCCCACAGTGGGCGAACGACCCATTCAAGCCCTTCAGGGACAGCCTTTTAGTAGAAAACCACACAACCCTTTAGTTAGAGCCTAGAGACACTCAGAGATACCAGGATGGAAACGTTTCTAACCTACCCAAGTTGCATTTCTTGGAGGATCCTACCAGGTTGGAGAAGAAGATGAGTTTTTCATAAAACACTCACTTTATTTCAAGGGACTCTGCCCAAAACATTACACCCTCCTTGCCTTATACAGACAATAAGAGGTCACAAGAACAAGCACAAGGACTAAGCTCACGGGTCCAGATACAAACAGAGCCACCGGAAACTTCCGGGAGGAAATTATTCATACACTATGAACAATAACTTTACTGTGAACAGTACTTTCCCTAATCTAGTGCTATAGTAAAAGTGAACATTGACTTGTTACGGTGAAATTGTATGGACTCAGCGGTCTCGTCCGTCACAGGCATTGTTATCATAGTTGGAGTCATCCGAGCTGTGTACTGTTGCTAAGCAATGTTCATCATACGTTTGTTCAAGTGCTTCAAGGTCTTCTGGTGAGAGAATTTCTTTGAGCTGGCGGGATGAGGATGTTTTTTTATGAGCCCAGTGGGATGCTTCTTCTTCGGCCCAGTTTGTGTTGTCACTTATAGTGTTGGCAGGAATGCTTGGCTGAGGCCAATTGGTCGGCTGTGCGTAAAAGGATGTGTCTATACTTTGAGATAATGACGAAGGTCTTAGATCATAAGGATCTTGGGAAAAAGGACCTCCCCAACATGCATAGGGGTCCTGAGTAGATTGGATAATGTCATCTGTGAGATAGCTAGTATAAGCACCTAGAGAGGGGTGAATAGGTGTAAAAACAATTTCTCGAGATACAAAAGCGATACTAGGCAAACGATAGAAAGGAAGATCTCCAAAATAAATTATGATCAAAGTAAAGCAGAGAATAGGGAAGAGAAAATTGAACAAAAGGTTTATAGTGGTTCGGCTTATTCCAAGCCTACGTCTACTCTTCCGCACTGACAACCCACCGGCTGGATTTCACTATGAACAAAAGAGATGTTACAGCATAGCTTTCCCTTGATTCCATAGTGTAGATATTCTACTACACTTCCTTAAGGTTTCTCACGAATATAGACTCTCTTTTGCATACAAGATTTCTCTCAAATGAATTGACTAAGAACAATGAGCTTTAGACTTTGGAATTCTTCTATCGTGCACTCTCTTAAACAACTAGAACGTCTTCCTTATATATTCCTTTATGATATCATACCCGTTGGCACTTACCAAATGAATTCATCCAATCTAACCGTTGGACGGAATCAATTAGGAAGATCATTTGAGCTATTAAAGGAACATGTTGATAGCCCATCAATCCTGTTCGCCCATACAATCAGGATCTCGGTTTCCATAAGTAGAACATTCCAAGTATACTTTGTCAATCATCGAATCCTTAATCTCCGAATCAATCATGATCAAATAAAAGATTCGGTTATGTCATATCCAGCCAAGAGATCTTCTCCAGTCGATAAGATCACATTCTTAATGAAACACCCAGTTTTGGATAACCCTTCTTCAACGGATTAGAAACTGTCAATGAGAATAGACTTTAAGTTTTGAGTTTGGCTGTCTGGAGTAAATCTTCAGACTAGATCGATGAAAACGTTTTGTCAGCTTCAAAACACTTCACGAAGATTTCTCCAACAATCTCCCCATTTTTTATGGTGACAAAACTTCCATGCAAATTTGGATAACTTTGATCTGCAAAACATTACTCAAGCAAATATGGATATCTTATAAAGATAAATGGCTTAATGAATGATAACACTAGAATCTGCAACCATAGAAAAATAGGTTAGTCTTGCATGTGAGTAAAGCCATCCATAAGATATCAATAATACTTAATATAAGCAGTCAAATTCAAATCGCAAATTCAGTCCACATCCAGACACAAAAGTAAAGTCAAACAAAACAAACATCAAAATAAATCAAAAGTTCAAGTTCAAAGTTTCAAATCTTGCATCTCTCCCCCTTTTTGTCAGTATAAAAAGGTTGAGATGGAATAGAGTCAAGATTGCTTGGGAACACGAACAAGCTGGAAATCTCCCATTGACTGAACGATGCCTTCTAGCTTTTTCAATTCTTCCTTCAGTTGAGCTACATCTTCACCCTTAGCATTTGCTTGAATCTGAAGAGTAAGGGCTTGAATCTGATCATTCAAAGATACTGAATAAACTTGTCCTGCATTCTGTAAATTCTGAACTTCGCATCCCAGAGCATATATCTGACCCCGCATTTCCAAGAGAACATCAAGAATTCTGCGAAAATTTGCTGAATTATCGGTCTGCGTACTAGCTTCTGCACGGTCATATGGAGTAAAGGCAGACGATGGCAAATTAGCATAATCACACAGATTTGGTGAAGAAACATCATGTCATTCCTCAGGAAATTGAGAGGCATAAATGTCCTCTGGATCTGTTGGAGAGCGACTGACTCCCTCACTGGTAGCAGGATATAAAGACAGTCCTCTTTTCTCACGATCTCCCCATGTTTTAATGCCTCCAGGTGGAGAAGAGTGTTCATGCTCTCCTTCCTCCTGATTTCTTCTTTCTTCCTCTTCTTCTTTTTCAATTCTTTCCTTCTCAGCATCTCTTTCTTCAACTTCTCTCTCCTCTGTTTCTTTCTCCTCTGCTTCTTTCTCTTCTCTTTCTCTAGTCCTCTGTTCTGAGTCTTTCTCTGGAACATAACGACTCAGATTCTTCAATGCCATTGCAGAAATGGTGATGTCTTCCTTATCATCTTCATCCTCAATGATGAGAGCTCTTCTTTTCTTGGATGGAGCAACCATGGGCTTCTTCCCTTTTCTCTTTGCAGCCGAAGAGATTTGATGAGTTTTGATAGGGGTTTTCTCCTTGAATTTCTCCAACTCCTTGCTAAGTTCCTTCAAACGCATTTTAGTCACCATTTTCAGTCCTACCACTATATGATCACAAGATCGAGTACAGAGAATTTGTGGAGGCTGAATATTCAGATGTCTGAATAACTTCGTCACAAGACCTGGATAAGGAAGTTGACATTTGTCCTTCACCACTGCTCTATACATGTGGAACATAACAATGTGAGGAAGAGAAAACTTTTTCTCAGTGATGATGGCATACATCAGCTTTGCCTCTAAACTTGAAACATCAGTCTTTGAAGTAAATTTCGGTCTGAGGCAATTAATGACAATCTTGTGAAGCAGAATGTTAAACGCACTCATCCTCAAGTAGGAAATATTTTCCTCTGTTCTTATATCCTTAACAAGTTCCAATGTAGCATGAGCAATTGAGACATTGATCGGTTGATATCTTCCTCTTTCAAGCCCAATGACATCAGCCAACATATCTACATCCACCACATAGTCCTGATCTTAAACACTAAAAGAGAATCTATTCGCATCCAAGAAACTAAGATTCGAATAGAAATAAGTAGTGAGTTCAAAGATAGGCTTCGTAGTGTCGAACGTAACTGTTCAAGTTGAAGAAAATTGAATTTTTCCCTCAAATTAACATTCACAGCATCGAGTAAATCAAAATCCACACTTCTAGGGTTTATCACCCCACGCTTCAACAACTTAGAGTATAAACGCTTATGTTCCTCCGATCGAAACAAATTTTTCCTTTTTCCCCGAATTTTTGCCGCAACACCCATTCTCGGTTGAAACTAACTGTACAACTTATCATCATCATTCCCATCTAGCTGATTCATCCCTCCAACACACAGATCACTTGGAATATTAGCAAGGGTTTCTTCTGCCAATTCCGCAGAGGCAATTCCCAAACGCTCCATATTTCGTAAAAAAGATGTACTCATTTCCATACCCTTTGTCCTTAAGAAACTCATCGATGTAGTTCGATGGAGTTCCTCCTTTTTTCAAAGAACGATAAAGCTTGTAAATAAAATAGGGCTTTTGAATTCTTACAGGATCTATGCCTTCGATGATTTCTTCATTTTCTCGATGAGCATCGTCATGTGGACTAGATGGAGGAGAATGACGCTGCTGAGAATGTTGTGGGCTCTACTGCTGATTGGGAGACTCTTCTTCCTCAGCGAGATCGAAGTGCATAGGCCCCTCACGCATTTGCGGTCCCTTGCTTGCAATTCTCGAAGACTTCCTTTGAGACGACATCTTTCACAGTCTTTGAAAGATTCCAAACTTGACTTTCCTAAGAAAGATGACAACTTTTTCAAAGATTAAACAAGAGAAGAAAACAGAGATGGAAGATCGGTGCTTTCTTAGGGTTTTTTTGGAGGGCAAAGCGAAGAAGAAACAACAGTGCATAAACAGTTAAAAAGAGAGGCATACAGAACGTCATAAAAGAAAGTAAAAATATGCATTTTTAAAAAAATAACTACCTTTTTCGAAAAATTAGATAATAGTCATTTAAAAAATAACTCCTTTTTCGAAAAGGAAACGTTGCAATAATCACGTCAATTAAAGATAGCAATAATCAAACACGGTTGATGATCGTACCTTTTCAAGATGAGATTCGAGAGAGAAAATAACTTACAATCAAAGTCTTGTTTGTCTGAGTTTGAGAGCCTCTAGACTTTAACTTCTTCAAACCTCAAAATGTTGAGTCTAGAGTGGATGATTTCAAATTGATTTTTCTCCAAAGGCTTTGTGAATATATCCGCAAGTTGGTTTTTTGAGTCAACAAACTTAATCGAAATTTCTCCATTTTGAACATGATCTCTAATGAAGTGATGTAGAATCTCTATATGCTTTGCTCTTGAGTGAAGAATTGGATTTTTGGTGAGATTGATTGCGCTGGTGTTGTCACAGTTAATCTTCGTGCATGAATCTTCAATTCTAAAGTCTCTTAGCTGTTGTTTTATCCACAGAATTTGTGAACAACAACTTCCAAGAGCTACATATTCTGCTTCTGCTATAGAGAGAGCTACTGTACTTTGCTTCATTGAAAACCAAGACACTGTCCTGCTTCCAAGTAGTTGATAGGTACCCGAGGTGCTTTTTCTATCAACTCTACATTCGGCTAGATATGCATCTGAGTATCCAAGAAGAGTAAAGCCTCCCCTTTTAGGATACCAAAGACCAAGACTTGAAATTGAATCAATGTATTTAATAATACGCTTTGCAGCACTTAATATTCTTTAGGGTCTGCTTGAAATCTGACACAAATGCAAACACTAAACAAAATGTTAGGTCTAGAAGCAGTAAGATAAATAAGTGAGTTAATTATACGCATGTATAGCTTCTAGTCGACTTTCTTTCCTCCTTCATCTTTGTCTATCTTCAATGAACTTGACATTGGTATATCAGCATTTTTGCAATTGTCCAGTCCAAACTTTT
The DNA here is from genome assembly GCA_014182405.2 of Eucalyptus sideroxylon. Classification (NCBI taxonomy): domain Eukaryota; kingdom Viridiplantae; phylum Streptophyta; class Magnoliopsida; order Myrtales; family Myrtaceae; genus Eucalyptus; species Eucalyptus sideroxylon. The sequence continues at coordinate 31,036,680 of CM024555.2, read as the reverse complement.
TGACAAGATTATTAGCATATTTTTCTTGATGAATAAAAGTTCATTCCTTCAGTTGTTTCACTTGAAGCCCGAGAAAGAAGGTTAACTCACCCATCATGCTCATTTCAAACTCATCTTGCATAGTCTTAGAGAATTTCTTGCACAGACTTTCATTAGGGGATCCAAAAATAATATTATCGACATATATTTGAACTAGCACAAAATTTTTTTTTTCTCTTTTGATAAACAGAGTAGTGTCTACTTTACCTTTTATAAAGCCGTTTTAAATCAAGAACTTACTCAGTCTGTCATACCAAGCTCAAGGTGCTTGCTTTAGACCATATAAGGCCTTTTTAAGTCTGAATACTGAGTCTGGTTTCCTTGGATCTTCAAACCTAGGTGGTTGTTCCACATAGACTTCCTCATGGATGAATCCATTTAGGAAGGCACTTTTGACGTCCATTTGGAATAACCTGAAATTCTTATAATAAGCAAAAGCAAGTAATAATCGAATTGCTTATAACCTCGCTACTGGTGCATAAGTCTCGTCATAGTCTATCCCTTCTTTTTGCGTATATCCCTTGGCCACGAGTCTTGCTTTGTTTCTTATGACCTTTCCTTTCTCATCCATCTTGTTCCTGAAAACCCATTTAGCACCAATAATAGATTTACCTTTTGGTTTAGGAGTTAACTCCCAAACATCATTAATGCTGAATTGCTTTAGTTCTTCTTGCATAACTGCAATCCAGCTTTCATCAAATAAAGCTTCTTCTATGCTTTTGGGTTCTATTTCAGAAATAAGAGCCACAGCACTAGACTCTTTGTGCCTTTCGGATCTTTTGCAAATTCCTTAATTAATGTTGCCAATAATGAGTATTTGGAATGACTGGACTTATGCTTCCAGTTACTGGTTAAATTTTCAGGTTGATGATCACTTCCTTCTTTTGAATCTTCAACAATCATTTGTTGCTGGTTTTTCAGAGTCTGAGCTGCTTCTTGCGATTTAGACTTTGTAGAGTCTAGAGCAGGTTCAGATTCTTCAAGATGAGTCTGAATAAATTCATTTTGCATAAAATCTTGGAATTTGACGTTCATTGATTCCTCCACAGATTTAGTCTTCTTGTTGTAGACTCTGTACGCTTTGCTTGTGGTTGAATATCCAAGAAAGATGCCTTCATTTGACTTTTCTTCAAACTTGCCAACTCGATTATTTGCATTTTTCAATATAAAGTATTTGCATCCAAACACACGAAAATATGATACAATAAGCTTCTCTTCTTTGAATAATTCATAGGGGTTTTTTTTTTCTAGAATAGGCCTTAGAAAAACTCTATTAATAATATAACATGCTGTAGAAACTGCTTCAGCCCAAAAACGTGAAGAGATGTTGCTTTCAATTAGAAGAGTTATAGCCATTTTTTGAAGCGATCTATTCTTTCTTTCCACAACTCTATTTTGCTCTGGAGTATATGGAGAGGAGAACATATGCTGAAAACCAGATTCATCACAAATTTTATGAGATCTTGATTTTCAAATTCACCTCCATGGTCTGTTCTTATACTTGAAATAACATATCATTTTTCGTTTTGAACATTTTTAGCAAATTTTTCAAAGTAAGAGAAAGTTTCAGACTTACTTGCCAAGAAATACACTCAAGTAAATCAAGAGTAGTCATCCACAATTACTAGGCAATATTTCTTACCTCCAATGCTCTGTGTTCTGGTTGGTCCAAAGAGATCCATATGCAGAAGCTGCAATACACGATTAGTAGAAACTTGATTTATTGGTTTAAAAGAATTTCTTACATGTTTTCCTAATATGCATGGTGTACATAGATCAGGCTTTTGGTATAATAGATTAGGTAAACTACGAACAAGCTTCTTTGCTGAAATTTTGGCTATCTATTTCATATTGATGTGCCCAAGCTTTCTGTGCCATAAGTTCGCTTCGTCTTGGATTGAGATTAGACATTGTGATTCATCTGATTTCACATCCAAGAGGTAGATATTTCCATGTCTTCGACCCATGAATGATTGAGTAGAATATTTACTAGTTCCTGAACATATTCCCTCTTGAAAGTTGATTTTGAAACCGGTATCACACAGCTGACTAATACTGAACAGATTGTAGTTGAGTCCTTCAACTAAAGAAACATTGCTTATTGTGAGGTTTCCAATCTTTACAGTTCTAAATCCCATAATTCTTCCTTTGATATTTCCTCCAAATGAGACTTTTCCACCATTCACTTGAACAAGATTTATGAAGCAATTTAAATCTCCTGTCATATGTCTTGAGCATCCACTATCCAGATACCATTTTACCTTTTTCTTGATAGTGATCTGCATTTAAAAAAGAAACTCAAACTTTCTTTGGTACCCATATTTTCTTGGGTCCATTGGTGTTAGTATGATATGCGGTTTTTGCTCATACTTTCTTAACAGGTTTCCAAACCATAGCACATTCTTTTTCAAAATGATCTGCACTATTACACTTTGAACATTTGAGAGCATTGCGACCTACTGGTTTTACAAAAATCCTTTTAAAATGATTTTTGTAAGCATCTCTTGTGGGTCTTTTCTTAATTCTTTCTTTCACTTTTGGAAAATCAATTAAATGAATGGTTTCAGCAGTCATTCCCAAATCAAATTTATTGAAATAAGGTCTTTGAACAGAAAGAATTTTTTCTAGTTTCTCAGATCCTATAGAAAATTTTTAGAAATATCTGAGATATCATTTTTTAATAATGCATTTTCTTTTGAAAGATTATCTTCACTTTCTCTAAGAAAAGAAACATTCATGTCTAAACATTTCATCTTTTCTTTCAAAACATTTTCATGTTGTTTAGAGCAAAATTTTCTCTTTTGAGTTCGGAAATATTCTTAAGAGAAGTCTTAAGACTAAAACACAACTCATCAATGTATTTAGAAACTTTAATAGGGATTTCGAAGTTACTTACCTCAAATTCACTGTATGAATCTGAGTTTGCCTCGGAGTTTGAATCTGAATATGATTATGCCATCAGACATATATTGGCATAATCATCATCACTTTTTTCATACTCTGTATCACTCCAGGTTTCTACTTTAAGAGCCTTTCGATACTTTTCAGCTTTTCCTTTTTTTTTTTCCTCGAAGAGGACAATTGGGTATGATGTGTCCATTTTTCTTACATTCAAAGCAGACTACATCTTTGTTTGATTCATCATCATCAACAGACTTAGTCTGTTGCTTTTGAAAATTTTGTTTCTTTGGATTGAATTTTCTTCCTTTTCTGTTCAGATTTCTGAATCTTCTTATCATGAGAGCAAACTCCTCATTATCCATATCTTCTTCAGAATCTATAACATCAGAATCATCATTGGATTTTAATGCAATGGATTTCTTACTTTTAGGATCTTCGTCTTCATTGATTCGTTCCACTTCATAAGACCTGAAGAGTCCCAACCAACTCATCAACGAGATAGTGGCATGATTCTTTGTGTCTCTCTTATTGAGGTCTTTATGTGATTCCAATCTTTGGAGAGTCCATGCAGAAACTTGTTTACCTTCATGGGATCAGAAATTGGTTGACCTTGATTTTCAAGACCATTAACGATTTCTGTAAAACGACTAAACATGTTAGTTATAGATTTTCCTGATTTCATTTTGAATGCTTCGTATTGACCGAGGAGAATGTTGATTCTAGTCTCTTTCACTCGATCGATTCCTTCATAGGTAATATGTAATCTATCCCAGACTTCTTTAGCTGTAACACAAGAAGATATTCTGTTATATTAAGTAGGTGATAAAGCACAATATAAAAAATAAATTGCTTTTGTATCAAGAGCTTGTCTCTTGATTATCTCTTCCTAAGTCATTTCACTAGACTCAACAATATATTTTCCTCTTTCTGAGACAGGTGCAGCTTTATGAATGATTCATTTTTCTACAACGTCCCATTCCAGAGGATCCTTTGATTTTAGGAACGCTTTCATCTTGTTTTTCCATATGTTGTAATTCTTTCCATCAAAGTAAGGCGGTCTGGTATTGCTTTGCCCTTCTACCAGCCTGGAGCCAACATACTAGCCATGGATCTTTAACTTTGAAGTAAAACACTTCAAACAAAATGAGTACACAAGCTCTGATACCAACTAAGATAGCTAGTATAAGCACCTAAAGGTGGGTGAATAGGTGTAAAAATAATTTCTCGAGATACGAAAGCGATACTAGGCATATGATAGAAAGGAAGATCTCTAAAACAGATTATGATCAAAGTAAAGCAGAGAGTAGAGAAGTGAAAATTGAACACAAGGTTTATAGTGGTTTGGTTTATTCCAAGCCTACGTCCACTCTTTCGCACAGACAACCCACCGGCTGGATTTCACTATGAACAAAAAAGATGTTATAGCACAGCTTTCCCTTAATTCTACATTGTAGATATTCTACTACACTTCCTCAAGGTTTTTCACGAATATAGACTCTCTTTTGCGTACAAGATTTCGCTCAAATGAATTGACTAAGAACAAGGAGCTTCAGACTTTAGAATTCTTCTATCATGCACTCTCTTAAATAACTAGAACGTCTTCCTTATATACTCCTTTATACCATCATACCCGTTGGCACTTACCAAATGAATTCCTCCAATCTACCCGTTGGACGGAATCAATTAGGAAGATCATTCGAGCTATTAAAGGAACATGTTGATAGCCCATCAATCATGTTCGCCCATACAATCAGGATCTCGGTTTCCATAAGTAGAACCTTCCAAGTATACTTTGCCAATCATCGGATCCTTTATCTCCGAATCAATCATGATCAAATAAAGGATTCTGTTATGTCATATCCAGCCAAGAGATCTTCTCCAGTCGATAAGGTCACATTCTTACTGAAACACCCAGTTCTGGATAGCCCTTCTTCAACGGATTAGAAACTGTCAATGAGAATAGACTTTGAGTCTTGAGTCTGGCTGTTCGGAGGTCTTCAGATTTTAAATAGCAGAGTCTGCAAATCTTCAGACTTGACTGATGGAAACGTTTTGTCAGTTTCAAAACACTTCACGAAGATTTCTCCAACAATCTGCACCTATCATTTCATGATCTTGGGAAGATGCAGATTATCTGCATTGCATGAGTGCTTCTTTAGCTTTTGGTGCTAGGTCATAATGATCCCATACAGTCGGTACATTATAATTCCATGCATCTTTAGGATTAGTCTTGTTCTCCTAGCACAAAATTCTCTAGAGTTCTCGGTACTGGTGTTCACAGCATCCAACAGGTCCTGGATAAGTTTTGTGAATCCGAGCTTCTTGACTGTCTAAGTGAGGTTTATAGGATATGGTTCCTATATCCTATGGAGCATTGATAATGTTGCCATTATTTCTGAAAAAATACAATGGACGTCGGAAAAATAAGATGGTATGGAATTCAGGGTTTGGTGTCGTGGTTCTTAGTTCTTTTTCCAAGAGATGTTTCCAATGAGTAGGAGGATAGAACCAATTGAGAAAGTCTAAGGAAATCTTATCACTTTCTTTTTCGATATTTCTTCCGAGTAAGAATATTCTTGTGAGGTTGGCAATGAATCTTCTAGTTGGGATTTCAATAGCTATTAAGTACTTATTGGTTAAGTACCATAATAACGTCTTGAGTTGATCAGGGAAATCATCTTCGTTCCAGATAAGAGGATGTATGAATGAATAGTCTGAATTTAACCCAAAAGGATAAAAAATCGAACCTCCATTAAATCTGAACAGATCTATGTGGCATTGCCACATAAGGTCTCCCAAGTTTTCAGCGAGATTATCATTCTAGATTTGTTGAATAATCTCCTGAGGATATTTCCAGCTCGACAAATCTTTGATTTTCTCAATTTTGTATTTCACGCCATGATTGAGCATATGGAAAGCAAGCCTCTTGATGTACATGTTGATTTCGGCTGGTGCTTTAGGTCTTGACAAGAAGTCGGCAAGCGCATTCTTCTTTCCAAGAATATGTTTGGTTTCAAAAGAGTATTTTGAAAACCATTCAGCTCATTGAAGCAGTTGAGAATTTGGGATCTGCTTCTGTTTAAACTTGGTCATCTGAGAAAAATATGTCATGTCTAATTCTACCATAAAGTGATGGCCGATGAAATGAAACTCAAACATTTTTATTCCATTTTTTATTGCTAGGATTTCTTTGAAAATGGAATAATAATTCATTTCAGTTTGAGAAAACTTTTCACTTTTGTGAGCACAAAAGGTGTCTCTTACCATCAATTTCTTCAAACAAGATGACTGCCCAGTATTCATCACTAGCGTTAGTTTGAAGAATCCTTTTTCTTGTTGATGGTATTTGCAATGGTGGGAGATTCTGCATAATCTCCTTAAGCTCAGCGACTACTTTAGTCTGAGTTTTTCCCCAAGTAGGGGATTCTTCTTCAACATAGATTGCAAAGAAATCATACGCTTTGCAATATTTGGGACAAAATCCCTGAGATAATTGATTATCCCAAGAAATTGCTGAACTTGTTTCGTGGTAAAGTTATCTTCAGGAAACTTCAATAATTCTTAAGTAATATGTGGCCCTGGATAGTATTTCCCTTTGTTAAGGTGCATACCAAGGAATTCGATTTCTGTCTGGGCAATATTCATCTTTCTTTAAGAAAGCATAATGCCATGCTTTTTCACTATTTCTGCAAATTGCTCAAGGAGTTGACAGTGTGACTGCTCGTCAGGACTATAGAGCAGGATATCGTCAATGTATATGGCTGCACTTAACAAGATTGGTTGGAAAATACAACACATGGACTTTTGGAAAAGAGATGGTGCTACCTTTAAACCAAAAGGAAGAACTTTCCACTGAAAGTGCTGGTTTGGAATACATAATCTTGTTTTGGATCTGTCTTCAGGATGGATGCCCAATTGCCAAAATCCGACTTTGAGGTCGAATTTGGAATAGATGTGGGCTTTGGTTAGACCAGTAAAAAGAGAATCTCTGGATGGTAAAGGGAATTTATCATCTTGGAGAAAAAGGTTGAGGGGTTGATAGTTAATTACCAATCTCATTTTTCCCCCGTTCTACTCAGCATGCTTATTGACATAAAAGGCTTCACAAGCCCATTGAGAGTTGGAGATTTCAATAACGCCTTGTTGCAATAGTTCTAAGCATTCTCTTTAAGCTAAAGCCAAATGTTATGGCTTCATTCCCATGTGACTCGCCTTGGTTGGGTTTATATCCTCATTCTTCTTAAAAGGAAGGCGAACAAAGAATTCTGGATTTTCCCATAAATGATGGGAACACTTTTGAGCGAATTTCAAATGAAATTCCGAGCAAGATTCTAACAACTTTTGCATGATTGGATCTAATAGACTCATTTGAATGGAAAAGAGTCTCTGAATATTGACGAACTCAGAGAATTGGTCTTTATACCTAAGACATTTTCCAAAAATGATATGAAGCTGAGAGATTTGAGTCATGATATCCCACCCAATTATCAGATCTTTATTAGGGAGACTTGATCCAAAAATCTTTGTGGTGAAAGAACATTGGGGAAAGAACTGAACAGTTACGAGGGTGGTTCTCACATTTGTTGAGAATGTGGCTCCTGAGGCAGAGTTGAAATATCAGACATAAGGAATCCAATATTCTTCAAGAAGAACTTTAGTATTTAGAATGGAACAACTTGCTCCGGTATTAATGAGAGCAATAACAATGATAGGTTTGGCAAACTTCGATGTGAGGATTTTCACAGGGAAATGGGGACAGTGAGTCTGACTTGAAAATATGTCAAGGTTTGGTTTTGAAGATGTGAGGGATATGTGAAAAATATCTTCAGACTCTGAGTCCGTAGATTGGAAAGGCTTGTTATGCTAGTGTAGTGGGACAACATTTCAAGAGGAACATGAGAAGGAAGAACCCGAAGAGGAGAACCCTGATGAGGAATTGGAGGATGAGTCTGAGGAGGATCATGAGGATGATCCGGAGTATAATTCGGATGAGGATTCAGAACCCACCCTATTTTGCAAACTCTAAGTTGTGATTTGATGATGATAGATCTGACTTGTTAATAGTATCGTAAAATATACTATGAGGTTTGCTTTGTATAAAAGTGTGGTTGTGGTTTTTCAGTTATGAAAAATATAGCCTTACTTTTATATCCAATTGTTTTATTGTTTGGGGATTTTTATTTGTTTCCGCATGCATATTAAAATGAAAGGGTGTGATGCATCTTGGGACATTACTTTTAATTGACCAAGGTGAGGGATGGGTGCATGCCCGAAGATCGAGGCATGACAAATCACGTCTCCATTGCCTCTGTCTTTAATTTGTCTACAAAAATTCCATCTTTAAAAACCACACAACCAAGGAATTTAATGTTAAAAAGATGAACTAGCACTCTTTCGGCTTGGCATCTAACTTTGTTTCCTCAAAACTTCAAAAATTTGTCTTAATGGAGACATTTATTCTTCCTCGTTATTGCTATAAAACAAGGATATTATCAAGTAGCCAACCACAAAGCAACTAGTAAATGGGTGAAGGACTTTATTCATAAGTTTCATGAAGGTGATCGAAGCATTAGATGTTGGAAATTTTCTATAATATGGGCTTACATTAATTAATTGATTTTATATTTTTAAATAATTGGGTTAATATATATTCAAATATTTGTTAAACCCTTAAGTGATCATATTATATTGGATTTTGACATATGTTAATAATGGCCCAGTTGAATAGCAAAGTATAAGCAATTGTGTTTAACTGAAGCCCGTAATGGGAGGGACTCAATTGACACACTATTGATTATGGTTTGTAAGGTCCTCTCCGTGGCCTATAAAATGGTAGGTTATGTCTATTAGTCGCTTAATCCTATTAAAAGTTGTTATACTAAAATAAGTCATACAGAGGAGGATCTGGTATTCCAATAGATCTCTGATTATAAATATGTTGATCTATTTTTTCTTCAAGTGAAGCAATGGTTCAAACAGGTATGTTTTAATTCCACTGTGCATATTGATTTTGATGTTTCACAATAATATATATATTTGATTATTCTTGATTAATTAGTTATTTATGTGGATAATTTTCTACATGTGGCATTAGAGCAAGTCATATATGATTGTAGAACCCAAAATTATTTTTTTAATGAACAAATTCCAAATTTTTTTTAATCGAATATTGTCATTATTTTTTCATGTGGATTTTTTTATCAATTGATTATGAAACCGTAGGGTTTTGTTCTACATGTCGAGATTTTCCAACCCCATATAACTTGTATAGTTTCGATGAGAATTGAGCGAGAATTTTGAATTTGAAATTTTAGGGTTTATACCTTGAAAAAGTCATAGAATTTTTACGAGAAGGAGAGGAGTTCGAATTTTGCTGCACGATCTTAAGTGTGACGTCGAGGTGGTGGGTCATCCGCTAGCATCACCCTAGGTTTACCTCGCCGGCTGCCGGCTACCGGCTGTACGGGGGTTCCTAGGTCATAAAAAAAAAAAAAAGTCCTAGAATTTTTAAATTACTTGCAATTAAATGATATTTGTTATAAATTTTCAAATGAGTATTGTTATATGTGTGTTTTAGAATCTTTTGGTTGCATTAAGGTGAGTTTTTTTGGGCTTAAACTTAAAAAACTGAATTTTGGCCATGGGTATTATATCAGAAATTTTGACACTTGAATATGTATGATTTTTTTTTCTTCATTTAATTCACTCTAGTCAAATTATATTGATCTTAAAGTGAGACTCCATGGAAAAATTTCATCAAAAAACAACCTTAATAAGTTTTTTTTGAGGTTCGGGTAGAAATCGGGTCGTGTGACCGGATTTGCAAAATTTCGAGACCTTGCTGGAGGTTGAAGAAGACCTCTAGCCGGGCCGGGGCCAATTTATGGGTGTAAACCTATTTTTTTTTTTTTTTTTTTGTTCTTGGAACATGGATTCAGTTCTACGAGCTAAGCCTGACGCGGCTATTCTTTGGCCCACTTGTTCCAAGCCGAGAGTTGGTCCATGGGACCCGTGTGAAAGCTTGGGCGTCGTGTAGCACTAAAGAGGAGGGACCGCGTGGGCCAAGGGAAGGCTTGGGCTTCATGTGGCCTTAGTCTTTACGAGCCTTAGAGAGGAGACTTGATCTGTGCAATTCAAGCAAAGGGTTGGGCCGCGTTGGTCCAATGGGTTTATTTTCTAATTTTCTTTTAATATACCTAATTTTAATTTAACAAAAATTTGGTTTGATTAATTATAATTTAGGCATATTTAAATATCTATTTGGAATTATTTATTGTTATCCATATTTAATTACATGAAAAATATGGAATAAAAAAATTAAAAATTAAAAATTGTGGCAAAAATTGTTGTTTGATAAATACAATGTGATCTTGGGAAACATATGTCGTAAAGTGCTTCATATTGTTGGATGAATTTTGGGCATTGATTAAATGGAACATCATATATAAATTTCTTTTGGAGTTCCCTATTAATAAAAATTAGTATGTACAATTACTCGCCCAAAAGTATTATTGTGTATATTAATTTGAAAAATTGCATGAAGATTAATTCCCAATTAAAAAGATAGGGATATATAATTGAAAAATATTTATCTACCCAAAGGGATAATTTTTTGAAAATTATATATAATTCCCTTCTATATTGATATAATAGACATGGTCGATGGGGATATATGACTCAAAAGTTCTATCTTCCTAAATGGGATAAATTTTTAGAGTTATGTGTAATTCTCCTCTATGTTGTGATAATGGAGATGTATAATTTAAAGGTCTTGTTTGCACAAAGCGAATAAGTTTTTGATGATTATATGTAATTCTCATCATCGTTTCTATATATTGATATTATGAAGATGTATAATTTAAATGATTTGTCTGCCCAAAAGAAATAGATCATTGATAATTATATGTAATTTTCATTGTTGTTGCTTTATAAATTTCATGCTATGGAAAATAACGATACATTGTACACTCTGCCCAAAATAGGAGTTTATAATGTACTAATTATTTTTCTTAAATTGCTTATTACCCATAATTAATCCGATTGCTTTATGTGTGATAAACAATTGCCTTTACTGTAAACAACAATAATGACATGGTTGAAATGTTAACTAGATCAAACTTCAAGAGATGAAAGTAAGGCATAAAGTTTGCTCTTATAATTGTGGATATGGACTTGGCTTTGTGTGAGGATGAACCTTCCAAGCCCAATTATCAAAATACTGCAAATCAAAAAGCCTATTACACTAGATGAGAAAAATCCAATCGACTAAGCCTCATTGCTATGAAGAAGTCTATTGCTAAGCATCTCATTAGTGATTTGCTAGAAGATAAGAATGTGAGATAATTCCTCAAAGCAATGGGAGAAAGATATAGAGTCTTAGATAAGGCTGAAGTTGGGAACTTGTTGAGTGAGTTAACGAACATGAGATATGATGCTGCTATGGGTGTTAGAGAATTTATATTGAATATGGTCCATAGTCAATCTAAACTTAAGGCCCATGGCATTGTCTTTTCTGAAGATTCTGTTGTGCATCATGCCTTAAATGTTATGCCAACTGAATTTAGCTGGATTAAGACTGCTTATAGTGCTTAGGATGATACATGGAGCGCTAATGCCTTGATTATCAAATGTATGACTAAGGAGGATAAGTTAAAGGAGGAGAAGTATGAGTCCACCTACTTAATTGCCAATGCCAAGTTGAGTTCATTGAAAGGAAAATGGAAGCCTAAAAGGTCAAAAGCTCATGATCCAAAGAAAGGCCAAGACTTCAAGAAAAATGGGAATTATGGGAGAAATGGAGATAATAATTTCAAGTGTTTTCACTGCAAGAAACAGGGTCACAATGAAGCCAATTGCTACAAGCTCAAAGCTTGGCTAAAAGCAAAACAAGAAAGTCACCAAGGTGAGTTATTAGTTTTTTTAATCAAATCTGGTTGATGTTCCTTTGGATTCTTGGTCACTTGATTATGGTGCTACTGTTCATGTAATTACTATTTTACAGGGTCTTACAAATATAAGGAATCAAAGTCTGAGAAAATCAAAGTTTAAAGTTGGAAACAATGTTGGAGTTGATGTGGAGCGCATAGGTACAATTGTTTTGAATTTAGACTATGGTTTTCAGCTTATTTTGAATAATGTTTTTTTTTTTTTTTGGTAAGATTGAATAATGTTTTTTATGTTCATGGTTTTAGGAGAAACTTGATATCTCTTTCTTTGCTTGACAAAGTTGGATATTGTCTTTATTTTGCAAATAAAATAGTGGATTTGAGTTATGATTCCAAAATTATTGAGAATTGTGTTTTGTCTAATGGATTATATCAATTATTCTTATCTCTAGATAGACTATATTGTTCTTTCAATGTCGAGAATAAAGTTGCTAAGAGATTCTTAATCAAAGAAAGATCTTCATTGCTATGGCATAAGCGATTAGGGCATATCTCTAAAGAAAGGGTAAAGTGACTCATCAAGACTAATATTCTTCCTTCTCTTGACTTAGATGATATTGAGACTTGTATTGATTGTGTGAGGGGAAAATTGACTAAAATCAAGAAGAAAGGCACTACTCGTAATCAAAATCTATTGGAGATAATTTATACAGATATTAGTGGGCCGTACTCACCATCTTGTGTGGAAATAAGTACTTCATCACATTCATTAATGATTCTGTCATTATTGTTATGTTTATCTAATTAAGGAGAATACTTATGCTCTTAACATATTCAAAGCATTTCGCACTAAAATTGAGAAACAATTGGGAAAAATTATCAACATTGTTCGATCTGATCACGGTGGTGAGTATTATGGGTGATATACCGAGACTGGACAACAAATGAGACCGTTTGCTAAATATTTGCAGGACTATGGTATTGTCGCTCAATATACAATACTTTGGAGTCCTGAGCAAAATGGTGTAGCTGAACGGCGCAATCATACACTCATGAAGATGAAACAAAGTATGATGAGTAGTTTTAATTTGCCTAAATACCTATGGGTGATGCAATTAAAACAAGAACTTATATATTGGACCATGTATCTAGTAAATCAGTGCCAAAAACACATTTTGAATTGTGCACAAGGAGGAAACCAAGTTTGAATCACTTTCAAGTTTTGGGGTGTCTTACAAAGGTGAAAATTTATGATCATTCTTAGAAGAAGACCAAACCTAGGATTACTAGATGTTACTTTATTGAATACCCTGACCATTCCAAAGGATATAGGTTCTATTGTCCTACTCGTGGCACTAGGATCGTTGAATCTCAGATTGCCAAATTCCTGAAATTAGATATTGCTAAAAGGAATTCTTCGCAATATTTCGAAAGGTAATAATCAAACAAAATGATCTCTATTCCATTACCCATATTGAATGATGATTCTATGCAAGAGCCTTATAGAGTGGAAATTAAGCAAGAAGCAAATACTGGAGATATGGCCATAGATCCTCCTATTATAAATCAAATTCCCGAAATGAATGATGCAGCTCCAGCAAATGCTTCTGTGAAGATCACAACGACAAAGAAGACGACCGCCTCTAAATGATTATTATGTCTATCTTGGAAAAGCTTATTTTGACATTGGACATATAATTGATCTAGGGACCTTTAAAGAATCTCATAATAGTTATTAGGCAGATAAATGGTTAGGAGCGATGAAGGACAAGATGATTTCCATGTCAAATAATCAAGTATGAGAACTTGTTAATTTACTTGATGATCATAAACCGATCGGTTGCAAATGGGTATTCAAAACCAAGAAAGACAATAAAGGCAACATAAAGAGATTCAAGGCAAGGTTAGTTGCAAAGGGGTACACACAGAGAGAATGCATTGATTATACTGAAATATTTTCTCAAGTGTCTACTAAAGACTCCTTTCAAATAATCATGGCATTGGTGGCTCATTTTGATTTAGAGTTTTACCAAATGGATGTTAAGACAGCATTTCTAAATTGAGATCTGGATGAAGAAGTATATATGCAGCAACCTAAAATGTTTAAAGAAGTCGGAAATGAGCATATGGTGTGCAAACTTTAGAGGTTAATCTATGATCTCAAACAAGTATCACGTCAGTGGTATTTGAATTTTCACAAGGTTGTGAGATCATTTGACTTTAAAGAAAATAAGTTTGATCAATGCATCTACATGAAAGTAAGTTGGAGTAAATATATTTTCTTAGTACTTTATGGAAATAACATTTTGCTTGCTAGTAGAGGTTGACCTATTGAATGACATAAAAAGTTTTCTATCTACAAAGTTTGAGATGAAAGACCTTGGGGAAGCCTCTTTTGTTCTAGGCATTGAGATTCATTGTGAAAAATCTAAGAAAGTTCTAGGGTTATCTCAGAAAATTTATATAGATCGTGTTTTGAAAAGATTCAATACGCAAACCTACAAGTTTGGTGAAGTTCCCGTTGTGAAATGAGATAAATTTAGCATATAAGAATACCCCAAGAATGATGTTGAAAAAGAAGTAATGAAGAATGTTCCATATGCTACTGCAGTTGGCAATCTTATGTATGCACAAGTATGTATCGGACCTGACATTGCTTTTGTTGTGAATACTTTTGGGAGAAATCTATCGAATCTAGGTCATGAACATTAGGTTGCAACTAAAAAGGTGATGAGATATTTACAATGAACAAAAGACTCCACGCTTGTGTATAGCAGAATAGAGGACCTAAAGGTAATTGGATATTCAAATGCCGATTTTGCTAATTGTTTGAATGATAGAAAATCAACTTCTAGATATATTTTTATGATGGTTGGAGGTGCTATTTCTTGGAATAGCACAAAGAAAACATTGGTTACAAACTCTACAATGTATACTGAGTTTGTAGCGTATTATGATACATCAATTCAACCTGTATGGCTAAAAACTTTGATCTCGGAATTGCGAGTTGTGGACTCTATTGCTAGACCTATGGTGATCTACTGTGACAACACTGCAGCTGTGTTTTATTCTAAAAATGACAAGATCAACAATGCATCCAAACACATGGAGATCAAATATTATACTGTTAAAGACTTAATCAAAAAGGGAGACATTGTGATCGAGAATATAATAATTGAGTCCATGTTAGCCGATCCTCTAACAAAAGGTTTGCAACCAATTTTGTTTAAAGAACGTGTAAAGAATATGAGTGTTTTAGATTTTTTTTTTTTTTTATCTCTTTTGTTAGTGGGAGCTATATAATTTGTATTTTTAGATATTATAGTTATATGCAAATTAATAATACTTTCATGATGTCTATTAAAGCATTTATTTTCAATAATCATTATTATGGATTCTACTATTATTCTTTCTCCTATCAACTAAGAAATAGAAGTATAAAACAACATCTTTAAATAAATTTTTAGTTTAAAGACGATTGGATGTCACTAATTATGAGATCTCATGTTGAATTGTGACATAATCATGCAATATCATGTTGTTTAGAAATTGCACTAATGTAGTTTCGTGTCATTGAGAAATTACATTGAGGACCGATATGAAATAGTATAAATTATGATCACATGTTGACACATTTTTTACTACACTACTAGGCCCATGATCCATAAAAATATAATGCTTATTATATGTGATTATGGAATGTCGTGTGTTGCGGTATCTTCTTAACGTATTGATCCCCATAGTCATAAACTGAGGTTATATGGGATTTGATTGGTTTTAAGATGTCATTATTGGGAAAAAAAAATTTAAGTTATGGCCACACAAAACAAATTTTCAATTATTAACATGAGAGTGTCGTTTTCAATATTAAATATTTTTCCAAATAAAAGTAAGTTAATTAATGTAAACCAAGTGGAAGAATGTTGAAAATTTTCTATAATATGGGTTTACAATAATTAATTAATGTTCTATTTTAAATAATCAGGTTAATGGATACAATATTTGTTAAACCCTTAAGTGATCTTATTGAATTGAGTTTTAGCATCTATTAATAATAGGCCTAGTTAAATAGCAAAGTATAGTTAATTGTATTTAACTAAAGCTTGTAATAGGAGGAGCTCAGTTGACATACTATTGATTAGGGTTTACTAGGTCTCCTCACCAGCCTATAAAAGAGTAGGTTATGCTTATCAACCGCTTAATCACATTAAAAGCTACTATACTAAAATAGGTCATTGAGAGGAAGATTTGGTATTCTAATAGATCTCTAATTAAACAGACTAATTTATTTTTTTCAAGTGAAGTATAGCTCAAATAGATATGTTTTAATTCCGTTGTGCATATCGATTTTGGTGTTTCACAAGTCATATATGGATCTAATTGTTCTTGATTAATTAGTTGTTTATGTGGATAATTTTCTACATTAAAAACATTAATGTCATAAGTAGCTGCTCATAGACAACCCTTTGTTTTTTAAGGCCATTTTCCACTAGTCCCTTTCCTTCATCCTAATTTGATAATAGCCACTCCCCAAATCAATCTTAAATAATAATAATAAAAAATTGCAGCAATACAATTCATTAAGCATGTTATTTAGATTAGGTATGGCACATGTACTAAATAGTTATATAATTATATTGTTGATGGTTCAACAATCCCTGTTCATTCTGAAAGAAACGTCATTCCTTGGCATGAGTAGGCTTGGAATCAAATAAGGGATAATACTTTCCCTTATATATCATTTAGCACTTCTTGGTTTCCTTCGGATTGCATCAAAAAGGCCATTTTTGTTATGAAGAGAAGCATTAAAGGTAAATCGGTTTGGTGCTCAACTTCTCCCAAGGGAGGTAAACCACAGGTTAAAATCTCCGAAAATTTCCAAATTCATTCATTAAGGAGCACATTTTAAGGTATAACAGACTCTCTTTCTCACTCTTTCGTCTCTTAGTCATGAGTAAGGCAAAAACAGACTTTTGTTTTAGAAGGCTCAACTCGTGTTTCACTAAAGAAAATGTTTTTCTTACTTGTATTTCCCATTATAGGTTGATTTTCATGGACCATGGACTAGCTTAAAGACGCAAAGGTGCTGTATATCTGTTCCTTGTGGAACAAGAACATGTTTTTAATACCATCATGCATAGCCCTCCTATCAAGAGGTTTAATTTAGTTGTTGAAGATAAACAATACAATGACAAGAGATCTAGTCGCCCATGTAATCAAATTTTCCTTAAAAATTATATATACATGCATACACACACACACACACACACATGTGTGTGTGTAGTTTCCATGAACAGAATTGCTTATGTTAAGAAAATAATCCTTTTCGCCAAAGTGATTGACAAATGATTGGATCCCCCTTCCGTTGTCTCTTCTAGAGTTCTAGGCAAGTGACATATTGTCCATATTCTTTGAGACTTAGATTGATAGTTAAAGGAATATTTGTTCAAATCAAAATGTGGAATCGTGTGACATGCACATTCATCTCAAGTGGAGTTGTTCGTATCAGCAATCTGTGAGTTTATTCAAGCTTCTTGTTGGTATTTGACTTATATACATCTTCCCATTTGATCTTCCTTAGTACATAAATGATCAAGACTATAAAAAAGTTCACTTTATGGTACCTTTAAGTCTCCATGAACTTCTCATTCCTTCGGCTTGTTCACTCTTTGTTAAGGTCCTTTCAATATTTAGGAGACAAGCCATGAGGGTCACTTAAGGTCGGGCAACCCTTGCAGACTACCAGTGAGGGTTACCACTCAATCAAGCAACCTCATCGTGACCTGCACTTGGGTTGCTCAACCCCAAATTCGTAGCCCCCTATGGCGGTCGTTGGGACCCAAATGGTGTGGCGGTCACACAACCCTCCAATGACTGTTGCTTGGGTCACCACAACCACACCAGCCACTATCTAGCTGTCATTGGCCACTCACAGCCTTGCGCAACATGTTAGCCACTCAACGAAGAAGAAGATGAATAGTTAAATGATGAGGGCAAAACCCGAAAAAAAAAAAGTGAGTGGAGATAATTTTGGAAGAAAATTTTTAGTAACCCTAAGGCTACTTGTATGCCAAGAAAGTTGAAAGCCCAAGGCACCCTTAGACCTGCCTTGAGCTTTCAGTCTTCAAAAGACCAACTTTGGCCTAACGGGGATTCTGAATTTTTTTCCCAAACACTCCATATTTGGCCCAAGGGGCTTTAGGTGTTCAAAGTGCCTTCTAAAGGCCACTCCCAAATGCACCCTTAGTTTTTTTTTTTTTTGGTCGGTCCTACTCTAATCATATTCTAACACTCACTCTCAGACTTTTGTTTTGCTTCTTTGCAGGGCGTGGGAGTCAAAACCCACTCTTGAAATGAAATCATCCCCACCTCAATCCCCCATAAGAAAGTGGGGATTTGAACCCCCCACCTCCCCCTTCCAAATTGGAAGGATGGCCATTGGGGCGAACCCCACTGGTTAATGCACCCTTAGTTGATTGTTGAGGCTTGAGGTGGAATTGTGAGTTGATTGTCTTAAATGAAATTTATTGCTCGCGCATCACAACCCATGGCCAATCAAGGAGATGTGAAAAATGTGCAAATGTCAACGTTATAATGATTCTTTTTCGGTCGGAGGTTATAATGATTGATCTTGTGAGGCTACAATTTGAATGTGAAATATAGTAAATAGTTTGCGAAGAAAATTTAAACAGAAAACCACGGAAGAAAAATAGAATTTCCATTCCTTTTTTTCCTTACGAAAAATATAAAATTTTCTTACTTTCGATCCATGCTTTCATTCCATCCGTTTCCTCGAATTTTAGAACATCATCCATGTTTCCTCAATCCCTCCAACGAATTTTCCTTCCGACAAGGTTCGTTTTGAACGAGCTCCTTGTTGCTGCATGATGTGCCCATTTAAAATATGGCTTTGAATCAATAGAATAATCAAGTCAAACTTTGAGGTGTAATATTATTTTTTTAAAGATTTATTTGCTCAATTATTGACAAATATCCTCCAAGATAGAATAAAATCTCAAATGAAAATACTAGATAATAACTCTAATATTTTTCTAATATCTCTCAAATTGAACAATTTAAAAATGATGGCCGTATTTTCATTTGAATAAAAATGAAAATGGAAGAAGAAGATTATGATTGAACATACACGTTCAGTAATTTTTATAGCAAAAGCAATAATAGGTATGGACTCTAAGATAATCATCGGAAGAAATAATGAAATTCGAAATTAAATAAATAATAAATAATAAATAATCGTAACTCTATCATGAACAATTACATTGTTTCAATGGGATGCTAGGGTTAATATTTATAAAAATAAATTCAATTTTTTCCAATAAATAAAAAATAATGATTGCTAGTTAGTGTTAAATCCTGTCCACATTTGCACTAACATATTTTCGATGTGGATAAGTCACCTCTTAGTTTGTTCGTAAAACAAACTACCACCGGTATCGACCTTGTGTCGTTCCCTTGCCGCTGACTTGTGCAGACACCAAATAAAGAAGTACGTGATGAGTATGAAAATGACTGCGGGTAGTGATCATGGTGACGAAGGACCACAAAAAAACCTTATACGAAAGAGCCCAGAACCCACCATCAGTTGCCGCCATTGTTGATGAAGGACCACGGAAAAACCTTATAAAAAGGAGCCCGGAATCCACCATTAATCGCCGCCATTGTTCCGCGTTTAGTTCTTGAGAGAGAAGAAAAAAGTAGAGCAAGCATTCATGGTGATGAAGGTCCATGGAATCGTCTTGTCCCCGCCAGTGTTGCGGGTCTTTGCCGCCCTCTGTGAGAAGGACCTCGAGTTCGAGTTCGTCGCCCACGAGGTGGGAGCCGGCGAGCACAAGAAGGAGCCTTTCCTCGCCCTCAACGTAAGTCTCCGTCCCTGTCAGCCACCTGTCCGACAGCATTTCTCACCGATAGCTGGTCTTAGGGTCTCCACGCGTTCATCCAAGAAACCTTCCTTCGTCTCTTAGATCTAACGTTTCTCGATCTCTCTGTGCAGCCTTTCGGTCAGATTCCAGCCTGAGGACGGAGATTTGAAGCTATTCGGTAAGTCTTTCCGTTACTGATAGATTATCTTGTGTGACCATGATGAAAGATGAAGGTATTTAGTCAAAGGGTGCTGATTTGTTGCTGATAGATTGTGTGCCCATGAGGAAAGATCAAATGTTTAGTCAAAGTATATGTGTTCAGTCAGTCTACTAAGAAAGAAGCAACTAGGCGAAGTATAATATGTATCTTGATTATGCTCTTTGCGGTGGCAGAATCAAGGGCAATTACTCAATACATTGCTCATGTATACAAGGACGAGGGCACACCGCTCGTGTGCGAGGGCAAACCCATGGCGACCGTGAGCGTGTGGATGGAGGTCGAGGCCCACCAGTTTGAACCCGTGGCGATAAAGCTGCAGTGGGAGCTCGCGTAAAAGCCGAAGTTAGGCAAGGTCACGGATGCTGCAGAAGTCGAGGAGAACGAGGCCAAGCTCGCCAAGGTCCTCGACATCTACGAGGCCCGGCTGAGCCAGTCCAAGTACTTGGGCTGCGACTGCTTCACCCTCGCCGACCTCCACCACCTCCCTGCCCTGACCAACCTTATGGGAACACAAGTAAAGAAGCTGTTCGACACCCGCCCCAAGGTCAGCGCGTGGGCGGCTGACATCATGGCCCGGCCTGCGTGGGCCAAGGTTCTTGCCAGGAAGAACCAGCACTGAAGCAAAGGGTCGAGTCTGAATTATCTGGTCCTGGGAGCAATAACAAGACACCCTTTTTACCCCATTTATGTGATTTTGTACTTGTACTTTGTTGTTGATTCCGTCCTTTTGGTCAATGTTTGATTTGAAGTGGGAGTCAGACGAACTTATTTGGGATTGCCGTCTTCAATCATCAAGGTTGGAGATGATGCGGTTGGTGTTCTGTGATTGTCTATTATGAGCAATAACGATTGGACAGATAAAAGTGTAATAACTTTCGCCCGCGCTGGTATTGTTTCTACTGATGAAGGCCTGTCCATTCGTCGTCTCCATGGGACGGCCCTACATTTTCATAACCACTTCCCCACCAATCACAAAAGCCTTACCCGCTTTCATCTTGTTAAAAGTACCAAAGAAGTTCACAGGACAAGAACCATGCATAAGTATAGCTTTATACAAAATTAAAGTGACATTCCAATCATTGCTAATTGTCATATGACATATCATCGAGTCAGAAATTTTTTACGAAAATTTACTGGAAAGATTACATTAGAATTCTATATAAATGTTTAAGAGTCAATTTACAAAATTGAAAAATTTAAGCTTGAATTGATATTTTTGCAATAGGTTTACAATTGATTGGACAATTTCACCCCGTAAATTAAATTGAATGGCAACGCATAAGAACATAGCAGAGAGGAGGAAACAAAAGCTCCAATTTTCACAAGTAAAATCTACAAGAAATAAAATCAATAATAGGAAGAGACGACATGCCATATCGAGATAAAACAAGAGAGAATCAAAGCGAAAACCTAATCAATGATACCCAACCAAAAAATGATTCTATAGCTCAAAAGTCAACAAAAGCTAATCTCAAAGCTCCAACCAATATTCAAATAAAAGGTATAGCTATTAAAAACTTCATTCAACAAAAAGCTACGTCATATGGTACCATCAGACTAATTGAGATCAGATTCGCAAAATAACCATTGTTTTAGGTAGATCGTCATTGTTAAATGAGGCTTTTGTTATTTGTACCATCAGGCTTTTATTATTGTACCCACAAATGCAATAATAAAAGCCTCATTTATCAAGGGTAGCTATGGCAAAATAATAAAAGCTTTTATTATTGTATTTGTGGGTATCTAACCGGTGGGTCGTTCATGTACGTGGTGGGTGAGTGGTCGTCGGTCAAGCTGAATAAGAGAGTGTTGGACAGGAGCTGTGCATCACGGTTAAGTAACATCAATATAACATTGACAATTAGCGATTAAGGGAGCCGAATCGGATTCTGTCTCATCTATGGAATGGGAATAGTAGATGGCTGGTTGTGTATATATTACAATATATCTGGAGTTTGAGCTCGTGAATGAAACCGACTAAAAATAAATTATTATTTTTGAATGCTTAAATTATACTGTATATATTAGATTTTCTTTTATGGTGCAAGAGTTCAACGGCACTGTCCTCAACCGGGGGAACTGAGTTGTCCTCAATCGGGGAAATCTCAATCGGGGAAACTGAGTCAACCCGTGGTTGAGGATAGTGTCGTAAGGCGTGTTAGGGCATTTAATCAATTCTCACTCACTCCAGACACGGGAGGCTATTATACCTACTTTCATTGATAGTAGCTAAAATTGAAGTTCTGACGCGGTGTCTACCTTTCACCACTGTGAGACCCCCTAATTCCCTATCTATCTTTGTCTTTACGATAGAGATGAAATAAGAGGACAGCGTGGGGTCTCTCACCCTAGGACGCTTCTCTCACCCATTTCCTTCATGAGCCTTTTAAGGACTTGCTCAGGTCCAAAGTTGGATAACGATTCCAAGAAAAATAAAAGGAAAAGGAAATATGCGAAAACTTACTGCACGTTGGAGAGAGGGTCGAATTTAGAATTTCGGTCAAACTTGGCTTTCATATATATGTCTCCTGCAAGTGCAAGTGCGGTCTTCAAGCGCCCGAAGTCGACGAAATACAGCAGGGTCTTCAACCTGTTGTTGACGTGAGGAGTCCTTGAAGTGCCGTTCAAGTGCTTGACAGTAAATATTCTTCGTTGGATTCCTCCGTGAATTACATCAAAAATTCATGTAAATTGTATTAGGATGATGATCTTGGCCTCGAAAAGTCTCTTTGGAAGGTTTAAGTCCTCTTTGCGCGTGACCCCCAAGAAAAGAATGGGTGAGGAGGGGTTTTGGAAGAGCCCCTAAATAGACAGTTCGGCGCTCAAGTCAGCATAGCGTGAGAGGATGAGAATTTGAATGTGAGCGCGCGTGACTCCACGGGTTTATGATTTTATCAGGGCTACTATATATGTAGCTGAGAGTAGGAGCGGTCCTTGAAAATTTAAATATTTGCTTAACTTTTATTATTGTTAGTTTTATCCAAATAAAATTATAATTTGCATATTCGAGATCTTTCGCATGCATACGCTAGATAAGAGATGGACGCGGGTTGGTTTTAATATATTAATAGAGACATGAATTTGGATTAAGACCTATATGAAAGTAAGAGATTTGAATAAGATGTCATATTTTGATTAAAAGGACATCCAATTTGCTCTATACCCTTTGGTTTAATATTACGAAAAATACAAAATTGATATACATGTGATAATACCAAACTAATTTTTGGATCACTAAATGTTAAATAGGTATATTTGTGATAAATTTTTCTTGAGCTAACTTTTGTATCACCAAAGACCCCAAATTGATACATTCGCAACATATTTACCCTCCATTAGCCTTTATTAAATTTTAAAGTAAAATCGTTGAGCTAAAAGACACCGGGTGATAACTCAATTGACAAATAAGTCCACATGGAAATCTATATTAGTTTGGAGTAAATTTATCAAAGATGTATCAATTTAAGGTTCTTGGCCATCCAACAATTAGTTTAGAGTAAATTTATTATAAGTGTACCAATTTGGAGTTTTTGGTGATCTAAAAATAATTAGAAGTAAACTTGTTAGAAGTGTACTAGCTTGAGCTTTTCATGATATTAACCCATACTCTTCTAATATTGAAAATAAGGATGTTTTAGTCATTTGAAGAGTGGATGCCAAATTTGAAAGTTCGCTTTTCTTATAGGATGTATTTCGTTTCTCGGAAAATGAGTGATTGAGAAAACATTGTTTTGAAAAATGATTGCTTATATTGTTGAAAAAATTAGCCAACAAAAAATATTTTCATTATCAATGATAAGTTATGCTTTACTATTTTTGTGGGTGATGAGAAAAATTTCCATTCATTTATTTTTCTAAAAGATATAAGAGATCTGTCACGACCTAACCTTGGGTACACTACCTACTAATGGATTACTAAGCCTAAACTTAGCTCAAACTCTCCCAAGTCATACCCATTCACGACTTAGGTTTAAGTTCTTAACATGCAAATAATTTTTTGATTAGAAGTCGCCACTAATCTATTTTTGGTGGGTCGATTAGAAACCAAATAAAGTAACTTCTAGGAACCAGGGATTGTGAGTTCGAGGACTTAATTATGCTAAATTTTAACGCTCTTTTGGTACCTTTCTCTTTTATTTCGAAAAATATTTTGCAGGCAACTTGAATTGATGATTTTAATTTATTTTCCTAACATGTGAAGTTATCATGAGGGTATGCAAACCACCAACTTAACACCCAAGAAAGCAATGAATAAATTAAAAGACTTACCTAATAGCAACGAAAACATCTACAATGTTAGCTCAAAATTCACATCAAAAACTCTAGATATGATTCTTAATTAACATACAATCACTCAATCTTTTTTAGGATTTTCTCTTGTTTAATAAAATTTAAGCTATATGTCATGCAATTTAACTAAATGGCCTAATTCTAATGACGGACAATTTCTAATTAAATGGACCTAGCAACAATTACTAAATGACATGCATTCCATGAACCAAATTCTATATGACATGCGCATGATATTTTTGTATTTTCATAAAAATTCATAATTAAAAATTACTAAAAATAAAAATCTACCTAAAGTGAGATATTATCTATAAACTAACCTAAATCCTATCTTTACCTAAATAGATATCTCGAAAAGCAATTCAATGCAAAGATATTATTTAGTCTAATCCTAAAAAAGGTAGCGAAATTATTAAATCATGCAAATCTATCTACGAAACTAATTCTAATCTAGATGATGCACAATTTTTGTATTTTCGGCACAAATAAAGCAATTAAAGCATGGGAAGCACTAAATCACTCAAGATCATATATCATCCAATCAATGCGAATAAGGAAATAACATCCAATCAACTTGCAATTTCGTGAACCGGGGTTGATCTTAAGCCTTAAAGATCAAAATCTAAAGCCTCATAGATGAAATCAAAAATTATATGCGGTTGCGAATTAGGAAATATATCCTAATGAATATTATAACTCTTACCCAAAAGGTTTAAATTAGATATCAATCTCATCAATCTAGGCAATATGATGTTTAAATCAAATTAAGATGAGATTTTTTACCTAATTGCCAAATATACTTCCAAATTCAAATTTGTCGATGGATGGCTTGCGAACAGTGGCCGGTGGTGTGACAGAGGGGCAGCAGGTGCCGGGTTCACGTCTCACGACAAGGCAGTGATAACCAACGTTGAGGGCTACCTGCGGCAAGGTCCAAAGCAGTGGGACTCCAGTGTTGCTCAATTTGGACCGCGTGGTGACTTGGTTTGGTTTAGCAATGCCTTCGGGAGGGAGCTGCATTGTGAGTCCTTCCTTTTCTTCGTATCTTTCATGAACATTGTTGGAAGGTTGGCCAATAAGCTGGGACCACCGGAAATAGCGACAGTGCTATTTGTTCACTGATCACTCATTGGAAAGCTATGACTGGAACTTTGGAGATTCTCAAATCGTCGGTGGTTCTGGACAGCAACAACAAGGCTAAAGACCAGCGCCCAAAATTTGTCGGAAGCTGGTTATAACGGTCTCCGGGGGCTGAGAAGCTGGTTCTCGCCGAAACGCTGGTTGATGGGTGTGAAGTGCAGCGCTAAAACTCACGTTCTCAGTTGAAAAAAGCAGCAGCAGATCGGCAAAGGGGGTGGGGCGCCAAGGAGCAACCGCTACCAAGCTTGAAGAAGGCACGACAAGACTACTAAGTGTAGCCGCGGTGCATGCGTCGCCAGGTGGTGGAGGCACAGGGTGCTGCAAAACACGCGTAAAGGTGTGTGGTAGAGACGTGGCCGTATGGAGGAAGACTACACGAAGGACTCCGACTTTTCACCCCGAGCAAGTGCTGGAACTCACGGCTCTCGGATGTCTCGTTAGGGTTGATGGAGATCGGAGGGTTGTTGATGGTCCAGCGAGAGGGCAACAGCGGCGGCTTCACTATTCACGACGGGGTTTTGGATGACAGCGTCGTATGATCAGCGTGACGAGGAAACTGCAACGTTGGGAGAGCAACAGCGTTGTCGGGAATTTGCCGAATCTCGGTTTGTGGACGTAAGCAGCAATGGCAGCAGCTTCAAGCAGGCGATGTCGGGATCAATAGGAGCGTCGGCTCATCGGCAGGGCTCGGACAGCAGTGTGGTCACCGAACAGGGAGGTCAGAATGGCAGCGATGCAGGGCTTTCTTGGTGCAAGCAGTTGTTGTCTCCGTTGGTCAACGTGAGTGCCTCAATCCCTCTCACGATTTTCAATGAGCCAACCCCGCACCTCACAACCTGCTCCTCCATTTTCTCTCTATTCACGTATGTTCTTTCTTTATTGTGGCCGTATGTTCAATGTATTCTGCCCTTTCGTCCATATGCGAGCCAATTTATAGGCGAGGGATTGAAGCTTATTATAAAATTTCATTTCCTTTCTCGTATCAAGATACGCAAAGATCACCTCCCGAATGCAATATTCCTTTTTATTTTCGGCATGATTTCCTTTGTATCTTTCCACGTTGGACTGCAAAAATGAATATTCTCCGTCGATTTTTATCGCATATCGCCAAAGATTCAAGATTGTAATACGATTTTCTTGAATTCAAAATCTTGCAAAGATAAGCTTGTAATATCTCTTTATCACACTTGCCCTTTCCAAGGATATATGAATAGATTGCATGAATATACCAAAAAAATCCTCCATCATATCACCAAAAATATCAAATCGCCAATTCTTTTAATTTGTGGTCATCAGAAAGTAACGGGCTCCGAACGATCAAGTTAAATCCATCCGTCATCAATTATATGCAAATGCAATAATAATAAATAAATGCACCTAAATTTATATGCTATGCAAATAATTTTTTTTGTTTAGGGATTAAAAATTAATCCATAATTTTGTATGAAATAAATGAATGATCGGGTCACCAAAATTTATGTGTCAACAAGATCAATTTTCAAAATTTGTTTTCAAATTACTTATATTTTGCAAAAAGAACGTATCGATGGCACTGAAATATAGGTATTGCAAAAAATAACAAATACATAATATTACAAAGAAAATTGTGGCGTTGGTTTTTGGACGATAAGGTCTTCTTAGCATTGTGAATTGTTTTTTTACTTTTTTTTTAACAAGAAAGTAAAATAAAAAATATTATCATTTAAGTGAAATGAAATAGTTAGCAATTTCTACCGCATAACAGGAAAAATACCTAAAAAGACTTCAATCTATTTTACAAATGTCAATTCAATCCTAAATTCTTCCATTTGGCTAATTTAGTCAACATTTTCATAATTTGTCAATATAGTCATTTCGGCCAATTTTGCTCAAAAATTACTAACGTGAATGCTGATTGTAATAATGGCCGTCTTTGTGACACAATCAATGTTCAAGTGGATAGTTTTTTAAAAATTTTATGAGTTTTCTCTTTATTCTTTCATTGTGGTCGGCACCATCCTTGATGGCTGGGGAAGGCGACTCTCGCCCAAATCTTGCGAGGGCCTCGGCGTTTGTCATGGGCAATATTAGAAAAAGGAAAAAGTAAATAAATATATATAATTGAAGAAATTTTTTAAAAAATGGCAACAATCTCTTCCACCGGAATAAACCATAAGAGATATTTATGATATATTCTAAATATATTGATTATATTCTCCATATTTCTTGTAATCGGAGATTCTTCAAATCTCATATTGTATTGTGCTTGATATGCCTACTTGGTCATCTAATAAAATTTATAAATAGGCTCATGTACTCTTCGTTAGGAATATATCGAATACAAAAATTTCATATTTCTCTTTTCCACATAATATTTCTTATATATGTCAGTCCTTGCCCAATAAATATGGTTATATACGAAGTCATTTCCTCGAGATACTCACTAAACGTGGTATCAAATTGGACGGCCATCAAGAAGTGAACACGGACCAGGCCTTTTGAGGAACTTGTCGGCCTACCTCGATAGTTTGCACCTGTTTTTCTAGGCTCGATTTGCAAGCTTATGCTCAATGAAAAATAAAAATTTTGGCCATGACTGTACCGTATAGATTTAATCCGTTCTGGGTTGAGCTTAGCCAAGTTTTTTTTCCACAATTTTCCTTTTGTTGTAGAAATTCTTCTTAAGAAAATGAAATTTCATTATCGAAATGGTACCGTTAAAGTTTATTGAATGACTCATGTGATTTTACTTAAAATCCGATATTTTATTTTGAATGGTACCTATTTTAAAACCTCAAAACCCACTATTTAGATATCTCTAGAGACCATTTTGATCGTATTTACTTGCTAATTCCAAAGCTTCAACTAATCTGGGGTTTATTCATGACTTTTGTATGGATTTCATAGAATAGGGACATTCAAAATTTGTTAAGTCGGCCCCCTTTTTGGGCCCCCAATTCTTTATCAACAGCCAACTTTGATAGCACTACCTGATTGACGCAATACCTAGTGATGAGGACAGTCCATGACACGATGTCTTTGTGGGGCATTTCGCATCCGGCGGCAAAGAGCCATTCTTATATTATAGCACAATACCTACACTACATTTAATGATAGAGACAAACGCCCCCACACACTTGACATCCTATGACAAACTGTCAACAACAAAAAAAAAACACAAAGATTAGATGAGCCAACAGCCATGAATTCTTTGTTCCTTTTGACAAAGATGAAACTTCACGCTCTTTGAAAAAACACTAAACAAGAGTTCATCTTTTCCTTATTAAAGCATTTAATGGTGGAGAGACTACCCAAATACTGGCCACCACAAATCATGCCCATTTCCTTTTGCCTTCAATATTCTTAAAACACCCATCATACATCCCACCAAATTTAAAACCCAAAAAACAATGTGCTCAAATTTTCAACAATCAATTTTATATTATTCAAACATTGATGAAGCGCGAGACCAGGAAGATGTTCCAACTAAGGTCTAGGACAACAAGTCAGGCTTGGATTTGGGCCGGGGCAGCGAGTGGTCATGACATGGAGGATGTGGCTGATCGTGGTCTGAAGATGGGAAAATGATGTCATGAACTTGACACTGGCCATTCGTTCAAGCGAATCTAGCAACGGAAAGATAGCGTCGATTGTCAAGATTCTGAAACGTCTATTCTGGGGCAAAGGAAAGGGAAGATATTGAGCGGAGCTGCCAACGAATTACCCGCCCTGAAAATCGGTCGGTAAAAGTCGAAGCTGCAAAACTAGGGAACAAGTTTCAGGGGGAAAAAAATGGAAAACTAGAAGAAGATGCGCATCCGGGGAATCGAACCCCGGTCAGTACCGTGGGAGGGTACTATGATACCACTACACTAGATGCGCGAGCCGGTGATGTCTCCGTGAAGGTCCTTTTATTTTATTTCTTCTTATTCTTCCTTTCTACCTACCACCCAGCTCGGTCGCCAGTAGCCGCGTACTGCGGGCCGATCGCCGCTATGCCGCTATTGACGCGGAGCTGATCCACGTCGCGATGAACCTGGGAGTTCTTGGAGGCTGAGTTTCTTCCTCCACAGTGCGCTCGGCAGAGGGCTCAACAGCATCGCGCTGTACTCGGCTCTGGGCGGCCCACCCCTGACTTCCGGCGAGAGGGCCAATCTCGACCCTCATCATCACGGAGTTCGGTTACGAGGAAGTTGGACGACTCAGGTCATCAGTCATCTAAAACTAGGATGCATATTCATGAATCATTAGACTCTCTTCTTTTTTTCCATTCGATTTGGTATATCACTTGAGTAGCCAATGCCAGAGTGAAGCTACTGACTGTAAGGTTGCAAGGTAGCGTCCAAGGGAGACGGTGGATGGGGGGCTTCTTTTCGTTGGGGGCAAAGAAAACAAGACGGGTAGGGTTCGAACCGAACCGAAACAATTAAAATACCCGAATTTTAAAGTGTTTACCTGAACCGAAAGAGAACCGATTCGAGCTTTTTTGACAGCCCTAATGGCAATGGTGTAAGGAAGGGTGGCTTCGCTATGCAAAAAGATGGCAATTGGTGAGAGCCTAATGGCGCATTTGGTAACGATTCTGTTTTCGGGAATAAATTCTTTTCATAAATGGTTATTTTTTATTCTGTTCCGGGAAACTGATTCTAAATAAGGGCGTGTTTGGTAACGATTTTGTTCCTAGAAATAGATTCTGATCATAAATGATTCTTTTTTTATTCTATTCCCGAGATCTGATTTTTAACATTTTAAACCGTTTGATAACTATCCAAAATTTATGATTCTGGAATAGAATTGTGTTTGGTACCGTGCTCATTAATTCTGTTCCAAATCAATTTATTTTATTTTTTTCCTTTTTCTCCTATTCTTCTTCTTTTTCTTGTGGCCGGCGACCTCACCGGAGCGTTGCCAACCCTCGGCGAGGCCGGCCCTCATCAGCCAAGCCTCACCGGCAGATAGGCGAGGCCTGCCTGGCCACCGGCGGTGCTAGGCGAGCCTTGCATGGCCACCGACAGGGCTAATAGTTGCAAGGCTTGCCCAGCCTCGACGAGGCTCGGCCTCTTGATCTAAGGAGGTCGAGCCTTGCGGTGGCTGGACTTGCCTCTGGCAAGCTCACCGGATCTCACCCTAGCCTGACGAGCCTCCGGCGAACTCGCCGAACCGATGGACAACGACTGGCGGTGGCAGCAATCGACGGACGGTGACTGGCGCCGGTGGCGGTCGGCGATCAACGGACGGCAGCCGACAGCTAGCGGCGGACGGTGTTGAGTGGTGGTGGACAGCGGTCGCGAGATGGCCCAAGGGAAGAAGAGGAGATGTTGGTTTTGATTCTAAAATTTGTTCCCGGAAAAAGAATTAACTTTTTTTTTTGTTCTCGATTCTATTCTAAATCTGTTCCCGAGAACAAAAATTTTACCAAACACAATTCTAGGCCCAAACTGATTCTAAGAATAAAGAATCAAAATTTGGTCATGTTTGGATAGTTACCAAACATGACTTAAAAGAACGCGTTTGATAATTGTACAAAATTTATGATTTTTGAATAGAATTGTGTTTAGTACTATGTTCATTAATTCTGTTACAAATCAATTTTTTAATTTTTAAATAATTTTTATAATTTTTTCCTTTTCTTTTTTTATCTTATTCTTCTTATTCTTTAGGTCGATCGCCGGACCGGCGAACCGGCTAGATAAGGGCCGACGACCTCACCAAAGCATCGCCGGCTCTCGCGAGCTAGCCCTCGTTAGCCGAGCCTCACCGGTGGCCAGGCGGGCCTCGCTAGACCGATTGCCGACAACCGGCAACGATCGGCAGTCGTGGGATGGCGGTTAATGAAGAAGAAAAAAAGATAAGAATAAGAGTTTTGATTCTCAATTTTAATTTTAGAACAAGAATCACATTTTTTTTTTATTCTTGATTCTACTCCCAATCTATTTTCAGAAATAAAAATTTTACCAAACGCGATTATGGACCCAAATTGATTCTATGAACAAAAAATCAGAATTTGGTACCAAACATGGCCTAAGTAGCACGGATACACTACACAACACGATACGCTGACATGTTATTTCTACAAAATAGAGAATTCCAACACGTTGGGACACGTTATTATTAAAAAATATTTTTATTTTTAATTAATTTGATTCAAATTCAAATAAATAAATAAATAAATATAAAGTTTACAATTTCATAGAAAATTTGAAAAACATATTCATAGTTAATGCGTAATCATATTTGAAAATATGTTTTTAACTTTAATAAAAATTATAGATAAGACTAATGATTAACAAAAAAATAAAATCAACTTTATTTAAATAAATCGATGATATTCTATAATCATCAAAATTTATTATTATTTAACATTTAATATTTTTATTTTTCAAAATAATTTTTAACTCATTTATTTATTTTTATAACAAAAATAACTTTATCACTCAAAATTATTTCCTCCTCTTTTCTTTCTAAACTCTCCTCCCAAAAAAATCTTTTCCCTCCCCTGTTTCTCTCCCCTGTCCCCCACGCCACCTCCAAAATCTTCCATCGCTTTCTTCCCTCCTCTCTCTCTCTCTCTTCTTCGAGAAAATATTCAGTGGTTGCCAATCACCACGTCACCGTCCTACATGGCGCGCGCAATTCTAGGTGGCTCCACTAACAGTCGACACGTGTCTTTGGACTTATACCAGCTGGAAAATAGAGAAGTCAAAATTTCTTTTTCTCTCTCTCCTCTGCTGCGGCTGAAAAGAGACTTGGCAGAAGCATTAATTAATGTTGTTGCCGCTCAAAAACCTCTCTCTTCGTTTCAATTTTCGAGCGCTTTTTGCCTTCTCCTTCCTCGAGTTGAGAAGAGAAAACGCAGATACCTTCTCTCTCCTTCTCCGGCACGCCCGACCGCCTCCACCGCCACCTCCGCCCCGCCATGCCCCTACCCTTTCCCCAAAGCCCTCTCGTCGGTCGCGGGTTGCTGGTCGAGATCTGTCTCGGCACCTCGCTCCGCGAAGACCCCCGCCGGGTCACAGCTGCTGGATCCCGAGCGCCCTTTGCCTCCGCCGTCACCTCCGGAGTCTCATCGGCGGCTACGATTCGTCGCTCACTCCTCTCTCCCACCCGCGCTCGCGCTGATCTCTTGGGACTATCTCCACACTTCACGGGTTTCATCCTTAAGTGAACAGGAGTAGCATGACGATTCTTACCTTTTGTGGGAGAGAATCCGGTAGCGATGGCAAGGGGATACGCTAATCTGTCTAGTGAAGACACGCGAGCGACCTGTGAAGGCGGAGAGGCTCGAGACCCAGCAGTCGCAAGCTTCTTCTGCTTTGGCTTCAAAATCGCAGGCGTCGTGCCCGAGCCCGAAATCAAGAATGACCAACTCGCGATTTGTATTGCCCGAGCGAGAAAAGCAACGACCCCGACAAACGAAGCGAGCGGCGTGTGAAGGCGAAGAGGGCTCGAGACCCAAGACTTGAAAACTCCTTCCGCTTTGTTGCCAACGCGGCCGAGCCCAAAAATGAAACCGACGATGGCGACAAACGAAGCGAG
Source organism: Eucalyptus sideroxylon (assembly GCA_014182405.2). Classification (NCBI taxonomy): domain Eukaryota; kingdom Viridiplantae; phylum Streptophyta; class Magnoliopsida; order Myrtales; family Myrtaceae; genus Eucalyptus; species Eucalyptus sideroxylon. Next base: position 31,003,810 of record CM024555.2, on the reverse strand, counting down.
CGGCGTGTGAAGGCCGAGAGGGCTCGCGACCGTAGCTGCAAATTTCTTCCGCTTTGGTGACGACGTGCGACCCAAAATCGAAACCGAGCCACTCGTGGTTTCTATCGTCAAAGCCCGAAAGGCGACGACGGTGACAAACGAAGTCGAAGTGGAAGGGAGCGCAAGAGCAAGAGGGCGAGGGCGTGAGGGCTTGAGGTGAGCGAGGACCGGGAAGGAAGACAAAGAGCTCAATGTTCAAACGTGAAAAGACCACCTGCAACTAGCCCGAAATCACGAGCGGCTTATGCTGTGTAAACATGCAACGCAGTATGTTTGTACATGTAAACAATGAATAGAATGTTGTGGTGCCTCAATGCGTTCCTTTTCATCTTTCCTACAAGGCCTATGATCAAATGTGAGCCCTCGCAATGCCAGCTCTACAAATAAACAATCTCCAGCTTTAAACACGAAGTAATTGCCCTTTCTAATTTCACCATGGTCGGGGCTGTGAAAATGCTGTTATGCGTGTTTTTGTTCATTTATTCAATATGATCATACAGTAGCTTCCCTTCTTGTCCTAGAGTTTGTGACAGATAAGTTGCAACATCTGAATATCAAGAGCGAGATCTGGATATCAAGAACATGGATGGTTTTGATGATTTACATCGCTATTCAATGTCATGCTAATTTGAGGTGCCATTGCAAAGGACCGGCTCCCTTCTCTCTTTCTCTCTCAAACGTTTCTCATGTTTTTTTTTTTTGGAATCAAGGCGTAGCAAATCTCATGTTTATAGAGTTAAATCAAGGCAGAATCGTCCCTTTCATTTTTACTTGAAAGTGCTTTAGCGAAAGAAGTGCCTTCAAACTGAAAGATTGATAAATGGGTTATCGAGTTTAGCTAGATGACCCAATACTCCAATGATCAACATTTCCCGATGCTATAAGCAAGAAATAACGTAAAAAGAAAGAGCATTCCCAACACACCAGCATAGAACATAGATCCGTGAGGAGGACCATATACACCACACAAAAAGAGGACTTCGTAAACGGCCGCAGATCATCATCTCCTTTTCTAATCAAATCAATCGAACTACTTCAATAAAATAACATCTCAGCTCATCCACTTAAGCCAAGAAATAAACAGAAAATGCAAAGGATATTAAGAAAAATCACTCCTCTCTCTCTTCCGCCACAAAATCCCTTGTGGCTGTCGCCGGAATCTTGAAAGTCAGCGCCACCCTTGCATATCCAGCCTCGCAGGCCTTTTTTGCTTCAAAATGGTTGACGACGTACCCAAGCCAAAATCGCGACCCGATCCAATCGGCGGTTTCTGGAGCCAGAGATGGAAACGCGACGAGGACGATGGCCAAGAAGGAGGAGGGGAGGGCTTGAGGTGAGTGAGGGATAGAGAAATGGCCTCGAGGAAGAGAGAATGGAAGCCTTGTGTATGATGGCAATCCCTCCACGCCCTGGTCGTCCGAGGTTTCTCCCACAAAAGGTAAGAATCGCCATGCTACTCCTGTTCACTTAAGGATGAAACCCGTGAAGTGTGCAGGCGGTCCCAAGAGATCAGCGCAAGCGCGGGTGGGAGAGAGGAGTGAGCTGACGAATCGTAGCCGCCGATGAGACTCCGGAGGTGACGGCGGAGGCAAAGGGCGCTCGGGATCCAGCAGCTGTGACCCAGCGGGGTCTTCGAGGAGGCGAGGTGCCAGAGACAGATCTGACCAGCAACCTGCGACCGACGAGAGGGCTTTGGGGAAAGGGTAGGGGCATGGTGGGGCGGAGGTGGCGGTGGAGGCAGTCGGGCATGCCGGAGAAGGAGAGAGAAGGTATCTGCTTTTTCTCTTCTCAACTCGAGGAAGGAGAAGGCAAAAAGCGCTCGAAAATTGAAACGAAGAGAGAGGCTTTTGAGCGGCAACAGCATTAATTAATGCTTCTGCTGAGTCTCTTTTCAGCCGCAGCAGAGGAGAGAGAAAAAGAACTTTTGACTTCTCTATTTTCCAGCTGGTATAAGTCCAAAGACACGTGTCGACCTGTTAGTGGAGCCACCTAGAATTGCGTGCGCCATGTAGGACGGTGACGTGGTGATTGGCAACCACTGAATATTTTCTCCTCTTCTTCCCCCACGACAGCCCCTGCTCCTCACGCCACCCCAAGATCTTTCCCTGATTTCTTTTCTTTCCTGCTCTCTCTCTCTCTCTCTCCCCCTCCCCCACAAGAGAACCTGCTCCCCGCCCCCATCAATCATCCCCAACCCCTACCACCCCCATCCCCACCCGTGCTCCCGCCACAACGTCTGTGCTTCATAGGTGGGAGCAGAAAACTTTTTCGTAACAAGCGATTTTCTCAAAATTAATTTGGCATTTTTTTTTTATAACCCAGACAACCTCCGCACGCCGCTTTGCGGTAGAGAGTAAACCCTGAGGTGGACCGACCGTCACCACTGACCTCACCCACAAGTAAATCGCGTGTTTTTGCATTGAAGCAACGCGGACACGGAGTTTCGAACTTTTCCCCTACGGATGGGGTACCAAGCCTTAACCACGCGGCCACCACGGGTGGTGGTATTAATTTGGCATGTTGGTTAAAGTATTTTAGGAAAAAAAAAATGTCATATGACTAACCGCTATACCATTAGGTGGAAGAATTATCTCCCTTCTCCAATTAACAAATCTTGAAATGGTCAAGACAATCAAAACCCATAACAAACTTATAATGCATTGTTAATTTGTTATTACTGCCCCTCCTCCGAGCCGTCACGGCGGCCAAGCCGTAGGGGGTTATCACATCCGAGCAATGGAGGCAGGGTGAACGTGTGTTTTCGATTTTTGGTTTTCATTTTCTTCTTTCTTTATTCTTAATGTTTTTCTCTTTTGAATAATTAGAATTTACTAATGTGCTGCCCAGGTGTTTTATGAAGGTAATAAAAAAAAGTTACCCCGACCTTTTCCATTAATCAAATCAGACCAACCTAACATAGATTCTTAATTGCACTAATTCAATAAGTTTTAAAATTTAATTGCACATTTTAAAAGTTTTTAGGATGTAATTACACTTTTACATTAAATTTTAAGATTTCTAGTGTACTTATTAAATATATTGTTATAATATAATATGCGAAAACAACGAAATCTTACAACTTACGTCAACGCAAAATCATCATAAAAATAAATGAGAAATAATAAAAACACTAGAAATTTATGTGATTCGGTCCAAGTATCGATATTACGTCTACGGGGAGAGCCAGCAGCAAATAATCCACTATAATTAGATAAAATAGAGTTTACAATCACTCACACACGCTCAAATATTTTTTATACTTAAATTTAATCTCAAATCAAATGCTTAAGTGTTTTTCACACTTAAATTTAATCTCAAATTCAAAGTGTTTATAAATAAATAACTCATTTGAATATAAACTCGTGATATAAAATTATCGCTTGTTTAAATTCAAAATAAAATACAGAAAACAAAAGCTTCTTTTCTTGATCACGTGGGTGGCTCCTCTTCGGCCTCCTCGTACGGTTTCACTAAAGCGGTGCTTTTCAGAGCTTCAGCAGCACGTCCGGAGAGGAAAGAAGACCTGCTTTATACGAGTGGGCTCGTGCCGAAAAGGTCAAAACTTTTACCTGGGGCCCACCTCCTATTTTGGCTTCACGTTCACGTGGGAGAGAGGCGCTGCAGAGGCTTCTTTCTTCGGATGTGTGTGTGTGTGGGCCCCCACGATCTGTTTTAACCGCAACGATTCTTTTCCTTTTTTTTTATTCTTTTGCCTTGCTTTGCACGTCCCATAGAAAAGCAAATCAAAATTGTTACTTTTTTCTTCATATGATTTTCCATCCTTGTTAGAAAAAAAAAAGCTTTAAGGACAAATTCGATTTAACAAATTATTATTCAAATTCAAACTCGAGACATTAATTTAACATGTACATCACAAATTAATTAGTTCATTTTAGAACAAAATCATTGAGCCATGAAAAGGAGAAATAGTGAGTGACGGTGTCGTTTGTCTTCCAAATGGAAATGTGACTTCTCCACCTTGAACGACATTAGTAGACTTGTTTTTTAAAATAATACCAATGCTCTCTCAAAATGCGATCTGAATTGCACGGAGCGGACTGTTAGGTTAGCTATGCTCTATAAAAAGAGCCCAAAACCCATCATCATTCGCCATGAGATTGTTCTGCGTTTAGTTCTTGAGAGAAACAAAAAAGAAAGTAGGGCAAAGCAATCATGGTGATGAAAATTTATGGAACCGTCTATTCCACCGCGACAATGCGGATCTTCGCCGCCCTCTACGAGAAGGACCTCGAGTTCGAGTTCGTCCCCATTGACATGCCGGCCCGCGAGCACAAGAAGGAGCATTTCCTCGCCCTCAACGTAAGTCTCCGTCCCTGCCCACCACTGGTGCGACAGTATTCCTTACTATTTTCTGGTCCTGGGGTCTGAAGGCGTTCCTTTCAAGAAACCCTCCTTCATCTCTCGGATCTAACGTTTCTCGTTCTCTCTGTGCAGCCTTTCGGTCAAGTCCCGGCCTTTGAGGACGGAGATTTGAAGCTATTCGGTGAGTCATTCTATTAATAATGAATTATCTTGTGTGACCAAGTGTTCAATCAGTCAACTGAACAAGAAACAACTGCAAAATCCATTAATATTTTGATTATGCTCTGTCTGGTGGCAGAATCAAGGGCAGTTACTCAGCACATTGCTCATGTATACGCGGACAAGGGCACTCCGCTCGTCTGTGAGGGCAAATCCATGGCGATGGTGGGCGTGTGGATGGAGGTTGAGGCCCACCAGTTTGAACCCTTGGCGTTGAAGCTGCGGCGGGAGCTCATATACAAGCCGAGATCCGGCATGGCCTCGGACGCTGCTGTAGTCGAGGAGAGCGAGGCCAAGCTCGCCAAGGTCCTCGATGTCTACGAGGCCCGGCTGAGCCAGTCCAAGTACTTGGGTTGCGACTGCTTCACCCTGGCTGACCTCTACCCACTTCCCACCATGACCACCCTGAAGGGGACCCCGGTGAAGAAGCTGTTCGACGCTCGCCCCAAGCTGAGCGCATGGCTGGCCGACATCTCAGCTCGGCCTGCTTGGGCCAAGGTACTTGCCATGAGGAACCAGCAATGAAGCGAAGGGTCTAGTTTGAATTATCTGGTGTCGGGGGGCAACGACACGAGACAGTTTTTACCCCCTCTATTATGCGAGTTCGTACTTGTACTTCATTGTTGATTCTGTCCTTCTTAGGTCAATGTTTTATGTGGGACTCGTCTCCTTCAATCATCAAAGTTGAAGATGATGAGGTCGGTCTTTTGTCATTGTCTATTGCATGCAATAAAGATTGGATAGATAAAAGTGTAACAATTGTTGCGCGTGCTAGTATTGTTTTTATTAATGAAGCCCCATCCTTTCATCATTTCCATGGGGCGGCCTACAGTTTCATAGCCACTTCCCCACCAATCACAGAAGACTTTACCCACTTTCATTTCGTTGAAGTAGCATATAAGTACACCGAACAATATACCAGTACAAGCATAGCTTTATACAAGATTGACGTGGCAATCCAATCATTTTTTACCACTTTACATGGTATCTTGTCTCTTAAGTGATTTTCTAAAAAATTAACATGAATAATTATATTGAAATTTCGTATAGATGTTTGAAACTTAATTGTCAAATTAAAAAATTTAAAACTGAATTAACATCTACCTAGTAAAAACTAGGGTTAATACCCTAAAAATCTCAAACCGATACACCTGTGACAAATTTATCATAAACTATTTTTTTGGCTACCAAAAACCCAAACTGATATACATTTGACAAATTTACTCAAAACTGGTACACTTGTGACAAATTTACCCTATGTCAGTTTTTGTTAAATTTTATTGTCAAATTATTAAGTTAAATGACACGTGACAATTGACTGGTATACCGATTTGAGATTTTACGCGTCGTTTGTCATAGTTTACAATTTGTATTTTTATTTTTTGTGGTATTAATCTAATTTAGCGGAGGGTATATTTGTCGCAAATTTACCAATTTGGGATTTTTTGCGGTTGAATAAATTAGTTTAGGATAAATTTGTCATAAATGTACCAATTTATGATTTTTTTATGGTCAGTCGAGATAAATTTGTCACATGTATACCAACTTGGGGTTTTTCATGGTAAAAAAATAGTTTGATAAATTTGTCACAGGTATACCAGTTTAGAATTTTTCGGGCTATTAACCCTAAAAAATAATCTAACAATATCAATTATAAATAAAGTCCAATGGCCACTTCCTCCCTCAGTTTGATGTTGTCATTCGGCAGTTCTTATGTTAGCAATGTCTATCACGTACCTCGTAGATGCAAGATGTAAGAGCATGACAAATCCACTGGAAGAGACAACAAACCATGTCAAGAGAGAACAGGAGAGGGTCCAAAAGAAATCTACCCCCAATCAGAAATTGATTCTATGGCTCAAAAGTTGACATAAACTAAGCTCAAAGCTCCCAAAATTCAAATAAAAGCATCTCTTCTGGCTACAGTTAAGAAAATTTGTAGAAAAAGAATACCACATGTTCAACAACTTTCATATGGTGCTCACACAAGTATCATAACTTTTTTTTTCAACCAATTGAGCGGCATAATTTCTAAAAACATTTACAAATGCCATAACATCCAATTGATTACTTGAATACCATATCTTTTTTATAAATGTTCACCCAAGTGCCGAAAGTCCGATGCATTATAGCACTTGTGATGAAGTTTTAAAAAGTTATGGTACTCAAATGATTGATTGAAAAGTTATATGATACTAAAGTAGACATCGTTCATAAGTTATAGATACAAGTGATTAAAAAAAAAAAACTTATGATATTTACACGTGAGCGACCTACAAAAATTGATATTTCCGAAGTTATTTATTTACGAAGAAGTTGCTTCACATGTTACGATCAATTCAAAATCGAAAAGGTCAAATCAATTGTAATCACGCTCACAAATGACAATCCTCTGCGTACTTACACGAAGACGTTCGACAATTGTCATTGTCATATTGATATTTTATTCATTTATTTATTTTGCCACAGCTAACTTGGATAAGAGAGATTTCTATAATTGTACTTGTGGTTGTCCAGCTGGCGTATGTGGCGGGTGAAGGGTGGGTATAGGGGTGTTGGGACGTCTGGGTTGATTGTTGGTCGGTCAAGCTGAATAGGAGAGTGTGCAATATGCATCGCGTGGTTCAGAAACATCAATACAAAATGGACAATTATTGACTAAGAAATGGAATATAACAGGATTCTGTCTAATCTATGGAATGAGAATAGTAAATGGTTGGTGTGTAAAAGAAGATTGTAATCGGATGGTGATCTTGGCTCTTGAAAAGTCTCTTTAGAAAAAGTTTAGGTCCGCTTCCCTCATGACCTACAAGAGAGAGATGGGTGAGGAGGGGTCCCGGGAGAGCCCTCCAAATAGGCACTCCAAAGCTTAGTTCAGTGTAGTGCGAGAGAAGAAGAGAGAACTTAAATGTGAGCACGAGGAACTTCATGTGTTTATGATTTTTTATTAGGGCCTCTATATATAGCAAAGAGTAGGAGCGGTCCTTGAAATTTCAATCTTTGCTTGACTTATTTTATTATTAGATAATAGCCAAATAAAATTGTTATTTGAGTATATTTGATCTTGCGCATGCACTACACATATGCTAGCTAAGAGATGGATGTGGGTTGGATTAAGTAGATAAATAGAGACATGAATTTCAGTGAAAGTAAGAGATTTAGCAAATATATTGATTAAAATAACATATAATTTGCTCTTTATTTTTTTAATATTGATAGTAAGGGTATTGTAGCTATTTGAAAAGTGGACACCAAATTTGAAAGTTGATTTTACATATAGTATCAAAATATGGTTATAGCAAAATATAGCAAAATTATGGTGTTATGAAGAGATGTGAGGTGTTAATGTTTGCATGACATGGTCTTCTTAGCATCGTGGATTGTTTTCTTGTTTTCCTTTTTGTCAAAATGAAAGGTGGATAACAAAGATTATCATTTAAGTGAGGCTAGAATTAGTTAGCAATTTCTACCACGCAACTTATAAATGCTAGAGATATAAGAATATGACAGAGTAAGAAACAAAGACTTTATAAGATAAAGAGACAACATGCTTTTTCGAGAGAAAGCAGGAGAGAAACAAAGAAAAAAGAAACTTTATTAATGGACCCTAACCATAAATATAACCTACATCTCCAAAGTCGACATAAGCAAAGCTCAAACCAATTATTTTTTGGCATAGCCAAATTCGACAGAATGAGGTTTATATTATTGGATGATAGGTCGTGCACGTCTGTCGGCAGGTAGTGGTAGGTGTTGACCTTCAGTCAAGCTGAATAGGAGACTATCGGTCTAAAGATTTGCATCACATCACGTGATTCAGTAACATCAATATATTAAGGAAACCAGCAAATAAGAAATAGAACGGAATCGGATTGTGTCTCATCTATGTATGCAAATTAGGTGGTATAGATATCATTGTTATGGAAAAAAAAAAATGTAATGAGGTTCGCCAAATATCGGGAGGATCTTCCTCATACCAAATCCTTTAGTTGTAGTGCAGAAGGATTGAGCAGCAAGGTATGCCTGGTAAGAGTATTGACTCATTCGAGTCATGGATATGGTACCCTAACCCCAAATTACACGGGATAATTATCCAAAAAGTTCGTAAACTTATTATATAATGACTAATTCAATTATAAACTTTTTAATTTCGTTAATTTAGTTATAAACTTTTTGACAATAATAAAGTTCTTTCAAATAATTTTATAATGAAATTGCTAACATAGACGTCGATCATCCTACGTCATGACATAGCTATGCAATTTTTTTTAGACATTTTGGATTTTTCTACTTTTTCTTTCCTTTTTTATTTTTTCCTATTTTTCCTATTTTTCCTATTTTCCTCTATTGGGGCCTCGGCTACCAACCATAGGCAAGGATCAAGATGCCTTCATTGGTTGAGACCCTAGTGGCAGATTGAGAGAAGTAGAAAAAAAGAGAAAAGATTTAGAACTATTTTTTTAAATATTGCGAAAATCATTTATTTCAATGATTTTTGGTCAAATGTTTAGGGTCAAAATTTTGATTTTTAGAAAAAACAAAAAAGAAAATTAAAAGGACCATATTGGAGGAGAACATGCTTGGTTCGGGTGAAAAAAAAAGGAGGGAAAGAAAAACTTTTGAAGGTGTTTTTTTTTTCATTTACAGAAAATGCTTTCCATGACTAGTTTATTTTCTATAAACTAAACTTAAAAAAATCTGAATTTTTTTAAAATTTATTTTCCGTTTAAAAAAAAAGGAGCCTTACTTGGAATCCTATATTATGGTTCAAGTGGCGCCTATTTTCAACCTCAAAACCCACTATCACATCTCTAGAGACAATTGTGATCATACTTGCTAATACCAATGCTTCAGCTAATCTTAGGTTTCTCATGACTTTGATATGATTTTCATGGAATAGGTACGTTCTAAACTTTCTAAGTTTTTTTTTTCCAAAATTTGTTGACTAGGCCCCTTGTTTGGACCTCCAATCCTTTTTTAACAGCCCACTTTGATAGCACTACATGATGGGTACAATATCTCGTCATATATTTGAAAAATAACTAAAAAGAGAGTCTAAGTCCACTACATGCTCAAAGACTTGAGTTGATTAACCTACCTAATTATATTTCATTGCACTTAAAAACTAGTGTTTTGAGTAATGAACCAACTAGACATACTAAACCAATTGTTTTGCAACATATAAGTTATTCAATGCCAAACTCTGTTTCATTAATAACGACACTCGTTTACCTAAACACCAATCATATGGCTTTGGGGTTCCTTAGCTAGTGAAATGAACTGGCTTTGATTACCAAATGAACAATAAGACATGTAGCGATGAGTTGTCATTCCCGTTTTAACTAGGGGTGTGCAAAAGAACCGGGACCCGCCTAGACCGCCCAGAACCGGATCGGAACTGCCTAGAACTGGTGATTCTTAAGGGAACCAGTTCAGTTCCCGGTTTCAATTTATGAGAACCGATGGATACCGGTCCGGTTTCCGGTTCCATGGGCGGATCCGTCCACCCGGATCTAACCAATTATACTATAATAATATATTAATTTTTAATATTAAAATAAATTTCGAAATTACTAATTAGCAAACCTAAATTTTAGGGCTCCATTCCCTCCACGGTTTCCATGTTTTTATAAGAATTTAGTAAAGTGTGTAAACTGTCTTTTAGCAACTCAACAAATGGCTCCTTCAAAAGATACTTCCAAGACTCACATAGGACACTATGTTTAAGAATGTGTGGAGTATTGGCAAAATTGTTTCTACAGAAAGAATTCAATAAAGGTTGTAAGAGATTGAGCATTGTTAGGGGATAAAGGAAAAGATGATCTACTTATGACAATCATCCATAACTTTGAATTTATAGAATATTTAAGATTTCAATTGAAATGATTCAAAAAAAACCTATTTCTCTTCTTTGGTAGTGTTTTCCAATAAAATAAAGAAAAATTGTACCCTTAATTAAGCCAGTTTGATTTAAAGAAAAATATTACTCGATGTAATGAGTACTCAAACAAGATTTAGAAAACGATATTATTATTGATGAGACCAATTCCATGGATCCACCTGAAAATCAGACCAGACCGGCAGTTTGATTTTCGGGTGGATCCATACAACTTACAGGTGGTTCCCAATTCCAATTTTTTGGAACCGGTCCTTAGCGAGCGGTTCCCGATTTTAGGCCGGGAACCGTCCACCCGGATCATGCACACCCTTAGTTTCAACTATCCAAAACCCATTTGCTTATATCCTACCAGGTTTCCATTCGCTTCATCATGAGGAGATGATGCCATATCTTCTTGGTGGTACCAACATATAATGTGCCCAAAAGTCAAGAATGTCAACAAGCTGTACAGTTAACGTTGGACATATATAATGCTCAGCAATCCCAATAAAAGCCGAGTGACAACAAACTTCTGGACAGATATGATTGTATAATGTCACAATTACAGTAAGACAAACCCTGGCATTCATCAACTTATCTGGACTTCAAGCTTTTCCAAGATCAAGAATCATCGGGAAGAAATCAGCTTCAGTATCGGAATCAAGGGCTTCTGTTCATCCTGTAGTCCTGATGTTTGGGTGTTTAGTGAAGGGCTAAGCAACAAGTTGAGTTCATGAAATGTCATGAGCACTGCATTATAGAATGCAGACCATTGCTTTTGTTTGGCCGCTTCCCTCAGGACGTCCAGCTCTATGGGATCTGGTTGTTGAACAGCTCATCAACTTCATCTCATGCAGATCATGAAAAGGGATCTTGCCTATTACTCATAGTAAATGTATTGAGCCTCGAAAATCATATTGACCGGTATGCCTTTACGCAGTTATCCAACAGAGACTATTCATGAAAAGATCATGCCATCCTCTCTTTCACTAGCACAGTCAGGAGAAGTGTGGGATTCAGGGAAACTATCCTGAAGCCGATGTTCTAGAAATCTTTGACCCAAGTCCTTTTGAAGACCCCTCTCTTCCATCAAACCCCTCACTTTCTCAACGTCACTCCATCTTCCCATTTCAGTGTACAAATCAGAAAGCAAGACATAGTAAGCGCCATTTTCTGGCTCCAGTTCGATGAGCTTCCTTGCTGCGAGTTCACTTAACTTTCCATGAGCTGTAGAGCCTGCTAAAATTGCTCTGCACATGGTTTTGGTTGGCTCAAAAGGCATTTGCCTGATTAATTCAAAAGCATCTTCTTGACACCCTCCACGCACTAGAAGGTCAATCACACATTCATAATGCTTGATGCCTGTAGATATTCCAAACTCACCATCAATCAGCGCACTGAAAATTTCTCTACCCTTATCTATCAATCCTGATCGACTACAAGCAGAAAGCACCGCAACCAAAGTTTCTTCATCCACCTTAACCCCTTCTTGCTGCATTTTACTAAATCGACTCACAGCCTCATCACCATTTTTCGCAAGAGCTAGCCCTTTAATCATCAAATTCCAAGTCGAAACACTCTTCTCCTTTACGCTATGGAAAGCTTTCAATCCCTCATCAACTCTCCCACATCTCATGTACATGTTGACCAAAGCAGTCCCCAAAGTCACATCCAATTCCCAACATCGTCTCCTCACAAAATCATGCACCCACATGCCCATCCCGACCTCACGAACACTCGAACACGCAGCCAACACATTCACCATCGTGACCCGATTCGGGTCTAACCCGGACAACAACATCCGCTCGAACGCCATCAAGACATCACCGAACCTCCGAACCTTCCTGTACCCAGTGATGAGGATGGTCCACGACACGACGTCTCTGTGGGGCATTTCGTCGAACATGCGGCGGCAAAGCACCAAGTCGCCACCTCCGGACGCGTAAAGATTGAGCAGCGAGTTCCGGACGAAGATATCCTCAAGGTGGCCAAATTTGGCGACGTGGGCATGCACGCAGAGGCCCTGTCCGAACTCCCCAGAGTCGGCCAGGGACTTGAGGAGGAAAGGGAAGGTGAAGTTATTGGGCCGAACGGAGCTCCTGCGCATGTGGGTGTAAACGGAGAAGGGAATGCGAGGGGTGCGGGAGAGAGAGAAGGCTCGGATGAGGGTGTTGCAGATGAAGACGTGGGGTCTCGGGAGGCGGGCGAAGAAGGGCAGGGCCAGGTGCGGGAGGCCGAGGGAGTGGCAGACGTCGATGAAGCGGGACGCGAGGGTGGTGTTCGAGCTGAGGCCCAGGACGACGAGCCGGGCTTGGACTTGGCGGGCGTGGCTCGGGCCGGCGCAGCGAGCGGTCAGGACGTGGAGGATGTGGCCGATCATGGCGGTCTGGAGATGGGCGGTGAATGGGGTCACGAACGCGGCGACGCTGGCGATCCAGTCGGGCGAATCTCGGAGCGAAAAAGGCAGTGCGGACTGTCGGTCGAAGATTCGGAGACGTGTCTTCTTCCGAAGGTGAAGGGAAAAGGAAGAGATCGATTGGAGCGTCCGACGAAATGCCCGCCATGAAAATTGCTCAGCAAAAATCGAATGTTTCGAAACTTCAAAACATAGGAAAACAATTTTCCATTGGAAAAAAAAAAGCAAAAAAGGGGAAACAAGAAAAAAATGCGCATCCGGGGAATCGAACCCCGGTCAGTACCGTGGGAGGGTACTATGATACCACTACACTAGATGCGCTGGTCGCTTATGCCTCACTCATTTTAGTAATATATTGTAAATAAAAAGTGCCCAATACCACACCATGTAACAAGTTCCAAGTTTGATAAATTAGAAAATCTGTTTTAATGTGTATGTAACTCGAAACCTAGAACAGATTTTCCTTATTCTATATTTTCTTATCCTATGTTTTAATGATGAGTATGTAATCTTATATTACTGTTCTGAGTTTCAATTGTTAGATATATTCATGATTAAAATTTTCACTTTATTAATATTTTAAAATCTTTGTGTGCCAAAATATGATTGGAATCGGTAGTTTATAGTAAATGATGATTATTAGAAATGATAATTCATTACAATCGTTCAATTGAGAGTAAAGATGGAAGCTGAGTAAATCAATGAATCTATTATAAGGTAGGTTCCAGATTTCAAAAATTAGGTAACCTAATATGATGAGTAAATTCTAGGTTAGTCACCCCTAAAATAAAGGTTGGAAACCAACCCATTACCCTATAAAAATGGTCATTGTCTTGTCTCATTCAAATCAAGTAACCCTCGAGATTCGAATAAAAAGTAAGCACTCCTAAAAGGAAAAGCCCAAGAATTGCATGGAGTTACCACGATGGCAAGAATGATAATGGCCTTATTCAAAAAGTTAGGAAATAATATTTTGGAGGTTTGTAATGTCTAGTAAATGATCAGGGCCACATGCACACGCATGTAGTATTGTCCGAGGAGGACGAGGAGGGAAAGAAAATGGAGTTTTAGATGAAAGGGCTGAACGATGGGGGTGAGAGGGACAAGTGCAGAGGGAGGCAGCGAAGGAATGGGGGCGTCATCGTTGAATATCATCGGCCTTTAATTCAGCGGATGAGAAAACCATCAAGAATACTTCTAATCAAATAGAAAGATGATACCAAATCCATATGATAAGACCTTGGAAAAGAAATATCACGGGCATGACATGACTATAGTCTGTCTATTTCCAGAAGAAAAAAGCTGAACGATTAACCCGCATGGTCTTATCGAAACTTGAAATCTATGTCGGCGGTTCTATCTAGTTCAGAACAATTCAAGTTTTATTTTCAAGAATTCATCATTCTCCATGATCCTTTGATTCACTCGATTTGACTATAGGAAGTATGACGTGGTGTTGAGGCATAGGTGGGCTTTTTTGCCAGTATTTCAAGATGCGTGAACGTTTTCCTCATAACAAATCTTAGTTAATGAGAAAACCAACCCTTTTGAATATTTTCCAGACTGATGGATTTTGACCCGAGATGAGTGGTTTGAATGCAAGAGGACAAAGCCATACCCAGGATTAGCTTGCCCAAGTGGGGAAGTTTGTTCTCAGGATCACCTTAACTAAGGGACATCTCCTGATTGATTAGTAGTGTGCAATTGGCTGAGATTTGCCTGCTCTTATTCCTTAAACTCTCAGAGAAGATAATGAAATTTAACTAATCTCATTTCCTATGCCACACATTTCTCCAAATCTCTCTCTCTCTCTCTCTCTCTCTCTCTCTCTCTCTCTCATATACACCCACGCACTTCCCAATCACAAAAAGATAACATGGGTCATTCGCATTCGCAAATAATTCAAACTTCAGAAGGCAAAGCTTGCTTCCAAAACCAGAACCTTCGTATTGTCATTATCAGCCATACATCACCACGTTTACCAAACGCTTGTCCATATTTTCCTCCGAAAGAGAGAGAGAGAGAGAGAGAGAGAGTGGCCCATTTTAGTTGGTGGAAGTCGTTGGTCTCTACTGGTGCGAACGTGGGGCGTAGACAGGCCGAGAGGAACCTCATTGGACTCTCGGTACGTTTAGTCGCACCATGGAAACCACTCCTTCCTTAGATCAACTATAAGGTTTTCTTATTTTACTTTATGCCCCCACATCATCATCTGGCATTGCTTGTACTAATCTTCAAGATCTAATTTCTTCGAGGTGTATAATTTATGTGACATAGCATAGAAATTTCGACTTGACAAGACTGCATAATTATCTAAGGATTTGAGCGTCAGCTGTCTTCATCGAAACTAGTTTTTTTCCCTACGCAAAACTTCAGCGAGACACTCGTCCACGTTTTCAAAGAATAGGGGAAGCAAGGACATTGCTCGGTTACGTCTCGAAATCCTAATATCTTTATGAGGAAAGACCATTTTTCGGTAATTATTTTGTACTACCCTAATATCTTTATGAGGAAAGACCATTTTTCGGTAAATATTTTGTACTTCTTCACAAGTTAAACATTCCTCTAAGGCAGCATGTTTTCGGGTAGTGGTTCGCTAGTCAACATTGATCCCGGCAGAGACATGCAACCCACCACCAACTTGTACTTATAAAATCTACTTTCCGTCCTAGTCCCGTGCAGCTCCCTGCGCATCATCTCCTTCTTTCAATTACCAAGAAAGTAGTCCATCATTTGACCAGAACATGAAAGCCTCGTACTTCTGTGTCGTCTTTCTTCTTCCTTTCTTCCTAAAACTCAGCTCAGTCACTGCTGGCCATGCTTACTGCGGGCCTATCCCCGCTACTGACGCGGAGCTGATCCACGTCGCGATGAACTTGGAGTTCCTGGAGGCCGAGTTCTTCCTCTACGGCGCGCTTGGCAAAGGGCTCGACAGCGTCGCGCCTTATCTGGCTCTGGGCGGCCCACCCCCCGTTGGCGGCAAGAAGGCCAACCTCGACCCTCTCGTGCAGCACATCATTGAGGAGTTTAGTTACGAGGAAGTCGGCCATCTCAGGTCATTTAGTCATCTAAACTAGGATGCTTATGCATGAATCATTAGATTTTCTCTCATTAAGTTTGGTCGGAATGTGCAAAACGGACCGCTTGAACCAGAAATCGCTTGAATTGGACCGAACTAGCCAATTCAGTCTAGTTCTTGAGAGTATCAATCCGATTGCTTGTTCCTAAAAATGGAACCAGTGTTTAGGCGGTCTAGTTCCCGGTTTCAAGAATGACTGGACGAGACCAACTATATAATTAGTCAAATGTGAGCTAAACATTATCTTGTCCAGTGGTACTACAAGCTGTGGCATAATGACTCTTTATTCATCTTCACTTCCTTCAATACTTTAAGATTTGTCACTCTCTCTCGTTGTTTATAACCACTTTTTAAAGTGAAAAAAAAAAAAAAAAAAAGTGGCCAATTTCATTAGAAAGGATAAGTCCGATTCCCAATCCTAGGACCAATGGTCCGATTCCTAATTTTAGGAACTAGGCCCTGATTCGGTTTCAAGGTGGGAGAGTTAAGCTACTGATTGTAATCTTTTCATTGGGTATTTCAGGGCAATTTATACAACAGTAGGTGGAATTCAAAGGCCGCTAATAGACATAAGTGCTCAGAAGTTTGCCATGATAGTGGATTCAGCTCTTGGGCAAAGATTGTGGCCTCCGTTTGACCCATACCTGTCGTCGGTCAACTATCTCTTGGCTTCGTATCTCATCCCTTATGTGGGATTAACTGGTTATGTTGGTACCATCCCCAACCTTTCCAACTACACCACCAAAGCCGTAAGTGCATGATTTCTTTCCATTTGATCTCAGTAGGATCTTAATTTTAAGTAGGATCTTAATTTTAACTTCTTATTTTTATAGTTTTTGTTATTCAAAATTCAATATGATTTGACGTTTTTTACATTGATTACTCCAAATATTTTCAAAAGAGTAACTTGATAGACATGCTTTCACTTATATTTATAATATCACGTCAACATATAACGTGTCAAATCTTGTCATAATTTATTATTCTCATTTTGATGTTGCTGTATCCGATCAATCCCTTTGAAAGAGGTTGTTTGAGTTGCCCTGTGGTTGCAGCTCGTGGCCGGGCTGCTGGGAGTGGAATCCGGTCAAGATGCGGTGATTCGGGCGCTACTCTACGAGCGGGCCCATGAGAAGGTCGTGCCGTACGACATCAAGGTGGTGGAGTTCACCAACTTGTTCTCCATCCTGAGGAACAAGCTCGGCATGTGTGGGATCAAGGACGAGGGCATCATCGTACCCCCGGTGCTCGGCGCCGAGCAGCGAATCGAGACCAACGTGCTGTCTTCGAACAAGTTGTCCCTGTCGTATCCGAGGACGCCGCAGGAGGTCCTAAGGGTCGTGTACGGGACGGGGAACGAGCATGTCCCCGGCGGGTACTTCCCTCACGGCGCGAATGGAGAGGTCGCCAGGAGATTCTTGGAGAAGAAAGCTTAGGGAAAGTCATGTATTATGTATGGTTGTGGAGTGGTTTGAATAAGTTAAATAATTGGGCTTTGTTTGCTAATTAATAGCTTATACCCCGTCTGATGAGACTTTCGCAGTCATATGAATATAATCCAGCTTCACATATTTCCTTATACTCACCCGGAATTAACCCTATCAAAATAGATTACAAGTCCATTTCTTAACCCATATTTGAGGAATCAAGTTCTTATATAGGTCAATTACATTCAAAAAATAGGTCATAAATGAATTTAGAATGATAAAACATTACATAATATGGGTGTTAAATAAGTTCACAACTTACTTAGGGGACACGCATGATAACCATTATATTTCTGTTCTAAAACTATTTTTCTATTCCAGATTTAATTTTAAAATAGAAATCCGCTTGATAAAATTATTTCATTTTTCTATTTTTGAGATAGATTTTTATTTTAAAAATTAGTTTGGAATAGAAATCGAAGTAAAAATTTTTACTTTTTTTTTTTTTTAATAGAAATGAGAAATAAAAACTCATTTCATTATTTGTCCTTGCTATTAGTCGATTGCTCATTCGTCATCACTAGCCACTATTTGCCGTCCATTGTCGCCACTCCCCGCCACCGGCCGCTGTTACAAGTGGCGATCACCGTCCGCCGGTCACCACTAGAAAAGGAAAAAAAAAATTTTGTCATCATCAAACGAATTTCTATTTCGGAAATAAAATTATGTTGTTGTCAAACGCATTTTTTTACTTAGAAACACATATAAGAATAGAAAAAAAAAATAAAAATAAAAAATATTTCTTTTCTAGAAATTCAATTTCGACTAAAATTGTTATCATTTATGCCCTTAGACACAATTCATCTCTATGACCCTCTCTTTGATCTCTCTCACCCTCACTCACTCAAGGATCTCAATTTAATTTGGGTATAAGTTTTCCTTAATTATGTTAGATGCATAAACGTTTTAGTAATATGGGTCGGATTAAGTATAAATCACTAAATTTGTATTGTAGAGAAATGGTAAAAATAGTTAAATAGATCAATTTAGGCTAGATCATTTTCAATCTGACCTACCTAATGACTGGCTATCGGAAGTGGGCTAGAGCCGTGGTCCACTGTATCATTGGAGTCCACCTTTGATACCGAGAGAAGGATCTTGAAAGATAAAATATTCTTTTTGCTGGAGATTTTGAAAGAAAAATAGGAGCAGTTTGAGTGCGTGAAATCTTAAAGCGGACGTCCATGGCAAAAACGCGACATTACAAGAAGGTATTTCTAGTCGAACGTGCGCGACGTTGCGGAGGGGTATGATCATCCGAATCATACAAGGGTGAGAATGCCGAAGCTATTGAATCAATGCTATGTCGTTTTGATTGTAATTTATTTTTAATCAATCAGTGCACTCGCAATTTGTGCGCTTGAATTCGAAGAGATTTTTTATATTAATTTTTTATTCAAAAATTGGAATTTATGAGTTCAATCATTAGATTTTGTGGATTTTTTTTTTATTTATTTTTTGAGCAGAATCTTACGCTGTTAAATCTAATTAAAAAGGAATAAAGAAAAACTAGCCATTGCAGCCAAGGGAGTAGAGCAATTACAGAAAATGAGACGTAAAATCAAAAAAATCAGAATGAAAAAAAAAAATCATTCATCTTTTTATATTTTAGTAGAGACATTAGAATTCCTAAAACTTGTTGTGAATGTACAATTGAATCTTAAAATTTCAAAAATAGCAATTAAGTCTTACAAGTTGTCAAATCGGTTCAATCAAATTTTTCCATTAATTTCACTCTTTGAAATTTTATGATTTAATTATATTTTTGTAACAAATTTTAAAATTTAATTGCACTTTGCAAAAAAAATTAAAATTCAATGACACTTTCACAATAAATTTTAGGATTTTTTAGAAATAATTACAAGCGTTATGATAAAATATTAAATTTCATTTTTCGGCCATGTTTCTCACCATGAAAATTTGATTTGTACCATGAAATACACTTCTTTATTTATACCATGAAAAATTGATTTGTACTTTTATTATCCATCAGCTTTATTCGGATAAAAGGCTTTCGCGTGCATTTCAAATTTCCTTTTTTCTCATTAATTCGGACGAGAAATTCTGTGTGGCTCTGCCATGGCTGTGGCTGCTTTGCCACTCAACCACCACCTCCTCCTCCGCCTCTCGAGCTCGAGCTCGAGCGCTCGAGCGCGGTCATGGCTTTCCCGTGGCGGGGAGGGCGCTCCCCGACCGACGACGAGGCGGGTCCGCTTCTCCGGAATCCGCTGCTCTTCTTCTACCTCGCAGGCCCAGGAAGAAGAAGCTCCGGCGACGGCCGAGTCCTGCGTCAACACCGGTCTCCAGCTCTTCTCCAAAGGGCGGGTATGAAGAATTGCTCCGTTTCGTGGCTTTCGAGATGGGTTTTGTCGGGAAGGGCTGTGGTCCGTCAAGTTTGTAGCTTTTGCTTGTTCTTTGTTGCTGAATAGGAATGTGAAGTGCAAGAGTTGTTATTGGTGTGATATTCGGTAGTTTTGGATTTCACGATTGGTTTTCTGGGTGATGACTGTATGAGACGAGGAGGGTGTTGAGAGTGATGGGTAAAGGGTCTTGATTGGGATGCTATGAAATGAGTTCCTAGGTGAATTGAATTTGGTGTTTCAGGCCGTGACATGGACATACTGATGTTTGCCTGGGTTTAATGCTCCAGAATTGCCCAGGATTTATTGGATTAGGGAAGATTAGTCAAGGGAAAAGAGAGAAATGGTACATTGAACAACAGTATGCATCACTTCAATGCAAGTGTTATGCTAAAAGTAGCATGGCTGATGAGTCTTTGTTGCAGCAGGACGAGTGCACAGTTCCTCACTCTCCCATAAATAAGAAGAACAATGTGCATTGTGACTGCAACTTTATGGCTTTTTTTGTAATGTAGGTCTTGACTTCATTATATTATTGACATATGTGGTTGTTTTGAAGGGGAATCTTGATCCCATAAAATGTTGATTCAATGAAGGATGAGAATAGCCTAATTAATTCTAGTTCTGATAGGGCAATCTATGTGGATGATAGGCTTCTATGGTTTAGTCGAATTTGAAAAGCAACAATGAGCCGCCAACACGTATTTGTTGGATGAACTCTTCTCTAACCAACCTTGGTCATGCTTGATGGAGGATAATGTCTTATTTTATGCTTTGATTACTTGGTCATATATGTTCAATTTCCTAGTGTGCGTGCTATTGAGGTGGGGAATAAGCAACGTTCAACTTTATCTCATGCCAATATCGCCATGACTTTCAGGTTAAAGAGGCACTGTCCCTGTTTGATACAGCCCTCACTTTAAATCCAAATCCTATGGAGGCCCAAGCTGCCCTCTACAACAAGGCTTGCTGTCATGCCTATAGGTGGGAGGCGAGAGCTCGAGCTATGTTTTCTGCCTTAAATTGCAATTGCTTTGGCTTTCATTAAATTTTGCAGCATTTATCATCTAGAAGACTAGCGTAGTTTCCATCTAAAAGAATCAGTAGTCATTGTAAAGGTTGAATTTAGGAGAGATCTTTTAATACAATTTTCTGGCCCTAAATATTCCTCTCTAATCTTTGATGTCATCTAATTCAATATTTGTAAGAGCTTCCAATAAGATGGAGGTAAACTTCGTAACAGCAAAAGCTTTTACATTTACACATTTCCAGATCAGCTGAAAGGTCTATTTTCTTATGTTGGTTAAAGTTTATGGATGGCTTTCTGCAATCTGAAACTTTTTACTGTCACTTCTTTGGACTTTGGCAGCAGCTTTGTGCAGTAACTGTCTCTTAGCTGTAACGTAATTTTATTGGCTGAGACAGGATGCCCAAACAACTGATGAACTTTGGGATGGGACAATTAAGAGCTGTTGCTGTTTAACTTTAACTCCATTTGTTTGATGATTGATCCACCTCTGCTAGGTCTCTAACTAGTTTAGAATGGCAGATCATTGAACATAGCCATAATTAGGATGCTTGTCCATTGAATTATCTCTGCACTTGTCTTAACCCATTGAAAAGATGCATTTACAATTTTTGTGTTTTTCTTGTCTGGCTTTGTATTGACTTATGTGATTGACCATTGCTAAACTTTTATTGCTGCATATTTTGTTTGTGAAAGAGGGGAGGGAAAGAAAGCTGCTGATTGCTTACGTACAGCTTTGAAGGAGTATAACCTCAAATTTGGTACAATTTTGAATGATCCTGACTTGGCATCATTCAGAGCCTTGCCTGAATTCAAGGAACTGCAGGAAGAG
Source organism: Eucalyptus sideroxylon (assembly GCA_014182405.2). Classification (NCBI taxonomy): domain Eukaryota; kingdom Viridiplantae; phylum Streptophyta; class Magnoliopsida; order Myrtales; family Myrtaceae; genus Eucalyptus; species Eucalyptus sideroxylon. Next base: position 30,982,150 of record CM024555.2, on the reverse strand, counting down.
GTCTCTAGCTAATTTGAATTTAATACTCGTTCTCAGATGGTTGAAAACTGTGTTCTCTATTGCTCAACTCTCTTCATTAGATTTACAGGCTAGACTGGGTGGTGAAGATATAGGCTACAGTTTCCGCCGAGATCTGAAACTTATCGGCGAAGTTCAAGCACCTTTTCGCGGGGTTAGGAGATTCTTTTACGTGGCATTCTCTGCAGCTGCTGGCATTTCCTTGTTCTTTACAATGCCCAGGCTTATTCGTGCAATAAATGGTGGAGATGGTGCTCCTGATCTCTGGGACACAGTGGGAAATGCTGCAATTAATATTGGAGGTAACATCTGGCATTCCCTAATTATGCAGAATTCTACTAAAGACTACTAGCCTTTTGCATGTTAGTCTGATGTTCATGCCTTACTATAAATATTTTGGAATGCTAGACATGGAAATTGCTTTAAGTGACTAAATTTTTCAACCAGCAATCTGCAGGCATCATTGTTCTTGTGGCATTGTTTTCCTGGGACAATAAAAAGGAGGAAGAGCAACTTGTTCAAATATCCCGCAATGAAACCTTATCAAGGTTGCCACTGCGCTTATCCACTAATCGAGTGGTTGAACTCGTACAGCTTCGGGATACAGTTAGGCCTGTTAGTATCAGAGTTCCCTCTTCTTTTAAGTTATCCATCTCTGTCTCTGTTTATATTGCCCTGGAGTCGACTTTGGTTTCACATTGTAAATGTTTTCTAAATTCAGAGTATCCTCAACTGTTCTTAGTGCATTTAGAGTAGATTTTTGATAGTCTTCCATGAGCGAGATCGCAGCATTCTTCTCCTGGAGAATATTTGTTTATCTCACAGTTCATTGACATGACTTGTGCTGCTCATGAAATTTTCTGGAGCTAATGGACAAGGAAAATTTCATTCTCTTTTACTTTCTTTGGGAAATTTTGTCAATTAACATTAGCATCAACAATAAAAGATTGAAAGGTCTGTAAAGGGTCCTGCAGAATTTGAATATAACAAAAGTCTCAAAAATAGATTCCTATGGAATCTACTTCTTTCAGAGTTCTTTGCAATATAGGATCCGAGTATAAAAGGAGGTTATGTGCATTTTTACTTCTATTCTTACATGTGTACGAGATGCAAATCATAAATTTCAAGTCAAGTTCCAGATTTCAAAGTCCGATGAAGAGATGTTTATTCATTTCAGCTGCTTATTGGCTGGTTTCTTTAGTTTTTAGTTTCATAAGACGCATTCTTGTAGGTTATTTTGGCTGGGAAAAAGGAGACCATTGCATTAGCCATGCAGAAAGCAGAGAGATTTCGTACTGAGCTCCTTAGAAGAGGTGTTCTTTTAGTTCCTGTAATCTGGAGTGAAGGAAAGGCTGCACCATCAGAGAAAAAAGGGTTTGGTGCTTCTCCCAAAGCAGCTGCCGCTCTTCCATCTATTGGGGTAAGTTGGTGAGACCAAACGCATATACTAGTTGGGTAATTTCATCGTTTTGGGTGGTGATTCACTATACATGTCACACCATTCTAAGAATAGTCAGGATGATGATTGGTCAAGTCGAAGTGAGTTGCAAATTTCTTTTGATCTTGGATGAGAGCTTTTCCTCCCAAGTTGCACTGCCATCAATTAGTCCACATTTGTGACTGATGGCATGGAAATTTTTATGACAGTTTCATTTAGGAAAAAAGAAACGTCAGAGTTTCCGTATGCCTGTTTTTTGACTTTAATAATGCACTTGGTGAAAACAATGGCAGGAGGATTTCGAGAAGCGGGCTCAATCTATAACCACACAATCAAAATTAAAAGCAGAAGTCCGTTTCAAGGCAGAGGTCGTATCACCCGTTGAATGGGAAAGGTGTGTTCATGCACTTGCTTCCTTTTTAAACTGGATTTGAAGTGGTGCAACAAATCAATGAAAGAGACTCTTGTTCAAAGCTTTTGGTGGCAATATCTCTGTCCTTACCAGATTTTGGTACTTTATGGCTAATGAGTTTGTGCTGGCCCCCACCACCCAGATGGTGTGTGTTGGTACTCATTAAAGGACGTTTGAGGTTCGAAGCAGCACCTTGCTAGGTGCTTTTACTCATTCTCTCTCCTTTTATCCGATGAAAAATGCTTATGAGCTTTTGCCTGGACATTATTAGGTGGATTAAGGATCAGCAGAAATCTGAAGGAGTTACTCCTGGTGAGGATGTGTATATAATATTACGACTTGATGGTCGTGTACGAAGATCAGGCAAGGTAATTATGACTAATCCATCCTGTGTTAAAAATTTCTGTGATGGATCGTTCTAAATTTTTGGTATGCTTCCCGATCAATCTTGACAGGTACATTTTGGCGGATGTTTTTCAACTATATAGTGATAAATCTTTTATAGATATTTAGGACTTCGAAGAGAACCTGGATTTAGCATGTGGAAACTACTGTTAGATTTACTCCAAATGTAGATGGAAATGCAAAATTTGTTTAAATGCCCTTTTTGTTGTCCCTAAGAGTCTCACGTGTTTTCGCAGGGTATGCCAGACTGGCAGCAAATTGTGAAGGAGCTGCCACCGATGGATGCATTGTTAAGCAAGCTAGAGAGGTAGAGATGCAGTCGCTTCTCTTGAATGCGGACTATCACCATTTGTGCTTACTTTCTTAATGTGAGCTCAATAGCTTCATAGTGCCCAAATCCAGTGGCAAGCACAGAGTCATAGGATAATTACTAAAAAAAGTTGATGTCCGGTATCATGCAAACCCGCCGCACTTCCCAAAACAGCTCTAACATGAGTCATGTGATTTAGTTCTTTGAAATTTCCAAGGAAGTGAAATGAAAAACATTCCATCTGTTCTGCCTGAGCCTAGTCTTCCTAGCAATGCATATGGGTCTTGAGGTGTTTGATGTTGGTTTAGACACTGTCTGTGTTCTTTCATTCCATGGTTGTATGGCTCTTTCGGTTCATCTTATTACCATCCTAAGCTGCAATTCCTGCCCCCTTCACGACTACTTCAGGAAACTGACGAATTGTGCTTAAGGTAAACTCTTGCAGTCCATTAATCTTGCCTATGACCTTTTGTGCTTAAGGTAAACTGAGGAGCGTGCGTATTTCAGAAATACAGAGTTATTTCTTCATTTATGTCAGGCTCCCGACGTGCAGATTCAGATTATTGTACTTGTAACCTTCGAATAATTGTACTTGTAACCTCGATTTGCATTCATTCCATATGGTGGTGGGTGAAGTTAGATTTGGAGGAGACACATTGTCCTTGGCCAAATCCTTGTCCTTCCTCCTCCCTATTGACATGGCCATCATCACACTTATGATGATGCTCGCCATCTTGAGCACCACTGAAGCAGGCGGCAGCCACCGTGAACCTAGCGGGTACCTGCTTTATGATGCTAGGGCACTCTAGTAAAGTGCATGTTGGAAAGCAAGAGGGAGATGGATTAGGAGATCAATAGGTGCGTTTTATCGAGCAACAACTGTATTAGCTAAGATGCACCTATCGTGACCTACTTTTTGATGCCTTGACGTGTGGGTGCATGTGGAGGCTAATGGCTTGCTTAGCATAGGGCTTAGCCTGAGCTCTCTCAAGCTCATCAATTCACGACTTATTATTCAAGTTTTTAACCTACAAGTCAATTCCAAATAGTAGTTGTCACTAGTCAATTTGAGATAGGCTGATTAGATATCCAAGCAAAATATTTGGAGAAATAATTCATTCTTATGCAATTAGAGAAATTAAGATGAGGGACTTGATTATATTAATTAATCACTAATGCCCTTCTAATACCTAATCTTATTTAAATCCTAAGGCTTTTTGGATTTTCAAGTATTTACCATGCATTTGTGGAAAATAAAACTATCTTTTAGGCATTTTTTATTTTTTGAAGCATATAAAATATTTTTGGGTTTTTTTTTTATTTTTTGGAAAATAAAAACTATCTTTTCTGATTTTTTTATTCTTTATTATTAAAATATTCTTAATATTACAATAATATATACTATATCCTTTATAAAAATGGATCTGGGTCAAAACTCCGCGTCTAACCCAAGAGTGTGGCCCAGGCCTCTAGCTGGGCTGTTTTTTAGAAATGGGCCCAGCCCAGCCACCAAGGAAATGAAAGACGTGGCCTAGCTCACCAAATTAGACCAAGACCCAAAAAAAAAAAAAAGCACAAGCCTAGCCTACTTCTCTATTACCAGCCAGAAACCCTATCTGATTATAACTCGCGTTCGACTCAAGTTTTGACGCAACTTGCACCTCTCTCCTTCTCTGCCTTTTCGTGGCATTGATGGGGTGGCCAGGACGTCACCAAGTGGTAGCTTGGCATCGACGATAATGGCAACGCAACAAGGCGGCATCAATGAGCTATTTAATTGGGCTAAGATGCAACAAATGGTGGGGGGTGGGGGAGGCCGAGTTCGCTATGGGCTGGTTGCAGCAATCAATGCCGATCACCACGAGACCTGTAGACACGGTGGTGAAGTAGCAAGCAGCAGTAGAGATGACAACAAGTTCGACATTGGAGGGGGGAAAACAACGGCTTGCGTCGAGCTCCGGGCAGCATATCCGCGTTGGCGGGAATGATAGCAACTAGCATCAGGCCGGCTAGCTTAGCCTAACAGGGCTCGTAGCTAGTTGACGAGGTGGCAGCAAATGGCGGGGATCAATCCCTTAGCTCTCTCTCTCTCAAATCTGGAACCAAACCCCCTTCACCCACAAGCTCTTTCCCTCTCTACCTTCTCCCCCCTCCCTCTAATCTCCCCCAAATTTGCCTCTCTTTCTCTCCTCAACCTCCTCTCTCAAACTTGCTCACTCTTAGACCTCTCCAGATGTCTCTCAGGGGAAGTCATCTGAGGTCGCTCCTCCAATCTCTTTCCGCACGGCTTGCTCACTCTCAAGCCTCCCGATGTCTATTGGGAGAAGTCCTTTGAGTTCACTGCTTCTATATGTCTTTTCAAAGGGGCTTGCGGATGCCTTATTTATAGGCTGGGAGGCCAATCGATGGAGGTCTTGGACCGCAGTTCTTGGCACGCCAACTAGGGGTGAGCATCGGTCTAGGGTCAACCCTGGACCAGTCCAACTCTATTGATCATGATCCGGTTCTCAAGGAGATTGAGTCGTTCCTTGATCCTAAGATCCCTGGACCTGGACCAAGACTATGCGGGCTTATCCTTGGTCCTGGGAATTTAGGGTCGGTCCAACTCAAACCAATCCTAATTTTATATAATATATATAATATCTAAAATATATTATATATCTAATATGTCTAATATATTATTTATAATTTTTTTATATAGTGTTTGACTTCAATAGCATTAAATGGCTCCATAGTGAGGTAAGAAATCCAAGTAATTTTATATTGTTCTTTAATAATTTAGACTTTTAATGTCTTTTACGGCATCAATAATCATATTTACAAATGAGGAAAATGTCTCCATGAGAAGTCTTCATGGCGTCCTCACGACGTAAATAGCTCATCTTGATATTCTCCTCCGGTACTCGTTCTATTACTTCTTCTTTGTCCTCATAGTCTTCAACTTACCAAAATTGAAAAAAACAACTTCTTCGCTTGTCATATGACACTTGCCTCCCTTGCTTCTAGTCGGTTACGCCACTCACCACTCAATGGGCTGACTTCGCTTATTGTCGAACCTATTGAATTAGTCCGGTCCCCGGTCACCTTTTTAGGAAGTGCAAAAAAGAAACAAAAAAATTATCAATCAATCCTAGGTTGATTTTGAACTAGACTGAACCCATTGGGTTGATCCGGTCCTTGATCCCAAGCTCAATATGGTCAATCATCGGTCCCAAAAATTGAGAACCAACGCTGTGCGGGTTGGTCCTAACGTTGGTCCTAGGGTTAGGGGGTTAAACCGGCCCAACTCGGACCATGCTCACCCCTAACACTAATCGGCGTTTGCGGGCTTAGCCTTTGTGGCATCCTAAATTTCTAGTACTGTTTTTAAATAAATAAATCGGGCATTTTATCGACGCATCTATAGTGTTATTCTCAGAACCAATCACTCGTAGGGTAACTAGATTATCTGGGGAAGTCATTAATACAATAGATTTGAGAATTCGACCAGAAGTCGACTACTTGACCGTACTAGTTTGCAAAGGTCATTATGGCATTATCAAAATCGATCAGAGATCAAGGATATGTCGATTCAACTTGAAATGGGTGATCAAAGTATGGGTGATTCCACCTTATTACAAAATTATTGTCGATTGACACTAGACCGATTTTCTGTTGTTTTGGGTACCTGTGCCCATAATTGAAACTTTGAGATTTTCATGACCACCGAGAGTTGCCAATGTGTCGAAGTGGTTCGAAGAAAATCGATCACGGGTCATTTGCACTAAAAATTTATGAAAGCTACCCGGTAGTCTAGGTGACACTAAAAACACGTTAGATTAAAATTAACCATGAATTTAAGTTCGATTTCAGAAATTGAAAGTTCTACCATGTCACGACTTATTTTAGGAATGTCGACTCATCCTCCGAAATTTTTTTGGAGATTTCGAGATTTTTACAGAAAATTGTTTCGGATGATTCGGAAAATTAACAGAAATTCGGTTTAGCTCATTTGAAAGGAATTTTGACTTCCAAGTCGAGCTTTTGAGTGTCGGGGAATTGCAGAAAATTGTAAGGATTTTTCTTTAGCAAAATTAGACATTGATTTGGACAATTGAATGAAGAAATTGGAGCCAAAAATTAAGGAAATTCAGAGTTGGATTTTGGGGCAGCAAAATTGGCTTCAATTTAGTTAATTGGTGGGAAATTATTGTTGGAAAGTATTAAGGGAACATAGTGATATACATGGAGACAAAAGGGAGACCAAGCCATTAATGGAAGAGATGAAATTTGTAGACTTTCTTCCCATTTTTTTCCCAAACTCTCGAGCACGCCATCGTCGGTCTCTATCTTCTTCACATTTTTGCTTCACCAAAGACTCCATTTGTTTTGCCCCTTCTTCGTTCATTTTGCTTCTTCACAAAACCATCAAGATTTGTTCCCCCTCAGCCCCTTTGATGCTAGCGCACAGTCAACGCAAGTGAGCTCCCTCTCCTTTGCTAACTCCTTGCCACAACGCCACCTACCATCCCTTCAGCCAGCTGCACGAAGCCCCCACCGAAGCAGCTACTTCTTCGTTCATCCGCAACGCCAGCTAGTCCCATCTCTCTCACTACTACTACCAATCGCTCAAAGCTGCCCATCCGAGTAAACAAATCAGCAAAGCTTCCCTTCTGTTGACGCAAGTAGCTCTTTTCCGCTCCTTAGGCCAGCGAAGCAATCCCACCGACCCTCCATCCCTCTTCACGTGCCAACTCCTTACTTTCTCCTTGGTCAACCACCACCGTGCACCCTTCATCTTTTCCAGCAATGAAGCCCAAAGCTGCTTCTCTCTCTTGTTCAATCCACATGATTCCAACAAAGCCAGAAGTCCAGCCCAGCTTCATCGACGCCAGCCCGTTCTCTGCAATAGTAATTCAACCTATCTTGGCCCAAGTCCCCAAGCTCAACCCAGTGAATTTCACTAGCCCTCTTGAAGCCCATGGTTCAGTTTGAAGTTGAGCCCATCAACCCGCCCATTCCCAATTCAGTTTAGCCCAAGAATTGAGCCCAACAAGCCTACTTCTTCAACTCAGTCTTAAAGCCTACTTGAAGTCCAAGAAGTAGACCCAAGCCCATCAACCAAGCCCAGCACTTGTTGTGGGCTTGCAAGGCTTCTAGGCCCGGTCCAAGCATGTTGGTGTCGTCGTGAGCCCAAGTTCAGCTACCATCGTGCCATCGTCGCGATGAACCGATCTTCGCAAAACAAGTGAGTTTTACTCACTAATCAATACTTAGTAGGCTAATGATATTTAGGGATTGTTTAGATTTAATTAAGTGCAATTATGTGGATCGATTATATTAGAGTAATTAAATTAGAGACTTATCGATGCATGTTAGGCAATTAGTTAGTGTAGTTAGCAAGTAGACATGCTCTATTATTTATTGAACGAGTCTCGGAAATTTTCCGGATCCATTCCGGCGTCCAATTAGGCATTACGGGCCTAAGTTAGATTTATTACATTTATTTAATATTTTTGTATTTATTTATTTATTTTATTTATTTTCCAAAAATTAGGCTAGGATAGTCGATGACTGAAATTTTATGATGATTATTGTGGTGTAGTCTGTGTATTTATCTAAGCTCTAAATTATATCGAATTGAATTAATTAGGATTTTATAATTTTATTCCTAAATTAATTAATTTTTATAATTAATGGGAAAATTACCAAACACCGGTTTACAGCACCAAAAATATTTAATGGGCTATTGAAACTGGTGGGGTGTTTAAAAAAGGTGAATAATCGTATGACATTATGGGTTAGATCAAGAAAACCGCCAAAGTACGGTTATGTCCAATGGACCATAGGTTACCACCTAATATAGGTTGTGCTCGTTGAGCCGTAATTCAGCACCACCACCGAACTTGGAATGAACTTGGAATCGATTATGCACGTTGAGCCGTAATTCAGCATTACCACCGAATTTGGAACCGGTTGTACCCGCTAAGCCATAATTCAGCATTAACCATCGAAGAATTAGTAACCCATGCCTGCTGAGTCGTAATTCAGCATTACCTCCAAATTTTTAGCAGACCATGCTCGCTAAGCCGTAATTCAGCATTGGGATTGAGTAATTGGGATGACCGTGTAGGTCGTGCTTCGCTGAACCGTAATTCAGCATTAAAGTTGAGTAGTTGAGATGAGCCGACCAAGAAAGGGTTGAGATGACATGTAATCGATTAAATCGATTGATCAATGATTTGATCTGATGTTATTAATTAATTAAGTGATGTACTATAAGGCATTTGTAAATAACGTTGATTTGTAGGATGGAACTAAGACCAAGGTAAGTCCTCTGACTCGTGTTGTGCTTAGACAGCCTTTAGAGCATATTGGCTTCCTAATCAGGTCTTAAGGGGTAGAACTTGCTGAGATGCTGTCTTCACTAGTTATTATATAACCATTTTCAGGCCCATAATTGAAAGTGGTGGGGAACCCGAGGCCAAAGTTCAAAAGGTGAAGCCCGGAGAATCGGCAAGCATGTCTGACTAGCTAGTCCTAGGACATTTCTCTTTTGTTGAAAGCCGATTTCTTTTTGTAGGCTTTTGTGTATAAACCTATATGTTTATAAAAAGGTCTTTTGTGAAAAATCGGTCCTACTTTCCTATCCCATTTTTTATTGTCGAGAGATTTCATATGCTTCTGCATGCATATATTAATGTAGAATGAGTCGGCGATGCGTCCTAGGACGTCGCTATTAGTCAACCAAGGAGGGATGGGCACGTGCTCGAAGAATTGAAGCGTGACAACCCTGCTTTGCAACATTCTACACCAGGCTTAGCCCTATTTTGCTCCTTAGCTCACCAACATTGATGACTCATGTCGCCGGCTATCCTAGTCTCCTTCAGTAGGGCTACAGGGAGGAAGAAGGAAAGAGGAAGGAGAAAAAAAAGGAAGGAGCCGAAGAAGATGACTTCCTCTGTCTCTATCTCTCTCTCTTTCTTTTGTCCTTTTTTTCTATTATTATTTTGTCATTTCTCAACCCCCTTGCACACCAACAAACTAGAGAGGGCTAGGCCCCTTTCTTTGAATTTTTTAATCTCTTCCCTTCTTCTCTTTCTTTTTTTTTTCTTTTTCTTATAATGTGCAGAGCACTTGCTCTTCCTTCGAGTATGTGGATAAGATTAAAAAGAGAAAGTCCACTCCGTGTTGGTCCATGTTAAAGAGAGAAAAAAGCCACTTTTTTTCTTTTTTTTAATAATTATAAATTTTTATATTAACTTGAAATGCAATAATAAAATGAAAAATTAAAATAAAACTTAGCTAATACAAATAATATTAGTGCCTATGTGATGCAAAAATAATTTTTGTTAGGGTCAAATTGATCCCGAATTTTCTATACAAATTTTTTTTTTTTATATCCAGGGAAATCTCATATAGCCGATAGCCGAGCAGCCGGCGGGTAAACCCTGGAGTGATGCTAACATAGAACCCACCACTCCGATGTCACACTTAAGACACCAAGTGCCTCCACTGGGTTTCGAATCCCTCACATTTGGGCAAGGATTAAGGGAGCTCTTATCCAACGGAGCCACCACGGCCAATGGTTTCTATACAATTTTTATCATCAATACTTAACCAAAATGTAGGTGTAAACAATTTCCCATCTTTGAATGTGAGCTTGCAAAGATTGCATTCAAAGACGAACCAATACCTAAATTTGTCTATGCATATGCAGTAGATTATACCTTATGTTAAGATCGAGTGTCCTATGCAAAAAGGGCAATATAGCATAATACATACTAAGACAAATAATAAAGTATATGTAGTTACTTACCGAAAATGACTGATATGGGGCACGAACCCCGAGTTTGGCAAGTATCAAGGTATCATCTTACTTGATGATGTGAGGAAGTTGTTTTTTCAAGACTCAAACCTTTCTTCGATTGTTTGTTAAAGCAACAAATTGTTTGTCTAGGAATTGAATCTTTTTTCAGTCACCTTGATGGGAAATTGTTTTTCCATAATCCAAACCATTCTTCGATGGCCTGTTAGAACAACAAGTTATTTGTCTAAGACTCAAACCTTTCTTCGGTCGCCTTGACGAGGGAGTGTTTTCCCAAGATCCGAACCATTCTTCAGTCACCTATTAGAGCAACAAATTGTCTAAGACCCAAACCTTTCTTCGGTTGCCTTGATGTTAATGTTTTTCTAGAACCTAAACCATTCTTCATTCATTTGTTAGAGTAATAAGTTATTTGTCTAGGACTGGACTTTTCTTCGATTGTCTTGATGATAGATTGCTTTTTGAAGACCCGAACCTTTCTTCGGTAGCCTATTAGAGCAACGGGTTGTTTGTCTAGGACCCGAATTTTTCTTCGATTGCCTTGATGAGGGATTGCTTTCCCAAGACCCAAACTTTTCTTCGGTTGCTTGTTGTAGCAACCAATTGAGTACCCAATCTTTCTTAGGGATGTGCCAACCTTTCTCAAGGCATATGCTTCTCTCTTAATAGTCAGAAACCTTACCCAACTCGAGTTTTGACCTGACTTGTGCCTTTCTCCTTCTCTACCTTTCAATGGTGTCGATAGGGGTGGTTGGGACATCATCGGGCAGCAACTTGGCATCAACGATAGCAATGATGCAGTAAGGTAGCAATAGTGAGCTGTTCGACCGAGCTGAGATGCAACAGATGATGGCAAATGGGGGAAGCTAAGTTCACTATGGGCTAGTCGCAACAAGTAGCACCAGTCACCACGAGACTAGCAAACACGGTGGTGAAGTAGCAGGTAGCATAGAGATGACGGAAGGTTCGACGGAAGGTTCGATGTTGGGGGGAGGATGACAACAGCTTGCATTAGGCTCGAGTAGCAGATCTACATTTGGGGGGACGACAACAGCTGGCGTTGGGTCGGTGAGCTTAGCCCGGCAAGACTAACAGCCGGTCGACAGGGCGGCGGCAGGTGACACCACGGCAGCAATAGACGACAAGGATCAATCCCGCGACTCTCTCTCTCTCTCTCTCTCTCTCTCTCTCTCTCTCTCTCTCTCTCATTTGAAACCAAACCCCTTTCGCCCACAAGCTCTTTCCCTCTCTACCTTCTCCCCCAATTTCTCCTTATGATCTCCCCCCAATCTGCCTCTCTTTCTCTCCTCGACCTCCTCTCTCAGACTCGCTTACTCTCAAACCTCTCCAAACGTCTCTCAAGGGAAGTCCTCCGAGGTCACTCCTCTGATCTCTCTCTTCTCCAGCTTGCTCACTCTCCAACCTCCCCTAATGTCTCTCGGGGGAAGTCCTTTGAGTTCGCTACTTCTGTTTGTCTTTTCAAGGGGCATGCAAACGTCCTATTTCTAGGTGAGGAGGCCAATCGATAGAGGTGCTTGGACTATTGGTCCTTGGTACGCCGATCGGCCTTAGCATGGCTGAACTAGTGTGCCCTCGACCATCCATTCTACAGCAGGCTTAGCCCTACTCTGCTCCTTAGCTCAACGGCATCAATGACTCCTATCGTCGGCTATCCTAGTCTCCTTCGGTATGGCATCTGGTGTGCGTGGGTTGCAGGGAGGAGGAAGGAAAGAGGAAAGATAAAAAGGAGAAGGAGATGAAGAAGATGATTACCTTTGTCTCTATCTCTCGCCTTCTTTTGTCTTTTTTTTTAAATTATTATTTTGTCCTTTCTCAACCCCCTTGCACATCAATAGACTTGAGAGGGCTAGGCTCTTTCTTTGACTTCTCTACTCTCTTCCCTTCTTCTCTTTTTTTTTTTTTTATTCTTTTTTCATTTTTTTCATGTGCAGAGCACTTGCTCTTCCTTCATGTATGTGGATAAGATTGAAGAGAGAGAGAGAGAGAGAGTCCACTTCGTGTCAATCCATGTAAAGGAGAGAAAAGAGCCATTTTTTTTTCTTTTTTTAATAATAATATTTTTTTATATTTCCTAGAAATGCAATAATAAAATTAAAACTTAGTTGATGCAAATAATATTAGTGCTAACGTGATGCAAAAATCCTTTTTGTTAGGGCCAAATTGGTCCCTAATTTTCTATACAATTTTTATCATAAATATTTGGTCAAAATTTAGGTATCAATATTAAAATATTTTATAATATTTTCTATGCACCGAAACCCGATAAGACAGCATGCCCAACAAGGGGCGCGTCTTGCTCCACATCCCTTGAATCCTGCTTCTGTCTTCCTTCTTATGGGATAAGGATCCATACTATTGTTAACTGAGGGTCTGGACCCGACTTCCCGCCACTTAAAAGAGGAAACTCTAACCCCATGGGTGGATCAATTCCGTGCGTTTATAGTATCATGCCGTGGCACCCCGATGAAAACCGTCGTGCACTCCACTATTCCCTCGCACCTGGTTCTGGGACTAACCGGAAAAAATGCCCGATCTGAAATCACAGTCACTGTGCAATTTTCATAAGTAGGGCGTTCCCAAATCTTCAGCCACAGCCTGCGTTCAAGGGCGCAATCCTGCTTAGCGAGAAAACTTAAGGATTAATTTCTCTTAATTCACCAAAAGATGTCACGAATTTAATGGACTGAATTGGGGATCCCCTCTCGTTTTCACAGGGCCCAAGAGTCAAACTCCTCAAGAGGCCAGAGGCCAGGACGGTGACACTTCGATTCTGACGTGGATAGAGTTTGGGAGGACAATCTTTTCACAATCCAATCCAAATGGAGTTGTTGTTTTCATTCGAGAGAGCGGCAGGCCCCGGCAGCTTTGACCGCCCCATCGCCCAATTACATTTCCTCATGGGTCATCATTATTATTGGAGAAATCATCCGATAAATTCTAAATCCATTTATACAGACATTAATTCTATTTTTTTTACCCAACTTAATTCAAACATTTACACAAAAATTCAATGCAATATTTCCTGTGAATTTTCATCAGAAAATCGCCGTGTCACACATAATCACTAACAATAATTAGACCGCTACGTTTGTGGTTTTCAATAAAAATTGGCCGCAATAACTACTTTGGAAATTTGTGTAAAAGTATTAGAACTAAATTGGCAAAACTGAAAAAAAAAAAAATATATTGAATTTGCATCCATACTATAAATTTAGGATCGATTGAGTAATTTTCCCCATTAAAAGTTTTCTAAGTACCACTCTGTTGAAGCCTTTCTATGCCGCTAATTTTCCTTTGGGAGAGCATAATTAATTAGGAGTTCCGAAATAATAAGCATTCATCCTCAAATAAATGCTTCACAAAGCCAGCATGCTAGGGAAATACGCAGCTTCCAGATGGTCATGTGAACAATCGAAATCAATCCTTTTCAAATTTATTCAGTTGATTTTATCTTGTTTATCATAATCTGGGTAGGTAACGAAGAAATAACATGTTCGATCATGGAGTTTAAAACTTTCTTTACCGCAATCTACAACCTTTGAAAATTGTTATATACCAAAAAAAAAGATAATGAAATTGATGTAAGATCCATTGAATGTTTGACCCCATAAAAAACAAAAGGATCCATTGAATGAAGCAAATACTTACGTCAGTTAAAAAAGTTTTGGATAAAATAATTTTCTTTTGCCCACGTAAGATATTGCTTTTCTAACATCGAATGTTAATCCAAATGAAAACGACCGTGTTGGCTAAGTCTATGTCAAAATATATGACAGTTTGTCCAATTACATTTTCCACAGGAAAATTACCAAAATAATTTTAAACTTATTATAATTTTTCCAATTCAATCATAAACATTTTACATTTGTACTCATATAGTATATCTAGATAATTTTAGCTGGACAAACATGTCAATTTTTCAATTTTTTTTTTTTTCTTTCTTTTTTTTTTTTTTTTGTTTTTTCTTTCCTTCTTCCTCTAAGGTGATCGGCTAGAGGCAAGCCTCCCTCGAGCCTTAGCCACCCCTGGTAAGGCCTCACCAGGTGAGCCTCCCCATGGCAAGTGAGGTCGAGCCTCCATAGTGGCTAGCAAGGTCAACCTTGCCGGGCAAGGGAAGAAGGAAAGAAAAAACAAAAAAGAGAAAGAAAAAAGTTGACACATTAGCGTCTACTAGACAGTCGACGCCGATTGGCGTCCACATCAGCACTAGCCAGTCAAAATTAGCCAAATGAACTAAATTGGCACAATTACAAAAGATTTAGGATTAAATTGGTAAAAGAAAAATGTTTATGACTAAATTGGAAAAATTACAATAGGTCGACGACTGTTTTTATAATTTCCCCATTTTCTACCACCCTTCGGCCAATGCCAATAGGAGTTGCCACCCTCTATGGATGTGAAAACCTTTTTTTTTTTTTTTTTATTTCGTGGATATGATATCACGAAATCAGAATGAGTAGCCCAAAAATGAAATCAATATTGCTTATATATGGAGTGTATAATTGAGCCATTTATCACGTGCGTAATCCATACCGACGTACATTCTTCAATCAGTAAGCTAACTCAATTTGATGTTCTTACTTCTATCGTAATTTTCTAATAAAGTACTATGAGAAGGAGAATACTTTATTAGACGCTTGATATCACGTGTCATGTTAATACATATCACGTAGAAGAGTTCCGGCTAATAGGGTCAAAACCTTAAATGCCCGGCCAGTCTGCTTGAGGGATCCCTCAAATGTTAAAATCTTCCGAATGGCCTTTTTATTTTCCTGCAAATTTTGAACGTTTTGGACGAAACCAATCACAGTCAACAATCCTGGCGGTTCAAATTACAGCAACTTTCCACTGCATCAGCACAGGAAAAAAAAAAAAAAAAAAAAAAACGATTGCATTAAAGAGATGAGTGTGCATTCCTAGACCATCTCGTTCATTTGGAAATGGGACTTCTATCTTCTTCCTTGTACAAAAAGAAAATGTGATGATATGATGATTCGAGCTGAGGTCTCTAGCGAAGAGGGCGAACTGGCTTTACCTACCTACCCCCTTGGCGTTAATGGACTTGTTGTATCTTTCTTGAATACATAAAGAGGATTGAAATCTTTTGTAGATGAAGTGTCTATTTCTTGAAGCTATGACGGCAGCCGACTCAACACAGCCATTGAAGTGCCTTTTGAACATTGTGAACACACTCAAACAAACGCCACGATTTCATGACGTCATTCGTTTGATTCAAATTTTGGTTGTTTTGGAATCCCGCCCTTCGCTAATAAACAATAATATTTGAACATATAGTAAAATTTGAGACGGTATCTTCTTTTTACGCATAAATTTTTTTATGTAAACGAGGTGTCTAGGGCTCTTTGAACACGCAAGAATCCTCACCAGGTCTAGTAATCCTTCATTCCTCACACGTCTGGTAATTACCAAGCACACACGGACAAATCCCTTGGGTTTATTTGAATAGTTAATAGAATTAATTCCTTTTAATCCTGCGCTTTTTTCTTCTTTGAATTATTGCTCTCTAATATTTTGTGAGTAATAACTAATATCTTTCCTATGCGTATGATAAATAATCCTTTTTTTGAATAATATGAGTTTACTATTGTAATTAATCGACTATTCGAAGGGGAACTAGCACGGTAATTCATCACCATAATCCCAACAAAAATCTAAATTCTCTATGCAGAATTCGAATCCACGACGATCATTTCCCGAGCCGAAATTATGGATACGCACTTCTCATTAGATCGATTCCAAGGTGGATAATAAACTTTTTTATTTGATTTCTTTGACAGTTCAATTTTATTTATTTTTGTCGTTGTGTTGACTTTTTTGGATAAATCCCATATAGATCTTCCAAATTATTTGACTAACACTCGCTATAATTATGAAAAGCCCCTTCAAACCGAAACGTTCATCCCGCTTCGTTTGCGCACCTTCGCGCCTATAAAGAAGCGCGACGCCATGAACGTCAACCACAGCAGAAGGCTCTAAAACCATCAGCCCTTGAGAAATGGCCAATGCCCCGTCCGCTTCGATCCTCTCCTTCTTCCTATCCATTGCGATCCTCCTGGTCTCCTCGATCACGGCCAATGCAGGCGGGGACCGTGAGCTGAGCTGGATGCTGCCGGCCCCGATGAGGGCCCCGGGGTGCCAAGGCCCGATCGCCGAGTGCCTGGCGGAGGACGAGTTCGGGATGGACTCGGAGATCAGCAGGCGGATCCTGGCGACCATGCCGCGGCAGATCAGCTACGATGCGCTGCAGCCGGGCACCGTGCCGTGCTCCCTGAGGGGGGCGTCCTACTACAACTGCAAGCCCGGCGCCGAGGCGAACCCGTACAACCGCCCCTGCAGCATTATCACCAAGTGTCGTAGCTGAGAAAAATGGTGAACTGGCTGTGTATGTACCTATATGTTTCTTGCTGTTTCCCCTGTGCTTGTGGTGTGGACGTGTGCATGACATTGTGTAATCATGTAAAGAAGCTAAAGCTCTGATTTGTTCTTCCTACCTCCTTCATCCATCTTCTTCTCTCTCCTTTCTGCCTCCTGCATAATACGAACTCTTTCTAGTCTTGTTCCATCGAGTTCATTCTGGTAAAGGGAAGCAAAAGCAATCTGAAAAAGTTATTTGAAACAGCACTCGTGAGCGGCTAACGTATCTCGGACAACATGCATTCGGTTGGAAGTTCCAGGTGATCGTTTATAATTGCACCCAACAGGTGATAAGAATCATCTGCATATTCATATCGTCATCTTTTGCCATGCAAAACGGCGTTCGGAGTTTGTCAAGCGTCACACTTTTTACTTGTCCTAAGGCCCTTGGCCACGAGGATAAACCGAAACATGATGAAGCGTCCCCAGGATGATAAGATTGAATATAGAGCTAATACTTTGCTGATTTTTCTGCAATCAAAGGATGCGGAAACTTTGTCTTTCTCCTGATCCACTTCGGACAACTCCATGTCGAACGATTAGAAGATTAGCATCAATTTCAAGCTTACGGCTCATCCTTCCAACCATCAAGCTGGAAGCTTCTGCTGTTGTGAACGATTAAACATCTAAATACGAGACCGAATTTGATCAAACATAACCAAGCATTGACTACCTACCCAGGTCCTTCTACCATCCTATGGTAGAATTGCTGATGCTTCTTGTGTTTTTTTGTAACTCTAGACCAGATTCGATCAATCATGTATTTTTTTATTGCCATGTTATGGCTGGTCTTGCCATGTTTTGGGCTGCTAGATGCAACCTTCCTTGGCATAACAAGGGGTGGATGGACAATCTTCAGTGGGCCATCAAGTGTATCTCGGCAGTGACTTTTATCAAAGTATTGCAAGATACTCTTTCGGTGCTCTATGCCACACCATTTGGAAGACGTGGAATGACATACTCTTCCGGGGCCAAGCCCTGTTCATGCCCGCAATGAAAAAACATCTCATCAAAGCTGTGAAGGATAAGGCATTTACCTTCAATCATGTTCTCGACACACCAAAAAAACAGGAGGATCCAAAGAAGTTAAAGACTCGACCACACTATCTTCTATTCAGCCGTGTCTATTCCCTCTTTGTAATTTTGTTGAGGGTTGTCCATGCTTGACTTCCCTAAAACAGGAGGATCCAAAGAAGTTAAAGACTCGACCCCACTATCTTCTATTCAGCCGTGTCTATTCCCTCTTTGTAATTTTGTTGAGGGTTGTCCATACTTGACTTCCCTTATCGTTTTTCCCTTTTCTCGGCACTTTTCCACTCGTTATAACTTGTATGCCATTATGAGTGTAAGTTTTGGTACCGAGACCCTGCTATATAGCCATGTTGGTTAAAAATTAATACATTACTTACATTACCAAAAAAAAAAAACATCTAAATACGAGAAATCCGGTAGGCTTGCCTGCCTATTCGTTTAAGACACTAAATTGCGACTCAGGGAAAAAAAAATAGCGTAATCAGTGCAGTGTATATCCCAATGGGTTTCGCTGGGTGATTCAAGGGATCAATAGTTCGAAGTATTGCTTTAGAATAACATAGCATGTAATAAGGCTGATAATCCCAAAATACCTGTGTCTGTATATAATACTGCAAGCAGGATGAGGCATCATCAAGTGATTTCTGAATAAAGACACCCTAAATTAAATCGCCTATCTTTCAAGTCTTAATGACAGCAATGCAAGGTACACTCATTTGAAGAAAAATATCTGCAAAATAATGTCAAAACTGTTGTTGTTTCTTCTATCTTCTATTCATGCTGTTAGTACAGATGAAGAGAAACTTGAAGCTGTGACGATCAAGAGGATCAGCAAAATGGGCATTGGAGTTTTTCATTCTTCTTTCTTTCCACTGGATGATTCGGCCTTAACATAAGGATATTCTGGGGGCACGCCAAAGGCCCCACAATATAATTAAGTGGAGACAGAGAAGCAGAACAGACGAAAAGATGTTTGATGGATAGACATTCCAGCATAACTCCACTCCTACGAACAATATTATCCTGCAACAGAAACACCTTTGTCCTTCAAAACAGTTGTATGCATAGAAATTACTGTCTTAAACATTAACACGCTAAGAGGTTACCGTAAAAGTGTTGGAAAAGGCGTTCTCCAAAGTAAATAAGGTAAACTGTAAAAGTACCTGTACCAATAGATCCAGATTAGAAACTAATGCAACAGCCATAGACCTTCAAACTTCAAGTGGAACAGAAGATGTGCGTAGTGTATTGCAGAATAGTTGGAGTGAACTTACTCCAGCAATGGGAATAGTAGCAACAGTATTCATGGAGAAAGTGAGATAGACATGAAGAACTCAAATAAAATGATGCAAATGCATTAGGAGCAAAGGGAAGGTAGAACAAGATGCCTCAACATTATAGGAGCCCATACTATGCATGAGTGCCTGCATGTATGGGTTTGCATTCTTGAATGGGTGTTAATGTGTTTGTGAAATAATGAAGCCCTTAAACAACAAAGAAATACATAATATCACTCACAAACAAAGTATCAATTAACATATATTTTAAATACACATAAACCAACTAACAGTTGAGCATCTATCCGGCAGCCGGCCTTTACAAAAGAATAGAAGAAAATGAAAAGATCACATTGGATTAAGAATCGATGGTCTATTACATTCCTCCAACTATTTAACATAACACCAATTTAGCATACAAATTTGTATCATTAGGGCTAAGCAAAATAACCCGGTGGCCTAAAAACCTGGTCCGACCAGACATTTCCAGGCTCTGATAGGTCCGGGCTGGGCCACAGGTTTGAACTGTTCTTTTGGGTTTAAGGTACAAAATATATATTTCAAATCCCTAGTGCACAAAACACTCTCTCCCGTTTATCTCATTCTCCCAGGTTCTCCACTGTCAAGCTGCCACCTTACGTCCAGTGGCCCTACATGACTCGCTGAACTTCTTGCATGACTCATCTGTCCTTTCTCTTGTCACACTCCCACGAGCTGAGGCACTAGGATTAGGATGGCCACCACTCCTCAATCATGGCCACTCTCAAATCACAAGTGGGTATGACTTCTTTATGAATTCTTTTCCCCCATTTTTTTTTTTCAAAATCTAGTGGATATATTCTTCCTACTCTCAGGCTCGTGCTTAAGCAAGCTACTTCATGAAGCTTACAATCTCATCCAATTTGATGACTTATGTACTGCAAGTGCTTGTGTTTTTAAGTTCTTTATTTTCCCAGTTGAAGATGTGCTGTTTTTGTTAACAACTGCTTACATGTTAAAAAAGAAAAAGTGACATTGGCCATCTGGCCAGTTGGCCTGGACC
This sequence comes from Eucalyptus sideroxylon, assembly GCA_014182405.2. Classification (NCBI taxonomy): domain Eukaryota; kingdom Viridiplantae; phylum Streptophyta; class Magnoliopsida; order Myrtales; family Myrtaceae; genus Eucalyptus; species Eucalyptus sideroxylon. The sequence goes on along the minus strand of CM024555.2, from coordinate 30,961,953 downwards.
TGCCAAAATGACCCAGTCCTATTCTGTCCAGGCCAAATTACACATTTCAGTTCGGGCCAGGCCCTTGGACCAAACAGTATCAGGCCCAAGCTGTTCAAGCTTGGCGAATTTTTTGGCAGAAGCCAGCTCAACTCAGTGCATTCTCAACCCTACATACGATGCAATACATGGTACACCAAACCCAAATATTTACAACTCACAAGCAACAGTGGTAAAAGTATGTCAGATAGATAATATTTGGAGATACAAGTTGAGTAGCTATCAAACTTCTGCAAATAGACTTACCATGAGTAGAACTGATAATGCAATGAACGTGCACATACAATGCCAATAAAATTCCCAGCAAACATAGTTGTCACAATATCTGAATCACGCAACTGAGAAATATTAGTATTAAGCAATAAATAACACTAATCGAGGTAAAAAAAAATCATAGTTTGCTCACGCTCTTGGCTGAGAACTTTGGACGATGAGCTGGTACTATGAAAATTTTGTTGTGAGAAGGAACTTAAGAGAGAGAACTTCAGCTTCAAGGAGAGAAACTTTGAATGCAAGAAATTAAAAAGCCCCCCTTCATGCCTGTCGATTAAACACAATTTCATGAAAACCGTGTCAATCCACAGAAAAGAAAGAAAGCATAAATCATGCAGACAAAATAAGCAAGAAACAACATAAGTCAACTAACTCACTAGCAATTAAAGACACTATCTCTATCAATTGCCAGATTTAAAATGAGAATGCAACAAGTACTGCTCATCCAAAACTAGTGCACCAAAAAGTTACTTATGCACATACGCAAACAGAATTTGCATAAAGAGACTGAAATGATAGAGACTTGGAAAGCTATCTTCAGCAAACCAACAACTACCATTTGCACTCAAATTCATAGCCTAACAAAGCAACTTGAGTGATATTAATACTTACTTGCACCATCTATAGTGCGCAAATGTGAAGAGCAACACCAGGTGAACAACCAGCAAGGAGACTGCAAATCCTTTCGATACAAAAACTGGCTCAGGAACAAACTTGAAGTTAACAGACCTGAAGGTAAATAAAGTTGATTTTCAACTAATATTCAGCAATCCTCTATGTACGAGTTAAATCCAAGCAACTTGTAAAAAAGGATGGTGCCACAATTGATTTTCAACTAACATAGTGTAATCTCATTGTCATTACATTTCGAATGGGCATTGAAATTTGGTTTCCAAAGATTCTTTCACCCTAGCATGCACCAAGTTGACTTACAAAATGTGCAACATATCTCAAAGCGGAAAACAGGCCATAGAATAACAAATCCAGAATACATCTACTAAATCCAGTATAAAAAGTCATCAATGGGTGCCATATATTTTGCATAGTCAAACAGAAGTGTGTTACATGACAACACTAAACTACTTCTTTGGCAGCTCAATAGCAGGGTTCATGCACTATTAAACCAGATGTTTTCACTTGCAAAATGATCTGTTCATTAAGCTGCTAAGCATGAACCTGAATAAAACTTATGAGAGAGAAAATGAACAAGATTTTCCACCCAGTGACTATAGTCTCATCTACTTTGACATTTAAAGATCGCAGAGAAGTAATACCAAAAGTGGATGAATATGCGACCAAGATTGAAGGCCTGAGATACGTATGCAATCGGATAGGATAAGAGAAAAGGAAGCCCCAACAATATCTGGAGAATTGTGGATTAGTGAACCAGTAAGCATGATGATCAGATCAGACACCCGGCGACATTAGTCACAGATGGAGCTCCACTCACCTATGCATGCCAAAAATCAAAAGATTGATATGTCACATTCCCAAGAAAAGGCAATTGTGTGCCATGCAGACTCAATTTTCATTCAAACAAATCTCAAGAAGGATATCAAAATGGATGTAGGGAAGAAGGAACATCAAGGACCACAAGGTCAACTACCTGCACAAGCGCTGCACAAGCTAAAGCTGACGCCACCCCAAAGATATCCATGGCCTGCAGAAGACACATGTGAAAGATTATAAACCATGCTCAGAATTGCAATAAGTACTCTAGACAAAAATTCAAGACTTACAGAGAATGAAAACCATGTACCTTCAGCATTAGAAGAAGCAATGACGGGGCATAAAGGAGGACATTCATTTTTATAGAAACAGCAGCACTGCAGAGATCAAAGGAATAATCTTTATTTGAAGGAAAACAAAAGTAAGAGGAAGCACAAGGAAAAGTAGTTCTAAGTAAAAACACTACCTGAAGATAATCAACCCAACATGCCACTTTTGGCTAAGTAAGACAGCCATAGAAGCATGGAGGAGCATTGTAGCAAAACAGTCATTAAAGAGACGGAGAACAAAGATAGAGTGCGCCCTCTTTGACAGACAAAGCAAGCTCAGAGCCCACCAAGGGAGCTGCGATAGTTTTCAAACAGTGGAGATCAATGACATTGCTTAAGCTAACTCAGAAGGGAGGGAAATGGAACACTTAAAAAATTTATCGCATTGTGAGCAGATTTAATCACTGTCTTTTGAAATTCATAATTAAAGGATCCAATACACAGTCCCTAAATTCGTCCCCGCAGTATCTGAATAGTATAAGTACTATACATATCAGATTGAACAAGGCAATGAAGTACATCAAATAGAGCAAGCGGGGAGAAAAAAACTGTCTATACTCTAAATAAGGAAAATACAACTAGAATATGATTTTACAAAGCTGTTAAATATCAAATAAGTCGGCAGAGATCAACTTAATGATGCACCATGCAAAGTGCCAGCACCATAATTGGCATTTCAAGCAAGGATGAGCAGTGAAGGAGATAGAGGAACAAAGCCAAGTCGCATCGACAAACACGTGCACAAAGAAATAAGCACGCTTTATACATGCAAAGATTAAACCACTTACCACATCTGTCTTCGCGTATATGTAGAACACGATCCCCAGATTAATGATGTACAAAATGCCAAACAAAATCTGCAGCGGCGTCGAAGAATCAAGGATTCCATCAATAACGTAGGAAGCAAAGGACCCCCACAAAACACAAGAACAAATAGCAATTACAGCAATAACACCAATATGCACAAAATATACCTGAGCAGGATAGACCTCGCTGCCGGTGACGAACTGAATGGCAGAGTAAACATAGAGGAAGCCGGCCGGATAGACCAGAGGACCCGTGTCGCCTTTCAGGTTACTGTAATCTCTCTCTCCTCCAAGAAATCCACTCACCTACAACAACACACGAAATCGACCGGAACTGCGAAATCAAAAGCAACGACGCGCGTAAAAGCACGAAATTTCAACAAAAAGAAAGAAAGAAAGCTCAGAGCTTGATTCGGAACAAGCACGCACCTGAGACATGTAAGCGTCCCAATCGATCTTGGTGTCTGCAAGCAAGCCAGCCGAACAGCGACATTCAGAAACAAGACCAATCAGACACAGAGAGAGAGAGAGAGAGAGAGAGAGGGTATTACAGGGGACGTAGGCGATGATGAGAGAAACCAGGACGGCATCAGCGAGGAGCAAAGCCAGAGCGAAGGCGGCTTTGCGATTCCCGAAGAACTTCACGGGACGCGAAGAATCTCGCTCTGATTGGCGCGATTCGAGCTCGGCCGTCGCGCGAGGGACGGCCATGGCTTCCCTACCTGCTCGCGGCATCTCTCTCTCTCTCTCTCTCTCTCTCAGTTTCTTCGTTCGCTACTGTTCTTTGTTGATCGGTCAGTGATGACAAAAGTGGGTGCACGGTAAGAACCGGTGCTCCTCCGCGGCTGCGGACCGTTGGATCTGAAATGGGGCTCCGTATGATCCACAGCCCTTGATGTTTTTCACTCTTAGAAGGAGGGGAATCGGGTCAGAGCGTGCTTCGGCTGCTTTGGATTTAAGCACGGCAACACCGTTCTAAGAATGCCTTTAATAATCATTCTTATCCCAAAAATAATTTTTTATCAGAAATTTTTTTTTTATTCTGTTCCCGAAAACAAATTTTAAACATTTTAAAATGTTTTGTAACCGTTCCTATGTTATGTTCTCAAAATTTCTAATTTAAACAATTTTTTCTTAAATTTTAATAATTTTATTCTTTTTTTCTTCACTTTTTTTCTTTCTCTTCTTATTCAAGTTTTGACTAGTCATCAACCTTGAGATAACCGGTAACCGGTCAAATGAGGGCCGACGATCTCACCAAAGTGTCTCTAGTCCCCAATGAAGCCGTGCCTCTTTGATTAAGCATTGCTAGCAGCTAGGCGAGGCTCAATCGAGTCTTAGCTAGGTGAAGAGCCTCACTCAGATCTGATTAGGTTAAGCTCGCTTAGCCAACAATAGGGCTCGATCTCGCCGAGCCACTATGAGGTCGACATCGCCCGGCCTCACCAAATCCAAGGGAGACCTACCTAGCCACTAGTGAGCCTCACCCTCACCAAGCTAGGTGAGGCTCATCGGAAGTTGTGGCAAGGCTCACCTCATCGATGGTTGGGTAAGCCTCTGGTGAGCTCATCGAACCTCACCCAATTAGTCACCAATGACCAACGACAGTGGACAATAGCAATGGTAGATAGAATCAAATACTATTTTATAAGTTGCCAAACATGACCTAATGTACCACATTGACGAGGGATTTTGACATTGACTATGAAAATTATTATGTATTATTTATAACAACAAAGCACAAAATTAAATCATTTATTTATGCTCGGTTGTAAAATATAAAAGCTATTAATCATAAATACATATCTATTATGTATATACTATTCCTATGTCAATTATTTGGGTGAGACGGGATTTGGGTATTCAGCATTGAGGTCTTGGGTCCATAGGCCTGAGGTCCTTGGACACTTGGATCCGCCCATTCAAGACGCCCTTTTGGCGATGGAAACCCGATCAAAGAATAATATATTGACTCATTTTCTCAAGCGATTCACGCAAGCACCTTATCCATCCTTTTATAATATCGAATTTATCCCGACGTCAATTTCTAGAGGGCCCAAAAGGGCCAAAACTATAAATAAAACGTCGCGTCGCCTCACCACCTTTCCCTCCCCCTCCGCGCCAAGTGTCACGGCGCATCGTCCACTCTGCACCACCACCCACCACCCACGCGTCCTCCCTCCGTCCCTCCTTCCTTCGTCAGCCTCGCCGCCCAACCTCCATCCTACATTCCAGAGATCGCCATCGCCCCCCGTCCGTTCGACAGATAAAACCGGCGCCCCTCACGAATTCCAAAGCCATCTCCAGCCCCTCCGTCTCTCTTTCTCTGCCATATTCGACCTTGTTTCCCCTCTTGGCCTCTTACCTTTTACCCGTCTTCCATGGCTTCCCAGGACCTCAAACAACGGACCACGCCGCACGACCCCTCCCCGGCCGACGCCGCCGATGCCCCCGCCGCCGCCCCGACGATTACCGCCACCAAGGCCCGGCCGAGGCGCGCCGACCGGCGCACCATGGCGAAGCGCGGCCTCCGCTCCCTGGCCCTCGCCGTCTCCCTCCCGCTCTCCCTCACCCTCCTCGACATCTACTTCTTCGGCTCCCTCCGCGCCCCCGCCGCCGCCCACGCCGCCGCCGCCGACGAGGCGGAGAAGCCCTTCGTCCCGCCCCTCTGGATCCTCCACACGCTGTGCGCCGTCTCCAGCCTCCTGATGGGCCTCTCGGCGTGGCTCGTCTGGGCCGATGGCGGGTTCCACCGCAGGCCCGCAGCGCTGCCGCTGTACCTGGCCCAGCTCGGGCTGGCCCTGGCTTGGGGCCCGGTGGTGTTCGGGCTCGGGGCGGGCCGGGTGGGGCTGGCGATGGCGGCCGGGATGGTGGCGGCGATGGTGGGGTGCTACAGGACGTTCGGGGAGGTGAACCCGATCGCCGGGGATCTGGTGAAGATCTGCTTCGCGTGGGCGGGGCTCTTGTCCGTGGTGAACCTGAAGCTCGTGTCCATGTGAAGAAAGCGATGGAGCGTCGTCGTATCATCACGTGGTGGTGTTCTAGTGTCCTTTGTTTCGTGCGCTCTCGTACGGAACCTGAGTCCGTCTTGTCGGAGAGTGCTTGATGTACATAATGTTTCGAGGTTTAAGTTTCTCGTCCCCTTTCGAGGGAGACGATGTGGTTATGCTGGCGTCGTTACTTAGGTTTGTCGTATCATCCTGAGGCCATTTTGGCCCACTTCGAACGATACCCGTTTCCAATTTCTGTGGTCGCGGTCTGATGATTGTGTTGTATCCATAGGTACTTTGATCAAATAAAACGTGAACTGATCCCACTGAATATTTCAAAAGCGGGAAGAAAACTGATGATCTCGCGGATGGATTAGACACGTCTTTTCGGAACCAACAAAATTCTAAAATTCTACAAGCAGTACCCCCGTCCGTCACGTCTCGCGAAAATATATTATCTCAAACGCCCGGAGATGTCCGATCTGCTAAGTATTTGGGCATTTGAAGCCAACCAAAAAGTGAAGAGTGCAAGAGCAAGTAACTAAGAAGCAAAATGTTAGAAAGTGCCCCGGCATTGCATAGCGTTTTGGTAAAAGTGGAAATAGCTGCCTAAATTGTCAAATTCCCAGAGAGAAACTGTTGAGTGCTGTGCCATCTCATCTGATTCACCGCTTCGAAAACGTAAACTCGCTTAGAAAAGCCAGGAGGCAAAGAAGTTTCCGAAAATGACAAGATGCTCTGAGCTAATTTGACCATTGCAGTGTAGTGTTCGTCTTGATCAATCTCGGTATCTATCGTCCCTCATAGTTCTCTGATTGAGTACATTAACAAAAAAAACCCTCTAAGAAGACGAAACTTCTTTCCTGAGTTGAGCTAATACGCTACTCGGCAATGGAAAGCTTTCTCAGTGTGATAGAGATTCTTCTCTTCTGATCTAGCTCCTGCCCCTGCCATACCTGAAATCCCGGTTTGCGATTGATTTCATGTTTCCAAAGGTAGCGAGCTTCTCCTGACATAAGAACCAAGGAACCTGGAGGCAGATAGACTGGTACTTTAGACATTGGCTGCTCGTTTTCTACTTCGCTGCTGGTGTTGCACGTATCTCCGACCCGGGTGAAGTGCATAATGCATGGAGACTCAAGGGATACGATAGCAATTCCATCGCCAAAGCGCATTAGATCAACATGCGCACAAATACCCTGCAAGTGCAAATGTCTGTTTGAGGCAGTGTGCCAACAAGTGCAACTCAACAAGTAATGGAACCATTGCAGAAAATGGCTTAGGCATAGAAAAAAGCATTTGAAAGTTAAACAAGTACAGAACACAAAAGCCAAGGCATACAATCCCTTCCAACACAAGTTATCAAGCAATTTAGAAGAGCGACCAAGAAAATGCATGGTTGAGGAGGCAATCGACAGTGATCAGAAACTTTATTCTCAAACAGTTCAAATATTGATGCACTCAGCCAAAGCGAAAGCATTGCTGCTTGAGTATTCTTTCAAGATTAAATCTTTTTGATGCCTCAACGAGATGAATGGTATGAAGTGGTAAACAATATCTTACCTCGCCTGGATGGTATAAGTTCACAATAAGTTGATCAAATAGAGGCTCTCTCCCCAATAATTCCAATGGCAGGATTGGAAAGAGAGAAGTATCCTCCCGTGCATCTGCATTTGACAACTCAAACTCTGGGATGAAGTCCCCCAGTAATACCGCCTCTCGAATAGAATTAGAAAGCTCAGTTGCCCACGCTGGAAGACTCCCAAACCTCATGGCCTGCAGAGACAAAATACAGGACAATACCAGTTCAGTTCCAATCAGTGATGGCAAGAAGTGCATGGCTATTCACGGCCTGAAACGATTTTGCTCTGCCATTGTGCAAATGGAATGCAATCACCTGCACGTAGTTTTCAGAAACTCAAGCTATTCAATTCACTTTCGCTCATATAATTATGGAGGCGACAAGAAAATGCGCACGACGGAACAGAAGGCGGATGATAAGAAATTGTTCCCAGCTACGAAAGGCCCGTCATTCTCTCGAGAATCAATGCATACATATCTAAAAGACAGTAAAAGTTATCCATCTCCTAGCAATCTGCAAAAACTAAATATCTCAAGCAAACTCCTATGATGTCCCCGATAAACTCAGAACTCTAGATCTGCATATAAGTTCATGCATGAAGCTCACTCGTGGCATTTGCACCGATCACAAATGTACAGACTAACATAGTCGCATCAACCTAAAATAACGAAATTAGCAGCTTAGATAACAACAAGATCGCATGGTTCGTTACCAGTTCAACATGCATTCGACCTCCTCTCGTTACTCATCAAGTTACAGAGGTTAAAATCAAATGGAATCCTTTCGTTTGCATGTGACGCGCGGATAAAGCGTAATTATCTAAACCTAGATTCCAGAAGAAATACCACAACAGAAGTCTGCCTACAGCACCGATTCAAATTAAGCGAAAACCGAAGCCAAGCCAACAACAATCACATTGCCAGTCAAGCGGCTTGTGCTGAGAATTTGCAGTGCAGAATTTCAACGCTCTTGAGGCACACAGAACAGCAAGCGCTTATCGATAGGCGGGGCGACGTAGTACCTGGTTATGCGAAGCTTCAATGAACCATCCCTCTACAAGAAGAACAGCACAGCACAGAAGACGCGAATCAGTGAAATCGCCGGTCTCGATCCTTCCACTTCCCCTCCGCGATCTAACAAAAACGAACCTCGCGATTACAAGAAGGAGACGCACCTTCCTCGACCGCAGAGAGCAGAGAGCGCTGCTGTTCCGGGGAGAGGAAGTCGCCGCACAGCCACAGCCCGTCGATCTCCTCGATCGGCGCCCAGGTAGGGCTCTGCCTCGGCGCCGGTCGCCGCGGCGGCTCCCGATCGTCTCCGTCGGGAGCTTCGAGCCCGTCGAGCTGATCGCCTTCTTCGTCGGAGGAATCCCCGAACGCTTGCCTGAGAATCGCCGCGGCGTCGCCGCCGTCCATTTCCGTCGTCTCCCTCTGAAGATACGGTATCGCCACTTTGCCGTTACCGGAGCGCACGGAAGAAACGGGTTGGACTTTCCTAACCCGATTGGGTTGTCTGTTTGTTTGTTAACAAAGCATCATGGGTTCCACTTGCTTAAATTTCTGAAGCTCCTCCGAATACCGTTCAAGTTGCGCTGAATTTTAATCTCAGCCTACATTAAATATTTTTTTTTTTTGGTAATCGAGGATTCGCCAAACCCATCAAGCTTACGCCGAGCAGCCCACGGCCCGTAGAGTGTACGGTACACCTCGGATCAAGTGTCAATACCTCAGAAGAGCTGGCCCAGTAACCCAACCCACTTAAGTTATGTCACTTAAGTTATGTTAGTGTCTGGAGATTCGAACTTGTTCTCTCGCGATGAGGTAGTAAGGCGCAAATCATCAACCACCGGCTGTGATGGTTCCGTTGGATAAGAGATCCATTGATCATTGTTCAAAAGTGAGGGGTTTGAAACCCAATGGAGACACTTGGTGTCTTAAGTGTGATGCCGAAATAGTGAATCCTTTGCTAGCGTTACCCAGGTTTGCTTGGCCGGTTATCAGCTATATAGGGTTCCTAGGTCATTAAAAAAAAAAAAAATTCATCACGGCCATCCACGGGTGGTTAATAAAGTTTAGTAATCGATAAAAAAAAATTAACCAATAATAGCAAATGCATTCTCAAGTCGTTACAAGAGTTCTTTTTCCTTTTTGGATGATATCAAAATTTCAAATAATAATTAACTCAAAGATAAAAAATAAAAAATTCGCTAGGGACAAAGCGTTTTTGCCCTTTTATTTTTCGCCATCTCCCCTCACTTTCCTCGAGTAATGTTTGCTTATAGTTTGTTAACTCTTCGAGTGGTCATAGATGTTAACTCTTCTGCGGATTTTTATCGTTTATGTGATTGCACACGCCTTTTCAATAGAAAGAATGTAACTGCATTTAATGTTTTGTTCTTTCCCATTTTTTTATGAAAATAAATGAAGAACATAAACTTATGGGGAGTTGGAAATTTGGAAAGCTTCACGTACTCCGCAAACTTCAATTTCTTTTTTATTTCTATGGTAGGCCTTTATCCTTATTTTGATCTTCCAAATCATCCATCCACTTTTCTTCTTCTTCGACGAAAGGCGGGTATGTACCTTTACGATATTCTCACGAGCCACACCTTTTTTCTTATGTGGCACGATGCGCCTTATACTTTGCCAAATAAGCAGAGCACATTAGCAATGCCAAGTTTCTAGAAAAATTCAAACGGAGCATCTTCGAAATCCTCTCGATGTGCGGACATGCGCGCGCGCTGGCAGCACAGAGATGTGATGCGGCCCAGAGTTGGTGATGCTCGGCTTCATCGCGGCGACCACCATGTGATCAATTGGGAAGAATCGTCACCAGAACGAGTGAAAAGCAATGAAAATAAGTAGGTGGACAATATTGATTTCAAGCAATTGGACCAGAGCAGGTCCTTAAACTGCTCAATGGAAGTAAAGGCGAGAGCGGGAGAACCGCCCTGGGGTAGGTGACCCCGTACTTGCCTCCCCATCCTCTCGGTCAGTTGGATAAAGATAGACTAGGAATTTGGGGGTCCATAGGCAGTGAAGATGGGTAAACAATCCTAGAAACACAAGCTACGACTGGGCTAACATGGGGTAACCAATCCCTGTCCCTTGCCCAGCGTGATATGAGTGGGTGAAAATCCCACGGCTGGTTAGCCATGCCTCTCGGCACAGTTCCTTAACCAACTGGGCTAATCAGTCCCCCCGGTTAAGGAACTGTGCCGACTGGCAGCAATATCCCTTCCCAAAAGAATTGCCGTTTGGTCCAGAATAGCTTTGGCAGTCACAGTTAAGACGATGAACTTATTCCTCAGAGCCAATATACAGTAAGTCTGGAGCAGGAGCCATCCGAACGCCATTAATCCATCTAGGTTCGCAAATTGTTAAAAAACCATGGGCAACCACCAACCACAATAATGTCGCGTTAGGCATCATTCATGCGTTCTTCGTACAGACATTGCACCAGTGTTCGTATGGCAAGTTCGACCTGATCAAAATCTACTGTGGCATACACACTATTGGGCATATATGAACAACAGGACAACAATTCGAGACCAGCCACTATGCAGGAAACCAGTTCCTTGACATGCACAAGATGAACAATCCCCACTGTTCAATCATCCAGACGTTTTCACAATGATATGAAATTCACTGCATCTAATTGGAAAATCTTTTAAGGGAAGACAATATTATTTGATTTTCCTCAATAATCCATCTCGTACTTGATACAATCTATCAAGTAAATATAAAACGAACAAAATAAGGAGAGTTCCAAGTAAGAAAAGGACATAAGAGCCAACGAATGAGCTGCAAAATTAAGGCCCGGCATGGCATTTCGACAGTGGGCTAGTAAATTGAGTAAGTCTCACTAACCCCGGGGCGGAGGCTCTTATAGATGGCTGTCACGATGGGAAGGATACCCACAAGCGCAATCTGAAGCTGCTCAGAGCTGCTGGTACGAACTGAGATTTGTCCACTTAGCTTGTTGTTTAATCCAGCACGTACCGCAATCTTAGAACTTCGTCCAACAGAAAACTGAGACTGCATATTAGCACCTAATGCAAGATCCCCTCTCCACTTCACAAGGGACAAGCTCATAGAAGTCTGATCCTGGCCCACAGGGAAGTCCGCCTCCCTAAGCCGCACTTCAAGATTGGCTCCATATGCCGCATCACTGTTAGATCTAACGGTTCCAGCGCTACCCACCAGCATCACACGCTTTCCAAGGGCAATTTGGTCCTCAACTTTAAAACCAGTGGCTATGTTCTCACCTAAAAACGTAACAGAAAAGCCAGCAGCAGTCTTGTTCTTTTTGAAGTTCTTGAATTTAGTGTCCCCACGGACAATGTAGGCAAGTTGTTTGCCAATATTTTGGATGTCGAAACCTGCCATGGTTGACCCATTGTCGCCATGCTTGGCAGCAACTGAAGAATCCAAGTGGATGTTGAATTCTTTCTTGTCTTTGGTGATCTGCAGTGCAACTGCTCCAGGGAATTGACTGGCGATAGCTAGACTATGCTCGAGGTTTACCCCATCATAACCACAATCATGATCCCAACCATGTGTGTCCAGAACAGGCCTTGCTATGAACTGTGAAGTTGGCTCCAGAAAGCGGTACCTGCAAAGGGAGATTATTTTAGGGCCAAAATTTTCAAGCTTTAACATTGCAAGACATCCCTTTGAAGGAAAAAAGCTTTGTATGTTAGGCTCAAAAGACATTAACCATAAATATGAAAATGTAAACTATTACTTATGCACCCAATACTTCAGCAGCCAAAAGTATCATTTCTTTTCCTCCCATGATCTTTTCTATCCATGCCAACATGCCATCGAGAAGATCGTACCTGTAAGCAGGATTGTCACTGTCAAAGGATTGTGGAAGAACCATATCATGCAAAGGAACAGGCACGGAAGCTGGACTTCCATCCTCTGGATCACCATCCTCTCCCATATAATCATACTCATCAGGAGAAACCTTTCCTTTCTTCTTAATCTCTCTCATTCTTTTCAGCTCCTCTCTCCACTGTTTCTTTTGCAGAAGTTTCACCCTGTAATCATACTCCTCAAAATATGCTTTCCTCTGTTCCTTGCTAAGCTTAGCAATTTGAGATTTCCTGAGTGGCTTAAACGGAGGAAGCTGGTCATACTCATCCTCTTCATCTTCTTCGTCCGAATCAGACGAATAAGCCATATCAACATCAGAATCACCATTCTCCAGACCCTGATCAGAGGAGAGCCTGGGGTGTGTGCGAGACTGCAACAACCAGGATAACAAGTATGGAAGTGGAGGTGAGCGGACACGGAAACCAAACAGCTTGCGTTGATCAAATGGGTCTTGAGGTTTTGAGAGAGAACTTGCTTCTGCTAATATCTTCATGGAGAAGCACAACAATAGCAATTGAGGTCTCCAGGTTTGGCCATTTGGGAGCACCTTCTCACCATCTCGATTCTTCCGACAAGATGTGTGATTCTCCACAAGAGAAACTGGGTTCATCAGACTTGGATTCATAAGGCGTAAATCACCTACAGCCTGTCCTATGGATTGCTGAACAACATGGGAACGCTGAGCAACAAACACGTCATAACTAAGTGGAGAACCAGATGGTCCATCTGGTGGAGCAGAAGCACCATGGGTAAGAGTGACAATAGCACTTCGCCAGATTGATGGGCCAAGGGCACTGGTGATTGATTTTAGCAATGGTAAATCATTGAGGTCTCTTGTTTGGGTGTCAAGTCGATCAACATAAAGTACGATATCTGGTGGGCATTTCTTCGTGAACTTCTTTATAGAAGAGAAGATTCTACGGTTCTCATTTTGTTCCATAACAGATGATTTTAAACCAGGAGTGTCAAAGACCCTGATCTTAACTCCATGAACTGTTCCAGTTATCTCTTTCACTGCTCTTGTGGCGGGTTCAAATGCATGGATCATTGCCTTATCCTCACCAAGAAGAGAGTTTATGGTTGCACTTTTGCCCACTCCAGCTTTTCCAAGAACCAATATGTTCAAAGAGTAGTTCAAATCATCTTTCTTTTCCAGTTCAAGCTCAGATGCTGTCTTTTTTGCTGAGTCAAGGCTAAATAATTGACCAGCTTGCCTCCCAGCAACAAGCGCCAACCTGTACAGAACTTGAGCTGCCAGTGAATCTTCTGGAGAATAACCTACCCGTTGAACAAGCCTTAGGAATTTGACCCTCAACTGCTGAATCTTCTCAAGTTTCTTCTTTTCTTCTTCGGTCAAATTGTTGTCAGACTCCACAGGAGTCAGATTAGAAGTAAAAAGACTAGAACGGTTCGGTCGGGAGGCAGGTTTCACCGACCTAAGAGAGGACCCCAACCCAGCAGGACGCTCAACAGAGAATAGCCTCGAGCCATCTTGGGAGGTTATAGAGATGTTTCCGGCATCTGTATCAGCACCTGTTGCAGCTTTTAGCAGAGCAGCCAAAGCAGCTGAATCAAACAACTCCTTACCATCGCCGTCCTCATCAGTGTCGACTTCTTCATCAGAGTCCGTGACAATCTGACCATCGATTCTCTGTGAATGATCATGAGAACTTTCAGCACCAGATTGAGAACCAGCACCTCTTTCCAGTTCCTCCAAGAACTGTTTGGCAGCTTGGGAGTTCTCAAAAAGCATACTTCCTTTTTCTCCATCGGTATCTGAGCCTTCCATGTCAGTTTCTTCATCCACCTGAAGTTTATCATAATCTCCAGGTTCCACCGACTCATCTTGGTCATATGACAGAGATTGCACTGGAACCCCTGTTTCCACTCCAAGCCCCTCAACTTCAGCAATAGTTCCATTATTCTCCGGGGGTTTTGCCTTGCCATCTAGTTTAGGCTCTGCATGTCCAGTCACAGATTCCAATGACAGAGACTGGACTTCATTTCTCTCACCAGAAACATGACTATATGCACTTTCCACTCCATGATCGGCAGCTTTCATGGCAGGCTCATCGTGTTTGGGTTCAGATTCTGCTTCTGGCTCCATTTGCATTTCATTTTTTACCTCCTGATCAGGATATTCAGTCGCTTGGTCAACAACTGCTACGCCAGGCTCTGGCATGTTATCTCCTCCAACACCAGGAACATCATCTTTCTTCATTTCAGGAACCCGTTCGGAGGCTTCATCGATGCTGTTCCGTAGTCCATCGTTGCTCTCATCCAATCTAACTGCCATGATTTCAGCAGGATTTTCAGCTTTTGGGCTTATTTGATCAAAACCGTTTTCCAGTGGCACAGGTTCGCTAGAGAGTTCCACTGCTTGGATTTCAGAATCCCTCCCATCCATCACTTCCCCAACGACAGCAGCTCCCGAGACCGTCAAATCAACTTTTACGGCATCCACAACCGTGTCTCCACCATCATTATACTTCACGCCATCATCTTCAATTTGCTCGACATCTTTCTGCTCAAGGTTCTTGGGGTCCACTCTGTCAGCGCTAGCCACTGAACTATATACGAATTCAACTGCTTTGCTCAACTCCTCGGACTTACCACCGCCGGAGCTATCCAAAGCCTGCTCCACAACAGCTCCGTCACTTTGCAATTTAGCCACTTCCACAGCCCCAGCCTGAACACTCTGCCCTACCACATCTCCACTCTCAATTACCTTATCTTCTTTCACACCCATCGGAACCTCCTTCACACCTTCCTGATAATCATCATCGCCACCGCTTGTCTCCAGCAATTCTTTTAAACTCTTGCGCCGGGACACCCTTCTCTCCCCAAAACCAAAATTTCCACTTTCCACCCCCTTCTCCGAACTGCCACTCCCCGAAACACCGCTCAGACCCCGAACACCACCCTCCAACGACCCCAATTCCTCACCGCCTTCAGCCGCACCGGCCAAAACCTTAACTTTCGGCTCCCCAAAACCGCCACCACGCACCTCGCCATCATCCTCCCCATCGACCACCTCACCATCCTCATCATCGTCGTCATCGTCATCGTCATCATCGTTGGACACCTTAGCGACCGGCCTGAAGCTCCCGGGCGCCGCGAGAGCCGGCCGCTCCTCCTCCCCGCCGCTCACGAACCCCCCGTCCTCCTCGGACTCTCCGCCGCCGCCGCCGCCGACCTTGACGGGATTGGCGACGACGGGAGGAACGTAATCGTAATCGGGAGACGAAGAAGAAGAGGAAGAGGAGGAGGAGGAACCTGAGGAGAGCGCGTTCGTCTCGGGAGCGACCGGCTTGGACTCCATGGATAATCGACCGGTGGGAAGGAGGGGAATGGAGGAGGATAGAGAAGAGAGAGAGAGAGAGGGATTTAGGGTTTATGGGGAGGGAGGAGGGGGGAGGAGTTCGGGGATTGGATTGTCTTTATTGGGGAGGTTTTGTGGTGAGGGGGAGGGGGAGGGGATGGGGAAGAAGATAAGGTGGGAGTCTATCGGAGGAACGAGTTCAGTCCCCTAGCTGGGACTCGTCGTTGCGTTGAGATGTCCGTTTGGGGTTAGCTGGACAGTGGATAGGGAGGGAGACGGAGGGAGGAGGAGGAGTTGCGCGCTTTGGGGGTTTTCGGAGGCGTGAAGGCTCTCTCCTCTTCAATTTTTCCTCCCTCTCTCTCTCTATCTCTTCTTTTTTTCTTTCTTTTTACTTTGTTTTTTTTTTTTTTTTTTTTGGTGAATTGCTCCTTCTTGGCAGATTTTTTGCAGCCACTTTTTTCATTTTTAAAATATTTTTTAAGATAATCTCCCACGTCACTTGAAAATTTTAGTTAATGAAAAAAATTATTTTAGTTAAAAAAAAATGAAAAAAATGTTATTCATCAGTAGAAAAAATTAAATTTTTTCAAACGGATTTCTTGAGTTTAAAATTTTTTCCTAAAATTTTCTTTAAACATTAATTAACAAAAAATATTTTTTCATTTATCAATAAAAATTATCTAAATATTTTTTGAACGATGAAAATATTTTTGATTTATTCATTTTTTCATGTGATGCGAAAAATATTTTTTAAATTACTCATTTTATGCATAATAAATGAAGCCTAACTAATTCTTTGTTTGTTTCCTTGCTAAATTATAACTTAGTACAGTCATTTGCTCTTATGCAAATTAGCTAAGACATTAGGAATAATTTCACCTTGAACTCTAGAGTTACATCGATTACAAACATGTCCCTTATTCTAGTTTAATATTTGAGTTTGAATCATTGTGCTTGCACAAGGATTGCCTCTTAAGAGTGCAAATCCATGTACTCAAGCAATCATTCAGCATGTACAGGATTGATGTAAATTAGTGAGATATTCAATGAGCGAAAGCATCTTATCATAAATAAAAGACATTAGAGAGTTCCATATATGATTGTTAAGATAATTAAAAGGCGATTCTTACAATCTCTTGCACTTTTCAAATTTCATTTTCCTTTGAAAAAATTTGATCAAATCTTTATCTTTCTTTACCTCTTAAATGTTTTTTTTTACTTTCCCACACTTACCATGCTTTTTTGCCTATCGGAACTAAAATTGTTGACACAACCATATCAAATGAACTAGTAATCACACAAGTAATCAATCAACTAATGGGAGCAACAAAAAAAAGAAAATGAAGCGTCATAGTAGATCTATCAACGTGTTTCTTCGTAGTCATGTTAAGATTTTCTATATAATTTCCAGTTCGAAGAATAAAATAGATGTTTAAAGATGCTTGAAAATTAGGAGGGTTTCTTTACGGTGAGGAGTCAACATTTTGTTATAGTAACACGCATCTCGTGTTTTGAAGGTTTTGTTATTAATTCAAAACAGCTTTTAATTAATTAAAGGTTTGTGATATGTCTATTATATTAATTCTTTTTCTTTATACGTTATAATTTCTAGATCATGGAAATGCGGATCATTCAAAAATTAAAAAAAAAAATTGTTCATCAAAAATATTTCACGTAAAAATATCTTTGAAAAATCCAGTTGATTAAGACAACCTAACTTCTCCAAAGATCTAACCGTCGAAACTCGATCCCTCGTCGCTGCTAGGGTTTTCTCTAGATTTTGTCAGCATTCGAGAGGACATTTTTTGGTGTGTCCAACGTTTGATTCGTTCGGGAGATAACGTTGGGGATTAGGCTGTTGTCAGTTTTGTTGGCTTCTGCGTACTTGCTCTGGTCCACTCCTAACTCCTCAT
This sequence comes from Eucalyptus sideroxylon, assembly GCA_014182405.2. Classification (NCBI taxonomy): domain Eukaryota; kingdom Viridiplantae; phylum Streptophyta; class Magnoliopsida; order Myrtales; family Myrtaceae; genus Eucalyptus; species Eucalyptus sideroxylon. The sequence goes on along the minus strand of CM024555.2, from coordinate 30,944,370 downwards.
CTCATTTGGAGGGCCAAGATTTTTTTTGCATTTTTTTGCTTTGACTGGACTTGGATAAAATTCTCGGACCAAAAAAAAAAAGAAAATAGAAAAAGAAGAACAACTCTAATAAAATTATATTTCTTTAGAGTTTGCAATTCGTGATAATATCTCGGTCCCATCTATTTTAATTTAATTATTAAAAAAATCAGTTACTTAATTTATTTTTATTTTTCTAGTGTTAAATTCAATTGAGAGACTTGTTTTTTTCTGAGTAGAGTCACGTGTCACTTATCATTGACCAATCGAATTTTGATATTTGAATGAGAGATATCATCAATTGTATGGACTAGAGTATTAAGGTTATTAATTACATGGGTCAGTCAATCAATAGGGATGATCAATCAAAATAGTTATGTGTTGAGAAGTGTAGTTTCACAAATTTAAGATGGTACCTATTTCTTGAGTTGAACCAAAGTTCATAAGGTGCTTTCCTATTCTTGATTGTCTATTCTTTTTATCTACTTAAGTAACCCAGATTACACTTGGAATCACCAAAAAACATGCATCCTTGGAGCGTGTGCATGCATGAAATTGATTCAAAATATTTAAAAGTAAAGTCGATTGTAATATGCTCTCAACATTGAAAAGTCAACTAAATTTCGTCGGAAGCTTTGTTCACATGACAGCACATGACTTAACAAATCAATCATGTAACTCAAAACATAAATAAATATGAAGAAACAAAAGAGGACATTTTGCATGTGAGAGCATGCATCGAGAGCCCTGTCAAGAAATTGACCGAAGTCAACACCAGAGAGACTTTAAAATATAGTCTTGAAATATTTTATTCGAATCTTCCCACCTCCCTCCATAACAAGTAACATGACCAGAGCTCCAAGAAAATAATTGACCGAAGCCTATATTAGGGGGCATATTGCAATAGATTTCAACAAGCTGGGGGTGAATTGAAAAGATTGATATAATATGGGCAATTTGCCGTGCCCTGAAAAACTTCGGGAGACAGAGTAATTTGACCCCAAATTTAAGCCTGCGAGCCTTGTCCTCGTCCATATTTTCGACACATTAAATTAAATGAAAATTATTTATGCACAAAATCGAATTTATTTGGAAATTAAGTTATTATTGACGTTAGCAATAGTTGCTTTATTGAGAACGTATGTTTTTGGATCGTTCTTCTTGTATTTAATTTTATAAGCGATTTTCTTTATCTGTAATTTGCAATTTTTTATTCATTTTATTTGGTTCACTTTCGAAGAAGAGAATGTGCGAGAAGAGAACACAAATTTTGGGATTTTTAAGTTTAAGATTTGGCTTTTTTATTCAACTTTTTTTCAACAAAAATGCCTTTATTGCAATTGCCGATAATATCACAGGCTCACGGGTCGACAAGCTCAAGCCTTCATGTAAAATTGACTTGACACTAGATGTCTTTATTTTTATTTGAAACTTTAAAATTTGAATTTTAATATCTTTTAAGTAAATAGCGTGGATGGTAGATTTTAAATCCTCGGGGTGGTTTGAAATTCGCCGGTCTCGACTGTTCCAAAATTATATCCTCTATTCGATAAAGAGATAAACAAAACTAATAACTTGAGGCAAAACAATACCTCGACCATGAAAACTCAAAATTCTATCAATTTATTAATAAACAAATATCAAGCCCAAGTGCAACATTATATAACTATTCCTAAAAAATATTGTATTAACTATGACTCAATTAAACTACATTTATTATCTAAGGAATTCTAACTCACTAAGAAAGTGATGAATGCTTGTTGCCCAATGTGCCATGACAACAAATGTCTCATTTAAGCTCTATTAAGTCAATTTTAAATAGTTTCAAAGTTATTGAAAAGTTAGCTCAACACCCTAATAATGCTTACTCGCTTCTAACCTAAAAGATGGCCGAAGATGGCCGAAGGGTGGAAATTGTTTCGTACAATAGTGCACTTCAGAGTTTCACCCAAGTCAAATCATAATCCTAAATTTCGATGAAATTCCAAAGATCTATGACCCCCCAGAGTTACCTATTAAATTTGATTCCGTAGCTCAAAAATCACTGGAATTAAACCAATGATGCAGGACTCGAGACAATATGAATTTCAACTCAACCATGAAAAATGCTCCAGCAAGAGAATCGCAAATTCGAATTCTTACTAAGCGCTTTGAGAACGAAGTTAATTCAGCGTGCCAAGTCTTCCTCGAAGCATGCACCCATCTATCCTCTTTGTTTTTCAGTTTCCTTATCTCCCTTTCCTTGGGACTAAGCAAGTAAGATTTCCCTTTGTTCTTGTCCGGATTTCGGGATTTGAATGTAAAACAACCATAGGGTATTGCGAGCAATAGAGCGAAAAAAACCCTGTTGTACAAATTAGCGGGTGTACGTTAAAATAATGAACGCATCTATAGAACAAGTCGTCACTGTATATCAAAAGAACAAGTCGTGGAAGCCAATGTGAGAGATTTGACTCCTCTTCTATAGTGAGGTTGCACTTTTTTTTTCTCCATTCTACTCAAACTATCAACCCAGTTTCAAAATATTGCTTCACTTCTTTATAGAGTGTGAAAGTTGAATCACAAATTGAAATTAAATTTCCCCACCCCTAATCATTGGTAAAGGTAGAAAATCAAACCTCCTACTTCTCACATATGAAGGGTGGTCACCTAGACAACCCACATGATTTGGTGAGTGGTTTTTTTTTATACTGATCATTACTAATATGTTGCGAAATTGCAATTAAGTTTGGAATCATTACATAATAAGACCCAAAGTAGATGAGGGGAATATAAAATCCAATTGCTAAGAAGACGGTTGTCCCGATGAGCTTTTGCTATCTAATCGATAGTTTGTTTGCTTTTCTATTCACGTAAGATATGGAGATTCCTTTGAGTTGGGCCAACAGCCTCTAAGATTGGTTCCACTGTCCACGGAAGGTTGCATTTTGTAATCAACAACCAATGACCCATAGGAGATCCCTGTTTTTCATATTGAGTCTCGGTCCTCTTTGTTTCTCGGCTTCCTTGTCTCTCCTTATTTCTTTTCCAAATTGATGTATTCTTGCTCTCATCGATGGGGGGCTTGGATGGTAATTAAAAAATTGTTTGGGACGGCGTATCCCAATTCACAAAATATAATATAACGAGGCCAAGTAGACCACACCACGGGGTCTCCTCCCTATCACAAGCTTGTCGCATCAAATGAGTCCAAGGGTAAATTTAGGCATGCCTTGATAAACGGGTTTTTAGTAATAAAGTCAGCGGGACCCAGAGGTCGGCCCGATTTAGGCTCTTTTATTCTCAATAACTATTTACACTCCATTTGTTTGAAAAAATAAAATAAATAAATAAATATATATATATATATATATATAATTTAAAAATGATCACTTGTATTATTTGAAATAATTAGTTAATAAAAAACATTTTCATTGACGATGATTTATGTTTAAATATATTTGCGATTCATTTTTACAAGTGACATAAGTGATCATTTTTAAGAAATCTTTTTTTCCCAAATCATTAATTTTCCATGAAAAATAATTGGTCGACAAAAATATTTTCATTACCAAATTACAATTTATATCTAAATTTTTTTTATAATATAAATATTTTTTGTTCATTCATTTTGTAAGCAATACAAACAATCATTTTTATGAAAATATTTTTCAAATCAATTATTTTCCACAAAATAAACGAAACCTTTGGTCCAAGATGTGAAGCATTGATCAAATTTTCAAAGATTATTTTCAAATCATAAAGGGGAGAAAGAACTTGGAGTTGTGTTAGGTGTCGTTAAAGAAGAGATGGACCTTTAATGACAAAGAAGATGAGCGTCGGTAAAGAAAGTTGATGACAAGCGAGCAAAAGAGTGAAGGAAGAGCGACGCGCACCTCAGAAAAGCAAGAGAGTCTGAAGAAGGAAAGTAAAAGTTTGAAAGAGAACTCGATAGAAAAGGAAAGTGTTTATAGCTTCTTACACTAAGGAATCCACTTCTCTAAAATTACACGTGATACATGTGTTGGCCATAAAGTGTTTTCCATTGACCAAATCACTTTCGAATAGCCAAATGGTTGATAGTTCAAAAAATGGAAAACATTTTCATTGAAGTAAACACACTCTTAATTCTTTTTCTTATGAGCATGGTTTGGAATATAAGTTTTGCCTAACCGGAGACTTGACCTAGCTCATGTTCATTCAATAAACCTCTTGTGCCAAGTATCATGAATCCTCTTATTTTCTCTGGGATAAATAGTACTTGACGTGCAATGATTAATCTAGATGGATTGTAAAATGACATTTCACATACATCTATAGACCCTCTCATTTTCTATGCAAAGTGCTCGTGGCGAACTACTACATACATTAGTAGATGCAATAACGCAAATAGGTGTGTCCTAGGGCATTTTTGTTAATTTTTTCCGAAACAATTTCTTAAAAGTGCCTTTGACATCAAATTACAAAAAGTTCGTAACTTTTTAAAGGCTGATGGTCATTTTGACATCGCAATTAATCTTTTGAAAATTGACTAATTTCGCTTTTGGTATATTTAACAAGTGCTCCCAACCATTCATTATCAATATATTTTTAAAATTTATAATATTCTCTAGCATGATTGCTTACTAAGTGGCATGCTGTGGTTTTCAATTAAGGGGTACCTAGGCTAATCCGATTTTATATATTAAATGGAATGGTTGAGAAATAATATTGGGGGTGATGTGGCTTCTTTGAGGGATTTCAAGCGGATTTTGAATTTTATACCGCACTCCATTACTTTTCACCTATACCTAAGAAAAATATAAATAAAGTAAAATATAATATGCTAAATAAAGTGCACTGAAGAGGTGAGGAGGCTTTTGAGTATTCTTTAATGGTTTTGGTTGCTTTTTTTTCCTAATCTCACTCTTTACTTCTTACGTGCAAAGATTATTATATAATTTTATTTCTGTGTACTAAAAGTGAACTAATTTTTTAATAAAGACAAAGATGATTTGGTCTCTTGAAGTTTGTCACTCTGGTGACTCAAAATTTTCTAAGCACACAGTTTACCTAGTTTATATTAAGGGAAAACTCCAAGTAAGGACTTGGAGTAGGTTTCTTTTCTCGGAAGAGGGGACTTGGAGTAGGTTTCTTTTCTCAGAAGAGGATGTAAAGTGAAATTTTGCTTTTAATAAATATCTAAAGTGATAAAGTTAGTTTCAAATAATTCACTAGCCAGTCAAATTTTCACCGTCCAGTGAACACTTGGAAGAGGGTATTTTTGTCCAAATAAAAATCTGAATAAGGAGCTAGAACAGCCAAAAAGATTATTAAAAAAAAAGAACGAAAGAAAGAAAGAGAACCTTAAACGCCGCCTCCATGAACACAGCACGCCAGCCATGTCGAAAGATCCGGCGGCGTCAACTCGCAAGTCGTGACACCATTTGCTCCTTCGTCAGTTCTTTGCTAAGTTAATCACACGGCCCAAACCACCGCCACCTAATCTCTCCCGCTTTCACACCGTCGCTTCCCACCTTCTAGCTTCCCAGCGCGTCTTCGATTTCCGCCATGTCCTTCGCCTGGACCATCCTTCGCAATCTTAAGATACTTTGTTGGTGTCTTGATTGCTACCGTTCGGTGATGCAAGGAGGTGACACCTAGGAGTGAGCATGATTCAACGATAGAATTATGAACCTAACTTGAGAATCGTACATATAGGAATTGATCTGGTTTAAGGGTTTAGAATATATAAGGTAAGTTCCAAATCTAAAAAGCTTGAGAACTTGTTACCATGGACTTTTCAAATTTGAAATCTATAACAAGTTTTTGTATTTTTCTTGTTTTATGTATTCGCACAAATCTTGTGACATTCTATATTGTCAAATGATGAGCGTATAATATGCAATTACTAATCTAAGCTTCCATTTTTGGTGATATCTACATTTCATAATTTCGGTATATTTAAATATGAGTTGTGATAATGGATTATTACAAATTGTGGTTATTAGAGGTGATGATTTATTGTAATTGTTTAATTAAGAATACAAGTAAAACATACATAGAATCTTGAATTAATCCTATAACTTGTGATAGGGTAGGATCTAGGTTTTTAGTTATATTTGGTAGGTTTTGAATTTCAAAAATTAAGAAATTTGTCATGATAGGTAAGTTTCGGGTTCTGAATTTGGATCGAACATGAAATCACTCACCCCCAATGTAGTGATCTAGTGGGTGATTCCAAGAAATGGAGTTGTGTCGTTCATTTGCCGCAAAATTTATTTTTAGGAAAATATTTTTCAATTCATTTATTTTCCACAAATAAATGGTGTATAAAACCAAAATGAGTTTCAATTTGCTATGTGCTAAGGAATTTTTGTCAAGATGTTCATTTTTTTGGGCTAGTGTTGACTTTAATCTTTCCAATACGGCATGCTTTGTCTTTGATACTTACTTTCCATGTAGTCTTATAATACTCCAATAAAAACAATGTCTAACATCATTGTGTTGGATATTATCTCTTTAAAGAGAGGTCGGTCCACATCAATCATGAAATTATAAATCTCGATTGATATGAGTATGTCAAGTAAGCAATGCATAAGCTATGCTCCAAGAATACCTAAGGATGTATTCATATCCAACCTAGTCAAAAAGTGTAGCACTCTCAGATCGGGTTACCTAATACGGCCAATATGATAAGGTTGGCAATTATTTTATGGAATGAATCTGAAGAGCATCATCACATCCCAACTATACTCCAATCAATTGGCATTTTCGCCATCAAATTTTAAGGGTAGGTAATTTAAGCGTATCACAGTTTTAAGGGTAGGTAATTTATGCCTCGGAGATTTAGGGGGGAAAAAGAGAAATGGTGTTTAATTAGACATTGCCGTTTAATTTCGCAAGTGCCTAACGAAATCTCCAGTCCGCCAGTACCATAAAAATTCCACCTTTAAAACATAAAAAATTGAACCAAGAAGATTACCAGAAAGAAAACCTCGATAACCGATCCTCCGCAATCAAACCCCGTTTCTCTCTCCTCTCTTTTACTCTCTCTCTCTCTTATAATATCGGCTGCCCCAAGCACCAGCAAAAACAGAGGAAACCCTTGATTGATTCGAGAGAGAGAGAGAGAGAGAGAGAGAAGTGAGGAGAAGCGAACCGCAGAGCTCCTTCAAGAACGACCCCAAGAGGGAAGGAAGGGACGACCTTGACCATGGTGGAGACCAGGCGCAGCGCCTCCGCCAACAAGCGGCCCCTCTCGTCGCCGCAGAATTCGTCCTCCTCCGGCAGCAAGCGGTCCAAGGTCTGTGCTTTCCTCCGCCCGCTTTCTCGCTTTCTCGTGGGCCGCCGGGGACCCGAGGAATTCTTGATGCGAGCCGCGCCGGGGGCCTTCTCGGGGGGTCAGATTCGGTGGGTTTCGTTTTGTTTTCGTGGGGGTGATTTGGGTTTTTCCTGTCGCAGGTCGGGGAGGGTAATTTGCCCGAGAAGGCCGATTTGGGGGCGAAATCCGGGTCGGAATCTCGAGATTTCGGGCTCAGATCCTCCGATCGGCGGAGCTCGGATGCGGAGAAGGCCACCGCCGACGCATGCGAGGCGGAGAAATCGCCGCAGCCGTCAGGTCTGACCTTTCGTTCCTCTTGCATGTGGCCCTAGTCGGTTGATTTGGTTGGTGGGTTTGGGTGATTCGTGGCTAGGGGTTTTCATTTGTTGTTGGTTGTGTTCTTTGGTGGGTTTCTTGTTTTGTTAGGCGAAATTGCGATAGATGGCGAGAAACAGAACTGGCAGAAGAAGAAGTCTTCAAAGCCGACAAAGAAACCTAAGTCTGCGTGGGGACAGCTTCTTTCGCAGTGCAATCAGGTGTGTTTTTCTCTTCTTCTTAATGTCAACGGTATTATAGAGTTTGCTTGGTTCATGGGGAGTGCGAGAACTTGTATTCTACTTGGGCTTCCTTGGTATATGGTGGTCCCAGAACTCTGATGAGAATGATGAGAATGAGAGTTGGATCTGAGAGGTCACTTGAGCTGTTTGGAATATGGGAATGTCATGATTGATCACTGATCACTGTTCGTTTGGGTTGTTAATTTTGTAGTGGCGTGATATCTTGTGTTTATAGGGTGATTGAATGTGATAATTTATTCATGATTGTGTTGATCTGAGCATTCTTTTGTGCATCACTTTTGGTGGTTGATCCGGTCTTGATTTCATAGCAATCAACGACTGAAGTGTTCCTGTCTTGTGGTGGGAATACACTTGGCCAGGATGTTATATTTTGATCTTTTTATCTTTGGGCTGGTTGTGTGTGTATATTATGAACCGGCAACTTGTGTGCCACACTTAGTTTTGTAACTGGGCATGCATTGAATCGACACTACGATGGCTTGGAATTTTTTCTGGCCTGCAAGAAATGGGCAAGGCTGGCGATTTCAATTTACATATTTATGGTTGAGTTTGACTGTCAGTTTCATTGCATTTTGGATTAGATCAAAGTGGAATAACGCACTTTATCATGTCATCATGTCAAGCTTGTTGGAAGATGGCTTCTTATGAGGAGATGACAGATTGTTGCATTTATTGTTGGCATTTGATTATGATGATTGGAATTTTTACAATGTAAAAACACCTAGGAGGGTGTGTTGCTGTTGCTGATTAACTTAGAAGAGTGCCAACTGATGGGCAGCAATTACTGAAGGATTGCAAATTTTATTCCTTCCCAGCTCTATTGAACAATCAGATCATGGGATCTTAAGCATTAGGATTTATACATATTACAATTCCTATGAAAACTGTTATGGACAGGTGGCACATCTTCGGAGAAGAATAAGATGCAGAAGAGATCTAGTCCGAAAAACTTAATTGGTACTTTCAAAATCTTTAGGTGAGCCTTACAGTTTGCTTAACAAAATCAACTAAAATTTATGGCCCCTGGCTACCTATCTGACTAGTCCATTGCCACCTTTAAGAGACAACTGATGTTGAACTTTACACCTCATATGAGGAATAAGATTTTAGAGTTTCACATTTAAAATTCCCATCAGAATTATTGTCTTGTATGCCTTAAACATTTTCAAGAAACTAACTTTTAGTAATATAATGGGGTCAGTCCTCCCAAAAAGATATATGGAAACCTTAAGAATGAACTTTTTTTTAATTAAGATTCCAAAGAAAGAAATTGCTTGAAGTTGACACTTGTTATATTGATATAAAAGGGATAGGGAAGCCTTGTCATTGGATCGGTCACAGAATATTGCTCTTAAGGTGTGTAGGAAGTTTCAGAAAAGGTGAAGTCATTGATTTTGATAGTTATGAGATAGGATGATGACACTATCATTGCTTGGACTTTTATCGATTGTTCAATACTATCCCTGAAACTTTCTTTTGTTCAATTCCTTTGAACTATGGTTTTTTGGTTCTTTCAATCGATGTCTACCATGTCAACACTTTTTGGGCCAAATTAAATATACAAAAACAAGCATAAACTGTGAACATGGAATTAAAAAATACAAAACCAATCACATGCCATAGGCTGGGCTCCCATCGGCCACTGGTGACCCTTGTGAGTTAAAAGGAGGGCCTTTGCAGCAAGAGAGGATTGGGGGACCCTCACCAGTGCTCCCATGCGAGGTTTGTGATCCTCGTTGGCGAGTGGTGAGGGTGGCAACCCCTGCTTCATTTCTCTGGGGATTGGTGGCCTTGTCGAATCCCTTAGTCTCTCTCTCTCTCTCTCTCTGTGGATAAGACGAGGAGGCAGCAGTAGAGGCCTTTGCCTAAGGCTATGGTGGCCTAGATCCACACCCTCTCTCTAGGGTTTGAGCATCTCTTGTTTTCCATTATTGTGTTTGTTTAATTCATGTCAGCTGGTTTGTCCGCTCAATGTTGACATTTTCATGTCGGCATTTTTGTCCATATCTTAATTGGTAGGACCAGTGGAACCATAAAGACCATAGTTTAGGTATCCAATTGAAAAAGAAAAAAAGCTGAAGGATGCACTGAACAATTAGCAAAAGGATTGGTAGAGTCATTATCATCCCTTATGAGATCACCCATGAAGAAAATTTGCACTCAGATCAAGCATATTTAGGATTGAATAAATGTGGTCTTCCTTGCTGTCCCTTTTCTGAAAAGAGAAGTTAATTGGTTTGACATTTAGAATAACTATCTATAAACTTCTGAAGTTGATTGGTTGAACTGATGTACACGAGTTCCATGATGTCCTATCTCAAGTCTCTCTCTCTCTCTTCCCTCACTCTTGGCTTATACATATTCATTATCTATTAAAAGATAGATTTAACTCTATGATGCTCTACAAGTACAAATTTTTCTTCCTCTAAAAGGAAACCCTTCATATCTTTTTGATGTGCACAAGACCAACTGCTTACTATGTGCTATTTTGAGCCGTTCCACAAGTTGTTGCTCATGTGCTTGTTGTCCTTATTCAATGTCTCTTCTATGCAGAATCCCAACTTGCTGATGCGGGATAGCCTTTTCATCGTCGGTCATGGCAGCCAGTGCAATTTGTGCCTTGCAGATCCATCTATTAGCATGGTGTTGTGTAAACTCAAACACATTGTGGTATGCTTTGGTGTACTTGCTTGCATTTATAAGTTTCTCGGTTTAGATTGTAGAAACGAAGGCAGGCATATCATCTTTTACCATTTATATCATCCTATCTGCTATTGGTGCAGCGTGGAGGTTCATCGGCGACTCTCCTTGAAATTACTGGGGGTAAAGGTACTGTCCAAGTAAATGGAAAGATTTATCCACGGAATTCAACTGTTCTATTATGTGGTGGTGATGAGGTGGTTTTTACGGAGTCGGGCAACCATTCTTATGTATCCTTAACTTTTTTGGCTTGGGCTACTAGATAGTTCATCTTTCTCTGCCAAGTTCTCCATCCTTAATACCGATAAGGGAAAGAAATGTTAGTGGACGAAAGATATCTTTAAATGCTACAACATTTTTGCTCTACTATTATTCTTTTTGGGTTTTTCTCTGCCAGATGTGTTCCTTAATGCATTCTTAGGTATTTCAGCCATTTGATGATAATGTAGCCGATGTAGGCATTCCTTCAGAATGTATTTTGGAAGCTCAAGGTGCTTCGATGAAGGAATTACATATTGAGTCAAGATCTGAGGGCCCCTCAGCTGTTTCAGGAGCATCAATGTTATCCTTGACTGATTTACAAGAAGACTTGTCCCTCCTTCCACCTCCTGGCAAAAGTAGTCCAGACGTACAATGCAATACGGGAATTCCCATTGTCCCGTCTGTATGTGATACATCGGATAATCAAAACGGAGAAGTTGAAATAAGGGATAGTTCTAATAACGACGATGCAAGAGATGTTTCCACAAGGGAAAAAAGTGTTTCTCCATCTGCTGAATGCAATGATGAAAATGCAAATTTAGATGGTGTTGGCTTTGATAGTAGGGGTCCTGGGGATGAAAAGGTACCTGGGGCAGCCTGTGAATTAAGGCCATTGTGGCAAATGATTGGAAACTCCCCCAACTTTGACATTTTGTCCAAAATTGTGGAAGATCAACCTGAAATAAAAAGAAAATTACTCAGAAATAGCGATGCTTCACTTCTAAAAAATAACGATATTTCATCTGATTCAAGAACAGATTGGCGGAAGGCATTTAGAGAAAGTCTAGAACAAGCCATAAGCGATTCTGATAATATTGAAGTCTCTTTTGAGAATTTCCCATATTACTTGAGGTATGACTTGTTTAATTTCAAGCATTTCTTATGTTGGTGGTACTTGTAACATTTGACTAGTATCTCATAAATGTATTTGTCGTTCTTACTTTTCTGATCATGTTACGATAGTCAGTAATTGGACCTTTACAAATTTTGTGGAGCATTCCCTTCCCCTGATATTTGAAAGACTTTGCTATATTTTATATTCCCTCAATTACTTTTGAAGACCTTTGAGATTCAGTGCTTGTGTTTGGGCTTGCAGTGACACAACAAAGAATGTTTTGATTGCTTCTACTTATTTACGGTTGAAGCGCAGTGAATTTGTGAAATATTCTAAGGACCTTCCAACTTTATGCCCCCGTATATTGTTGTCGGGTCCTGCTGGTAAGTCTTGCCCTCTTGCGTAAATCATAACATCAAGTTTAATGGTCCTGGTCTAAAACTGTTCATCAATTGGCTGGTTGTAGGCTCAGAAATATATCAAGAAACACTGACAAAAGCACTTGCTAAGCATTTTGGTGCTAGACTACTGATTGTCGATTCTCTGCTCTTGCCTGGTGTAAGCTTCTCCTGATTTGTCTTGGTCATTTGCTTATTAAGAATTGATTCTCTTTTTTTGTTGGTTGTAGAAGGTTGGTTCGTCTTCCATCCTTTCCCAGTCATATTTTAATGACGCACTTACATAGTCTTCTGACAGAGAAATGCCAATTTTCCAGGATTTAATGCCTAAAGATGTTGATTCACTGAAAGAATGTGTGAAGTCTGAAAAAACATCTGTTCATGCCAAGCGGGCTGGACAGTCTTCTGCAGTACATCATAGAAAACCAACCTCAAGTGTCGAGGCTGATATTACTGGTGGATCTATTGTTGGTTCACGTGCTCAGACAAAGCAGGAAGTGTCCACTGCAACATCGAAAACCTATAAGTTCAAGAAAGGCATGTTTTGGTTTCGGGGGGTGTTGCTTGCTGTGCAGATGCTTGTTATTTATTTTCTTGTCCAGTCTTCATCCTTTGCATATAGTTCATATTAATAATGCTTATGTGAGTTTTCATCATGTATTAGTAGATGGAAAATGACTTTTAACTAATATATGCAGGGGATAGAGTGAGACATGTGGGTTCTGCTGGGCTCTCGTCTTTGCAGCCATCGAGGTACCTTCTCCAAGATATTTTTATCTCACCTGATTTAGGAAAGAAAGGAAGGTTGTGGGGGGGGGGGGATTTTTAGACTATAAGTTCTGTTGGTACCATGATTGAATATTGCTGTCTCTTTACCTTTTATCCAGTGGTGACAGCTTCTGGAATACAATGCTTTAGTCTATAAATGTGAAGATTATTTATGTTTATTATTTTTATGACATGAACTGGTAAAAGTAGATGGGGTTCATTTAGTCATGAGCATTGATTAACAATCCTTTGGCAATAGGAAGATGTGTAGTTGAGGAGATATATGCTCAGAAGTTTCTATGGATATGCTGTTCCTTTCTTTTTCAGTTTATGTTGAGGAATGATAACTTTAATTGTCTAGGCCATTGAGATGCTGGTGCTTTATGCCAGCTGCATATGGCTACTTATGGTGGGAATATGTATGTATTTCATTAGCTCAAGGCTCAACTTAATTATTGAATAATCAAGACTTGAGTCATTTTATTCAGATGGAGACATGGTGCTGTTTCTGAATGATCCAACCTATTGTATTCTTTGAAAAATAATAGATCTTGGTTGAGAAGGGTTCTGAGGGGAATTCTTCATTACTTTATTGGGGTGTCATTTAATTTTAGGAAATTTATTATCAACTTTTCTTGAATTTCTATGTTATTTTTGGCTGGCCAGGGGTCCATCTGATGGTTATCGAGGTAAAGTAGTTCTTGCATTTGAAGAAAATGAAAATGATGCAGCAAAAGTTGGAGTGAGATTTGATAAGCCAATTCTTGAAGGCAATAACCTCGGTGGGCATTGTGAAAAGGACCACGGTTTCTTCTGCTCTGGTAATTTTTCTTGGTTTTGTGGATTTTGGCTTCCGTGGATGGTCCTAGCACTCATTTCTGCAATGTGAATTCTCAACAGCCAATTCACTTAGGTTAGAGAGTTCTGGAGGGGAAGAAACTGACAGCCTGGCCATTGATGAAATTTTTGAGGTAAGCCTGGAGGTTGCTCTAGGAGCTTGCATTTCTTTGTGCTGTCACAATGTTGTTGCTTCTATTTTGATGTGCTTGAACTTTGAAGGTCGCCTTGAGTGCAAGTAAAAGTTGTCCTTTGGTGATATTCGTGAAAGACGTGGAGAAGGCCGTCGTGGCTAGCCCAGATGCAGGTCAAGTGTTTAGAGCCAAGCTTGAAAATCTGCCAGGGAATGTAGTTGTTATCGGCTCTCATATTCAATTGGACAGCCGCAAGGAAAAGGTAAGCATCCGACCTTTTCCATCTCCTGTTTTCACTCTCAGATATCTCTCTGGCTTCGCTGGCCACATTATTAATAATATGGCATTTTCATTTTCAGTCCCATTCCGGTGGGCTTCTGTTCACAAAGTTTGCAGGCAATCCCACTGCTTTGTTAGACCTGGCGTTCCCGGTACACAAGTCATTCAAAGTTTGTTGCTTTGTTGTCATATTCTGAATGTTATGAGGATTTGCTCTGCTTTTATTTTTTCTGTTTATATTGGTTTATATAGGCTTATGTTATTTTAAGGGGTTGGACAACATTTTTACAATTAACATAAATGTAGTTAGCATGACATACTCAATTCTGAGAGTGGTCCTCACCATTTGTCCAGCGTATAAACCTAACTAGGTTGTATCCTATGCACCTTTAGCTATGACTCCGGAGTTCCATCATAGATTTAATAAATATCCATCATTCAGGTTGTCTTCCTTGCAAATCCTGCTTAGTGCTTGCTATACCAATTGGGTAGAGACCAAAACTTTAGAATGACTTAAAAGTGAATGAACCACTATGGTTTTACAATTGTTAATGCTGTTCTAGAATTGAAAAGAGATCTTTGTTTGAGTCCCATCTTTTAAATTATTGTCGTTGGGATATCCTGCTTAGTATACGAATTGGGGTGGGAATAAAACTTTGGAACGACTCAAAGGTGAATGATCCACTATCCTGTTACCCTTAGTAGCATGTACCGCAGTAACATCCACATTCAGTGGGAAGTGGAACTCGGACATGCCCATCATCTAAACTGAGTCTTTTTGCCATCAACAACTTTGTGCAAGATTTAGGCCTCCGTGTATCATCTCTGTATATGCCAGCATGAGCAAGTGCTGAATCTGAAAGTTTTAAGGTGTATCCGGTAAGAATACCAGTTGCGCCCATAAGGAAATTGCTTATCCAACAGCAAAAGAAGTATGTGGAGAGAACTTTGCCTGTTTTGCCAACATGTGCCGCATACTCATGAATATTCTCCTGAGTTCAGATCTTGGGGTTGGCTGACTTCAAAAATTGTCATTGTCTACATAATATTGTTCTAAGGACACTTGCAGCCGACAATCTAAAATGTATCTGTGGTAGCTGCAGAAGATTACTGGTTTGAATTTTACCTAAACTAGCATGGAAACTGATGCATGAGATTATTATAGGCTAAATTAAATAAATGCTGTTTGATCAAAGTGAGCCTTACAGCTTAAGTTTGCATAAATGTTCCAAAAATTGTAAGCAAACAAAGTTTTTACCTCTATGATTCATATATGCAAATAGGTCAATGTGGTTTTGTTATTTCTTGGTGTTCCAAGGATTCATGAGGATGGCTCTTTCTCTCAATTGCTAAATAGTATTATTAGTTTTTGAACTTTATTTTACTACACTATATTTACAATATTTCAAATAGAAAATTAGGAGAGGTTTTCAAACTATATGAATATAATTTATTCTCTTCAAAATTTGAATCATGTATTTATTTTTTGAGAATTGTTTTCTATCATCTTTACGATTGGTTAGTGTGGTTGTTGCAAACTCTATAGTTGTGTTAAAAGTTTCCAAACTATGAGGATGGTCAATATTCTTTTATTGTTTTAATTTAGTTTGTTTTTACTATATTTATTATTTAATGAATCTTAAATTTCTTCTTTTAAGATTTTATATTTAGAATTTGACATCATAATACATGGCTTTGACCTTTTGATTTTAGGCTTTGTTCTATTCTAAAATTTTATGCAGATTGTTTAGATTGCATAAATTTCATGCACGCCACATAGCAAAGTCACTAAATGTCAAATTTAAGTGACGATCACTAAATCTTTGAGACCACTCTGTCTAATATGAGATACTATTGATGGGAGTGGGGTTGGTGATTAGCAGAAATGATACATAGTTGATTGTAATAGCCTCTACTTTTAAGAGTACCCAAACATTGTGGACCACAATGCTGTTATTGCTTTCTAAGTCCTGGCTGGTAATTGTCTTCTTTGCACAGAATGCCCAATATTTCCTTAAATGATGAAGACCTATAATATTTCCTTAAATGATGAAGACCTATAATATTTCCTTAAATGATGAAGACCTATAATATTTCCTTAAATGATGAAGACCTATATGTTAAAAATCAGCAAAACATGGAAATCGACTTTCCTCTGTCATCCACTATTAAAAGATTCTTATTTTAGCAACAGGAAAAGAACAAGGAAATAGAATTTTATGAGGTGTAGGTTTGAAGGAAAGAGGGGAAGGAGGATGAGGAAGTAGAAGTTCATTATCTTGTGATGTTATCACTGAGAGGAGGCTAACCTTGAATTGACAGTTATCCTTCTTCTGAAGGAACGACCATTCATATAAGACTAAATGTAACAAAGAATACGGAAAATGGCAAAAAAAGACTAAGAAGCTTGGCTGTATTTACAGTTCATTTCTGTCGTGCCTGTTAACTTAAGTGCTGGATTGGTGTCCATATTATATCCAAACTTAGAGTAGGGTACTGAGTTCTAGTTCTATTTCAGGATAGTTTTGGCAGGCTGCATGAGAGGGGCAAGGAAAGCCCCAAAGCGATGAAGCAACTTGCTCGACTTTTCCCAAATAAGGTGTCAATCCAGTTACCTCAGGTATAGATCTCTATAGACCTTATTGCGGTTATATCCTCCCTAAGCTTCTTATTGGTAATGTTATCTATGGGCCTTTGCAGGACGAAGTTTTACTCTTGGACTGGAAGCAACAGTTGGAACGAGATGTTGAAACGATGAGAGGACAATCCAACATTGCTAGCATTCGTTTGGTAAGTATCGTCTTGGCATATTAATGGGAGTGTCTGAAGGGACAGTTTTTGGGTGTTCCATTTGTGATTCTCTTTTATCTTGGAGACAACCTTAAGCTTAAATCATCCTCCACTTTCATTTCTTAGGATATGATGGGTTTCTGTTTGTTATAAAGAGTTACTCCTCATTCTAATCTTATTATTGTAACCTTCCTATTTGATTCATTTTAATTTGTCATGCAACTTGCTTGCCTGTTTCTGATTGCAACTCCCCTTTCTATTTCTCTCCATCTCTCTGGTGTCAGGTGCCAAGATTATATGATTTACCTAGAATTTGAAATTCCTTCTTACCAGTACATGATTTATTTTGATGATCTACAGGTACTGAATCGAAGTGGGATGGACTGCCCTGACATTGAAACTGTGTGCATTAATGATCAAACACTTGCAAGTGAAAGTTAGTATATTGAGCTTAATTGTGCTGTACTTTCTGTTGTATCGCTCTTTTTTGTTATATGATACAATTGTCGTTTGTGAGCTAGGTGTGGAGAAAATAGTTGGATGGGCCCTAAGTCACCATTTTATGTGTTCTTCTGAAGCACCTGTCAAAGATGCTAAACTCGTGATTTCTAGTGAAAGGTTTGCACTTTTTAAATCAATTCGTCTGAAACTAAAGTAGAACTCAGAAGAATTCACTGAGAATACTCTTATAACTTCCTCCTTGTTTTTGTGTTATGTGTACTACAGCATTAGGTATGGGATCAATATCTTTCAGGGTATACATAATGAAAACAAGGGCTCAAAGAAATCTCTGAAGGTAGGAGACTGACTCTTGATCTGGTTGGCTCATGAGTACCTTCTTGTTGCTGATGAAGTCTATTTGTTGTATATGCGATTGCCACGTTTTTTTTTTCTATTGGATGCTCTGATTTTAACTTGAAGAATGCCAGGATGTTGTCACTGAGAACGAGTTTGAAAAGAAGCTTCTTACGGATGTTATTCCACCCACCGACATTGGTGTTTCTTTTGATGATATTGGGGCCCTAGAAAATGTGAAGGATACTTTGAAGGAGTTGGTGATGCTTCCTCTTCAAAGGCCCGAATTGTTTAGTAAAGGGCAGCTAACCAAGGTGTGGTTCCTCCCTGTTTTATCTCTTTTTTTAATTTCTTTTTGACATAAGTCTGTTCTGTTCTTGACACCACTTCGTCAAGCATGTATATTAATATTTATGTATCTGAATGTGGTTGCCTAATTTTCAGCCATGCAAGGGAATACTGCTATTTGGGCCTCCTGGTACAGGAAAAACCATGCTTGCAAAAGCTGTGGCGACTGAGGCAGGCGCAAACTTCATCAATATATCAATGTCAAGCATCACTTCAAAGGTTATTTCTCTTGAAGCTATGAACTTTGGGGAATATAATGGTTGCATTGCTTTGAAACTGATTTTTAATCATACTTATGTATTTGCAGTGGTTTGGTGAAGGAGAGAAGTATGTGAAGGCAGTTTCTCTCTGGCCAGTAAAATTGCCCCTAGTGTTATTTTTGTTGATGAGGTTGGTCGTGTCTCTAAATTTGTTGTAATCTAATCCTTGTTGGTTCATTGTGCTTCTACTTAAAAAGTCCATGCCTTGAATGAGTATATTGTTGCCCAAATCAGTTTCCCACTATGTTTTTTCAGGTTGATAGCATGCTAGGAAGAAGGGAAAATCCAGGAGAGCATGAGGCTATGCGGAAAATGAAAAATGAATTTATGGTTAACTGGGATGGTCTACGCACGAAGGATAAAGAGAGGGTCTTGGTACTTGGTGCTACTAATAGGCCGTTCGATCTTGATGAGGCTGTTATCAGGAGGTTTCCTAGGAGGTAAGAATGATAGCGAATATTTCTCAAGTATTATTTTTTAGTGACTGTATTAAATGAGTTGAAATGCAAATGTTATTTGCAGGTTGATGGTTAACTTGCCAGATGCTTTGAACAGAGAAAGAATTCTTAAGGTCATATTAGCCAAAGAAGAATTGGGCTCTGACATTGACTTGGAAGCAGTTGCAAAAATGACAGAAGGGTATTCTGGAAGTGATCTAAAGGTTAAATTTCCTAGTTCAGCCATGCAGCTGTTGTGTGGGCTTTGAATTTTAGAACTGAGTGAATGGAGAAACTTAGGCATCTATTTCATTCCCTGGTTGCAGAATCTTTGTGTGAGCGCTGCGCATTGTCCCATCAGAGAAATTTTGGATAAGGAAAAGAAGGTTAGCATACATAATGGTCCCTTATTGTTGATTTACATTCCTTCTGAGTCAGTTGATTCCATATATGTATGAAATAATTATGTTGAATTTGTCAACATTTCTGTCGATGGACTGCACTAAATGCTCAGAAGTTGACGACCAACATATAAGCCAAAAAAGAGCACACGTTCTCTTTTATTTCTCGTCGATAATAATTATCTTTACATTAGAAATAATAAAAATGTTCAAGATATACTTCGAGAGCCAACCTTGGATGATGCTTTAGGGTGGTTCCAAGTACATAGTCCTGTTAATTTCCAAATGCCAGAACTTGAATCATCACGCAGCACCTATGTAACATCTACTCCTGCATCACTGGATGTGATTTTTTACTTTTTATTTTTTATATTTTTCCATTTTAAAATCTCTATACTCACTTTTGCCTCTTGTATTTTTGAGTCATCAGCTTTTAGGGTAGATTTTCACCGCCTGAGAAATGTTTCTGGGCATTTCTAGAATAGTATTCTCTCTGTGTAATAACCATGCAACATTTGTGTCCGTCAACCTGGTTGCTTATCTTTTTGTATTTAAAGAAGAGTAAATTAGCTATAAGTCTTAGAACAGCAATAAGGTTCTTTCACATTGTCAATGGAAGCCCAGCATGAAAAATGTATTAGATTTGCAGATCATACCTCTGATGAGTTCAGGTGCTGGTCTCAACGAGATTCATCAAGAGATTGACCTAGATATGACATGGCAGAGGCAATTTAATAATTAGATAAGTCATGACATTGCTATTAGAAAATCTATATGAAGTTTGCTTCAGTTGACATTTTATATTATTTGTAGGAAAAACAAAATGGAAAGTTATGTTGTGTAGGAAGAACAAACTGTAGTTATTAAATGCGAGTTGAGGAAGATAATGAATCTGCGTAAGAATATATCACTTTGCGATTATGAGTAGTAGCTTTCTGAGTTCCTCATTCCATGTTAATCAACACTCTTTGGAAGTTTTTGAGGCTTTTTTCAGAGAACTACATATTGTTCTTTCTGCCAAATAGATTAGACACAAGCTAATATTGCTGCATGAAACAAGAGTCTTCCCTTTCCCCACCCAAAACTTGCAATACTTTGAGGTCTTCCAGACATATGAGGCAACTTCACTGTTTCCAGAACATCAGAAAGGTTATTTGGATCGACCAGTATATTAGTCAAGACTTAAAGTTTGCCTAAGCCACAAGGAACTTACTTTCTCTGCTTCTGTGTAACTCGCAAGTCAGCCAGTCCCATATGCATTTGCAGAGGAAAAAAATGCATGACCCCAGATGCATGAGCGATTGATTTGTCACAATGTCAAAATTGGTGAACATGATACTGGGTAGGCCACATGGAAGAGCAATGAAATTCATTTTTTTTATGAAATATTTATGTAGTAAGAGTTAAGTTAGGGTTGATTGACCGTATGAGTTAGTACATGTAAAAACCAACTCATAATGGAACTTTATGTGACAATAAGGGAATCTTGTGCTTATTTGTTAAGTACTCATTGACCTCTGGCTTCATTGGTTTGGTGAAGTTTATAGAAGCTGACAACCAAACTCTTTTACACATTTGCAGGAGAGAACCTTAGCTGTGGCTGAAAACAGACCTTTACCTTCATTGTACAGTGGTATGGACATCCGTCCCCTAAAGATGGACGACTTCAAATATGCACATGAGCAGGTATGGCATTTAATATTCTCATGCTCTATACGATAAGGCTCTATACGTTAAGTCATTCAAAAACTACCCTTTTCCCCTAACAGCACAAACCAAAAGCCCCAACCCACTTGCATTTCATTCCTGCCTTGGACTAGGGGGTTCTTACATGCCCTAATTTCTCAAGCAAATTCAACAATGTATCTACATGTCTGCCTCAAATTATTTGAAAGTATAATTCCTTATAATTTCCGAGCAAGTTGAATAATGCTATAAGGTAAAGGTTTATATCTGGTTATGCCATTGTGATTGCAATATGATACGGCGTAAGAGGTATAGGAACTCTCATTCCAGAAGCTGAATAAAGAGTGTCTGAATTGACAGTGATCAGTGACGAATGGTGGGCACATTTTTCATTTTAAATTTCAAACCGAAAGTCAGATTCAGTTGATGAAAATGATTATATTTCTTGACTTGTTTTATTTGGAAAGTAGGATAGAAAACAAAGATATAAGGAAACAATAGTGATATTGGGTTTGATATGGTTTTTACGTAGACGATCTGGGATATAGTTTGCTAGTACTTCTATTTGACAGCTGTTTTGTGCTTTGCTTCTTTGTTCTTAATTAACTCACACAGACTGGCTCAATTATAGACAGATCTCATAATGAGAATCAGGAGTGATGTAAATTTGGATGGCAAATTGATTTTCATGCTTTCTTTGTTCAAAGGTGCGGTAGTAGAAGTGGTGTAATTATTACCAAACATGCATGCTTTGAATGTTTTCCCTATCTGTCTGGGCTAACCAGGATTTTAAACAATATCGGTGGCCATATCACCGTTTGACAGTAGAGCCAATGACTCTTACAATTGGCTTGGAGCCATTGTCACCGTTTGACACTAGAGCCAATGACTCTTACAATTGGCTTGGAGCCATTGCCATTTCATTCTTGGTAAAAAAGAATGTGGAGTTTTCCGGTCAAGTGAAGTGTCTTGTCTGGAATGTGGTCAATGACTTGTAATGTGAGAGGGAGAGAGGGAGGGAGGGAGGTATTATTTGGTCTTATTTCATCCCTCCCCGTGAAGCTAATCCATCGTGACCCTATTTGCTCATGCATTTTCAGTGGCTACAAATTATGTTGGCTGATATAGAGCTTGTGATGTCGCTACTTGGCAGTTCTTCTACGTGCCACTGTTTTTGCTTTTTCCATGAGAATCTCTGCACTCCCGTGGAGCAATTAATAACTATCTTTGCAAAATCTTCATCTAGAATGCTTGCTATGAAACATGACGGTGTCTTTTGACCAAGGATTCCTGCATTAGTTTTTTGTGGTCGGCTAGACTTATGAACTCGATGAATGATCACCATGCAGGTGTGCGCCAGTGTATCATCGGACTCTACGAACATGAACGAGTTAGTCCAGTGGAATGATTTGTACGGTGAAGGCGGAACAAGAAAAAAGGCATCTCTCAGCTACTTTATGTAGTGGAGGTATATATGTACAGCAATTTGTTTAGCTTATATTTTGCTGTCGACAAAGATTACGCGGCGTTTGTTAGAGATCGATGTGGACGGGTATGCCATCAACGCTTCCAAGCCCCGCCCAAGTGTTAATATGATATTATAGGTCTTCTCTTTGCAAATTTATTTTTCTAATTGAGGAATCGTAAAGATATCGATCTTTGAGTGGATAGTTGATGGAAGCTTTTTATTACCCTAGGCCCCTCCTTGTACAGACTCATTGATCCATCAATAAATCAACCGTTAAAGCCTCTTTCATAATTTCTAACTATCGATGCAACATATAATATGCCGTTATGCTCTGTGCTGTTGTGTTTTCGTCCCCAGTCTTTCGAATCTTTCATCAAAAGAATCCGTGTAGAGTTTCCATGTCTTAAATAACTGTCTGGATCGGTTTTTTTGTCCCCAGAATCAATACATTCTAGTCCTTTGAAAAAGAAGCGCCTTTTTATTTATTCAAATGATGGGTCAAGTTTCTTTCTTCTGCAGCGAACTGCAGATGAAGTGGTGGATGATTAGTTGTAGTCTCGATCTCCCATCATGTTGCCTTGCACTAGTCATTAGTTTCCCCAATGTGCTTGCCTGATTGGATCGGAAGTACTCAGACTGTTCGAGGCGTCGAGTCGAAGACGGGTCTGTTTAACGTCGTTGAGTGATGATCTGGTGACTGTAGTTTTGAGATTTCACGGATATGTTGGGTTCTGCATACCGAACGGCTTCATCGAATATTACTGAACCGCAAAACCGGTTCGCATATGCAACTGATAAACTATCACAGCCAAACCTCATGGTTTAAGGTTGAGGAAGCTGAAGATAGACCAACATTACATGCTAGGTTCCGTCTCCTCAAGGAGTCTCGAGGTAACTCGGATCCGACCCCGCCGGAACAACAGACGGTGTTCAAATCAGGTTGTGCGTAAACACTTTGTGGTCGTCCGCATCAGATTCGACCACCCGGAATCCTGTCCTGTGTTGGGAAAGTTTTAGTTTTTAGCTTAAGTTTTTAGCTTAAAGAATGTCTAGGAAAACTACGATTCTTACTCTTCAAAATGCCAGATTCTCTATTGATCCGGAGGGGGACCCACCGAGATCGCGGGCGCGGGTGCTGATTGGCTGTCGAGACGAGAGGGCTCCACATGACTGGCAGAGAGAGAGAGAGAGAGAGAGAGAGAGAGAGAGGGGCAGCTTCTGCGACAGCAATAATTTCGACAATGGTCGGATGCTGTTCCTGATCGTGCTTCTGATCATCCATCGACGCGCCTGTCGGTTTTCTTGATCTAGTCCGACAAACGGGTAGATGCAATAATCGAGCGTGTCTCGTGAGTTGATCGGTGGGTGGTTCTTGTCTCTTTGCGATGAACGAATGGTATGGCCGCAGCACTCGTGCGGAATGAGCATTAGTGGGTGGAACACGTCTACCGACGAACCATATTGTGGTACGGCGTTTTCGCAATGAATGGTTCCGTACCTCGCGAGAGTAATTGCACGCCAAACGAATTCCCAAGATAGATTTATATGGAATCAATTGTCAACTATTTTAAAAAATCTTAAATTATTATATGGAGGCGTGATTTCATATTTAATTACTTTAATAAGACTGTAACTTCAAGCATATATTAAAAATATAAATGGCACAGCCCGTCACCGGCAGAGGATACTGTCCAGCACCCCATGCTGTGGATGCACTGTGTAAGTTGTGAGCATGGCATGTTGAGCGGGACGCATGCGGGGCCTCATGAAAATTCGAAAGATATGGAGTGCGCATATTCTTTCTTGACACATATATAAGAAATAAATCACCAAAATAATTATTATTGTTGTTGTCATTATCATCATCATTGTTACGTGAATAATGATTACTAGAAATACATAAAAAAAAAAGAAGAATGTTTTCAAGAAATATGCATAAGAACGGGGGGCATGGCGGGGCCCTCCGCGTGCCGCCAATTTCCACAGCGGCGCCTAATTGAATATGCAAGTGGGGGGCGCAATGAACTCTCCAATATTGTATCAAATCAAACCAAAGAAAAGTCGTACCTTACATTTCAGCCTCGCAAGACCACCTCTAACCGCACCTCCTTACCTTCCATAGAAAATCCTAAATCGTTTCTCTCTCTCTCTCTCTCTCTCTCTCTCTCCCCGCGATCTCCGATCCGATTCCTCCACCGGAGCGGCGCGCGCACCGTCGCAATGGACGTCATGCGCCACTGCTCCTCCTTCCTCCTCCCGGCCACCTCCACCGCCGCCGGCGGCGGCGGCGCCCCCTCCGGCCTACGCGCTCGTCGTGCTCAACCAGCGGCTCCCGCGGTTCGCTCCCCTGCTCTGGCAGCACGGTAAGCTTCTTCGTCGTCGTCCGCGGTGAACTCGTTCCGGTTGTCCCTTTCCTTTCCTTTTTTTCTTTTTTTTAACTGTTCGTCCGGATGTCGGTTCGTTTGACTCGGATTCTGCTCGGCGCCGGTTCTTTTCTGCGTGCGTTGGCGCGTTCTGTTCGGAGCAGCGCAGGTACGTATGTGCGCGGACGGGGGCGCGAACCGCGTGTACGACGAAATGCCCGACTTGCTCCCGAACGAGGACGCTTCCGCTATCAGAAACAGGTCGGTAGCTCTGGCTTCTTTTGCGTTCTTTTTATTTTTTATTTTTTTATTAATAGGATTTCTCCCTCTGGTTCGGCTTCGGTATGCGTCATGTCTGATTAGCGCGCGCTGGCCTTTTGTTTTTGTTTTTAGTTTTGGCTGCGTTTGTAAGAGGCTTCCGCGGGGAAGAAGCTTACGCGTTTCCCGTGGACTTCATTTTGGTATACTCGTATTTGCGTTATTTGATATTAGCTTTTGAAGTGAAGTAGGTGGTCATGCGATTGCGTAACTGCATAACTGGAATGATTGCGGTTGTTATTGTGTTATCTCTCTAACTGTTCGCTGAAACTCGAGAGCCTGTTATTAATTTCGAAGGCCTCTAAATGGGCAGAGATTTGAGTAGGGTAATTGCTGTGGGAAGCCATGGTAGTCGAGATAAGATAGCAGAGAGGATAAATGTGGGTCACTGTTTTTCAAAAAGAGCGGAAGGCTTGCACCTGTTTCATGACTCTGGTCATTGTTTAAGGCTGCTAGAACAAACTGACAACTGCATGGATACAGAGGAGTAGAGAAGTTGGCAGCAGAGTGTTTTGTAAATTATACGCTTTATGTGACCGCGATTCTCCTTCAGTGTCTGTTCATTCTCAAATGATTTGCATCAATTGTAAGGATTGCGTGTTCCAGTATGAAAGCTCTAGCGTTCCCTTTAAGGATCCAGAGCAACTTCTCTGAGTGAAGATGTTTGTTAGACCTGTCGTTGGCTGCTTTCGCTACCGCTACTACATTTGGGAAATGGTTAGTCTCAAATAGGCTTTCTTGGGTGGAATGAACAATTTTTTCTTTCCTTCTCTCATCTATATTTTAACTTCCCTTCCTTCTTGCAGCATGTATAAATGCATAGTGGACCTGATTTTGTTGTCAAGTTCCTCATGTCTTGTGTAAACACATTTGTCAAACCCTTTTTGCTCCAGATGAGCCTCCCACTTAGCTTAAATTTGATATCGAACCTGTTCTTATGTATATCCTGCATGAAATGGGCTTTTGGAACTTTTTTTTTTCCTTCTCTTTAATCTGATATTAAATTATATAGAAATGGGCTGTAGTGGTCAGTTATTGGTTGAGGAGTCTTCTTTAATGATCAATTTTGAGGAGAAACAGATAAAAGTTTAGATTGGAGGAGTGGCAAGTAATTTGTTTTAAAGCGCCAAGTAGATAATATCAAGTCTCTGAATAGTTGATCGCCAAAAGCACTGCTTATGAGAGTGCTTTCCTTCTCTTATTTTTTGTTAGAAACTTCAACCTAAAAAGATTAAACCATTAGGTAGAGGAAGACTAAATGTATATAAGGCACACCATAACCACGTATATTACGTAATGTGGGATTGTGTTTGACACTTCTTAAGTATATCCTCCATAATGGATACTTTGCAATGTTGCGTTTTGGTGGTTTTCATTTTGGTCAACACAGCCTCTGATTTTGAGTATGTAAAATGGACAGTATTAACCATATTCCTAAGTGACAATATTTCACTTGTTGCAGTGCTCAATAGTATTGTTGAACATTTTTCACCATGTCTAGGGTGAAATTTGACCCGCAATTTGGGGTTCTCGTTGTCTTCTTTCTTTCCTTCCATATATGGATTGCCACATTAATAGACAGATAAAAATAAAACCATGCGAGTGATAGAATTGCAAATAGACCCAACCAAAATCTACATAAGCAAGGAAATCCACTGGGTTTAGCTGTGATATGATACTTGAAATTAGTAGGTATACTCACTGCTGTTTTCCTCAAAAAACTATGTAAAGGGTAACTTAGGTAGTATATTCTGCAAGAAATTACATATCGCTTAGGTTGAATATTTTGATAGCAATTTCTTATCATATAATATGGATATTATGCAGCAATCACTTCTTGTTTTTGCTCCAAGTTGAACATCCATGCTGATGTAGTCACGATCACAAATAGCAAATCAGGTGTCA
Organism: Eucalyptus sideroxylon; assembly: GCA_014182405.2. Lineage (NCBI taxonomy): Eukaryota > Viridiplantae > Streptophyta > Magnoliopsida > Myrtales > Myrtaceae > Eucalyptus > Eucalyptus sideroxylon. The sequence continues at coordinate 30,917,509 of CM024555.2, read as the reverse complement.
CTGATATGCTATTAGGACCTTGAGACGATGATCAGGACCTGAATGGATACTGATCTGCTATTGGCATATTGTGGACTCTTGACTGGTTGGCCAGTAAATAGTCCAAACTCTTTGCTAAATCCAGTACCTTAACTTTTCAATTGTGATTCAATGTGAGACCTTTGTTAAAATCGCGGATGGATAATGCAAATTGGACACTAACATCGGTAAATAGCCACTAATTAGCATTAGCATCCGATGTGATTTCTTGAAATGATGCCATGTGAATTGGATGGCCTAAATCATCCAAGTTAGCATTTTCTTTCTCACCTCATCACCCAATACCTAAATGGATATGGTATAATTTTTGCGTAGTAAGCAATCCACATCAGCAATTGAGTTTTAAATTTGTTAAGCAAACGAGTCATGTGAGCAAAATCACATGATTTGGTGATTTATTCAACAAAGGCCTGACACTGAGCTAATTGATTGAAGAAAAGAACTAGGTACTTGATTGAAAAACGAACAAGAATTCAGGTATTTGAGGTGTCATTGACCCGAAAGAAACATCAACAATCTGGTTTAAATGAGATAGGGCCCAGGTTATCTATTAAACGAGAGAAGCTTGATTGAATATGTTGCAAGATGCCTATTACTTCAGGCCAATGAATTTCTGTCGTGAAAGTGAAACACAGTATAAGTCATTGCATGTCCATCAACTAATTACTACATTGTCAAGGCTTAGTAAAGTAAGTGGAACTTTTTGGATTTGTCTTATTAAAAAATAGAACTTGGGTTTCTAATTAATGCTTCTCTGCTAGGTGGACCTTTCATGATGCTTAATTGGTGCTATTCTATGTTTCTCTCGATTGTCTCCCATAGATCCTTTTGCTCATGATAGGATGATAGGAGTGATTTGTTTGTCGTGTTTACTCTGGACTATAAAAGGCAAGTGCAAGTTTCCCTGAGAGGACATATTTACTAGTTATACCATCTGCAATTGCCTAAATCTTGAGAGCTTAATTACCAACCATAACCTCAAGTTCTTCAAGCCAACCATATACTTCATTAGACTAGGTAAATAAGTAGTGGTCCCGCTTAGAGATCTGTTGATTTCTCATACTTGCTAGAGGCTTTCCAAGTGAAAATTGTTCAGTTCCATTTATCTGTATAATTAGGCAAAATAGGCTGGCATTCTTCCTCTTAGAAATTATTACTCTCTGACTTAGCTGAAATGCCACGCAGCAATTAGTATTAGAGCTTTTGAGTTTTTAATGCTGGATGTGATGCCCCTAGTAGTTGACTAGTATTAGAATTCAAACCTATCCATGATTGAAGTATCTATGCTATTTTATCTCCCAGGTTCAGTAAGTACCGCAGATCAGTCTATGGCAGTCATTTCCAGTTAAGAATAGCTTTGTCTTGTAAAGCAGATAAACTAGGACTAACTCTTATAATTCTTCCAGCTACAAACCTGAAGCCATAAGAGGAGATATGGATTCGATTCGGCCAGAAGTAAAGGATTTTTACAGAATGCTGGTAAGGAACCTTTTCTGCTGAAGTACATATTGATTGTTTGTGATTTCCCCTACAACGGGGAAAAATGCTAGAAGTTGTAAATCTTATGTATGAATCACAATAGGTCCTAAAACTTTTCAATTGATGCAATCAAGTCTTAAATATTTACTGAATGGTGCATTCAACTCCTCATGCCTATATGTAAAACTGCAGCTTTAGGTCTCCTGGTAGGCAACTTATGAGTGTCATGTTAGCCAATTTCTAAAATTGTTCATTGAATTGACTTGACTGCATTTTGGGAAAATATTATGATTTGATTTCACCAATTTTGAAAGGTTAAAGACTCAATTGTGCTCCGTTAACTTTAAATAATTTTCCCTGCCCTTCTTCCAAAACTATAGAACCAAGGGATCTTCTTCTGCTTACTAATTTTCCCATTTTTCTGTTCCGACCTGCTGAAGATAACTTTAGTAAGAATTTTCATGTTACTTACAAGTCCCAGTATCTATGTGTTCACCAAAATCCTCAAATGCGTGGTGCTTCGTTTGATAAGCTGGTGTTATTAAACCTCTACTTGTGTCATTGCTAATGAGGTATCATGCTCGAGATATTGACTTTTGTGCTCTTGAACAGGGAACAAAAATTTTAGATGAATCTCATGATCAAGACACTACTGATCTTCACAAGTGTGTGTCATACATCCGTGATTCTACACCCGAGCTAAATAAATCTAATGTTAGTGAATTGCTATTAGCTGTTCTTTTTGTTATTATTACTTAATGTTGGCTTTTTCTCAAACACCTACTTTTCTGCAAATTAGAGATTTCATACTTACTGATAATTTATGTTTTTGACATATTGGAAGCTTTGTATTCTTGTTGCTGGAGCACTTGGTGGACGATTTGACCATGAGATTGGAAACATTAATGTGCTATATCGTTTCTCAGACATGCGAATTATCCTTATTTCGGATGATTGCCTAATACAATTGCTTCCAAGGACTCACCGTCATGAGATTCATATTTTACCATCTGTTGAGGGTCCACATTGTGGACTCATTCCTATCGGGATGCCTTCCAAAAGTACTACAACAACAGGTCTCCAGTGGGATCTCGGTAGGTTTTATTTCAACTTTTGAGCTTGTGTCATTGTGTCCTTGTCATGGTTCGTGTGGTGTAAGACAAAATTGGTGAACGCTTAGTGCCCATTGATATAAACAGTATTACTTTGGCAGCATGATATAATTGGTTGCCAGGATTCAGCTAGTTCTCTTTCGTCTAAATTAGTACCATCATTTGTTCTCTCATTCTGAAAATCTAATGAATCGAGACTGTCTATCGCAGCTGACACTGAGATGAAGTTTGGTGGCTTAATAAGCACATCCAACATTGCTGAAAAGGAGACAGTTACCGTTCGTTCTGATTCAGATCTTCTTTGGACAATATCCATTAAAAAGCCTGGATTTGCCTCTCAGGATGAGGTGCCCAAGAAATCTATCTAGCATTCAGATTCACGCACATGGTGAAATCATGGCGGGTTTTATTTGGTCTATAGCATAGCAAGATTGAACTTCTCATCTTCTCGTCTGAATTTTGATTTAGTTCAATGTATATTGTAAAATTCACATGCTCCCTTGTGAATTCAAATAAGATGAGGCAGTTTATTTATATGGACTCTGTATTTGTTGTATGATAAATGTCAACTTAGCAGGTACTGGTTTTGCGCTGAGCAGTCGACTCCTTTATGATATAGTGCCGGAGCTTGCAGTAAGTACATTCGAACTCCTCTATAAAGGGTAAAATTATGCCGATCTGCGTAAGTAGCAACAGGAGTATTCATCTCCAAAAACTCGAATCGTGCTGACGTCCAGCAAAAAGCATTGTGATCCCATCGTCTTTCACTTCTCCATCAACCCCTCCTCTTTTGTTCCGTCATCATCTCGACATTCTTCTTGCATATCACTTGGTTTCTCCTTTGTTTCGGATCCCAATCTTGTCCGGTCGTCCCGGCTTCAAGTGCACATCGACTCATGTACAGTCATTCAAGTCCAATGGAGACCTTGTGAAGGTACGGGACCTGACAACATCAACCAGAAGCGACCGCTGGCGCGAGGTGTTCTTAAGGCGAACACCAATGGCTCTGCTGGGCAGGACATCGGTGGAGCATGAGCACGTGGCGTGATAAGGGATGGTGATTACTATTGGGTTGTCAAGCGTTCAAGATAATTTTGGCATAAGGCGCAGGTTGATCGACTAGTAAACGACATGAAATGCAACGATTCGTTGAACTCAATCAAGATCGCCCGTGCACTGATCAGAAAAAATAAGAGACCTGTCTAGAGTACGTGTACAGTCTCCAGTCCTTACTCCTCCGACAATTTAACTAATACTACCTAACCTTATATTATCTTGTTTTTTCAAATCAATCACATTGCAATGGAAACGACATCCCTGCTCTATTTGCTGATGGCTGATTCGACATTGAAGAGCAATTAAAAGAAGAAAACAATGGTTTTGATGACGAAAATTTTAGTCATAGCCACTCGATCAAGACAAATCCTCAACTAATTGAAGTAAAATGCTGCATATTGACTGACTGAATGAACCCAAGAACTCTCAACTTTCTTACACAGCCGAAAAAGGAAAGTAGAGAAAAACACTCTGCATGGAGAGACCGTACAAAGAGGCAGAATCAGCCCCAGTTACAGAAGCATTACGAGGACAACGACTCTTTCTCTTTCTCCTTCTCCGACCACCTACACACGAATACCCCTGAACCTTCCGTGACGACCGACCCGACCTCACGACCGACTTGGAACACGCGGACGCACGCGCCGGTGCCGCAGTCCCACGAGCGGACCGTGCCGTCCAGAGAGCCGGAGAAGAGCACGTCGCTGCCGGAGGGGAGGCCGGCGCCGGTGACGGCGTCCTGGTGGCCGCGGAGCTGGGCGAGCATGCGGAGCTCGCCGCCGCGGGACCACGAGTGCAAGAACCGGGCAGTTCTCGCCGCAAGCACAGTCATTCCCGGAAGCCCATTGATAGCATAGCTTGTCTTCTTTCTACGGCCGTTGCTCCGGGGTCTGACGACGACGATCTTGATCCTGCACGACGCTGTGGTAGGTGAGAGACCGGCGTCGATGGTGGTCATGAACCTCGGGTCGGCTTCCGCCGCCGGCCCCGTTGCCGCCGTCGCGCATGAAGCGTTAGGGGTCTCTGGAGCGATACCCGGCGAGCCAGTGGTGGCAGACGCCGGTCTTGCTGGGGGCGGTCGTCGGGGGTCTTGTGCCGCGCGACGGGGGCGAGCGAGCCTGGGGTCTGAGCGATCTGGGCATCACCGTGGGCATTGTTAGACGATGGAAGATCGTAAACGACTTGGGCATTATTTCTATTTTTAGATGTGTTTCTAAGCAAAAAAAAAAGTTTGATAACCACACAACTTTTATTTCGGAATAGAAATTCATTTGATAACGATACAAAACTTTTCCTTTTCTAATGGCGACCGGTGGATGGCGATCGCCACTTGTAGCGGCGGCCAAGGATCGGCGATCGGCAGCGGGGAGTGGCAACAATGGATGGCGAACAGTGGCTAGTGACAATGGATGAGCAATCGACTAATAGCAATAACAAATAATGAAATGAGTTTTTATTTCTCATTTCTGTTCCAAAAATAGAAAAGTAAATTTTTTTTACTTCTGATTTCTATTCTAAACCAATTTTTAGAATAAAAATTTATTTTAGAAATAGAAAAATGAAATAATTTTATCAAATGGATTTCTATTCTAAAAATAAATCTAGAATAGAAAAATAGTTAGGAACGAAATAGAATGGTTGTCATGCGCTACGAATTTTGAACCTTTGCCCTTCAATTTCATTCAATTTTAACTCCTAAATTAATATAATAAATCCAATTTAGGTCCGTAATGCCTAATTGAAGCCCGAATCGGGTCGGAAAAAAATCTCAAGATGCATTTAATAAATAGTACGTCTCTACTTTCTGGGGCATATTATTTTTAAAAAGCCTTTCATCCCGGGCTATATAAAAAATTTTATTTGAAAGAAAAAACATCTCATTTATTTATATAACAAAAGCAGCAATTGTAATTACATCATTCGAATGGGCCCTAAAAAAAGAGCATGCTTATAATTTTACCTCACCTGGCACCTCATCGTTTCAAGGTGTGGTACCTTCATAAGTCCGATGGGGGTTGGAAGGGTCCCATAGGTGGTTTTGATGGGCTTTTTGTCGGGATAGGGGAATGGGAGATAGGGCACCCTCTGGATATCGACATCCCTAATGGTGCCGTGGAGGATCCGGAGCTGAGGATTGGAGAGCCTGGTGTTTAGAGTCCCCATAGCCCCTTTTTGATCTAGACTTTTGTATATAAATTCAATTTGTTTATAAAGGTGTTTGGTTTGTTGTGATTGTCTTGCTTTCCTATCCCATGCTATGTGTTGTTAGGGATTTTTAATTTGCTTCGGCATGTGCAATAAAATAAATGGGTCGGTGACGCATCTTGCGCCTTAAGTAAGTTGTGAACCTATTTAACACCCACATCATATAATATTTTACCATTCTAAATTCGTTTATAACTCATTTTTTGAATATAATTGACCTATATAACAACTTAATTCCTCAAATATGGGTTAAGAAATGGACTTGTGATCTATTTTGACAGGGTTCCTTTCGGGTGAGTATAAGGAAATATATGAAGCTAGATTATATTCATATGAATGCGAAAGTCTCATCAGACTGGGTATAAGCTATTAATTAGCAAACAAAGCCCAATTATTTAACTAATTCAAACCACTCCACAACCATACATAATACATGACTTTCCCTAAGCTTTCTTCTCCAAGAATCTCCTGGCGACCTCTCCATTCGCGCCGTGAGGGAAGTACCCGCCCGGGACGTGCTCGTCCCCGGTCCCGTACACGACCCTCAGGACCTCCTGCGGCGTCCTCGGATACGACAGGGACGACTTGTTCGAAGACAGCACGTTGGTCTCGATTCGCTGCTCGGCGCCGAGCACCGGGGGTACGATGATGCCCTCGTCCTTGATCCCACACATGCCGAGCTTGTTCCTCAGGATGGAGAACAAGTTGGTGAACTCCACCACCTTGATGTCGTACGGCACGACCTTCTCATGGCCCCGCTCGTAGAGTAGCGCCCGAATCACCGCATCTTGACCGGATTCCACTCCCAGCAGCCCGGCCACGAGCTGCAACCACAGGGCAACTCAAACAACCTCTCTCGAAGGGATTGATCGGATCCAGCGACATCAAAATGAGAATAATAAATTATGACAAGATTTAACACGTCACATGTTGATGTGATATTATAAATACAAGTGAAAACGTCATAATCAAGTTACTCTTTTGAAAATATTTGGAGTGATTAATGAAAAAACGTCAAATCATATTGAATTTTGAAGAACAAAAAGTATAAAAAAAGTTAAAATTAAGATCCTGCTGAGATCAAATGGAAAGAAATCATGCACTTACGGCTTTGGTGGTGTAGTTGGAAAGGTTGGGGATGGTACCAACATAACCAGTTAATCCCACATAAGGGATGAGATACGAAGCCAAGAGATAGTTGACCGACGACAGGTACGGGTCAAACGGAGGCCACAATCTTTGCCCAAGAGCTGAATCCACTATCATGGCAAACTTCTGAGCACTTATGTCTATTAGCGGCCTTTGAATTCCACCTACTGTTGTATAAATTGCCCTGAAATACCCAACGAAAAGATTACAATCAGTAGCTTATCTCTTCCACCTTGAAAGCGAATCAGGGCCTAGTTCCCAAAATTAGGAACTGGACCGTTGGTCATAGGATTGGGAATCGGACTTGACCGATGATCTTGTTTAATTAAACTAGTCATTTTTTTTTTCACTTTAAAAAGTGCCTATAAATAACGAGAGAGAGTGACAAATCTTAAAATATTGAAGGAAGTGAAGATGAATAAAGAGTTATTATACCACAGCTTATAGTATTACTAGACAAAATAATGTTTAGCTCATATTTTACTAATTATGTAGTTGGTCTGGTCCAGTCACCCTTAAAACTAGGAATCAGATCGCTTGAACACCGGTTCCATTTTTAGGAACAAGGAATCGGATTGATACTCTCGAGAACCAGACCGAATTGGCCAATTCGGTCCAATCCAAGCGATTTCTAGTTCGAGCGGTCCGTTTTGCACATTCCGACCAAACTTAATGAGAGAAAATCTAATGATTCATGCATAAGCATCCTAGTTTAGATGACTAAATGACCTGAGATGGCCGACTTCCTCGTAACCAAACTCCTCAATGATGTGCTGCACGAGAGGGTCGAGGTTGGCCTTCTTGCCGCCAATGGGGGGTGGGCCGCCCAGAGCCAGGTAAGGCGCGACGCTGTCGAGCCCTTTGCCAAGCGCGCCGTAGAGGAAGAACTCGGCCTCCAAGAACTCCAAGTTCATCGCGACGTGGATCAGCTCCGCGTCAGTAGCGGGGATAGGCCCGCAGTAAGCATGGCCAGCAGTGACTGAGCCGAGTTTTAGGAAGAAAGGAAGAAGAAAGACGACACAGAAGTACGAGGATTTCATGTTCTGGTCAAATGATGGACTACTTTCTTGGTAATTGAAAGAAGGAGATGATGCGCAGGGAGCTGCACGGGACTAGGACGGAAAGTAGATTTTATAAGTACAAGTTGGTGGTGGGTTGCATGTCTCTGCCGTGATCAATGTTGACTAGCGAACCACTACCCGAAAACATGCTGCCTTAGAGGAATGTTTAACTTGTGAAGAAGTACAAAGTATTTACCGAAAAATGGTCTTTCCTCCTAATAAAGATATTAGGGTTTCGAGACGTAACCGAGCAATGTTCTTGCTTCCCCCATTCTTTGAAAACGTGGGCGAGTGTCTCGCTTAGGTTTTGCGTAGGGAAAAAAACTAGTTTCGATGAAGACAGCTGACGCTCAGATCCTTAGATAATTATGCAGTCTTGTCAAGCCGAAATTAAACGTACCGAGAGTCCAATGAGGTTCGCTCTCCGCCTGTCTACGCCCCACGTTCGCACCTGTAGATACTAACGACTTCCACCAACTAAAATGGCCTACTCTCTCTCTCTCTCTCTCTCTCTCTCTTTGGGAGAAAATATGGACAAGCGTTTGGTAAACGTGGTGATGTATGGCTTGATAATGACAATGCTGGTGTCAGAAGCAAGCTTTGCCTTCTGAAGTTTGCAGAATAATCCCATACTGTTATATGCGAAGCGAATATACCGATGTTATCCTTTTGTGATTGTGAAGTGCCCGGCGTAAGAGTTTTTCTTATATAGACTATATAAATTGAGATTGCAATTTACCATTTTTACGGAGTTGATCTAATTAGATAGGATATAAAGTTTCTGAATTTGGGTCTAGCTTGTATGGACCGAGTTGGGCTCAGCCGGTGATGAGAGAGCCCCATTCAAAACTTTATAAATAGGCTAAAGTCCCTCCTCTAACCTCCACTTTTTCGCTGTTCTTGCACACTCATTGCCTAACATAAAGAACGTTCATGAGGGGCAGCCTCATTGAGCCACGGTAGAGTAATAGAGGAGAAGATCTTTAGCGTTGAAGGCTCGGATTGCTATTGTTCTGCTCCAAGAATCATGGATTCCAAATTAGGTATGCAAATCTTCGTCTTCTCCTTCAAAATATTCGAGTTTTTAGTTATGTTGATCTTGAGAAGCCGTTTCGATGGTCGACATTTGGTATCAAAGCCGACATAACCTAGAACTCGAACATAAGGAGTTTGCCTTGTTTTGAAAATTTTCTCCATTGAAACTTAATTTCAATTATATATTCGGATTCGTCTTGTCGAGCCAAGCGTTCTGGTGGGTGGCATGCCCCCGGCGGAGGCCAAATCTGCCACCCATGGCCATTTCAGACTTCATTGTCCAAAACAAGCTCGAAACTTTCCATTCTCCACAGTCCACAGGGCCCCCAGCTACCGAAATGACCAAGGTATGAAAGATAACAAGAATGCTCGGGGCGAAATAGCCAGAACGCATGCAGACCCACCGCCCCAAAAGAAAAAAAAAAAAGAAGAAGCACACGACCAGCTGCTGTCGGAGGGAGATTAGAGCAAACGTACCAGAGGCGAACGGCGGGCGCGAGCTGTACAGGATGGCTGCGAAATCGGAAACCGGTCGATACCTACTGACCCAAATCCCACCCCCAAGATTAGAGACTTGCCTGCGCAAGTGTGCAGGACATGCCCGGGCAAGTCCCTCAATCGGTCGCCGTCCTTGTCGCCATCGCTGTCCCTGTCACAGTTGCCCTTGCCGTCGGACCTTCAAGCTGTCCAAGACAAGAGGAGACGGGAGAGAATTAGAAATAGGGTTTGCCGATTTAGTTAATGGTTCTATTTTATCAGTTCGTTGGTTTAGTTCGGTTCGGTTAACCGATAAAAGAAATTTCGATTTTTAATGAGAATCGAACTGAATGAAAACCGAAACGAAAAAACCGAATTATTCGGTTTGGTTCGGTTTCTGACACCTCTATAAATGGGGTTTTGTTTTTTGTTTTTATAAGCTTTTGAATAATGGCCTTCGAATTTTTAATACGTAAGTAACCCTTTGTTATTTCTTGCCGTATTTAGTGACTATTCTCTTTTTTCCTCTAGTCATGCAATTTTGATCTCATATTTTTATTTCTCTTAAAAAAATTGGATGACTATCATCAAGAAATCGAAACTCTGCATCTAATTTTTGCATCTAATTTTTGAATTAGATGGCTCATCGTCTCATGGGAATTTAAATTGCGAATTGAAGAGATTAATAATGGGACTAATGATTGAAAAAGTTACACGAGTTTATGGTACTCTTTGGGGAACTTATCTTATGGCTACAAAAACATGTTACGAGGTTAGAAAGTTTTGGAGATTAAAGATAGCCATGATAATCGAGATATGAGATTTGATGAAATATATAATCGTTGTAATAGATAGTAATCGTAAATCTTGATATATGAAATAACATGATTAAGGGAAAATATGAGGGTACCCTTTTTTGCCCCCTCATCGTTCTCCATTAATAATTTACAAATTATTTTCATGCATAATTTGGCTCGTAAGTCAACATAGATAATTCCACATCATCTTGCCAATGGAGACACCATTTAGGCAAGTAACTAAAAGCCAATTATTCACACGTGGCGGAAGATGACCCCCTTCAGTTTTTATAAATGAAAAAAAAAATGGTTGGAATTATCTTTCTTTTTCAAAATATAAAAACTCAGTAAATTTTTTATATGAGATTAGGAAAATGTCACAAATGATCCTTATACTTTTGCCTAATGTACAATTTCGTCCATGAACTTTTGATCGGATCAATTTGATTCCTGAACTATTGATAAATGTCTAATCTAGTCCCTGAACTTTTGATCGGCTCAATTTAGTCCTTGAACTATTTATAAATGTCCGATTTAGTCATTCGTTACTATTTTTCTTTTTTTTTTTTAAATTTTTTTGATTTTTCTCCCTTCCCTCCACCGGAGCCGACGGAGGGAAGCTGGCGTTCGGTGAGGGTCGCCCTCGCCGGCGTCGGGCGAGGGCCGTCCTCGCCGGTGTCGGGCGAGGGGCTCCCTTGTAGATCCGGCGAGGGAGCCCCCTCGCTCGACGCCGGCAAGGGAGCACCCCGGCGTCGGGCGAGGGCCGCCCTCGCTTGCGTCCGGCGAGGACGGCCCTCGCCCGACGCCGGCGAGGGCGACCCTCGCTGGACGCCGGCTTCCCTCCGCCGGAGTCGGCGGAGGGAAGAGAGAAAAAGCAAAAAAATTTTAAAAAAAAATTTAAAAAATTATAAAAAAAAGGGAAAACAGTAACGAATGACTAAATCGGACATTTATGAATAGTTCAAAGATCAAATTGAGCCGATCAAAAGTTCAGGGGCTAAATTGGATATTTATCAATAGTTTAGGGATCAAATTGAGCCGATCGAAAGTTCAAGGACGAAATTGCACATTGGGCAAAAGTATAAGGACCGTTTGTGACATTTTCCCTATGAGATTTTATTATTTGTCCTACCGAAGACAAAACGACGTCGTCTCAACCATCGTCTTCCCATCTAAACCCCGGTTAAACCCTCTCGAATCGCAACCCTAATTCTGCAGTTCGATTCAGAGAGAGAGAGAGAGATGGGGAGGTCGAGGAGGAAGTACAAGAAATCGCGGCCGAAGGTCCAGGTCGGCCTCCCGAAGAAGAACCCCAGGGTCGTCAAGGCCGCCTTCAACCTCCCCCCGAAGCTGCGGTCCTTCATCCGCGACTCCGTCTCCGCCGGCGGCGGCGGCGGCGGCGTCGAGTGGGACGACATGGGGAGCGTCCTCCGGAACTACAAGTCCTTCGGCGTCGTCTCCAACCCTAACCTGCTCGGCGTCCGGTCCCGCAACGCCCACACCGTCGAGAGCGGCGCCCTCCAGGTCCCGCCCCCTCCCCGGCCCTTCTCCGACGAGGCCGCCGGAGCCGCCGAAGCCGCCGAGGGCGACTTCATCGACTCGGGCAGCGATCTTGAAGAAGACGGTGAGCGATTCCGTGTTTACATCGGCGTTCGCTTCGTTCCGTAATTGCGTTTTGGGCTGGAAATGTGGTCACCGTTGTTGGAGCATGTTGATTTTGTACATGATGGTGTGGGTATTGATTCTGGCTGATTGATTACAAAGAAGCAAGCTTGACTAACTGTAGAAAGGTCGGGACTTGGAAATAGTAGCACAAGCTTTGACGCTAATGGGAAATGGTATTTCGACTCATAGAGATTTGAAATTCTAGAATTGTAGTTCCGGAGAATTTCGTGCTGTTACTGTCAATCCATCTAATTATAAACTGCACAGGTTCCGGATAATTCTTCTTAAGAGGATTTGCCTGTTAGAGAGACACTCTTGTTTGTTTACTGCAGCCATCCTGTGAGACACCTTTCGTATAACTTTTCTGGTTTTGAGAGCATTGCTGATTACCCGTGAAGGGTGAATATGAGTTGAGTAGATGATGCTGTAACTTGACTAAGCCAGCTATGTGAAATTCCAATTTATAATCACTGACTCTGTGCAAGGAGAAGTATGGTTGGATTCGAAGTTCATTTGTGCTGAACCTTTCTGGAGCAAACTCCTGGTCTGTGAAGTGCGTGAGTGAGTGAGTGAGAGGATCAAAATCATAAGTAGAGTTGTGCAATTACTGTTCATACATAAATAGAGTACCTTGCAAACTGCAGTTTAAAAAATAGCTAGTGATTTTGATTCACGTGATAGGCAAAGAACAATATATGTTGATGTTTTCCTTAAATTAATTTAGAAAACTTACACTACTAATAATGAATTGGGTTTTTGAAAGACTCTCCTTGAGATTTTGCTAATGTGGTTTTTCTGCCATAATGTAGATTGTTTAAGTATGATCAAATCTGTTGGAAAATATTGGTTTTGTTTGATGAAAAAGATGGGGACATCTTTGTCATTCATCATTTCAGTATGTTATTGTGTTTGTAATTATGATTGTAGATCTATACAGACACTTGAGCTGCCAAGCAATTGGATATTGTATATAGGACTGAAAATGAACATGTGCCACATTAAAGTTTTGGCGTTTCAAAAAACTGAACTTCTTGTTCAGTTCTGCCAGTTTAGAATTTTTGCTGAATTTCTATGTCCAACAGATTTGAAATCAGCTCTTGGAAAGAAAAGAAGAGATGGCAAATCTGCACCTCCGCAGCCATTGACTGCCATGCAGCGTGTTCACGTTGGGCGGCTGATTGAGAAATACGCAGATAACTATGAGGTATTTCTTGAATCAAGTATTCAGCCACTTGAATCTACTGCTGTTTGTGCAACTCATGTTGCTCATAATGCTCTTGTTTTTCTCAGGCCATGTTCAGGGATATGAAGTTGAATGCGATGCAGCATTCAGTTGCGACTTTGGAGAAGCTATGCAAAAGATATCACATGTATAAAGATAAGAATCCTTTACTTTCTCGTTAGAGGTTGGGTTTTGCTATTTAAGACGGTGAAATATCTTGTAATCCATTAACACTCTTATATGAGTGCATTGTACTTTCAACATCGTTTAGATTCGTGGCCGATCCCTGTACTTCCCTCTCTTCCCAATTCCGGGGGAATGGCTTCAAAGAGAAGTAGGGGCAATGACACTTGCTTTATCAATCGCCCTTTAGTTGTCAAACCAAGATATACAAGTCAATGAATTCTATTCTTTTGATATCAATCTACTACATTTCACATAATCCGGCCTTACTTTTGTCCTGGAAAAAATATATAACATTTAGCATAATGTAATAAATTAAGTAAAGTGGAGTGAAGAGGTAATGAGGGTTTCGAAGTGGTTTTGATCTTTGTACTAATTGCCCCCTTTCGTTATTCACATTCGTCATTTTCACTCACAATGAAATTGATGTATGCGTTTTTCTATATGTTCTAAAATGAGTTGATTTTGAGCGTAAAGGTCTCTTTCTCCAGGTATACTTTGTACATTGTTCACATTTAATTTTCACCTCTCCTAAAAGTAATATTCGAAAAAAAATTTAAGAAAAAGGGATTTGAACGATGAAGATGATTCTGTATGGTGGTAGGATAGCTTTGTTGTTCTAGCCAGAACGATTCATATTTTTTCTAATAGAACCATACATTCCTATTCTAATTCTGAACGCAAACAAAAAACTATCTTATAAACCAAGTTGTGCTCCGAGAGTACGTATGAATACTTTCATGTCCAACCCAATTAGCATTGTCGAGCTTACTGAAAAACCATATCTTGTCTTTCGATTCTATTCTTTAAGGTTGGCAAATATTCTATTTAATGACTTTCAAGGAGTTTACCACATTACAATATACTGCAGTAACATTAACATGCTCATCGTAATTTCATCGACCAGAACTTCAGAGTAAAGTTGAGAATCGATTTCTTCATTAAACTCGCGAGGTGCTGGACTTCGCCCGCTGTGCATGGCTAGATTTCCATGACCAATAATGGAAGACACTCACATGATTGAAAATGTACATGTTTATATATTCAAAAAGGAATAGAGCAACAAGCCCAAGAACGCAAAGACTTAACAATGAGGGGCGTTCAAGGCGAGAAAGTTTTCAGCAGTGCAGCTTTTTATTACATCACAGGACTATAAACAGGACTGTATAATAGCTGACATGCAAGAAAGAAATCAATCTCGTTAAAGGGGAAACCGCCTTATTCCGCGCCCATAAACGCTCGGCACTGGGATTCCCAGTGCTTCTTCGCCAGCCGGATCCTTTTTGACTATAAACAGGACTGCATAATAGCTGACACGCAAGAGAGAAATCAATCCCGTTAAAGGGGAACCGCCTTATTCCACGCCCATGAACGCTCGGCACTGGGATTCCCAGTGTTCCTTAGCCTGCCGAACCCTTTCAACTCTCTCTGTTTGAAGCCTCTCCGCCCAATACTCCGGACAACTGTTTGAATTTCATGTCAGTGAGAAACCAGATAGTTAACGAGAAATTGACTATTCTAAAATGAGCAAGTTTGCACGGTGGTGTATACCTTCTACTGAGCAATATATTGAGTTCATCCAAATGTACGGCACCTTCAAAAACTCTGGCCTGAAATTGAGCAAAGAAGTGATGAGCTACTAGTCTGGTGAAGAAGAAGAAAGAGGGAAGAAGAACAAGAAAAAAAGAAAAGAAAAGAGAGAAAATATGTACTCGATTCCAAATCTAATCTCCCAAAATTCAAGAAATTGATTCTGTCGTGGACATTATAAAATGCATTGCTAGAATCTATATGGATAGAGTGAAGTCATTGTTGCAGTTTCGCACAGCCCGCAGTGAATTTACAAGCATCAAATAAGAAATGAGCACACAATCCTTTTCGTATAGCAGAAGCAAGAAATTAAAAACATTTTTGTATGATGAAAGAGGCTGAACTTTTAATCACGAGGATCGATGCCAATGACCTGGCATGCTAAGATATGCTCTTAGGATCAGTAGAAGCTTTCAATAAGTCAATTTGCATTTGGCATTCTTTTTCAGATGTCTGATGCTGCTAAATGTTGGACAAGAATGAACCGTTATCTTACGTGAGTATCTAGAAGTATAAACTCTATTTTCTAGCAAGCTAAATCCAATTACTGAACAAACTGAAGATTACGGAACAAGAAGATATCAGATCAATACCTCTCGACATAAAGGACATTTTTCCTTGGGTTCTGCTGCCTTCAGTCCATCAACAATCGTCACAGATGCAGCTGAGCAAGCACACATATAGCAGTATATGTGGCCACAAGCAAGAGAAACTGGATCAAACACCGTGTCCTGTTTTCCAAGAAAGGAGATTATCCATCTGCTACATGTACACTAATTGATATATTCTCTAATTGTTCGGATCAAATCTTGAAACATGATGAAATCTTTTTTATTTTTCTTCCTCAAAATGTTGAAAGACATTGTTTAAATGTATAAGAAGCACGGCCGCCCAACAGTACTAGCCCTTTAATTTCCTACAATGACATAGATTCACTGTGTAAAGTCTATTTATGCATGAAGCTAATATCTGATACAGAAACTCAAGATTCGATTACTTTCTCATGCAAAGCATTGTTAACACAAAAGCACTTGCAATTTTGGGAACTCACCAAGCATATAGAGCAGGTCAAGTCGATATCTAGCTTGATAGAGTCGAAGAGTTCACAAGAGAGCGATGGTTTGCCATCATCGACAACTAGAGAGCAACCCTCAAAAAGAGCATGGCCCTTCCCAGAGTTTGCCTTCGTTTCCCGTACATTAATGTGGAAGGCGATAAGCTCGCACAACCATGGAGACTGGAGGATCTCCATGTGCATCCTTTGCACTTGTGACTTGAAAGCTTGTCCTTGAGTAGAGAGATGAATCTATAACAATGTCGTGGGAAAAGCTTAGCCAGGGAGGAGAAAAAATAGGAAAAGAGATTCCAGGTAAGATGCTTGAAATCTTTTATTAGGGAAACATACAGGAACATGCATGTTTTACACATGACCCCAAGAGCGATTAGACCTTAAAACTTGAAAATAATTATCACCAAAAAGCATTTTTTCTTTATGCGAAGTTATTCAAAGTCAACAAAACTTGAAGTTCGGTGGAGGCCGGTATAGCCGCAATCTCTTAGCTCTAGTGTGAATACTGTAGAACGACCGATACCTTGTCATACTTCTTCAATATCTTCCTAATGGCTATTGCATTTATCAATGCATAAGTAACCAGATCTTTTCCTTCTTGAATTAAAGCAACATGGTTTCCTCGAAGCTTGCCTTTGAACCACATCAAATACTTCTGAAATCCCGAAGCCAGGTGAAGCTCAAGCAACTTCTGCGCCTGCTTGTTAAAACAGCCTAAAACAGCTGACATCTCCTCGAGAAGAGAGGGGAAGAAACTTCCGTCACACACTGCAATAACAATTTCTAGACTGTAAGCAAGGAAAATAAGGCAAACTCATGGATGATCGATGATGGTAAATGCAGACAGTTAACATAAACCAGGGAATCTCTGTATTCAAATAGAACCGTTTCTAGCCGATGAATAGAGGTGGAACTAAGAAGGCTGTTTTACGCACTGATCCTATCAGGAGATTTTTCTTTTTTCCTTCTTTTTTCAAGTGTTTTCACTTCTGACGAGCTTAAAAGAATCAACAACAGATGGATGTTGACAACCAGTTGCTAATTTAAAGCTGATGACAATTGTAATTTATGAAATCTCCTGGTACCTCAACTCTTTATGAACGCTCCATAATTTTCTTTTGCTTTTTTTCTTTCGGTCCTTTTACCATTTCGATCCTATCAATCACCACCTGAACTTGAACTTAACAGTGCAGGGACGTCCGCTTCAACAACAATCCAATCTAATAACCCTTCAGTCATTTCACTTCATCCCCATTTCACTCTTGTTTTACTTATTAAGATTAAAACACGACACATATATAAAGTCTCTGAAAAAAATCGTAAATTTACGATGGTCTCATCAGCAAGCGGGGCAGATCTTCCGAGTACCCCGGTTACCCGCAGAACCGTCATCAGTACACAAGCAAGAGTGCAGTCTTTTTTCTCGTGAAATTCCTGGAAATCAAGCAGTCCTCTCTCTCTCTCTCTTTCGATCAGCATTAACACGAGTGAAATTTTCTTGTAATTCATCAAGTCAACTAAGAGCGCTTCCCACAGCGTTCTGCTTATATCGAGGCTAAAGCCCATTAAAAACCAGCAAAACAGTTCAAAGAAGCAATGAAAAGCATAAACTATTCACGGTGTCAACTGGCTCCTCCACTTGAAAATGATATCATCGGCACAGTTGTCACCATCATGATGGATGTGCAAGCCGTCTCCAAATTAAAAAAACCAAAAATAATTCATGCCACCACCTCCATCAGAACACAAAATTACCCAGAGAGCTTTTTTACCGATTAGCATTGCAGACGTACCGCAGAAAACACGAAAACAAAACGAATGAAAGGAAGGGTGGATTAGAGAGAAACGAACCCGAACAGTGAGCAGGGCAAGTGCGGGGATTGTCGACGGCTTGAAGGGCCTTCTGGGAATGAAGCGAGTCTCTTCGCCTGCATCTCTTCAAGATCTTCTTGAGCTTCTTGAACCCAAGACCAGGAAGCTTCTTCCCTTCTTGCCCTTGCATGTACTCTTGGTATTTCTTGCAGAACTTCATCCTCTCTCTCTCTCTCTCTTTCTCTATCTATCTCTCTATCTATCTGCTTTTTGGGTAGTCAAATCGATCCTTGTTTTCTGCAAACGACGCGAGATTTTCGTATGACGAGCCGAGTTCTGCTGCGTGGAGGGTTTCTGCGGAAGAGACGAGACGAGACGAGACGTGATATATACGAAGGAGGGGAAGGGGCCAGCTTTTGTTGGTGTCGACGCTGACCCGCACTTCTTGATATCTACGTTCGCTATCCTTATATTTAATGCGAATAATTTAATGTATTGAATAATGAAAAATAATTAACTTACTTAATCAATCTCTTCATTCGATTATATAATTGAACAAGTAGCTCGAAAATGACGACATTCCCAAAAGGTCAATTCATGGGAAATTTTTAATGAATTTCGCAGGTGGTGCAGCTAAAATGTACATTATTTTTTTATCTTCTTGTTTTTGCCATTTTTGGCTGAAACAAAATAGATCTGAGAACCTGCTCATTAGTGAGCGACAAATCAGGATTAGAAAACAGACTAAACATTCAGCAAATCCGGAAACAATTAATTTCCCTCCTTTCTTTTTCTCTTTCTTCAATTTTTTTTTTTTTATGGACGTAATTCTGATGAAAAGTAAGAAGAGAAAGAAAGAGGGTGTGGATGGCAGATCGACAAGACAACCCTTTAATCACGTCAGTTTGACATTTTCTAGTGGGAAAACACGGGAGTCCGATAAAATCTATTTCGGTTCATTGGGAAAAGCAGACGGCACCGGCGCTTGGGCTAGGGACAAAAGCCCGCCACGTGGAAAGCTGCTTGGCAGAGGACCCGCGCGGAGGACCCGCCACGTCAGATCAGATCCCGATCCGGGTTAGTTGTGGGCGGGTCCCGCCGGACCAGGCGATAACCACGAACCGACGAGCCTTGAGGGCCAAGCGTAAAGCGCGGAAAAGTCTCGAGAGTGACCCCCGGACTTGCTCGAAATCACGATCGGACCGCGACGGCTCTAAGGTCAGCGGCGCGCGAGGGGCGTCGTGGTAAATTCGCGGGGGCGCGTTGGGCTGTCGTTCACGTAAAAACCACCCGCCACCTTTTCCTCCGGTTTCTCACATGGAAAAGCGCGGGTGGTTGGCCCCCCAAAAAGAGAAAAGAAAACGGGCGGTGTCATCTGATGCCTGACAACTATATTTGATGTGACCGAATAAAAAATGATCATTTAGAAATTATTACTTTTATTCAAGCATTCGGGAATTGATATGTGTAAATTCTCGAAAATAATTTAAGGGGTTTTCAAAAAACCGAATAAAGTGGTAGTGACTGATTCATTATAGCATTAATAACACCAAAAATAGCAAACGAATATATTTATAATAAGTTTATTCTAAACGGATATACACATGACAAATTTATTCTCCATTAATTTTTATTAAATTTTATTATTAAATTACTGAGTTGAATAATACGTGGCAGTTGACGGATATATTATTTTAGAATATCGATTTTGTAATTTTATGTGATATTAACTCAATTTATCAAAAATTAATGAAGTGTATATTTATCATAAATATATTAATTTGAAGTTTTTGGAGAGTTAAAAAATGAATTTCAAATAGATTTGTTATAGAAGCATTAGTTTATGATTTTTTGTGAATAAAAATTTAATTTAAGATAAATTTATAAAAAAATATATCAATTTGAAGCTTATCTTAACGTTAATCCTTAACTAAAAGTGTCGACTGGTTCAATTCAAAGTATATCGGGTGTCGGATCAATTTCGAGTGGGGCACCCGTCGGTCGAAATTTCAAGCAAGTACAACGGGTCATGAGTAGATTATACATTTTTCCAAGAGAAAAGACGAAAAAGGATAGTCTTCATTGTAGGGAGAGGTTGGACCAAGAATTCACTTGACGGCTCATGATGATTTGTTCCACCGATTTCTCCACCACTCCTTTTTCGACATTCTTTGGACTGTTTGCAATCATGGTGATCATGTTCTTTTTGCCTCGGTGGGTCGATAAGGTATGATTTTCATTACCCACCCATTACGACAAAGTCTCTACCGCATTTAATTAAAACACACGAGCTTAAATTTTCGTCAAGTGGCCTCGTTCATTAGCATTGGAGAGTGGAAGACATAGAAAAGAAATAGTTTGTGCTTCCTGTTTCGGTCTTTCTCAATATATGTAGCGTTGAAAAGTTGTAGGCCATGGTTTGTTTTTGCCGTGTCCATGGACAAAGTAGGACTCTTGAATTTTTTGTGATGCGTGTGATCATGAGAGAATATAAAATGCGAAAAGATCAAGAAGGAAAACTCCAAAATTAGGGACTAAATCGCATGCTTAGCTAAGGCTTATATATGTAATTGCGATGGATTTAAGCGACTAAGTAATTTAATTATTTATCGATAATGAGCGGTTGGAAAATTGCTCGGATGACTAGGCGAATGGACAAGATGGTGGCCCTTTTTGACATGAAGATCGGGATACAAAAGCCGTCCGATAGTGGGAGAGCCACCATGCATTGTCGAGGGAAGAGCAAGGCCAATTTGAAGATTTCCTCGAAATGCTTTAGAAAATCCTCTTTTTCTTCCTTTTGGCCAATTGGCATATTGAGTGATCATGTAGTGCACGCTGCTTTGACTTAATCTGGTAAGGCATTACTCCTCCAGGGACTGTCCATAAATAACCAAAAATCAATACTTCGAATCGAACTCAATTAAGCTGATAATTTCGGTTTATGGTTTGATTTCAGTTGGGGACAAGACCCCTCCTCTTTTTGGCTAGGCTAAATAAAAACCGATGAGGCTTTTAGAGGCATACCCGAGGTTAGCACCGGGCAAGTGGTCTATTTAGAAATGAATGTGGGAATTGCCTTGGGCAATTCTTGGATATTGATCGGTTATTATTTTCATTGCCAAAAGAAATTGTGACTTATTATTTCGATTCTATTTTGGCACGCAGTTTCAAAGCTCACTTTTTTTCCCTCTCTCTTCTAAAGATGAAATTTGACAATTTGTCGAAGCTTTACTGGACATAAATTCACTTTATTATTGTTCAAACCTGTAACTACCACAAAACTGAAGGCTAGTGACAAGACCGAAAAGCTATTGAGAGAGCTTTTCCTTTTTTCCAAGCATACACACGTGAGGTGGGATATGTTGTCATCCCATGATCAACTGTCACTATTTATTTATCCACGAGGTTGATGGAAGGTACCGTGGATGGGTTCAGTAAGTAAAATTGATGATGAGATCTATCCGATGTTCGAATATGGGTAGTCCATGGATCCGATAATTTCATGATCATAGCACTACGTGCTTTTTTCGTGATAATGTCGAGAACCTGGGACACAAAAGAAGTCTTTTGAGTGCTTAGAAAATGTGCGTTAGAAGCTGCACAGATGAATGAATGTGCTCAGGCTAATCGTTTACTTAGTAATAATATGCTTTTGATGGCAGAGAAGAAAGAGATGACTTCCCTGGTTCTTCCCTCCAAACGAAACTTCTATGTCCCAGATTTAGCGTCCGATGACAAATCTACGGACATGAACATAGATGAGAAAACGAACTTGGAGAGGCGGAGAACGACCGGTGTTTCTTCATAGAAAAATAACATTCGATCCCCCATTCGGGAGTGGCTCTTGCAGCACAGGTCAGCCACTTCTCAGATGGAAGAAGAGGGCGATCCTCTGCAGAAGGAAAAATTCGAGACCCATGGAGTCAAAGAATCGTGCGCACGCACAAAGCACGGACATGAAGTTTTCATGATGAAGAGGTAAAGCTTAGAAATCCTAGGCGAAACAAAGCTGAGCAATGTCCCACATCGCGCAAAGCTCAAGGAATTTAAGAGGTTATAAGCTTCACGGGGTACAACGAAGTTCGCCGAGCCCGGTTGCGTGGGCTTGTGACCCGAGTGGGGGCATCATTGTGGTCGAACATTGGCTTAGCTCCTGCGGGTCGGGCTCGTTGTGACTATATTCTGGCCCGCCCATTCCAAGCCGAGAGTTGATCCGTGCGGTCCGGGCGAAGGCTTGGGCCACGCGGGTCCTAGAGTGGAGGGGCCCGCGTGAGGCTGGCTTCACAGAGCAGCGAAAACCTCCCGCTCTCGACAGTGGAAGGATAACGGGCTGGTGCCGCTCGGGCCCATCATGACCCAATGGGCTGAGCCTACTGAACCACCACTTTTTTAATTTTTATCTTTTCCTTTCCTTTTCTCCAATTTTTTTATTATAATTAATATCCTTTCTTTTCTGCCAGAAACGTCAACTGGACGAGGTGCGGCCAATTTCTCTGGGCAATTTAAAATGCTGAAAACAACAGAGAAATTCTTCCCCTGATATACGAACTCGTCTATAACCGAGGCCGCTTAATCACGCTTTTCTAAAATCTTTTTTCTTTTCATTTTCCAGCACACAAGTAATTGTGTTAGTTTATACTATTGTTATTACAAAAAAGAAGATGTATTTCTCCATCAATTCTCGCACTGCAAAAAATAAAACCATCTAATTTTATATATAATAAGCAAAGATAAAGAAAGAGATTAATTGAAATTGAGCCACCTAATCAAGCAAATGAAAGACTGTCGCATCATATATTCTTTTGGGCAAAAGCCACAAAAAAACTCAGACCATATTCTTCGTGGCATATTTACTCTGAATATTTTTCATGACAATAAAAATCAAATTATATCAATTATGACATATTTATTCTAAGCTTTTGTCTTGTGAAATAAGAAATCCTAAACTTGTATCAATTTTTAACGGCGTCATTTTTATTTTACTTAATTCATGTGAGCATTATATCAACACCACTTGCCTTCTATCATCCATATAGCTTTGATGCTCATTGACTGAACAGTCTTGAATTTTTAGTGGCTTCTTTCCTCTCTTTTTTCTTTTGAGTTCTATTTAGTTTGTTTTTCTCAAAGTGCATTAATTTGAAATCCAAACTAATAATTCTTACATAAGAGTGGTTGCTTAATGCCATCCCAACGAGCAACTTTCCTTCTCTACTGCACTCTTTCTAGAGTTCATGACTTAATATTTAAGAGGAAAATTTGTACTCGAATGAATTACAAGAAATTAGAATTTCTATTTTTGTCTTTATAATAGAACAAAATCCAAGCACGACTTTTTTTCTAAGTAATTTGTTCCATGATGGTAATTTTATCTTATAATATTCTCCATCGTCTCTCATGCTTAGTCTTTCATTTTATATTTATCATTTGCGGGACTACAAAAGAAGATCTCGCATTCCGCATGCTCCTGCGCTTTTTAGTGGCGAACATGATCGAAGATCGCCGATCGAAAAAAAAAAGAAAAAAAAAAAAGATCACCGATGGAAGGTGAAGCTCTCTCGGCGGTAGAAAATATAGAAAACTAGTTTTTGCTCCCTATTTTGGTTTTCCTTAATGTATTTTGGTGTTTGAAAGTTGAAGGGTTGTAATTTGTCTCACTGGGTCCATGGAAAGAAAGAAGATTTTGGAGATTTTCACACGTACGTGATTGAGAGAATATA
This sequence comes from Eucalyptus sideroxylon, assembly GCA_014182405.2. Classification (NCBI taxonomy): domain Eukaryota; kingdom Viridiplantae; phylum Streptophyta; class Magnoliopsida; order Myrtales; family Myrtaceae; genus Eucalyptus; species Eucalyptus sideroxylon. Next base: position 30,893,835 of record CM024555.2, on the reverse strand, counting down.
AAATGTGATAATCAAAGAAATGAAACTTCGAGTCATGCGCTAAATCGCATGTTTAGCTAAGAGTTGTGTATGCATTAAGATGGATTACAATGATTTAAGTATTTTGCGATTTGTTTACGATGGGTTTTAAGTCAATAACGAGCAGTTGTTAATTGCTCAAATGACTTATGAACGGAGAAAACGATCACTTTTTGACAATATCAATTGGGATATGAAGCCATCTTCATTTGGTAGTGGGAGGAGAGCTACTATGCATTATCGAGGCGCAAAAGGGGCCAGCTTGGAGATTTCCTCGAATTGATTTAAGACTTTATGTTCGATTGGCATCTTGAGGGATCAAGTCAAGTGCATGTTGCTTTGACTTAGATGATTGAAGGAGAGAGATACGCCCCCCCATTAAGAGTTGAGTCACATTTTTTTGGCTCTAGGTGAGATTCTCTTGAAATCAAATCTTTACTTTTCAAACCCAATTCTACCGTGGGACTTGTTTGGTAAGAAATACTGATGATGAGGTCTCATGTAGATTGTACGTGTGTGTCGCGACCTACCCTCGGGGGGAGGGAACAGGTTTAGGGATATTGCTTAAAGGACGAGCCAAGGCTCGCATGATTAGCGCGACTCTCCCTGCCCCATACCCCGCATGACATTGGGATGCTTTTTAGGAATTTTGCACAAAATGAGTCGTCACTAGCCTATTGGAGTCGGCTAGAAACCAAGTGAGGCATGGGAGTGTACCTCACTTTCTACGCAACCAGAGAATCTAGGATCGGGGACTTGATTACACTAATTGGTCAATTAATGCCATTTTGGTACCTAATTTTGTTCATTTTAACAAAATGATTTTCATCATGCAATTTGAATTGATTTCATACATATCCACTAACATAGGAGATGAGCATGCAGGTGCGCAATAAAAAAAGTAATAATTATAACTACCAAGATCTTATTTGCCCTAAAATTAAACACGTGCAAGTTAAACACAAAACACACAAATTAAACATGCGATAAAACAACATACAAGAAAATAAAAGCTTAATTACACTAAAGCAGCAATATATAGCAATTCCTAACCAAACTCTATCATTTTTTAATTTTCGAATTTTTTTTAATTTTTAAATTTATTTTATTTTTAATTTTAAAAAAATCATTTTTTTTTTAAATTTCCTAAACCTTTTGATTGATGATTTTTTTTATTTATTTATGTTTTTTCTAATTACTACTGAAAATTTCACACTTTCTGGATTTTGGAAGTTTCCGAGATTTTTTATTTTCCTTAATTTTCTGATTTTTTCTCTTTTCTTTTTTTAATTAATTCTTTTTACTCTACCCGGCAGGTCCATCTTTCTCTAGTGCGCTTACAACTTTTTCCGACGCACAGAATACTAAACTATTCAACTTCAAACGCCCCAACTTTTAACAACTCGTATACACACGAGAATAATATCCGCATCGTCGACAATCCCCGATCACCATCACTGGACTAACTCCACCAAACCGTTCGAGCTAACATTTCGAACCGGCCAGCAAGCAAAAAGATGGGCTGGAGAAGGAAAAGTATGGCTGTGAACCCGAGAAAACCACACTCCAAGGCTAACAAGTCGATTAATAACGTGATGACACGCAAATACATCTTTGGATTTGGCTAAACTAGCTCCCAAATCTCGTTAAACCTACCAAGCCCATTGCTCACAACTCACAGCCATTTCAACGCCAACTTCTCTTCTCATGAACATTTAGTCTTTTTTTTTTTTTTTGAACATTTAGTCATTTACACACACTTTTTCCAGTAAAAGGAGAACCCCCATGGATTTACAAACCAACGCATTTGATTTTCAAACAGAAAAAATGCACGGCCATAAACTCACGTCTCAGGGAAACAAACGTAGATTACATGAACTAAAGTCAAAAGTTATGACTTTTCCAAAATAATCAGATGTTTTGATTTGAAAGACCCTCTTCGAACGAGGAGGCAGCTTCGCAGTCGACTAGCATGCACAGCACAGAGACAGGTTTACACAATTTTCGTTCAAGCGTTTCATCGAGCACGTAGCGGGCAAGAAATGAGGAAAACGACGCTGGCCACTTTTTAGGACTCGGACTTGGACCTAGACCTGAGCGAACATATGGAAATGCTCAACATCAAACAAATTGACTCAGCTGGACACAATAAACTCAAGAATCAGAGAAAACTCGCTTGGCTATTCCATCACCAAAACAGGGCAGTTCCGAGAGAGTTCATGGGAATGAGTTTCAGTCATAAATCCCTACTCGGCTCGAAGACGGCAGCGCGAAGGCCAGTTCGAGACAAATCGAACTTCAGTCGACCACCTCGCGATATCCCCGAGCCGAGATCCTCGGGAGCAAACAATTTGGACAAAAGGAAACTCACCTGAAAATGCCGAGATTTGGGAATGAAAAGTCTTGCTCTCGAGGGCGTCGGCTAGAAGTCAGCAATTGGCCTCGAGAAGGGGCAAGCAACACCCCACCCAAGTAGCTTCTAGCTTTCTCCCTTATCGTCTCCTTCTCTCAAGCTCGCTCCTTGCTGTTTTTTTCTTTTTTTTTTTTGCTGTTTTCCTCTCGGTTCCAGTCCTGTGTTTCCCCTCCATTTCTCTCTCGCGCTCCACCCTGTGTCTCCTTTTTACCTTTTTCTTTTGCAGGTTATCGTGCGAAGACCAGCCATGCCAGCTGCCGATCGGGCCGCTCCCGACCCGCGGATCATGCTGGCCGTCTGCCACCCGATCCTCTGCTGCTCCTGCTTTCGCTGCTCGCTCTGTTCTCTGTCTTCTGCTTGTGCAGGTGCTGCAGCGAAGACCAACCGGATGGAAGAAGACCTTCGTTCATGGGCTGGACTGAAAGGGAAAACAGGCTGGGCCGGGCCCAGCGCGGGAGGGGGGAAGAGAAAAGAAAAGGGGCGCGGGCCGGGCCAAAGCTAGGTCCAGCCCAACTCGGTTTTTTTTTTCGTTTTTGTCTTTTAACCTCTAATACTATTTTTAACTAACTAATTTAGGTGAAATTTAGATGTCAATAGTGTGATACTCTCAAGAACTTAAGGATTGAATCGAGTGCTTAGGTGAGGCTTATGTATGTAAAGTGAGATGGATTTAAGCGACTAAGTAATTGGATAATTTATCGATAATGAGCGGTTGGGAAATTGCTCAAATGAGTGCGTGAATAGAGAAGATGATGGCAGCGGCCCTTTTTGACATGTCGATCGGGATACAAAAGCCGCCCGATAGTGGTAGAGCCACCATGCATTGTCGAGGGAAGACAAAGGCCAATTTGAAGATTTCCTCGAAATGACTTGGAAAATTCTTATTTTCTTCCTTTTAGGCAATTGGCATTCTGGATTGTGATCGAGTAGGGCACACTGGTTTGACTAATCTGGTCAGGCATTGCTCTCCGGGGAGAGTCCATAAATAGTAAAAAAATCGATATTGCGAACTGAACCGAATTCAATCAAGCTGATTACTTCGATTTATGACTTGATTTCGGCTGGGGATGGGACCCCTCCTCTTTTTGGCCAGGCTAAATAAATACCGACGAGACTTTTAGAGGCAAACCTAAGCTCAGCACCAAGCAAGTGGTCTATTTAGAGATGAATGCGGGAATTGCCTTGGGCAATTCTTGTATATTGATTGGTTACTATCAAAAGGAGTTGTGACTTGTTATTTCAATTCCAATTTCAAAGCCCACTTTTTTTTCTCTCATAAATATAAAATTTGACATTTATTGGACATAAATTCCTTTTTAGTGTCCAAACTTGTAACTACCACAAAACTAAACGCAAGTGACGAGACCGAAAAGATATTGAGAGAGCTTTCCCTTTTTCCAAGCATACACACGTGTGAGGGGGGATATGTCGTCATCCCATGATCACTTGTCACTTTTTATTTATCCATGAGGTTGATTACAAGGTATCATGGAGCGTTAGTAAAAAATGTTGATGATGAGATATATCCGATGTTCGATTATGGGTGGTCAATGGATCCAATAATTTCATTATCATAGCACTGCTTGCATTTTTCGTGATAATGTCGAGAACCTAAAAGACACAAAAGAAGTCTTTTAGTGCTTGGAAAATGTGTGTTGGAAGCTGCACAGGTGAATGTGCTCAGGATAATCGTCTGCTTAGTAATATGCCTCTGATGGCAGAGAAGAAAGAGATGAAAAATCTATGGACATGAACATAGATGAGAAAACGAACTTGGAGAGGCAGAGAACGATGGGCGTTTCTTCGTAGGAAAATAGCATTCGATCCCCTATTCGGGAGTGGCTCTTGCAGCACAGGTCAGCCACTTCTCAGATGGGAGAAGAGGGCGATCCTCTGCAGAAGGAAAATTCGAGACCCATGGAGTCAAATCGTGCGCACGCACGAGCACGGACATGAATTTTTGATGATGAAGAGGGAAAGCTTAGAAATCCTAGGCGAAACAAAGCTGAGCAATGTCCCACATCGCGCATAGCTCAAGGAATTTAACAGGTTATAAGCTTCACGGGGTACGAGGAAGTTCGCCGAGCCCGGTTGCGCGGGCTTGTAACCCGAGTGGGGGCAACATTGTGGTGGAACATTGGCTTAGCTCCTGCGGGCCGGGTTCGTTGTGGCTATGTTCTGGCCCGCCCATTCCAAGCCGAGAGTTGATCCGTGCGGTCCGGGCGAAGGCTTGGGCCACACGGGTCCTAGAGTGGAGGGGTCCGCGTGAGGCTGGCTTCACAGAGCAGCGAAGACCTCCCGCTCTCGACAGTGGAAGGATAACGGGCCGGTGCCGCTCGGACCCAGCATGACCCAATGGGCTTAGCCTACTGAACCACCACTTTTTTAATTTTTATCTTTTCCTTTCCTTTTCTCTATTTTTTTAATAATTAATATCCTTTCTTTTCTGCCAGAAACGTCAACTGGACGAGGTGTGGCCAATTTCTCTGGGCAATTTAAAATGCTGAAAACAACAGAGAAATTCTTCCCTGATATACGAACTCGTCTATAACCGAGGCACGCTTAATCACGCTTTCTAAAATCATTTTTCTTTTCATTTTCCAGCACACAAGTAATTGTGTTAAGTTTATACTATTGTTATTACAAGAAAGATGTATTTCTCCATCAATTCTCGCACTGTAAAAACTAAGACCATCCAATTTTATATATAATAAGCAAGATAAAGAAAGAGATTAATTGAAATTGAGCCACCTAATCAAAGCAAATGAAAGACTGTCACATCATATATTCTTTTGGGCAAAAGCCACAAAAAAACTCAGACCATTTACTCTGAATATTTTTCATGACAACAATAATCAAATTATATCAATTATGACATATTTATTCTAAGCTTTTGTCTTGTGAAATAAGAAATCCTAAACTTATATCAATTTTTAACGGCATTATTTTTATTTTACTTAATTCATGTGAGCATTATATCAAACACCACTTGCCTTCCATTGATGCTCATTGACTGATCAGTCTTGAATTTTTAGTGGCTTCTTTCCTCTCTTTTTTCTTTTGAGTTCTATTTAGTTTGTTTTTCTCAAAGTGCATTAATTTGAAATCCAAACTAATAATTCTTACATAAGAGTGGTTGCTTAATGCCATCCCAACGAGCAACTTTCCTTCTCTACTGCACTCTTTCTAGAGTTCATGACTTAATATTTAAGAGGAAAATTTTTACTCAAATGAATTACAAGAAATTAGAATTTCTATTTTTGTCTTTATAATAGAAAAAAAATCCAAGCACGACCGTTTTTCTAAGTAATTTGTTCCATGATAGTAATTTTATCTTATAATATTCTCCATCGTCTCTCATGCTTAGTCTTTCATTTTATATTTATCATTTGTGGGACTACAAAAGAAGATCTCGCATTCCGCATGCACCTGCGCTTTTTAGTGGCAAACATGATTGAAGATCGCCGATCGAAGGTGAAGCTCTCTTGGCAGTAGAAAATATAGAAAACTAGTTTTTGCTCCCTATTTTGGTTTTCCTTAATGTATTTTGGTGTTTGAAAGTTGAAGGGTTGTAATTTGTCTCACTGGGTCCATGGAAAGAAAGAAGATTTTGGAGATTTTCGCACGTACGTGACTGAGAGAATATAAAATGTGATAATCAAAGAAATGAAACTTCGAGTCATGCGCTAAATCGCATGTTTAGCTAAGAGTTGTGTATGCATCGAGATGGATTACAATGATTTAAGTATTTTGCGATTTATTTACGATGGGTTTTAAGTCAATAACGAGCGGTTGTTAATTGCTCAAATGACTGATGAACGGAGAAAATGATCACTTTTTGATGATATCAATTGAGATATGAAGCCATCTTCATTTGGTAGTGGGAGGAGAGCTGCTATGCATTATCGAGGCGCAAAAGGGGCCAGCTTGGAGATTTCCTCGAATTGATTTAAGACTTTATGTTCGATTGGCATCTCGAGGGATCAAGTCAAGTGCATGCTGCTTTGACTTGGATGATTGAAGGAGAGAGATACGCCCCCGATTAGGAGTTGAGTCGCGTTTTTTTGGCTCTAGGTGAGATTCTCTTGAAATCAAATCCTTACTTTTCAAACCCAATTCTACTGTGGGACTTGTTTGGTTAGAAATACTGATGATGAGGTCTCACGTAGATTGTACGTGTGATACTCTCAAGAACTTAAAAGACATTAAAGAATATGTCAGATCCTAATTCCTTCAATCGTCTTTATTTATTATCCTTCTGACGGTAGAGAAGAGAAACTGGCTAGACTTCCTGGGGTCTTCCCTCCCAAAGAAACTTTGATACCCAGATTTACCATTCAACGACAAATCTACGGGCACAAACATAGACTGAGAAATGAACTTTGAGAGGTGGGACCATTGACGGTGAACGACGGGGGGTGTTTCTCCATGCGAAAAAAACATGCGGTCCAATTCGGGATTGGCTCTTGCAGCACAGATCGGCCACTTCCTGCTGAGAGAAAGCGATCCTATACGAAGAAAAGATTCGAGACCCATCGAAGATATCGAAGATGAGAATCTCGCGCGCGCGGGAGCATGGACACGTGAGTGTTTTTATGGAGGGAAACGCATGGAAATCCCATCCGAAAAAAGCTGATCGAAGTCCCACATCGTCCACGTGCAGATGGAATTCAGCAGTTTATTAGTTAAACGAAGAACAAAGCGTTGCGCCGAGCTCGGTAGCGCGGGCTTGTAATCTAGGCGGGGGCAATATTGTGGTGGAACATGGGCTCAAAACCTGCAGGTCGGGCTCTTTGCGGCAATGTTCTGGCCCGCCCGTTCCAAGTCGGGAATTGATCCGTGTGGTCCGGGCGAAGGCTTGGGCCTCACGGGTCCTAGAGTGGAGGGGCCCGCGTGAGGCTGGCTTAACAGAGCCAGCGAAAACCTTCCGCTCCTGACAGTGGGAGGATAACGCGCCGGTGCCACTCGGGCCCATCGGGCCCATCATGACCCAATGGGCTGAGCCTACCGAACCACCACTTCTTATTTTTTCATCTATTTTTTCCCTAGAAAAATCTTAAAAACCAAATTACATTGAAACTGCTGTTGATTTTCAAAAGACCTTTCAACATAATCAGATTGATTACTAAATTGTAACCACTTTTTTTTTTTTTCATCTGTTTTTCTCAGAAAATTCTTAAAAAACAAATTACATTGAAATTGCAGTTGATCTTCAACAAATCTTCCAACATAATTAGATTAATTGTTAAGTTGTAACTTTACTCGATACTTTTATATATTGAAGTAAAATGTGAAGTATCAATATATCGTTAGATTTTCACCTCAAAATATTTGAAATTGATATAAGATTTACTTTTCAAGTCTAGTTTAAATGATGACAGGATGGTAGTTCCTTGGATTCATAATAGATGGTGCTTGTGTTGAGGAAAAAGCCATGACAGGCACGTTCGTTTCATGTCCAACGTTAGTGTAAAACAAGTCGAATCAAAATCGGAATCTTAAAATGTGTGGCATGGAAAGAGTCAACTTGAGAATTCAAAAGTACAATTAAAAGTGAACCCTAGGCCCTACAATCGACGGGTCTTGCTGTAAATTGCGTGCTATTATTCAGATTGATTAAATTCAGGAAATAATCGAGAGGGCGTGCAAATTCCAAAAACGCGAGACCCCATAACGGAAAAAAAAGAGAGTAAATAATTAATTAATAAACTGAAGAAGCGGACAAAATAACGTCCCCGTCGAACAGTCAAAAAGTCGCTCTTCCACTTTGGCGGAGCAAACTCTCCCACCGCAAAACGCCACACGCCACGTCATCGTCCTCGCTCGTGACGTTCTATCTGGTTTCTTCCTCTCTCTCTCTCTCTCTCTCAACTTAACTTTCCAACCTTTCGCTCTCCTGAAGACCGGAGAAGATCGCGCGCATTCCATTTCCATCCGCATTCGTGCCGAACGGTGATCGGAGGTCCCGCCCCGATCGAAGAAGAAGCAAGCGCTTTCTCTCCCCCCATGGCGGCGCCGGCGTCGGAGAAGCAGGTGATGGTGGTCGGAGTCGACGAGAGCGACTACGGCGTCCACGCGCTCGAGTGGACGGTCGACCACTTCCTCGCCCCCTCCATGCCCCAACCCCCGTTCAAGCTCGTCGTCGTCCACGCCAAGCCCTCCGCCTCCTCCACCGTCGGCCTCGTCGGACCCGGTGCGGCCTCCGATCATTCCGGCGCAAATATTCCCTTCTGCGATTCGCTGCTTTTTTCGAGCTGAGTGTTCGCTTGATTGCTACGCTCGTGGAACGTGAGGGTTTCGTTTAGTCCTGTTTGTAGTTTAACTGACTAGTGAGGATTCGCTGTGTTTAAATCGTTCAGGAGCTGCTGAAGTGTTTCCGATCGTGGACGCCGATCTGAAGAAAAGAGCCGCGAGGGTTGTGGAGAAAGCTAAGGATCTTTGCGCGAGTAAATCGGTAAGGACGTAGCGCCGTCGCGCGGATCATTAACTGATTCCATGACTAGGGTGATTTCCAGCCTCTTCGATCAGTATGACACGTCTCGGTCAATTATTGATTGATTGGTTCTAGCTTAGAGGCCACGCAGATGACTGTAATTTTGATGTCTTGTCAGTCCGACATGGCCAGATGAACAGCTGACATGCTTAATGATGTAGCTGTTTTGGGCTAAATGTAGGATGTGATTTGTGCTGTCAAAAGACTGCGCTTGTCGTGAACCTGTGGAAATATTTGCATTAGATTTCATCATGTTATAATTTTCTTTTGTTCGATTACCTTTCCAGGTTCATGATGTGACCTTTGAAGTGGTGGAAGGGGATCCGAGGAATGTTCTTTGCGATGCTGTTGAAAAACATCATGCCTCGATCCTGGTAGTTGGAAGCCATGGCTATGGCGCCATAAAAAGGTACATCTACTTAATCACCGAAGCTCGTGACCAGGGTAACCTCTGTTCCATACTTGCCTTCTGTCTCCCGGGATTGATGCGGATGTCCGGTCGAGGCTAACTTGACTATGGGGAAATAAAATTTCAACTCGAAGCAATGTTCAGTTCCTAGATGAAGTATTCGGATTGGCAAACGATACTCTATGGGTTATTTCATTGTCACTGGTCTTGATACTCTTGGATCACTTTTTGACGATCTACTAGATCAGATAGCTTACTAAATACCGCATTTAGCTCGAGGAGGAATGAGTGAGTTGAACAAATGTTCGACATGCAAACCAGACCTAACAATCTGCCGTTTCATTTTACCGGGCAAAAGCACAAACTTTTTAAGGTAGAAGCAGGAAAGTGACATCAGAGAACATGTTTTGTAAGACAGTAATTCATGGGCGGCTACTAACATTGTTAGGGCCAATAGTAAGCGAGAATTCCATCTATTCCTCTTTTTGTGAGCCTGGATTTTCTACTCTAGGGGCATAACAGTTTCAGATGTTTGCTATACGATGCTCTGTAGCATTTGACTCTGCGCTGCTTGCATACTGATGAATGTCTGGTACACTCTTGCAGGGCTGTCTTAGGTAGCGTGAGCGACTACTGTGCTCACCATGCTCATTGCACCGTGATGATCGTGAAGAAGCCCAAGGCTAAACACTGAGTTCCAGTTTTCTTCTTCTGCAGTATCTGTAGATGGGGTGTTCGCGTGCTGTCATATTGTGCACATTGATATCTAGTTCTGGATTCCGCATGTCCATTGGTACTTCGGTTTGAATTTTGTGTGTTGAAATGCCATTAAATTTGTAATAAATTTGTATGGTGAAATGTCACTATGGAAGTACAGTTTGGAGAATTTGTGTACTTAATTATGCACACGACATGTCGGTTCGATGGCTCGAACGGACTAAGGTCCATTTATGCGTAACTCAGCACACACATACGCATGTGGTGCGATCTGCCTTGGCAGTTATGTTTTCAAAATAAGGAATTACGCAGAAGAGGATATGAATTCAAATACCAGCTTGAAGGGTATTGTATTAGAGCAGTACTTTGGCATGTGATTTAAAATGAACGAGAAAGTAAATAGATGGTAGTGACGATTTCTGACTTGTGGAAGTGGAAATGAAAGATGATGAGGAAGTGGTACACTTCATCCAAAAAGTAAATTTAAACCCTTTTTAAATTTGTGCAACAAGCTTCTAAATTATTTTCAAAAGAGTCATCCATAGAAAGCTTGGTCATTGGCTTCGAAGTCGTCACATATGGAAAAATAAGTCGTATAATGAAAGACTTAATTGTATAATGAAAAGAAGAGTCTGATTTGATTGCGTCAATTAAAATTACATCATTTTGTTGTATTTTATGAATAAAATTTGATTCCTCATGACATTCTCCATCAGATGGAAAATTAATAATTTACATTTTTCTCCCAAATATCTTAAATAAATGTTATTAAAGAAAATAATTATTTTTGTACGTTGACGTGCTTAGTAGAAAAAAAGTAATGATAAGAAGGAAACAATGCTTTACCTCAATCTTTTATTCGTTATTCAGTAAAAGAACGTTATATTTTCTTGTGCTTTCTCGTGTACTTACGCTCTACCATCAAATATATATAGCACGAGCAAGCAAAGCAAGCGTTGTTTTCGAGTTAACACGAGTAGAGAGGAGCTTCTTCTGGAATGCCAAGCATATTTATGGCTTTCACCTTCAAAGGCTGATCGGTTTCATGCTTCCAAGTCCAGGTCAAGCGCTCTTCGAGTCCGAATCCCGTCGATCGGCTAAAACCCACCGGTGGTGGTGCGCGGAGGGAGCGATTCTAGACGGTGAAGTCATGCAAGTGAGCAGCTCCTGGCAATTCTGAGGGACCCCAAGCGATGCTCGCCAACTGTTTGCGCAAATGCCTAAGTGAATTTAGCTAGCAAGAAAAGGTATGCGTTTCGCGGTCGGACTACGAAAGAGTCCATATTGATTTCGAGTTTAGATTCCGAATTGTCCGGATTCAGGTGATACTGGTGGGAGACCGCGTTGCTTTTCACGCTTTAAGACGATAAACGCGAGCTGCAGAGGCATTAACATGTTGAGATTGCTATTTGAATCTCTGAGTTGTCTAAGGATGATTAATTTGGTAGAATTCTCTCTCTCTCTCTCTCTCTCTCTGTTTAGATTTTGGATTTTAACGCTTCTCTTCTAATTCTCACCAGATATGTTTTCTCACCCTGAAAATCCAACCGAGCTTCTAGGACAAGTTTTACTTGCACGGGCTTGAAGTTCTCTCTTGCCTTTTTCTATGATTCCATGTTTTCAATTTTCCTTACTTTTTAGTGTGGAGAGTTTTCTAATTCTTGTTATTTGATTGTGAATCTCTCGCAACCATAGAAGACGACTATCTAAGGCCTCTCCTGTCATATCTTTGAACCTAATTTCAATGACTACATCGAAGCTCGGTCAAAGCATGAGAGATTATGTAATTAAGAGACTGTACTTTGATGTCTTTCTGGACCTACATTATCTTCTCTACATCCTTTGTCTAATGCAGATATCTCAGGAGTTTGGTTCGTTTTTGCCAAAAAATGTGTCTGCGACGAATCCAGAGCTCTTTGGGTCTCCGACGAATTACTGGAGAGATTGCTGCTAACTTGATTGGCAGGGACAATAAGCAGCCTCTATGTTGTGCATACTCAAGTACAGAGCAGCGAAAACCTCCCGCTCCTGACGGTGGGAGGATAACGGGCCGGTGCCACACGGGCCGGGCCCTTAATGACCCAAGGGGCTGAACCTACCGAACCACCACTTTTTATTTTTGTTTTTTTATCTGTTTTCCCTCCCGGAACGTCAGTCTGGATGTGATGCTAAATCCTCTGGGCCATTGAAAATTGATTGAACAAATTACATTGAAATTGCGGTTGGTGTTGGAAAAACCTCTCGACGTGATTGGAGGGATTTCTAAATTGTAACTTTACGCGATACTTTTATATATTGAAAAAAATGTGAAGTTTTAGTATATGATTTTAGATTTTTGACTAAAAGAAGTGGAAATAAATACAAGATTTGCTTCTCAGGTTTTAGTTTAAATGATATGACAAGATGGTGGTTCTTGAATACATAATAGATGTGCTTGTGTGGAGGAAAAAGCTGTGCAAGACACACACACTTCATGTCCAATATTAGTCTAAAGGAAAGCTGAATCAAAATCGGAATCTTAAAAAGTGTGACATCAATGACAAAGAAATTGGGAATTCAAAAGTGCAATTAAAAGTGATTCTCAGGCCGTAGAAATGATGGGAATTGCTGTAAATTACGTGCTATTATTCAGATTGATTTATTAGGAAAAGAATTGAGATGGCGTGCAAATTCCAAAAACTCAGTTCTATCCTGAATGCTCAGGAGCTTAAAAGACAAGACAGAATATGTGAGTGCTCAGAGCATATGTGTGTTGGAAGCTGCACAGGTCAATATGTTCAGTTCCATCGTCTTGTTTATTACTCTTCTGATGGCAGAGAAGAAAGAGATGGTTAGACTTCCTGCGGGCATTCCCTCTCAAGGAAACTTAATACCCAGACTTACCATTCAACGACAAATCTGCGGACACGAACAAGGACAGAAAAAAAGACGAACTTGAGAGGCGGACCATTAATGGAGGACGGCGAGTGTTCCTCCATAGATAAACACATGCGTTGCAATTCGGAATCAGCTCTCACAGCACGGATCGGCCACTTCTTGCCGAGAGAAAGCGATCCTACGGGAGGAAAATTCGAGACCCATTGAGGACACGAGAATCTCACGCGCGCGCATGGGCACGGACATGAATGTTTTGATGAAGGGGAAAACATAGAAACCCCAAGTCCCACATCGTGGGCACGATAGCGAATTCAACAGTTAATTAACTTCACGAACGAAGAAGTGGTTCGCCGAGCTCAGTTGCGCGGGCTTGTGACCCAAGTGGGGGCGACAACGTGGTGGAACAAGGAGTCAGGTCTCGCGCGCCGGGCCCGTCGAGGCGATATTCTGGCCCGCCCGTTCCAAGCCGAGAGTTGATCCGTGCGGTCCGAGCGAAGGCTTGGACCTTGCGGGTCCTAGAGTGGAGGAGTCCGCGTGAGGCTGGCTTCACAGAGCAGTGAAGATCTCCCTCTCCCGGCAGTGGGAGGATAACGGGCCGGTGCCACTCGGGCCCATCATGACCCAATGGGCTGAGCCTACTGAACCCCTACTTTTTATTTTTTTCATTTATTTTTTCCCTTGGGGCTGGTGTTCAAAAAACCTTTCAACATAATAGATTAATTGCTAAATTGTAACCACTTTTTTTCTTTTTTTCTTTTTTTATCTGTTTTTCCCAGAAAATTCTTAAAAAACAAATCACATTGAAATTGTAGTTGATCTTCGACAAATCTTTCAACATAATTAGATTGATTGCTAAATTGTAACTTTACTCGATATTTTTATATATTGAAGTAAAAGCTGAAGTATCAATATATCGTTAGATTTTTACCTCAAAATATTTGAAGTTGATATAAGATTTACTTTTCAAGTCTAGTTTAAATGATGACAGGATGGTTGTTCCTTGGATTCATAATAGATGGTGCTTGTGTTGAGGAAAAAGCCATGACAGACACGTTCGTTTCATGTCCAATGTTAGTGCAAAACAAGTCTAATCAAAATCGGAATCTTAAAAAGTGGGGCATGGAAAGAGTAAACTTGGAAATTCAAAAGTACAATTAAAAGTGAACCCTAGGCCCTACAATCGATGGGTCTTGCTGTAAATTGCGTGCTATTATTCAGATTGATTAAATTCAGGAAATAATCGAGAGGGCGTGCAAATTCCAAAAACGCGAGACCCCATAACCGAAAAAAAGAGAGTAAATAAATAATTAATAAACTGAAGAAGCGGACAAAATAACGTCCCCGTTGAACAGTCAAAAAGTCGCTCTTTCACTTTGGCGGAGCAAAACTCTCCCACGGCAAAACGCCACAAGCCACGTCATCATCCTCGCTCGTCTCGTTCCATCTTGGTTTCTTCCGCTCTCTCTCTCTCTCTCTACTTAACTTTCCAACCTTTCGCTCTCCTGAAGACCGCAGAAGATCGCGCGCATTCCATTTCCATCCTCATTCGCTCTTTCCCCTCAGCGCGCCGAACGGTGACCGGAGACCCCGCCCCGATCGAAGCCGAAGCAAGCGCTCTCTCTCCCCCCCATGGCGGCGCCGGCGTCGGAGAAGCAGGTGATGGTGGTCGGAGTCGACGAGAGCGACTACGGCGTCCACGCGCTCGAGTGGACGGTCGACCACTTCCTCGCCCCCTCCATGCCCCACCCCCCGTTCAAGCTCGTCGTCGTCCACGCCAAGCCCTCCGCCCCCGCCACCGTCGGCCTCATCGGACCCGGTGCGGCCTCCGATCGTTCCGGCGCATATATTCCCTTCTGCGATTCGCTGCTTTTTTCCGGCTGAGTGTTCGCTTGATTGCTACGCTCGTGTAACGTGAGGGTTTCGTTTAGTCCTGTTTGTAGTTTAGCTGACTAGTGAGGATTGGTGTGTGTAAATCGTGCAGGAGCTGCTGAAGTGTTTCCGATCGTGGACGCCGATCTGAAGAAAAGAGCCGCGAGGGTTGTGGAGAAAGCTAAGGATCTTTGCGCGAGTAAATCGGTAAGAGCGTAGCGCCGGCGCGCGGATCATTAGCTGATTCCCTGACTAGGGTGATTTCCAGCCTCTTCGATCAGTATGACACGTCACGGTCAATTATTGATTGATTGTTTCTAGCTTAGAGGCCACGCAGATGACTGTAATTTTGATGTCATTCCAGTCCAACATAGCCGGATGAACAGCTGACATGCTTAATGATGTAGCTGTTTTGGGCTAAATGTAGGATGTGATTTGTGCTGTCAAAAGACTGCGCTTGTCGTCAACCTGTGGAAATACTTGCATTTAGATTTCATCATGTTTTAATTTTTTTTTTTGTTTCGATTACCTTTCCAGGTTCATGATGTGACCTTTGAAGTGGTGGAAGGGGATTCGAGGAATGTTCTTTGCGATGCTGTTGAAAAACATCATGCCTCGATCCTGGTAGTTGGAAGCCATGGCTATGGCGCAATAAAAAGGTACATTTACTTAATCACCGAAGCACGTGACCAGAGTAACCTCTGTTCTATACTTGCCTTCTGTCTCCCGGGGTTGATGCGGATGTCCGGTCGAGGCTAACTTGACTAAGGGGAAATAAAATTTCAACTCGAAGCAATGTTCAGTTCCTAGATGAAGTATTCGGATTGGCAAACGGCATTCAATGGGTTATCTCATTGTCACTGGTCTAGATACTCTTGGATCACTTTATTGACGATATACTAGATCAGATAGCTTACTAAACATCGCATTTAGCTTGAGGAGGAACAAGTGAGTTGAGCGAATGTTCGACATGCAACCCAGACCTAACAATTTGCCGTTTCATTTTACCGGGCAAAAGCACAAACTTTTTAAGGTAGAAGCAGGAAAGTGACATCAGAGAACATGTTTTGTAAGACAGTAATTCATGGGCGGCTACTAACATTGTTAGGGCCAACGGTAAGCGAGAATTCCATCTATTCCTCTTTTGTAAGCCTGGATTTTCTACTCTAGGGGCATAGCAGTTTCAGCTGTTTGCTATACGACGCTCTGTAGCATTTGACTCTGCGCTGCTTGAATACTGATGAATGTCTGGTACACTCTTGCAGGGCTGTCTTAGGTAGCGTGAGCGACTATTGCGCTCACCATGCTCGTTGCACCGTGATGATCGTGAAGAAGCCCGAGGCTAAACACTGAATTCCAGTTTTATTACTTCTGCAGAATCTGTAGATGGGTTGTTCGCGACTTCGCGTTCTGTCATATTGTGCACATTGATATCTAGTTTTGTATTCCGCATGTCCATTGGTATTTCGGTTTGAATTTCGTCTGTTGAAATGCCATTAAATTTGCAATAAATTTGTATGGTGAAATGCCACTATGGAAGTACAGTTTGGAGAATTTGTGTACTTAATTATGCACACGACATGTCGTTTCAATGGCTCGAATCAACTAAGGTCCATTTATGCGTAAGTCAGCACACACATACGCACATGGTGTGATCTGCCTTGGCAGTTATGTTTTCAAAAGAAGGAATTACGCAGAAGAGGATATGAATTCAAATACCAGCTTCAAGGTTATTGTATTAGAGCAGTACTTTGGCATGTGATTTAAAATGACCGAGAAAGTAAATAGATGGTAGTGACGATTTCAAGTGACCAAGAAAGTAAATAGATGGTAGTCACGATTTCTGGCTTGTGGGAGTGGAAATGAAAGATGAGGAAGTGGTACACTTCATCCAAAAGGTAAATTTAAACCCTTTTTAACTTTGTGCAACAAGCTTCTAAATTATTTCAAAAGAGTCATCCATAGAAAGCTTGGTCATTGGCTTCGAAGTCGTCACATATGGAAAAATAAGTCGTATAATGAAACGAAGAGTCTGATTTGATCATGTCAATTGAAATTACACCATTTTGTTGTACTTTATGAATAAAATTTGATTCCTCATGACGTCCTCCTTTATATGGAAAATTAATAATTTACATTCTTCTCCCAAATATCTTGGATCAATGTTTTTAAAGAAAATAATTATTTTTGTACATTGACGTGCTTAGTAGAAAAAAATAAAGAATAAGAAGGAAACAATGCTTTTATTCCTTATTTAGTAAAAGAGCATTATATTTTCTTGTGCTTTCTCGTGTACTCACGCTCTACCATCAAATATATATAGCACGAGCAAGCAAAGCAAGCGTTGTTTTCGAGTTAACACGAGTAGAGAGGAGCTTCCTCTGGAATGCCAAGCATATTTATGGCTTTCACCTTCAAAGGCTGATCGGTTTCATGCTTCCAAGTCCAGGCCAAGCGCTCTTCGAGTCCGAATCCCATTGATCGGCTAAAACCCACCGGTGGTGGTGCGCGGAGGGAGCGATTCTAGATGGTGAATGTTGAGAATGCAGCGCTATAAATGCTTAAAATGAAGCAGCAAAAGGAAACTCAGAAACGAAAGTCAACTGGAACAGAGGAAACAAAGGATTGGCGTGAAGAAGGAGCAGTGTAAAGCTACGTCGTTTGCTTTAGCAAAGTTATTTCTTGTACACTTAAGCTTGAGCTTTATTTTTCTATTATGTGTGTGTGCTGAGCTGTCATTCAAGGAGTGGTTGGTTTAGATCTAGAAATTTCTCCTATAAAAGCTTGTAAAAACAGAACATATGGTAATTGGGCTCCCAGATGAAAAAGATCAGTGAAAGAAAGAAGAAGATGAGCTCGACGAAAGCTCTCTTCTCATTTAGCTTCATCTACTTGCTTCGTATTTAGTTTTCATCATGGTATCAGAGCCATTCTCTGAGAGCTCGATGATCGTGACAAGCAACCAAAGGAAATTTTGACGGTGACGTTCGCGGCCTTCATCAGAAGCAAGGATCGTCTCCGTGGTGACTGAGATGTAGTCATCGTGGAGGATCAAGATGGCATAGCTGTAGGTGAGCTCACCAAAGGACATCGTTTACGGTAGAAGAGGCGGTCCAGCAAGAGTTCGAGGGGAAAAATGAAGCAATTCTCTTCGGTTATAGTCGCTCGAAAGCACGCGCCGCTTCTTCATCCTGGGGTCTCTGATCTCGGCCGTGTATTTCTAAGTGCTCGAAATACACATTGATTCATGGCTACAAGAACTCCCAAATTTCCTTTTCCTATTCACGTAAACTTGAGCAATTTTGTCACGATTAAGCTCACTTTGAAGATAATTTTCTTCTTTGCCAAGCTCAGTTTCTTAGATTTCTTCGAGTCGGGAGCTGTTTGGATTTGTCAATGGTGAGATTTCTCCACCATCACAGAAGATACGAGTAGATGTCAACGGTAAGATGGTTGAAGAACCAAATCCTGATTATGTAGATTGGATGAGAACCGATTAGCTAATTTCCTCATGGATCAGTGGAGCGGTATCTGAGAATATCCCGGGGCTGATTATTGGATTGGAAACATCTTGTGAGGTATGGCAAACTTTGTTGAACCGATTTACATAGAAGTTTGTAGCTAGAGAATTCGAGCTAAGAGGGAAACTCCAAGCATGTCAAAAATGAAGTAGGCCATTATCTGAATACTTGAGAGAGTATAAATGATTTGCGACCAGCTGAACGCAATAGGTAAGCCTTTGGATGAGATAACAAAAGTGTTCCGAGTCTTGGAAGGGTTAGGATTGGAGTATGAGAATTTTTGAACAACAATGTATTGTCTGAAACCTCAACTGGATTATGATGAAGTTATTTCGCAACTTGAGAGATTTGAAACAAGGTTGCAAAATTACTCCTCAAACCAATATAATCCAAACTTTGCCTATTATGGGCAGAGGAATGTTGAAGGGAATCGGAATATGGATAGTGAGACAGTTCAATCAAGTCTTGCCTTCGTAGGACAGAGAGGAAACAACAGGTTTTATGGAAATAGAGGTGGACTTAGTTATGGAAGGGGTGGTCAAAGTTTTAATATTCGAGGTCGTGGTTATGGAAGAAATCAAAGTTATAGAGCCTATGATTCAAACCACGAACAAGAGGTTCAGACTTATAAACCACAACTGAGTAATTTTGGCCAAGGATTTCGGCCTTATGCAAGTGCTCCACAAAGATATCAGGAAGTTAAGTCATATCCTCCTCTTAACTCTTCACTTAAAAATAATCAAGAGGAGAAAGCAACATGAGGAGCAAGAGTGACATGTCAAATCTGCAAACGACCAGGACACGATGCACTTTGGTGTTGGTATCGCTTTGATAATTCCTTCCAAGACCAAGACATTCCAACAGCTCTTGCAACAGTACATCTCAAAGATCCGAAAAGGAGTGCATGGTACCCAGATACGGGTGCTTCGGCTCATATAGCTGCTAATTCGGGTATTGTTTACAACTCATCAAAGTATATTGGCTCGGATACAGTAATGACAGGCGATGGATCCTGTCTTCCTATTACCTTCACTGGAAATGCTTTTTTACACACCGAATGTAATGTGTTACCCTTTAATGATGTGTTAGTGGTTCCAGAAATAAAGAAAAATCTGCTTTCGGTTTCTAAGTTAACCGATAACTATCCTTGCTCCTTTGTTTTTGACAAATATGGTGTTTATGTTAAGTACCATCAAACCAACACAACGATGCTGCTTGGAAGGAAAATTGGGGGTCTCTACAAAGTGGACCAGCAAATCACCAATGCCTTTTTCACTCAAAGACATAAAGCAGTTGCAAAAGAAGTGTGGCACCAGCGACTAGCTTACACTAATTTTCAGACCTTAAAGTTTCTTCAGAATCAGAAGCTGATCCACTGCAATAAGATGACTCAAGCTATGTGTAGGAGTTGTCAAATAGTAAAAAGTACTAAGCTAGCTTTTCCATTATCTGAATTTGAAACAAATTTTCCTTTGGAAAGGATACATTGTGATGTTTGGGGACCATCTCCAGTGAGTTCAGTTCAAGGGTTCAAATACTATGTTCTCTTTATAGATAATTTTTTCGTTACGGTTGGGTTTATCCAATGAGATTGGAGTCAGATTTCTATGATATCTTCATCCTATTTAAGAAGTATGTGGAAAAGCAGTTTGATCGAAAAATTAAAGTGTTTCAATGTGATGGTGGGGGCGAATTTTCCAGCAATAAGTTTCAGAATCATTTAAAAGCCCGTGGAATCAAAAACTACATGTCATGTCCACATACCCCGGAACAAAATGGGATTTCAGAACGGAAGCATAGGCATGTGGTGGAACTTGGATTATCAATGTTGTTTCATGCAAGAGTTCCATTGATTTACTGGGTGGATGCCTTCTTGACTGCAACTCATATTATAAACTTGCTTCCTGCTCAAAATTTACAAATGGAGTCTCCATACAGTAAGCTCTTCAAGCATAAACCAAGCTATGAACATTTACATGTCTTTAGAAGTGCTTGCCATCCTTGTCTTAGATCATATACACATCACAAGTTTGATCATCGCTCACTCACTTGTGT
The DNA here is from genome assembly GCA_014182405.2 of Eucalyptus sideroxylon. Taxonomy (NCBI): domain Eukaryota; kingdom Viridiplantae; phylum Streptophyta; class Magnoliopsida; order Myrtales; family Myrtaceae; genus Eucalyptus; species Eucalyptus sideroxylon. The sequence continues at coordinate 30,873,463 of CM024555.2, read as the reverse complement.
GTTTCTCGGCTACAGTGATAAACATAAAGGGTATCGGTGCCTTGTACATTCGGATGGCAGAGTTTATATTAGCCGAAATGTCACATTCGATGAGAGCTTCTTCCCTTTTGCGAAGAAGCTAAATGAGGTGTTTCCACATTATACTGCTTTGTACAAGAAATGGGTTGAAGAAGTTGAATTTCTAAATTCAACCAAAGCAGAACGAGTGAGGAAGATTCCATAGACTAATACAGGTATTTTACAAGAACATGAGTTGCTTAAACACAAACAGATGCGTGCCCTAAACAGCACCACTGAGAAGTCACAAACACCATCAGATCAACATTCACCACCTTTAACAGATGCATCATCTATCTTAGAGATAAGTGGAGATGATGGACCTAGTCAACCAACTGAAATACCGGTTGACAACTACCAGAATCAAGACAGATAGGCTTTACAGCCCACTATATCAACTGGAACATCGACACACTCCATGCAAACCCGGTCCAAGTCCGGTATTGTGAAACTGAATCCTAAGTATGCTTGTCTAGCTAAATGTCATGTACCTGTAGAACCAAAGACAATCAAATTTGCATTAGCTTATGAGGGGTGGCATAGAGCAATGATCGAAGAGATGAATGCACTTTATGAAAACCAAACTTGGACATTGGTTCCAAGAACTGATCATATGCATGTGATAGGGTGCAAGTGGGTTTTTAAAACTAAACTAGTGCCGGATGGAAGTCTTGACAAGTTGAAAGCAAGATTGGTAGCAAAGGGATTCCACTAGGAGGAAGGAATTGATTTTCTTGAGACATTTAGTCCAGTCATCAAACAAGCAACAATTCGGATTGTTCTCTCAGTTGCAATGGTAAAGAGGTGGTCGATACATCAACTCGACGTCAAAAATGCATTCTTGCACAGCACATTGAAAGAGACTGTCTATATGGAGCAACCCCCTAGGTTTGCCTATCCTACTCTTTCTGATCATGTTTGCCTACTCCAAAAGTCTCTTTACGGTCTACGACAAGCGCCACGCGCATGGTTTGAGAAGTTTAGTAATTTCCTACTTGAATCAGGTTTCTTTTGTAGCACTACGGATCCTTCACTCTTTGTGTTTCATAAGGGGCAAGACACAATTTTACTCCTCTTCTATGTAGATGATATTTTGTTAACAGGTAATTCTAATCTTTTACTTACACAACTGATTACATCTCCAAGTTCAACCTTTCACATGAAGGACTTAGGATGTATTCATTACTTTTTGGGTATTGAGGCAAAACACACACCCGGAGAACTCTTTCTTTGTCAGACAAAGTATGCTGTTGATCTTCATGAGAGAGCAAACATGAAGGAATGTAAACCCATATCAACACCACTACCTCTGAAACTATCATATTCCTCTGATGATGAAGTCTATCTTGATTGACCACTTGAGTATCGCAGCTTAGTTGGGGGTCTCCAGTATTTGACAATAACAAGACCAGATATTGCCTATGCTACCAATATGCTTTGTCAGAAAATGTAGAACCCTACAGTTGGTGACTTTAACAGATTAAAACGAGTTCTTCATTATGTTAAAGGAATTGTAAACTTGGGAATTTTCCTTCACTTCAACAGTTCCTTGAAGCTTTATGGCTTTTCGGATCGATTGGGCTGGTTGTGTTGAAACAAGGCGTTCTACAACTGGATTCTATACTTATCTTGGGTCCAACATAATCTCCTGGTCAGCAAAGAAACAAACCACAATATCTTGATCATCCACAAAAGCAGAGTATAGAGCGCTGGCTTCTACTACTGCTGAGCTCACATGGATAAGTTTTGTTTTTCGGGATATTGGCATCTCGTTAGCTTCTCCTACGGTACTCTTCTGTGATAACCAATCAGTAATCTCTCTTACGACTAATCCTGTACTACATGCCAGGACAAAACATATCGAAATTGATTTCCATTTTGTTCGCGAGAAAGTATCTCTTGGTTCTCTGAGTGTACGATATGTTCCCAACAACTACCAAATTGCTGATATTTGTACTAAAGCACTATCCAGACGGGACCATTGCATCATACGCACCAAACTGGGTCTAGGGTTCAAACCCACACCCAGTTTGCGGGGGATGTTGAGAATGCAACGCTGCAAATGCTTAGAAGGAAGCAGCAAGAAGAAACTCGAAACGAAAGTCAATTGGAACATAGGAAACAGAGGATTGGCGCGAAGAAGGAGCGGTGTAAAGCTACGTCGTTTGCTTTAGCGAGTTATTTCTTGTACACTTAAGCTTGAGCTTTATTTTTCTGTTATGTGTGTGTGTGCTGAGCTGTCATTCAAGGAGTGGTTGGTTTAGATCTAGAAATTTCTCCTATAAAAGCTTATAAAAACATAACAGATGGTAATCGAGCTCCCGGATGAAAAGATCGGTGAAAGAAAGAAGAAGATGAGCTCGACGAAAAGCTCTCTTCTCATTCAGCTTCATCTACTTGCTTCGTATTCGGTTTCATCGGTGAAGTCATGCAAGTAAGCAACTCCTAGCAATTCGAGGGACCCCAAGCGATGCTCGCCAACCTGTTTGCGCAAATGCCTAAGTGAATTTAGCTTGCAAGAAAAGGTATGCGTTTCGCGGTCGGACTACGAAAGAGTCCATATTGATTTCGAGTTTAGATTCCGAATTGTCCAAATTCAGGTGATACTGGTGGGAGACCGCGTTGCTTTTCACGCTTTAAGACGATAAACGCGAGCTGCAGAGGCTCTAACATGTCGAGATTGCTATTTGAATCTCTGAGTTGTCTAAGGATGATTAATTTGGTAGAATTCTCTCTCTCTCTCTCTCTCTCTCTCTGTTTAGATTTTGGGTTTTAACGCTTCTCTTCTAATTCTCACCAGATATGTTTTCTCACCCTGAAAATCCAACCGAGCTTCTAGGACAAGTTTTACTTGCACGGGCTTGAAGTTCTCTCTTGCCTTTTTCTATGATTCCATGTTTTCAATTTTCCTTACTTTTTAGTGGGGAGAGTTTTCTAATTCTAATTCTTGTTATTTGATTGTGAATCTCTCGCAACCATAGAAGACGACTATCTAAGGCCTCTCCTGTCATATCTTTGAACCTAATTTCAATGACTACATCGAAGCTCGGTCAAAGCATGAGAGATTATGTAAATAAGAGACTGTACTTCGATGTCTTTCTGAACCTATATCATCTTCTCTACATCCTTTGTCTAATGCAGATATCTCAGGAGTTTAGTTCGTTTTTGCCAAAAAATGTGGCTCCGACGAATCCAAAACTCTTTTGGTCTCCGACAAATTACTGGAGAGACTGCTGCTAACTTGATTGGCGGGGACAATAAGCAGCTTCTATGTTGTGCATACTCAAGTACGTCGATATGCGTAGGCCTACCAAGAAAGCTCACAAAGCATGATCGCAAGCCCACTCCAAGCCGAGAGTTGATCCGTGTGGTCCGGGCGAAAGCTTGGGCCACGCGGGTCCTAGAGTGGAGGGGCCCGCAAGAGGCTGGCTTCACAGAGCAGCGAAATCCTCCCGCTCTCGACAGTGGACGGATAACGGGCTGGTGCCGCTCGGGCCCATCATGACCCAATGGGCTGAGCCTACTGAACCACCGCCTTTTATTTTTTATTTTTATTACCTTTTTCTTTCCTTTTCTCCATTTTTTAAAAATCAATATCCTTTCTTTTCTGCTAGGAACGTCAGCTGGAAAAGGTGTGGCCAATTTCTATGGGCAATTTAAAATGCTGAAAACAACCAGAGAAATTCTTCCCTGATATACGAACTCGTCTATAACCGGGGCCGCTTAATCACGCTTTCTAAAATCTTTTTTCTTTTCATTTTCCGGCACACAAGTAATTGTGTTAAGTTTATATTATTGTTATTACAAAAAAGAAGATGTACTTCTCCATCAATTCTCACACTGCAAAAAATATAACCATCTAATTTTATATATGATAAGCAAGGTAAAGAAAGAGATTAATTGAAATTGGGCCACCTAATCAAAGCAAATGAAAGACTGTCGCATCAAAAGCCACAAAAAAAAAAAAAAAAAAAAAAAAAAAAAAAAAACTTAGACCATATTCATTGTGGCATATTTACCCTGAATATTTTTATGATATCAAAAATCAAATTATGTCAATTATGACATGTTTATTCTAAACTTTTATCTACCCCTAACTTGTATCAATTTTTAACAGCATCACTTTTATTTTACTTAAGCCATGTGGGTATTATATCAACATTGTTTGCCTTCCATCATCCATATAGCTTTGATGCTCATTGACTGAACGGTTTTGAATATTTGGTGGCTTCTTTCCTCTCTTTTTTCTTTTGAGTTCTATTTAGTTTCTTTTTCTCATAGTGCATTAATTTGATTTTCAAACTAATAATTCTTACAGAAGAGTGGTAGCTTAATGCCATCTCAAATAGCAACTTTCCTTCTCTACTGCATTCTTTCAAGAGTTCATGACTTAATATTTAAGAGGAAATTTTTTTTACTTGAATGAATTGCAAGAAATTAGAATTTCTATTTTTGTCTTTATAATAGAAAAATCCAAGCACAACCGTTTTTCTAAGTAATTTGTTCCGTGGTAGTAATTTTATCTTAAAATATTCTCTATCGTCTCTCATGCTTAGTCTTTCATTTTATATTTATCATTTGTGCTACTACAAAAGAAGATCTCGCATTCCACATGCTCCTGCGCTTTTTAGTGGCGAACATGATCGAAGGTGAAGCGCTCTTGGCAGTGGAAAATATAGAAAACTAGTTTTTCCTCCCTATTTTGGTTTTCCGTAATGTATTTTGGTGTTTGAAAGTTGAAGGATTGTAATTTGACTTACTGGGTCCATGGAAAAAAAGAAGACTTTGGAGATTTTCACGCATACGTAATTGAGCGAATATAAAATGTGATAATTAAAGAAAGGAAACTTGAGTCATGCGCTAAATCGCGTGTTTAGCTAAGAGTTGCGTATGCATCGAGATGGATTGTGATGATTTAAGTATTTTGCAATTTGTTTACGATAGGTTTTAAGTCAATAATAACGAGCGATTGTGAATTGCTCAAATGACCGATGAATGGAGAAAACGATCATTTTTTGGCAATGTCAATTGGGATATGAAGCCATCATCATCCGGTAGTGGGAGGAGAGCCGCTATGCATTATCGAGGTGCAAAAAGGGCCAGCTTGAAGATTTCCTCAAAATTGATTTAAGACTTTATGTTCGATTGGCATCTTGAGGGATCAAGTCAAGCGCATGCTGCTTTGACTTAGATGATTGAAGGAGAGAGATATGCCCCCGATTAGGAGTTGAGTCTCATTTTTTTTTTTGTGGCTCTAGGTGAGATTCTCTTGAAATCAAATCTTTACTTTTCAAATCCAATTCTACTGTGAGATTTGTTTGGTAAGAAATACTGATGATGAGTTCTCATGTAGATTGTACATCTGATACTCTCAAGAACTTAAAAGACACGAAAGAATATGTTTCCTTTCGTCATCTTTGTTTATTATCCTTCTGATGGCAGAGAAGAGAGAAACTGGCTTAGACTTCCTTGGGTCTTCCCTCCCAAAGAAACTTTGATACCCAGATTTACCATTCAACGACAAATCTACAGTCACCAACATAGACTGAGAAATGAACTTTGAGAGGCGGGACCATCGACGAAGAACGACGGGTGTTTCTCCATGTGAAAAAAACATGCGGTCCAATTCGGGATTGGCTCTTCCAGCACAGATCGGCCACTTCCTGCTGAGAGAAAGCGATCCTATAGGAAGAAAGATTCGAGACCCATCGAAGACGAGAATCTCGCGCGCGCGGGGGCATGCGAACAAAGCTGATCGAAAGTACCACATCGTCCACACGCACATGGAATTCAGCAGTTTATTACTTAAATGAACGGCGAAGGCGTTCGCCCAGCTTGGTGGCCCGGGGTTGTAATCCCAGTGGGGGCAATATTTTGGTGGAACATGGGCTCAGATCCTATAGGTTGGGCTCTCTGTGGCAATGTTTTGGCCCGCCCGTTCCAAGCCTGGAGTTGATCCGTGTGGTCCGGGCGAAGGCTTGGGCCTCACAGGTCCTAGAGTGGAGTGAAGGGGTCCGCGTGAGGCTGGCTTCGCAGAGCAGCGAAAACCTCCCGCTCCTGACAGTGGGAGGATAACGGGCCGGTGCCACACGGGCCCATCATGGCCCAAGGAGCTGAACCTACCGAACCATTGAAAATTGATTGAACAAATTACATTGAAACTGTGGTTGATGTTGGAAAAACCTCTCGACCTGATTGGAGGGATTCCTAAATTGTGAATTTACTCGATACTTTTATATATTGAAGAAAAATGCGAAGTTTCAATATATGATTAGATTTTCAACTAAAAAAAGTGGAAATAGATACAAGATTTGCTTCTCAGGTTTTAGTTTAAATGATGACAAGATGGTGGTTCCTTGGATTCATAATAGATGTGCTTGTGTCGAGGAAAAAGCCGTGCAAGACACAAACATTTCATGTACAATATTAGTCTAAAGGAAGTTGAATCAAAATCGGAATCTTAAAAAGTGTGGTATCAATGAGAAAGAAATTGGGAATTTAAAAGTGCGATTAAAAGTGATCCTTAGGCCGTACATCATGGGGACGACACCGAATTCAACGGTTTATTAACTTCACGAACGACGAAGTGGCTCACCGAGCTTAGTTGCGCGGGCTTGTGTCCCAAGTGGGGGCAACATTGTGGTGGAACATGGATTCAGGTCTTGCGGGCCGGGCTCGTTGTGGTAAAATTCTATCTCGCCCATTCCAAGCCGAGAGTTGATCTGTGCTATTCGAGCGAAGGCCTTGCAGGTCCTAGAGTGGAGGGGTCCGCGTGAGGCTGGCTTCACAGAGCCAGCGATAACCTCCCTCTCCTGATGGTGGGAGGATAATGGGCCGGTGCCACTCAAGCTCATCATGACCCAATAGGCTGAGTCTTATCGAACCACTGCTTTTTTTTCTTTTTTTTTTTATCTTCCCAGAAAAATCTTAAAAACCAAATTACATTGAAACCGCGGCTGGTGTTCGAAAAACCTATTAGATTGATTGCTAAATTGTAACCGCTTTTTCTTTTCATTTGTTTTTTCCCAAAAAATTCTTTAAAAAAAATTATATTGAAATTGTGGCTAGTCTTCTAAAAATCTTCCAACATAATTAGATTGATTGCTAAATTGTAATTTTACTCGATGGTTTTTATATATTGAAGTAAAAGGTGAAGTGTTAATATATTGTTAGATTTTCACCTAAAAATAGTTGAAATGGATATAAGATTTGCTCCTCAAGTTTAGTTTAAATGATGACAAGATGGTAGTTTCTTGAATTCATAATGGATGGTGATTATGTCAAGGAAAATGCCATGCGAGGCACGCTCCTTTTATGTCCAACGCTAGTGAAAAACAGTAGAATAAAAAATCGGAATCTTAAAAAGTGTGGCATGGAAAAGAGTAAATTTGGGAATTCAAAAGTACAATTAAAAGTGAACCTTAGGCTCTACAAACGACGAGCCTTGCTGTAAATTGCGTGCTATTATTCAGATTGATTAAATTCAGGAAAGAATCGAGAGGGCGACAGATTCCAAAAACGCGAGACCCCATAACGGAAAAAAAAAGTAAATAAATAATTAATAAACTGAAGCGGACAAAATAACGTCCCCGTCGAACAGTCAAAAAGTCGCTCTTCCACTTGGCGGGGCAAACTCTCCCACCGCAAAACGCCACACGCCACGTCATCATCCTCGCTCGTCTCGTTCTATCCGGTTCCTTCCACTCTCTCTCTCTCTCTCTCTCTCTCTCTACTTAACATTCCAACCTTCCGCTCTCCTGAAGACCGGAGAAGATCGCGCGCATTCCATTTCCATCCGCATTCGTGCCGAACGGTGACCGGGAGAGCCCGCTCCGATCGAAGGCGAAGCAAGCGCTCTCTCTCCCTCCCCCATGGCGGCGCCGGCGTCGGAGAAGCAGGTGATGGTGGTCGGAGTCGACGAGAGCGACTACGGCCTCCACGCGCTCTGGTGGACGGTCGACCACTTCCTCGTCCCCTCCATGCCCCACCCCCCGTTCAAGCTCGTCGTCGTCCACGCCAAGCCCTCCGTCTCCTCCACCGTCGGCCTCGTCGGACCCGGTGCGGCCTCCGATCATTCCGGCGCAAATATTCCCTTCTGCGATTCGCTGCTTTTTTCCGGCTGAGTGTTCGCTTGATTGCTACGCTCGTGGAACGTGAGGGTTTCGTTTGGTCCTGTTTGTACTTTAGCTGACTAGTGAGGATTCGCTGTGTGTAAATCGTGCAGGAGCTGCTGAAGTGTTTCCGATCGTGGACGCCGATCTGAAAAAAAGAGCCGCGAGGGTTGTGGAGAAAGCCAAGGATCTTTGCGCGCGTAAATCGGTAAGAGCGTAGCGCCGGCGCGCGGATCATTAGCTGATTCCATGACTAGGGTGATTTCCAGCCTCTTCGATCAGTATGACACGTCTCGGTCAATTATTGATTGATTGTTTCTGGCTTAGAGGCCATGCAGATGACTGTAATTTTGATGTCATTGCAGTCCAACATGGCCAGATGAACAGCTGACATGCTCAATGATGTAGCTGTTTTGGGCGAAATGTAGGATGTGATTTGTGCTGTCAAAAGACTGCGCTTGTCGTCAACCTGTGCAAATATTTGCATTAGATTTCATTATGTTTTAATTTTAACTTTTTGTTTCGATTACCTTTCCAGGTTGATGATGTGACCTTTGAAGTGGTGGAAGGGGATCCGAGGAATGTTCTTTGCGATGCTGTTGAAAAACATCATGCCTCGATCCTGGTAGTTGGAAGCCATGGCTATGGCGCCATAAAAGGTACATCTACTTAATCACCGAAGCTCGTGACCAGGGTAACCTCTGTTCTATACTTGCCTTCTGTCTCCCGGGATTGATGCGGATGTCTGGTCGAGGAATAAAATTTCAACTCAAAGCAATGTTCAGTTCCTAGATGAAGTATTCGGATTGGCAAATGGGTTATTTCATTGTCACTGGTGTTGATACTCTTGGATCACTTTATTGATGATGTACTAGATCGGATAGCTTACTAAACATCGCATTTAGCTTGAGGAGGAACGAGTGAGCTGAGCGAATGTTCGGCATGCAACTCAGACCTAACAATTTGCTGTTTCATTTTACCGGGCAAAAGCACAAACCTTTGAACTTTTAAGGTAGAAGCAGGAAAGTGATATCAGAGAACATGTTTTGTAAGGCAGTAATTGATGGGTGGCTACCAACTTTGTTAGGGCCAATAGTAAGCGAGAATTCCATCTATTCCTCTTTTGTGAGCCTGGATTTTCTACTCTAGGGGCATAACAGTTTCAGATGTTTGCTATACGATGCTCTGTAGCATTTGACTCTGCGCTGCTTGAATACTGATGAATGTCTGGTACACTCTTGCAGGGCTGTCTTAGGTAGCGTGAGCGACTACTGTGCTCACCATGCTCATTGCACCGTGATGATCGTGAAGAAGCCCAAGGCTAAACACTGAGTTCCAGTTTTCTTCTTCTGCAGTATCTGTAGATGGGGTGTTTGCGTGCTGTCATATTGTGCACATTGATATCTAGTTCTGGATTCCGCATGTCCATTGGTATTTCGATTTGGATTTCCTGTGTTGAAATACCATTAAATTTGTAATATATTTGTATGGTGAAATGCCACTATGGAAGTACAGTTTGGAGAATTTGTGTACTTAATTATGCACACGACATGTCAGTTCGATGGCTCGAACCAACTAAGGTCCATTTATGCGTAAGTGAGCACACACATACGCACTTGGTGTGATCTGCCTTGGTAGTTATGTTTTCAAAAGAAGGAATTATGCAGAAGAGGATATGAATTCAAATACCAGCTTCAAGGTTATTGTATTAGAGCAGTACTTTGGCACGTGATTTAAAATGACCGAGAAAGTAAATAGATGGTAGTGACGATTTCAAGTGACCAAGAAAGTAAATAGATGGTAGTCACGATTTTTGGCTTGTGGGAGTGGAAATGAAAGATGAGGAAGTGGTACACTTCATCCAAAAAGTAAATTTAAACCCTTTTTAACTTTGTGCAACAAGCTTCTAAATTATTTTCAAAAGAGTCATCCATAGAAAGCTTGGTCATTGGCTTCGAAGTCATCACATATGGAAAAATAAGTCGTATAATGAAAGACTAAATTGTATAATGAAACGAAGAGTCTAATTTGATCATGTCAATTGAAATTACACCATTTTGTTGTACTTTATGAATAAAATTTGATTCCTCATGATGTCCTCCTTTATATGGAAAATTAATAATTTACATTCTTCTCCCAAATATCTTGGATAAATGTTTTTAAAGAAAATAATTACTTTTGTACATTGACGTGCTTAGTAGAAAAAAATAACGAATAAGAAGGAAACAATGCTTTTACCTCAATCTTTTATTCCTTATTCAGTAAAAGAACATTATATTTTATTGTGCTTTCTCGTGTACTCACGCTCTACCATCAAATATATATAGCACGAGCAAGCAAAGCAAGCGTTGTTTTCGAGTTAACACGAGTAGAGAGGAGCTTCCTCTGGAATGCTAAGCATATTTATGGCTTTCACCTTCAAAGGCTGATCGGTTTCCTGCTTCCAAGTCCAGGCCAAGCGCTCTTCGAGTCCGAATCCCGTGGATCGGCTAAAACCCACCGGTGGTGGTGCGCGGAGGAGCGATTCTAGACGGTGAAGTCATGCAAGTGAGCTGCTCCTGGCAATTCTGAGGGACCCCAAGCGATGCTCGCCAACTGTTTGCGCAAATGCCTAAGTGAATTTAGCTAGCAAGAAAAGGTATGCGTTTCGCGGTCGGACTACGAAAGAGTCCATATTGGTTTCGAGTTTAGATTCCGAATTGTCCGGATTCAGGTGATACTGGGAGACCGTGTTGCTTTTCACGCTTTAAGACGATAAACGCGAGCTGCAGAGGCTCTAACACGTCGAGATTGCCATTTGAATCTCCGAGTTGTCTAAGGATGATTAATTTGGTAGAATTCTCTTTCTCTCTCTGTTTAGATTTTGGGTTTTAACGCTTCTCTTCTAATTCTCACCAGATATGTTTTCTCACCCTGAAAATCCAACCGAGTTTCTAGGACAAGTTTTACTTGCACGGGCTTGAAGTTCTCTCTTGCCTTTTCTATGATTCCATGTTTTCAATTTTCCTTACTTTTTAGTGGGGAGAGTTTTCTAATTCTAATTCTTGTTATTTGATTGTGAATCTCTCGCAACCATAGAAGACGACTATCTAAGGCCTCTCCTGTCATATCTTTGAACCTAATTTCAATGACTACATCGAAGCTCGGTCAAAGCATGAGAGATTATGTAAATAAGAGACTGTACTTTGATGTCTTTCTGAACCTATATCATCTTCTCTACATCCTTTGTCTAATGCAGATATCTCAGGAGTTTAGTTCGTTTTTGCCAAAAAATGTGGCTCCGACGAATCCAGAGCTCTTTTGGTCTCCGACAAATTACTGGAGAGACTGCTGCTAACTTGATTGGCAGGGACAATAAGCAGCTTCTATGTTGTGCATACTCAAGTACATCGATATGCGTAGGCATACCAAGAAAGCTCACAAAGCATGATCGGAAGCCGATGGTGACTAGTGTGAACGAACTGAAGCGCGAAGCTCAGTTGGTGAAGAAGCAGAGGCAGACAGTACAGGAGATTCCTTTGAAGGCTCCTGGTAACGGATTGTTGGTCAAGGAACTGGTTCCGGTTGCTCATGAAGTATATAATTCCAGGACGGAATTGTTTGCTTGTGTGTCAAGAGTTGCCCAAAGCATCCCTATTAATACATGCAGGTAAAGAGGAAAAATTTGTGGAATCCTTCTAGTGCTTAACCTTGTGAACTTTTAGCTGATAATGGCAGTTATGTAGCCATAAATTGCGCCTTAAGCTCTCTATTAGATCTAATTCATTATGAGATATTTTTACCATCTGTTCAGCCTAGTTTGCTTTGCAATTCACAAGTCTGTGCTGGCAACAGTTCAAGCTTTAGCTATTAGGTATAATGCATCAGTTTCTAAAGACAACCGGCCTTGTGCTCAAATCTTTTTCATCAGGAATCTTATTGGTCAATACAGTATCCGCAGATATTACTAATGGAACTTGACTTTGCATTCAAGCTTTCACCCCCTTCAACTTTTTTTCTAATCAAGTCAGTTTTACAGAGCCACCCTCAACTGAAAATCTGACTTGATTAAGTGAAAATTCATTTGTGTTAAGTAAGGATGAGTTACTTGGTTCATTCAGTAGAAAAAGTAATTGATGTGATATTAACTAGAATTCATTATTTAAATTAGCAGCACTTATTTTTCAGTTCTATCAATCAAATTATTGTCTTCATTCATGTTCAGCTTGTGTGGAGAAGTTCATATTGGTCATCCACCACACCAGATTAGAACTTGCACTGCTGGGGCTCTGTCGAACAAAGAGCATAGTTGGAAATGTGGAGGCATGGAGCACGTCTTGCCTGTCATTGAATCTTTCCATTTATATGATTGGGTTGGGAGGGCCGTTTCACACAATGAGCGGCTTCAAGTTGATCGGATCCCAGCAATTGTGGAATTATGCATTCAAGCTGGTGTTGACATTGCAGAATACCCCACGAGGAGGAGAAAGTTTCCCGTTTACAATGTTGCAGGTAGAATAATCGATTATGAGCGTAGGTTTCCTAAAGATGATTTACGTGGGCAAGGCATCAGCACATATGGGTTTTGGGGCAGAAAACAGCCAAGCAGAGCAAACTTACCAGACTTCGAACCTGACGACATTCAAGGTCTGTTTTGTCTGCTCATATTTTACCAATTACGTAACATAATGTACCTGAGGTGGAGTTTGTTAGATTTCAAGAACTATAGGTTTCTTGAATTATCAGACAAGTGAATGTTTATATTCTCATTCAAGTAGAAACGGAACATAGTGGCACAGTCCAGATTAAAGGAAACTCCATGAAAAATATTATATTTCAAGTAATATTCTTGAATTGTGGAATGAATGGGAATGCGCTTGTTCAAGTAGAAACTGGAATATTGCTATTTACATATCCAGATTAAGTAACTTTAATAGTGATTCTTATTTCAGGAGGAAGAATATCATACTGCCAATGTTTTCTTTTTCTATTTTAGGATTTCCAGTTATTTTCAGAATAAAAAAATCATGCGTTTTCGCATTCCTTAGAGAAAGCAACTGATAAGCTCAAACTTCAAATATTTTGATTATTCTGATCTCATTATAAATCTCTACGTTGTAAACAGGCCCTGAAGAAAATAGGCAATGAATTTGGAGAGACACGCTCTTAATACTTTCTCATCTGTTTTCTTGTTTCTTTATCTTTCTCGTTCTTTTCAAATCATCTGTCAACTGTTTCAGGCCCCCATCCTAGTTTAAGCACTATTGATAATTGAACTATTTAATCTGGCAGGTGTTGCTTTGCGAGGCTTGGAAGCATGGGAAAATATGTGTTCAGGAGCTGCAAGACTCATGGAGAAGTATTCTGTCCAAACTTGCGGATATTGTTCAGAGGTGCAAGTCGGGCCCAGGGGTCACAGAGTAAGGAACTGCTACGCTTGCAGGCACCAGATGAGGGATGGGCAGCATGCTTGGCAAAAGGCAACTGTTGGGGATATAGTTCCTCCAGTTTATGTGTGGCATGTTAGAGATGGGCATGGCGGTGAGGCACTGGTAAATAGTCTGAAGAGGTATTACGGGATGTTGCCTGCAGTCGTGGAACTGTTTGCACAGGCTGGGGCACAGATAGGAGAGAAGTATGCCGGTGTGATGCGAGAAGATGTAGTAGTGCCGGACTTGGAAGAAGAAAGATTGGTTGTTTGAAGGCATTGGCATTTGTTTATGAGCTTCGGCAGGAATTTTGTCTGGAATTCAAAGGGGCGAGTCGCTAATCTAGGGATTGCCATCCCTTCCATCTGGGAATGAGTCCTGTTTACTGAAGTGCAACGGTGTAATGGGATATGAAGTGGGAATGAAGGCACTGGATTGGCATGCTAGAGCTAGACTTCCTCTCAAGGAGAGAACTTCTTTCTGAAATGAACGGTTATCTCAATTACAGCTTTCACTCCAGATCAATCCCGCCGGCCAAATAGAAGATACATCGATGACCAATCAATTAACCGGAAAAATCCCCAACCCCGCTGAGGAAATTAAGCATAGTGTGTAATGGTATGATATTACGAGGGCTATGTTACAGTGGGAACTCGAGCGATGGATTAATCGAGTATGCTAACTTTTTGCATCCAAAAAGGGTTTATAGAGTGGGTGAGTACTCATTTGCTGGAATGTTAATGTTCGGTTTTAAGTGCGAAAATCATTCATTCTTCACCAGATTGATCACGTGAGCCTTTTAATTTGCCTTTTCGTTGATCTGTGACGAACCGTCAAAACTGGAAAAGGGATGAGTTTACAGGGATGAAGTGCATTTGGATAATTCCTCCACGTGGCACGATTAAGTAAACAAGTGATGATCGACGTATCCAGGGTCCAACCATTCAAAATTAGCAAATCTAACATGTTTCTTTACCTCACCTTACTTCCACCGGTTGTCAACGAATGTTAGAAGCATTAAGTCATTTGTAGCCACTCCCCATTGTCAAAATTAAGAAAAAGAAACAGAACCGAAGAAGAAGAGGAAGAAAACGACCCACGACCATCTGACAGATGAAACATGAGCCTAAGAGAGGCAAAACGAAACCAGAAAGATATGTTAGAAGTGGTCACGTCGTCCATATTCTTGCCTATTCAACCAAGGCATTCTTTCAGGGACCATACATCACATCATCAAAAGAATGCTACGACATGATCTTCTTGTCAACGTTTATCTAGCATTTAAATCGAATTCACCAACCTCACGCCAATCGCTCTGCACGCCCGTTTCACCATTTTCGGTCTCTTCATCGTTTAAGAAATCTTCAGATGGTTCCTTGTCATCTTTCTGTCCATTATTTGCCCATCCATTCATCATGTCGTCTGGGTTAACACCCTTTTCCTGCTCCTCCAAGTCGTGATTCATAGGAATATCGTTGTCTTGAGATCCACGAGCATTTGCCCTTATAGGACCTCGAGCCATCATTTCCACATGAGCCTGTGACCCAACTCTGGCTTGCTCTGCCTGTGCCATCGCCGCCATGCGCAACTGAGCCTCATGAGCCTCCCTCCCAGCTTTCTCTCTCGACTCGATTTCGGCCCTCAGTTCCAGCATTGCTCGTTTTTCCTCTTGAAACAGCAACTGCTCAATCATCAACCTCTCCTCGGAGCGAAAATCTCCCTGAACTCGCTTCCGAGTTATTATGTTGAAAGCAAGGGCCTGTTTCTCAAATGTCGAAGTAAACTCTGCTACTTTGGCAGCAATGTTATGATCCCATTGCTGAGAACGAGAAGGCATCTGACCTGTAGTGTCAGAATCAAGGATTCTATCGTCTTCCTCGGCCTCATAATCTGCTATCACATGGTAAGGCAGCAATCTGCACCACACAGAAAGGTTTAATGACCAAGCCTGAAAACTAAAGCAGCTATTTGTAATCAGACATCAGTACTGAAATTTATGGTAAACAATTGGACAGTTTTACTCAAGGGACACTATCTTTGGGCATCACTAGCTAAGGCGGTATCCTCCCCAGGAAGAATATAAAAGTCCATCCTTATACCTAGCCGCCTGAACACCAAACTCTACTGCGCTGCTCTTGACGCCATCCATATATATTCTACCCTCCAAAGATAGCTGCATAACACTCCTCCATTATCTTAACAATCTAAGTTCCTGACATGAGAAACTTGGGAACTATGGCAGAACAAAAGACAGCAGAACAGACCAGAAGCAATACTGGGATTCGTATCTAAATCAAAATGCTGGCTATCCACCTCTTTTCGTGCTGACATGAACCACTCAAAACAGCAAATTTTTGCCTGATAATTCACTACAGACAGTTCTTGTCCAGATTAATTAATCCATAGATTGACAATTCAACATCAAATGTTACTAATGTGCAAAAAAAGCACCTGCTTGGATTGGAATCAACTGAATTTCCAATCAAACAATGCAGTTTACTGTCAACACAAATTCGTGTGTAGGTCATTATCTCAGCTAACTGATCTCTTGTGCAAGTGCTATCTTTACCGCATCATAGTAAAAAGTACCATTTCTTCTCATCAACTTTCCCAACCAAAAGAACTACTTCAAAAGACGAGAACAACAGAACATCTTGGCTAGAGAGAGAGAGAGAGAGAGAGAGAGAGAGAGAGAGAGAGAGAGAGAGAAGACAACCTCTCGCAGGCGTCCTCGAGAGAAGAGAAGGGGCGCTTGAACTCCGGGTGACAAACACGCCAGGCGTCCTGGTACGCCATCTGCAATTCCACCTGATTCCCCGGTCGAATCACTTTCTGCTGCTGCTGCTGCTGCTGCTGCAATTGCTGTTGCTGTTGCTGCTGCTGCAATTGCTGTTGCTGCTGCTGCTGTTGTTGCTGCTGTTGCTGCTGCTGTTGCTGCTGCAAATTGGGGGCGGAGACGCTAGGGTTCTGCTGGATCGGGCGGTGGGAGAGCCCCGGAGGACGGAGGTGCACGTCGATGTTGGACGGGAACCGCGACATGGCGGCCGCCTGCTGCTGCTGCTTCTGCAGCTGCTGGAGGAGCAGGATGTGCTGCTGCTGCTGCTGATGCTGATGCTGATGCTGATGCTGCTGCTGCTGATGCTGCTGCTGTTGCTGTTGCTGGTGGTGGTGTTGCATCAGCAGTTGCTGCTGCTGCTGTTGCTGGTGGTGCGCCGCCGACGATTTCGCCTCCTCCATCTCTCCCCCTAGAAAATAGGGGATTCGGCCTCTACGCAGCAACGCTAGAGAAAAGCCATTCGCGAAATCGAGCAGCGCGACGCCGGAGGAGGTGGCCGGAGGAGGCGGGTCGATCGGTTGATCGATCGAACCGGGAGCGATTTAGGTTTTTCCCTGTGGCGGAGTAGCTGAAACTCCGGAGAGGAGAGAGATAGGGGAAGAGGAGGAAGAAGAAGAAGTCGCCGTGGAACGCCAGCGAGCGAGCGATCGATCTCACGGGCCGCGGTGCGCCCGCGATTCCCCCGGAAGCTCTTTGGGCCGGGCCACCGAGGCGCGATGATGGGCCTTGATGTGGCCCATGTGGAAAGGGGCAAGCTGGCCCGCTTACGTAATTATTCACGGATTCGAGAACTTTCTGATTGAACTAAAACCAATTGTTATATCGAGCCCATGATTCTTGTCCTATTATAGCTGCAAAGTTTGTCGGTTTTAACTAATGAAATCAAAGAAAAGGAGAAACTGAAAGATAAAGTACCAGTTCTACGGCTGTCGAGTCTGTCCGTTTTAAATAAAGAAATCAAAGAAAAGGAGAAACTGAAAGATGAAGTACTAGATCCAGGCCCAATTCTTCTGAAAATTTCGGCGGAATTTGGGTGGCATGTTTACGCGCCTGCCGGGCGAGTGCGATTCGAATGCTGTTTCTTCTGCTAGTTTTAGCCAATTTGGTTTTTAACGTGAGATGCGAAAGGACCGATGCTAATATTTAGGGATGCATATTGATGATCGTAGAGAGAAATTGTCACTGCAGTGCACGTGAAATGGTGGGTAGTGCTTGGCATAATAACATCGTGACCGAAGTGCGGCGGTGGTTCGAAAAGCTACACGTGCGTTCTTTGAGGAATTTTCAGAGACACCTTGAGGGTTCCCAAGCTAAGAAGCGTGTACATCAGAGAGAGTGCGTGAAGGCAACAATCGACATAAATTTTCCGAAATTCAAGGGTCCCTAATTCCTGGATGAAATCTGGGCCCTTAAAGGGTTCTTCATCGCTACGATGAACTCCTGCTTCTCCGACAGGTCCACCTCCTCACCGGCCACCGTCCGCCACTTGAACTGCCACACCAGGTTCGCCACGAAGTACTCCAGGTGCAGCATCGCGAGCCCGGACGCAGGGCAGATCCTCCTCCCCACCCCAAACGGCATCATCTTTATCTCCCTGTTCCCCGTGATGTCGAACCCGCTGGCTGCTCCCCCGCCGGCGGAGTTCAAGAACCTCTTGGGCTTGAACTCCATCGGGTCTTCCCAGACTTTCGGGTCCCAACCCATCTCCGCCACCATGAAGTTGATGGTCGCGTCCTTGGTGATCGCGTAGCCGCCCAACTCCACGTCCTCCTTCACCGCATGCGGCAGCACGAAATGCCCCGGCGGGTGCCGCCGCAGCCCCTCCAGTACCACTGCTTTCAGGTAGCCCATCCTCTGTAGGTCCTCCTCCTTCACTTGTTCCGCCCCTTCTCCCACAACTGATTTGATTTCATCGTAGAGCCTCTCTTGGATTTCTGGGTACTTGACCAGGTTGGCCATGATCCACTGGAGCGCCGTGGACGTTGTGTCGGTGCCGGCGTTGAGGAACTCCCAGCACAGACTCACGATGTGGTCCTCCTCCAGCTTCCTCTTCTCCTCCGGCAGCTCCAGGTCCAGGAGCGTGTCCACGTACGGCAAGATCCAATCGCCATTGCCGTCGTTCCCGTCCTCCTTGGCTTTGCTCAGGTGCTCTTGCTTGGCCTTGAGTCGAGCTCTGATGAGCGGGACGAGGACGCGTTTCCGACACTCGCAGAGCTCATAGAACTCCTTCCATCGCTTCCGGAGGACGAGCTTGCTCAGCCACGGCCAGAAATTGAGGACGTTGAAGCGCCATTGACTCAGCAGCGCCCGTCGCGAAACCTCCTTGATCTGCTTAATCTGCTCCTCCTCAAGCCAGTCTCCGAAGCACATGAGGACCAGCAAGCAGAACATGGCGTACTGGAAGTGGTCGATGACGCGGACGACGCCGCCAGGCTGTGACTTGAGCTCCGCCCCGAGCATGTTGAGGACCCGCGTGCGGGCGCGGGAGTAGGAGCGGAGGCGGGAGGGATGGAGGATTTCCGCCGTGAGGTTCCGGCGGAGGAGGCGCCAGGTGGGGCCGTAGGAGGAGGTGTTGATATTGTGCTGGTTGGAGGAGAGGAGACGCGTGGTGGCAGAGGGTGGCGGGCGGTCGGCGAAGACGGCGCCCCTTTGGACGAGGGCCTCGTGGGCGAGGGTCGGGGAGGCGACGAAGACGGCGGGTCCGGAGCCTATGTGGAGGGTGACCATCGGGCCGTGACGGGCGTGGAGGGAGCGGAGGATGGGCTCGACCTCCGAGGAGGACTTGCGGAGCCATAGGAAGTTGCCGACGACCGGGAAGGTAAGGGGGCCCGGCGGGAGGCTCTTCTTGTTGGGAGCGGAGGAGAGGAGGTTGAGGGTGGCTCTGAGGAGGGCGGCGACGCAGAGGGTGACGAGGATGAGGAACCAGACTTCCATCTGTCGCCGGATTGACTCTGAGTACTTGAGGAAGATCAAGTTAAGGATTTGCGGGGACATAAGATCGGATCGGAGACGAGGTTGACGACGTAGCGGAAAGAAAACGGAACGGCTGACGTCCAAAAAGTAGCTTTCTTTACGATCGTCAGAACACGTTCGTGGACCTGGCTGAATAAAATAAGGAAAAAAAACTTCAGCATCACACCTCGAGAATATTTAATTGATGCTAGAAGACGCGGCCCGGACTTGGATGATGAAAGATCGGAAAGTGCGAAGACATTGGTTCGGTTGGGAACTTGAAGGGGCCCGAGCCGCCGCCGAACCGAGGGTCACCATCACTTGCATCTAGGAACGTGTCCTGTTTACTGAAGTAAGCGGGAAAGAAGGTGCCAATACGACATTGATGAAATTGGGCGGAGGATCTCGACCCTCCATAGCTTCCAATATGGAGGAGAGAACGTAATTGCACGTTTGGTGATGCTTCTTTTTTTAGGAATAATTTTTTATTAGAAATGATTATTTTTTATTTTGTTCTCTGAAACAATTTTTAAGCATTTTAAACTATTTTGTAACCGTTTAAAATTTCAATTCTCGGAATAGAATTGTGTTTACTACTATGCTAAGGCGGTATCCTCTTCAAGAAGAATATGCAAGTCCATCCTTACACCTAGCTGCCTAAATACCAAACTCTACTGCACTGCTCTTGACACCATATATATATATATTATTCCAAGTCCATTCTTATACCTAGCTGCCTAAATACCAAACTCTACTGCACTGCTCTTTACACCATCTATATATATATATACTACCCACCAAAGACAGCTGCATAACACTCCTCCATTATCCTAACAATCTAAGTTCCTAACATGAGAAACTTGGGAAGAACAAAAGACAGTAGAACAAACCAGAAGCAATACTAGGATTCGTATCTAAATCAAAACGTTGGCTCTTGCTAAGCAGCCAATACTAAATCCACCTCTTTTAGTGCCGACATGAATAGCTCAAAACAACAAATTTTTGCCTGATAATTCACTACAAACAGTTCTTGTCTAGATTAATTAATCTATTGACTGACAATTCAACATCAAATTTTACTAATGTGCAAAAAAAGCACCTGCTTGGATTGGAATCAATTGAATTTCCAATCAAACAATGCAGTTTATAGTTGACACAAATTCATGTGTAGGTCATTATCTCAGCTAACTGATCTCTTGTGCAAATGCTATCTTTACCACATCGTAGTAAAAAGTACCATTTCTTCTCATGAACTTTCCCAACCGCAAGAACTACTTCAAAAGACAAGAACAACATAACATCTTGGCGAGAGAGAGAGAGAAGATAACCTCTTGCAGGCATCCTCAAGAGAAGAGAAAGGGCGCTTGAAGTCGGGGTGACAAACATGCTAGGCGTCCTAGTATGCCATATGCAATTCCCCTGATTCCCCGGTCGAATCACTTGTTCTTGCTGCTGCAATTGCTGTTGCTATCGTTGTTGCTATTGCTGCTGTCGTTGCTATTGCAAATTAGGGGCGGAGATGCTAGGGTTTTGTTGGATCGGGCGGTGCGAGAGCCCCGGAGGACAGAGGTGCATGTCAATGTTGGATGGGAACCGCGACATAGCGGCCGCCTGCTGCTGCTTTTGCAGTTGCTGGAGGAGTAGGATGTGCTGTTGCTATTGTTGCTGCTGATGCTGTTGTTGTTGTTGGTGGTAGTGTTGCATTAGAAGTTGTTGCTATTGCTATTGTTAAGGTGTCAACGGTTCGGTTTTTCAAAAAAATCGAACCGAACCGAACCGTTAGACAAAACTTATGATCTGAACCGAATGAGACCCGAACTCAACCGAAATTTTTGTTCGGTTCGGTTTGGTTTTTCCATTTTTTATTTTTAGCTTTTGGTTTTCGGTTTTTTTTTTTCCTTTTTCGTTTTTTCATTTTTTTTATTATTTATTTTTTTATTTCTATTCAACTCAAAATAATCTAAACATGGCTAGTAAGGAGTGCAATGTCAAATTTATTCATGATCTCGCGATTGGATACCAGAGAAAATTTCAAGTCAAGAGAATTGCGATTGCCAAAACATAACAAGCCTCGGAGAATCAAATATGAACTGTAACACGGGAAGGAGCACAATGAGATGAAACGTACAAACCCGCCGGCAAAGGAGATCAGGAATTCCTCAC
Source organism: Eucalyptus sideroxylon (assembly GCA_014182405.2). NCBI lineage: Eukaryota > Viridiplantae > Streptophyta > Magnoliopsida > Myrtales > Myrtaceae > Eucalyptus > Eucalyptus sideroxylon. The sequence continues at coordinate 30,851,936 of CM024555.2, read as the reverse complement.
TCTATTAGGTTTCTAGATGAATAATCGAGCGAGGGATGCACTTAGAGGTAGGATCAATTATGGAAAGCCATTGTTAAAGAGACCATAGAGAGGATCGAAACTCTTAGGGATCCTCCATGACGGCTCCTCCTCGAGGGATAGGAACAACAGATATTAATGATCTCAGACATTCTATCACGGATTTGGTAAATGTGCCACCGACTGTCCAAGCGATTTATCTATGGAAAGCCATTATTTTTATTTTTATTTTTTAAAGACTGGTAAGCAAGTTTAATATTATTTGTTAAAGACTGTCCACCTAAACAGTATGCCGGATAATTCTCTGCACTGAAGCCTTTCGAGTAATTGCAGTTCCACTTAGGATCAATGGCAAGACTCCATTTGTTAAAGGAAGAAACCCAAAAGAAAAGAGGCGGAATCGCGATGGAAGGGGGAGAGAAGGAACGCACGAGGGAGTCAGGGCGAGCGGTCTGGCGGAGGCGAGCCTCGAGCTGCTCGGTGCGGGAGCTGGTGGCCTGCACGACACAGTAGCCGATGACGCCGGGGACAACGCCGCAGACAGTGGCGAAGGCCAGGAAGAAGGGCTTGGAGTCGCAGGTCTTCCGCACCAGCCACCTCCACGTACCGCTCTTCTCCCACAATCGGTTGCCGTCGCTGTTGCAGTCGCCGTCATCATTGCCGTTGCCGTCGCAGTCGCCGTCATCGTTGCACCTGCAAGCCGACCATCGACCAAGACGAGAGGACTCAGAGGAGATGGGAGAGAAACGGGTTTGGTTAATGGTTTAATTTTATTGGTTTATTGGTTTATCGGTTCGGTTCGGTTAACCGATAAAAACCAAACCAATAAAAAAATATCAATTTTTAATGAGAATTGAACTGAATATGAACTGAACTGAAAAAATCGAATTTTTTTGGTTCGGTTCAGTTCAATTTTCGGTTCGGTTCCTAACACCACTAGCTGCTGTTGTTGTTGCTGGTACATATGCCGCCAACGATTTCGCCTCCTCCATCTCTCTCTCTAGAAAATAGGGATTCGGGTTCTACGTAGCAACGCTAGAGAAAAGCCATTCGCGAAATGCGACGTGAGAGGAGGTGGCCAGAGGAGGCGTGTTGATCCGCCGATCGATCGAACTAGGAGCGATTTAGGGTTTTTCCCCTGTTGTGGAGTAGCTGAAACTCCGGAGAGAAGAGAGAGATAGGGGAAGAGGAGGAGGAAGAAGAAGTCGCCGTGGAACGCGAGCGAGCGATTGTTCAATCTAATGGGCTGCCGTGTTGCCGCGATTCGCACGGAAGCTCTTTGAGCCGGGCCACCGAGGCGCGCTGATGGGCCTTGATGTGGCCCATGTGGAAAGGGGCAAGCTGGCCCGCTTGCGAATTCGCGGATTCAAGAACTTTTCGATTGAATTAAAATCAATTGTTATATGGAGCGATGATTCTCTTCTTATAGCTGTCAAGTTTGTCGGTTTTGCGTAATGGAATCAAAGAAAAGGAGAAACTGAAAGATAAAGTACCAGATCAACAGCTGTCAAGTATATCGGTTTTAAATAATGAAATCAAAGAAAAGGGGAAGCTGAAAGATAAAGTACTAGATCTAAGCCTTCAGAAAATTTCGCCGGAATTTGGGTCGCATGTTTACGCGCCTGCCGGGCGAGTGCGATTCGAATGCTGTTTCTTCTGCTAGTTTTAGCCAATTTGGTTTTTAAGGCAAGATGCGAAAGGACCGATGCTAATATTTAGAGATGCATACGTGAAATGGTGGGTAGCGTTTGGCAATATAACATCGCGACCGAAGTGCGGCGGTGATTCGAAAAGCTTCATGTGCGTTATTTGAGGAATTTTCACAAACACCTCGAGGGTTCCCAAGCAAAGAAGCGTGTACATCAGAAAGAGTGCGTGAAGGCAACAATCGACATAAATTTTCCGAAATTCAAGGGTCCATAATTCCTGGATGAAATCTCGGGCCCTTAAAGGGATCGTCATCCCTACGGTGAACTCCCGCTTCTCCGATAGGTCCACCTCGTCGCCGGCCACCGTCCGCCACTTGAACCGCCACACCGGGTTCGCCACGAAGTACTCCTGGTGCAGCATCGCGAGCCGGACGCAGGCGAGATCCTCCTCCCCACCCCAAACGGCATCATCTTTATCTCCCCGTTCCCCGTGATGTCGAACCCGCCGGCCGCTCCTCCGCCGGCGGAGTTCAAGAACCTCTCGGGCTTGAACTCCATCGGGTCTTCCTGCACTTTCGGGTCCCAACCCATCTCCGCCACCATGAAGTTGATGGTCGCGTCCTGGTGATCGCGTAGCCGCCCAACTCCGCGTCCTCCTTCACCGCATGCGGCAAAGCACGAAATGCCCCGGCGGGTGCCGCCGCAGCCCCTCCAAGCACCACCGCTTTCGGGTAGCCCATCCTCCGTAGGTCCTCCTCCTTCACTTGTTCCGCCCGTTCGCCACAACCGATTTGATTTCATCGTAGAGCCTCTCTTGGATTTTCGGGTACTTGACCAGGTTGGCCATGATCCACCGCAGCGCCGTGGACGTTGTGTCACCGCCGGCGTTGAGGAACTCCCAAAGACACAGACTCACGATGTGGTCCTCCTCCGCCTTCCTCTTCTCCTCCGGCAGCTCCAGTCAAGGAGCGTGTCCACGTACGGCAAGATCCATCGCCATTGCCGTCTTTCCCGTCCTCCTTGGCTTTGCTCACCGCTCTTGCTTGGCCTTGAGTCGAGCTCGATGAGCGGGACGAGGACGCGTTTCCGACACTCGCAGAGCTCATAGAACTCCTTCCATCGCTTCCGGAGGACGAGCTTGCTCGGCCACGGCCAGAAATTGAGTACGTTGAAGCGCCGTTGACTCGCAGCGCCCGTCGCGAAACCTCCTTGATCTGCTTAATCTGCTCCTCCTCAAGCCAGTCTCCGAAGCACATGAGGACCAGCAAGCAGAACATGGCGTACTGCTGAAGAACTATACGAACAGAAACTGAGATGGAGGAAATCAATCGAGAGAGAGAGAGAGAGAGAGAGAGAGAAAGTGAGAAAGAATGTATTTCATTTGAATGATTTTCCACACCCTTCAGATTACAGTTCGAGAGGTTATATATATGTATCCTCTATATTTCTCTCACTACTGAATCTGTTTTACTCTTTGAGCAGTTAAAGGAAAAATCAACTACTCTAACTACTCTAACTATACAGAATAACCGAATACCGGTTATACCAGCTAAGGTACGAGTAGACGAAACAGAGCAAATGAAACAGAGTACGAGTAGCGATTTTGGGCTGACTTCGCAGCCTTTCTTCATGCATTCTTTTGATCGTAGATCATTCTTCTTCTTTCCTTTCTTTATTTTTAACCGTAGATCTTCTTCGTTCTGGACATTTCTCAGCATCATCTATCCTTCGACTTTTGTTTTCATTTGTTGAATAAGCTGTTGTCTTGTGTTCTTGACATCCCCCGCAAATTGGGCACGGGTGAAGAACCGATGCCCAATTTGAGACGAAGAGAGGAGTGTATCGGTTTAGATAGTGATTTGGTAAAAATATCAGCAACTTGGTTCTGGCTTGGAACATATTTAACACACAGAGATCCAGATGCAACTTTTTCTCGGACAAAGTGAAAGTCGACTTCAATGTGTTTTGTACGAGCATGAAGTATAGGATTATTTGTGAGAGATATGGCGGATTGATTGTCACAGAATAGTATGGTTGGTGAGTGAAGTGAGACTCTAATATCTCTCGAGAACAAAAGAAATCCAGGTAAGATCACCTGTTGCCGAGGCAAGAGCTCTATATTCAGCTTCGTTGAGGAACGAGAAACAGATTGATTGTTTCTTAGCGGTCCATGAGATGAGGTTAGAACCGAGGTAAGTACGAAGCCCGAGGTAGAGCGTCTAGTTTGAGGACAGCCAGCCCAATCCGCATCGAGAATCCATATAATTGGAGAGAGCTGTGAGAATGAAGTGACATACCGAGATGAATTGTGCCTTTTACATATCGAAGAACTCGTTTCGATTGAAGAAGATCTCCAATAGTAGGATGTTGTAATTTTTGACATAGGATATTTGTTGCAAAGGCAAGATCAGGCACGGTAATAGTGAGATATTGTAGGCCTCCTACAAGACTTCGGTAGTTCATGGGATTTGGAAGAAGAACAAGATCTCTTTCAAGTATAACTGGTTTAAGAGAAAGAGGTGTAGCAATGGGTTTACAAATCAACCATATTTGCACGAGACAAGTAAGTCAAGTGCATACTTGGTTTGGCATAAGAACAGCTCGGTAGACGTTCGTGTGGCTTCAATTCCAAGAAAATAATGAATCGGCCCGGATCTTTCATATTGAATTGAATACCGAGTGAATGAATAAGAGTCCGTAGCAATGATTCGAGCTACCAAGAAGGATTATATCGTCTACATATAGAAGTAACAATATTGTCTCTTGTTCTTGATGAAGTATGAACAAAGAGGGGTCAGTTGAGCTGCAGAAAAATCCAACCTCAAGTAAGAAATGGCTGAATTTGTCATACCAGGCGCGTGGTGCTTGACGCAGTCCATAGAGTGACTTCAAGCAAGCATACATACCGAGAATATTGTGGATGAACAAAACCAGGAGGTTGATCCATGTACACAGTTTCATTTAGGGTGCCATGTAAGAAGGCGTTCTTGACATCAAGTTGATGTATAGACCATTGTTGTATCATTGCTACGTAGAAAGAACAAGTCTAACAGGTTGCATGTTTTATCACAGATCGAAGGTTTTCGTGTAGTCGATCCCTTCTTCCTGATGGAATCCCTTGGCTACTAGACGCGCCTTCAATCGATCAAGACTACCAGTAGAAGTAAGTTTAGTCTTGAATACCCACTTGCAACCAATAACATTCATGTTTTCAGTACGAGGAACCAACAACCAAGTTTGATTCTGGTACAAAGCATTCATTTCTTCTTGCATTGCCTTATACCAACCTGGATCTGCTAGGGCAGACTTTAATGATTTTGGTTCGAAGGAACTTGATATTGAGCAAGACATGCATATCTAGGATTAGTTTTAATTATACCAGATTTAGATCTGGTTTGCATATGATGAGTAGGTTGTGTACCTTGCAGGATGGATAGGCTGAGTTTGTTCGATAGCTGGTTCAATTTCTACCTCTGTGCTGGTTTCAAATATGTTCTCTTGTGGGGAAGTACTTTGAGTAGGAGTTGGATCTTGATCATCTGATGATACAGTTATAGAAATAGGATCTGTATGTTCTGCAAAAGCTTGCTCACCTGGACTATACTTTGTCTGATGAGATGATGAAGTATTGACAGGTTCTATACTTGTAGCCTGTAAGAATTTCTCTTCATCTGTCCATAGTTTATACAGTTGTGTATATGTTGAGGATTGTGTTGTCAGCCTTTTTGAGAAAGGGAAGAACTTCTCATCAAAAGTTACATGTCGACTGATGTACACATGACCGTAGTAAGTACCGGACATCGGTATCCTTTATGGTGAGTGCTGTATCCGAGAAACACACGGGTAAGTGATCGTGGATCTAGCTTGTGTTGAGCATAGGGTCGAAGGCAGGGATAGCAAGCACACCCGAATACCCTGAGATGATCATATCTTGGCTTATGCTTATATAGTTTGAGAAAAGGAGATTGCATCTTTAACCGTGGAGTAGGAAGTATATTGACTGTATAATTTGCTGTCATAAATGCATCAACCCAAAATTTTAATGGGATTTTTGCATGATATAGCATGGCCAGACCAAGCTCAACTATATGTCGATGTTTTCTCTCGGGTATTCCATTCGTTCGGGTGTATATGGACAGGAGATAAGCTGTTGAATGCCACAATTCTCGTAAGTGTGCTTTAAACTTGTGACTGACAAACTCTCCCCCACCATCGCATTGAAACCTCTTGATTTTACAATTGTGCTGGTTTTCTACTAACTTCTGAAACATAAGAAAGATATCATAGAAGTCTGATTTTAGTTTCAATGGATATAACCAGCTGAATCGAGAAAAGTTATCAACAAAGATCACATAATACTTGAAATTCTGATAAGAGCGACCGGAGAAGGTCCCCGGATGTCACAATGGACTTGTTCTAGAGGTTTATTTGCTACAGAACTTGACATAGGAAAGGGTAGAGCTGTGTTCTTAGTGAGCTGACAACTTCTACATACAGATTGTGATTCTGTATGATAGTGGATTAACCTTTGATTCTTCAGATGCTTTAGGACATTTGGATTTGTATGAGCTAGCCTTTGGTGCCATATGTTTTCTCCTGTGATCTTCTGTCTTTGAGTAAAGAGCACCTCTCGCAGCACAAGGATCAATCCGTATAGTCCCTTCTCCTTCTTCCCTAGCATCTTGATCATGTTGGTGGTGCTGTCCTTTATGTACACCCCAATTTTGTCAAAGATAAAGGAACATGGATAATCTTCGGTTAGTCTAGAGATTGACAGAAGATTTTTCTTAATTGCTGGAACAATTAACACATCCTTTAGAGGCAAGGTAGAAGTAGCAGTAGTTAAGGTTGTATTCCCAATATATTTCACAGGTAAACATGAACCGTTGCCAATCATTACTGTATTAGTACCAGCATTTTTAGAGAGGTTTTGGAGAATACCAGCATTTGCTGAAATGTGAGCAGATGCTCCAGTATCGGGGTACCATTCGTTTCCATTAGTTTCCTCAATGTGGAGTGCTGATAGAGCTGTTGGTATTTCTTCGGCTTGGTAAGAATTATCAAACCTGTACCAACAGTGTAATGCATCGTGACCTGGTTTTCTGCAGATCGGCACTCCGTCGTGTGTTTGTTGTTGCTTTTTCCATCTGCATATCTTTATGAACTGTTAGATTTGATGGTGGATAAATCTTGGCTTCGTATATCTTTGAGCTGTACCATTATATGGTCTAAACCCTTGACCGAACTCAAAGTAGAGGAAATATTGGCCTGGTTAAAATGTTGATTCCCCTGTTCATAGCTCGAGTTATTAGTTCTGTAGTTCATATTTCTTCCAAGATTTCCAAAATTTATGTATCTGTTACTGAATGGTCTTCCTCTTCCAACACTTCTTCCTCCACGATTATAACCCCTTGAATTTCCAAGATTGTTACTTTGCTGTAAAAGATTTCCATTAAACTCATCTTTGTGTATAGCTTCAGTCTTCCTCTGACTATAATAGGCTAGATTTGGACTGAACTGACTTGAAGAATAGTTTTGCAGCCTTGATTCAAACCTTTCTAGATGAGAGATCACTTCATCATATTCCGGTTGAGGCTTTAAACAATAAATTGTTGTTTTAAAGCTCTCATACTCGGATCCTAAACCTTCCAAAATGCCAAACAGTTTTGTTATGTCATCTACTGGTTTTCCTATGGCATTTAATTGATCACATATTGTCTTGTACTCTCTGAGATATGTTGATAGAGTTCTATCACGTTTCGACAAGTCTGCAATTTTCCTCTCGTTCAAACTCCTTTGCCACAGATTTTTGAGTGAACCGATTAAGCGAGTTTGCCAAAGTTCATAGGATGTGTCTAAACCGATTATTAAGCTAAGTATGTCTTCGGAAACAGCACCACTGATCCAAGAAGAAATGAGTTGATCTGTTTTAATCCAGTCAATATAGTCAGGATTAGGGGTATCAATTGTTTGATCCCCTTCTTCTTCCTGTAGTGTTTTAACAGCGATGGAGTTTCTCCATTCACAAATCCAAACAGATCTTGACTTCTTAAAAATCTATGAAACCGAGCTTGCCATAAGAGAAAGTTATTCTCGGTTAATCTGATTGTAACAAAGTTCGAGATGTTAACATGAATAGGAAATGGATATCTCGAGCCTTTTGCTGCCATTCTACTAGTCCAGATCCTTGAACACTACTTGCTTCGATTACACCCTTTACTTTTGCAGTATAATGCAGTAAATCGGTTTCTGATGATTCAGATTTGAAGGAAGATGAAGAATATCAACTCACTGATCAATGAGACTTCGATTTCTGCATCCAGGCTGCTGTAGATTCAGCCATTTTTTTCGGTCTTGAGATGATTTCTTCAGGATCATACAGCTCTGATACCATGAAGAACTATACGAACAGAAACTGAGATGGAGGAAATCAATCGAGAGAGAGAGAGAGAGAGAGAGAGAGAGAGAGAGAGAGAGAGAAAGTGAGAAAGAATGTATTTCATTTGAATGATTTTCCACACCCTTCAGATTACAGTTCGAGAGGTTATATATATGTATCCTCTATATTTCTCTCACTACTGAATCTGTTTTACTCTTTGAGCAGTTAAAGGAAAAATCAACTACTCTAACTACTCTAACTATACAGAATAACCGAATACCGGTTATACCAGCTAAGGTACAGAGTAGACGAAACAGAGCAAATGAAACAGAGTACAGAGTAGCGATTTTGGGCTGACTTCGCAGCCTTTCTTCATGCATTCTTTTGATCTGTAGATCATTCTTCTTCTTTCCTTTCTTTATTTTTAACCGTAGATCTTCTTCGTTCTGGACATTTCTCAGCATCATCTATCCTTCTGACTTTTGTTTTCATTTGTTGAATAAGCTGCTGTCTTGTGTTCTTGACAACTGCAAGTGGTCGATGACGCGGACGACGCCGCCAGGCTGTGACTTGAGCTCCGCCCCAAGCATGTTGAGGACCCGCGTGCGGGCGCGGGAGAAGGAGCGGAGGCGGGAGGGATGGAGGATCTCCGCCGTGAGGTTCCGGTGGAGGAGGCGCCAGGTGGGGCCGTAGGAGGAGGTGTTGATATTGTGCTGGTTGGAGGAGAGGAGGCGCATGGTGGCAGAGGGCGGCGGGCGGTCGGCGGAGACGGCGCCGCGTTGGACGAGGGCCTCGTGGGCGAGGGCCGGGGAGGCGACGAAGACGGCGGGTCGGGAGCCCACGTGGAGGGTGACCATCGGGCCGTGACGGGCGTGGAGGGAGCGGAGGATGGGCTCGACCTCCGAGGAGGACTTGCGGAGCCATAGGAAGTTGCCGACGACCGGGAAGGTAAGGGGGCCCGGCGGGAGGCTCTTCTTGTTGGGAGCGGAGGAGAGGAGGTTGAGGGTGGCTCTGAGGAGGGCGGCGACGCAGAGGGTGACGAGGATGAGGAACCAGACTTCCATCTGTCGCCGGATTGACTCTTGAGTTTTTGAGGAAGACCGAGTTAAGGATTTGCGGGGACATAAGATCGGAGATCTGGCTGGCGACTCAGCGGAAAGAAAACGTCATGGCTGACGCGTCCACGAAGTAGCAGTGGGCTTCATCCGTTGAATCAATATCTTCGCAATTATATATCTTAAAAAAAAATCCTTTTCGGTGCTTATTTAACTCCAATACGCTGAACGAGGGACGTGAGCTTTCTTTAGGATCGTCAGAGCACGTTCGCGGACCTCGCTGAATAAAATAAGGAAAAGAAATTTCAGCATCACACCCTCGAGAATATTTAATTGATGCTAGAAGACGCGGCCCGGACTTGGATGATGAAAGATTGGAAAGTGCGAAGACATTGGTTCGGTTAAGAAATTGAAGGGGCCCGAACCGCTGCCGATCTGAAGGTCGCCATCGCTTGCATCTAGGAACGTGTCCTATTTATTAGAGTAAGGGGGAAAGGAGGTGCCGATACGACGTTGATGAAATTGGGCAGAGGATCTTGACCCTCCATAGCTTCTACTATGGAGGAGAGAACGTAACGTAATGCTTCTTTCTTAGGAATAATTTTTGATTAGAAATGATTTTTTTTTATTCTATTCCTGAAAATAATTTCTAAGCATTTTAAGCCATTTTGTAACTGTTTAAAATTTCAATTCTCAGAATAGAATTGCGTTTGGTACCATGTTCAAAATTTCCATTCCAAATAATTTTCTTTTAATTTTTAAATAATTTTATTACTTTATTTGTTCTTTTTTTTTTCCTTTTTTTTTTTTTTATTATTCTTCTTCAAGTCGCTGACTTGGGATGATCGGCGACTAGCTAGACGAGGGCCGACGACCTCATCGGAGTGCTACCGACCCTTGTCGGTCTAGCTTGCCGACAGTTGGGTGAGGCTTGGCCAAGCCATGGTTGGGTGAGCAGCCTCGCCTAGTCGCCGGCGAGGCTTGACCTTGCCGAGCCACCACCATGTCGAGCTTCGTTTGCGGTTGGGCAAACTTGGCCTCACCAGATTTGGGCGAGGTCAAGCCTCACCTAGTCATGGCTCGATCGAGTCTCGCCTAGTGAGGTGAGCCTCATCGGTGGCCGAGGGAGGCTCGGGCAAGGCCCGCCTGGCTGCCAATAAGCTTGTTGGACCTCGCCCCTGACCTAGTGAGCCTCTAGCGAGCTCGCCGGACTAGTTGCTAGCGACAGGTGGTGGTGGGTGGCGGACGGCAACGGTGGCAGTGACAGTAGATGAAAAAGAAGAAAGAAGGAAGAAGAACAAGAAAAAAAGAAAAGAAAAGAGAGAAAATAGTTGTTTGATTCTAGAATTGTTCTTGGGAACAAATAATCAATTTTTTGTTTACTTCTCGATTCTATTTCAAATCTATTTCTGGAAATAAAAAAATACAAATTTGTTCATGAGAGCAAAAATTTTACCAAACACATTTCTGTTCTAAATTTACTTCCGGGAACAAAAGAATAGAAATTTTCGCTATTGGGCAAGTTAACAAATAGGCCCTAAGAAGCGGGGCAGACGAGATGCCCTTCTGATCTTGACTTCTTACTTACGTTGGTTTCTGACTGTTCTTTTTCTAGTATCTTCTTCTAATCTCCATGCTCTAAGACCTTATCCACCCATGCTCTGGTGCGGCAACCTTTCTGCCATTTATCTTACAGCAAATCCAGTTTTTAATGCTTGTACAAAAATGTGAAGATTGATTATTACTTCATTCGTGAATCACTTGAGGACAACTCTATGTTCTATTTATCTCCTTCGTTGATCAGCCTACAGACATTCTTACCAGAGGCTTGTCATCTACTCGATTTCATCTCTTATGATCCAAGCTAACGATTTGTTCCAGCTCATCAACTTGCATAGGGATGTTGACCCAGTCCACTTCTAATCTTTTCAGCTTGCACTAAAATCCAATATTATTTTCACCTTGCACTAGAATTATATTACAATCAAAATATCCACATGACAAGCGGTCCAAGATTGATAACATTATCTCTAACTCGCATCAAGATCAAAGCCAATTAGAATATCCGCATGATTTGTAATCCTTGATTGATTCAAATATTATCTCCACTGTAGTTACAAATTTTGTTATCAATATTTATTTCTAGAGATTCTTTCTAAGTCATATATATATATGAGTCATCACTAATTGTAATACGTAATTTAGAAATTAAATTACATAATTCCTACGCCTTCTATATTTTGTTTTCTTTCTACATCTATATTTCTATCTAATTTTAAATAGTTTTTTTTTGTCAGTCCTGCTCTATTCCTACTCTACACTCACTTTCAGACTTTTGCCCTACTTCTTGCAAGGCGTGGGAGTTGAAACTCACAACCCACTCCTGAAACTTACGCGTCCCACCCCATCCCCCCTTGAGAAGGTGGGGATTTGAACCCCTCACTTCCCCCTTCCATGTTGGAAGGGTGGCCATTGGGGCGAATCCTAGTGATTAATTTTAAATAGTTTGTGAAGCTATTCCATAATACTTCATTAAGTTCTCTTTGATGACATAGTTATCATGGTCTTTGCATTTTTTGTAGACATAGGGGGCTTGGAATTGATAAAATTATCAAAAAAGTCCTAAACTTGTTGTATTTGTACCAATTTAGTTATAAACCTTTTTTAATGTGGCTAATTTAGTCTTAAAAGTTTTGATAATTTGTCAATATAGTTTTTTTTTTTTTGGTGACCTAGGAAACCCCGCACGGCCGGCAGCCGAGGTAAACCACCTGGGGGCGACACGTGCTAGCTACCACACACGTGCCACCGGGTAAATCGCCAAGAGTCAAAGCTAGCCTTCCTGCAACTTGCATTGCAGGAGCTTCGAACACTAGACCTCTTCGATGGAAATCTAGCGCCTACCCAGTTGAGCCACCACGGCGGGTGGTATAATTTGTCAATATAGTTCATCATATCAATTTTGAAAAAAAATTAAAAATTCGGAAGTTTTTTAAAAATATTAAAAATTTGTCCACGTTAATGTTAGACACACCACCGTGCCACATAGGATAGTTGGGGCTGATTGGACCACATGTTAGCAATTTCCGATTAAAATTAGCCAAAATGACTATATTTATAATTCATTAATATGTTTAGGACTAAATTAGTACAATTGAAAGGTTTAGAACTAAATTGACAAATTTTCAAAAGGGTATAAGACTAAATTGGCACAATTAAAAGATTTAGGACAAAATTAGCTATAGTACAATCGGTTTAGAGGTTTTTGGACAATTTTCCCTTTTAAATTTTGTCCTTCTTATGGTGAAAATGTTATTTTTATAGCATTAGGTTATTCAAGTATCTTTTTTAGCATTAGTTAGAGCTAAAATAATAGCTTGCCCGTGGAAATTTCCATGCACATGCTAACACGATGACTATGAATGAACCTTAAAAAAAAACGAGGTAAAGACAAATAATCGCCATTTTCGAACTCAGATAATTCATCTACAAGTTTTCAACATCGGCATATAATAAATGGAAAAAGCCACGAAAAATCCTGAACTTTGCCCAAAGTAACACATTTACCCCAAACTTTTTTTTGTGACGTGAAAAACCTTGAATTTTGCCAATCGTGACACATTTACCCCAAACTTTTTTGTGACACAAAAAACCCTGATTTTTTTTTTTTTTATGTAACACATTTACCCCAAAATTATAGGGCATTTCGGTCTTTTCATTTTTACTTTTTTTTTCTTTTTTCTTCTCTCTTCCCTTCATCGGCGGAGGGAAGCCTGTGTTTGGCGAGGGCTGCCCTCACCGGCGTCGGGCGAGGGTCACCCTTGCTGGCGTCGGGCCGTCCTCGCCCTCGCCGGTGTCGAGCGGCCCTCGCCTACGTCTGGCAAGGACGACCCTCGCCCGATCTGGCGAGGGGTGCCCTCGCCGGCGTCGGGCGAGGGTGTCCCTGCCCTCGCTTGTGTCTGGTGAGGACGATCCTCGCCCGATGCCGGTGAGGGCGGCCCTCACCTGCATCTAGCGAGGATGATCATTGCCCGATCTCGGCGAGGGTGCCCTCGCCGACGTCGGGCGAGGGATGCCCTTGCCGGCCTGGTGAGGATGATCCTCGCCCAATCGGCGAGGGGTGCCCTCACGGCGTTGGGCGAGGGATGCCCTCGCCGATCGGCGAGGACGATCCTCGCCCGATCCGGTGAGGGCGACCCTCGCTGGACGTCGGCTTCCCTCTGTCGGCTCCGCCATGGCCGGCGGAGGGAAGAAGAAGAAAAAAAGAAAAAAAAAGAAAAAGGAAAAACTAGAATGAAAAGACAAAAATGCCTTTAATGGAGTAGATGTGTCACGGTTTGAAAAGTTTAGGGTTTTTCACGTCACAAAAATAAGTTTAGGGTAAATGTGTTACTTTGAGCAAAGTTCATGATTTTTCGTGGCTTTTTCCCTATAATAAACAGATAACCTCTGCCCTATTAAATACAACTAGAAAAGAGCTCATGTAAATATTCAACTTTGAACAAAAATTTGATAAGATCCCAATTTTCTTGTGATCCTCAATTGAATCATTTCTTGTTATAAAAAGAATCATACCCAATACGCATTTTCCAGTTTTGGAAATGTTTATACGACTTTCATATGTAATGGTATGAAACTAGTACATAAGTATATCACCTAATTCCTAAAAAATAAGGTAAAAGCCAGCTGAAATTCTTACCCTGTGAAATGTTCAATGCGTCTACGGAATCTATAATTCGATGCGCTTCTTCTTTGCATGATTCAGAGGCAGAGCAGGATCTAACCCGTCCATGCATAGCTATGCACAAATAATGTTGCAGAAATAAATAATGACCTCATGGTTATCAACCCATAAATTGCATGTTTTCTCTCTCGCGAAAGTTCATCCGCTCCTTCTGCTATTGCTGATGGTGGTGTTGCATCAGCAGTTGCTGTTGTTGGTAGCGTCGCTGGCGGTGCGCCGGCGGTTTCTCCTCCTCCATGTCTCTCTACAGAAAATAGGGATTCGGACTTTATTAGACTACACTAGAGAGAGCCATTTGCAAAAATCTAAAAGTGCGACATGGATGGAGGTGGTGAAGGAGGCGATTGATTAGCTAATCAATTGAACCGGAAATGATTAGGGTTTTTCGCTATCGCAAAGCAGCTGAAAGTTTAGAGAGAGGAGAGAAAGGGTAAGAAGAAGAAGAAGAAGTCACTGTGGGCCGCGACCAATCAATTTCACTGGTCTCACAATTCCATGGAAGCTCTTTGAGCGGGGCCTTGCCTCGTGCTGCTAGGCTTCTATGTAGTCAGCCCAAGCCCATGTCCAAAAGTTAAGTCGTGCCTGCATTTTCACTCGGCTTTTATTCCACGATCATTCCTAGAATTTGCCAAGAGCACGAGTGTGACCAATTTCAAATTTCAAGAGTGACCATGTTGTAATCAGGGGTGTCAAAGACCCAACCCGACCCAATTGAGTACGTAATAAGATGATTACATATTTCGGGTCTTAATATTGTTCGGATAACAATTACAAAACAAGCAAACAAACATGTTTTGGGTCAGGTTAGGGTTGAAACAATATTCGGCCTCCAAACACATTATTGACTCTAAACACGTTTTCTCACCCAAATACATTCTCCTCCTCTCTCTCAGAAGACCCTGGAACGATCTTGCCTACTACCAATGATTGCACTTTCCGGCGCCTCAACCACCCCAAGCTTGCCCTCCAAAGCTGCCGGCATGAAAGGCGCCATAGAGGTCCTCCAACCAGCCAATGTCGCCATCTTCGAGTTTGGTTTGGGTTCATTGCCGCCACCGCTGACAAGGTCACCCTCACTAGGTACTGCCTTGTCTTTGACGACCTCAAGCCTTGCCTCCGGGAGGTCTTACCCAAGGTCGGCTCTGAGTGCCACAATTCCACGTGGTCTTTTGAGAGGGAGGAGGAGGAGGAAGGGAAGTGACCCTGCTTTTCGGTGTGTTGCTTTGTATAATAAGAGTGCGAATTGGGGAGATTCTCATTCGGTGTCTTGGATTGAGGGGAAAAAGATATGATTTTGCTTTTATATAGATTATGACTGCTGAGGATGATGATTCATATGAGTTTTGGTTCCGTATTTGGATTGGGTAAGAAATTTGACTCCATGATGATGCACTCTCAGAAAAATGGGCAACTTTCATGAAATAATAAATATGAGAAATGCTGTGAATGGACATTGATATTGATAAAATAGCATTGATTCGATGTTTGCACTTGCTCATTCCTCATATAACAACTTGCTAGCGACACCCTGAAATTGTTCAACTTGGAGACAAAATGCACATGAACTTGTCTAATATATAAAGTTTGCAGTTACCTAATGTAGAGTTTCTCTTGATTTTGCACCACGAGATTGTAATGTTGTTAAAGTCTCAATATTCACAATTCATCTGTAAACCAGAAGAGAGAATGTAGAGAACGAGGTGAGAGCTAGGCAAAATCAGCATCCTCCGTCATGCCCACATGGTAATTCATTATGATTCGTGATGAGAAGAAGCTCCAATCCAAACTCGGCATTGCTAATGCTAAGACATGCAAGAGAGGCTCCCGCCATAAGCTTAGTCGTATTCAACTTGATAAATCATTGGTAGTGTCTGAACGATAATGAATGCTTTCAGAATCTTTTAGATGGATCTTTCACATATCCTCAATTTTAACATTTAATGCAAGAAGCTTCCAACTTAACTTTCATTTTGAGGATTGGGTCCCCATTGCTGGTTCCACATGGGCCTTGATGTAGCCCATGTGGAAAGGGGCAAGCTGGCCTGCTTATGTAATTATTCACGGATTGGAGAACTTTCTGATTGAACAAAAATCAATTGTTATATCGAGCGATGGTTCTTGTCCTATTATAGCTGCAAGTTTGTTGGTTTTGAATAATGTAATCAAAGAAAAGGAGAAACTGAAAGATAAATTACTGAATCTAAACCTAATTCTTCCGAAAATTTCGCCGGAATTTGGATTGCATCTTTGCGCACCAGCCCGCGAGTACAATTCGAATGCTGTTTCTCCTGCGAGTTTAGCCAATTTCGTTTTTAATACAAGTGCGAAAGGACCAATGCTACTATTTAGGGATGCATATCGATGATCGTCGAGAGAGATTGTCACTGCGGTACACGTGAAGTGCTGGGTAGTGTTTGGCATGATAACATCGTGATCGAAGTGCGGCGGCGGTTCGAAAAGCTCCACGTGCGTTCTTGAAGGAATTTTCGCAAACACCTCGAGGGTTCCCAAGTAAAGAAGCAGGTACATAAGAGAGAGAGTGTGTGGATAAGCGTTTATTTATGGGAATATATTTAGAAGGCAACGATCGACATAAATTTTCCGAAATTCAGGTGCCCTAATTTCTGGAAGAAATCTGGGCCCTTAAAGGGTTCTTCATCACCGTGGTGATCTCCTGCTTCTCCGACAGGTCCACCTCGTCGCCGGCCACCGTCCGCCACTTGAACAGCCACACCAGGTTTGCCACGAAGTACTCCAGGTGCAGCATCGCGAACCCGGATGCAGGGCAGATCCTCCTCCCCACCCCAAACGGCATCATCTTTATCTCCCTGCTCCCCGTGATGTCAAAGCCGCGGGCTTCGCCTCCGCCGGCGGAGTTCAAGAACCTCTCGGGCTTGAAGGCCATGGGGTCCTCCCAGATTTCTGCGTTCCAACCCATCTCCGCCACCATGAAGTTGATTATTGCATCCTTGGGGATCGTGTACCCACCCAGCTCGGCGTCCTCCTTTACCGCGTGCGGCACCACTAAGTGCACCGGCGGGTGGCGGCGCAGCCCCTCCAGTACCACCGCCTTTAGGTAGGCCATTCTCTCCAGGTCCTCCTCCTTCACTTGTTCCGCCCCTTGTCCGACGACTGATTTGATTTCATCGTAGAGCCTCTCTTGGATTTCTGGGTACTCGACCAGATTGGCCATGATCCACTGCAGCGCCGTGGTCGTTGTGTCGGTGCCGGCGCCGAGGAACTCCCAGCACAGATTCACGATCTGGTCCTCCTCCAGCTTCCTCTTCTCCTCCGGCAGCTCCAGGTCCAGGAGCGTGTCCACGTACGGCACGATCCAATCGCCGTTGCCGTCGTTCCCGTCCTCCTTGGCTTTGCTCAGCTGCTCTTGCTTGGCCTTGAGTCGAGCTCTGATGAGCGGGATAAGGACGCGTTTACGACACTCGCGGAGCTCATAAAGCTCCTTCCATCGCTTGCGGAGGACGAGCTTGCTAAGCCACGGCCAGAAATTGAGGACGTTGAAGCGCCGTCGACTCATCAGCCCCCGTCGTGAAACCTCCTTGATCTGCTTAATCTGCTCCTCCTGGAGCCAGTCTCCGAAGCACATGAGGACCAGCAAGCAGAACATGGCGTACTGGAAGTGGTCATTGACGCGGACTACGCCGCCAGGCTGTGACTTGAGCTCCGCCCCGAGCATGTTGAGGACCCGCGTGCGGGCGCGGGAGTAGGAGCGGAGGCGGGAGGGATGGAGGATCTCCGTCGTGAGGTTCCGGCGGAAGAGGCGCCAGGCGGGGCCGTAGGAGGAGGAGATGATGTTTTGATGGTTGTTGGAGAGAAGGCGCACGGTGGTGGAGGGCGGCGGGCGGTCGGCGAAGACGGCGCCCCGTTGGACGAGGGCCTCGTGGGCGAGGGTCGGGGAGGCGACGAAGACGGCGGGTTGGGAGCCCATGTGGAGGGTGACCATCGGGCCGTAGCGGGCGTGGAGGGAGCGGAGGACGGGCTCGAGCTCTGAGAGGGACTTGCGGAGCCATAGGAAGTTGCCGACGACCGGGAAGGTAAGGGGGCCCGGCGGGAGGATCTTCTTGTTGGGGGCGGAGGAGAGGAGGTTGAGGGTGGCTCTGAGGAGGGCAGCGACGGAGAGGGTGACGAGGATGAGGAACCAGACTTCCATCTTTTGCCGGATTGACTCTGAGTACTTGAGGAAGACCAAGTTAAGGATTTGCAGAGATATAAGATCGGAGACGAGGTTGACGACGTAGCAGAAAGAAAACGGAATGGCTGACGTCCAAAAAGTAGCTTTCTTTACGATCGTCAAAACACGTTCGTGGACCTGGCTGAATAAAATAAGGAAAAAAAACTTCAACATCACACCCTCGAGAATATTCGATTGATGCTAGCAGAAGTGGCCCGAAGAGGGCCAAGCCGCCGCCGCCTGCATCTGGGAACGAGTCCTGTTTACTGAAGTAAGCGGGAAAGAAGGCACCTATACGACGTTGATGAAATTGGGCGGAGGATCTCGAACCTCTTCCATTATGGAGGAGAGACCGTAAGAAGCGGGGGGCAGACGGGATGCCCTTCGGTGCGGGCCCGCTAGAGCTTGACTTCTTACTTGCGTTGGTTTCTGACTATTCTTTTACGATAATTGATGTGATGATGGCGGTAATCTCGGTTCCCCAGCCCGACCCAATTCCATGCGTAAAGCATAGAAGAAAATTCCAAAAACGAAGCATCTAGTACTATTTGAAACGTTACATCAGAACTGAACTTCTAATAGTCTGTATGGCGATTTAATAAGAAATTATAAGTTCTCTTCAATAACAGCTTAAAACGAAGTCGAATTGAAATCACGAAATAGAACCGTTGAATCATTATAAACCAAAATGACTAGGAAAATGAATTGGATGTAACAACATGGCTGAAATAGAGGAGTAGGAATTGTTGCTGATGTTGATGCTGATACTGTTATTACTACTGTTGTTGCTGGTGGTGCACCACCGACGATTTTGCCTCCTCCATCTCTCTCTATAGAAAATGGGGGATTCAGCAGCAACGTTAGAGAAGAGCCATTCGTGAAATTGAGCAATGCGACACTGAAGGATGCTGAAGGAGGTGGGTCGGTCGGCTAATTGATTGAATCGGAAGCGATTTAGGGCTTTTTGCTGTGGCGGAGTAGCTGAAACTCCATAGAGATAGAGAGAGAGAGAGAGAGAGAGAGAGAGAGAGAGAGAGAGAGAGAGAGAGGGGAAGTGGAAGAAGAAGAAATCGCCGTGGGATGCAAGCGAGCGATCGATCTCACGGACCACCATGCTCCAGAAATTCCCTTGGAAATTCTCTAGTTCAGGGCACTATAGTGTGCTAATGGGCTTCTATTCTTCGGGTGCACTTAGTTCAGTTTTCTTAATGGATTTTCAGTCTTCAAAGCTCATTCAGGAAATGCTGAGCAGTTTGGGAAGTTTTTCATGAGGCTTTTGGCCAAATCTAAAGTTTATCTATTAAGAGTTTTTACCAAACATAATTTGCATTCCTTCAAAAGGTTTTGGTTTTCAACATTTACATTACACCCAAACTCCATATGCAAAGCTGAACCAAATGTACTTAGGAGTACAAAAATCGGTTGTTATATTGAGTGATGATCCTCATGCTATTACTGTTAAGTTTGTTGGTTTTAAACAATGAAATCAAAGAAATGGAGAAAGTTAAAGATAAAGTATTAGATCTAAGCGTACTTCTTATGAAAATTTTGCTAGCATTTGAATTGCATTTGTGTGCACCAGCCATCAAGTGCAATTTGAGTGCTATTTGTTAACTCTATAAATATAGTGTTATTTTACTTATTTTAGGCAACAAATAACGCAATAAGAAAATATTTAGATTTCCTTATGATTATTTGAACTTTCATTGATTATGTAGAATAATGAGATATGGAAAAGATAAGAAAAAAATGACAAAAATCATAAATTCAAATTAGAAAGCATTGGAAGTGGATATCAAATTAGGGAATCCTTAATTTTGTTTCCTAATTTTATCTGCAGGCATTGCAATAGAGATATCAAATAAAAAAATTCTCTGATTTACTCACTAATTTTATACGAAAAATAAGCAATTGCCTAGAGATAAAGGTCCCAGATGTATTCCATAAATAGGAGAATATTGAAAACCTAGGGGACAACGAGGTTTTTATTATTATATTGCTTTTCACTGTTCTGAGAGTTTTATAAAGTGTTTTGAAGAGAAGATAAAAGTAATGAAGAAATCCATCTATGTCTTGAAGAACTATGGTTAAAGCGCCAGATGGTCCGAACATACATCACAGATGACAAACGTCTTGAATCAGCCTGTTCTCGCTAGAAGTTAAAGATCAAATGCTCCAACAAGGATTGTGATGGTACTCGTGGCCAGTATTCCCGGAAGAAGAAGCACTACAAGAAGTACTCGATTAAGAAATCCAAACATGGCTCCAAGCATTTCCGGAGAAAGAAGAAATGGCGATACCTACGCAAAAGGAAGGATCGCACAGGCCATAAGAAATCAAGCCGTTGCTACATTTGCAACAAGAAAGGACACTTTGCCAAAAATTGTCCTCAGGCGAAAAAAGGTCAGAATCATCTTATAGAGAATGAAACAGGTATTTCCCTTGAAAATGATGATATTGAATCCCTATTTTCTGCTGATGATGAACCAACTGAACAAACTCTTTGTGTCATCCCTTTTTATCAAACTTCCAATGAAACTGAGTCTGACTCAGAATCTAAAGATATCTTTCACATATCTTTCACATCTTCAGAACCAAATCATGACATATTTTCAAGTTATACTCACTGTCCCCATTTTCCTGTTAAAATTCTCACTTCGAAGTTTGCCAAGCCTATCAATGTCATTGCTCTTATTGACATAGGAGCAAGTTGTTCCATTCTTGATACAAAAGTTCTACCTGAAGAATTCTGGATTCCTTACATAAGATACTTCAATTCTGCTTCAGGAGATACTTTCTCCACGAATGTCAGAACCACACTAGTCACTGTCCAGTTTTTTCCTCAGTGTTCCATAACCATAAAGATCTTTGGATCAAGCCTTCCCAATAAAGATTTGATAATTAGGTGGGATATCATGACTCAAATCTCTCAACTTCGAATCATTCCTGGAAAGGGTCTTAGATTTAAAGACCAATTCTCTGAGTTTGTTAATATCCAGAGACTCTTTTCCATTGAGATGAGTTTATTAGATCCAATCATGCAAAAGTTGCTCGAATCTTGTTCAGAATCCCATTCAGAATTTGCCCAGAAATGTTCTCATCCTTTATGGGAAAACCCGGAGTTCTTTGTCTGTCTTCCCTTCAAAAAGAATGAAGACATAAACCCGACCAAGGCAAGTCATATGGGAATGAAGCCAGAACACTTGGCTTTAGCTCAAAGGGAATGCTCAGAATTATTACAACAAGGCCTTATTGAAATCTCTAATTCTCAATGGGCTTGTGAAGCTTTTTATGTCAATAAACGTGCTGAGCAAAACAGAGGAAAAATGAGATTGGTAATCAATTATCAACCTCTCAACCTTTTTCTCCAAGATGATAAATTCCCTTTACCATCAAGAGATTCTCTCTTTACTGGTTTAACCAAGGCCCATATCTATTCCAAATTCGACCTCAAAGCCAGATTTTGGCAACTGGGTATTCATCCTAAAGACAGATCCAAAACAAGATTTTGTATCCCGAACCAGCACTTCCAGTGGAAAGTTCTTCCTTTTGGTTTAAAGGTAGCATCATCCCTTTTCCAGAAGGCCATATGCCGTATTTTCCAACCAATCCTGGCAAGTGTAGCTGTATATATTGACGATATTTTGCTCTGATCGATGAACAATCACACTTTGCCAACTCCTTGAGCAGTTTGCGAAATAGTGAGAAAGCATGGCATTATGCTCTCTCAAAAAAAATGAACATTGCCCAGACGAAATTGAATTTCTTGGTATGCACCTCAACAAAGGTACATACTATCCAGGGCCACATATTGCCCAAGAATTATTGAAGTTTCCTGAAGATAACTTCACAACAAAGCAAGTTCAGCAATTTCTGGGGATAATAAACTATCTCAGAGATTTTATCCCCAATATTGCAAAGCTTCTGATCCCTTTGCAATCCATGCTGAAAAAGAACTCCCCACCTTGGGGAAAGACTCGAGACTAAAGCGGTCGGCGAGCTTAAGGAGATTATGCAGAATCTCCCACCACTGCAAATACCATCAACAGGTAAAAGAATTCTTCAAACCGACGCTAGTGATGAATACTGGGCATCCGTCCTATTCGAAGAAATTGATGGTAATAGACTCCTTTGTGCTCACAAAAGTGGAAAGTTTTCTCAAGCTGAAATGCATTACCATTCCACTTTCAAAGAGATCCTAGCAGTAAAAAATGGTATCAGAGCCATGGTTTTGTTTTTGATACTATCCATTCCATGCGCTTGACAGGTGAATCTAGTGCTGAGAAGATTTTTTCTCATCATGTCTACAGAACCAGAAATCCTCGAAGCACCAGTTTCTCTTGCTCCTTCTTCTTCTTCTTCCTCAGCTCTTTCAGAATTCCGTGTTTCCAATACTTCTAAGATAGACTATCTCTATGAAGTCTCTCTTAGTGATGAAACCAAAATCTCAGAAACCCAGCTTCCTCTTATGAACCCATACTCCGCTTTTGCTAAGCCTACCTCATCATTCTCACCCATCCGCTCCATTCGCCAACTTATTCACCAGACCCCAAAGCAAGTAAAGGAGTACGTCCAGTCCTCCAAATTCGACCAGCATCCTATTCTTGCTACTGAAAATGAGTATTTTGTTACTCTTCAGATCCCTCCAGAATTTCCCAGGCAATGGGTCCAACAGGGATATTCTCATGTCCATTATGGAGCTGTTCGTCTTGCACTCACATTCCATGGTCGCAAAGGCTTGCCAGTTGTGGCAAGAATTACTTTGTTGGATACCAGGTTTTTACAATACCAGCATGCATGCATAGGCACTGTTCAAACCACTTTAAATGCTGGAACAGTTTTTGTGACTCTGTATCCAAACTTCAATATCGCTCTATCAGACCCCCAGTTACTTTCTTTTCTGAAAGTCCAAGTCCAGCTCACTGGAGCCCCTCAGACTGCTGACTCTGTAGCCGCAACTCTACATTACTAGATGGTTTACAGAGTGCAGAATCATGCCCTCGACCTCAACTTCAACAATGGTAATGAAGATGCATTGTTCATCTCCATGCAGAATGACCAGGCGTCCTGCATTCATGTCCCCAGACAAATCCCAAAGGATACGTTGGCCAAGCTCCTTCCAGATACTTGGATCATCAACTATGAAAAGCTACACCAGCATAACAAGCCTTTCCAGTCAACGGACTCTGAATTCGTACGGAAAAAAGATGGAACTGTTTCCATCAAATTTGGCAAAGAAAAAGAAGAAGGTCCTTCTATCTTCCAGACCCTCTTCATGATTGAACCATGTATTCCTGAATCCATTTCCGAACCAGATCCAAAAAAGCATGTTCGACACTTTGACGGTGATTGACATCCTGTTCATTACTATAAAGACAATTATGGTCACTGTTTTTGGGATCCTTTTTGCCAATGTTTCTACTGTCTAAACTCACCCGACGAGGTAGACCCTCTTGCAAAATCTCCACCGCGACGGAAAAAGTCCAAGGATAAGGTGTATCAAAGGTACTTAGACGGAGATTCCTCCGTAGATACTCTTGGTGAGTGTGATAAATACCAATTCATGGTGTCTTACGCACCACCTCCACCACCGGAGTCCAGTAATACATCCTAAACCTTACCAGATCGGCCAAAATCACCTCCACCTTCTCCTCCCCAGAAAAAGCAAGCTCTCCCTCCATTTTATAAGCCAATCCTCAAATGGGCTAAGAAACATTCTTACCCACTTGAAGTCCCAGCAGAAGCACCACCCACCTCTTCTATTGCCATGTTCCAAGACACTGACTTTCCTCCTCTTGTTAAGAAAAGCTCTAAACTCTCGTTCCCTGCTACAGAAGAGTTTATTGATCCCCATGGCAGATACCGCCATGTTCCCAAAATTCCTACCTCCACAAATGTGGATGAACATGGAAGACAGAAGAAAACCCCTGCTGCTGAAGCCGTTCTAAACTGGCAATCAGAAACTCTGTTGGCACAGAACAATGCCTTCAAGGCTATTGATTCCAAGATCGGAAATGTGCAACAAGATCTCCGATGATATGATGAGAGTACCAAGAAAATACTTTCTGAGTTCAAGAAAAGGCTTCATGCCCTGGAATCAGGACAACATCTTGGGTATCATTATCTTGATAGCCCAAAGCCAGAGATAGAAAAGCTCAAGAAGCAGATCCAACTTCTTGAAGAAGGAAGGTTCAGACCTTTCGATCCATTAGTACCTTATGTTCGAACTGGGTATGTACCTCCAGCACCACGAACATCTATTTTTGCCAATATCCCAGAAGATCCCTACAGAAGAGAACCGGATATGGCAGAAATACGAAATCGTCTTAAAGCTTTGAAGAAGGAAAAAGGGAAAGAAAAAACACCACCTACGGAATCAAGTTAAATCGTTATAAGATAAAGGCCAGACCAGATGATGTTATCAAATCCATTAGAATCCTTTTTGAAGGATTTGGGTAAGCAAGAAATTGATTCCAGTACCCAACAGCCTGAGCCTGATCCTGTTATCCTAGAAAAGCATATTCTATCTGCTGAACAAACTTCCTTTACTACATCAGACTTAGCATCCCTTTCCTCTTTTTCATCCCTCTCAGATCCTTCAGTCGATTCCCCCCTATTGTTCCACCAACTTCACAAATATTCATGGCTGACACTCCTTCAGACTACGGAATGGAATCAAACTATTCTGATCCAGAATTTGGACAGACAAGTAATCCCACCAGAAACAATTCCTCCGCCAGACATGTATCTATGGCATCAAAACAATTCTTCTCCATTGATGATATTCCTTATCAAAAATGGCCAGAAAGGCTGGAAGAATTCCATACTTGGTTGAATACACAGGCTATCACCAACCATGATATGAATGATGTCCTTTACAACTTTATTACAAGATTCACAGGGAGCCTTAAATTCTGGTGGCAATCACTCTCAGAACAAGATCAGATTTTGTTTCTGATGTCACCCAATTTCAGCCATGCTCTTACTTACTTATACCACGTTTTTGTGGGAACACCCGGAGATCTCATAGAGATAAAAAGAAGAGAATTTTTCGAGAGAAGATGCTGCTCCTATCAGAAAAAGCATCTGGATAAGCACTATCGATTAATGCTTCAGCTCTTTTACCAAATTGGCGCAGATCCAAATCTGAAGCATGTCTTCCTCACATCCATCCCAAAAGAACTGTCCCAGATGGTTGAAAGATCTTTCTTTGGAAAGCCAAAAAGGGTACAAAACATTCCCTTGGGAGAAATGCAGCTTGGGTAGGTTAGAAACGTTTCCATCCTAGCATTTTTTGGGTGTCTCTAGGCTCTGAACTAAAGGGCTGAGTAGTTTTCTGCTAAAAGGCTATCCCTGAAGGGCTTGAACGGGAGTTGTTCGCCCAATGTGGGATGCATACCTGCAGAAAATTTACTCTCCTTCCCTGGTTCTAAGTCTAGGTCCATTCATGGTATCAAGATACTGCATTTGATTTGTATTTTTATTTCTTCTTCTACCATGTCCTAATTTTCTTTTGTTAATGGTACGATATAGCCTAACCATGATGGTGTGAATTTAATGATTTTTTTTGCGTGCAAGCAGTTTCGTTCATGTGAAATACATATTCTTGTGTTTAATGCTTTGAAGTGACTAACCACAACTTGAATGATTTAATGTGCATGTTTGAGACTGAAAAATGATAATATGCAATTGCTCATTATAATATATAACCATGAATTAAATGTGGATAGGGATATACCGCGTTATTTGTATGGCTTTTGGTGATAAGGCAATTCAAAAGACTCATTATAAGTTGGGAATATTCATAAATTTTAATGTACTATGTTTATTTAAATTCACATAGATTTAGAGTGGATTACTAAATTGAGTAGGTTTGCTATACCTAGAGATAGGATAATACATAGATTAGGAAATTACACCATCACATGTTTGATAATGTTTTGGTACACGCAACAATCTAAAATTTATGTCTAGTGATTATGGTGAAATCGGATGCTTTAACATATTTATTTGATTGATTTACTACAATTAGCCTCCAAATTTTACTTTTAAGAATTTTAATTTTAATTTATTCTCAATTCTGTTTTGATCCGTTAGAAAATTTTTAGAATTAAACTATTTTTAGCATTTAATTAGTTTATTAATCATCAATCTCTATGGGATGAATACTTTTTCTCATCATTGTATTACTTGTTTGACATATTCACTTGCATTTAAAATTTTTTGAACAACTTTTTGGCACCGTTGCAAGGAATTGTTCGTTTAGCATCAATTAATATTGATACCAGATAATTCTAAGTTTAATATAGCTTTTGTTTTATTTTTTCTTTTCAAGGTGTACATCGATTTATGACATGTAGCCAACAAGAGAAACTTGCTGAATTTGATCTAGAAATCGAACGTACATTTAAAAGGCGACTAAGAGATCATGGAAATTATGCTAATAAGATGGCAGGTGGTGAGAATGAAAATCTTTGTAGGCTCTTGAGAGATTATGCTACGCTGACAGTTCATGGCACCACATCAAGCATCAAGAGACCTACAATTCAAGCAAACAACCTTGAAATGTCGAAGTAAACTCTGCTACTTTGGCAGCAATGTTATGATCCCATTGCTGTGAACGAGAAAGCATCTGACTTGTAGTGTTAGAATCAAGGATTCTATCATCTTCCTCGGCCTCATAATCTACTACCACATGGTAAGGCAACAATCTGCACCACACAGAAAGGTTTAATGACCAAGCCTGAAAACTAAAGCAGCTACTTGTAATGAGATATCAGTACTTAAATTTATGGTAAATAGTTGGGACAGCTTTACTCAAGGGACACTATCTTTGGACATCACTAGCTAAGGCAGTATCCTCTTTAGGAAGAATACGCAAGTCCATCCTTATACCTAGCTGCCTGAACACCAAACTCTGCTGCACTGCTCTTGACACCATCCAAATATATACTACCCTCCGAAGATAGCTGCACGACACTCCTCCATTATCTTAACAATCTAAGTTCCTAACACGAGAAACTTGGGAACTATGGCAGAACAAAAGACAGTAGAACAGACCAGAAGCAACACTGGGATTCGTATGTATATCAAAACGCTGGCTCTTGCTAAGCAGCCAATACTAAATCCACCTCTTTTTGTGCCGACATGCACCACTCAAAACGGCAAAATTTTCCCCGATAATTCACTAAAGACAGTTGTTGTCCAGATTAATTAAACTATAGATTGACATTTCAACATCAAATGTTACTAATGTGCAAAAAGAGCACCCGCTTGGATTGGAATCAAGTGAATTTCCAATCAAACAGTGCAATTTACAGTCGAAAAAAAGTCGTGTGTAGGTCATTATCTAAACTAATTGATCTCTTATGCAAGGTGCTATCTTTACCGCATCGTAGTAAAAAGTACCATTTCTTTTCATCAACATTCCCAACCAAAAGAACTACTTCAAAAGACAAGAACAACAAAACATCTTGGCTAGAGAAGAGAGAGAGAACTACTTCAAAAGACAAGACCAACAAAGCATCTCAGCTAGAGAGAGAGAGAGAGAGAGAGAGAGAGAAGACAACCTTTCGCAGGTGTCCTCGAGAGAAGAGAAAGGGCGCTTGAAGTCCGGGTGACAAACACGCTAGGTGTCCTGGTACTAGGGCTGAGCGCGGTTCCCGGGTTACCCAGGGAACCGGAACCAAACCGGAGGAGGGTCCGGTTCGGTTCCCGGTTCCAAGGGGACGGTTCCGGTTCCGGTTCCTTTTTCTAGGAACCGGGAGTTTCGGGTTCCAGTTCCGGTTCCAAGCGGAACCGAACCGGTCCTGGAACCGGAACCGGAACCGATTACGGAACCGGAACCTGTTTCGGAACCGGAACCGGAACCGGTTACTTAGGGCAGAAAAAGCTCAACCTTAGATGTTCTAGTGACTTGTATGTAATTTTCTAGTTGAAGTTTGGCTTCGGCCTCTAAATGAAAGTTGTAAAGGACTTCTTGGAGTATAACATACTCAAATTTGGGACAAAACAAACAAGTATAAGTGGGTGAAATCGTTATTCTTTGGAAAGACTGGAACTGGAGATTTTGGGACCGACCCTTGATGAATGCATGGACTGTAAGGCAACCTTTTTGTCAAAATTTCACTTCAGTTTCTTAACAAAATTTTTAAAGGACATCCTGAGGTATCACATATAAAAAATTTAGAGAAAAAAAACAAGAATAGTTAGGTGAAATCGTGGTCCTTTGGAGATGGTTAGATCTGGAATTACGGTACTATGAACAGAGATTTTAACCGTCCATATTTAATTATCTAGGACGAATTTGACTTCGATGTTTTAATGAATTATCTACCTTATGGTCTTCTCTATCACATAGTCGAATTTCATAATTTTTGAAGGTCATTTGGGTATTTAATCGTAAATGTTTCTAAAACTGTGCAATCTGATGTGTTCGGATCTTGTAAGTTGCAATACGTGCACTATATCATTTTGTATGAGGTTCTTTTGGAAATTTTTTCTGCATGAAATATCTTTCTTCATGTCTTCCTTACAACATATTTAAATTTCGTAATTTTTTTAGTTCATTTGCCTATTTAACCAAAAAATTTTCTAAAACTGTGCAAGTAGAGAATAGGAAAAGTAAATCGATTTTATCTTTTAATACAGAATGAATTGAACTACGATTTCTTCATAAAACTTGTACCTCTAGGTCTTAAATACAACGTGTTCAAATTTTAGAATTTTCTGAGTTCATTTAAGTGTTTAATCGAAATTGTTTTCAAAACTTGTACCTCTAGACATTCTTGTTCTAGTGGTGTTTTATTTCTACTTTCTAGTTTGCTATTTATTTTGAAATTTCTAATTATATTCTATTATTGTTGTGCAGTGCGAAGTTAATGTATCAAGATAACATGTCAATGGGAAGTTACCGTGTAGTATACACGTACATTATAGTTTTTTTTTTGGTAACGTGCGCATACGTTATATTTTTTTTGGTAACGTGCGCATATGTTATAGTTTTTTTTTTTTTTTGGTAACGTGCGTGTACGTTATAGTTTTTTTGGGTAACGTGCGTATATGCTATAGTTCAAATATGAAAATAACAAAAAAAAAAAAAAGGAACCTGTTGGAACACGGAACCGACCCCGGAACCCGTGACGGGGTAGGTTCCGGGTTCTCGGTTCCCACGGGTAGGTTCCGGGTTCCTCATTTTGAGGAACCTGTACCCGAGGGTAGGTTCCAGGTTCCAGACGGAACCGAACCGGAACCTGGAACCGCTCACCCCTACCTGGTACACCATCTGACCTGATTCCCCGGTTGAATCACTTTCTCTTGCTGCTGCTGCAATTGCTGTTGCTGCTGCAAATTGGGGGCGGAGAGGCTAGGGTTCTACTGGATCGGGTGGAGGGAGATCCTCGGAGGACGTAGGTGCATGTCGATGTTGGACGGGAATTGCAACATGGCGGCCACCTACTGTTGCTGTTGCTTCTGCAACTGTTGGAGGAGCAGGATGTGCTGCTGCTTCTACTGGTGGTGGTGATGTTGCATCAGTAGTTGCTGGTGGTGTGCCGCCGACGATTTCACCTCCTCCATCTCTCCCTTTAGAAAATTGGGGAGAGAAAAGCCATTTGCAAAATTGAGCAGCGCGACGCCGGAGGAGGGGAGTCGATCGGCCGATTGAACGAACCAGGAGCGATTTAAGGTTCTTCCCCTGTGGCAAAGTAGCTAAAACTCCAGAGAGGAAAGAGATAGGGGAAGAGGAGGAGGAAGAAGAAGGGTTTGCACGGTAACGTTTTTATTTCTCCAAATTTCTATTTTTTGATCTCCGAAAAAAAAAAAAAAAAGAACAAAAATCTGTTTGGTAAAACTTTTATTCCCGAGAACAAAAATAAGAAGCAAAAAAAAAAAAAAAGCTTCTTATTCCTGGGAATAATTTCTAAAAATAAGCTAATTTTTTCTTTTCTTTTCTTTTGTTTTTCTTGCTTGTTGCGGCCTTGGGTGGCCGCTTGCCAACCATCGGCCACCTCTTGTCGGCCGTCACCGATCGCTGCTCCATCGGCGACAACCACCGCTGTTTGATTGTCGTCGCTGCCGCCCATAGCCCATTGGCCACCCTTGACCGCTGTTGCCGCCGCCGATTGCTGGCCGCTGCCGCAGGACCACTAGCCATTGTTGTCGCTGCCACCCGCCAATCGTTGCCCATCACTGTTGGCCGTTGCTCGTTGCCGCCGATCGACGTTCCTATGACGGCGGCCGGTGGCGACGGGCGGCGGGCAATGGTGATGGGCGGCGATTGGCCGTCCGTGAGCAAGAATAAAAAAAAATACAAAAAATAAAAAATCATATCAAACACACTTATATTCTTTTTCAATTTCAGGAATAGAAATTTTGTGTCGTTACCAAACACTTTATTTTACTAAAAAATTGTTCCCCGGAGTAGAAATAGAAAATAACTATTTATGAAAAGAAACCCTCGGCCAAGAAGTGTTACCATGCTCTCCCGAAGTCACCGTGGAACGCGAGTGACCTAGTGATCGATTGATCTCATGGGCTGTCGTGCTGCCATGATTCCCCCGTAAGCTCTTTAGGTCGGGCCATTGAGGCGTGCTGGTGGGCCTTGATGAGGCCTATGTGGAAAGGGGCAAGCTGGCTTCGCTTGGATAAGTATTCACGGATTCGAGAACTTTTCAATTGAACTAAAATCAATTGTTATATCGAGTGATGATTCTTGTCCTATTATAGCCGTCAAGTTTATTGATTTTGCATAATGAAATCAAAGAAAAGGAGACACTGAAAGATAAAGTACCGGATCTACGGCTATCATGTGTGTCAGTTTTAAAAAGGAGAAATTGAAAGATAAAGTACTAGATCAACGGCTGTCATGTATGTCGGTTTTAAATTATGAAATCAAAGAAAAGGAGAAACTGAAAGATAAAGTACTAGATCTAAGGGTGCGTTTGTTTCTCTGAATACATTTTTGGGGAAATTTTTTTCCTCATTTTCCGGCGTTCGGGTTGCTTAGGAAAACGAGTCAATGGAAAATGTTTTTCTAGGAAAGTTTAAATTCAGGAAAATGATTTTCCGTTTGAAAGGACCGGAAAACGTTTTCCGAATCTACCAAAGCTTAGATTTGATGCTTGGTTTACAAACAATTATTCTTATAGAAATATATTTAAAAAAAAATTGAAATTGGAATTTTATTTTTTATAAAAATTAAAATCTGGAAAACATTTAAAAATAAAAATAAAAAATTCGAATTTGCTTCTTTTTCTTTTTCTTTTTGCTTCTTCTTCATCTGTCATCGGCCACAAGGACGGTCGGTGAGCTTTGGTCTCACTAGATCGAGCGATCTCATGGCTTTCAACAACAAGGCTTGCGCTTACTTGAGGCGATGAGCGTTAAGCCTCGCTAAATCAGGTGAGCTCGTGGCCTCCAGCGATGAGACTCAAGCCTCGCCAGATTGGGCAAGCTCACAGCCTCTAGCGGCTAAGCGGCGAGCTTGCCATTTCTAGCAATAGTTGGAGCTCACCGCTTGTAAGCCAGCTAGGAACAAAATGCCAGAGGAAGCAGAAGGGATGGCATGAGGAAGTTGAGGAGTGAAAAGAGAAAAAAGGAAATAAAAAGAAAGAAAAGAAAAAAATAGAAAATAAAAGTAAATAAATAACAACAATATTAAAAATTTGAAGTTTTTTAATTAAAAATTCATTCTTTTCTATGATGAGGTGTGAAATTATTTTTTTAATGGGATTCAAATGACAGAAAATATTTTCAATTATACACTGTTAAACAAAGGAAAACAAATCGTATTTTTGGAAAATGCTTTCCTGGAAAGCATTTTCCTTTATCATTAAGTTTTTCATGAGACAAATGCACCCTAAGCCTAATTCTTCTGAAAATTTCTCTGGAATTTGGGTCGCATGTTTATGTGCCCTCGGGCGAGTGCTATTCGAATGCTGTTTCTTCTACTAGTTTAGCCAATTTGGTTTTTAACGCAAGATGCCAAAGGACCGATGCTAATATTTAGGGATGCATATCGATGATCGTAGAGAGAAATTGTAACTGTAGTACACGTGAAATGGTGGGTAGTGTTTGGCATAATAACATCATAACCGAAGTGCGGCGGTGGTTCGAAAAGCTTCACGTGCGTTCTTTGAGGAATTTTCACAAACACCTCGATGGTTCCCAAGCAAAGAAGCGTGTACATCCGAGAGAGTGCGTGAAGGCAACAATCGACATAAATTTTCCGAAATTCAAGGGTCCCTAATTCCTGGATGAAATCTGGGCCCTTAAAGGGTTCTTCATCGCTACGGTGAACTCCTGCTTCTCCGATAGGTCCACCTCCTCGCCGGCCACCATCCGCCACTTGAACTGCTACACCAGGTTCACCACAAAGTACTCTAGGTGTAGCATCGCGAGCCCGGACGTAGGGTAAATCCTCCTCCCCACCCTAAACAGCATCATTTTTATCTCCTTGTTCCCCGTTATGTCGAACCTGCTGGCTGCTCCTCCGCCGGCGGAGTTCAAGAACCTCTCGGGCTGGAACTCCATTGGGTCTTCCCAGACTTTCAGGTCCCTGTTAACGAGTATAAATCAAAAACACCAACTGTACCAACTATCTATGCTATTGATATTGATAACAGAGAAAAGAGGGTGAAGACTGATATTAAAAGAGAAAGAACTGAGGCTGATATTAGAGAGAAAGAAGAGCTGCAAAGCAACAAAGTGAGTAACACAGACTTGAGAAGACACGACAACTCAGATAAATGATTGCAATGAAGGTTGACATGGATCGTCATCAATGGTGAAGAGTTTGTGACGAAGACTGACACGGATTGCCAACTCATGAAGACATGTGAATAGTTATTCAGTTGAGGATTGAAACAGATTGAGAAATAGTCTTGATAAAATCAGTTTTTCTATTGTATCTTCATCTTCTTCGATAGGAAAAGATATAAAGAAGACTTAGTAGGATCATCTTGTGTTCCGTTGAGGAAAACAAATAGAGTATTTTCTATAAACGAATGCTCTGTATTTTTGATAGTAGAAGTAGAGAGAGAGAGAGAGAGAGAGAGAGAGAGAGAGAGAGAGAGAGAGAGTGAGAAATTTAGAAGTGTAAATCTTCTTTGTTCATTGATGATCCGAGATATACAGACTTTGTATTACAATCTCATTGAAATAGAAGAATTCAAAGCTTCTTGATTGATCTTCAGTTCTTCGACATATCTCTTCATCTTCACATTCTCTAGTTCTTCAATTCTGTTTCTTTATCTTCACATGGTATCAGAGCAGAAGATCATACCTGTTAGAAAGGCTTATTCAGAAATCATTCATTGAATCAAAGTGAAGAAACTGAAGTTGTAGCAGATCGCAAGTCACGGTAATTGAGGTTACTATCATAATATCGTGCTGTTATCATCTTCTTCAAAGCTGAGAAAATAGAGTAATGGCAGCTAGAACACGAAGTATCCTTTCCCAATACATGTGAATATCTCGAATTTTGTCACAATCAAACTTGCCAAAGATAACTTTCTGTTATGGCAAGCACAAATCCACAGATTTTTGAGAAGCCAAGAACTCTTTGGCTTCATTAATGGTGAAATTCCATCACCTCCTCGAATGTTGCAGATTGAAATAGAAGGGTGTGAAACTGAAGTTGTAAACCCAGATTACACTGATTGGATAAAGACTGATCAGCTGATATCATCCTGGATAAGCGGAGCTGTATTTGAAAACATTCTGAGCCTAATCATTGGCTTAGAAACATCTTATGAGGTATGGCAAACCTTGCTCAATAGATTTACACAAAAGCATGTGGCTAGGGAATTTGAGTTGAGAGGAAAGCTGCAAGCATGTCAGAAACGAGATCGATCTCTGGCTGTGTATCTTAGAGAATATAAATCGATCTGTGATCAACTCAATGCTACAGGGAAGCCTATAGATGAAATAACAAAGTTGTTTGGAGTTTTGGAGAGTTTAGGATCTGAGTATGAAAATTTTAAAACGAGCATCTATTGTTCAAAACCTCAACCAGACTATGATGAGGTGATATCTTAGCTAGAAAGGTTTGAAGTAAGGTTACAAGGGTACTCATTGAGTTCATACAATCCCAAGCTGGCGTATTATAGTCAAAGAAGAATAGAAGTTCAACAAAGGGAAGAACTTGACAAAGAACCTATGCAGCACAATTCTGGTTTTGGAACTTTAAGGGTGAATAGTTGAGGAGGCCGTAGCTATGGAAGAGGAAGATTTCTTAATAATAGAGGTTAAGGCTTTAGATATACTGGAAGAGATTCAAGTTACAGACCAAATAACATCAATTACATACAAGAGCGTCAGAAAATTAAGCAGTTCCACAATCCCTCTAGTTCTATTTCTAATCCAGGATTTCGCCCTTATGCTGGTTCCTCACAGAGATATCAAGAAACAAGATCCTATCCCACTTCAAATCTAACCTTTCTAAGGATTTGTAGGATGAGAAATCAGCTGATAGCATGAGATTAGAGTGTCAAATTTGCAAGAGACCAGGACATGATGCTTTACATTGCTGGTATCATTTTGATAATTCCTATCAAGCTGAGGAAATTCCAATAGCTCTAGCAGCAATACATCTCGAAGACTTCAAAGGAAGTGAGTGGTATCCAGACACTGGTGCAACTGCACATATCAGAGCCAATCCTGGTATACTTCATAATCCCTCTAGATATACTGGCTATGACACTATTATGATTGGGGATGGATCATGTTTTCCTATCACCTATACTAGTAATACATTACTACATATCGAAACAAATTCATTGCCTCTAAATGATGTGCTAATTGTCCCTGATATAAAGAAGAATCTTCTGTTAGTATCCAGATTAACAGATGACTATCAATGCTCATTTGTTTTTGATAAATTTGGTGTTTATGTAAAGGACAATTGCACTAGCACAACTCTGCTGCTCGGGAGGAAAATTAAAGGGCTGTATTGAGTAAATTTACAAACAACAAAAGCAATTCTAACTCAGAGACACAGAGTAGTAGGAGAGGATACATGGCATCAACGATTGACACACACCAATTTGGATATCTTGAAGTACCTGCAGAATCAACAACTGATTCAGTGTAATACTAGAATGTAGAACATGTGTAGCAGTTGTCAAATTGCTAAGACCACTGCTTTACCATTTCCATTATCAGAATCTGTAGCTACTATGCCCTTACAGAAAGTCCATTGTGATATCTGGGACCCTTCACCTGTTACTTCTTTTCATAATTTCAAATACTATGTTCTTTTTGTAGACAATTTCTCTCAGTTTAGCTGGATCTATCCACTGAAATTGAAGTCAGACTTCTATAACATCTTTGTTCTATTTCAAAAGCAAGTAGAGAATCAATTTGAGTCGAAAATCAAGATATTTCAGTGTGATGGTGGAGGAGAATTCATTAGTCACAGGTTTCAGACTCATTTGCAGAACTGTGGTATCAAACGGCACGTCTCTTGTCCTTACACACCTGAATAGAATGTGTTTGGATGTGCATGTTATCCATGTTTACGACCCTATGCTCAGCACAAGTTTGATCCAAGATCACTCACATGTGTGTTCATTGGATACAGTGAACGTCTTGTGCCTACAACAGGTCGTGTGTATATTAGTCGACATGTCCTATTTGATGAAAACTCTTTCTCTTTTACTAAGACATGTCTAACAGAGTATGCACCACTCACAACACTTTATCGTTTATGGGCTGAAGAAACTCAACTTATGGAATCAGTAAACAAGGAAATAGCTCCTGTCTTTGTACAGGCATATGCAGAACATTTGCAGACTAATGGAGATATCACTGCAAATGATTCTCAACCTTCATAGCAAGTTGCAATACCATATACTGATCATTCATCATTTCTGCCAAATGTAACACAAGAACATGGTACCTCTATAACAACAACACAATATGAAATCTCTTCATCAAGACATGAACCAAGAGATGCCTTCTACCGAAAAACAAGAACATCCAATGATATAAGTGTTGGATCCGAACATGCCATTCCTCCTTATGTCTCACAAGGGACAACTTCAAGTCATTCTATGCGAGACTCGATCAAAGTCGGCATTATAAAACCTAATCCCAGGTATGCATGTCTTGCTATATATGAAGTACCCACTTAACCAAGATTAATTAAATCAGCTTTAGCACATAAAGGTTGGTATAAAGCCATGACAGAAGAAATGGATGCATTGTATCGGAATAAAACTTGGGAGTTAACTCCTAGAATTGATCAAATGAATGTGATTGGATGCAAGTGGGTATTTAAAAAAAAACTTGCATCTGATGGTAGTTTTGATAGACTAAAAGCTCGACTAGTTGCTAAAGGTTTTCATCAGGAAGAAGGCATTGTTTTTACAGAGACTTTTAGTCATGTTGTCAAGCATGCTACAATTCGAATAGTTCTCTTTGTAGCAATAATGAAACATTGGCCAATTCATCAACTCGATGTTAAAAATGCATTTTTACATGGTACCCTAAATGAGATAGTTTACATGGAGCAGCCTCCTAGATTTCAAGATCCCAAGAAACCTCATCATGTATGTCTCCTCAAGAAGTCTCTCTATGGACTTTGACAAGCTCCCCGAGCTTGGTTTGATAAGTTCAGCAATTTTCTACTTGAATATGGGTTCTTTTGTAGCTCAACTGACCCATCCTTATTCATATTTCACACTGGTACAGACACAATTCTTTTGCTACTATATGTTGATGACATTGTCTTAATTGGAAGTTCCTCTCGTTGCTTTCTAATCTCATCTAGTCTCTAAGGGTGCGTTTGTTTGCGTTTCGTTTTAAAAATTGTTCCAGGAACAGAAATAGAAAAAAGTGTTTTTGTTTAGGGAACAATTTTTGAACAAAAAACGCGTTTGGAAACTTGTTCCGGAAATAAAAAATAAACAAAAACACGTTTGGTTAATTTGTATAATTTTTTTATTTCTTTTATTTCTTCTATTTTTTTCTTATTTTTCTTAATTTTCTTTTTCCTTTTTCTTTTTTTCTTCTTTTGGCGGTCGCCGGCCTCGGCCATGGCCGGCGACCGGCCGGCGAGGGCCGGCGGCCTCGCCCAACCACGGCGAGGCTCGCCGGCCCTCGGCGAGGCCGAGCTCGCCCGGTGGCGGGCGAGGCGCGGCTCGCCGGGCCACCGCCGGGCGACGCCGACTCGCCCCAGATCGGGCGAGGCCGAGGCTCGCCGGCCGCCGGGCGAGCTTGGCCTCGCCGGATCCGGGCGAGATCGAGCTCGCCCGGCCGGCGCGAGGTCGGCCTCGCCTTGGCCGGGCGAGCTCCTCGCCCGGCCTACGCGAGCCTCGCCGTGGCGGGCGAGGCCGTCGGCCCTCGTCGGCCGGTCGCCGGCCATGGCCGAGGCCGGTGACCGGCCAAAGGAAAAAGAAGAAGAAAATAAGAGAAAAAAGAAAAAAAAGAAAAAAAAGTGTTTCTCAAATGTGTTTCAGAAATAAGAAACACAAATTTTGTGTTTCTTATTTCTGTTTCTTTTTTGTTCTTGGGAACAAAAGAACAAAAAAACAGAAAAAAGTGTTTAAAAACAAAAAAAAGAAACACAAACAAACGCTGCCTAAGTCTCCAGTTTCATATGAAAGACCTTGGCTCACTGCACTACTTTCTTGGCAGTTAAACATATTTCTGATCATTTGTTTCTCTACCAAACTAAATATGCTATTAATCTTCTTACTCGAGCTCATATGCTTGAATGTAAACCAATTTCAACCCCTTTGTCACTAAGACCAATCATTTTGACAAATGATTCTATTCCTCTATCCAATCCTATTGAGTATCGAAGCTTAGTTGGTGGTCTTCAATACCTGACATTAACACGTCCTGACATTGCCTATGCTACGAATTTACTGTGTCAAAAAATACAGAAACCTACTATTGCAGATCTTCATAAACTCAAGAGGGTTCTGCGATATGTTAAAGGCACCATAAGTCTTGGAATTTTCTTTCACTCTCGAAGCTCTCTACATCTGTATGGTTTTTTAGATGGGGATTGGGCTGGATGTGCTGAAACCAGAAGATCAACAACTGGTTTATGTTCATATCTTGGCTCCAATCTCATCTCTTGGGTAGCAAAAAAGCAATCCACAGTCAGTCGATCCTCTACAGAAGCTAACTACTGTGCTCTTGCTTCCACTTCTGCTGAACTTACTTGGATCAGCTTTGTCCTTCGTGACACAGGATGCTCTCTACCTCGTCCAACTCATCTCTTTTGTGACAATAAATCAGCCATTGCTCTTATTGCCAACCCTGTATTACATGCTTGCACTAAACATATTGAAGTGGACTTCCACTTTGTTCGAGAAAAGGTCTCCTTAGGGTCACTCCATGTGGGATATGTTCCAAGCAACTGTCAACTTGCTGATATTTTCACAAAATCTCTGCCTCGCCTTGCACATTTTCAGCTACGATTCGAATTGGGCATTGGTGTTCGACCCATTCCCAATTTGAGGGGGGATGTTAGTATAAATCAAAAACACAAACTGTACCAACTATCTATGCGGCTGATATTGATAACGGAGAAAAGAGGGTGAAGACTGATATTAAAAGAGAAAGAACAGAGGCTGATATTAGAGAGAAAGAAGAGCTGCAAAGCAACAAAGTGAGTAACACATATTGGAGAAGACACGAGAACTCAAATTAGTGATCGCGATGAAGGTTGATATGGATCGTCATCAATGGTGAAGAGTTTGTGACGAAGACTGACACGGATTGCCAACTCATGAAGACATGTGAATAGTTATTCAGTTAAGGATTGAAACAGATTGAGAAACAGTCTTGATAAAATTAGTTTTTCTATTGTATCTTCATATTCTTCGATAGGAAAAGATATAAAGAAGTCTTAGCAGGATCATCTTGTGTTCCGTTGAGGAAAATAGATAGAGTATTTTCTATAAACGAATGCTCTGTATTTTTGACAGTAGAAACAGAGAGAGAGAGAGAGAGAGAGAGAGAGAGAGAGAGAGAGAGAGAGAGAGAGTGAGAAATACATACTTTGTATTACAATCTCATTGAAATAGAAGAATTCAAAGCTTCTTGATTGATCTTCAATTCTTTGACATATCTCTTCATCTTCACATTCTCTAGTTCTTCAGTTTTTTTTTTCAACTTTATTTCCTCTTCAGTAATTCCTTCGCGAGTCCATCAAATTTCGCATTTTAGCAAACGCTCAAACTCGAGTCATATTTAACAGCGTCCTTGGTGATCGCGTAGCCGCCCAACTCCGCGTCCTCCTTCACCGCATGCGGCAGCACGAAATGCCTCGGTGGGTGCTGGCGCAGCCCCTCCAATACCACCGTTTTCAGGTAGCCCATCCTCTGTAGGTCCTCCTCCTTCACTTGTTCCGCTCCTTCTCCCACAACTGATTTTATTTCACCGTAGAGCCTCTCTTGGATTTCTGGGTACTTGACCAGGTTGGCCGTGATCCCCTGCAGCGCCGTGGACATTGTGTCGGTGCCGGCGTTGAGGAACTCCAGTACAGACTCACGATCTGGTCCTCCTCCAGCTTCCTCTTCTCCTCCGGCAGCTCCAGGTCTAGGAGCGTGTCCACGTACGGCAAGATCCAATCGCCATTGCCGTCGTTCCCGTTCTCCTTGGCTTTGCTCAGCTGCTCTTGCTTGGCCTTGAGTCGAGCTCTAATGAGCAGGATGAGAACGCGTTTCCGACACTCGCGGAGCTCATAGAACTCCTTCCATCGCTTTCAGAGGACAAGCTTGCTCAGCCACGGCCAGAAATTGAGGGTGTTGAAGTGTCGTTGACTTAGCAGCGCCAGTCGCGAAACCTCCTTGATCTGCTTAATCTGCTCCTCCTCAAGCCAGTCTCCGAAGCACATTAGGACCAACAAGTAGAATATGGCGTACTGGAAGTGGTTGATGACGCGGACGATGCCGCCAGGCTGTGACTTGAGCTCCGCCCCAAGCATGTTAAGGACCCGCGTGTGGGCGCGGGAGTAGGAGCGGAGGCGGGAGGGATGGAGGATCTCCGCCGTGAGGTTCGGGCGGAGGAGGTGCTAGGTGGGGCCGTAGGAGGAGGTGTTGATATTGTGCTGGTTGGAGGAGAGGAGGTGCATGGTGCAAGAGGGAGGCGGGCGGTTGGCAAAGATGGCGCTGCGTTGGACGAGGGCCTCATGGGCGAGGGCCGGGGAGGTGACGAAGACGGCGGGTCGGGAGCCCATGTGGAGGGTGACCATCGAGCCATAACGGGCGTAGAGGG
The DNA here is from genome assembly GCA_014182405.2 of Eucalyptus sideroxylon. Taxonomy (NCBI): domain Eukaryota; kingdom Viridiplantae; phylum Streptophyta; class Magnoliopsida; order Myrtales; family Myrtaceae; genus Eucalyptus; species Eucalyptus sideroxylon. The sequence goes on along the minus strand of CM024555.2, from coordinate 30,811,669 downwards.
AGCGGAGGATGGGCTCGACCTCCGAGGACGACTTGCGGAGCCATAGGAAGTTGCCGACGACCGGGAAGGTGAGGGGGCCTGGCAGGAGGCTCTTCTTGTTGGGAGCAGAGGAGAGGAGGTTGAGGGTGGCTCTGAGGAGGGCGGCGACGCAGAGGGTGACGAGGATGAGGAACCAGACTTCCATCTGTCGCCGGATTGACTCTTGAGTTTTTGAGGAAGACCAAGTTAAGGATTTGCGGGGACATAAGATCGGAGATCAGGCTGGCGACACAGCGGAAAGAAAACGCCATGGCTGACGCGTCCACGAAGTAGCATTGGACTTCATCCTTTGAATTGATATCTTCGCAATTATATATCTTAAAAAAAATCCGTTTCGGTGCTTATTAACTCCAACACGCTGAACGAGGGACGTGAGCTTTCTTTAGGATCGTCAGAGCACGTTCGCGGACCTCGCTGAATAAAATAAGGAAAAACTTCAGCATCACACCCTCGAGAATATTTAATTGATGCTAGAAGACGCGGCCTGGACTTGGATGATGAAAGATCGGAAAGTGCGAAGACATTGTTCGGTTAGGAAATTGAAGGGGCCCGAGCCGCTGCCGATCTGAGGGTTGCCATCGCTTGCATCTAGGAACGTGTCCTATTTATTAGAGTAAGCGGGAAAGAAGGTGCCGATACGACGTTGATGAAATTGGGCAGAGGATCTTGACCCTCCATAGCTTCTAATATGGAGGAGAGAACGTAACGTAACGCTTCTATTCCTAGGAACAATTTTTGATTAGAAATGATTTTTTTTTATTCTGTTCCTGAAAATAATTTCTAAGCATTTTAAGCCATTTTGTAACTGTTTAAAATTTCAATTCTCAGAATAAAATTGCGTTTGGTACCATGTTCAAAATTTCCATTCCAAATAATTTTATTACTTTATTTGTTCTTTTTTTTTTCCTTTTTTTTTTATTATTATTCTTCTTCAAGTCGCCGACTTGGGATGATTGGCGACTAGCTAGACGAGGGCCGACGACCTCATCGGAGTGCTACCGGCCCTTGTCGGTCTAGCCTTGCCGACAGTTGGGTGAGGCTTGGCCGAGCCATGGTTGGGTGAGCAGCCTCGCCTAGTCGCCGGCGGGGCTTGACCTTGCCGAGCCACCACCATGTCGAGCTTCGTTTGCGGTTGGGCAAACTTGGCCTCACCAGATTTGGGCGAGGTCAAGCCTCACTTGGCCATGGCTCGACCGAGCCTCGCCTAGTCAGGTGAGCCTCATCGGTGGCCGAGGAGGCTTGGGCAAGGCTCGCCTGGCTGCCAATAAGCTTGTTGGACCTCGCCCTGACCTAGTGAGCCTCTAGCGAGCTTGCCGGACCAGTTGCTAGCGACAGGTGGTGGTGGGTGGCGGACGGCAACGGTGGCAGTGACAGTAGATGAAAAAGAAGAAAGAAGGAAGAAGAACAAGAAAAAAAGAAAAGAAAAGAGAGAAAATAGTTGCTTGATTCTAGAATTGTTCTTGGGAACAAATAATCAATTTTTGTTTACTTCTCGATTCTATTTCAAATCTATTTCTAGGAACAAAAAAATACAAATTTGTTCATGAGAGCAAAAATTTTACCAAACACATTTCTGTTCTAAATTTACTTCCGGGAACAAAAGAATAGAAATTTTCGCTATTGGGCAAGTTAACAAATAGGCCATAAGAAGCGGGGCAGACGAGATGCCCTTCTGATCTTGACTTCTTACTTACGTTGGTTTCTGACTGTTCTTTTTTGAGTATCTTCTTCTAATCTCCATGCTCTAAGACCTTATCCACCCATGCTCTGGTGCGGCAACCTTTCTGCCATTTATCTTACAGCAAATCCAGTTTTTAATGCTTGTACAAAAAATGTGAAGATTGATTATTACTTCATTCGTGAATCACTTGAAGACAACTCTATGTTCTATTTATCTCCTTCGTTGATCAGCCTACAGACATTCTTACCAAAGGCTTGTCATCTACTCGATTTCATCTCTTATGATCCAAGCTAACGATTTGTTCCAGCTCATCAACTTGCATAGGGATGTTGACCCAGTCCACTTCTAATCTTTTCAGCTTGCACTAAAATCCAATATTATTTTCACCTTGCACTAGAATCATAGCACAATCAAAATATCCACATGACAAGCGGTCCAAGATTGATAACATTATCTCTAACTCGCATCAAGATCAAAGCCAATTAGAATATCCGCATGATTTGTAATCCTTGATTGTTCAAATATTATCTCCACTATAGTTACAAATTTTGTTATCAATATTTATTTCTAGAGATTCTTTCTAAGTCATATATATATGAGTCATCACTAATTGTAATACGTAATTTAGAAATTAAATTACATAATTCCTACGCCTTCTATATTTTGTTTTCTTTCTACATCTATATTTCTATCTAATTTTAAATAATTTTTTTTTTTGTTAGTCCTACTCTATTCCTACTCTACACTCACTTTCAGACTTTTGCCATGCCTCTTGCAGGGCGTGGGAGTTGAAACTCGCAACCCACTCCTGAAACTTACGCGTCCCCACCCCATCTCCCCTTGAGAAGGTGGGGATTTGAACCCCTCACCTCCCCCTTTCATGTTGGAAGGGTGGCCACTAGGGCGAATCCCAGTGATTAATTTTAAATAGTTTGTGAAGCTATTCCATAATACTTCATTAAGTTCTCTTTGATGACATAGTTATCATGGTCTTTGCATTTTTTGTAGACATAGGGGGCTTGGAATTGACAAAATTATCAAAAAAGTCCTAAACTTATTGTATTTGTACCAATTTAGTTATAAACCTTTTTTAATGTGGCTAATTTAGTCTTAAAAGTTTTGATAATTTGTCAATATAGTTTTTTTTTGGTGACCTAGGAAACCCCGCACGGCCGGCAGCCAGAGGTAAACCACTGGGGGCGACACGTGCTAGCTACCACACACGTGCCACCGGGTAAATCGCCAAGAGTCAAAGCTAGCCTTCCTGCAACTTGCATTGCAGGAGCTTCGAACACTAGACATCTTCGATGGAAGTCTAGCGCCTACCCAGTTGAGCCACCACAGCGGGTGGTATAATTTGTCAATATAGTTCATCATATCAATTTTGAAAAAAATTAAAAATTCGGAAGTTTTTTAAAAAATTAAAAATTTGTCCACGTTAATGTTAGACACACCACCGTGCCACATAGGATAGTTGGGGTTGATTGGACCACATGTTAGCAATTTCCGATTAAAATTAGCCAAAATGACTATATTTATAATTCATTAATATGTTTAGGACTAAATTAGTACAATTGAAAGGTTTAGAACTAAATTGACAAATTTTCAAAAGGGTTAAGACTAAATTGGCACAATTAAAAGATTTAGGACAAAATTAGCTATAGTACAATCGGTTTAGAGGCTTTTGGACAATTTTCCCTTTTAAATTTTGTCCTTCTTATGGTGAAAATGTTATTTTTATAGCATTAGGTTATTCAAGTATCTTTTTAGTATTAGTTAGAGCTAAAATAATAGCTTGCCCGTGGAGATTTCCATGCACATGCTAACACGATGACTATGAATGAACCTTAAAAAAAAAACGAGGTAAAGACAAATAATCGCCATTTTCGAACTCAGATAATTCATCTACAAGTTTTCAACATCGGCATATAATAAAGGGAAAAAGCCACGAAAAACCCTGAACTTTGCCCAAAGTAACACATTTACCCCAAACTTTTTTTTGTGATGTGAAAAACCCTGAATTTTTTTATGTAACACATTTACCCCAAAATTATAGGGCATTTCGGTCTTTTCATTTTTAATTTTTTTTTCTTTTTTCTTCTCTCTTCCCTTCATCGGTGGAGGGAAGCCTGTGTCCGGCGAGGGTCACCCTTGCCGGCGTCGGGCCGTCCTCACCCTCGCCGGTGTCGGGCGGCCCTCGCTGCGTCGGCAAGGACGACCCCGCCCGATCGGCGGCGAGGGTGCCCTCGCCGGCGTCGGGCGAGGGTGTCCCGCCCTCGCCTCGTGTCGGTGAGGACAATCCTTGCCCGATGCCGGCGAGGGTGGCCTTCACCTGCATCTAGCGAGGACGATCCTTGCCCGATCTGGCGAGGGGTGCCCTCGCTGACGTCGGGCGAGGGATGCCCTTGCTAGTCTGGTGAGGACAATCCTCGCCCAATCTAGCGAGGGGTGCCCTCGCCGGCGTCGGGCGAGGGATGCCCTCGCTAGTCTGGCGAGGACGATCCTCGCCCGATCTGGTGAGGGCGACCCTCGCTGGACGTCGGCTTCCTCTCGCCGGCTCCGCCATGGCCGGCGGAGGGAAGAAGAAGAAAAAAGAAAGGAAAAACCAGAATGAAAAGACAAAAATGCCTTTAATGTGGTAAATGTGTCACGGTTTGAAAAGTTTAGGGTTTTCCACGTCAAAAAAATAAGTTTAGGGTAAATGTGTCACTTTGAGCAAAGTTCATGATTTTTCGTGGCTTTTTCCCTATAATAAACAGATAACCTCTGCCCTATTAAATACAACTAGAAAAGAGCTAATGTAAATATTCAACTTTGAACAAAAATTTGATAAGATCCCAATTTTCTTGTGATCCTCAATTGAATCATTTCTTGTTATAAAAAGAATCATACCCAACACGCATTTTCCAGTTTTGGAAATGTTTATACGACTTTCATATGTAACGATATGAAACTAGTACATAAGTATATCACCTAATTCCTAAAAAATAAGGTAAAAGCCAGCTGAAATTCTTACCCTGTGAAATGTTCAATGCGTCTACGGAATCTATAATTCGATGCGCTTCTTCTTTGCATGATTCAGAGGCAGAGCAGGATCTAACCCGTCCATGCATAGCTATGCACAAATAATGTTGCAGAAATAAATAATGACCTCATCATGGTTACCAACCATAAATTGCATGTTTTCTCTCTCGCGAAAGTTCATCCGCTCCTTCTGCTATTGCTGATGGTGGTGTAGCATCAGCAGTTGCTGTTGTTGGTAGTGTCGCTGGCGGTGCGCCGGCGGTTTCTCCTCCTCCATGTCTCTCTACAGAAAATAGGGATTCAGACTTTATTAGACTACACTAGAGAGAGCCATTTGCAAAATCTAAAAGTGCGACATGGATGGAGGTGGTGAAGGAGGTGATTGATTAGCTAATCAATTGAACCGGAAATGATTAGGGTTTTTCGCTATCGCAAAGCAGCTGAAAGTTTAGAGAGAGGAGAGAAAGGGTAAGAAGAAGAAGAAGAAGAAGTCACTGTGGGCCGCGACCAATCAATTTCACTGGTCTCACAATTCCATGGAAGCTCTTTGAGCGGGGCCTTGCCTCGTGCTGGTAGGCTTCTATGTAGTCAGCCCAAGCCCATGTCCAAAAGTTAAGTTGTGCCTGCATTTTCACTCGGCTTTTATTCCACGATCATTCCTAGAATTTGCCAAGAGCACGAGTGTGACCAATTTCAAATTTCAAGAGTGACCATGTTGTAATCAGGGGTGTCAAAGACCCAACCTGACCCAATTGAGTACATAATAAGATGATTACATATTTCGGGTCTTAATATTGTTTGGGTAACAATTACAAAACAAGCAAACAAACATGTTTTGGGTCAGGTTAGGGTTGAAACAATGTTCGGCCTCCAAATACATTATTGACTCTAAACACGTTCTCTCACCCAAACACTCCTCACCCAAATACATTCTCCTCCTCCCTCTCAGAAGACCTTGGAACGATCTTGCCTACTACCAATGATTGCACTTTCCAGTGCCTCAACCACCCCAAGCTTGCCCTCCAAAGCTACCGGCATGAAAGGCGCCATAGAGGTCCCCCAGACAGCCAATGTCACCATCTTCGAGTTTGGTTTGGGTTCATCGCCACCACCGCTGACAAGGTCACCCTCACTAGGTACTGCCTTGTCTCTGACGACCTCAAGCCTTGCCTCTGGGAGGTCTTACCCAAGGTCGGCTCTGAGTGCCACAGTTCCACGTGGTCTTTTGAGAGGGAGGAGGAGGAGGAAGGGAACTGACCCTTCTTTTTGGTGTGCTGCTTTGTATAATAAGAGTGCGAATTGGGGAGATTCTCATTTGGTGTCTTGGATTGAGGGGAAAAAGATATGATTTTGCTTTTATATAGATTATGACTGCTGAGGATGATGATTCATATGAGCTTTTGGTTCCGTATTTGGATTGGGTAAGAAATTTGACTCCATGATGATACATTCTCAGAAAAACGGGCAACTTTCGTGAAATAAATATGAGTAATGCTGTGAATGGACATTGATATTGATAAAATAGCATTGATTCGATGTTTGCACTTGCTCATTCCTCATATAACAACTTGCTAGCGACACCCTGAAATTGTTCAACTTGGAGACAAAATGCACATGAACTTGTCTAATATATAAAGTTTGTAGTTACCTGATGTAGAGTTTCTCTTGATTTTGCACCATGAGATTGTAATGTTGTTGAAGTCTCAATATTCACAATTCATCTGTAAACCAGAAGAGAAAATGTAAAGAACGAGGTGAGAGCTAGGAAAAATCAGCATCCTCCGTCATGCCCACATGGTAATTTATTATGATTCGTGATGAGAAGAAGCTCCAATCCAAACTCGGCATTGCTAATGCTAAGACATGCAAGAGAGGCTCCCGCCATAAGCTTAGTCGCATTCAACTTGATAAATCATTGGTAGTGTCTGAACGATAATGAATGCTTTCAGAATCTTTTAGATGGATCTTGCACATATCCTCAATTTTAACATTTAATGCAAGAAGCTTCCAACTTAACTTTCATTTTGAGGATTGGGTCCCCATTGCTGGTTCCACATGAGCCTTGATGTAGCCCATGTGGAAAGGGGCAAGCTGGCCTGCTTATGTAATTATTCACGGATTGGAGAACTTTCTGATTGAACAATCAATTGTTATATGGAGCGATGGTTCTTGTCCTATTATAGCTGCAAGTTTGTTGGTTTTGAATAATGTAATCAAAGAAAGGAGAAACTGAAAGATAAAGTACTGAATCTAAGCCTAATTCTTCAGAAAATTTCGCCAGAATTTGGATTGCATCTTTGCGCACCAGCCGGCTTTGCGCACCAGCCCGCGAGTGCAATTCAAATGCTGTTTCTCCTGCAAGTTTAGCCAATTTCGTTTTTAATACAAGTGCGAAAGGACCAATGCTAATATTTAGGGATGCATATCGATGATCGTCGAGAGAGATTGTCACTGCGGTACACGTGAAGTGCTGGGTAGTGTTTGGCATAATAACATCGTGATCGAAGTGCGGCGGCGGTTCGAAAAGCTCCACGTGCGTTCTTGAAGGAATTTTCGCAAACACCTCGAGGGTTCCCAAGTAAAGAAGCAGGTACATAAGAGAGAGAGAGAGTGTGTGGATAAGCGTTTATTTATGGGAATATATTTAGAAGGCAACGATCGACATAAATTTTCCGAAATTCAGGTGCCCTAATTCCTGGAAGAAATCTGGGCCCTTAAAGGGTTCTTCATCACCGTGGTGATCTCCTGCTTCTCCGACAGGTCCACCTCCTCGCCGGCCACCGTCCGCCACTTGAACAGCCACACCAGGTTTGCCACGAAGTACTCCAGGTGACGCATCGCAAACCCGGATGCAGGGCAGATCCTCCTCCCCACCCCAAACGGCATCATCTTTATCTCCCTGCTCCCCGTGATGTCGAAGCCGCGGGCTTCGCCTCCGCCGGCGGAGTTCAAGAACCTCTCGGGCTTGAAGGCCATGGGGTCCTCCCAGATTTCTGCGTTCCAACCCATCTCCGCCACCATGAAGTTGATTATTGCGTCCTTGGGGATCGTGTACCCACCCAGCTCGGCGTCCTCCTTTACCGCGTGCGGCACCACGAAGTGCGCCGGCGGGTGGCGGCGCAGCCCCTCCAGTACCACCGCCTTTAGGTAGGCCATTCTCTCCAGGTCCTCCTCCTTCACTTGTTCCGCCCCTTGTCCGACGACTGATTTGATTTCATCGTAGAGCCTCTCTTGGATTTCTGGATACTTGACCAGATTGGCCATGATCCACTGCAGCGCCGTGGACGTTGTGTCGGTGCCGGCGCCGAGGAACTCCCAGCACAAATTCACGATCTGGTCCTCCTCCAGCTTCCTCTTCTCCTCCGGCAGCTCCAGGTCCAGGAGCGTGTCCACGTACGGCACGATCCAATCGCCGTTGCCGTCGTTCCCGTCCTCCTTGGCTTTGCTCAGCTGCTCTTGCTTGGCCTTGAGTCGAGCTCTGATGAGCGGGATAAGGACGCGTTTACGACGCTCGTGGAGCTCATAAACCTCCTCCCATCGCTTCCGGAGGACGAGCTTGCTAAGCCACGGCCAGAAATTGAGGACGTTGAAGCGCCGTCGACTCATCAGCTCCCGTCGTGAAACCTCCTTGATCTGCTTAATCTGCTCCTCCTCGAGCCAGTCTCCGAAGCACATGAGGACCAGCAAGCAGAACATGGCGTACTGGAAGTGGTCGATGACGCGGACTACTCCGCCAGGCTGTGACTGGAGCTCCGCCCCGAGCATGTTGAGGACCCGCGTGCGGGCGCGGGAGTAGGAGCGGAGGCGGGAGGGATGGAGGATCTCCACCGTGAGGTTACGGCGGAAGAGGCGCCAGGCGGGGCCGTAGGAGGAGGTGATGATGTTTTGATGGTTGTTGGAGAGAAGGCGTGCGGTGGTGGAGGGCGGCGGGCGGTCGGCGAAGACGGCGCCCCGTTGGACGAGGGCCTCGTGGGCGAGGGTCGGGGAGGCGACGAAGACGGCGGGTTGGGAGCCCATGTGGAGGGTGACCATCGGGCCGTAGCGGGCGTGGAGGGAGCGGAGGACGGGCTCGAGCTCTGAGAGGGACTTGCGGAGCCATAGGAAGTTGCCGACGACCGGGAAGGTAAGGGGGCCCGGTGGGAGGATCTTCTTGTTGGGGGCGGAGGAGAGGAGGTTGAGGGTGGCTCTGAGGAGGGCAGCGACGGAGAGGGTGACGAGGATGAGGAACCAGACTTCCATCTTTTGCCGGATTGACTCTGAGTACTTGAGGAAGACCAAGTTAAGGATTTGCAGAGATATAAGATCGGAGACGAGGTTGACGACGTAGCAGAAAGAAAACGGAATGGCTGACGTCCAAAAAGTAGCTTTCTTTACGATCGTCAAAACACGTTCGTGGACCTGGCTGAATAAAATAAGGAAAAAAAACTTCAACATCACACCCTCGAGAATATTCAATTGATGCTAGCAGAAGTGGCCCGGACTTGAACGACGAAAGATCCGAAAGTGTGAAGACATCGGTTCGGTTAGGAACCCGAAGAGGGCCAAGCCACCGCCGCCTGCATCTGGGAACGAGTCCTGTTTACTGAAGTAAGCGGGAAAGAAAACACCTATACGACGTTGATGAAATTGGGCGGAGGATCTCGAATCTCTTCCATTATGGAGGAGAGACCGTAAGAAGCGGGGGCAGACGGGATGCCCTTCGGTGCGGGCCCGCTAGAGCTTGACTTCTTACTTGCGTTGGTTTCTGACTATTCTTTTACGAGAATTGATGTGATGATGGCGGTAATCTCGGTTCCCCAGCCCGACCCAATTCCATGCGTAAAGCATAGAAGAAAATTCCAAAAACGAAGCATCTAGTACTATTTGAAACGTTACATCAGAACTGAACTTCTAATAGTCTGTATGGCGATTTAATAAGAAATTATAAGTTCTCTTCAATCACAGCTTAAAACGAAGTCGAATTGAAATCACGAAATAGAACAGTTGAATCATTATAAACCAAAATGACTAGGAAAATGAATTGGATGTAACAACATGGCTGAAATAGAGGAGTAGGAATTGTTGCTGATGTTGATGCTGATACTGTTATTACTACTGTTGTTGCTGGTGGTGCACCACCGACGATTTTGCCTCCTCCATCTCTCTCTATAGAAAATGAGGGATTCAGGCTTGACGCAGCAACGTTAGAGAAGAGCCATTCGTGAAATTGAGCAATGCGACACTGAAGGATGCTGAAGGAGGTGGGTCGATCGGCTAATGGATTGAATTGGAAGCGATTTAGGGCTTTTTGCTGTGGCGGAGTAGCTGTAACTCCATAGAGATGAGAGAGAGAGAGAGAGAGAGAGAGAGAGAGAGGGGAAGTGGAAGAAGAAGAAATTGCCGTGGGATGCAAGCGAGCGATCGATCTCACGGGCCGCCATGCTCCAGAAATTCCCTTGGAAATTCTCTAGTTCAGGGCACTATAGTGTGCTAATGGGCTTCTACGGTTTGGGTTGAAACGCAAATTCTTCGGGTGCACTTAGTTCAGTTTTCTTAATGGATTTTCAGTCTTGAAAGCCCATTCAGGAAATGCTGAGCAGTTTGGGAAGTTTTTCATGAGGCTTTTGGCCAAATCTAAAGTTTATCTATTAAGAGTTTTTACCAAACATAATTTGCATTCCTTCAAAAGGTTTTGGTTTTCAACATTTACAATACACCCAAACTCCATATGCAAAGCTGAACCAAATGTACTTAGGAGTACAAAAATCGGTTGTTATATTGAGTGATGATCCTTGTGCTATTACTGTTAAGTTTGTTGGTTTTAAACAATGAAATCAAAGAAATGGAGGAAGTTAAAGATAAAGTATTAGATCTAAGCGTAATTCTTATGAAAATTTTGCTAGCATTTGAATTGCATCTGTGTGCACCAGCCGTCAAGTGCAATTTGAGTGCTATTTGTTAACTCTATAAATATAGTGTTATTTTACTTATTTTAGGCAACGAATAATGCAATAAGAAAATATTTAGATTTCCTTATGATTATTTGAATTTTCATTGATTATGTAGAATAATGAGATATGGAAAAGATAAGAAAAAAATGACAAAAATCATAAATTCAAATTAGAAAGCAATGGAAGTGGATATCAAATTAGGGAATCCTTAATTTTGTTCCTAATTTTATCTGCAGCATTGCAATATAGATATCAAATAAAAAAAAAAATTCTCTGATTTACTTACTAATTTTATACGAAAAATAAGCAATTGCCTAGAGATGAAGGTCTTGGATGTATTCCATAAATAGGAGAATATTGAAAACCTAGGGGACAACGAGGTTTTTATTTTTATATTGCTTTTCACTGTTCTGAGAGTTTTATCAAGTGTTTTGAAGAGAAGATAAAAGTAATGACATGATTTTTGTTCTTTAATTCAAGATACTGCGTTTGATTTGTATTTTTATTTCTTCTTCTACTATGTCCTAATTTTCTTTTGTTAATGGTACGATATAGCCTAACCATGATGGTGTGAATTTAATGATTTTTTGCATGCAAGCAGTTTCGTTCATGTGAAATACATATTATTGTGTTTAATGCTTTGAAGTGACTAACCACAATTTGAATGATTTGATGTGCATGTTTGAGACTGAAAAATGATAATATGCAATTGCTTATTATAATATATAACCATGAATTAAATGTGGATAGGGATATACTGCGTTATTTGTATGGCTTTTTGGTGATAAGGCAATTCAAAAGACTCATTATAAGTTGGGAATATTCATAAATTTTAATGCACTATGTTTATTTAAATTCACATAGATTTAGAGTGGATTACTAAATTGAGTAGGTTTGCTATACCTAGAGATAGGATAATACATAGATTAGGAAATTACGCCATCACATGTTTGATAATGTTTTGGTACGCACAACAATCTAAAATTTATGTCTAGTGATTATGATGAAATCAGATGCTCTAACATATTTATTTGATTGATTTACTACAATTAGCCTCCAAATTTTACTTTTAAGAATTTTAATTTTAATTTATTCTCAATTCTATTTTGATCTGTTAGAAAATTTTTGGAATTAATCTATTTTTAGCATTTAATTAGTTTATTAATCGTCAATATCTGTGGGATGAATACTTTTTCTCATCATTGTATTACTTGTTTGACACATTCACTTGCATTTAGAAATTTTTGAACAAGTTTTTGGTGCCGTTGCAAGGAATTGTTCGTTTAACATCAATTAATATTGATACCAGATAATTCTAAGTTTAATATAGCTTTTGTTTTATTTTTCTTTTCAAGGTGTACATCGATTTATGACATGTAGCCAACAAGAGAAACTTGCTGAATTTGATCTAGAAATCGAACGTACATTTAAAAGGCGACTAAGAGATCATGGAAATTATGCTAATAAGATGGCAGGTGGTGAGAATGAAAATCTCCGTAGGCTCTTGAGAGATTATGCTGCGTTGATAGTTCATGGCACCACATCGAGCATCAAGAGACCTACAATTCAAGCAAACAACCTTGAAATGTCGAAGTAAACTCTGCTACTTTGGCAGCAATGTTATGATCCCATTGCTGTGAACGAGAAAGCATCTGACTTGTAGTGTTAGAATCGAGGATTCTATCATCTTCCTCGGCCTCATAATCTACTACCACATGGTAAGGCAACAATCTGCACCACACAGAAAGGTTTAATGACCAAACCTGAAAACTAAAGCAGCTACTTGTAATCAGATATCAGTACTTAAATTTATGGTAATAGTTGGACAGCTTTACTCAAGGGACACTATCTTTGGACATCACTAGCTAAGGCAGTATCCTCTTCAGGAAGAATACGCAAGTCTATCCTTAGACCTAGCTGCCCGAACACCAAACTCGCTGCACCGCTCTTGACACCATCCAAATATATACTACCCTCCAAAGATAGCTGCACGACACTCCTCCATTATCTTAACAATCTAAGTTCCTAACACGAGAAACTTGGGAACTATGGCAGAACAAAAGATAGTAGAACAGACCAGAAGCAACACTGGGATTCGTATGTATATCAAAACGCTGGCTCTTGCTAAGCAGCCAATACTAAATCCACCTCTTTTTGTGCCGACATGCACCACTCAAAACGGCAAATTTTTCCCGGATAATTCAGTAAAGACAGTTGTTGTCCAGATTAATTAAACTATAGATTGACAATTCAACATCAAATGTTACTAATGTGCAAAAAGAGCACCCGCTTGGATTGGAATCAACTGAATTTCCAATCAAACAGTGCAATTTACAGTCGAAAAAAAGTCGTGTGTAGGTCATTATCTAAACTAATTGATCTCTTGTGCAAGGTGCTATCTTTACCGCATCGTAGTAAAAAGTACCATTTCTTCTCATCAACATTCCCAACCAAAAGAACTACTTCAAAAGACAAGAACAACAAAACATCTCGGCTAGAGAGAGAGAGAGAGAGAGAGAGAGAGAGAGAGAGAGAAGACAACCTTTCGCAGGTGTCCTCGAGAGAAGAGAAGGGGCGCTTGAAGTCCGGGTGACAAACACGCTAGGTGTCCTAGTACACCATCTGACCTGATTCCCCGGTTGAATCACTTTCTCTTGTTGCTACTGCAATTGCTGTTGCTGCTGCAAATTAGGGGCGGAGAGGCTAGGGTTCTACTGGATTGGGTGGAGGGAGATCCTCGGAGGACATAGGTGCATGTCGATGTTGGACGAGAATTGCAACATGGCGGCCACCTACTGTTGCTGCTGCTTCGCAACCGCTGGAGGAGCAGGATGTCGCCGCTTCGCTAGTGGTGGTGATGTTGCATCGCAGTTGCTAGTGGTGCGCCGCCGGCGATTTCACCTCCTTCATCTCTCCCTTTAGAAAATTGGGGATTCCGCCTCTACACAGCAACGCTAGAGAAAAGCCATTTGCAAAATCGAGCAGCGCGACACCGGAGGAGGGGAGTCGATCGGCCGATCGAACGAACCAGGAGCGATTTAGGGTTTTTCCCCGTGGTAGAGTAGCTGAAACTCCGGAGAGGAAAGAGATAGGGGAAGAGGAGGAGGAAGAAGAAGGGTTTGCATGGTAACGTTTTTATTTCTCCCAATTTCTATTTTTTTGTTCTTCGAAAAGAAAAAGAACAGAAATCTGTTTGGTAAAAATTTTATTCGAGAACAAAAATAAGAAGCAAAAAAAAAAAAAAAAAGCTTCTTATTCCCGGAATAATTTCTAAAAATATGCTAATTTTTTCTTTTCTTTTTCTTGTTTGTTTTTCTTGCTTGTTGCGGCCTTGGGTGGCCACTTGCCAACCATCGGCCACCTCCGCCGCCGTCACCGATCGCTACTCCATCGGGGACAACCACCGTTGTTTGATTGTCGTCGCGCCGCCCATAGCCTATTGGCCACCCCGACCGTTGTTGCCGCCGCCGATTGCTGGCGCCGCCGCAGGACCACTAGCCATCGTCATCGCTGCCACCCACCAATTGTTGCCCGTCACCGTTGCCGCTGCCCATTGCCACCGGCCGACGTTCCTATGGCGGCGGCCGGTGGCGACGAGCGGCGGGCAATGGTGATGGGCGGCGATTGGCCGTCCGTGAGCAAGAATAAAAAAAAATACAAAAATAAAAAATCATATCAAACGCACTTATATTCTTTTTCAATTTCAGGAATATAAATTTTGTGTCGTTACCAAACACTTTATTTTACTCAAAAATTATTCCTCGGAGTAGAAATAGAAAATAACTATTTCTGAAAAGAAACCCTCGGTCAAGAAGCGTTACCATGCTCTCCCGAAGTCACCGTGGAACGCGAGTGACCTAGTGATCGATTGATCTCATGGGCTGTCGTGCTGCCATGATTCCCCCATAAGCTCTTTAGGCCGGGCCATTGAGGCGTGCTGGTGGGCCTTGATGTGGCCCATGTGGAAAAGGGCAAGCTGGCTTCTTTTGGATAAGTATTCATGGATTCGAGAACTTTTCAATTGAACTAAAATCAATTGTTATATCAAGTGATGATTCTTGCCCTATTATAGACATCAAGTTTATTGATTTTGCATAATGAAATCAAAGAAAAGGAGACATTGAAAGATAAAGTACCAGATCTACGGCTATCAAGTGTGTCAATTTTAAAAAGGAGAAATTGAAAGATAAAGTACTAGATCAACAGCTGTCATGTATGTCGGTTTTAAATTATGAAATCAAAGAAAAGGAGAAACTGAAAGATAAAGTACTAGATCTAAGGGTGCGTTTGTTTATCTGAATACATTTTCGGGGAAATTTTTTTCCTCATTTTCCGGCGTTTGGGTTGCTTAGGAAAACGAGTCAATGGAAAATGTTTTCCTAGGAAAGCTTAAGTTTAGGAAAATGATTTTCCTTTTGAAAGGACCGGAAAACATTTTCCGAATTTACCAAAGCTTAGATTTGATGCTTGGTTTACAAACAATTATTTTTATAGAAATATATTTAAAAAAAAATTGAAATTGAAATTTTATTTTTTATAAAAATTAAAATCTGGAAAACATTTAAAAATAAAAATAAAAATTCGAATTTGCTTCTTTTTCTTTTTCTTTTCTTCCTTTTTCTTTTTGCTTCTTCTTCATCTCGTCATCGGCCACAAGGACGGTCGATGAGCTTTGGTCTCACCTGATCGAGCGATCTCATGGCTTTCAACAACAAGGCTTGCGCTTACCTAAGGCTGATGAGCCTTAAGCCTCGCTAAATCAGGTGAGCTCGTGGCCTCCAGCGATGAGACTCAAGCCTTGCCAGATTGGGCAAGCTCACGGCCTCTAGCGGCTAAGCGGCAAGCTTGCCATTTCTAGCAATAGCTGGAGCTCACCACTTGTAAGCCAGCTAGGAACAAAATGCCAGAGGAAGCAAAAGGGATGCCATGAGGAAGTTGAGGAGTGAAAAGAGAAAAAATGAAATAAAAAGAAAGAAAAGAAAAATAGAAAATAAAAGTAAATAAATAACAACAATATTAAAAATTTGAAGTTTTTTTAATTAAAAATTCATTTTTTTTTTCTATGATGAGGTGTGAAATTATTTTTTAATGGGATTCAAATGGCAGAAAATATTTTCAATTATACACTATTAAACAAAGGAAAACAAATCGTATTTTTGGAAAATGCTTTCTTGGAAAGAATTTTCCTTTATCATTAAGTTTTTCGTGAAACAAATGCACCATAAGCCTAATTCTTCTGAAAATTTCTCTGGAATTTGGGTCGCATGTTTATGCACCTACCGGGCGAGTGCTATTCGAATGCTGTTTCTTCTACTAGTTTAGGTAATTTGGTTTTTAATGCAAGATGCCAAAGGACCGATGCTAATATTTAGGGATGCATATTGATGATCGTAGAGAGAAATTGTAACTGCAGTACACGTGAAATGGTGGGTAGTGTTTGGCATAATAACATCGTGACCGAAGTGCGGCGGTGGTTTGAAAAGCTTCACGTGCGTTCTTTGAGGAATTTTCACAAACACCTCAATGGTTCCCAAGCAAAGAAGCGTGTACATCCGAGAGAGTGCGTGAAGGCAACAATCGACATAAATTTTCCAAAATTCAAGGGTTGCTAATTCATGGATGAAATTTGGGCCCTTAAAGGGTTCTTCATCGCTACGATGAACTCTTGCTTCCCCGATAGGTCCACCTCCTCGCCGGCCACTATCCGCCACTTGAACTGCTACACCAGGTTCACCACAAAGTACTCCAGGTGTAGCATCGTGAGCCCGGACGCAGGGCAGATCCTCCTCCCCACCCTAAACAGCATCATCTTTATCTCCATGTTCCCCGTGATGTCAAACTTGCTGGCTACTCCTCCGCCGGTGGAGTTCAAGAACCTCTCGAGCTTGAACTCCATCGGGTCTTCCCAGACTTTCAGGTCCCTGTTAAGGAGTACAAATCAAAAACACCAACTGTACCAACTATCTATGCTGTTGATATTGATAACAGAGAAAAGAGGGTGAAGACTGATATTAAAAGAGAAAGAACAGAGGCTGATATTAGAGAGAAAGAAGAGCTGCAAAGCAACAAAGTGAATAACACAGACTAGAGAAGACACGAAAACTCAGATAAATGATTGCGATGAAGGTTGATATGGATCGTCATCAATGGTGAAGAGTTTGTGACGAAGACTGACACGGATTGCCAACTCATGAAGAGATGTGAGTAGTTATTCAGTTGAGGATTGAAACAGATTGAGAAACAGTCTTGATAAAATCAGTTTTTCTATTGTATCTTCATCTTCTTCGATAGGAAAAGATATAAAGAAGTCTTAGTAGGATCATCTTGTGTTCCGTTGAGGAAAACAAATACAGTATTTTCTATAAACGAATGCTCTGTATTTTTGACAGTAGAAGCAGAGAGAGAGAGAGAGAGAGAGAGAGAGAGAGAGAGAGAGAGAGTGTGAGAAATTTAGAAGTGTAAATCTTCTTTGTTCATTGATGATCCGAGATATACAGACTTTGTATTACAATCTCATTGAAATAGAAGAATTCAAAGCTTCTTGATTGATCTTCGTTCTTCGACATATCTCTTCATCTTCACATTCTCTAGTTCTTCGATTCTGTTTCTTTATCTTCACATGGTATCGAGTAGAAGATCATACTGTTAGAAAGGCTTATTCAGAAATCATTCATTGAATCAAAGTGAAGAAACTGAAGTTGTAGTAGATCGCAAGTCACGGTAATTGAGGTTACTATCATAATATCAGTGCTGTTATCATCTTCTTCAAAGCTGAGAAAATAGAGTAATGGCAGCTAGAACACAGAAGTATCCTTTCCCAATACATGTGAATATCTCGAATTTTGTCACAATCAAACTTGCCAAAGATAACTTTCTGTTATGGCAAGCACAAATCCACAGATTTTTGAGAAGCCAAGAACTCTTTGGCTTCATTAATGGTGAAATTCCATCACCTCCTCGAATGTTGCAGATTGAAATAGAAGGGTGTGAAACTGAAGTTGTAAACCCAGATTACACTGATTGGATAAAGACTTATTAGCTGATATCATCCTGGATAAGCGGAGCTGTATTTGAAAACAATATGAGCCTAATCATTGGCTTAGAAACATCTTATGAGGTATGGCAAACCTTGCTTAATAGATTTACACAAAAGTATGTGGCTAGCGAATTTGAGTTGAGAGGAAAGCTGCAAGCATGTCAGAAACGAGATCGATCTCTGGCTGTGTATCTTAGAGAATATAAATCGATCTGTGATCAACTCAATGCTACAGGGAAGCCTATAGATGAAATAACAAAGTTGTTTGGAGTTTTGGAGAGTTTAGGATTTGAGTATGAAAATTTTAAAACCAACATCGATTGTTCAAAACCTCAACCAGACTATGATGAGGTGATATCTCAGCTAGAAAGGTTTGAAGTAAGGTTACAAAGGTACTCATTGAGTTCATACAATCCCAAGCTGGCATATTATAGTCAAAGAAGAACAGAAGTTCAACAAAGGGAAGAACTTGACAAAGAACCTATGCAGCACAATTCTGGTTTTTGGAACTTTAAGGGTGAATAGTTGAGGAGGCCGTAGCTATGGAAGAGGAAGATTTCTTAATAACAAAGGTTAAGGCTTTAGATATCCTGGAAGAGATTCAAGTTACAGACCAAATAACATCAATTACATACAATTAAGCAATTCCACAATCCCTCTGGTTCTATTTCTAATCCAGAATTTCACCTTTATGCTAGTTCCTCACAGAGATATCAAGAAACAAGATCCTATCCCACTTCAAATCTAACCTTTCTAAGGATTTGTAGGATGAGAAATCAGCTGATAGCATGAGATTAGAGTGTCAAATTTGCAAGAGACCAGGACATGATGCTTTACATTGCTGGTATCATTTTGATAATTCCTATCAAGCTGAGGAAATTCCAATAGCTCTAGCAGCAATACATCTCGAAGACTCCAAAGGAAGTGAGTGGTATCCAGACACTGGTGCAACTGCACATATCACAGCCAATGTTGGTATACTTCATAATCCCTCTAGATATACTGGCTATGACACTATTATGATTGGGGACGTATCATGTTTGCCTATCACCTATAGTGGTAATACATTACTACATACTGAAACAAATTCATTGGCTCTAAATGATGTGCTAATTGTCCCTGATATAAAGAAGAATCTTCTGTCAGTATCTAGATTAACATATGACTATCCATGCTCATTTGTTTTTGATAAATTTGGTGTCTATGTAAAGGACAATTGCACCAACACAACTCTGCTGCTCGGGAGGAAAATTATGTTGGAGAAATCTTCTTGAAGTGTTTTGAAGTTGACAAAACGTTTCCATCAGTCTAGTTTGAAGGTTTGCAGACTCTGCTATTTAAAGTTTGAAGACCTCCGGACAGCCAGACTCAAGACTCAAAGTCTATCCTCATTGACAGTCTCTAATCCGTTGAAGAAAGGTTATCCAGAACTGGATGTTTCATTAAGGATATGACCTTATCGACTGGAGAAGATCTCTTGGCTGGAAAAGACATAACGGGCTCCTTTGATTGATTGAGATTGACTCGAAGATTAAGGATCCGATGATTGCTTAAATATTCTTGGAAGGTTCTACTTATGGAAACCGAGATTTTGATTGAATGGGCGAACAAGATTAATGGGCTATCGACATGTTCCTTTAATAACTCGAATAATCTTCTTAATTGATTTCGTCCAACGGGTAGATTGGAGGAATTCCTTTGGTAAGTGCCAACGGGTATGATCGCATGAAGGAATATATAAAGAAGACGTTCTAAGTTGTTCGAGGTGTGTGCGATAGAAGAATTCCAAAGTCTGAAGCTTCCTGTTGTTTAGACAATTCATTTGAGCGAAACCTTGTACGCAAAAGAGAGTTTATATTTGTGAGAAACCTTTAGGAGGTGTGGTAGAACATCTACACTGTAGAATCAAGGAAAAGCTGTGTTGTAACTTCTCTTTTGTTTATAGTGAAATCCAGTCGGTGGGTTGTTAGTGCGGAAAAGTGGACGTAGGCTTGGAATAAGCCGAACCACTATAAACCTTGTGTTCAATTTTCTCTTCCTTACTCTCTCTACCTCGATCGTACTTCATTTTGTTAATTAATAGAGAATTTCCTTTTTATCGTTTGCCTAGAATCGCTTTCGTATCTCGATAAATTGTTTGTGTACCTATTCACCCCCCTCTAGGTGCTTATACTAGCTATCTCAATTGGTATCAGAGCTTGTGTACTCACTTTGTTTGAAGTGTTTTACTTCAGAGTTAAAGATCCATGGCTAGTATGTTGGCTCTAAGGCTGGTAGAAGGGCAAAGCAATACCAGATCGCCTTACTTTGATGGAAATGACTACAACATATAGAAAAACAAGATGAAGGCGTTCTTAAGATCAAAGGATCCTCTAGAATGGGACGATGTAGAAAAAGGAATCATTCCTAAAGCTGCATCTGTCTCAGAAAGAGGAAAAGACACTGTTGAGTCTAGCAAAATGACTCAGGAAGAAATAATCAAGAGACAAGCTCTTGATGCAAAAGCAATTTATTCTTTATATTGTGCTTTATCACCTACTGAATATAACAGAATATCTTCTTGTGATACAACCAAAGAAGTCTGGCATAGATTACACATTACTTATGAAGGAACCGATCGAGTGAAAGAGATTAGAATCAACATTCTTCTCGGTTAATACGAAGCCTTCAGAATGAAATCAAGAGAATCTATAACTGACATGTTTAGTCGTTTTACAGAAATTGTGAATGGTCTTGAAAATCAAGGTCAACCAATTTCTGATCCCATGAAAGTAAACAAGCTACTACGTGGACTCTCCAAGGATTGGTATCACATAAAGACCTCAATTAGAGAGACCCAAAGAATCATGCCACTGTCTGTCGATGAGTTGGTTGGGACCTTTCAGTCTTATGAAGTGGAACGAATCAATGAAGACGAAGATCCTAAAGGTAAGAAATCCATTGCATTAAAATCTAATGATGATTCTGATGTAACAGATTCTGAAGACGACATGAATGATGAAGAACTTGCTCTCATGATAAGAAGATTCAAAAAGCTGAACAGAAAAGGAAGAAGATTCAATTCAAAGAAACAAAGTTTTCAAAAGCAACAGACCAAATCTGCTGAAGATGATGATCACACAAAGATGTAGTCTGCTTTGAATGTAAGAAAAAATGGACACATCAGACCCAACTATCCTCTTCTAAGGAAGAAGAAAGGAAAAACTAAAAAGTATCGAAAGGCTCTCAAAGCATAAATCTGGAGTGATACGGAGTGCAAAGATAGTGATGATGATTATGCCAACATATGTCTAATGGCACAATCGGATTCAGAATCAAACTCCGAGACAGATTCAGATTCAGAAAGTGAATTCGATGTCACTATCAAGAAAAATGTGAAATGGTATCTGGATAGTGGATGCTCGAGACACATGACAGGAGATTCAAATTGCTTCATAAAGCTTGTTCAAGTGAATGGTGGAAAAGTCTCATTTGGAGGAAACATCAAAGGAAAAATAGTGGGATTTGGAACTGTAAAGATTGGGAACCTCACAATAAGCAATGTTTCTTTAGTTAAAGGGCTCAACTACAATCTGCTCAGTGTCAGTCAGCTATGTGATGCCGGTTTTAGAATCAACTTTCAAGAGGGTATTTGTTCAGGAACCAGTAAAGACTCTACTCAGTCATTCATGGGTCGAAGACATGGAAATATCTACCTCTTGGACGTGAAACCAGATGAATCGCAATGTCTAATCTCAATCCAAGACGAAGCAAGCTTATGGCACAAAAAGCTTGGGCATATTAACATGAAACAGATAGCCAAAATCTCAGCAAAGAAGCTTGTTCGTAGTCTACCCAATTTATCATACCAAAAGTCTTACCTATGTACACCATGTATATTGGGAAAATAGGTAAGAAATTCCTTCAAACCAATAAATCAAGTTTCCACTAACTGTGTACTGCAGCTCTTGCATATGGATCTCTTTGGACCAACAAGAACGCAGAGCATTGGAGGTAAGAAATATTGCCTAGTAATTGTGGATGATTACTCACGATTTACTTGGGTATATTTCTTGACAAGTAAGTCTGAAACTTTCTCTTACTTTGAAAAATTTGCTAAGAAGGTTCAAAATGAAAAAAGGGGTATGTTATTTCGAGTATAAAAACAGACCATGGAGGTGAATTTGAAAATCAAGATTTTACAAAATTTTGTGATGAATATGGTTTTCAGCATTTGTTCTCCTCTCAATATACTTCAGAGCAAAACGGAGTTGTGGAAAGGAAGAATAGATCTCTTCAAGAAATGGCTAGAACTCTTTTAATTGAAAGCAATATCTCTTTACGATTTTGGGCTGAAGCAGTTTCAACATCATGTTATATTATCAATAGAGTTTTTCTAAGGCCTATTTTAGAAAAAAACCCCCCTATGAACTATTCAAAGAAAAGAAGCCCATTGTTTC